>CM061349.1:152261531-153701531 GCA_030867105.1 Liasis olivaceus
AAAAAATCTGTCTTGATATTATCTATGAATGCAACAGATGCATTGATGTCCATATAGACCCCTGCATTATAATTTAACAAAAGAGTACATTCTTGGAAGCATAGCAACTTCCTAAGATTAGACAATATAAAATATTTTTTATAATCATTCTGCCAGTGGCACAAAATGAACACTGTGTTTTCCCTTGTTTCAATAAACTTAACGGTTAATAATATTTTTATACCTTCTTTGTTTTGGGCTCTGCATATTTTCCATGTAGGCAATTGTTCTCAGTTAGTATTAAATCTTAAAACACTAGATTACTTAGTGGCTTTCCATGTATTATTAAATACACAAATATGGATATTGGGAAGGTTCCCCTATTCTAATGGGCAACAGGGTTGGGGAAACCCAGTTCATGCATGGAACACAGGCTGCTCTTTGGACCTGCCAATCTTGAAATCAATCAATCAGTCAAGAAAAGAAAAAAGAAAAGAAAAGGTTATAAAGAAGCGGCTTCTGATCTTTTTGACAGCGGTTATAAATGCATTTATATTTTACCCTCTCTCTCTAAGGTTACATCATAATTCCCTTCTTTCCATAAGCTACCTTTCTAATCTTCAAACCCATAAATCGCAAGTTCATTTTTCTCTTTTTCAGCAAAAAGTCCATAAGGGGTTTCCAGTCACTGATAAATGTAGTTGCTGATCTCTCTCTAATCAAACAAGTTAATTTCGCCATCTCTGCTAGTTCTGTCATCTTCACCAACCATTCCTTCGTTGTGGCTATTTCAGAGTCTTTTCATTTTTGTGCATGTAATAGTCTCGCAGGCCAGTCTTACCTTCCTTGAGGAGGATAAATAGATATGTGGACTTAAATGACATCACCTGCAAACCTAGTTAACATAAACAAGCAGTATTTATTTTCTCAATCATGGTGCATAAATAAAAAGGGACAACAATTGTTTTTCACATTCAGGCAGAAGTTCTGCTGTAGTGCAAAATGCTTTTACTGGTTACAAAGACTTTAGATTTTTTAAATGACCCTTCTATAATACCAGGTTTCATGATCTGTTCTTCTATTTCCTGAATTTGCTTGGCCTATCAATCCCTTCTTTTCAGGGTTAAATTAATCTTTTTTACCCCTTAGGAAACAAATGAACAAACAAACCCCTAGCTTAGAAATATTTCTCTCCCCGAATGCCAGTCCTACTCATTTCTCTTTCTGCACTTTCTAAAGTCTGGTCTTTTCAGGGTCATAGCCAACTTGTAAAATTCTGCATTATGTCAAAATAACTCATTTTAAGCCTTCCTTAGAAACTGACAGTCATTCAGCTACTACTGTTCCTCCTTTTCCCTTCTCTCCAGGGTAGTTTTTTCTATAGAGAGTGAGTTACAGTCTCTCTATGCCCTTCCAAATCATCAAGGAAGTCATAGGGGTTTGGTCTGCTTTAAAGGATTTCTGTTTCATCTCCAAAATCTCCCGGGACTTTCAAAATCAGCTCAATTTGGGATTCATCAAATTCTCCTGGGTATCTTAGTTCTTAGAGTTGGGATAGAATAGGTTGAAGATAAAAAGCATTAGCCCTTTTTATTAATTAAATAGTGCCAATCCTACTGTAAGAGTGAGAGATCAATTTGTTTAAATAAGTAAGGCAGAGAGGGAGGCTTAACTTTTAGGGCAAAATGGTTGGGGAGGGGAACAGAGATCTCCCTGCATTTACTGTTTATACTTCCAAGCCTCTTCCTGCTCTGAAGATGTTTCCAATATAGGAAAACTATAAGAAAAACCATGTCATCTTTTGCTGTTAAAGGAAAAGCCCCCAACTTGAATTGTGGCAGGCAGAGGTGTAAACAAATGGGATTGGTGCTATCACATCTAGTTTTGCTTCCACAAAGTGTGAAACACCAATTTATTTTCTCCGGACACTTATTCTTTATCTGCGAACAGTACTTTTTTTAAGGCTACTAACTTCCATTCTAATAATCAGGAGTCTGGTGGTGCCTTTTCTGACTAACAAATGTTATTAGGAGGCATAAGCTTTTGCAAGCTGTTGCTCACTTCATTAGATGCTACCCCATTTCTTCTGACTTTTTGCCATAGGCTAACACAGCTCTCTTCCAGTCATTCGGCTAAGAAAGTCAGATAACAATATTTATGGTTTACTTTACTGTACTCTTGTGCCTTATCTGCCCATACACTTTCTAGATGACTTTAATCAGATAATTTAGTTAGTTTGAGATGACACATACATGTTTCATATGAATTGTGTGCACTGGATTAAAGGAAGAACAAGAAATTCTGAGTAAGATGAACAACTTCAGCTTTCTTACATTCTTTCTCACATTCTTAGATGTACACCTGTTAATTTGTTTTATGGATGCCTATAATCCACACTGGGCATCTCCTCCCCCTTCACATCACCCTGCTAACAAAGCAGAATGCCATAAGGTAGAAAGCAGGAAAGGAAAGAATATCAATTATTTAAATTTAAAGAAACTTTCAAGCAAACCATTAACCAGAGATCCAGCCACTGAAATATTAGCATATGCATTTCTTGCTTTCATTTGAAACTTATTGCTTATGTAGTAATTTTACCTTCTGTTGCCTGTCTAAGTGCCAACTTTCTCCCCAAGGTATTAAATGACTAATGTATTGGTCTCAAGCCAGAATGTTTGATAAATGCCTATTTCAAGACAGCTCTTCTGCAAGTCTTAATTAAAGTTTAATGTCAAACTGAAGTTTACTTTCAAATCCTCTTAGGTGTTTTTTTTTTTTTCTGCTTGCTAACATGATTAGAGAACACTGGGTGGAACATAAGATAGACATGTTCACTCATGTGCACAAGTCCTGTCTTTCATTAACCTTGACTGAGAGTGAAATGACAGGCACTCTTGTACAGCATAAGATAATATATCAGCTGCATTAAACAAAGGCACATTTGGCCAACAGTGATAGTGGAAGTAGCAGACATAGAAGGCATGTATTGTTAATTATAGGGAACTGAGCAATTCCAGTTAGGCAGAGTAAAGCAAATTTTCAAGAAATGATAACTAAAGAGTCACTGTTTGAGCAGAGGCCGAGGGCAAATAAAAGTTTGTCATGGTGTTGATATGTGGTCACTGGTCATCTGATATTACATTGATCAAGAGGTAAGGAAAATTATACCATGCACGTTCCTTGTCAATTGGGGAGTGGTAAAATTCTCCATTTAACAGGAAAATAAATAACAGTTGTATGCCTATCTGCTTTGAATATGTAGTAAAATATTTCTCATTCTTTGGTAGGAGGACAGAAGCAACTACTCTGTCCTGCAAAGAGATTATCCTGACTCTTAGAATAGAGACTGAATTTAGATACACATTTTTTTCAGGCCAAAGGCCATCCTCCAGAAACTAAATAAAGCTAGTACAGGATAACAGCTGAACTGGATTTGATCTGAGTTTAATTAAAATGTATTTACGTTAAGTACAGTTAATATGAATATTCCCAATGTATTTTTTTCCTTTTTCATTGCATTGACATTTACAGTTTATTGACATTTGCTGGAGGAACTTCAGTAGAAGCCACACAGGGCTTTGGGAGATACAGCATGTGCACTGCTGATATAGATGAAAAAAAATTGGTTGTAACAATTTTATTTGGTCCTTCATTCAGACAGCTCAAAATATCACACAGGGATTTTCCTTTCACCCACAGAAACACATTTGGTGCTATTCTGAAGTTCATGAAGCTAGTTAGTTCTTGTGCTCCTCTGTTACATAATATTTGGTTGAAGCACCTAAATCCACAGAACATGGTTAATATTTCCACACATCACTGGACTATCCTGGAGTGAGATTCACCCTGAAGTGAGATTTTTACCCTTTAACATGGTCTTAAACAATTAGCTTACCAAGTGGTCAAACATATCCACTTGGTAAATTACCACTAGACAGTTGGCTGCTTCTCTTCATTCTGAGATCAAGAGAGGCCAAATCAGCTTATAGGAATTCATTTGAAAAATACAAATACGGGGAGTATACTATGATTACCCACAGACAGTGTCAACTTAGTTTTATGTCAAAGATGTATTTCGCAAATGATTAGTTTCCAAAATTATAGCTTAGTTAAGAACAAATTCCATTTCTTTTTGTGGAAGGATGCACATATTTGATTTTGAAGTGGTAAGCCAGGTCTGAACTTCTAACAGTTAGGAAGCAGGACAGAGGAGGAAATCTAAAATTAAATATGGTGTTTCCCCTTCTGTTGCAGTTCACTTGCAATCTGAGGAGGTGTTCTAGGAGTTGTACCCAGGTTTTGGAGTCATATGAAACCTTTTTGTATGCTTATCGGCTAAACAAGCTGGTAATTTCTTTTGTACTTGAAAAACTTGTGGTTTAAATTATGCCAAATTAAAATTATATATATTCTTATTCATTTTGTATAGGCCTTATGAAAAGAAATCTTTCCTTTCAGTGGGAAATGTAAAAATGGTGATGTTGAATGTCACCTTGTACAATGCTGGTGATGATGCTTATCAGACTAGCCTTCATATCCAGCTGCCTAAAGGTCTCCATTTCACCAAAATTCTGGCACAGGTAAGAAACCTATCTTCTATATCTTTCTCTAAAATAATTTGCCAGATACTTTGTCATTCATTGGGCTGGAAAAAAAAAAAAGCAAAGTTTCATTTTAAAACATTTGAAACTTAATTCACAAGACATACTGAAATAAAGCAGTGCAACTGATTTAAACAAATGCACAGATTTACAGTCATTCTTCCAGACTACAGTGGTACCTCGAGTTATGAACTTAATCCGTTCCGTGACTCTGATCGCAACTCGAGTTGGTCGCAACTCAAGGTAAATTTTCCCATAAGGTTCAATGTAAATATGGTTAATCCGTTCCACCCTCCGAATTTGGTCGCACCACGAGGCAAATTTCCCCATAAGGTTCAATGTAAATACATACAAGCCTTATTCTTGCCAAGCCTGCTCTGCATTTTCTTTGGAGCCATGCTGACAAGCACACCAAAAACCTTCCAAACACCACAAAACACACCACAAGCCTCACCAAATGTCTCCTTGCTACTGCGATCTTGCCCACAGGAAGCCGCGACCGCGTGGCAGCAGGGCAAATGGCCGCGGATCCGGTTCGTAGCTCGAGGCGGAGTTCGCATGTCGAGGTAAATTTTTGGGGCCGGAGCTGGTCGTATCTCAAAAAATTCGTAAGGAGGGGCGTTCGTAACCCGAGGTACCACTGTATTTGGTCCACGCAGTATTAGTCACTGAATAAGAGAAAACATGGATAGATAAAAACAAGAAGTTTTCTTTTTTGTTCCATAGAAATCAGTGGGGCTTACTGCAGAGTAAGTATGTCAAGGATTGTATAATAAAACAGTTTTATAAACGGGTGAAAATTAAATATATTTAATTATAATGACAAATTTCCAAGTGTTATTGATGAAGTGCAAGCAAGCTATATGCCAAATACCACTTTTTCCCCAAGAGAGAAAGGTTAAAAACAGAATTTTAATATTGTTAAAAATTACATGTTTTATTTAGGCCTATAAATTGTCTCTGTGTGGCCAGTGACACCTGAAGCAACGCAAAGTAATTTACTCTGTGTTAAATGTAAGGATTTCAAACAGCTTCCAATTCACTTAAAAAAAATTGAATTAAGTTCATAGGGTATGGCAGCTAGCAGGCTGCATCACCACCATCACCCCACATGGAAATCACTTTTGTTGGACCACACTACAGACTATGATCATGCATGCAATAACATAATTTGCCTTCTTTATTGTGGTTTCTTGTATCTTTCCTTTCTCTTTTTCTCTTTCCAAAAGAACAATCTCACACTGACTTCATAAATAATGACTCCTCTTTAGAATGTGAAAGATTTCAAACTTGTCAGTAGGTATAATATAACTTGGAAAAATAGAATTCACCCTTTTCCCTTTGGATGATAAGCCTAATAAAATGCTTCTGTAAAAACCTGATGTTTACATTGGAGTGACTGATTCTTTCAGATTTTTATTAGTGCTAGCGTTGGCGTTGGCCTCCAAAGATCACAAATAATATGGTGATGATTACCACCATAGAAGTTCTGGGTAAATTTTTCCTGTGTTGTTGTTTTATTTAATTTTCCAAATATCTTTGTATTTCTGTGTAAAGAGCAACTGGGGTGTAGGATTTTGATTTGGAGCAGTGGGACTGCTGCTAACTTTTTCTCCCTAAATCATTTTCTGATTTCTTTTTTCCTTCAAAACTGCTATTTTGGTGGGGGGGGGAGGGGAGATATACAGGTACTTTTCTAGCAAAGCAAACCCTTTGAGAGAATAGGGAGAAATTTTCATCAGGAAAGCAGCGTCACAGGAAAAGGTTAGACATAGATCCCTGGCTTCAATCTCCAAGTTAGAAGGTGCAATGCCTCCTTATAACCAAAGTATCACAGAACATCTAGATAGAGATTTTTGTTGCCTTGTCAATTTGAAAAGTGGTTTGTTTGTGTTTTTTTTTGCAAAACTGTCATCTTCTTCTGCCTGCTGCTTTCCTCATATAGTGTTCATTTTTATCATAGGAAGAAACACAGATACATTTTCAAATATCAGAAAAGGAAAGTCATGGAGTGAGAATTAACTGTGATGTTGGATATTTATATGTTGATCACCTTTCAAAGGTAAGAATAATGATCAAAGGTGACTTGACTATATAGACTACACCCTTCATTGTTATCATATCCTTTATACCAAGGAACTGTGATGGATAGCTTCAAATGCATGTTTTTCTTACCAAAGTATTATTAATTATTAACAAAAAAGAGTTGTTGCATATGCATTCTGTAGTATCGCTAATCTCCAATGATAATTATTGGTAAACAGATTAAAAAATAGGTCAGATTAAAATGTCAGATTGCACCATTTCTTAAGTATGAGGATGGCAGTGTGACATATGGTAGCACTTTGGGGATTGTTTGCTGTAGCATCTGCACACGTTCAGTGAAATGTTTGGAAATGCATGTAACCATAAAAATGGAGCAGAACTAGTCATCAAACCAGGCTAGGGGGTACATCTGTATAGACAGGAGTCCTAAGATGCTTAGTAGTTAAATTCTGTTAAGTCACAGGTTCACATGTTGAGGACTGGGTTGATCATTAACCTATATGCTGCCTTGATGACTCACATAGACTTCAATAACATAATTGCGACTGATGTTACTAAATGCAATACATTATATGCATTCTGATAGAATACAGATGTATTAATGTAATAGATTAATGTAAGCTGACAATTCTTCATTTTTTCAGGTGGATATTAGCTTTGTGTTGGATGCAAGTTCACTCAGCAGAGCAGAAGATGACTTACACATCAGCATTAATGCAACTTGGTAAATGTTGCTTACTACAGGTTGCTGCCTTAGACTTATATTTGAAACAACAAAGAACTACAGAAAAATATACATTCCACAGAATAAGTTCCACAGAAATTATATGTATTGTGGGCACAGCCTTTCTGTTGGGGTTTAGAAAAATAGGCTATGGATACCATCCACAAATGGGCAAAACTTTTGTACTGAACTGATAGTACAAAATGTGCTTGTTTGCATTTGTTTGGACCATGCTATCTAATGCCAAATGTACTGTGTAAGAAAGATAACCAAACAAGACCTAGGCATATATGCATTGTGATGGTTTGTAATATTTCTGTCCTCCTTTAGTGAAAATGAACTAGACCATGACCTGCTATCAGATAACAGCCTAGTTTTGGCTTTGGCTCAGAAACATGAGGTTGAGCTGAACGTTTATGGGTAAGCTAATGCATTTGCAAATCTGTATAGAGCTGTAGCAAAGCAACATTCAGAGGTCTGCTGATTTCTCAGCATTTTGAGCCTGTGGATCTTCGTGTTTGTTCTTTTAATTGCTCGCCCTTTGCTCATTTTTATGGAAAGGCAGTATAACAGCTTCACAAATGCTGTTTTAACAGGATAATTGGATAAATTCAGCGTTTGTGCTTTGAACCTTATGAAGAGACTTAATGTAGTCCTTATGTGTTATAAAGATGGATAGCTAAGATTTGACTTACGAAAGCCTCAGTTTCTGAAAAAATTAAAGTACACAGTAGCTATGATCCTAATACAGCTTTATTAACGAATTAAATCGTTTTAAATTTTATTTGTATAAATTTAATTGCAATACATACATAGGAATATGGATGATAGTATAAAACTGAATTAAAGAATAGAAAGAGATTTCAGCATTTTTTTTTTTAAAGGTGGCGTATAGTTGGTAGAGGGTACGCTTTTGTAATTTACAAGGTGCCAGGATTCTTCAGCTAGGGCTAGAAAATACCCTTATTTCAAATGCTGCAGAGATAACTCCAGTGTTGACTATGCTCACCTAGGTGGAGCAGTCTTCCCAAGAGAGGTGAGTTCTATTTTGATTCTCACTCCACCAGGACAGTCAGTTCCAGCAGATCAGACTCATGTCCCATCTGCACCTGTACCCCCTCCTGCACCTCTCAGAACTGCTCTGGAAGGTCAAGATCAGGTTTAGAGACCACACAGGAAAGCAGGAGGAAGGACAACAACGGGTTTTATTGGATGTAACCAAGTTTTAAGATCTGTATAGTAAACAGTAGCCAAGGAAGATAACATCATATGATTGATTCCAATTTAATCAATATTTTTTCCCTAACATTTATTTTGAAAAACATTATTTGTAGGTCTGTGTCTCCAGCATCATTTATTTATGGACCCAGTGAAGAAAATTCACCAGTTTCTTGCATGAAGGAGACAATCAACTTCACTTTTTATGTATGAATATTATTCTCTATTCTCACTGCCTTTTGGAAAAATGAATTAAATGAAATTAAACTAGAAATTTTTAAAAAACGCTTTCTCATGGCTGAGGGTGGATTTGAATCTAGGTCTCCCCAGTCCAAGTCCAACAATTAACCCTCTACAAATCTCTGCATTCTTGGCCACTGAAGCTCTGCCCACACTGATCACTCTCTAGAACATTATTCATTTAATGTTACCTATGACGTCACAGCTACTCTCTCAGTTTTCACAATAAAGGATATCATCTGACAGTTTTTGAATTACAAGTACCATTGTGAATAGCTGCATTTATTATAATTTAAATATTCCTTTTAAAAATGGATGTTTAAATTTTGCTCCTTATATTGTTTCAACAAGACTTTCTTGTTGGAGGAATGGCAAAGAGTTATTTTTGTATGTTCTACTATAGTTTTAATTATTCAAATGTTCGCTTTTCCTGTAGTCTTGCCATATTCTCTATATACCTTGAAATATGCAATGTATGCTTTGGACGCGTATCCGCAAATGTTAAAATATGCAGACTTTTTAGTTTGCAGTATAGTAGAACATCAGGAACTATGTGTTCAGAATTCAAAATTTTGAAGTGAAGGTTTTTTGATATTCCAATCATTTTAAGTTTTGAATGGGGGAAGGTGATAGTGTGTAATAGTTTTGATCCCAATTCAGATAAAGCACAAATTCAACTCTGGCCTTCTTTACACCAAAGGTCAGTAATCCTGGAGTAAGTCTGGCTCCTGATGTAAATCTGCTGATACAGATACCCAATTCTTTTGCACCAAGAGATATCAAGCTGTTTAATGTACTGGATGTCAAGGTATGCTTAATTTATTTTCTGAATTTGGAGAATGAAGTGTGATACAGCATAACAAATTATTCAGTTGCTAACTTCCTACATAAAACTGCAAGCTTTATGAATGTCTGTGATATGCCGTCTTTGATGTTTATGGTTTAATAGGGCATGAGGAAGACCAAACCAGCAATGCTGTTGATGAAAAAGGGGGTAAAGCAGATAAGGAAAAGTATGCTATAACAGATTAAGACAGGCAAAGGAGGACTTGAGGATCTTTGTTTATTGACTTTGACTGAAAATCAGCAGAAAATACTAGGAAAATATAAGAATAGGTAAATAATTGATTTTCAAGCTAGAAGGGGCAGCACCATCCACAAGGGGATCACAGTGTACAAGAGAGCGGGTGTGATGCAAGACCCACTCCTTTTGTACATGCCTCAGGGTCACACCAATGTGCAAAAAGGGCAGGTCTTGTATCATGATATTGTACCTGTCATCTTGCAGATTTTGACACACATCCGCAGGTACTCCTGAGCAGGGGTCTGCCTCAAGATTGCTGCTGCCTGCCCGAAACGTTTGTGGTTCCCTCCTGTCCAGATTTACACTGTAATTGGTATCTTGTCTTTGAAGTGTCTTGTTCAAGATCAGCAGAATGGTTGTAATATGCAAGTAATAAGTAATTAGTGCTGCTCCACTTCCATAGAAAGGGAGGGAGGGAGGGTTAGGTAGGGATGTTCAAAACTTTTCAAACATGAGTAAGTTCCAAGTAGTTGTTTTGAGTTCTAAACAGCTGGTTTGCATTGCTTCAATTGTTTTGGAAGTGTTCTGAGGTCAAGACAACTCTGTTTCACACTCAAAATACTCTCAGCCTGAGTGACACAGCTGTTCCAAACTCAGACCAGTGTATTTGGAATTTGAAACTTTTCCCATGCCTAGTATTAGGAGAAAAGACTCAGTGACGTTGCATCAACAATAAAATGCCAAGGAGACTGCAGTCAGTCATACAATATTTGGGATTCTTTTCTGCCACATAGGGTCATCTTTTTCCAATATGGGCATGAAGACTTGCATGTGATAGGCACTGTGAATCCTTATGAATTATGTTTGTGAGCACTGCATGCTGGTGCTTTCCTACCCTAGCCTTAGGAAACCTTAATAAGGGCTGCAGATATCCTACTTGTCCTACTTATAAAACTAGACCCCTTTTTCTTCGCGCCAGTGACTCCCCTTGCCCCAGCGTATTTAAAGACATGGATTAAAGTATGGGTCAAATTTAGATAGTATTAAAGCTTAGATACAAGCTTGCTCTTCGCACTATTACTGCATTTGTCTTATTTTAGCTAACAATGTTCTATTAAAACAAGGTAACTTTTTACTGAGCTGATTTGTTTATGATGTTACATGCAATGTCAACACATTTCTTTAGTATCAAAATGCAGTACAGTTGTGGTTTTGTTCATTTGCAGACCACTGATGGACAATGTACCTACGAAAATCATAGGAGAGACTGTAATTTACCCGAAAAAAATGGAAATATGCTGCAAGATCTTATTACATTCCTTACAAAACTTGACAATAGGCCACTGGTAATTTCTCTATTCATTTTTTTCTTTTGT
The DNA here is from genome assembly GCA_030867105.1 of Liasis olivaceus. NCBI lineage: Eukaryota > Metazoa > Chordata > Lepidosauria > Squamata > Pythonidae > Liasis > Liasis olivaceus. Next base: position 152,272,740 of record CM061349.1, read on the forward strand.
TTTTTTTACTGATTTGTTGTGTAATGTCATCCTATTGCACATTTCTGCATTATAAGCAGAGTTTTCAGAAGCACAGAGCTGCTTGATTATGCTTACATAATTTAATGTATGCCTCATTTCATTGTTAAGCTATCTGGGGACAAGTCATATTAAACTCAAGTGCATTTATTTCTCGAAAGACATAGGCAGCATTGTGCTGTCAGGAACTCAACAGTTGGAAATCAACTTATGTAGACCTAAGGAGAAGGACAGCAGTGCTTGTTAAGGCTTCAATACTGTTACAATTTGAAAGCTTAATGGCGCATATTCAAAACAGCTGACAAAGGAGAACCAGTGTCTCCTTCTGAAGGTGTTTCCTGACATGAATTAGAAATACATTACTATCAAGGCGTTACAGCATCTAATGCTTATGTGTGGGGCTTTTCCAGAAATCCAGATTAATGTGCTGTCTTCCAGACAGGAGTTGGCACAAAGTAGCTCAGTATACACACGTTCTATTGACACAGACAATCTCATCTCAGTGTCCTTAATGGGATTGAGTGGTGTTGTCCTAAGAGTTTACTGCTAGACAAGTTAATGTGCAGGGTTGCAACACCAACCACCTGTTGCTCCCCCTGACATGGCCTGGGGCAAAGGCTGTAGCACTGAGTTTAGTGATCTGTCAGAGGCCTATCAGCTGTGGGGGAGAGTCCTGCCTTCCTGGGAAGCAGCCTGTCTCCAGTCACCCTCTGGATCTCTTGCATGCCTGATCCACCAGTCACCTATCCACAGCTGTCGGGCACTGCAGGTGGGTAGGGGCTTCTGCATACCTGCACGGTTTGCAGCAAATTAAAGCAAAGCAAGCAATGTATTGAGAAGGGTTGTCAGCGTGCTGAGTGTGGGGCAGTGCCTTGCCTGTCTGCCTCCTACAGCACTTGAACCACGAATTGGAGCAAACCATGATGCTGAATTCCTAGATTACTCATGCAACCTGTCAACACCCTGAAGCAGGAGCAATCTCTCCCTGCCCATCCTGCTGACCCAAAATCCCTATCTTTTGGTAGGTAGTTATAATAGTATGTGAGAATGGCTTTGGGAAACAGGGCAAAGAGATACAACCAAGGGAACAGTCAGATAAAAGGCAGATTAGCCCACAACAGGTATGTGGATGGGGCAAGAGGCTCAGAAGGGACCCTCCCTAGCTTTTGGGCTGTAAAGGGGACTGCGGGGGGGGGGGGGAGTACTTTCAGACTTGCAAGATTCTGTTAATGTAACCTTACAGTAAAGTAGAATTAGCTCATTTGGTCATGTTTCCTGTCTGGTCTACCTTGTAAGGCTGACTAGTGGAGATGGCATTGGCTTAAGCCACTTGCTATTGCATGCGATCTGCCAGCATGTTTGTGGGGGATTGAGGAAAGAGTAAACAGGACTTCAAAAAGTCATTCTCTGTCCATAGAGGGGAGGGAGCATGCCTGCATTAGCTAAAAGCAAGCAGTAGGAGCTAGGCAGATTGCACCCTGTTGTATCTTCATCTCAGCCACTGCCAAAGTATGACACATCATACAAATAGCAAAACTAACGTTGGGAAGACATGGAAAACACAACATTAAATTTCAGGTTCAGAAAAACCTGAAGTGAACTGGCCTCAACTGTGGGCTGGATTTGACAGGCAACTTGCATCATGCAGAACTGGCTCCTTCAAAAATAGCTACCCCAAAATCCTCAAGCTGGATTTAAGGGGGCATGTAAATGTGCCTATGTAGAGAGCTACTGTGTTTTATGGGATGAGAAATGAATACCACACTCTTTTCTAATCTGAGCAAGCCCGGAGTCAAAATTTAATTCTATATTTCAGTTGGTGTACAAACATGCTTACATTCTATTTTATATGCATGTCTATGTGTGCTGCACTCATGTCTGAACTTGCTCTGTACAATACATCTTTATGTTCTTTCTCTCTCCTAAAGATTTGTATGAAGGACGATCCACTGTGTTGGCAAATATTTTGCAAATTTGGAGACATGGAGAGTGGCAAGGAATCAACTGTTCAAGTTCATCTGGAAGCAACACCTTCACTATTAAACATAGTAAATGTTTTAATCCTTGTGTTAGCATACTGGAGGCTGTATCATATCCTTAAGTGTCAGAACCACAGACAAAATGCCATACTTCAATAGCAGATTTAGCAGCTGCTTAATATTCTTTCTCTGAAATCCCTCAGATGAAACACTTAATTTTGAATAGCCTTAGTCCTATGTAGATTCTCCATGTTACCTCCTTAACCTCACTTAATATTTCATATTATTTTGTATTTGAATCCTTACAGTGCAGTTGATTTAGAACGTTTGTACCTCTTAAAAATAGGATGAAGCTTCAGTGCTTACCTTTGAGGTGAAAGGAGAAGTTGCAGCAGATCAAAATCCCAGAGTTATTGAACTCCACAAAATTAAGCAAACCGCTTATGTAAGTATCTTTACATGGCATCAGATTAGAAAACATTCTGACAACTTTGAGCATCTAACCCAGATCCGCTTGGAATTTTTATGTCAAATTGCTCAAACAGAAACTGAAGAAAAGCAGTAACCTCAAATGGATGATTGGATCATCAAAGCAGACAGGATTTATCATTCATTTGGCATTGGTTCTTGCATGATTTCAGCATCAGATGCATATTCTGCGACATCTAAACCAAAGGATGTTGTGAAGAAGCACAGTATGCTGTTTGCATGTATTAGCAAGAAAGCCAAATTTGCGATGTCATAAATACCAGGATCTTTATCGTATGATTATTTAGTCAGAAATTGTAATCAGAGTTAAAGCATACCACTGAAATCAGTGGCATTTAATCTCTTTTATATATGTACCTTGAAGGCAAACAAGCCAAACAAACTCAAATCAAAACTGTACAACATAGGCCTCCTAAAGAATATTCCAAATATGTGCTTCTACCTGCGATAACTGTGTGCGCCTTATTTTATACAGGTCATTTTGGAGGGACGCCATAGCCAAAAGACAAAACATAGTGTTGCTGTCCTGCTTATTGTAATAGGTTCCCTATTTGGAATTATTTTGCTTTTGCTTCTTGTATTATTTTTATGGAAGGTACGTATTTCAGTTTTAATCTACACATTGGTGCATTTTTATGGGTTGGCTAGATATCCATCCAAAAGGAAAAATACAGCTTTTCCAAACACGAACGGAAATCAGCAGTGTATTCTAGGAGACCCAGCTTTCACATATTTTACTATGGTTTTTATTTGGCGTTTGTGGACAAATGAGATTTTTATGCAGCCCCTTATACCGTAATGTGATTTGAGGAAACGAGAGCAAAAAAATGAGCAGAGAATTCCAAAACAAGCAGCCCGTTGGACAGATGGCAAGGGAGGAAATCGGGCTTTGGGATTTATGGGGGAAAGTGCTGTGATAGTCAGATCTAACTCAGAGATTTTAGGTTGCCCGACCTCCCAAATAAATAGCTCTTGTTTCGTTTTAAACATTCTACAATTTGGAAAACGATACAGATTTAAACATCAGAGGGAGAATGCTTTTTACTTGGTTCGTGGGATGTTCCTGCTGGATGAAGTGTGTCCGTTTTTTTAAACATAAAAAACTTTTTATTTGGAATGCATTTTGAATGTAGCCAAATCTTGGTGTAATAACCAATACATAAAATGCAGTTTAAAACAATAGCACAGTAGTAGTCTGCTCTTTTATGCCACTAAACCTCCTTAAAAATGGATGCAAATTTTAATGAAAATATTTTCAAAAATATTAATGCAAGCTATACAAAAAATTGGTTAAATGCTTAGGTGTACATTTTATTCTTAAAAGAATCAAAAACCCTTTTTTCAATAAATATCTAAACATAATGTAAACAGTGCTTATCTTTGGATAGGTCATGTCCTTTTTCTAAAATATACATATAAGTGCTTTGAAATTGCAAGCTTTGTAACTAGTTTTGGAACTGTATATTCCAGGTGGGATTCTTTAAAAGAAAATACAAGCATGTTCCTCAAGAAGAAACTAGAAGTGAAAGTTTGGAGTTTTTTAAACATTCACAATAATGCCACAGAGTAGAAAGTTTGGTAAAAGTAAAGAACTACCCGCCAGAAGAACTGTCAAATCTTAAGCCCTCATTATCATATATGAAAGAAAGTATTCATCAAAATGGGCTTCCAAAAGCACAAACCATAGAAAACTCTGAAGGATGAAGATATTCAAGACGTTTAATGAAAGAAAAGAAAAACTCAAAATACAAGAACAACAAGGAAACACTAGGAATTGCTCCTTGCTTTTAAAAAGAAAGTACTTGAGAAGGAGCATTGTACTAATCATACTTGAATTGAGAATGTATAACCTCACCGCTCAGGAGATTCCCATGGATAGGAGAATGCTTAAATTAGATCAATTTTAGTCTTCACACAATTAATGTAGAACCATGTTCTCCCCTTCCAGTTTCTAAAATGAGGCCTGTGACATCATTTTTTAGATTTTCAGAGTTAGTGATTGCTGACAATTTTTATTCTACTCCCCACCTCCTTGCTCTGGGAATACTGGGAACCTCCAGGTACAGAAGAGCTATGCTTATACGTGGGACCTGTTCAAGGAAAGAAGTGAGGCAACTGCTTTATGGAAAGGGGAACAGCATGCTAACTTGGACCTCCCCTCCATTATATCTGGTCAGACTCACCACGCAGTTTAGAACCCTGGAAAATTGGCATTCTCGGTCAGGTAGGGAGTCTAACTCAAGAGAAAAGGCTTCCTGTCGCAGAGAAGGAGGGGTCATGCAAGTGGAAATGAAGAAACTAACCTGGTTTGTGAGCTCCTCCTGTATGTCTCAATCTGAAAAACCAAATGGTAGAATAGAACTTTTGGCTCAAGGGATTTTTGGCGTATGAGGGATTTTTGTTGTTGTGCAACTTTCAACCATGTTTTGAGGGTTCTACCTGGGTTGGTTGGAGAAGTCCTCCCATTGTATAAAATCAGGGAATCGCAGTAACCCATTCCTCTTATGCAATCATTTTATTTATTTTTGTATTTTGAAGAAGCAAAGAGAAAGAATCTTTACCTAATTTTTAGATGCCAGTATTTTTTTGTACACATTATATAGGTTAAGAATGTTTAGCATAAGGTTTAAGGAGATGGTGAAGTACTGCACTTTAATCCCAAGGTAATAATTATTTGAACAAAACAGTCTATGACATCAGTTGTACCTCAAAAGCATTAAAGACTGAAATGTGATTAAAAAGCAATCTGTTCTATCACTGTATAATCCTACACTGTAAAAAGGAATGACCACAAACATCAAACTAATAAAATACTAAATAAAATGGAACATGAAGCTGTCAAATAATTGTAGACATCCACATTCATCCATAAATATACAATTCTGTGACATGAATGTTATTTTTTAAAGTGACTGTTTATAAAGATAAAATTATTAACAGTTAGACTTTCCCTGTTTAATGTACTCACGAAGACTGGTATTTGCAAGCCTAAGGAGACTTATTTAAAAATGAACACTATTTTCTGACAATTTTTTTTAACAGTATTTTTCTCCAATACCCTCCATGATAACAATGCAAATTATCATTGTAATTTGCTTACTAACTGTTAGTACAGAGGCTGAAAACCTCTATTACACATAAATGTTTGTACGGTATTTCCCATCTCAGAAATGTGAATACTACGATGGTGCTAATCCTGTGAAAGAAAGATTTCCCAGTGAATGGAACCATACATGAAGCTCCTCTCTTGAAATCATTAAAGCAGGCACGTTTTTCAGAAACTTACTTCAGAAGCTGCTACCACCTTATATTGTACATAAACAGCCATTTTCTGCAAATGCAGAGACCACTGGGAGCAGTTGCATGAAAAAGAGGCAGCTGCCTTAATTAGAAAAAAAAATGCATTGAATGCAATCCCATGCTATTACAGAACCCCTCTTTCAAAGGATTTGCATAGGCCTGGTGATATTAATAATCCTCTATGTTCTAGCTGCATAGCAAGCAGGGAATAGACCTTGTAACCCTGGAATAACACACCCAGATTGAGTATTAATTCTGATTATCTCTCTGTTATTACAACAGAAGGAGTAAAAGGACTTGCCTATCATTCATTGTTTTAACCCTTTTATCTTGTTAAAAAAGTCCAGCCCAGTGTCTAATAAAGTAAATTGTTCACAAAACCCTCACAATAAGTTATTGCATTCTAATCTAGCTCTTAAAGTTTGACTCTCACCATTGATATTACCTAGAAAAAAACAAATACTTTGCATCTATTTGCCTGAGGGTCAGAAAAAGAAATATTCAGGGATCAACTAATTCTTTGCTAGATTTTCTCAACATCAGGAGTCCAATAATTCAACAGTCTAGGCTACAGCCTTTTAACACTTCAGACCCAAGCACTATAAATTTCTTCCTTGGAAAAATCACCAGTGACTGTTAAAAGATGTTCCATTTTAACTGAACCACTTGAATACTTTGCATCATAATTACTGATAAATGTGGTAACAAGTGGAAGCTTAGTCCTGCACAAACTCAGGCCTTTGGTAGTTTCATTTTTTTAGAGATACGAAGGCATCATAGTTAGTCTCCAGCACACTGTCTTCTTCCAACTAGATCTACTTTTTACCAAATGAAACAATGCAAAGAATTCGGTACTTTTGCTGCATTTTATTTACGAATGAATTTATATAAGGAACAAAAGCTTAATATAAGGCCACAATGTACAAATCCACTGTATGATTTCTATTTCAAAAATCAGCCAAAATCTGCCAAATTATCATCAGTGGAAGCTTTACTGAAATGTCTAGTTGACAGTTATGCCAATTTATTCACTGGTTTTATTTACTCTTATGAAATCATGATTTAATACAAAACTAAGTGTTTCAGTTGTTTTGCTTTAAAGAAATTGAAAAATATTCTCAATTACCTATATTTTTAAAAACATCAGTAATATGCAAATAAATTGCTATTTCAATTAAAAACTTGAGTTTTAACTGAATGTTATATATTAACTCATCTCAAATTATCCTGCCGTTTGTGAATTATTAGAAAGGAGTCATTTTGCCTATGATGTTCTAAAAAGGTCAGGTGAATGCCTAGTGTAATGCATGGGTTCATTCATTATAATCCATTCACTCATTAGAAGACTCGAACCATGTCCAAGTCAAATACTTGCTAAAATAGTGGTTTCTTCTACCAAATGTACTTTAGTTTTGTCTAAAAACCAATCCCCCTGCATCTTTTTCTCTGATCTATTAAAGAGTTCTATTTTTATACTCTCCATCTTGCCATTTTTCATGCCATGGAACTGGTTAGTTTAAAAAAAAATCCTCACCACCCCTGGATCAAGAAGCAAAGCTCCAGTAACAGAAAACTGCCAGTGTTCAAGCAAACTTTTTTTGTTTGTTTTGCCTTTAGTCTCTCATGGAACCACATCAAGTTCTTGCAGATTGCTAGGGTTCCATGGAACAGAATTTGAAAAATCCTGGTGTAGCGAAGGAAGTCACGTCATTCCCTATGCAATTGACACTACAGGTAGTCCCCGGGTTAAGAATGCCCGATTTAAGGACAACCCATAGTTAAAAATGGAGCCTACTGTAGCAAAGTTTGAGTTAAATACACAATGATTCGAGTTACATACACAATGGTTTGAGTTAATTACACAATACTACTTATAAGGTATCTTACATACAAATTTGACTTAAGGACAGACCTTAGGAATGGAACTCGTTCTTAAACTGGGGACTACCTGTATCCACTTGGGGGCAGTCAATGAATTTTTTTCCCCACTGTAATTACCACTACTAAGTTCATAAAGATTTGCACAAAAACACCATAACATAGCTATCTGAAAACTGATGGTGCAATTTTACGGGCAAACACTATCTAAATTCTGTCTAAAAGGAACAAAGTTAGAGATGAAGTTGTAAAATCATAATTTTAAAAAATGAAGGAGCTGACTTGAAAAAAGCCTATGTTATTTCTCTAAAATTGGGCAGTCAATCTCCCCTAACCATTTAATGTTTCTGAGAATTTGTCAAAGCTATAGGTGTTTGATTTGCATACAAAACACAAAACAGGAATCACAAAACATGTCTTTGATCCAGCTCGGACATGAAGGTGGCAGCATTTGACCTGATGGGAAAGTGGGCACTTTCCCAAGGCTCTGAATTGTGTTCTCAGCTGAATTTTGAGATCCGTTGCATACCTCTAACTTGAATCATCCAGGCTTCCATATCCTTATGCAATTTTTGTCACATAAATATGATTCAGCTGGAAAGCAGGTAACTTTTCTTCATAAATTATTTCTAAATACAACTGCACGATTCTTTCAGATTATCCAAAATAATATCATTTCCTCCATACATTTTAATCAACTGGGGATGTACCCTGAAAATGCAAGAAACACAGAAAAACCATTATGATCATATTACTGTTTTATTCTATCTGAACATGTACTTACAAAAATATCTACTCTATAGAAAATAAATAGAAAATTAATTTTACCTATAGTCCTCTTCATACAAATGGGAGTCTGCCTTATTTGGTGGAGTATTTGTGTGTAATTTATTTATGTAACAAATAAGTTGAGGAACTGATGGAACCAAAGCATGGATATATTGCTGAGTTGCAAAGAATCTGATGGCTTTTGTGTGTTTTCATATAAACATGTAACTCAACTAAAACTGGATTAGCTTTTCTAAGACCCACTCCTTGGACAAAATTCAAAATCTAATATTGGTTTCCCCGTCTTGCTAAGTTTTGGTTAAAGGTTTCTCCTTGCAATTGCAACACAGTCACATGAGAGCCTATCTCAGCCTTCTGATAGGCTTTAAACAGAATGCAGTAAATGTCAGTCGGGACTGTAGTTATCTTCAAACAGATTTCCAACCAGCAAGGATATACAAAACACATAGCATTTGATTTAAACTATCCATAGGAAATAGTACTAAGATATTTGACACTTGATATTAAGTTCTAAACTGACATTTCCAATATATGTGTCATAAGGGATTGACATGCCAGGATGTCTTGCATAATCTGGCACACACTGAAGTCATATCTACAAAATGGAAGTCTACAGATTACATTTCGATATATCTGTTTATATGCAAATGTGACATACGAATATCAGGTGGAGATAGGCATGATCACGTTTCCCCATTTTGTCATGCTCTTTGCAGCAAATGTAAGATTTGTCTATGGTTCTAGAAGAGAAGGAGGCATCATACAGCAGTGGCAAGACAACTACATTACTGTGAAACTTTAAGGAGACAAGCCACTCAAATATTCCAACATTCTCATTGCTCCAAGTAATGCATCCTGAATAGATCTGCTAAGTGCAATTATCTTTCTCAAACCTCTGCAAGAAATTAGAACCAAACACAGGATCAATGTGAATTTTCTGATTGTCTGATTGTGAAAATATACCATGCAAAGCTTATGCTAAACTAAAAGGAACTACCAATATTTGTAGCTCAAACACAACTAAGCTTAATCCTACCGAATATGGACTTCTGTTGCCCATTCCACTAAATCTCCATCTATGTTCCAAGGGTAGCTCTTTTCCTCAGAATCTGCACAGCTCAGATTATCTCCAGTGATACATTTCTTTCCAGTTCTTGGAAGGACTTTTACTTCTTCAACAATATACATTTCAATAAAAGGAAAGTTAAACTAGAATACAAAGCACAAATGCAACAGTTGAAAAATGTAGTATCTGCAAAGGACAGGATTCGTCACAAGCCTGTGCTTTCGTTTACTAATACTAGGAGAGGAAAGGATCCATCTATGGGCATTTTAGCACTCTCACAGAAAATTGGAGTGGGCCTTGGAGAAGGGCATTTGTAAAACAAAGTGTTAATTTTTAAAAATTCTTTTACATTTTGCTATGTAATTTTTATTTTTCTGTTATTTGCCACCCAGTCTGTAGGACTGTTAAATAAAGAAATAAAACTTAAATTATATTCTCACAAAAAACATCCCAGGAACATGTATATGCTTATTTCTGCCAAATCCAACTGGATGGTTGACCTTCCTTAATTCAGCCCTGGATACCAGGCTTGTAGTATTGAGCCATTAATCTGAAACCATGCTGAGTACTTATAACTCCTAATCTATATTTCCCAAACTATGAAGGGATGTTCCTCGGTATTTGTAAACTAGGTACTAGGATACATGAGTAGATACCCTCCCATTGTGAGAGTATGATCAGAATAAACAGGATCAGACCCTTCCTACCTCCCCCTTCAATCCAGATATACTGCCTTCAATAAATGCTTGGTGGAGGTGTTTGCTGTCATGTTTTGTATCATTTATCCTGGAATGTGTTTACATGATTGTGGTAAGCCATAATCTTTGAGACTCTCTCTTTTGGTTCCTCCTACCACTGGCAGCAACCCAAAAACTGTGGAAGCTCAAACTATGTTTTCTTTATCACAACATGGCTATCTATTTCAAACAATCCAAGAATCAGAAGCCAAGAACAAATCAAGACTTCTACCTTGACTGGTTAGGAGAATGATAAGCTGGAGTACCTGGTTCAGGTATCAAAATAAAAAACCATGGAAGAAAAACCAATGGTTTGCCTAGCCACTCTCATTGTCAGGAGGAGCCACATAGGAGCAAATCTAGCTAACTGTGGATGTGTATAAGTGAGAATAAAAATTAAAAAATACTATCCACAAAATTTAACAAATCTTGTTACAACATGTAACAAGTCTCCTCTTGCCCTAAATATAGCACAGTCTATATTTAAATACAGAATTTGAGATTAAAAAAAAATCAGTTTAGCAGATTTGCACTGTAGTACCTCCTGTATATAAGAACTATTTATAATAAAACTACAACAGATGGACGGAAATAGGCTAATCGGCCTTAGTCTGGTGATTTTCAAAAATCAGAAAAGGTAGGCTAATGTATTCTGACAGGAAGTTAAATCTCTTTACAAAAGCATTAAAAACTTCTATCGTGAATTTACTTCCACCTTAAATCTTTGTCTGGTTTTATTACATTATATTTTAAATCCTGTGATTTTTCCTCCTCATCCACTTGTTTCTTTCTGTGGCTTTTGGTGAAAGCGATTGCTAAGAAAATCTAAACCAAATAATGTCAGGTTGCAAACGCAAGGATAACCCTTTACCTGGTTTTTCACACTAGCATATCTTTTCAAATGTTTAATGAATTCTTGCCGGGAAGTATTCCTTACAGTTATAAGAGCTATGCTTCCATCATCCAATCTAGAAATGACACAGTTCAATTAAGCATGAATTAAACAATGCAATTAACAATGAATCAATCAAAAGAATATACAGTATAATCAGGAATGTATCTGAATAACCCAAGCATTTCATCTCTGCCTTTAAAAGTAAAATAATCAATATTCAATGCATGACACTGGTACCCTTAATTGTTCCCAGAAAATACCTCCAATAGAATCAGCATATGACAATATTTGTAGCTGTAGCCTTCCTCTGGACAATCGGCATATTGGAATGATAGCCAGTATCAGGCAGGACTTGGATTCAAAGAGATGTAGGTAGAACTGTGGCTTGTCTTAGTTTATTTTAACTTTGTAGAAACAGTAAGATTTTTTGCAAGTTCATTCTAAGGATAACTAAATACAGGTGCTTTTATTGTTAAGAGAAATTATAGTGCTATTTCAAATTAGTTGTATTTTATTTCCCATTCATTTATTTTTTTTTATCCTGAAAAACGATATAAATGTTTTTTAAAAGAAAGTAATTAAAAGCCAGCCAGCAGAAATGTTTGATAATGTATTTAGGACATTCTCTTTCGAGAAAGTCCAGGCAGCTACCAGTTACGAGTAATATTTTCTCAGAGAGGTCATAATATCACTTGACACCCACAAAATGGGAAGATGCTGTTGAACCAATTATCAAGTTAGTTGCTTTCCCCCCTTAGAGGTATGAACTTCCTTTATGAAACTAAAGAATTATGTGTTATGTGGTAAGAATGCTGCAGGCCACACTGTGAATTCCTGAAAATGCATTTAAGGACCACAAGCCTTAATTCTGACAACTTTAGTTTAAAATGTTATTACCCAACATAGGTTATATTTAAATAATTATACATCACACAGACATACATATATATCCCTAGAATTCAACATTTGAAAAGTATTTTATGAATACATACACATGATTAACACACACATCATCTGTCAAAAGTAAGAATTATGATGAAAGGTGTGAAACTGATATATTCAGAGGGAACTGTAAGTTGTGGAAAATCTTGATATTACACATTTTATCAAAATTTTGAGCTGTCTTAGATGTCACAAGTTGCATGCCAGGGTATTAAGTGAACCCTGGGTCCTCCAGATTTTGCAGCCACCTGCAACAAACCCAGTGAGTGTATGGAATGTATGGAAGATTTATTATAATTATTACCACTACTATTATTGCTCATATATTTCTTATGAGGGAAGCAACAAAGATGTGAAGAGCTGGGGATAACTGTACGTGTAACTGGTATATTTTAATGCACAATTAATTAAAATAAATTTATCCCCTCACCACCTTTAGAATCTTTTTCTGTAACCCCATTCTCTTTTGCATAGTTATCCCTAACCATGAAGTTCAAAGGCTGGTGCAACTTTTAGCCTAACCAAAGTTATGCAACTCTAAATTAAGGTCCTGCATCTCCACAAAGTTGAAACATTAAAAGACTTCTCACATTGTTTATTTCATTTTTATACGTTTAGATTAGGATGGAGACTCCTGGGTCTTCATGATTTTAAGACTTCCTACCCTCTGACTATGATATTTGGGGCTGCTAAAAGCTATAGTTTAGTGAAGCCTGGAGGGCCACAAATTCCCATTGCTTGCTGAGATATTGGCCAATCATTTAAAATTAAAAAGAGGCCACAGGAATCTAGGAGCTGAATTAGTATGTTTTATAAATGTCAAAGATCCCATAAAAATAACAAGAGATTCTGGTCTTTCATTTTCAATTTGATTTGCTTTTCCTCATGCCTGCAGGTTTTCGCTCTAACACTTATATTTAGCCTTTACAATACAATTTAGCCTTTACAATAACTGAATTTAATCAGTCAAAGCCAAAGGACTAGATTTCCCCATTAACAAAGCCCAAAGGAGATTATTACTTGATGACTACCACTTAAGTCAGACTTCTAAGATAATTTAATCACTGTAATTATCCAATGATTATTCTAGATGGATGACCTCATCTGCCTGAACCTAAACTGATTACAATTCCCAAGGATGCAGAATCAACCATAGTCCAATTTTTTTCATCATGCTCTCCCAACCCTGAGGTTCTAGACTGCATGCAATCTGAGAAAGCCAAGCTTTTGGAAGAAGGTGTTAAGGACACTACTCTAATTTCACAAATCCTTACTGACCTGGTATTAGGTGCCAAGCCTCTCGGTGCCACTGAACAGAGACAAGGGATTGCCATAATGCTCACATTCAGGAAGTGACCCTGGATTCTGTGCCATTCATCCTTGCTGTCTAAATATAACATACTGTATTAACTTCAAGCAATCCTAATTACCTTCTATAAGTGGTTAAACTTGCAGACTTACCTGATTTAAGTCTCCCTTGCTTCCTTCTAAAAATAATAATAAATTAAAAGTCACTAAAGGATGACAAAATAAAGAATAAAATACAGCTTGCTTGTCACATTGTGAAAATAAATTAAACATGTAACACTGAATAAAAGAAGACAAAAATGAAAGAAAAGCTTTAAATCCTTTATTAACACTTAATTGGAAAGCACATTTCATTGTTGAAGTAAATTATTACTTTTGATTCATATTTTCAGACAAAATATACTAAAGGTAACCTACTTATAGCAAAATCTAAATGAAAAAGAACTCCTTAATAGTTCCTTTAGATATTTTTAGTTAGCCCCTTTGGGAAAACATTTTCAGTTTGCTGCCCAATGCTACAGTCTTAATCTAACCAACATTAGCAACAGTAAAATGATACTGAAACCTTCATACAATAGTTAAATTAATCAGAATTAATATTATGGGCTAAATGAAGTTTTGCATTCATCAACTTCTGACTAGTTTACTTACCGATCATTTTCTTGTGCATCTTGCTGTAAATGCTTCAGTGGGAGGAACAATAATTCACAATCTTCTGGTCTAAGGACAGAACAAGATTAGTTCCATTCAAAGAAGTATACAGAACATATATATCTAGGTTTGAATATCTAACAGTATATTACAGAGCTTACACTAGAATGATCACAGGAAGAGAAAGTATGAGCCCTATATGAATAAAGTATTAGAAGAAAAATTAACTCCTTCTCTCAACAGAATGAATGAAAAGTGAACATAAGAGAATATCTGGAAGTTGCTTGGAACACAGTGAATTATGTTCTGCTAATCAGAAATATGAAAAATAATGCTTGGTGGAATAAAGAGTTGAAAGAGGCTTTGGTTGAAAAATTAAGCAAGTAACAGAATAACTTCCAAATATGAGGATGAGAAAAATTGTGTAGCAGGTATATAGAAGAAAAGAGAGCGGAAAAGAATTTGGTCAAAGAGAGCAAGGAATGGTTAAAAATTAAAAGGGAGAAAAAATGCAGAGCAATTTAATTTTATTTTTTAATGGAAGCATGTCAAAGGGCTAAACAAGGTGCCCCCAGCACAGTGAATGTAATAAAAACTAAAAATGATTAAATGGTATGAAACTAAAGGAATGGTAGAAGTATTTTAGAGACCTGTATGGGAATGATAGTGACATATTGAAGAGTGGGGTTGAAATAAATGCTACATTAGCACCCAAGAAAAAATAATGCAAAGGAAATAATAAAGGATGTCAGTTTGTTGAAAAATTATAAGGCATTATTGTTTTTCTATACAAAGAGAAAGGCAGCAAGAGTATGTAAAAACTATGGGGAGATTAGTTTGTTAAGTCTCCCTGAGGTGTTTGGCAGAATTCTGATTAAAAAGTGCAAGATCTGATAATGACCAAAATTTGGGAAGTTCAGTGTGTCTTTATGTCAGGCAGGGTAGCACAGACCAGAGTTTTACTCTTAAGCAGGTCACTGAAAAATATACTGTATGAATGTGAAAAAAGAAGTTTACCGCATGTTTGCTGATTTACAGAAAGTAAATGATAAAGCAAACAGGCTTGAAATATGGAATATTTTGCAAGAGCAGTATACAACGAAAGTAAAATATCTGTGAGAACAAATGGAATGCTTAGTGAATGATTCAGCAATGAGTAAGGAGTAAGACAAGGATGTGAGATAACCCTTTAGTTATTTAATGTATTATGGATAAATGTACAGCAAATGCCTGTGTGTTGTTGTTAGAGATGTGTTGACTGGGTATGTGAAGGTACGGAGATGATGCTGGATTGTTGGCTGAGAACACAAATGATTTGCAGTGAATATCAGACAGATTGTATGATGCGACCAGGAGCAATGGATCTAAAATTAATGTACTAAAGACCAAAGTTCTCATGTTTGGAATAAAATATTTGTTTTTGTTTTTTTTTTTAATCTGCTTAACAGTCATTACTGACCCTGCAGTGACCGCCCCCTAGCGGTTTTCAAGGCAATTGCATCTTTCTAGTTTCGGAATTAGACTTTGCCAGAGCCTAATTCCTAGAGCGTCAGCCCAGCTGGCAGCACAGGAGGCGGGATTTCCGTTGCTTCGCGCCCCTTTTTCGGACGAGCGCGGTTTCGCGCTTTTTACCGGCAACTTGTCCCATCTCTCTGTTGAGCCACTGCCAGCATTTTTCCTCCCACCGGAGTGAGAGTGCTCATTTATCTACTCACGTACGTTTTCGATCTGCTGAGTTGGCAGAAGCTGCGGGTATAGAAACAAGAGCTCACCTTGTTAACGCGAGGCTGGACTCGAACCGCTGAAGCTTTCAGCCATTTCTGGCCGGCACTTTCAGCGTCATTAAGCCGCTGCGCCACCGTGTCCCCATAAATATTTGTTAAAAGTGGCTAAAATGACTTTGTTTAAAAATGTGCTTCTGCCCACTTTGTTATACAGAAGTGAAAGAGAATGGTTATGGCAGGAAAAACATAAAAATCAGCTGAATGTGGTGCAAATGGGTATTTAAGAAGTGTGTATAGTAAAAGAAGAAAAGATAGGGTCAAGAATGAATACAGATTGGAAGCAAAAGTGACTGACAAATATGAAAGAAGTCTGTTGAGGTGGCTTGATCATATAGAAAGAAAGAATGAAGATCAAACTACAAAACAAATATAGGAGGTTAGAGCAAAGGGATCCAGGAGAAGACCAAGACAATCACTGTATGAATGGGAGTTGACAAGATCCTTGGGGAAAAAAAAGAAAAAGGAAAAAAAAGAAGATGGAAGAAAAGGCAACCATTTTCTGAATGTGGTGGAAGAAAGGATGAGCTATAGGGACAGAAAAGTATGGAGTGATATACTGAATGGTACTGTAAACTGTAAACTAGATATAGTTAGATTTCCTTTTCTTTTTTCTTTAGCTCACTACTTCTCACCCTGTATAACACAGCTTACTGAAAAGGGAATGGTGTGATGGGAGTGGATAGACAGATGGATAGATAGATGGGTACACTAATTTTAGTCACTAACCTATGCAGCAGAAACCCTTGTAGACAGAGAAGTAAGAAGCCGACTAGCGAGTAACAGAAACTCTCCAAGATACAGAGAATGTTCTGCAGTTTATTCTTCTCAGTCCCTTAGGAATAGGGGTTGAAAACAAAAACAGACCCTTTGAAGCCTCAGCAGTCTAAATCAAGAACTCAAAGTAACACCCAAAATAAAATATCTAACCAAGGAAGTAAACAGATCTGACAGCAGCAGTTTGAGGATTGTTCACCTGCTCTCACACCAGCACTGTCAATACGTCTTCCTTACTTGAGCAGTCTCTGACCCCTTCCTTCCCTCTGAGTAAGGCTTTCTAGTGTGAGGCACTAGCTCTCTTCTCTCTGCCTGGGCAATGAGCTGAGTCCCAGCCAGGCAACACAGAAGGGTGGGGGAGTTTGTTTATACAGGCCTGATAAAGATAATGCAGCAGGTGCTTTCTCTGTAGGCTTGTCACCCTCTGACATCTGCCATCTCCCTCAACCTTCTTCTCCAACCCTCATCCCTGTGCTTTCTTCAGAGCAGCCTTATGCTTAGCAGGCACTTAATCTGCAGGCACTTATGCTTACTCACAAGAAGGCTGGTGTTTTCTCTTCATCACAACCTTTTTTTTTTGTCTGTGCTCAGTCATTACTGACCCTGCAGCGACTGCCTGGACGAGTCCTTGCATTTTTCATGCTTGGATGAGTCCTTGCAGTTTTCAAGGCAATTTTTTCGGAAGTGGTTTGCCAGAGCCTCCTTCCTAGAGCATAGCCCAGCTGGCGAGCACAGGAGGCGGGGTTTCTGTTGCTTCGCACCCTTTTCGGGCGAGCGTGGTTTTGTGCTTACCGGCAACTGATCCCGTCTCTCTGTGCAAGGCGCTGCCAGCATTTTTCCTCCCACCGGAGTGAGAGTCCCCATTTATCTACTCACATGAGTTTTCGACCTGTTGGGTTGACAGGAGCTGGGGGGGGGGGGAAACAGGAGCTCACCCTGTTAACGCGAAAGGCTGGACTCGAACCGCCGAAGTGTCAGCCATTTCTGGCCAGCAACTTTCAGCATCATTAAGCCGCTGCGCCTTGTTATTTCAGATTTTTGGAAATTGCTAAAATTAGAATCCAAATAATCTAATTTATATAGCATACTGTTTTTTAAAAAATCCTAGATTAACACAAAAATTATTTCAAATTCATCTTACTTGAGGCTTGCTAGTGTCTTGATTACAGCAAAATCTTTACGCTGCTTTGATGGAATCCAACGGTGCTTTTCAGCCAAAGCTAGAGTCCTTGATCCAAAGCCAAACATAGAAGAGAATCCAAAGCGAAGTAGCTTGATTGGGCTACTAAAAGTGCACATATCCACTGACTGTAGATGCCCTAAAATTGTAACATTAATACAAACATACATATACATATGTCTATTTACATTTTATAAGTGAACTCACTTCCTAACTCTATTATATCTGCTAACTGTATGGGGGCAGAGTGATCAAAATCCTAGAACACAATTTTGTACAAGACACAGAGTGCATGCCTGTGTTTATATAAATCAAGAGGAGTGTGCCTTGTGATCCTCCAAGGCATTACCACATGCACACTGAACTTAAATGGGACACATAACCCTCGACAAAAACAGCACCCAGTACTGTACTACTATAACATTACAATAAATTAAAAGCAGGTAATATAAATAAAAATAAAAGCGGGGGAGAGAGCATTCCAGAAAGCGTGTGCCATCCCACAGAAGATCTGAATCATAATTATGACAAATGTTGGATGTAATCCTATTTATTCCACATATAAAAAGCAAGGCCACTAGATATTTATTATATTCCTTTCTAAAATTTCAGATGGACAGTACTTACCCAATATTATATGCAATGTTGCTGTTCGTGTGTGTTGGATTCCATTCAGAGTATGTGCCAAAATATTAGTAGAACCTGTAAATATTAAAGAGAGAATAACAAAAAATGAAAACAAAGTGAATACACTTCCCCATATGAGAATATTTCAAAATGAATCCTCTAACCCAACATGAAGAATTGTTAAACAAAATTTACAAATGTGGAATGATCTCCAAATTAGAGTCAAGAAAGATTTAATAACACAATGGCCTGCCTCCTTATGCAAACATGAGGTTTTACCATTGGCACAGTAATGAACTCAACCATCAGATTAAGTTTATTGACCATGTCTTTTCTTGGCCACGAACATCTAATTCAATTGAATATCCAGCTATTTAAAATGTAACACTGAACTCATTCTTCATTTATACCTTGATATTGCAGGTAGCAGTATTAAAAACTATTATTCCATTTCGGTACTAACCCAACCAATGAAATACAATAGATTTGGTCTTCCTGATTTTTAAATTACTACCTTTGTGGGATTTGTTTTTCCTTTCTAGGATTCTAGCGTCAGAATCTTCAAAGCAAGGCAAACTCTCAGTGCTTTCCGTATAGAACAAGAGTGAGCTCCCACAACTAACTATAAAGAACCTCAACAAGTTTACTTAATAACACTAAGAATATTTAATGATTTTGCTTAGTATACAAATAAAAGGGCTCAATAATGTCAAGATAATTATACTGAAGGAGCTCCAATTTTGTTTTTGGGTTCAGTAAGTTAGGCTCTGTCAAGATCCAAGAATTCCCAATTTAAGTAGTTTTGGCCTGATTTGGGGATTTTTTTTTTTTTTGCTGCTGCTGTTGTTTGACTTACTGCACTATGTGAGCCAACTATTGTTCACCAATTAAGCACGTAACATCTTACTGTGATATATGAACAAAGTCTTTGTGTTTCTGATTCAGACCCTCACTGTTTCATATACTTTTCCTTTCTAAGCAAAGACTGAGAATTATTTATTACTTCATTCATTACTACAATTACTATTCTCTTGGTTAACCTTTATTTGGCATTAAAAAGATACTAGTATATAACAAATATTGATCAAGCATTTATAGTTACAAGTCTTTAGAGTTACAATACATGACATGTAACTGAAAATAAAGACAACTTACTCCTTGGGAGATTCAAAATTTCCTATTTCCCTAGTGACAGCTCTGGGCAGCAATAGTAAGGACTACTTATTAATAGCTATCATGGAAATGTTTAAGCTGTGGCATTTCTTCTCATCCTCTATTGCAACATGCATTCCAAAAAGTGGCACAATCTACAATCTTTTCTGCTTAATGCTAATATTAAATTACTAACCAATGTTTATTCTCAAGGATGCCAAGCAGCAAGCGTAAAGGCAAAAGTATCTATAGTTTATGTAAAGCATGACTGATAAGATACCAGACAGAAATTGTGAAGGGAAATGTCCTTGGAAGTACAAGCACTCCTGCAGAACAATTAACTTAATTAACCAGACATCATGAATATTCATAAGTCTGTTAATGTCTCCCACATCCAGATAGATAAATGTGATGTAATGGCTTTCTAGTCAAGCATATCTAAGAGACTCGTGAAAACTGCACCAGCACTGTGATGCTTTGCCCAAACCATAATGGAAGCTAAGTCTCATAACAATATTTTACTCTCCATAAATTAATTGGAAGCAGGAATACATTGCAAATGAGTGATTTAAGGCTGTAAGATTTATAGTCAATATATAAACTTTCCTTTGTTTTATTGCAATTAAATTGCTTTTCCCTTGTCCTCCTAGTTTTTTTGACTCCTTATTCAAATATCTCTACTGACTTCTTTAGCTATCATTCACATTCATGTCTTATGTGAATGAAAGCTAAGAAACTCAATAGAGAGATAAACCCTATTCTTATATAGATAGCAAGACAACTGTAGGCTTCCTTCATCTGATCCCTTTTATTTTGTCTATAGTATAAATTTATTTGATATAGATCTCAAACTCATACAGAAACATCTTTGCCCAAGTAAGTATGTATATGTATGTGAGTATATACATCTGGGAAACAATTTAGTATATACTGCCTATTAAAATTTAGGAGGTGGGTCATACGTAACATCTCACTCAAAATTATATTTTCACAACTAAACTCAGATTTAGTCGTTCAAGTTTTGCAAAAATGTATGAAACAAACATTCTAATACCAAATGTTTTAAGTAGAAAAAAGCACCTACTTTATAGTCTTTGGAAAGTCTACCTTCACTAAATGTACTTAAAACGAACATTTAAAAATTAAGACATGTATTAAGTGCAACTTAAACAAATTTCACCTTTGAAAAGAGAGAACTTTTATTTCTGTCACAGATCTACAGGTGAAACTCAAAAAATTAGAATATCGTGCAAATGTTCATTTATGTCAGTATGGCAACTCAAAAGGTGAAACCAATATATCAGAGAGACGCATTACATGCAAAGTGAGATATGTCAAGCCTTACTTTGGTATAATTGTGATGATTATGGCGTACAGCTTATGAAAACCCCAAATTCACAATCTCAGAAAATTAGAATAGTGTGAAAAGGTTCAATATCCTAGGCTCAAAGTGTCCCCCTCTAATCAGCTAATGAATCCATAACACCTGCAAAGGGTTCCTGAGCCTTTCAATGGTCTCTCAGGCTGGTTCAGTAGGAATCACAAGCATGGGAAAGACTGCTGACCTGACGGTTGTGCAGAAAACCATCATTGACACCCTCCATAAGGAGGGAAAGCCCCAAAAGGTAATTGCAAAAGAAGTTGGATGTTCCCAAAGTGCTGTATCAAAGCACATCAATAGAAGGTTATGTGGAGGGGAAAAGTGTGGGAGAAAAAGGTGCACAAGCAGCAGGGATGACTGCAGCCTGAAGAGGATTGTCAGGAAAAGGCCATTCAAAAGTGTTGGGGACTTTCACAAGGAGTGGACTGAGGCTGGAGTTAGTGCATCAAGAGCCACGACACACAGACGGATCCTGGACATGGGCTTCAAATGTATTCCTCGTCAAGCCGCTCCTGAACAACAAACAACGTCAGAAGCATCTTACCTGGGCTACAGAAAAAAAGAACTGGTCTGTTGCCCAGTGGTCCAAAGTCCTCTTTTCTGATGAGAGCAACTTTTGCATCTCATTTGGGAACCAAGGACCCAGAGTCTGGAGGAAGAATGGAGAGGCACACAATGCACGATGCTTGAAGTCCAGTGTGAAGTTTCCACAGTCTGTGTTGATTTGGGGAGCCATGTCATCTGCTGGTGTTGGTCCGCTGTGCTTCATTAAGTCCAGGGTCAACGCAGCCGTCTACCAGGAGATTTTGGAGCACTTCATGCTTCCTTCCGCAGATGAGCTTTATGGGGATGCTGACTTCATTTTCCAGCAGGACTTGGCACCTGCCCACACTGCCAAAAGTACCAAAACCTGGTTCAATGACCATGGGATTACTGTGCTTGATTGGCCAGCAAACTCGCCTGACCTGAACCCCATAGAGAATCTATGGGGCATTGCCAAGAGAAAGATGAGGGACACGAGACTGAACAATGCAGCGGAGCTGAAGGCCACTATTGAAGCATCCTGGTCTTCCATAACACCTCAGCAGTGCCACAGGCTGATAGCATCCATGCCATGCCGCATTGCGGCAGTCATTGCTGCCAAAGGGCCCAAACCAAGTACTGAGTACATATGCATGCTTATACTTTGCAGAGGTCCGATATTGTTCTATTTCCAATCCTTGTGTTATTGATGTCATGTAATATTCTAATTTTCTGAGATTGTGAATTTGGGGTTTTCATAAGCTGTACGCCATAATCATCACAATTATACCAAAATAAGGCTTGACATATCTCGCTTTGCATGTAATGCGTCTATCTCATATATTGGTTTCACCTTTTGAGTTGCCATACTGACATAAATGAACATTTGCACGATATTCTAATTTTTCGAGTTTCACCTGTATAATGACACAAAACATCTCACTCACTTCTAATAAACCTCTACTTAAAATACCAATAACTAAATATTATTAAAGGACAGAGAGCAAGATGCTAGAAAAATGCCATCTCATTCTACCTAGACCACTTTTCTACCAGCTATAATCAGAGTGTTTAATCATACTTTCTTTCCTATAATTTACATTATTTCATGTTTCCCACCTACCAACCACTTTACTCTAACTCAGAAAATGCTTTTATTTGTAAATTGGAAATCCACAAACCAGAACAAGACATGTATCATCCCCCAGGAGAACTGATTTCTTTTCCCCCTGTGCATCACAATCCGCTCCAGAGAGCCGGGGTCTTCCAGAGAAGGTCTGATGACATGTAGGGAAATGCGAGGCGAGAAAGAACTGCAGTCTCCTCCTTGTGTGAATGTAGCCCAAAGAATTTTGCTTTCTATTTTGAACTTCTACTTGTGAAGGCAAACTAATGAAGTAGCACATAAAACAATGGCTCTAAATCATCTTTATAGGTGATGAGTGATATGAAATATCTGACCCTGATAAACTAGGCTACAGAGGGACCTTCTCACCCAGGGTTGCCATCTCTATGCATGTGGATCTCTCAACAATTAACCAGGGTGCTAGTTCAAGTTTGCTGCCTTCTAACCATTGTTCATATAGTGAAACCGAAGCCAGTATATTTGTTATACTTCCATAAATGGTCCTCAAGTTAAGGGCAAAGACTGATTTTATAGGAACCCTACTTAAATCTGGAAGAATGACAAAGAAAATAATTTCCATAGCTAAAGACTACTGAATTAACAAGACAAACAATGTATCATGGGTTCATCTGAAACACAGGGTAAGAAAATAATAGCAAAACAGTATGCATTTTAAAAAGATTATAATACATATTATCAAATCTATAAGAGATTCTTATGTTATAACATGCAACCTTCTTCATATTAACTACTATGCATTTTCACCTGCTGGTATTATCCCAAGAGGAATTTGCGATCTGACTGGTACAAGTGCATTATCACAGTTCTTCCCGGCATCCACCTGGGCTCTAACCAAAAGACCATGAGCAATCTCACTGACAGTGCCATCTCCACCAACACAGACCACCCTACAAAGAACGAATTGTAAAATATTACATGTAAGACAATTTAGAGTCAAGCATTAGATATGATCAGGTTGAAATTTATTATCTTCTCCTGATAGCTTATTAGCCATTAATTTTTACCTCTACAAATAAAATAACTTCCAGCTTGATTTTTCTGATGGTCATCCAATGTACAACATTTTTAAACAATCACCCTTCTATGCAATCCTTTTCCTTCTATGCAATCCTTTTTTCCACAGTTTTCCTTACCATCAATCTGCACTGCATCCTAATAATGAATTTTATAAAGTACTTCTCACATTATAATTAAAAAGCCATCCCATTTGTAATAGTAATTAATTTTTCAAAAACTCATCTTTATTAAATATTTGTAATAAGGCATGAATTCTGTCAGATGAAATGCCTTGGACGATATATCAAATATGAGTCAAGAGTTATTTAGTAAGATACCTTTCTGACTCCTTTTATTTCTGAAAAATTTCCCCATTTAATAATTTCTCAAAAAGCCATGCCGTCTATATGGCATATTACTGAAAATCTAAGCCTACATTTGCAGATCCAAGTGGAAGATAACATAAATGAGGAGTAAGATTCTGGCTGTTAGCCTTTCACTTCTGCATAAACTTGTTGCATTTTTGTGAACATGAGTTCTAATAGCTTGTTCAAAAGTGTTTGTAATTCTTCCAATGAGAATACTTGTTGTATGCTGCCCAGAGTCATTCCTTATGAGATGGGTAGCCATATAAATTTGATCAATCAATCAATCAAATTTGATGGAAAGGCATGGAGGAATTCTCTTTGCATACCAGAACTCCTATATCAAAAATTGGTTTCTAGTCAACTATGACTTATAATGGTGACTACATGGGCACATTCATGTGATGTAAGCCACTTTTATTATTGCATGAGTTTTCAGCATTACATTTTTATGACTATAAACTACTTTGAGAGAGCTTTGGCCCTTGAAAGCCAGGTTGGGGCCTGTACTGTAGTGATACAGCAAAGCATCAGTACTTCTCCAAGCTTATTGTGCTGGCAAAGTGTCATCTAGTGGTTCTGTTTATGGTAGGCTGCACTCTATTGGAGAACGATGGCCAAGATGACCTGACTCATTAGTAGCTTTGACCTGGGCCCTGGATGGGATTGTTTTCTCCCTCAAAACGCAGAGCAATAGCTTCAGGATCCTCAAATTCATAGCTCTTGCCTGACTACTGGATGGAGTCCATGGCCAGAGGATTCTTTGCCCAGCTTCAACTGGTACATCAACTGCAGTCTTTGTTAGAGGTGGAGGCCCTAACAACAAACCCCTCATTACTTCAAGACTGCATTACTCGGGGCTGCTTATGAAGACTACCAATGTCATTTGGTATGGAATGTGGCCATCCATACACTAATCAAATCTAACTGCTGTTTTTGATGAAGTTCTATATGGCTTGGGTTCAGGTTGCCTATGAAATGTCTATTCTGAATGGGATATTTCTGTCCTGTGTGATTAGTTCATTAGTTCAGGCATGCTTTGAGCCTCCTCCCTTGGGGATGTCAGGAGGGTGATAGTCCAAAGCAGGCCATCTCTGGGGCAGAACTCCCCTGCCACTGCTCTCTGGAACAGCTCAGGCACCAAGGTGCAGGTGGTCCCCATACTTTCAAGTATCAGGAAAGCTATGAAGGCTGGCTTTTCCTTCAAGTCTTTGGGATGAGAGATGTCTGTCTTGCAGGGCCTTTTAAATTATGCCTTTATTGCACTATATTAAATTGTTGTTCTATGGTAGTATAATTTTATGTGAGCTACCCAGAGTCTGTGTAATTTGGGTAGGACATAAGCTAAGAAACAAACGCACGCATTTCACAAATTATAAAAAGGGACCAGTGTTCATCTATCTTTTGCCCAAATTAACAGCATCCTTACAGTAAGAAGGAAAAGTTTTAAGATATACTTACCCATGGAATGACTTTAGGTCACATTCCTTGAGCAGTGTAAGAGCATGACCTTTATATTCAGTAACTACATAAAAAAAAGTAAGACAAAAACAATTAGTGCCCATTTAAACAGCACTGAACTTCTTAAAGTGGCAGATATTTCTTAGAATCCCTAAATCCCTTTTCAGAGAGCTGTTGTGTACTCAGTGAATCCCCCTGCCCCTTGGAACAGAGTGCCTCCAAACCTCCAAGTTTCCCTAACTTTGAAAAACTGTTTGCTTCTGCATGCTCACAGATTTGAACCAACCATCATCAGATGCTCTGCTGGAGGTGGTGCTATGTGCCAAGGAAGGACAAATGTTCTGCAAGAATAGCCTTTTGAGCACTATGCCCCCAGCTACAACATACCCTCAGCAATGACTGCCTGGTGGTTCCGTTCTTATATAAGACAAAGATGCCCTTATCTTGGGCCATTTATGTCCTTTGCTCTTCCTGTGTTGTGTTTTTAAGTACATCTGTTTCTATACATTTAGATTTCTTTGTTTTTGTATTTGTTTAAGATTGAACTTTTCCAATTGCTAATTTTAAATTGCCATCTTCCTCCCTTCCTCCCTTCCTGAAAATAAATAATAAACAAAGGGTAGAAGCATATACATAAATGTTATTCTAGCCAAATAAGGGCACAGAAATAACTCATTTATAAAACACTGATTATTGACATATAAAAGAATCAGTGTGAACAGGGGTGGACAGAAAATAGATCAGGGCAAAGGGTGTGAAATATGTTTTGAATTCAAAGCAGGTATTTTATGTTCAAAATAGTTGTTTCACACTAAGGATGGGATGTTTTAATCACATTGGAATATTTTGAATATTCTGAGCTTAAAATATTACCAAAACAATCAAAATCACCTATTTCAAATGCAAAATGGGTCATTCAAAACATTTTGTACACCATTATTGATAGGGTGATTTACAGTGGATTGGGAAGGGCTTCTAACACTTAATGATTTAACAAAACAACAAAATGATTTCTTCTATTAGAATTATTATTAGAATGCTGAAAGTTTGAATTGACAAAATTTCTGAGCTTCTGTATGACAGGATAATGAGCTCAACGTAACTCTTGTAACATATTACAAAACATGTTTCTGAGTTAAAAGAATCCTGAGACATCGTGAGCTTCAATGATAAATACAAGCTTTTTGTGCCTGCCTCTTGTCTGTGGACTTTATTTGTTCTTTTTATTAAAAGAGAAAATAGCTCTCCTGGATATAATCTGAATTATCTAAAATGTAAGTCTTTACATCAATTTGGACAAGTAAACTATGGAAAGAATAAAGCTGGGTAGCTGGTAACAAAATGATATGACACAAGAGGAGGATGAATCACAGGTATACCAGAATCTGTGGCCTCAGAGGAAATGAATCTTTAAATGTATATTGCTGCTGTTGGTTGATATGTTATGTAGTACAGTGAGCACCAGCAAATAAAGAATAAACTGGCATATTGCAGATGGTATAAAGTATTATAACCAATTTACAATCTTCTAGGCCATGGTTGCCAGAAGAGGCAGCCCAGCTGTATCCACTCATCAAAGATTTCTGATGACTGATATGACAATTCCAGATGGATTTTTTGTGTAACAATGTGCATTATTATATGCAAGATTACATTAATATTTCATGCTTAGCTGTCTTTGGTGTGGTATGTTCCATCTTTTCCAGTGCTTTTATAGATGTTTAAATTCACTGGATAAACGAGGCATCACTGTAAATTCCAATCTTAATATGCTTTAATACTTTTAAGTTGTCATACTTTAATACATTTAATACATTCATATGATTTATTTTTACCGCTCATCTACTTCATTATGATAGGTAAAAATGTCTTTAAGGGTGAGTAAACAGATTATTGTGCCAAACACTATCACTCAAAAGAGCACTGCATGTGTTCAGAAGCAACACTTCGACACTATCATTCTATGTACACACTTCAAAGCTGAGCAGATGAGTTGACAGAACATTAAAATAACGGACAAAGATACAGTGATTTTATATCCTTGGGAAAATATACCTAGAGCTCAGCCCCATCCTTCCAGTTGCCTATAGGTGTGTGTGCACCTTCAAATCAGTGTTGATTCCTGGCAACTGCCTGGACTAGTCCCTGCAGTTTTCTTGGCAAGATTTTTGGAAGTGGTTTGCGCTTGCCTGCTTTCTAGGGCTGAGAGAGAGTGACTGGCTCACGGTCGCTCAGCCAGTTTCTAGGCTAGTGCCTTAACTACCACACCAAACTGGCTCTTAGTTGCCCAGATAACAAAACCTAATAGATAAAATACAGTACACTGAATGATACCTATTGACTGTTTAACAATTAATATAATAGTCATACATCCTTTTCTCTTGCTGAATCAAAGAGAAGAAATAGAAAGCGATATTTCAAGCAAATATAAAGGAGTCTATGACTGCAATGAGATAGAATATATTGGAACATGATGCTTGACCATACTTTAAAAGTACAAGCCCATTTCTATAATGCAGTCATAAGATGATCTGAAATATTTGCTCTTGCTTTCAACCAAGTCTACTTTCTCATTATTTCCATGGTTGCGTATGCTCTCCAAGGTTCTACACCCCAAGCTAATTTCCACTCATCTGTATGGGAAGAGTTATATTTGCAGGTGCCTTAATTAGAGCACCTGCAACCATGGTAATGTCTTACTTGCTCTGCACCTTCTCCAAAGGAAAATCATACAGGTAGTCCTTGTTTAATTACTACCTGTAACTACCACTTGTTCAGAGACCATTCAAACTTACGACAATGCTGAACAAGTGGTAGTTACAACCAGTCCACAGAGCTCTGGCTGTTGCAGCGTCCCCGTGGTCACACGATTGTGATTTCCGACATTCCCTGCCGGTTTCCCATAAGCAAAGTTAATGGGGAAGCCAGCAGGAAGTCGGAAGTCATGGCCATATGAGGTCCTCACTTAATGACTTGTGTGATCCTCGCTTAACAACAGCAACCAGAACTGCCAGAACTGCTGTCGCTAAGCGACCCAGTCATGTGACCTCGCGCTTTACAACCACATTGTTTAGCGACAGCAATTCCAGTCCCAATTGCCGACATAAGCCGAGGACTTACAGTGTGGTCAAGATTAGACAGAACTGCCCTTACTGTAATACCTGCAGAGGGATCAGAAATCACACTGTGCAGGATGGAGAACACTGGCTGCTATTTCACCTTTCATGCAAGTGAAGCAAGGAAGGGAGACTGCCCATCCCATTCCTCCCCAAGCAATCCACCTATTCCAAGCCTTTCCCCAAGCAGGGAAATCATACTATGGACAAACCACTTCAAGAACCATCCAGTGGTTCCACAGAATCATTCCATATTTTCCTGTGTAGGAGAAAACAGGAACTGATCATTCTCAGCTGTATCCTGCATGACTCAAAGGATAAATGTCCAATGATGGATCTTAAATAGGCAGTAGCACTTAACCGACCTTTGCTGATCTTTGAAATAAGCAGGGCTGGCCCCAGTTAGAACTTGGGTGGGAACCACCTGGGAATTTCAAGGCTGTTACCTAGACTGAGAAGCAGGGGAAAAGGATTCAGAAGGCAATGGCAAACTTCTTCTATAATGCTGCCAAGAAAACAGCATGGGTGGTGTCTCCAGGAATAAAGCTTGACTGAAAGGCATCTTTACCTTTGCTGGTGATGTAGTACTGCCTTCCTCCATTAAGCCTTCCCCTCTATCCAGGCAGACTATATCCAGCCCATGAACAAGTTCAAATTTCCCACCTCTCCTTTATCCAAACAAGCCAGGGTTTGTTCAGACTAATCATAGAGGAAAATAAGCTTGGTTTGACCCAATACTGCCCTAAAAGAAGAATAAACGCTTCTGAACCCTCACAGATATACTGGATGAATGGAGCTGAGGATATAATTCCTGAGGCGTGTTCATTTGGGTGTCAGGAATCAGATGGAACTGTTGCTATTCTGTACTGCCCAATGCTGTGGCCAGATTGGCAGAGGTATTCCCCAGGGTTATGTTTCTGGGGGACTTTAATTTGCCTTCCTTGGGTGTAACACTGAAGACAACTCAGGAGTTCATGGCTACCATACACCTAACCCAGATTACTCAGGGCCCAATTTATACTGGGGGGCAGACTTTAGACCTGGTTTTTCTCTTGGGGCAGTGGTAACATGATCTGGAAAGAGGGGATGTTACCATCAGCCCTTTGCCTAAGGACTGAATTTGAGGTCTAGGATACAGAAGCCAAAAACGTGCACAAATTAATTATTTAACACTATATTATCAAGTGAATATATTTTTATATTTATATACTAGTGATTCAGCTACATTTTTTTTGAAAAACATATTTTTATTTTTAATTAATTATTTTAGAATAAAAAAGAGCAAAGAAGCAAGCAAAAGGAGAAAAGAATAAACTAAAAAAAGTTTATTTATTTATTTATTTAATAAATAAATAATTTATTATTTTACTTTTATTTTTAATTCTCTATGTTATCTTTGTTGTATTTTGAATGACCAAGTAGTAAGTAAACATTATTAACTTCAGTAACTCTCAAACTATTTTATCACTGATAAGAGTTTAAAACTAAAACTACAAAAAAATTGACTATAACCTGGTTAACTTAAACCTAAAACTACAAAAAATATTAACTATGGCCTAGTTATTTTTATTGTAGAAAGCATTCAAAGATGTGAAAAATCATTATTTTAAATTAATATGTTTTAAATAGTCCACTGTTCTGTTTCATTTTAGAAGAATACATGCCTGTGTGATTGTCAATATGTGATTATCAAATTATTATACTATTGCAAAGAATAATTATTTAGTTTAATAAATCTGAAGTCCTTGTAATTTGCCAAAGTTTCCTGTAGGAGGAGTGCTAGCCAATAAACCCAGCAGTGTTCTTTGAATTATTATTATTACATATCACAGACTTTTAATATATGGCATGTATTTAATGTCAACTTATCAATTTAAAAGGTTTAATTCATTTCCCTTATTAAAACTAGTAATGAATACATATTACCTGCTGCAGCAGATTAAAGCAGTTGTATCTCATTTCTTTGTAATATAATGTACTTATATATTCAATAAATATAATTTTCAATACATTTAAATCACCAGGGAAAGCCAGTATTGTATTTCCAAAATTAAAACATCTGAACAAAAACAGGTAAGGAGACTTTCACAGGACACCAATCCCAACTCTGATAAACAATATACTCTGTACAATAGGGAACGAGCTTGTGCAAATGGATCTCTGGATTGCCAGACTGCTTTCATACTATTGCTAATACCATCTCCTATCCAAAAATAAGCCTTAATTCAATAGGACATATTTTGTCACAGCCCTATCCACTCAAAAACAAATATCTCCAGTATTAGTGACTCATGCAACATACTAATGGATTAAACTGAAGTCTCTAAAGCGTCTTACCGATAACGTCAGTCGTGATGTCAGCAACCTTGAAGAGGGGAGCCACTTGCTCATAATAAATCCGAGTAGCTTCTTTTTTATGGCTATTTGGATTGACAAATATTTTTAATGACTTTGGCCGACTTGGAAACCCTAAAAATCAACAAAAGTCACAACATCTTTGATAACAGGAAGTATGGGTTCAATGTTAACACATGCGGATATATTTGCATTTTGAAATAGGACGACTTTCAGAGTTCTTCATAACCTTTGTGGGGGGTGGGGGGAGGGAGCTGGCATGCTCATTACTTATATCCAACTCCAATATAATCCTGGAACAACTAGAGCGCTGACCCACTTGTGTGTTTATAGCTAACAATACCTACTATAAATGAGTCAGTCACCATCAAGAGCATTATGTGGCAGCTATAATAAAAAAGATTTTAGGTCATAGTTCAAACCTGAAAGAGGGAGAGTGATAAAGTGAGAAGAGAATATATTCTCCTGGGAGTATAAGAGGAAATGCCTCTCAGCAAGGATTTGATAATAGTACTCCTTCACAGTTGGTGTAGAGATTTGATACTACAATTTTCAGGATTTGCAGATTATGTATCATGCCACACAGAAGGAGCAGGTGCAAAAGAAATCTGCCCTTGATTAAAAGATAAAAAAGGGGCATGGGAGGAAAACATATGCAAAAATCAGAGTGATGTAATTCATATTTTAAATAAAATGTGAGGTTATTTTCCTATTTTGTTTTAAAAAATAAACTATTAATTATCTCAAAACTAATTTCATTCATCACATATTCTACTCTTATTTATTTCTAGTAGGACTTTACAAAAGCCAAAGGGCATTTGTTCTGAAGTACAAGAGTTACTTTCTGATTTAGCCATCCTAACCCCAGGAAAAAAAAAATCACACATTCATAGAAATAATGATATGAAGAAACAGTTCAACTGCTTTTTTACTATAATTATAATAGTATAATATTATTACTATTTAGCTAAAGTAAAATCGCTAGCATGAAAAACAAGTTGCCGAAGTAGAAATGTTCATTTCTTCACATTTTTAAAATGTTAACAGTGTTGATCATGTACAATAAGTTCTGAGAAAGCAATCTTTCCCAGCTACAGCGCCCTCCAGATGTGCAGACTTTCACAGAATTCTCAGCAACAGCCATGCTGGCTGGGGATGTCTAGGAGTTGACGTTCATACTTATCTAAAAGGAGCCAGACTGGGAAAGATTGTGACAGGGGTAAGCAATGAAATTGGCAGTTTCTTCTTCTATAAACAAATGTTGATATCTTCTATCTTCTTAGCCTTCAAACATTTCTCTCAAAAGATACAATGCTAGATATAGTAAACTATCCAGGTATAAATACCAGTTACTGTTCAGGTGATCCAAGGTTATATAATGTTCATCTTTCACTTTTATCAATTGCAAGGACAAATGATAGATCCATAGGAAACTGTTGCTTTAGTATTTTACAAAGTGAATTGACAAAGAAATTAAATCCAATACTGAAAGTAATACTGTGTATGTAGATGCTTTCCCCCTGTTGCTTATCTTAGATTCTATGTTGCTTTTTGCATGGTCACTACCTACACTTCTGTTCAATTCATTAATCTACTTTTTGAATATTTATTTCTTAAAAGTATCACAACTGCACCCTTCTTCAATTTTGGTGGATATGGTGAGCATTTATCCTAACTTGAGAACCTATCATAACCAAAATAACTTAAGAAATTCTAGTTCAGTAAGTAATAAATTAATCAGAATAATGAGTTTCTTCTTTGATTATTTTGTCTACACACTATAACAGATTATTCCTTGGTCCTCTCATTTTTGTAAGGATGATGTGGTTGATGGTGCAGCAGGGTTCACTCTCTGAAGCCAAGGTAACAGGCATTGATGGTTCAAGAACACAGGTTCCTTGGGGAGATCCATTGCTTGCCCTCTTCCTCCAGTATCCTCCTCTACTGATTGTATCATGTATTCTTCAGTCCTCTAAGGTTCTGGTGCTGTTGGCTATAATTCCATTTTGATTTACAAAGAAGGAACATTCCATGAAAGTTAAATGCATTTTCTCTGTTTATTTCACAGAAAGTGGTTGATTCTAGAGGAGAATCCTGTGCCTCTTTTCTCCCACACATTATGTTTGTGTTGCCAATCTTCTGCATGTATTCATGCTTGTTAAGTGTGAATTGGTTTTACTCTTGAATGTTAATTTAGATTTTCCTATACAAAAGATTCTAAGCCTCGGATTAATTTATTGGTGTCCTTCCCTCAAGCATTCAGCTTGGTCAGTTATTGCTTCCCCTCTTAAAATTCTAAAATTCCTAAAATCCAGATAGTCCTAAATCCTTAAGGCCTAGACATTTGTGGGACAAGCAGAAAGTATTTCTCAATCTACTGACAGATCTCAGGATAATTTGCTCTAAATAAGCAAAGATCTCTGATTTCCAATTAACTGACAGCTACAATAACATTCCTCCCATATATAAACACTCTAAAATAAAACCCTGAAATGAAGAACACTTCAGGATAATCAGGGACAGATTTGTTTTTGAAGAACTGGAAGGTCTATTTTATTTTGGGATCTTTCAGAATAAGTTTTGGGAATGAGGATGAATTTTAAGTCTATACTTCTTGACAGGCTCCAACTGAAGAATCTGTTAATTTGTTCTAATTAAACCAAAACCAAAACCAAATAGATTTTGTAAGCCAAAACTGGCCATTTCAGATAAGCATTAACCAATCAGACAGACTTGATTAAGCTTCTTCCAGTATTATGAAAAGCATAGGGAGTTCCATTTTATTCCTTTATCTGCCATTCATACAGAATGACCTGTAGCAGGCAGGCTATTTTATCTATAGAAGTTGTCACAAAATTAAAGACCCTAGAAAATCAAAGTTGACAATAAATTGAAGAGCCTTCATTAAAGAAACAGAAGAGGCTCTCTGCAACAGACAGTCACTCTCATTTATGGAGGGTGATACAACAGGTGAGGCTCTCGTGCTCATCCCTGCACTCTCTAAATGTGGGTAGATTGTCTCTTTCTTCACAACAAATAAAGTGGGTTGTAAATAACTTTTAAAAGTGTATCTGAGGCAGAACCTACATTTGGATAAGCAAATGAGCAGGAAAGGACTGAGTGGGCTCAAATCAAATGGACATCAGGAACCACGCAGAAGAGTACTAAGTTGGGGACCTGAAGTCGTAACACAATAATCAGTGCACGGAGAGGGCAGAGGAGGGCTGCCCCTCTCATTTCTTGTGTAAGCTCCTTCAGTCATTGCGTTTAACAAGCTACCAGGAGGGCAAGGGAGTGCCAGCAAAGGATTATGCAGACACAAGGCTCATTCTTAGTCTGATCAATTATAACTCAGGCTGCTACCTCTGAACTTTAAAACCGCAAATACCTTATCAAAATATCAATAACCCTCTGAGCATTTCCTAATCATCTAACCTATTTTCCTCTTCCCCAGTTATATTATTCTGCTAACTTTTTAACAAACAATTTAATATGTTTAAATATTAAATGTTAAATGTTTCAGCTCTCAGTGCAAACGTAGAGAAGCTACAGCTTTGGCACCATCAGAACCTACATCTTATTCAAGTTTCTCCCCTAAACTGAAGCAGTGCTTTTATAGAGAATAGCCAACTGTTCCTCTGCTGGTAACAAATGTGCTAATATGCACTAGTTTAAACTTGATCTATCAGTGAGTGACTCAATGAACCATGAAAAGTAGGGGTTAATCAGGGTGTTCTGAAAACAAAGGCTCGCAGGGCAGCAGGGACGCTACCCTCAGACACACATCTGTGCTGCTTTCAGTATTTAGCTTTATGGCAGCAGGTTTATGTTTACAAAAGTTAGGAGCCTGAAATGATGTCACTGTCATATATATTATTAATATTTTATACCACAGGCAATAATAAAATTGTTACATAGAGACAGTAATAATGACATGAATAAACATTTTTCATGCTAACTAGAGATAAAACAGTTGATGTTACAACTGTTAATGTATAACATTAATGGGATAATTAAGCCTTCATGCATGAAGCTTTAGACACCCGTATTAAAGCTTGGTGTGGGAGGCATCTTGTAAAAGAGATTCAGTAACACTTGCTTATATAAATAACCATTCCATCTTTTATTCTGAAAAGACCAATGTATATTGCTAACATGTTTTGTTTTTAAAAATCAGATTTTGAAAGATAGGACAATTATACAGTTTCATCTTAGAAAACCTTATCACGGATAAATCGAAAGCACTGAAATTACCCTATTCTGGATTTATATCATTATTTCAAAAAACCAACAAATGTTATCCTTCATAATATTTTTAGAATATAGTGGTATCTGAGTGAACTGCAAAGCCTAGTTTTAATTTAAGAACTTTTAAAATTCTTAATGGGACTCACCAATGCGCATGAGAGGGAGGATTAAAGCAAAATCTATGAACATTAAATCATAATAAAGTTCAACATGATCACCTTTGACATGTTAAAACTTGTCATCTTAAAA
Source organism: Liasis olivaceus (assembly GCA_030867105.1). Lineage (NCBI taxonomy): Eukaryota > Metazoa > Chordata > Lepidosauria > Squamata > Pythonidae > Liasis > Liasis olivaceus. The sequence goes on from CM061349.1 coordinate 152,308,149, forward strand.
CAGACAAAAGAAATATTACCAAAGTAGACTTATTTATCACCAAAGGTATTACTGTTATCTCTGTATAGTATCAACTCTGGGGCATGGGCAAAACTACATACATATGATGAATATTTAAGAAACTTTTTGAAAGAAAGCTTTCTGTAAGAAAGTACTTGTGAGACACAACAGAATCCTTAATATCAGAATTTTTTAAAAAAATATTTTTTTATTCTGTTGTTACACTTTCAGAAAAGGTTCTTGAAACTGCCTTCAAAAGAACAATATTCAATTTTGGTTACAGAATTTTCATTTTTTTTACTTCTATGTTTTTTCGTATGAAACCAACATTTATAACAATCTGATTACACACAGATACAGTAATATGTATTTTTATAATCCCACTAGACGGGCATGCACATAATCTTAAAATCTTTATAAACAATCAAATTAATAATCAGTCTTCTTTTGATATAAAAAGAGACTCTGAAGGTCATGTAACATAACATACCTATTTACATAACTATCTATGATACTATTTCAGTATTTCAGTACCTGAAATACCAAAAAATGAGGAACAAAAAGAAATTAATATAAAAAAGGAACTCAGTAGATGAGAACACAATCCTATGTATTAAAGCAGGATTAATAAGGTTCAGCCACAGCACCAAATCACAAAATGCTATCAGGAAATGGGAGGAGTGATCAAGGATGCTGAAGAGCCTTTTGGTAGAACTCCCTGTCATGGAATTCCCTCCCTTAAGACTGTAGACCTAATCACTTAAATAAGGAGGCAAAAACCTTTTAATTCTATCTGACTTTTAATAGTACATAATCTGAGGCCAACGGTTTTAACTCTGCTTTTTCATCTTAATACCATCTTAATTCTATTCCTAAATTTGCTTTTGGTTTTTGGACCAAAAGACAGCACAAAAATATTGATTATAATTTTTCCAGGGTATTGAGCTACTGTTGTCAAATATATATGGCATTACATATCTTCATTTATACTGGTAGTGGGAAACATTTGAGAAAGACAGTCATCCCGCAAAGTCATCCACAATTCCTTCACTTTTCAAGTATAGAAACAAAGAAACTGTCATGTTTCGTTGAAGAAATAGACCCTTGAAACAAACAATCAAACAAAAACCTCTTGATGGTGTTCTGGAAGACCCTGAAAACCTGGCTATTCTCCCAAGCCTTGGGGTGGAGCAGATGGCACCCCCTTATTTGAGGTGTAGCCATATTTTGCATATGTATTGGTGTGTTGTCTGGATTCCCACCTTGTAATTATCTTTTTTCAATAATTATTTTTCTTCTATTTATTGTATTTTTGTTGTGCTCTTTTTTCTCTGAGCTGCCCAGAATCAGTTGGCATCAAGCAGCATAGAAATTGAACGGATGGATGGATGGGTAAATAAATAAATATGTCAGCATTGCACAAACTCAGTTGTAACAGCAAAGCAGAGTTAGTATGACTTCACAGAAGCAATTTATTCATGGGAAACTTGATTTAGAAAACGTTGCCCAAGTCAGGCATAATCTCCCTTATCATTTAAAAATAATACATTTATTTTTTTATAAATAGAAGGGGGGGTTGCAATCAGCTTAAACTTTTTAAAAGTAGTTAAAAAGGTTAATTCTAAATCAGTAGCATAAAACAAATTCAAAAATAACTAGAATAAATTTAAAAAGCTGCAACAGCACAGCAGCTAAATAGAATTCACTAAAAACCCACCATAGCAGTGTCAAAAACAACAGAATTATATCTAACCTTTTCCCCCAGGTTGGCAGGCCCTTTTTGTGAACATCCATTACATGATAATCCATTACCAATAGGTAAACTATGATTACCAGCTTCACAGCAAGCCAAGATAGTTTGAAGCAAAGGGACTGTGTGCAAGACAAAAGATTTGTGCACATATTGGGCTAATAAGATGTGGTATGACAATCTGAACATAGTCCATTATTGCTAAACTATCATTTATCATTATTGCTAAACTATAATCTAACACTATGGGAGGAGGCCACAGGCTTCTACCTCTCATCCTTCCAATATGGCTGTAAGGAGTCTGGAAGCTTTTCCCCTGTTCATAGTTGTTCCTTCTGTTTAATCAGAGAACAATGAATTCTGGATGCAGCTTGCAGGCCCCTTTCCTAAGCTAACAGCACTCCTAACTGATGGTAGTGCCTATTGGTTAGGCAGAAGGGGAGACATATGATAAGATCACAATTATTCCACCATATGCCTTCTCCTTCCAACTGCCAACCCATTTGCAAGCAGGAGTAGAGCTACATGTCCAGGGAAGAATAAGGATCTGATTATACTTGTGGGGTCAGAAACAGAGAGGCAGACAGAGGCACAGTAAGTCTTGAGAAGAAACTTTTTGGAACCAAGAAGAAGAAGAAGATGTCTCTGTGCCATGTTGGCTACCCCATCAGCTATGAACACGTCCACTGCCACAACTAATACTCCGCCATCACTGCATATGACCTTTAGTGGAGTAAAAAGGTTGGTCACCCCTGGTTTAGGAAAACAAGCTAGGAACATAAGGCATGACCTGAAGATGATATCGTTTCACTGGATTCAGAAATAACAAGTAACAGCAACTAACTGAAGTAGAAGGGAAGGCTTCTGATCTCCTGTTGAACACAGGGAAGAGAACAGAGGAAAGAGCTGAGGTTCACGCATGCAAATTAGAGTTCAGTATTACATATGAACCAGATAAACAAAACAAATTAGATTTAGCTAAAACAAAACCTTCATAATTTCACATTACGTATGTGAAAAAAGAGGTATACAAATACAAATAATAACAGTAATAATAATCATAACAACTATATCAACATGAATCAAATCAGCTATAGGAGATATGTGGCTAAGAGAATAATTGGAATCCTAAGTATCTTTACCTGGACATAAACTCTTCTAAAGTCAGTAGAAATTATTATTCAATAAAATGGTAAAGCTGCTGCTACATCTTTTATTGCAAAACTTTTTGGAAATACGAAAATAAAGTACTTACCCTTCAAAATTTCCTTCAAAGATCTATACCATAAGTAACAATGGTCTTCACTTATGTTGCCTAGATTGATGGTGGCATCTTTAAGTTTATTGCCTTCTTTTTTTAGACACACAAAAATAGCGATTCCTAATAATATGCCTTTTTCTTGCCCAGCAAAACGACGACGTTTCAGTTTTATGGAAAATACATCTTTCATTTCAACAAATTCTTCCTTATGTTGTAAACCAATACTGGAACCTCCTGCAGAAAAGGAAAAGAATAAATGCATTTTAATCATATACAGTTCTCAGTATGTAAGTGCGAGAGAATGTTATGTATTTGCACACACACACACACAAACTAGACTGCTCACTGGAAGCACTAGGCAGCTATATACTCTCATTGATGACACAAGCATGAGCTTACAAGAAGTAGTTACTGACAATCCTGGTGAAATTATGTCCATCAGGTCATGAAGAATTGGAAGTGATTGTGAACAACAACAAAAACCACATCAATTCACAAAGAGGTGCACCTATAGAGTGATATAGCCAAGGGCCTATAGCCAACAAAATCATAGTAGGAAGGAAAGCATATTTTGAAAAATCTCCCAATTGCATGAAGTTTATAGAAACATTAAATATGTCTCTTGTGTTGTTTTGTACTGCTGTCACATCCAAAGAACCCAGTGATCTTGTTTGTCAGTATGCAAAAGAGGAGAACCCTGACTTTTTGAAATTCCAATTTAATTTGGTCTGGTCTTATGGAGACTACTACCTGGAATTTATAGTTCTGCAGCTTTTCTGTACACAAGGAAATCACAGTGTTAGCCACAGTTTCAATGGAATGGTTACACAATGTTATGTCAAACAGTTATAAACAATTTTAATTAGAAGGAAATTGTGAAATTAAGTTCATCTGAAACAATGGAATTTCACCATTAACTTCTCATTCAGTTAAAAAAATTAAAACTTTTTAATTTTAAAACTGGCTTATAAAATTATACTGCAGTTTTTTTTCCCCATTCAAGAATTATCCATTCATTAGTATCATACAGATTATTGCTAGCTGTTTCAAAACATTAACTCTCCTCTCATATTACCTAGAAGGATACAGGGTACCATCTGTTCTTACAGGGGATTTAAGTATACATTAGATATCATGCTATTTATTTGATTCTGCTCTCACTTCCCATTGTATTTTTAAAATCAATTTAATTACAAGGAATAGTCTTTCCTGCTACGTTGTTTCATCACCATAAGAGCAGGGCACACACCTTCAAAAAGTAGGTTACACTTGTTAGGTTTTCTTCTCTTTTTAACCACACTTAACATTAAGAAAGGTCTTAGCAAAAACAGTACTACATAGCTCTTAAAAATATTACTGTAAGCCAAGAGCTTGTCTACATCAATTTTGGCACATCTGCCTGATGTAGAGCATAAACAGGATTAGAGGTGGATTTATCTGCTTGACACTAATTGTACTCACAGTTTCTGCACATGTCCACTTCTTCAAATACAATACAAAAAATAAGGTTGGCTATGATATTAATTTCTATCATCATGTGTTAAGCACTTTAGTTATCATATTCATAAGTAACTAAACCTTCCCAAATGATTTCAAATTTATAATTTTCTTTAATAACCAAATTTATCTTTGATACTTCCTCATATTTTACTTCTCTGAGACTTAAAAGGGGAAGGAGATATTTCTCATTCTCTTTCTTTTGCTTTTTTAAACTTGGGATGCAAATATTGGGCAGAAGGAAGGAAACTGGTCAGAAGACAACCATTTTAGATATGTATCATTTGAACCAAATTATTACCTTCAAGAACTATGTATACAGAAAGACAAATTTTCTTTCTTCATGGTTTAATATATGCTGGAGCTGCCAGTGGAGAAGTTTAACTTTAGCCAACATGGCACAGAGACATCTTCTTGGTTCCAAAAAGACCATACCAGTTGGCAAATCTTTACAAGTATGACCTCTGCCAGGCAACAGAAGAGTCAATGGAACTACATGAATTCTCGTAAAATTATTAAGAGGGTTGTACTCCACACTTTTTGAAATTATGTGGGGAGGGGGATAGGAGACATATATACTTTTGAACTTATGTTCTCCAAGAACTATCTGTTCTTATAGAAGTGAACACAACATAAATAGAATACATAATCCAATGCAGTTTGTTGGTAGGCACTGTACTGTTTATAGTAGAGTGCTCAAACAAATGGGCATTCAATTGGGCCATCTATTGAAAGCAATGCCTTCCACTATATTGGGCAGTATATTTGGATACATGGAAAGATTTCAGCAACCTACAGAAACTTATTTATTAGTCAATTAATAACTGTTATTGTTAACAAGACACAAATTATAGTTACAGACAATTGGGTTTTCTCCCTTACTTTGGATGACTAGAGAAATTTAAAACCAGATTTTCTATAAAAATAGATTCTGCAACTAGATACACATATACATATATGACTGCAATTGGTAGAATTGAGGGCTGTAAGGTTCATAAAAGGTTATGCCTTAGCAAAACTAAAACACGTATAAGGGTTTGTATTTTTTTCAATAGTTTTGCTCCTATTCCAGAAAAGTAATATGAAGACAAGTTTCATGTATAGATTGGCTTTCAGGAATGAATCTGGCTCTTTCAAAAAGTGTCTTGAACAAAATAATCAATTCTCCTACATTTACATTAAAAGCATTAAATAACCATATATTACTACTACTTTTAACCATGTCAGTTACTAGCTGATAGAGACATGAATGAGTTCAATGCCTTCCATTCATCCTCACATGATCTGATGATCGTATCTGCCAGAGCTGAAAGTGTTATACAGGGCAAAGTATTAGGCTTTTAGATTTTGGATTTATACTTCCCTGCACCCTAAATCTGAATCACTAAGGATACAGGTAAAATAGAATCAGAACTGATCTACTGAAAGTTATAGGGATACACATTTTAGAATTATGTCTGCATTCATGTATAGCTTTAAATCCTATAGAATTTAGCTTTTTTGCTACATTATAGTTTTTAGATTCATACATTTATTTACTTAAAGTTTTTAGTTGTCAGATTGCTATTTCACACATATTTTATAAAAAATACTTTTTAGGTTAATAACACCTAGTATTATAGGTAAAACATTAATTACATAATTAATTTTGTATTCTTTCATGCTTTATCCTGTTTAAAGAGTTAAATAAACTGACTTTGATGAATTTTTTAATATCTGAAACCTGTAAATTCACACTTACATACAAATCAAATGCATCAAATAATAACGTCAAACATTTTCTAGAGAAATCTGATAACAATATCCATCTAAAGCAAACCTCCCTGACATTCAGAGCAAGAAAATACAGTACTAATATCATTCAGAATCCAGAGTAATTTCTTGTGTTAAGAATGAATGTTTCCTTTCAAATTATCTTCTATATAGGTAGTCCCAGGTTAAGAATGTCCAACTTACAGACAGCTCATACTTACGAATGGGCTGCCTATTACTAAAAATGGCAGACAATGTTTTCCTTCCTTAAGCCGACAAACAGCTGAAACTGTGTAATGTTTTCACGAACCGCTAAAGGCATGTGTTTTTAATATACAGCCTGTTTTCAGCAGCTCATGAAAACATTGTGTGGCTTCAGTGATTTGTTGGCTCGAGGAAGGAGAATGCCATTCGCCATTTTTAGTAATAGTCCATTTGTAAGTACAAGTTCTGACTTACATACAAATTTGAGTTAAAGACAAACTTAGGAACAGAACTCGTTCTTAACCTGGGGACTACAGAAACAACTGTTACTGGTGGAACTCCTGCAGAATCTAATGATCGATGCTTCAAAACATTCAAACTATGCATCATTAAAAGTAAACTAAGCAAAGATACTTATTTACTGACTGTGCACATTACTTGGTATCTCCTAATTCTGTGACAGACTTGATAAAAGAAAGCTAATGCCACCATTTCTATCCTAGAATGTAAGCTGCTTTACATACATCTAGAGAATAAAGATATGTATGCACAAACATGCAATTAATGATACATACACTTGGGTTTAGTGTTAGAGGTGAGGTGCAGGAGAATTTGTTTTTTTTATACAAGACCTTTACCCTTCTTGAGTCATGCACAATTTATGAAGTTAATTTTTAAAAATTATATCCCATACAGCACTGCATGTCTCATACTACAATATAATGTGTACTATTACTCAGGCAACAAAAAGACTTCCAGTTCAAATTTTGTATTCTTTCCCTACAGTGTTCCATGTTACGTCCCACTGCAAGATACTTGTAATATTACAAAAATGTCATAGAATAAGGTCAAGAATCGTAAGTTCTTGGATCAGAAATATAACCTTAAAAACTGAAAACCTGATAAAAGATATATAAGATGCTGCATAAATGAAAATTCATTAATAGTAAAAAAAATGTAAACTCAACACTCAATTACATTCACCTATGCGTCTGAAAAAGAATAGTGAATAATATGCATGTCAGCTGAATACAAAGTAAGGTTAATCTTGTTTCATTTTCACTGTGCAGTTTTCATCCAAAGTAACTGTAATAGAAATTACAATCTTCTATTAAGTCCCGTGTCTTATTCATAATATCTGCCCTAAAGAAATGCACACATACCAACAACCAAACATTCAAAATTCTACAGGTAGTCCTTGTTTAGCAACTGCCTTGGTTAGCTACCATTCACAGTTATGACAGTAATGAAAAAGTAACTTTACGTCCAATCCTTGCATTTATAACCTTTGCAGGTCTGAAAAGCAAAGGAAAGCTGAAGTAAGATCATAAGCACAGTCGTAGTTTCACTTAGTGACCACTTCACTTAACAACCGAGTTGCTGGTCTCTAAATGAGGACTACCTGTACTTGGCAAAGCAAGGTAAAAAAAATATTTCGTATCTTGCTCACAAGTAGTCCAAGTCCCTTGCACAATCTTGCTCTCACTATGAGCAGGTAGAAAGTCCAGCCAACTGTTGCAAATATCAAGGTATGTTCCCTCCAGAGGGAGCTCAGACATATTTCTATTGCTGACTGATGTGGCAAAAGAGACTTGGTTTACTAAATACAGCACACTGGGAGATCATGAAGTAGGACAGCTGACAGTCCTCAAGAATCAGCATAGTTACATTTATGACTGCAGACCAGCTTACTCAGCATCTCCATTTTTCCATCATCTCACAGCTTCTTATTAAGTAGGACTTCCCTGTCCTTTCTGTTAACTTCTAACAAGGACATGGCTTTATCTTGCCTATTAACAGCAGTTCTCCATCTGCGTATGAACATTAGAAGTAAGCCCATAATCATTAACACAACCATTTCAGAAAACTAAAATATATATATATATATATATACACATTTGTTATAACCCATCATTTCTTTTCCAGTATTTCTTTTCATATTTTACATAATACTGTTTTTCAAAAATATCAGCATAACCACAATATATCATAGTCAGCAAATAACAAAAATGTATTCCTTGCATCAGTAATTATATCATTTCTTCATCAATTATTTCACTGAAAATCACTGTTTCCATGATACACACTACTAGATAGAATATAACATCTGTTGTTTCAGAGACTAAAAGGTCTGCAAAGCAACCTAAGCATAATTTCTTTTACACCACAGATGCTATCACCACTTACTGAACATAGCAAACTAATTTTAACTCCACTATTAAAAAATGCATTATCAATTTTCATTTAAAAATTCTTAAAATAATATGTTGGCATAACTACACATGTATCTGTAAGCATGGAAGTAACTTTTTAAAATCAGGGTTTTCCTTTTTAAAAAAATAACCAAAATAAGTTAGCATGTTTACATATAATACTGTATTAAGCAGTACATAAAGGCATGAATTTTGAAATTCACTTGGACTCAGAAATAAGAAATCATACTTGCACACTGCATAATTGTGCTAATTATCATGGTATGTTTCTACAAGTTTAGATTTCCTCAAAATCTCCACCCTCAGAATATCAAGTACTAGCTGTTGTAAAAATCTATCAGGGCCTCAGTGCCAGTGGTAAATTTGTTTGCACTGAAGTATCGCATTAACACAGAATAATTTTTCTGATTGTAACACTAGAGTCTGATCCAATTACTATTGGTATCCCTTTTTTATAGCTATTTTTGAAATATTTTTATTATGGTTTGGGGGATTTTAAGAATGTTTATAGATCTGAACAGTTATCTTAAAAATGGAAAAAATTAAGTATAATATTCTCTTTCCGTCAGAGTTGTGTACACTCCAGAAACTATTTAGAAGAAATACTTCAGATGACCTCTCTCTATTCATTAAAGCAGCCCAACATTAGGTTTCTATGCAAGCTTGAAAACAATTGATACTGCTTTAAGAGTTCCATTAACTTTAATGGCTCAGCTTCTTAAAGCAGCTGTATCCATTTTAGGCTTACATAGAAGCTCTTCAAACTATGAGCTAGTTTAAGGAACAGCAGGGAGGCCCTATCCTCACACAAGGTCTGAAGAGCTTCTTCCTAATTGCTTCTGAAGTGTGCACAGTCCTAATTTCTGATACTTTGGATCATTTTCAATTTAAAAAAAACCTGAATGTTTAAACATTAAACATGCAAAAGTTACCTTTCCTTAGGGTTAGTAAAATTTATACCATTAAAAAAATCTTATTAAGGGAAATTCCAGAACTAAATTCCATTTAAAGGGCAGACGAGAATTTTCCCATTTTTCCCCTTTCTCTATGGCCTCTGCATCTTCAGGAAATATGCTCCCAGATATCAGAACTCCTTGGAATTGGATGGTACATGGCACAGGAGGCTGGAAATGGAAGGAACTGACAGTGGAAAGGCAGCCTTTTAGGATTCTGTGACGCTCCCCCCCCCAAATGTTCACTGAGAACACTGCTTCCCTACTTTCTCGCATCTTATATTGTCATTTTTTTCTCCATCTGAAAAAAACATGATACAATTTTCCCCCCAGAATAAAAACCAACACCACTATGCTGACATTAAAATGACAACAGTATGTTATTATTAAATATATATTATTGGTTGTTGGCATATAGTCCTATAAACGTATCCTCAATTTCCATTAAACTAATTTAAAGTCTGGACATAATACATTGATGTTTAAACATTTATATCAACCTAAATTCTATAAACCTTCTCTCTTTTCTTTTTTGTCAGATTGCTCAGTTCATATATTTGTTGTTGCAATTGGGAGGTATCTAGTCTAATCCTAGCTAGAGAATTTAGAGAATAAAATTTAGATTATGTAACCTAGCTTACATAAATGTAAACAGAACATTTTGAAGCAATATGTTAAGCATTTTTTTAAAGGAAAAGAAATGACTTCTACATCACAGAAGAAAGAAGTTATCAGTGGGAATGACCACTTGCACTTAAAAAACATGTGATTTGTCTTTTTCAGGACAACTTGAATCAGTTTATGACATTAATACTTCATAAATACAAGAGATCTGTGATACTTACCATTCTTTAATGATTTTAGAAAAGTGAGTTTATGCTATACAGTAATTGGTGTTTTCTTTTTCTCAACTTATATTTTTGTACAGGTAGTTCATTTAGGAAATCAACAGGTAGGCAGAAAATAGTTTTTATATGGGCTTGCCCTTCTTGAACTTTGTTCTATCTGTTCTACTCTCTATATATTCCAGTTTCAGACTTTGGATGGGAATATAAATACCTGGTTCTCGGCACCCTCAGGATCAAGAAGTCTGCTTGGAAGAATGCAGTTAAATAAGTATGAAACTAAATGTAACTATATAATTTTAATTCTAAGTGGTAAAATAAAATATTTTAAATATCCATGCCTGTTTTATAAGTGATTTAAATAGTTCACAGAATTCAATAAACTACTGATGGACGATTAGGGACAATATATTCATTCCCTCCCCCCAAAAGAAACTCATATAAGAAGTATATGATATTAAACACTTTGCAGATCTGTAGCTATCATTAACCAAGAGGTCAAATTCTAAAAGGAAGGAGCAGATACCTCCACAAAAGTGACAGATGTTCTTTGAGTTCATCTGGACAAAACATAAGCATATGTGAAAGAAATCCAATACTATCATAAAATCAGCTGGTGTCTAACATAATAGCAGACCCTTATGGTAGAGGGATAATGTATGTATCAAACACATAATGTAACATATTTGTTTCAACAGAACATTTTCATAAGAACATAAAAATAATTAAAAAGACTACCAGAGTTTGTTCATGAAAAGCTAATTCATAAAAAGTACAGCACATTTTAAAGTACGTAACCTGTTTCACAGAATTCACATTCTTCTGTAAATATTACACCGATTAAAGTTGCAATATTAATAAAAATAGAACATAAATTAATTTACCTAAGATTTGCTACGTTGAACGAGTCAACAAGCAAAGATAACAGTCATTTTATTCCTATTTTAATTTTCCCAATATATACAAAAAGGTGTTTTTTTTACATTTCAATGTTTTGGATAAGACACTACTACATGTAAAATATGGACCAACAACTACAAAGCAACGATAACTAGGGACAAATTGTAAATACCTTACCATTCTAGTGTATCCTTAATGTGAAAAACAACCTTATATCCATGACAATAAGTGTTCTGCTAGCTATTACTTTTAAAATTTGAATGTACAAGTTGCACTTTATACCTTGATAATGTTTTCTTCACCAAGAATAATGGAGGGGAAAGCCCACATCATACAAATGAAAGTCCTGTCACTCATGTGACAGGACTCTAATAGAACCTTGATAACACAAGACTGCGGATTGCATGGAGACTTCCTTCAATACAGAGCTCCATTCTTTTACTTTGCATAGGATTCACAGACACTCCATTGTTAAGGGTGGAGCTAGTAGTTAAGAGCCTGGTTTGTGTTGAGTTCACCAACTCCCTAAACTCTTGACTCTGCCTGAGGGCATCATGTGGATTACCTCTCTGGTACTCTATTATCCCTGCAGAGTAATTTGGCACTTTCCCATAATGACCACTCTGTTACGTATCTGTTTTATGAAGGCATATTCTGGGAATTAGCCAGGTTACCAAATCACTGATTCCCCCTCCCCCCCACCCTTGGGTACCATGCTACTAAGAAAATAGCCACAAACTCTGGTCCAAACTGAAAGAAGATGCGATGATGTCTTTTTTCCTTCTTCTTTTTCAACAGGAATTTTATTGTATTTGTTTAAAATATACCTCCCAGCATTCACTGGGAACTAGGTGGCCTAGAAGTGCTGTAAAATAAATAAACAAACCAGCCCCTGTTGAAAAGCTCCAAGTCTCGGGAGGTGATGAGGGACTGCATTCTCCTACTCAGGGAGAAAACGCTACATTTCATGATCAGCCCCAGCCACACCCCGACCTTGGCATTAAGGAAGATACTAACTAGAAGGGGCTAGGAATAGTATGATTTGCATAAACCTCGCCTACTACAGCAAATACAAGGGACCCCTATTCCCCCTCCAGAAAAACGGAGCAAATTCTTTTTCTTTCAATCACTAGTGTGCCATCCTTACTAATTTTTTTAAGGTTTGGGCAGGGCTAAGAGAAAGAAAAAGAAGCTCAACTGGAAAGACGAAAAGAGAAATGTCAGCCCGTTTTTTTATCGTTAGAGTAAAATGTTCCTTTGCCTGTGGATTAGACTACTGCATGATTGGAGTTGCACTTTAGACACGACTGCAAGACTCAATTGAATAAACTAATTTAACTCAATCCAAGATTCTTTCAAAATGGCACTTTCTAGCCTTACTACGGAAAGGCACGCCTGACTTTAATCTGCTTCAAAGATTTTCTTTCCTTTTCGCAGTGAAAAAAAAAGGCAAAAGAAGTCGCGACTTAAATATAAAGATGCCTGTATTTCCCCTAAACTTCCGCATTAGAAGCAGGGAGATCGTTACCTAGGAGCGCAGTTTGAAAGCGCGCATTCATACACACACACCTTAGCCGGTAGGAGAGAGAGGAGGAGGAGGAGGAGGAAAAGCCGAGATTCTCGCTCCTCACACCTGCTACCCAGTGCTACATTCCGATCTAGGTAACCCGTCACCGGGTACACGTGATCTTCGAAGTTAACAACTTTTCTTCAGTTTTGCCGCCCACGCCACACCTCCACCGGCCTCCCCGTTTGCGCGCGAGGAGAAGGAGCTGGTGCTTCTAAGGCGGGGGAAGGGAGCGCAAATTTCATTAAAATCGCCGGCCTCCGGGCACGGCTGCGGATCGCATCCTGTGCGCGGCTAAATCCGTGCGCCGGAGTTCCGTCCCAGCTGGGGAAGAAACGGGGCGAGGGGGGAGGAGGGGGGGCCGCACGCTTTCTCTCGCGCACACGCTGACACAGGGACGCAGCCCTCACCTACGGGGCTCTCTGGCTTGATAGGGTGCCAGCTGAGCCGCTGGGCGCGCAGCACCACGTCGCAGCTCTTCTTCTCGATCTCGAAAATGCCCCTGAGGAGCGGGTGGTCGTCTTCGTCCCGCATCGCCGCCGCGTCGCTCACTTGGGCGCTTCTCCCCGGGGGGGGCTCTCCTTTTTCTTCTCCGCTAGAGTAGCCGGGGTTCGCGTGGCCAGCGCCTCCTTCCACTCCCACAGAGACCTCCGGGGGGCTCTCGGCCCACGCTATTCTCCTGGGCCTGTGCATTTGGGGCACCTCACCCGCCCCCTTCGAACAAAGGAGAAAGGCAGAATAGCCCGGCAGAGCGTCGCGGCCGCTACCAAGGGAGCGAGCTGCTCTCCTCCTCCTCCTCTTCCCCCGCTCCCGAAGGGGGATGGGAGCCGAACTAGAGGCCTAATGCGCGTTCGTGGGCTGAGTGCCTGAGTAGGCGCGCGACGGCCGCCCGAGCCTCGCAAGCAGGGAGGGAAAGTTCTCTGGCGCTTGCAAAGTGGGGAAAGGCGCTGGGCGCGAGATTCGGAATGGCAGTGATTACTCCTCCAAAAAAAAAAAAATCTGATAGGCTTCTGAGGGCCGGAGGAAGGAATGAAACCAAATGTCAGCAAAACGAGGAGTAACACGAGGAGTCGTAAGTTTGAATGATTGCTGAATGAGTGGTCATTAACAACAGCAACAGTTTATTTTTACTGTTTGATTTTAATTGTGAGCCACCCAGAGTCACCCTCTGGGGAGATGGGCGGCGTATAAATTTAATAAATAAATAAAAGCTCATTTTGTGGCAGTGTTGTCACCCGTGAAAAGAGGGACAAAAGCACAACGTCGCTCTTCTCAGGCTGCCAACCAAAGTTTGTTGTCTTTGGAGGAAATTGTGCTGAGACTTCTTTCTGAGTAAATGTGGAAAGCTGGCTTTGGGTAGGGCTTGCAAGGCAATTGAGCCCATGAGGGTACACAGGTGAGGATCTGCAGACACTGCTCTGGATTTCATCTGTAGTCCTCTGTTAACTATGGTAATTGGGACCAGAATTCCCACTGCTAAGCGATGTGGTCGTAAAGTGCAGTGTCACATGACTGTGCTGCTTAGCGACCATAGTTCCAGCATGTCCAGTTGCTGTCGTTAAGCGAATCCTGCTCTGTTGTTAAGCGTGATGTCATGTCACCATTTGCGACCTCCTGCTGGCTTCCCCATTGACTTTGCTTGTTGGAAGCTGGCAGGGAAAGTTGCAAATGGCGATCACATGACTGCAAGACACTGTGGCATAATTGTGAACTAGTCCCAGAGTGCCTGGATTGCAATCACTTGACTGCAGGGATGCTGCAACAGCTGGAACTTTGAAGACCAGTCGTAAGTACCACTCATTCAGTGCCGTCGTCGTAAGTTTGAATGCTAAATGAGTGGTCATTAAGCAAGGACCACCTGTGCTGTATTCAAATTCAGTCAGGTTGTTTGCTCTTTAGTTTAAACTAAGACTGTGGAGTCCTTGGTGCTCTCTGAACTTGTTTGTTTGCTTGTAGATGTTTCATTAGCCAACTAGGTAACATCATCAGTGCTAGCGAGCACATGCATGAACACCAACTAGCAGTCAGAAGACAATGATGAAAACTCCTTAATCTCACAACACATGGACAGACTCAACCATAGTTTCAACTGGGAAACTGTAAGCATCTTAGACCAAGCTAAATCCAAAAACACTAGGGAATTCCTGGAAGCTTGGCATTCAGACAAATCAGCCATCAATAGACGCATAGAGATAAACCACATTTACAAACCATTCAAAAGAGACAATTAAAAAAAACTAAGAAGGAAACAGACCAGAATACATCCCCTCCAGCAGCCTACACCCAGATAAGCAGGGATTAACACCAGACAAACAAGCAGAAAACAATACCCTAATCAAGAAACTACCAAGGAGAAAACCACACCACCTCTGTCACTGGCAAGCTACTGTATATAAACAGGGAGAAACCCCACATTCGCTAGTGCTGATGATGTTTTGTAGTCGGGTAATGAAACATCTGCAAGCAGACAACCAAGCTCAGAGAGCACCAAGGACCCCATAGTTCAACCCTGAGCTACATGTATTCTCTTCTATTGGGTTAAACTAAGAGGCGGTGCTTGGTTATCCTGGTGTTTTGTTAATGCTTAAAATGAGCCTCCTTCTCCAAGGCTCATATGAGAGAGGAGATGGTGCACCAAGTGCATTCCCATGTATGGATATACCTGTGCATATCAATAAGATACATTCTGTACATGGAATAGGCAGTATTTCACAATCTTTTCACTTCTGGTTACCTGGAAAAAGTATCTGAAAATGCTGGCTTAACTGTAAACATGTATGCTAAAGAATAAGCCCCACCATTTAATGCTCTACTAAAAAGTAACTCTTGTGTGGATAAATAAAATGATCAATACAGGATTTGTCCAGTCATCAAGCACATCAATTTTTCCATTAGCTACTTCACGTTTCTGTACTGGATAGTGGAAAGAAATGTTCTGGGAAAGACAGACAAACCAGAAGAATTGTCCTCAGTATACTGTAATCACAAATCATTACGGCGCTTAGCTTTAAGCAATTCACATACATTTTAAGCTTATGAAAATTAAGAAAGTAGCATTCTTATTCTTAAAACATTCCTCCATATTTTTTATTGGGGGTGGAGAGACACTTCCGCTTAAATTACAGAAGTCATTCTTGCTCAGTCCAGCGATGGTGTCCTCAGGCATCAATTTGCCCTGGGTATCTTTTTTGGTGCTTATAGGAGTGCTGTTACAACTGACTTGAATTTTTGTAAATCCTTTTTTTAGTTTAGAAAAAAGGAGAAAGTGGCATGTTACAAAGCAAGGTGCAAATTTTGGGTACTGTTGTTATGAGCCATTCAGTCTCTTAATCCCAATGGGGCCTAGAGGCATTCTTAGAAAACTATTCTATTTATTTATTTCATAAATAGCCATGGACCATAGGAGAGCGGGAGGGGAAAGTAGTAAGATTCACAATATTTAAAAGAAGTGAAAACATACAAGCAGCAGCATATAGACCACAACAAAAGTCAGCATAATAAGTAAGTCAAACTTGGACAGGAGCAAAATATTATGAAAGGTATTAGAATTCTATACTGTACACAGATTGGTGGGATGACATGAACAAGGCAGTCAATAGTGGTGGAAAAGAGAGAATCTGGGCATAGCTGGTTATATCAGTAATACTTTATTGATTAGCCATTAGGCCGTATCGGAATACAAAGTATAAAACACAAAACAGTAATAAGACCATATGTTAAAAATAGAATAAAAGAAATAAGTAAAAGAAAATGCAAACTCTATTTCCGTGTCATCCCCACAATTTAGCTCAATCGGATCCACATATGCAGTTCTCCACTGTACTGTTTTGTTCAAATAAAGAGCCATATGATATGTAATTTTTGGATTCTGACCACACATGAAATATGCTGTTTTGATATAAGGATTTCAGGCTGTTCATCTAATGTGCTGTTCATCTAATGTGCGATCCAAGATACTGATCTCTCTCTTTCTTAAACAATTAACATTCAAATAATATATGTGTTTTCTATCTCTGGGGCTCCAAAAATATGTTCATTATAAGGGACTTGGTTAAACCTTCCATAGTTAAGCATTGTGTCCAGCTGCTCAAATCTTGCTTGAGTAAATACCCCCCCAAGGTGTTGAGACATTTCTGTGTTTAAATACTTGGCAATTTGGAAGGTACATTTATAGCAGCTCATCCATTTCAACGTGCCAGCCTTACTATCCATAATTCTTTGTGCAGCAATCTTTTTAATTTGTTTTCCGGAGACAGCTGGACAAGAAACAGGGAGACCACAATTCCTGATATAATTTGTCAGTTGTACAATCCAAGAGGTCAGTAATTGAGATTTTGTCTGTTCTAACAGACACAGTTTTGGGAGTCTGTTAGTTTCCATAGCATTGATTTTGCACCAATAATTGTGTGCCCTGGTTTTAGACAAAGAACAAATTGTATAATTTCCCAATTCAGCTGTAACTGCAGCAGCTGAGATCCTTTTATCCACACCCACTTAGCTGGTTATAGAATGAACCCACCAGTTTCTATGACCATAGCTACAACTAGGAATTTTGTGACCTTTTAGATATTTCAGTGCAGTGATCTTGCAACAGCTGATTATAATTGCTGATTGTGATTGGTGAGAAAACTTGCTCAATGAGATCACCACACCAGTTGTTATATAAGTCTAACAACACTTGCCATGGACTTGACCTTCATATCTGAGCATACATAAAGAAGATCCTGTAAAAGGAATATTGCAATACGGTATGTTCTTATAGTGACTGCAAGGGATGAAATCACACCAATGTGCCATTCTATGTGGGACTATCTGTCTGGTTGAACATCAAGGCCCAAAACTCTCCACTTAAGCTCTACTAGAGCTTTATCTGGACCCATAGAGCATATGACTAGGGGAGGATAACCCACAATAAGACAAATCCAAGTCTATTTCTTTTACATGGATGAGGTGTAACTGCCCATGAGTCTAGGCTAGGCCAAGAACTCACCCCAGAATGTTTGTTTTATCCTAATTAGTCCACCACTGCCTTGTACAGTATCATACAGTGACTTCCACTAGCTCATGAACAAAAGCTCACAGAATTGCACAACAACCAAACTTCTTTCCATTTGTGTATTTCTGGGTCCAACTTACAGTTAACAATAAATGCAAACATGACTTAAGACCACTAATAATTATTTATTTAGAATATTTATAAACTGCTCATTAGTTTATTTGAAAATTCTTTTCCTACTAGAAACTGCCCAAAATGGCTCAAAACATCAGAAGAACAGCCATAAATTGAATAATTGAAAAGGAACAACTATAAGTAGAATTAATACCAGCAAGTTAATATTCTAAATGTATTTATCAAACAATATTAGAGAATATAAATAACTGACCTAATCTAGCATCTTAGCTCAAAACCAAAGGGAAAATAAAACCTAAAACAGAAATAATTACAAACAAGGCTAAACAGAACTCCATTTCACAGAGGCAACGGGATTCCTGACAATTAATCTAGAAATATTGGTTGGCAGCCAGCCATCTTCCTAGTCCTCACCTGGATCTCCTCTCTCAATCCTTTTTCCATCTCTCACCTGGGGAGGTAAAAATTGTCAATCTTCCTTCTAGCCCCATGTATGCTTACAGTTGTGACATTCCTCAGTCTCTCTCCATCAAGCTTTCCAGCATTATTTTCAACCAGGGGGCTTTGGATGCTCCAATGTGGGGATAAGGGAGGTAGAAATGCTCAGTCCTTTGTTAGTCTCTCTCCACTGATTGTGCTGAACGGTGAAACCAATGTTTTGGCCTGTTGTGGAATAGTTCTGCACCCAATGGGTAGAGTAGGCCAACAGGCAAAGAGAAAATTTGTTCAGCAATGATCATTGGTTCAGATATCAGCATTAGAATGGCTACAGTATTTACAAACATGTATAGCATGTGTCCATTTCTTAACTGGTTTACTGTATGCTTTTGCTATATATGGCTATATTTTTGCACATACAAAGGTACTTTGTTCTCTGTATGGTCTTTTAACATGTTCACTGGTCACATTTCCATCCTAGAATATCCTGACATGAGTAGTAATTTATTACCTTGCTTCCCTTGTATGTGGCTTGTCTGTTTAGAGATAATGGGGAGAGGCCTTTATTTCTCTCCCCTTTCCCTATTGACAGTATTTCTGTAAGCAGAAGGTGACACTTATGGGAGAGTTTGTGAGCCTAACTGAATAAGTGGAAGAACAAATAATTTTAAATGACACTGCATCTACAATCTGACACTTGGTGTGCCAAGGTCTATAAATAATTCCTGTTGATTTCTTTATCAGATACTGAAATCTTGGCACTCTTGCCTGATTCTTCTAGTTTAAAATCTTCAAGTTATCAATAGAGATTGTTAAGTATATTGTCTTAAGATGTCAGTCAACAACTAACTTGTGAAAGCTATTATATTTTTTCAAGGTACAACAAACTTTGCATGTTAAAATGATAAGGAGAAACATATCCCTTTCCCTTCTTTTTTTCTCAGAGGGATTAATAATGACATTTACACACACAGTAGGGGAAACTCCGTTTCATAAAGGTCAGTGAGAAATTTGCCACTGTCATTAATAGCCTACTGCATTCACCTAGTATCAATATTTTTTAAAAGCCACCTTGAATTAGCAGTTTTCTATCTATTATATAATTAACAATATATAAGCACATGTTTTACAGACACTCTCTGTAAAATAGAATTTGAGTTTCATAAATTACAGTATATTGTTATCTCACACGTTGGTACTTGGACATAAGAAAACTAATCTCCCCCCACCCCCTTTCTGTATATGTTGTGCCTTGTGTTGTTCTGCATGTTGATCCAGTCCTTTTAATTTATTCTCCACTGCCTATTCATATTAATGGCTGTAACCACTCACTTCACAGACACTTAAATCCTAAAATCCTCTGACAATTAGCCAAGCCCGGGAGCAAGCTGATCCTAGAAGATTCCATGGTGCTCAGCATGGATCAACTGTTCTGGGATCCTCCATTGTTAAGATCTGATTGCCAAGACAGACATTAGCAACTATCTACATCAGCTAAACTTCAACTCCTTTTTACCTTATCTCTCTTTTAACACTTACTCTTAGTATGCACTAATACATTTTTATGTAGATGAGTGGGAAGAACCCCACTATAGTCATAGTGTTCCAGCTAAATAGTACAGTGGTACCTCGAGTTACGAACTTAATCCGTTCCATGACTCTGATCACAACTCGAGTTGGTCGCAACTCGAGGTAAATTTTCCCATAAGGTTCAATGTAAATACGGTTAATCCGTTCCGCCCTCTGAATTTGGTCGCACCACGAGGCAAATTTCCCCATAAGGTTCAATGTAAATACGGCTAATCCACCCTCCGAATTTGGTCGCACCACGAGGCAAATTTCCCCATAAGGTTCAATGTAAATACATTCTTGCCAAGCCTGCTCTGCATTTTCTTTGGAGCCATGCTGACAAGCACACCAAAAACCTTCCAAACGCCACAAAACACACCACAAACCTCACTGAACGTCTCCTTGCTACCGCGATCTCGCCCACAGGAAGCCGCGACCGTTTGGCAGCAGGGCAAATGGCCGCGGATCCGGTTCGTAGCTCGAGGCAGAGTTCGCATGTCGAGGTAAATTTCTGGGGCCAGAGCTGGTCGTATCTCGAAAAATTCTTAAGGAGGGACGTTCGTAACCCGAGATACCACTGTATATTTAGGTCATGATAAATAAGATAATAAATCCAGTCCTTCTAATACAAAATAGCTTGATAGAAGATAAATAGCTATACTTTTAAAAAGAGAGAGATCTTATAAGCATTCAGTAAAGATCCTTTTTCTTTCTAACTCAATAGAATTAAGGTGTCAGGATTCTACCTATCTGCATGTGAGTCAGCAGGATAACTCCAAAACAGAACCAAAGCTGCTGCAGTAGGAGAAACCCACAAAAGAAGATTAAGTTTGAAAGTGGTCCAAATTTAGATGGGGGCTGCAGAGAAAAAAACAAAACAATGCAGTTGGGCATTGACTCAGAAGGGTATTGATCCCTCCATTCTGAGCCCCACTCCTTCTTATGACCTGCAGCACAGTATTTTTAAGGGGTTGGAAAGAATTCCAGAAGTGATGTTTTCTCTAACTTGTTATTTTAAAGGGTGTCAGATATTCTTATAGTGCTTAGGTGGTACAGATGTTTAAAGAATACTAAATAATAACAAATTTACTGAACAGGTTTTTAAAGAATGAAGTAGATTTAATTATGATAAGTATTTTCTTGAGAGTTGAAAGCAAAGACTTTTCTACTTGTAAATAATAAGTTGTCCCTTCATTTAGAGTAATAGCATTGAAATCAATGGTTCTTCATTTAGCCAATAGCATATTTTGCCTTGATTTCAGTGGACCTGTTTAAACATAACTAAGATGGATCCAAACTATGCCAGCAAATCTGAAAAACAACAAAGCGGCCAACAGATTGGAAGATGTCAGTCTACATACCAGCTCCAAAAAAAGGAGACTGAACAGAGTATGCAAACTGTTTACACAGTACCCTTAATTTCACATGCTAGCAAAATAATGCTTAGGATCATCCAATGCAGATTAGACCCCCACATGGAGGAGGCAATGCTAGGTGTTCAAGTTGGTTTTAGAAAAGGCAGAAGAACATGATACATTATTGCTGATGCATGCTGGATAATTGAAAAAGCCAAAGAATACCAAAAAGAAGTCAATATGTGCTTCACTGATTATGGAATGGCCTTTGATTGTGTCAACATGTCAAGCTGTGGAATGTCCTTAAGAAAATGGGAATTCCAGAATATCTCATTGACCTCATAGAAAACCTATACAGAGAACAGGAAGCCACAGTCCAGATGCAATATGGCAGAGCAGATTGGTTCTAGGTGGCAAAGGATGAGGCAAGACCATATACTCTCTCCTCATTTATTCAACCTATATGCTGAATAAATGAAAATTATCTGCAAGCTCTAGTAATGAAAGTCAAGGAGCACACTGGAAAAATGGAACTATGATTAAATATGAAGAAAATCAAATTAATGACAATAGGTATGGCAACCAGCCTTAGAATTCACAGTGAAGTGGTGAATAATTTTTATCTTTTAAGATCAACTATCTGTCAAGAAATATGCCACATACTAGCACTTGGTAGGGTAGCATTGAAGATTTTGGGTAATATATTCAGATGCAATAACATGTCTATACCTACAAGATGAGAATTGTAGGCAATGGTTTTACCAGTGACACATTATGGAAGCAAACATTGGGCTTTCAAAAAGCAGGATAGAAAGAGTACTGACCCTTTGAAATTTGGTGTTAGACAACACTCCTGAAAACACCATGGATAGCCAACAAATGGATCATTGAACAAATCAATTTCTCACACAACGCACACATGATCAGGTTCAAATTATATTTGAAATACATTATATGAAGACCTAGCTCCCTGAGAAGTCCATAATGCTAGGAAAAGTAGAAGGAAGGAAATGAAGACAATAACTAGCAGCAAGGTGTATGGACTTCATTACAACAGCAATGGGTGCATCATTGGAAGACCTGAAGGGCCAGGTTGGGAACAGAACATCCTGAAGAAGGTCTGTCTATGCTATTGCTAAAAATCAACACCAACTCAATGGCGTAAATCAATCAACATGGATCAACCCAAATGATCTTACATGAGACGTAAGGCATTTGGGACAGAAGATGTTTTAGCTCAGGTTTTAGCAAAAACTGAATTTGCTAAGGAATGTAGATGGGGTTTATGCCACAGTTGCTGGTAAATGTATTTTATTAAAATAAAAGATAACAATCTG
Source organism: Liasis olivaceus (assembly GCA_030867105.1). Taxonomy (NCBI): domain Eukaryota; kingdom Metazoa; phylum Chordata; class Lepidosauria; order Squamata; family Pythonidae; genus Liasis; species Liasis olivaceus. The sequence continues at coordinate 152,330,921 of CM061349.1, forward strand.
AAAATCAAAGAAGCACCTTATAATAATAATAATACATTTAAAAGATAGCATATAAACCTGTTAGCAAAAGAAGCATTAAATATTCTTTCAGCACAATTGTATACAATTACTGATACTGCTGTTGCCACCAAGACACAGTTCTTATCACTTGTGTTCTGATATAAGAGAAAATAAATAAAACTTTTCCTAAGGAAAAATGCTGACTGTGATTTCCAAAAATGTTCTGGAAAATATAAAACTGATCTCTCTCAACCCAAATATCTCCTCACCATGTAGATTTGCTTGTTTGTTCTCTTAATCACTATTTCTTTTGAAATAGAGCAACAACAAACATTTGTCAAGACTTTAAAGTCAATTACATTGGATAGAGGAGGTGAAAATGATTAGCTGCGAAGAAGACAAGATAATTGAAAAGCTATTTTTCCCCAATTCCTTCCAAATATTCATTAAACATTTAAGCAACTAAATTTGCAGAATCTGTTCCTGACATTGGCAGTGGTTCTGCAGTTTTCTCTCATCAGATGAAAGCTGTGTGTGTTATGTGGAGTGCATTCATGCATAAAAAATATCATTTTCATAAATTAAAATCTCCCCTGCAGTAGGAACATCTGTGCTGCCTTTGAATAAAAGATGGTGGCATGTGAGTTGCCCCTTGACTGACTAGAAGAATCCTTCTATTTGTAATAAAATTACTTCCTCCAAAAGAACCAAACATGAATGCTCCCCTCACCCAAAAATTATTCTTCCGCTTTTCCGCATTTATGAATAACTCTTTGGAACAAGTTAAAAACCAACCATAAATGTTAGCTGCACTGTTGCTTTCTATCTTGCAATTTAAAGAAGTGATGGACACTATGTTTCTTGCAACTGTATTTGTATAATTAACTATCAATTAACTTTCATATATAATTTGTGGTTAATAGATAGGCTTGGTTCCAAAGCACTGTTTTAGATGCAGCCTTGCTTTTGTTTTTAGTTTCTGTTTTAATCTTTTTATCTCTTGTACTACATCACAAATCGTTTTTAAATACTGCTTAAATAGTTTGCCATGCAAAATGGCTGCTTTTGGAGAAGCACAACCCCAAAGTCCTTTGAGGTGTGGCAAATTACTTTTGTGCTTCTCTGGTTCCCAGCCAGCCGTAGCTCTGACAGAAAGTAAAAACTGTGGAGAGGAAGAAAAGCATCTAAACCAGTGTTTCACAAATATGCCAACTTTAAGATGTGTGGACTTCAACTCCCAGAATAGAATCCTACACTGGCTGGGGAATTCTGGGAGTTGAAGTCCACACATCTTAAAGTTGCCAAGTTTGAGAAACAGTGATCTAAATCCTTCAGTTCAGTTCTGGGTCCCCTTCAACATTTTTATTAATGATTTGGATGAGAAGGTAAGGGGTATGCTCTTACATTTATGAATAACGCAAAATTGAGTGGGATAGTCAAATACTGTAGAAAACAAAATAAATTTGAAAACAGGCTAGAGGAATGAGCTGAAAAATAACATCATGAAATGTAAAAAAGTGTTTTAGATTACTGGAAGGCAGATTTTGATACAGTTTTTTTTTTTTAATAGTTAGGGGAAAAAAACTTCCTAACTATAAAAATAGTTTGACAGTGGAACCATTTACCCAGGGAGGTGGTGGGTTCCTCTTTGCTGGATGCGATCAAGCAGAGGCTAGACACCCATCTGTCTGGGAAGCTTTAATTTGGATTCTTGCACTGAGCAGGGGAGGGGAGACTCCCTTCACCACTCTTATCAAATGATTCTATTTTTTTTTAACGGTTAGGTCAAACTTTTCTCTAGCTACCACATTTCATTCTTTTGCAGAGGTGGGGTGGAGGAAGAGTCATGTTCATGTGGTACAAATAGAGGCTCTGACCTCTGAAATACAGAGTTTGTACACCTTTTTTATTTTAACTATCAGTTTGCTTGATGTTTAGCTTTATGCAGCAACCATGAAAGTTTAAGAAAAGTAAAATACTGTTTTTTTTAAAATGTCTCAGATGGTTCTGAGACTGGTCTTAGTTCTATAAATAGAACTAAGGAGAATTTCACAAGAGAATAACATGGTGATTGAACAGCTAGATAGTGGTGCTTAAGATACTTTTTCTAAATTACATAATCTCTATACAGGATACACGTTGCTCTCATTCTATATCTGTACATAGAGGTATATGTATACCTACACACAGGTATAAGATGGTGACTCATCCCCGGCCTCTATTTGGCATAGGAATATATATACCTATGATTGCTTACCACTGGCTCACAATGCTGAATGTTGGACTGGGTCATCTTTGTTTTGCAGGTGATGTGTTACCTTTTCTTAGTCACGATAATTTACTTGGGTTTATTTTCCATGGACGTATTTTTAAAAACAAGGAAGTTCACACATCCAGTCCTATCACCTCTGATTTAAATGGCATATTCTATTGAGATTTTTTAGAATCCTAGTAGATTCTGGTATTTCAATATTCTAGCGTTCCATGAGTTGCTTGAAGAATGATGTGTGTGTATGTATGTATGCTTCTATCTATCTGGTCGCCAAGAGTTGACACCAACTTAATGGCACATAATCAGTTAAATATGCATATACATGTGTGTAAGCACATGTGTGTGCATGTATATGCTCTGTCTGCCACATTAGGGTTTTGTTTTTCTTTCTGGGAACTTTGTGTATGACTCCTTGAAATTCATAAAAGAAAGATGGGATATAAATGAAAAATAGATATAAGGCTATATATTCACGCTACTATCTTAAGGCAATTTTCTCTTATTGTTCCATCTTCCAGAGCCCTTAGATACATATGAGAGCTGGGCTGGGGTAAGCAGATGTAGAACCTTTAGGTTGTTAATTTACTTTCAAATGTCAGTCAGTCCTGAGAGGAAATGAGAAACAGAGTGGCAAATGCATTCAGTCTTCTCTTTTCAGTGGATGAACCTTGATACAGATCTCCTTTCACTTCCTTTGCTAGGTCCAAGGGAAATATGGCAAGGTGCTTCTTCTCTGTTTCCCAAGCTCTGTGTGTGTGACTTTGAGTCAGTCTTGACTCCTGGTGACTACATGGACAAGCCCATGCAGTTACTGGGACAGAAATGGGTTTCATCTTAGATAAAGTGCCTTGTGGTTACTACCTGCAACCAAAATAAAAGAAGAAAATCTGAGATGGCTCAATTAGGCAACTGCTTATTCTGCAGTTTACTTTATTCTGGTTTTTATTTGTTTTGTTTTTGCCTACTGGAACTCTTCAGTGCCTTACTCGCTTTCAGTAAGCTTGTCTTAAATACTTCAGCTCTGCGTGGAGAAAACCATATTTAGCCCACTACAACTCCTAGAAGGAGCAGCTGCCAAAAGCAAACAGTCTCCACTGCCAGTTGGGCTAAAGCTGCAGAAGTGATTGTAGCAAAGTCCAGCCCCATCTGTTCTCCCAACTACCAAAAACTTGAGTTGTGGGTGTTTGTGGGAGTTTATTCTTGTCTTAATGCAGTCCACTGCAATTTACCTTGATCACTCAGTCAAAAGATTCTCAGATTAAAGGAGTCATCTTTGCAATTATAAGGACTATGAGCCTTTCCTTTAATGAAAACAGAATCTCAAGAAGCGTAGAACTCTACACTTTTTGTTGTTTTGGTGCCTTCAAGTCAGTGTTGACTCCTGGAAACAGCCTGGACAAGTCCCTGCAGTTTTCTTGGCACTATTTTTTCAGAAGTGTTTTGCCACTGCCTGCTTCCTAGGGCTGAGAGAGAGTGACTGGCCCAAGGTCACCCGGCTGGCTTTGTGTCTAAGGCAGGACTGGAACTCCCAGTCCCCTGGTTTCTAGCCTGGTGCCTTAACCACTACACCAAACTGGCTCTCTGTACACTTTCTGTACATCATACTATTAAGAAATGCAAACAGTTCTGCATATCCTAGCAAGCATGGGGCCCTGCAGTAGCCATAATGACTTCATACATAGAATATATTTGAATGAATCAACAGAGTTAGCCAGTTCATCACAACTGAACAGATTTAAACATTACTGACCAAAGTATGCATCTCATATATACAAATTAATGTTGGTTTTCTTACAATTTTCTATAGCAGTTACTCCAACTAATAATGGCTTATGCTTATTCTCAGTGTTCCACTAACTAAGGAGAAAATGGATCTATCACATAACAGTCTTGTGTAAGCCTAAACTTGTGGGCTAACAGCTATTCGGAAGCCAAGCAATAGTGACTTTATCATTTTGTCAAATTTGCCTTCTCTTTATTACTGTTCTATTCTGCTCCTCTTTTCCCATATCTGCACTCATGTAATACTAAAAGAATGAGTTTTGTTCAAATCCCCCATGAGTCATAAACTCAGGTGAGGAACTATGATCTTATTTTGGCATCCATAAATTAAAATCCTATGTTCTATCAGTAGCAAAGCCAAATGTACAAGATCAGACAACTAGAAATTATCCTACAACATTGATAGCACCAGCCATGTGGTGAATGAATAAATAAATAAATACATGTTGACACCTCCACATTCACTGTACATAAAAGGCTCCAATCAACATGCAAGAAATAATAGGAATTAAAGAGCAGTAAATTTCTAGAGCAAAGCATTTGGGGAATGTGGAAGAGCAAGTTGAATGGTTTAAAATCAAGACTTTAGATCTTAAGTAAGGATGATGCAGAATTGCCTGCCAGATGTATAGGCTAAGCATAAAGAATAGATGCCAAACCCAATTCAATGTACTATATGTAGGCAGCCTGGGACACTACTGGAGCCCATTTGCTACACTGGTGGGAATACAGTTCAAATGGAGGAAATGGCACATTGGGATGGCTTTCCTTGTGCACTATCTACCCTATTTAAATCACAAAACCTTTTTCCCATCGTTATCCTTGCTCATTCCTGTAATTTGCATTAAAAAATTTGTTGTTTGTGTTCACACCAGATACTTAACCAGTTCAAGTAAAGAATTAGCAGATACATTCATACAGTATGCCAAACTCAGTGGCTAAGTTCTTTGTGGTTTAACATATTGTGCAAACCCAACCCATTTGGTTATTTTAAGGTTCAGTGGATTGTCCAAACCCAAAAGATGGGCTTATTTATTAACCAGGTTGTGTGGAAACAGAGCACATAATGCAAGAAGCAGACACATAAGCCACATAATTTAAGATCAGGTAAACCTAGTCTGTTCATCCAGAAGAGAAAAAATGATGTTCTCCCAAATGAATTCCTGTGTTTTTTAGGAGACCTGTGCTTGTCCTTCAAGAAACTAGCCAATAGGATCAGCTTTGGGAGAGGAAAAATGGGTAGACTTGTATGGGAAACAAGGAAAAAGGCCTGTGGAATCCACAAACCACCTAGTGCTTTGCCATCAAATCCCAGCGGTATTCATGCAGATTATGAATTGGTTTCTCCGAAGAAAGCTTGAAATTGACACAGATACCAATAATTCCAGACAACTAGTGTTCAGAAGTATGTAGATAATATATGTACATGTGTCAGCACAGCAAACCAGCATTTTGTAATAAAAATGGAAAGAGCACTATGGACAGACAAGCATGGGAGGCATCGTGTCATAGCTTTCTAAGGAAGCTTGCTACGTGGAGTCTGTGGTTTGAGTCACTGCTGAAGATGGAAATGAATGTGGCTTCCATAAGTGAAACCCTGTCTTTTATGTGGTTTCCTGGTAACAACATAGTAATCTAACTATGGTTGCTTAGCTTTATTATGCCAGCTGTTGCAAGGGGACACTTTATCAATTCTAGTCTGCCCAGTGACTGAAACATGGATACAAATAGTCTGTAAATGATCTTGTTCGTCACTATGCTTTAATACCCAGCTCTTCATTTACAATTTGAGGATATTTCAATTTGATGTGCATTTTAGCCAGCACCTTCTCATGGAAGTCAACAGGGCTAGGATTTTTGGAAGATAATGATAGGTCATATTATTTATCTGCCTAGCTCAATGTATCTATTCTAAATGGAAGTGACTCTCTGGGTTATCAATGTTATTTAGATTCTTTTCAACTAGAGATATCACATAATATACCTGGGAGCTTCTTCATGAAAATCATGTGGTCTACAAACATTCCCATCCCTTCCTGTATCAGTGTATTGAAATTATTATTTAATTTATATTTAGAGGCATCACTGCCATCAGTGTCCTATGGATGGCACTTTATCTAATTTAAATCAAGAATATTAAAGTCAGAAGAGTTAAAAATGTAGTTTCCAAGCTCTTGACTTGTAATGCCCTATTCAGGCACAGATTTCTAAATACATGAATGAGATGCAAGAAGATACCTAACTAGTTTTGTCCTCTTGATGATGTCCAGTGCAGTAATATTACTCTCAAGCTAATACAATTGATTGGGATGCCCATCCCTCTGTTGTAAACCTACTTTTGAGGAACCATCCCTTCACTCACAAACTACTTTGCAAGCATTATTGATATGCATGTCATCATCAAAGGGAAGAAGTTAATTCCACACATTGTTGCAGAGGATTATTCATGTTAGTCTATTCCAAGTGACACCCACTTGATTTGGAGAAAATAGAACTGGTGCTGAAACTGAGTGGAGAAAAAGTCCTGATTCCAGAACATCTGGGAAGTCGTAATTTACTCAGATCTTGGCTCTTTAAAATCTTTCCCTTATTTTCCTATAATTTTTCTTTTCAGTTTGGAAAAACCTTGACTTTGGTATCAGTAACTATTTCACACATAGTGTTACAGAAAACTTCTATTAATCATTATCTGTGCATACAGGATGGAGCAGCAACCCTCTGACTTCTTGTCAGATATATCTGTACAATCTTGATAGCATCTGCAAGAGTGAAACTAAATATCTGCTCCAGAGAGAGGGACCAGCCAACACTTACTTCAATTTACTTTAAGATGCATCAGGGTCTCTTTTTAAGTCTTGTGGAGTCATTAATAACAATTGTAACAAGATAAGCCTTTCTCTTCCCACTAAATGTTTAACTCTCCTTTACTCATGAGGCAACAAAATAATTTAAGAAAAGAAAACGGGTAACTTTAGTCCTGGGAAAAGCATCAAAGTACACTGGAGATCCTGACTGGAGATTCTTTTCAACTAGAGATGTCACATACTATACCTGAGAGCTTCTGCATGAAAATCACATGGTCTACAAAATCTTGTGGTCTACAAACTCCTTCACTTTACTTTGGGGCAGAGAAGAATGCTTCTGGGGCATAGCATGGGACTTCCAGCTTCAACCACAGTGAGCATCTCCACAATTTGATCATTGAACACGTGGCCTTCATCAATTTGCCTTCTCATCCTCTACTATTACTGTTGTCTGTGTATTGTATTCCATCACTGAAGAACTGGCAGCTACAGGGCCTTGGGATGATTCATCAGTCTACCTTTTCCATACTTTACTTAACTGGAGCTGAAAACACACTTGCTGTAGCCTCCAGTTCAGATAGTCTCTTCATAGTTTAGTGCTTCTGCCAATTTACTGGATCGCACCACAGGATTTTTTCAAACCTCATTTTATTGTACAAATAGTGAATGTTGCACCTTTTAATAACTATTACAATAATCCCATAGGAATTGTTTACACTAAGAGGGGGAAGGAATGGAGCAAGGGACTTAGGGAGAAATGCAACATTTGACCAATGGCTCTTCACTACCTTGTCACCCAGCTTCTGGTTTTTAACATTCCAAATGTGCATTACGCTGTCACATACAGGATTACAAACAAGATTACAGTACAGAATGATTTCAGGTGAACCAGCATTACATTTCAGACAGCACTTATTCTGGGTTGCATTGTGCATGCATAACTATCTTGTTCTAATTACAAAGTCAAATGGTTTGCATTGGTTTGAAAACTACTAACTACAAATGGCATATAATATAACCCAACCATCATAAATCTTTCTGCTTTTTGCCTCCTGGACAGAAATAACAAATTTATATGATCATGTATTTTAAAAATCATGCATTTAACATTGCATGGAAACAATGTCTCAATATCTCTGGTTTCTTCAAAATCAGATGCTCTGAAAGGAGTTAAGGTGGACTCCAAAAAGCATAAAAAAACAGTGCAAGTTGAATGTGATCCTAAAACAGCTGTTTTTAGTGGAGAAATACAGGATATTTGCTCATGAGAACATGGATGCATATATATATATACACACACAAAATTTTGCAGAACTCTTGGAATAATATGCTTTAATAGGAAATAAATATTTTCCTTATTCTGTACTTTCAACCATTTTTTATAAATGAAAACTGTAAAGATCTGGCTCTTACCCCCCAAAAAGAAAAGAAAAGTTTCCTCTGTGTGTGTGTGTGAGAGAGAGAGAGAAAGAGAGAGAGAGAGAGAGATTTGAAAGGAAATTGGATGGGGGAGATGCTAAGGCAACAAAACAGCTCCCCCCCCCCCCCGTTCTTCTAAGTATTTTTCTGCTGGTTTAAATTACTTAAATTATTCTATATAAATTAGATATACTTCTACTTTGTTTCTGATAGGTATAAAAATTGATGAAGCTGCATGGTTTAAAATAGTTTATCAAAAGTTATTAAAAATTCTGTACAAAAATCACAACAAAATAACTCAGCACGGGAAAGATAACCAGTAGGAAAAATGTTGATTGAAAAATATAAATTTTATATATACTTTTTCATTTCTTTCTTCTTCTCTTCTTCTTTCTCTTCGTCTTCGTCGTCTTCGTTTTCTTCGTCTTTTTTTTTTTTTTTTTTGTAACTGGCCGGTTGACTAGTTTCAAAAAAAAATTGCATAGATCCTAATTATTGCTTGTGACTTTGTTGTCCCGGTCAGATCAAGGGGGAGCCGAACTTCATCTCATTTACACCGTCAAGATTCGGAGCGGCGGGAGGGAGAGAAAGAGGGAGGAAGGGCGAGGAAATGACCGGCGGGACCGGGAAAATGTCCGCCCCCCCCCGTTGCTCCTGAAGGCGGTCACCATAATACGCATAAAGGGGTCTCTGAGCCTGGGAGGATTTCATTCTCCCCTCCCTCCGTCTTTGCGCCCCCTGCACGGCACGAGTGAGCCCGGAGTACCTGGCCGCCGCGGGCATCCTGCCTCCGCCTGAGCAGCTGGAAGGGCTCAGTCGTGGAAGATCGCGTTGAGCTGGGCGCTCATGACCCGCTCGTGGTGGGCCTGGCTCTCGTAGGGCAGGAGGCTGTCGAGAGGGAGGTCGCAGCGCGAGGCCGAGCAGGCGAAGATGGAGCCGTGGCCGGGAGCTCCGGCCAGGCCGGCGGCCGGGTAGTGCATGGTGAAGGCGTAGCTCTTCTCGAACTCGCTGGGCGGTTCGTGCTTGAAGGAGAAGTTCCCGTTGACGCTGAGCGGCGGGCTGAGGGGCCCGTCGAAGGCCGGGCTCTCGCACTCGGCCAGGGCGCTCTCGAAGAAGGGCTCCAGTGCCGCCCCGTAGGCGGGCGGCGCCTTGAGATGGAAGAGGTGAGAGCTGTCCATGGTGCCGTAGGGCGGACTCGGAAGGCCCGGCGACTGGTAGGCGTACGGGTGGCCCGGGAAGGAGGCGCCGGCGGGCTGGATGTGGGGCAGCAGCTCCGCGCTCTGCTCGGGCAAGAAGGTCCGCGGGTTGAGCTGGAGGCAGCCGGCCACCAGGTTGGTAGTGGGCTGCGATAAGCCCTTGCAGAGGCTCTGCACGAAGGACACCAAGTCGGGGCTTTTGCCCGAGCGCAAGATCTCGGAGAGGGCCCCAATATAGTTTTTGGCCAGGCGCAGCGTCTCGATCTTGGACAGCTTCTGCGTCTTGGAGTAGCAGGGCACTACCTTGCGCAGGTTGTCCAGGGCGGCGTTGAGGCCATGCATGCGGTTCCGCTCGCGGGCATTGGCCTTCATGCGCCTCAGCTTGAATCTCTCCAGCCGTGCCTTGGTCATCTTCTTCTTCTTGGGGCCGCGCCTCTTGGGCTTTTGGTCGTCCTCCTCTCCCTCCTCCTCCTCCTCCTCTGCCTCCTCCTCATCTTCCTCTGCCTCCTCCTCCTCCAGCTCATCATCCTCTTCTTCCTCTTCTTCCTCGCCGTTTCTCAGAGACTCGACCTCAGCCTCTGCATGTAAGGTTTCCAAGTCCTCCTCTTTCTTGTCCACTTCATGTTCGTCGTCCTGGGAGCTGAGGCAGTCGTCAGTCCAGCTGGGGGTGCCTTGGGACTGAGGCTCCCCCATCAGTGGGTGCTCACTGTATGATTTAGTCATTCTGAGTGTCCTAGGCCAAAAAGAAATAAACACGTTTAAACTGTGGGCACTACATATATGTTCACATAATATTTGCAAGCATACTTCTGAGGGAGTAAGTGCCACTGAACTTAATAAGACATCTTTCTGAGTAACCCTCAGATATTGTACTAGTGATTTTATTAGAGAAGTATTGTCCGTTACAATTTCGTTCTAAGAAGCTATCTTTGGCTTCAGTTGGATCTCACTAAAATCCATCTAGCACAGCTTTCCCTAACTTCCACAGCTCTCCAAATGTGTTGGACTACAACTCCCATTACACCTGCAGCCCCAGGGACACCACCTTTCTAAGTAAATCCCATGATCAGTTCAATATATATATATATATTAATTGAACTAACCGGTGGATGCTGCCCGGCAATGAAACTTATTCTTGACGCCTCTCCCCAACCGCAAACTTCTAATTCTTTTCCCCACGATGACCTCTCTTGTCTCAAACAGCGTTATGTAACGTTTTATAGAGATTTATAGGCAAGGGCTGTAACCAAGAAGGTGGTCGAGACTCATTTAAAACACACCCGTGCCGGAGATCCAACGGAGCAAATTGCCAATCATAATTTATCCACGGCAGCGGGATTTATTCCTTTATTTGGCTCTCCTTTTCATTGCTTTCGCCTGCCCACAATAGCGGCCGATTCCATCCTGTACAAAAGCTTTACGACTTCCCAACTGTTCAGAGTCGACGAAAACCCTGCCACCGAGATGGGGATCAGGTGCACTAACCGCCTAATAATTCCCCCCGCCCCCCCTTTTTTTTTGTCTAAGGAACCTCAATGTTCTGGGGAAACGTTTGCTAATGAGGAAGTGGAGGGGACGGTGCAGGGAGGGGGGTTGGAATGAAACCTGCCAGTCAGGGCAGGCCCAGCGCAATCAAAATGCAACAGTTGAGCCCGCGTTCGTGGTTGGCTTCGGAAGCCTTTTGCTCGCCCAGACTTTCAGTCAAGCCCTGTCCCCAGTGCACTCATTGTCAGCAGACCTTCCCCAATCTGTTCACTCTGTCCCTCTCTGCTGTCAAGTGCATCATCATCATCATCGTCGTCGTCATCGTCATCCCCAACCTCGATTCAAGGGACAACAATGCTGCCTCGAATAATTTAATTCCCTCCCCCTTATTCTCCCCACTTTGCTTGCCCCATCACCTTCAAAACACGGACCACGACTCTAGAAAGCAGCCCTTCCTTTCCAGCCTGAGGGGAGTCCATCTGGTTCGTTTGGCTCCCCCAAATCAGTGTCAGCCAGCTCCTGAGCCACCGACCAGATGCTATGGGTCATATCTGTTTCACCCCCCTGCAAGGCTTCCTCCGGTAATCGGGAAGGGGGTGGGTGGGTGGGCAGAGAGAGAGGGTAAGTGTGCAAGCCTCGCATGTTGGCTAGGAAATGAGCCTCACTGGACGCAGTGTAACTTCCACTCCGAAGTAAACCTATTTGGATCCGGCTGGAAGCCACCACGGAAAGCGAAGAGCATGTCAGTTCAAATGGCTCTTCTTCTTGGTTCAGTGCGAATTGGTCGAAGTCAAGCCAAAGGGGCGAAGGGATCATCACCCTTAAGCACCGGGGTCGCCTCCGTCCGAGCTATCGCTTCTCCCGCCTAAGCTAGGCATCAAGGCTAAAAGTTACCTCTCCTTTTTTCAGCGTGTCCTCTGCAGCGCAGGTTTCATAACCCTGTTGCTCCCGGGACGCTTTCCTTGGGTGCGGACAGGTTACTTTTTATTTACTTCATTGATTTAGTATGATTATCATTACTTTTCTTTGAAGCTGCGGGCAAGAGGCTCAGGTTATATAGCCGGGCTGGGCTGCTTGGGAAGGGGAGAGGCGGGGAATGTTCAGCCCCGCCTCCTCGCTCCCCGCCCACTTCGGCGCCGCGTCAGCCTTCCCCCGGCACGCGCCATCTGGTCACCCACGTCAGGCTCCGAGGCGGCGGGCGGAGGGGGGAGGGAGGGGGGTGGCGGTGTCACGTGAGCTGCCCATTTGTATGCCGCCCCGCTCTCCAGTCCATCCCTTTGTGGCCCGAAGAAAGTGGCCATCTGTCGCCAGCCGGAGACACTGCGGACCTGTTTGTACCCGCAGGAGAGATTAACCCGTTCTCCTGCGCCTGGCTCGGGGCTGCGTGGAGGGGAGGGGAGGGGAGGCAGGGCTTGCAACTTGCACTTTGGCTAGAGCAGACTGTGTTTCGCTACAGAATGGGAAGAGGGACAGATTTCTCTCCCCCCCCCCGCTTTGCCCCCCAAATGTGAACGCCACTCCGAATGTCAACTTGCTGTGCCCCGGGGGTGGGGGGCATAGGCAATTTGCCCAGGTGAGAGGCCCTTCTTCTTCCCGGGCTCCTTCTTCTCCAACGCTCATCTCCCGAGAAGCGGTCCTGAGAGTCCCCTGCTGCCTCACGTATGCAGAAATCCAGAGGAATCGAAACGTCGGAGACGATCCTCCTCCTTCGGTCCTCGAGTGGGCTTGTGGCTCAACCCTGAAGGGCGGAAAGTTCCTTCCTGTGTCTCTTCCGCTGCCTCCAAGATGAGTCCAACGCCAGCCGAGATCTTTGGGTCCGGCTGCATTTTTCTTAGGGGGGGTGGGAGGGTGTTGTCCCCTCCAGAAAAGACACCGGACTAGCTGTTCTTGCAATCAATTTTCATCCCATCTTCATCCATCCCCAAAGCTGGGCAAAGAGGCAAACCAGAGAAATAATTTTTATTTTGAAAATGATTTTGAACAGGCAGGAGGCATGAGAGCCCCACTTCAGCAGATTTATTTAGAGAGCAGTGTTGGCAGGAAACGCTGTTTAAAATCCTATGGGAGAGAAGGAGAGAACTATGAGAAAAAAGGGCAGAAAAAGAAAATAACCTAATTTAAAAAATACATGTTATTTTGTAAGTACCAGGTAGCAAAGTTAGACTGGTGTCCTTCTTTTAAGAACAAAAACATCTTGAGTAAAAAAAAAAGAAAAAATATTGAAATATTGTTATATTCAGGATGCCTGAAGACTGCATCCTGAATATAACAATATTCAATCAAAAGATAGACTGCAAAACTATGTTTTGAATGCATAGCTTCCCCAAGCAGGCAGGCAGGCAGGCAGTCTCTTTTATAGTTCTCGCTTCCTCCAAAGACAGGCCAGGGAAGATAGTCCCAGCTGCTCTCGGATCATGGTACCTTACAAGGCCCAAACATCTGCTTTCCTGCGGCTATCGGCAAACCAGCGTCTGTCCTGGGAGTCCAGATTCTTCCATCAGTCATCCAATAAGGCTGAGAAGAGCCCGTGAAAGGGCCACTTTCGTGTGTATGCAGGTGGATGTGCAAACAGCCCTTTCCTAGCATGAAACCTCATTCCTCCTCTCTCCCTTAATGCTCTAACACCACATCACCACCATTTCCACCCTAACTCTGCCCAAGGCGACCGTCTGTAGGTCACCATCTAAAATCTGTAGGTGACCATCTAAAACAGACGGCTCCCTTCAAAGAATTTACCTGAGATAGAGAAGATAGAGAGAGAATCAGCGTCAACCGAATCCTCTTCAGGACAAGGAGCAAGAAGGCAAGAAAGAGCCTTTACTGCCCATTAGACAAAGGTTTCTGGGTAGCAACTTCCAGATGTTTTGAATTCTAACCCCTGACCTAGACACAATTTTGGCAGGCGGTGGAAGGATGGGAAGCTGTAAGCATTCACGTTGGAATCTTCCAGCTCCGAGCACCACCAGGGACTGAAATCTGGATTCTTGCCTTTGCTGGACGGCAGGTTTGGACTCGTTTAATTCCGGTGGCTTTTTAGGGGGACTCCACTAACAGTGTTGGGGGGGGGGGAGATACGGACAGCATTACTTAGTGCTGTTACAGTCCCCCCCAATACTAAGATGGGGGCGCTTGGGGGGCGGGGTGAGGGCTCTGATTCTCCGAAATTCTCCCACCTCCCTATTCATCACCTTATATAGTCTCCTATGACCAAAGTCACCGGAAAACCAACCCTAATCTGTCGGTTTTAATCCCAAAGAGAGAATTCCGGTTTGGTTTTGTTCTGTTTTATTCGAATCTCTTGGGTATCTTTTGCGAGATAACACCAGGAGACTGGAAAAGCGTACTGGGTCCTCCACAACTTCCTGCCCACATTGGGATATATCACCACACCAACGGTTGAATGACGCCATGAATGGCTAAAATGGGAAATTCTTATTCGCTCCTGCAATTGGCTTTTCGGCCACTGACTTCAAATGCCGCCTCTCTCCCCCAAACCTAGCTTTTAACCCCAAGATTTCCTTAGAAGAAAGCTCGGGGCTTACTTCTGAGAAAGCTACTGAAGGAGGGGCCAGACACACGGGCATCCAGCAGCTCCTTTCCCTGGGAATCTTCCCTGCCTCCGCCCCCTTCTTCCCGAGGTCATTCTTGCATAGATAACAGGCTCCCCAGACTTTTCCCTCAGCCATTCCCCGCTTCCTCCGCCCCCTTCCCTTCCAGGACGCGCGCCCGCCGAGCGCCACGCGAGCTACACGCGTCCTCAACAAAAGCCTCTTTCACGGCTCACCACCCCTTTTGCCAGATCGTCCCAAATCCGCGCTCCCCTCGGCTGCCCGCTTGCAGCTCTTTGCCCCATGCGAACAGCAACCGCCACAGGGACGGGGGAGATCGCGGGGAGGGAAGCTTCAGGAGGCCGGGAAGGAGTGGCAGAGCGCGCTGGAAAGCGGCGCGTAAAGAGAAGTCGAGTCTTCTCTGGCCCTCGTCTAAAGCCTCGGGGTCCTCTCGAACAGACGCTCGTTTGTTCCGTTTTTAAAGAACGAAGCCTCGCCCCTTCGCCCACCTGTCTTTCAGTGATTTTTAAGCATCTCCCTCAGGACAACTCTAACGCCCGTTTTAGTTCGAAGTCCGAATAGCTTCGGATGAGCAGCGGAACAGTTAAAGCTCGAGCAATGCATAATAAACGTCGGAAGTGAAGGGTGAATGCAGAAGTTATATACATATTTTCCTTTACAAATTCTATTCCGTGGAGGGTGGCGTAGGCTAGCTGTGTGCGAAGCTTTGTTTTGCTCTTAAGAAAGGGGGGGTGGGTAGCTAAGCTTTTGGTGCCTGAATACGCCAAGAATTGCTCCTTCCTAGGAATCAAGCGGAAGGCGGTAGAGAGGCTATTAAAATGCCTTACGGTTGTCCGGAGTGCAAAATCCATCCCAAGGAAATCTCTGGGGTTTGCGGCATTATCTTAATTAAGATAATTGATTCATATTGCACCTGCGAGAGTGAACGAGAGAACGGGAGAGAGAGAGAGAGAGAGAGAGAGAGAGAGAGGATTCTCCTTCTCCTCCCCCTTTCTATAATAGCTTAAAGCTATTGGAAAGAGAAAGCCTGTCTTCTATCGAGTGATTTATGATCACAGCAGACAGCAAGAACTGTGTTTCCCCAACCTTTTATAAGTTGGTTTCGCGGAGATTAGGACTTGTTTTTCTAACAAAGAAGCAAGCAAACAAAACTCACTGACGCAACACTATATGTAACACGTTTACAAAATACATATAGAAGACGCATATTTTGACCTAAGAAGCTCACAGTTCATTGAAAAGTGATTCAGCCTTTGGGCCTTGAGTGCCGAAGTGACTCAGGGAGGCAGAAAGTTTGAAAGAAAAGTCTCACACCTGTTGGCCATAGAAACAAGTAGAGGACAGCCGGAGCCAGGTAACAGCAGAGAACCCTGACGATGAACAAAGGTGATTTTATCGATTTAGCTGGGTTTAATCAGCCAGGCTAAATTGAGTAGGGCGGTGGATGAGAAACACCCTCGGGCGAAGCGCACTTCGGGGGTCAGCGACTGCCAATTAGCCATTTTTGAAAAAGGAGGAGAAAGCGAGAAATCAGCACCCTGGACAGTTCATGGGCTCAGCTTGTCCTGCTGGCGAAAGGCGCGTCTCCCAGGGCCGCAAAGTCCAGGCTGGCCTCTACCAACAGGATTTCTTTAAAAGAAAAAGAAAGTAAAGGTTAGTCCCTGCCTGTGTACATTTGTCTGAGAAGGCTAACAAATGTGCTAAAAGAGGCAAATGTCAAAATGTAGGCAATACCTATCCTAGATGGTTTCTCTGCCATTTTAATTCCCAAGTTCTCTTGAATTTCCATTCAACATAAAAGAAACAAAACAAAAACACGGTAGTATATTGGTCTCCGATACTCTTCAAGAATTGGTGAAAGTTCTTGAAGATGGACCAACAGAATTGGATCAACTCTTAAAATAAGATTTTATCTGTATTTGCACAAATAACATGCTTGGTAACATTAAAGCAAATTAAAAATAATTCATGCTTTCTTTTTAATGATTCAGACTGAGTTTTGTTCTGAAATTTGTTCAGATCCATATTTCAACTTTACTATTCTGAAACTATCAATTCAGGATAAGGGTTTTTTTTCTTTTAGTTTGATTTGTATGTTGAGAAATTGCGCTTACCTACAGGAAATATGTTTCATATTTAAGTATGAAAATGTATTTGGGTTTCATTAGAATTGCCCCTGTATTATGGAGTGGTAAAAATACTGAGCTCTGATCTGAAAAGCAATTAGCAGGAGTTATGGAAATGTCTTCTTTAGGAAAAGAAACTATCATAGAAACTGCTATGGCTGTTATAGACATGAGTCTTTCCTATGTTTACTGTAATCCTATTTTAAACAACAACAGCAACAATACAACTTTGTGGAGGTTCCCACCCCTATTCCTCTTTTCCCCCTCCCTTGTTAAATTATGTTGTTTAATTTTATAAATGACAACAACTATTTAGTTAATGAAAATTATATCCAAGCTCAGGTTTTAATTAGCGGTATGCTAAGGGAGCCTTTTGGTCACTGACATGCAATTATGAAATCACAACAGACTTAAAAAACAACAACTTATATTTGATTTTAAAAGGGGGGATGATAAATCATCTAAAATGGGAACTATGATTATCTATATATAGAAGATTCTAAGAAAAACAATTAACTTGCCAGAACCTAACACACCTCTTTTCTTCAAAACCTTCTTCCCGCTGCTCTTTTATTAGGAGGTAGGATTCTTCTCAGGCAGTATTTGTAGCTGGACCATGTCATTAATTTTGATACAGGCATTTACCTTACTTTCTTTAAATAAATAAAGGTATTGTGTATGATGTTCCCCCTTTTCTGGCCCTTCCTCTTTAATAAACTCATTTCCATTTGAATTAAATATTGATAATCTGACCTTTATATTCCTGTAACTAATCAAAAGAAGGAAACTCCAAATGTGGATAGGCCTTACTCTTGCCCTAGTGGGCTTTTCCGCTTGAATAGTTGCTGAGATTAAACAATCCCAACTTCCTTTCCCCCTCCCACTGCACCTTCTCCTTGTGCTAATTGCTTCTGCAAAAATGCAGATTTGTATTAATTAATAACTCTACTGATTAGTTCAGTAGTGGTTCCAAATAAATAAATCATTCTACAGACATGGAGTTTTTGGCATTTCACCAGAAATGGCTCAGATGATGATGGTGGTGGTGATGATACATCTATAAGCCTCAAATACTTTTTGTTGCAGATAAAGCAACATGCCACCAATTACTACTACACTATGAGTAGTTGCTTTCTGTTCTGGTAGATCTTCTTTTCTACCCTTAAAATGCACAGCACCTCAGTGTGAATCATGTTATAGAGAAGCTAAGACTCATATTGGAAAGTGATGTTGATTTGTCCTTTGAAAAATTGCCATGCTTATTTTGAGAGGATTGAAAGAATCCAAAAGGACAACAGACTTTGAATTACATATAATGATGTAATTAATTAATTAATTAATTAATTAATTAATTCATTCATTCATTCATTCATTCATTCATTCATTCATTCATTCACATAGATACATCCAGTTGAAAATACATCTTTTGCTACTTTTATCTTAATTGTATATTAAATTATCTTAATACATTTCCAGCTCTAGCTGAAGCAATCATTTCACTGTTTCAATAATTATTAAATGGTTTAGTCATCCAGCAACTTCTGCCCTATTGTGACACAAAGGATATTTTGCCAAGTTTATCTGTGAATAACTGCTCTTTTGAGTTCTTATAAGCCTATGCTTAAAAAGTGAGACA
Organism: Liasis olivaceus; assembly: GCA_030867105.1. Lineage (NCBI taxonomy): Eukaryota > Metazoa > Chordata > Lepidosauria > Squamata > Pythonidae > Liasis > Liasis olivaceus. The sequence goes on from CM061349.1 coordinate 152,349,210, forward strand.
GTCTAGCCACTTTGTCTTCTGTCAGCTTCATTTTCAATTGCCTTCAATTTTTCAAGCATTAGGGGCTTCTCCAGTGACTCTTGCCTTTGCACATTATGTTCAAAATATTTAAGCTTTAGCTTCATTATTAGTGCCTTCAGTGAGAAATCTGTTTTTTTCTGCCTAATATTGAGTTCTTCTGGTGTAAAGTAACTATTCTCAACCATTTTCAGCAGTACCACAATTCAAAGGAATAAATTTTTCTTTATTCAGCCTTTCTGATGGTCCAGTTTTCATAAGCATATGTGACAGGTGGGGATATCATACCTTTGACAGTATGTATCTTTGTTGTCAGAGTGATGTTTCTGCACTATAATATTTTACCTAGACCTGCCATCGTCATTCTTCTAAGAGGCAGACATCTTTTTATTTCATGGCTACAATCACCATCCCCATGTATTTTTTAGCCCAGAAAGATAGCCTTTTACTGCAGTATTTCAACTTCTTGTCTGCCTATTTATATTGGAATTACATGTACGTTACATTGTTGGTGTACACTTAGTTTTTTTCATATATTGGGTAGGAAACAGGCTTTTGCCTATTTTTCTCCTTTAAAAAGGGACTCTTTTCCTTCCACCTAGTTATCAAAGTGATATCATCAGCATATCTGAGGTTGTTGATGCTTCTCTCAGCAGATTTAATTCCAATTTCTATTTCTTCCACTCCAACATTTCCCATGAGATACCTTTTAAAGTGTTAAGGTGAATATTCAGCTTCTGAGGTAGTATGCATAAAATTATAAACATATGAATGTTTGTGGTTATAACTTCATTTTAAAATGTTTAGAAACCTTCCTAAGATCTTTAATTACTGGAAGTTGACTTTATTATTGAGTACACTCAATTTTTGTGTAAACACATAAGAATAATATAAATTATTTCTCTGTAAGCACAAAGAGTACAACGAAGAGTACTCTAAACAAAGTCACTATGGCTGCACAGCACATTTCCCTATGATTATCTGAAGTATGGTTTATTCAAATAACCCAATTTTGTAGGTTCATATGACACACTGAACCCTTAACTTACCACAGAGGCCGGGTTCACTCAATATGCTAGGCTAAAATATGGTTGACTAGTTTGTTGTTTTAGTGTGTTATGCAAATAAAGGTAGTGAATAGAAACCCATAGATGTCATGGGAGTATTTCAAACTTAAATTTCATGAAAGGTGGGTGAAATTCCATTGCTTTCTGCAGTGCTAATGTGGGCTTTGGGGTGTGTAAATCTTCAATTTGTGATTTCTGTTGGAGCTTTGAATTTAATTGCTACAGTTAAGGATCCTCCATAAAGTGAAAAGCAGAGGGAGAAAGAGAAAGGCAGCCAGAGCAGGAAAGAGATTGTGTGGAAGGCTTGTCAGGTCAGACCGGCATATGAAGATGACAAGAAAAGTTCAGTGGAGACATGAACAAAGAAGAGAGGCACATGCTCTGTAAATTTTGTGGGCTGGAAAAACAAGAGAGGATACGCTCAAGTAAGCTGTATGTTCTATGCACTGAGTCTGAGATACAAATATCATGTACAGTATTTGACTATCCTTGTTTTGGCCATTCTGTGTAAGATTGCTTTCTTTTTGAAGGCTCCATTTACTGGCAAAATCTAACTGGCCCACATGCTAGATGTGTGTCAGCCCTTTGAGGTAGATCAGACTAGGAAACCAAAGTCATGCAGGCTAACATTACTTTTATTATAAGGTTACTGTAACAGAATCTTTTAAGTCTGAATGTGCTTCCACCTTCCCATTCTTTATCTTCATGAGCACTAGGCAGGATCTTGTCTGAGACACTTTCTCAGGTTACAGCTCTGTCTTGGACTAAGAATTTTTTATCTAGCTGTTGTCTTGGTAGTGGCTCTTCCTCCTGTTCCTCAAGGTCATTCCTTCTACCCATTACAATGTGTTGCAGAACAGGGCAGGGCATCCCTGCTTATCTGAGTATGTCTCCTCGTGGGATGTGTTCTCTGTGTTGCTGGATTCCTTAAAAAAGTGCAGGCTACACTTGGTCTATGTGGTACATTTGCGACTACAAAATTTTAAAAAAGGTTGCGACCAGGACCCACCCCTAACTTTGATTTAAATCTTAATACATTGAAAATTCTTCTGTGAATTAGGTATATTTAATGTAACTGTTCTACCTGTATTTATTATTCCTCTTCTTCTATCATATTAACTATTACAGTCCACCAGAAATTTTGGTGCTCTGGAGGACACACCAAAGGGGACTGCGATCTGTGCACCCCTGCCTTAATATTTTCTTACCGATAAAGGAACAGAGGCAACTGAGAGGAAAGGGCACCATCAGCTCCTTGTTAGTGTAAATGCCAAACACAGACAATATCACCTGAACTCAAATAACTGTACTCTACTGAACTAATGTGCAGGACACACCTATGTCTGAAATCTTAGGATGAGCAGAGGAGAATAGTAGTCCATACCTCTGGATTTCAGACCTTGTGTGGTTTAAATCCTTCCTATCTCAAAACTCTGCTAGCTGAACGCAAGTCACAATAACATTTAAATTGTTTTGCACCACCAGTCAGACAACAGTTTGTTTAAACAGAAGGGTTTGTGGCTATCCAAATGATGACTATGAGCTGGAGAACCAAAGCAGCTTTCAAAGCTTGATTCGAAGTCCAGACCCTGACTTGTTTTTCTCTAGGGACTGAGCTAGTCAGATAATTAGAAGATACTGCATCATCTGCTTTTCAGAAGCAAAATTCATGAGGTAAATTGTCAGGTTGCTTTTAAACATTTCCATTTACACCCACACACTCACCATTTATACTCTTAAGGGAAATCCTCCATTCAGTACTATGGCTCCCAGGCTGCCACTCGGTGACCCCACAAAAGTGGGCCTTCTCTGTGCTAAGGCCCACCATGAGACCTCCCCTCGGTGGCACCTGAGCCCCCAGAGAATGTCTTGATATCTCTTAGGGACTTTTCAGAAACACATATTTCTGGTGGCTTCTCCCTATCAGTAACTCCCAGTAATATCTGCCTTTGGGAATGGATTATTTTATTTTTCTGGGCTGCTTTGGGATTTAGGTAAATAAGAAGGGGTGCATTCTGTCATACATATATGTACAACGATTTGACCTGCAGAGGCAACTAATCTTCATTATCTCAATTGCTCACTGTTAGTGACTCCAACCAACATCAGCCTACACACCAAGCATTGTACCCAAATGTCCCTTAGGTTATCTGTTTGACAACAAACGTACAGTCTCTCTCTCTTCCCTCCCCAACCAGTGACGGGGTGTGCATATGGCAGTGTTGTGTTCTGGCTCCATTCTGAAAGGTTCTTCAGAAGCCAGTGTGTCTGCTGCTATCCTACACGTTCACACTTGCTCTAAATACGTTCCCCACTTTCACAGTGTTGAAGGCACAAACCATATTGCTATATCTTTCCACTGTTTCTGTTTCCCTCCATGAAATACACATGGATGACAAGTCCTTGAAATGTAGAATTGATTTAACAACAGTAGTGCTGGTGTTTCTCTGAGTGTACCTACCAAATCTGATAAATGTCACTAATACCCTGGTGTTTACATGGAGTGTTACTTCTGGCCAAACTTGCTATTTTTATTAGCATCCTAAGTGACCTGAAAATACATTCTATTTTTTTAATATAAATGTCATTAAAAGTTTTAAAGAGAACATAACAATTAACACAAACTAATACAGAAATAAAGAAAAGAAAGAAAAGTGCAGAAAGAAAAGATATAAAATAGAAAGAAGCTTCTGATTTCCTTTGTAGCAAATATAAGTATGATTACAAAATTATCTCTTACTCTGAGATTACAAAAAAGCTCACTCTTTTCTATTATCCAATTTTTTGTCTAATCATCAAAACCACAAATCATAAATGCATTTTTTTCTGTTTCATGAAAAAAGTCAATAAGGGGTTTCCAGTCAGCCATAAATGTAGTTATTGTTTTTCTCTAATCAAAGAAGTCAATTTAGCCATCTCTGCCAATTCCATCATCTTCACTAACCATTCCTCTGTTGTGGGTAGTGTTGAACTTTTCCACTTTTGAGCATATAGTAATCTCACTGCAGTTGTCATATAGTATATAAGAACAAAGTTGCACTTTTTTTTTCTAGTTGTCTGTCCATTAATCCCCAAAGAAAAGTCTCTGGTTCCAACTGTACACTAGTCTTTAAAATCTTCTGAATTAATGTATTTATTTGTATCCAAATGTTTTTGAATTTTTTACACGTCCACCATACATGATAAAATGTCCCTTAGCTGAAAATACATTCTAGAAGAGATTCACCACCCCCTTGCCCTTGTGGCTGTAGAAGGCTATGGTTTTTTCACGAGGGGAAAAATAAAGCACAGCACAACGAAAGCAAAACCCACCCATGATTCTAGACAAGGACTAGCCTCACATACATGTTGCTATAAACCATAATTTGGGTTGTTTGGGGAGGGGTATGTGTGTGTGTATGTATATGCTGGGCTTATATACTGTTCCAATCCAACAGGACTCTTAGCCATAATCTGGGTATAACACCAATGGTGTAAACACAGCCATTGATTTCTTTCCATTATTTGAATATTGTCACAACTGCACATCTCTAGTGGCTGTGGTTTATTCAATAAACTATGATTAAGCAAATATGTTTTAGGGCAGTGTGCAAACTTGGTTAACGTGGGAGACAGCCTCCCTGGCAGGCATTTCACCGCAATGTGCAGTTTGCCCTTCCTCCTGCCCACCATAATCAGCATTCCACTATTACTCTAATGATAATACACCGGCTACCTCATTTGCACTAAAGCTGAGCTACAATTCATATTCGGTGTATTCTCCCTTTCATCCAAATGTTAATAATAATAAATATCAGGGAAAGAAATCATTCAGCATTTATTAAACCATTCACTAAGATTAGTGTTCAGATTAACATTTTTCATTATATGGCCAAGTTAATAAGTTTGATTCTCAGCCAGTATTTACCACAAATCTTCTGTAGTCAGGATTTTCCAAAGAATGAGGAATGAGGCCATAAAATAGCTAAGTAGCTCCACCTACAGGGTAGCTTTAAAAAAAACCTCACTAAATTAAAAAACTGATTTTCAAGGATTCTTATTAAAATATCCCATCAGTTTGTGAAAATATTTCTTTCTCCACTTCCTCCAGAGAATGAGATTTTTAAAAAGTAATATCTCTTAGAGGACAAGAAACTGGTATTAGGCTTGTTATTATAAGAATGTTCTCTAAAGCCACAAAGAACCCCAAGAACCCCAATCTGCATTACAGGCTCCAAACCAACTTCATGATGCTGGCAGAATGGGTCCTTCCCTTTCAGTTACACAATCTTGTGTTTTTATGATACATTAACCCTTGGTTAGCATGACCAGGGTTTACTTATTAACCCAACTGATTAGTTTCGTCTAACATACTGAGCCACAAGGGAGTCAACCCATTGCACTAAAGCAGTCTTTCTCAACTGGGGTTCCATGGAAGCACAAGGTTGCCAGGGGTTCCACAAACACCTTGATTGAAAAAAAAATAAACATCATTTTTTGAACGTTGGCACCATACAATGCTAGCACGTACAGTTGGTGGAATTTTGACATACTGCAACTCAGCTTCCAGCCTGCTGCTTTGTTGTTGTAAACATAAAATGTGGATAGCGTAGGTTAGAAATGAATTATATGGTGCACTTTTTGTATTTTTTGCCATTTTTATGCAGGGTTTTCCTAAGACTTGAAAATTATTTCAAGGGTTCCTCCAAGGTAAAAAGGTTGAGAAAGGCAGCACTAAAGCCATGATGTAGTCTGTTTAAATCTGGCTTAATGTGATGGATTAATTCACTGGTTGAATTATAGTTTGGAGCCAGTGTGGTGCAGTAATTATGGTGCTGGATTAGAACTGGAAAGAACATGGTTTAAGTTTATCCTCAACTTATAGAAATTTATTGGGTGACTTGAGGCCAGTCACTCCCAGCCCAACCTACCTCATCGGTTTATAGTTCTGGAGATAAATAAACTGAGAATTCTGTGTTAGTTTCCTTGACTTCCTGGATAAAAAATGGGATAGATATCTAACAAACATTCCTTGTGGCAAGAACGCTCTACCTAAATCCTCAGAACCTTGCAGCCCTTGAAATTTAGTTTTTTACCAATTTATAAAATGTAATGGAAGGAAACTTAGGAATTTCAAAACTAGAGAGTAACCATGTGATTCATTCTGAGTTTCAATTAATTATAAAGGTAAATAAAATAAATTCTGTCATAGTCTATTCACACTGAACACACACTCAGAGGCCAAGGAAGAGTTCTCCTTAATCAGTTCATCGAACATTCTCATGTGAAACAGATGCTGTCACAGGTCATTCACTTCATTCTTGACCAGAAATCAGCTCTTCCCAGGACAGCATCTTTGCATTTTTTGGCCCAGCAACACATAGTACTCACATCAACACAGTCATCACTATAAACAACCTGTATTCAACAGTGAATTTCAACTGGAAGGACCCCTTTGACAGACAAAAATTCAATTATGACACATTGCTTAAAGCACACTGACAAGTACCCACTGCAGGCTTCCATTTCATGAGCAACTGCAACAGAATTTTTTCTCATAGCACCTTCCCACCAACTGGGATGAAAGAACAGATGCTAAGGAACACCCCAGAACTTCTAGCATGTCCCTACTGCCATCTGTGGCAATTTATAACACTGGAGGTATTACTTTTCATTCAACCCTTATATTACTGAACAGATGCTTTATTTGCCTTTTGAAATACTTAAAGGAAAAGGATCTGCACAGCTTCATTTACCAAAAGCGTATAGGCGACTCCAGTAACCCTGAAGCCTTTATGCATCTCCCTCTTTAAAGGGGAAAAGCAAGGGTTGTACTATGCCAGCCCTCTGCTTTCCCTTTCCATTCGGAGCAGATGAGATGGGCTGCTTGGGAACTGTACTTACCTATGACAATGGGGATAATGAAAAGCCCAGCCTCTGAGCAGATGCTTGCCAGATATATCAGCATCTGGATAAAGAACAGAACTCCCATCAAAATGGAAAATATAGCAGAGGTCTTAACTAAGTGGAAGGAATGCTCTGTAAAATATAAATAAAATAAATATTGCATCAAATTAATCATCCGGCATTCCAAACTATAAATCCAAATGTCACATTTTTCCTGGCCAAAAATGTGCCTTGAAATCATCTCACCTCTGTCCTCAAGCAGACAACACACAGATTGCGAAAGGAAAGGAAATATCTTTCATTGACTTTCCACCCTCCCGTCCCACTTGCATGCTCTTATGTTCTCAAATAATGCTTTTCCCTACTCAAATCAGCATCATATTTTCTTCTGGTTAACAAAAGCCCCAATGAAAATAATAGGATGCCAGAACTTCTATGTCACCATCTTATCCCTGACCATTAAAAGTCAAATGAAATTAAAAAGGTCAAATGTTGCAAATTGAGAAGACAGCTTTGATTTTTACAGAATTGAGAATCAGGGTGGGAGCGATAGACTTTTAACCATAATGTTCAGTGGCAACTAATGGAATGGAATTAATGGAACATCAAAATAACTGTCCCAAGTCTCATCTTTGGAGGGGAAAGATGGTGATGGTGGTTGCTTTGGGAGCACCTTCAATAAGAGTTTGAAGAGCCTTAACAAAGGCTCATCCTTTCTGGAGAGCCAAAAATTATATCATCCATTAAAATGACTCTGAAACAGCTGCACCAAACTTAACAAATAAAGGTGGCATCAGTGCCCCCAGTCTCTTATTAAAAATGATTTTTACCAGCATATTCAAAGTCACCAGCAAGTTTACCTGGTGAATCTCTTTAGGGAGGAAGTTGTACATTGGCACTGGCATGACCTTTCTTGACATCCCTTTTGATTTTGCAGGTATCTGTCCAAGAAAAGTTTCCCCTTATGACCATAAGGATTGAAAACGTTCATACATAAGAAGTCCATAAGAGAAACTAGTGCAGTGTAAAGATTAAGGTGCTGGATTATGGCTAGGTAGACCCAGGTTCAAATCCAGCCTTAGCCCTTGATGACTTAGGCCAGTCACTCTCTTTCAGCCAAACCTTCTCTACACTGTTGTTATGGGAGAAAATGGGCACTGTAGAGTTTTTCTTTTTCTTCTTAACAGCTATTTTTGGGATAACGAAAAAGCTGGGACAAATTGTGGGAAAAGAGGACAACTGGAAAGCAACCGTATGTGGGTCTCTGTAAAATTTCATGAACGAAGTGAAGAGATTGTACAGAAAAAGCTCATCTGGAAGCATCTAATGGCTGAGGACAAACAGTGGAGGAGCCCTGTTTTTCTCATCCACCGATAACAGAATACGTTTGGCTAGCCACAGTTGGAAAGAGGACAATCCTTCTAAATCAGAGGTTCTTAATCTTTTTGTGCCATGGACCCCTTTGAGAGTCTGGTGAAACCTATAGGCCCCAATTATATTCAAATACAGTTATAAAAATATTGAAAAATAAAAAGTATGTAATGTAGTAATATATGTGAAAATAAAGTTGTTGCTTTTTCCATCCAAGTTTCCATCCAAGGTTAAGAACCCCTGCTCGGGATATCTGAGACTACATTTCCAACAACCTGAACCACTGGCTGTCTGGTGCTCATGGAAGCTATAGAGCAAAACCTCAGAGGGATTCAGATTGGAGAAAGTTAGGGCCTTGATTTAACCTAGCAAGATTACATATTTACATGATGTTCTTGTAATAGCCTGCAACTTTCATATAAAGAGCAATAGTAGCTGTGTCATGATTAAAATAAATCTACAATTCATAGAAGCAGTACCCCATTAAGCTAACAGAAGTCATGCAACATTATAGTAAGTTTTCAAGTTTCAAGAATTCTTCATTAGGCAAGTAGGTTAGGAAAAAAAGGGCAGAAGGGTAGAAAAAAAAACGTTGATATTGGAGCTATGCCCATACAAGGTCACACTGATGGTGATAGGGAATCTTCAGACATGCAAATTGGATTTTATTAGGTCATAGTAGAATTAGATTGCAATAACATGCTCTCAAATTTTGCAGGAACAGTAGAAGCAAGCAGGTATTTAGTAAATGCTCAAGTTTGGAAAGATACATTCCACCTGTTTCCATCCTATCAAGACTCTGTCCCCTTGAATAGTTTATAATGAGAGGCTGTTAGCTCCATATAAGGAAACACAATAAGTGCATTTTTTAGTCATTTAAATAAAGCAAGTAAATAAATACAACTGGTGCATTTTAAAATGAACATAATTTATTAAAGCCTAGACAATCCAGCTGAATTAAATCCTGTCTTTTTAAAATCTATTCAGCTGAATGTGCTTCAATCCTACCTTTTCCAATTTATTTCCAACATTTGCACATGATGTTTTAAATGCAGTCACTTGGTGGTGCTATAATAAATATGTTTCTTTGATTTAAATATTATTTCCCTTCATCTTCCTTATCTATTGTACAACACAAGTCTAAAAATGGTTCAGTGTCTCCTTATTTCATGCTCAGAGTAGAGGCCAATGGAATTGGTTTTGAATGTTCTCGGCATTATCTCAACTACTCTTCAGTAAGCATAATTCAAAAGGATGATTGCTTGGGAATATTGTCAGTTTAGCAGATTGGTTTGACGTTGGTTGGGACTTTCTTGATAGCCACAAAGAAGATGGCATCTCCATTTTTTGATAATAGTTTATTACAACATGCAAAACCGAAAATTTGAATACATGTAAAACATTTGCCAATGTCCATTGCTTCCAAGTGCAAAGCAAGATAAATAGCTTCTGATAGATTTTTATTTTCCTTTTTTAATGTTTGAGGGAGAGGGGTACATTCCTACTACAACTGAATCAGAACATGTATCCTATGAAAGCAATCGCAAAATGTTGTCTCTGAACATTTTTTACTGCTAACATAAGCCTTCCTGATATGTCCCACCAGAGTCCCCATTTAAGAAAATCTATACCATTTCATTGCAGGATTTTTTCTTTCTCCAGTTGTGACACAACAATCATCTACTTTCTAGGAAATACAGAAAAGAAGCCTGGAACTCAAGAGCATTTGATAGAGGCAGAATGGTATCACCAGATGATTTTAAGCTAGCCTAAACTTGGCCCAAGTCCTACCTGATTGTATGACATCAGCTCTTTAAAAAGCTGTATTGGGCTTTGTGGCTCTGTGCTAGTTTATATGAAACCAGAGCAAACTTGAAGGTTTTTTTTTAATTCTGCAGTTTAATTGTTTATAGGTGTTTTGTGTTCTCATTGATTGGAATTTACCCTATTTCCTAGCCAGCTGTTTCCAAATCTAAGTGTAAGCAGCTGATTTCAGCTCTGCCCCTTGGAAAAGTCCCTGGAGAGGATATCATACCGCTTAAGGTACAGTGCATAAGATGAATGATTCCTGGTGGATTCCTATCCTGACTAGACTTTTTTTGGAAACAGATAAAAGATGTGTTATACCTACTCATTGGAAACAAAGTATTATATACCAAAACTTTAAAAAGGGCAATAGGCAGGACCCTGTTAATTACCTCCCAATTCACCTTCTAGGTATCTCCTCTAAGCTTTATGCCTGACACCTTCTGTATAAATTAGAAGGTTGGGAGGAAGAAACAAAAACTTTTCCATCTGGAACAGGCAGGATTTTGTAAAGGACAGCACAGTGGATCACACTGCTGCATTCTGAAGGCTCTTATCCATAAATACACCAAATGACATCCAAAGAACTCTATGTCACATTCATTGATCTTACCTCTGTCTTTGATTCAATTGATAGAACCCAGTTATGTGAGAAATTTGCAAGAACAGAAATCAATAGGTGCCTTTTCAAACTAATAATTCCAGTAGAAGAGCATATACATAGCTCAGGGTTGAACTGTGGAGTCCTTGTTGCTCTCTGAGCTTGATTGTTTGCTTGCAGACATTTCATTACCCAACTAGGTAACATCATCACCACAAGTGTGGGGTTTGCTCCCTGTTTATATACAGTAGCTTGCCCTGCCCATTTTGGTGGGAGTGTAGTTTTCTCCTTGGTAGTTCCTTGACTAGGGAATTGTTTTCTGCTTGAATACCCTAATCAAGAAAACAATACCCTAATCAGAATACCAGAATAATCAGAATAATTAAATACCATCATAATTAGAATAGCAGAATATTCTAATCAGAAAAGAATATCTTAATCAAGGAACTACCAAGGAGAAAAACCATACCCCACACCAAAATGGGCAGGGCAAACTACTGTACATAAACAGGGAGCAAACCCCAAACTTGCTGGTGCTGATAATGTTACCTAGTCGGGCAACAAAACATCTGCAAGCAAACAACCATGCTCAGAGAGCACCAAGGGCTCCACAAATTAATAATTGAATTACATGTTGTTATTATGGCCAGAGTAAGATAGGGCTCACAAAGGTCTCTGTCAGATCCCATTTTATTGGTGAGAGGAGTTAAACAGAGCTGTTTTCTTATTCCATTCTTATTCAACTTTTATATCAATCGTATCATAGTGACCACGAAGTCACAAAGCTGCTTCTCCTCCTCACTTAGTGGATAGAAATATTCAGTGTTAACATATGCCAACAACATAGCTCTTACTTCCTATGCTGAGATTGGCCAGATTAGCTGATTATTGTGAAAGGGAAAAACTGAGGATAAATTATGATAAAAATAGAGATAGTTGTCTTTGGCAGAAGTAATATCAAACACAAATGTACAATTAATGCCCAACAAGTAGAGCAAAGCCCCTCTTTTAAATATCTAGATATCACCTTTCATAAGTCCCTTATATGGAAAACACATTTATCCACCATTTTAAAAATCGCCCAACTCACAATGGGCGCTATCCTGAAGCTTTTCTATTCCAAAGGAGGGCAGCTGGTAGCCTCTGAACTCAGAATATCCCAGGGCATGATGGTAGCCCAGATGTTGAATGATGCCGAGATCTGGTGGTGAGATAAGAAGGTTATTGCCCAATTGGAAGTAGTCCAAAACAACTTTGTAAGGAAGATTTTGGGTCTCCCCCAGAGTGCCCCAATGCTTACTTAAGGATGGAGATAGGGTTATTCCTTCCATTGCCATTAGAGTACATCTTGCACCGTTGGGGCATTAATAGAAACTAGAAAGCCTTAGAGTCCTGTTGTTGTTCAGTCGTTAAGTCGTGTCCGACTCTTCGTGACCCCATGAACCATATTGCGCCAGGCCTTCCTGTCCTTCACTGCCTCCCTGAGTTTGCTCAGTTTCATGCTCATTGCTTCAGTGATGCTATCTAACCATCTCATCCTCTGCCGTCCTCTTCTCCTTTTGCCTTCAATCTTTCCCAGCATCAGGGTCTTTTCCAAAGAGTCCTCTCTTCGCATTAGGTTAGAGTCCTACCTTGCTAAATTTTGTTTTCTCCATTATACAGTTGGGAATCAATGGACCAAACCTTTGTTACCTATCCTACAATTGTATTCCCTACCCCCTTTGGAGGAACTTCACTCTTGGCACAGAGAAAATATTAGAGATGGGGTGCCAATAAAGGTGCTACTGCAGTAGGGTCATCCAAATTTTCATCTTGGTTTCATCAGAATAAAAAACACAGACGCCTCTCCCAGAATCTGGTTAATATTACCAGTGCCCCACTGAGGAAGGCTTTTATGTCCCTTTGCTTGCTTAAGGATGGAGATAGGGTAATTCCTTCCATTGCCATTAGAGTACATCTTGCACTGTTGGGGCATTAATAGAAACTAGAAAGCCTTAGAGTCCTTCAGCATATTTGAAGGAAGACTTTGCAAATGCCCTGTTGAACAGCATCTCTGTACACATGGAGTTGGTCAAGTGGAGGATTACTGTGTCCTCTCCTGCCCCATTTACAGTGACAGAAAGGTCAAATTACTGATGGTTGGTGAACTCAAGGGCTTGGACCTCAAATGACTGAATTATCTTCTTGCAGATTTGTTTCCAACTGCTAGTAGTCAGGCTGATACTTTTGCTTCTTTGTCACTTAAACTTAGACATTTTTAAGCTTTTAATTTAGCCCTGGTTTTATTTTGATCCAAACTTCTTACATCTAAGCACTGTTTTTATCAGCTTCTTCTATTTTATGTAATTTTTGCTTTATTGCGTTTTATGCTATGCTACCTTGTTATGATTTGTGGTTACAACAATAAACCTATTTATTTACTTACCCCATTTCTTATTCCAGCTGTACCTCTCCTTCCTGCTCCCATAGCGGCTTAATGCCCCATTTCTGGAGCCTGAGGAATGCCTATCTCCCCTTTTTCCCCACTCTAGCCATTTGCTAATTTGCTGACATTTCCCCTTCAGAGGTTTTTAAGTACAACGTTTGATGGGTGTCAAAGTGGCTTGGGTATTTCCTTGGTTTTTTGTTTCTGTTTTTTTTTAAACAGTCCCTTGTATAACTTCCTATAATAGCAGCATGGATGAGGGGGTTGGGTAATATATACGTGTGTGTGTATACACACACATGCACACACATACACACACTTTTTTCTCATGAAAAGGAGCAGAGGAAATGTTTGCTATCCCAGAACCCATGCTAGGTGGAGCCCTGAGTGAGAATTTTTGCACTTTTCTATTCGTCAGCTGGAAGGAGTGCTAATTAGATATTTGGTATTAAAAGACAATGCATTTTGTTCCCAAAATATATTGCTAGGATCAGAATGTGCTCAAAGGTGCCCATTATTCTATTATTAAGTCTGCATCTCTTGCACCTAGCTTTGTTTGATGGGTCTTGGGGTATTAATAAACTTCAAAATAGATATGACAAATATGAAGCCTTCTCAGACTCATACTAACAACCAGTGGTCAAAGCATTATCAGAACAGCTTTGGGTAGTAAAGACCCTGCTTTGTCTTTATCTGCTGCATTTTTTTTAAACTCATTTGAGTAGGGGATCAGCAATGTATGGCCCTCAAAATGGTGTGGAACTGTAGAGCTTAAGAGCTTTGCCAGCATGGCAAATAGGGACAGATAAAGAGGGGTCATACATGTTGCCCACTTAACTTGAGATTAGTCATAGGCCAAATATAGAAGGAACTGGAGCTGCATTTGGCTCAATTTCCTTTAAACATCCTGCAGTGTTAGTTATGGGCATTCTAAGGGACTTTAGGGCAAGAAATCCAGACTGAAGTCCTTTTCTGTTCTGACTCCACTTATCAAACTCAGCCAATATGGTTGCTTCAGAAAGAAGCACTGAGCAAGCAGTGCTTGATTGCAGGCCCAATGGGATCTCTCTTCCTCCCAGCCATGTCAAATGGGGAGGGCAGATTGAAAAGCCATGTTTCTGAAGTTCTGAAAGCCAACCCAGGTTTATTATTTGCTTAAGATCTTTTCATTCTCACCTGATCTGCCAAAGCAGAAAAATGGAATAAATATATCAACAAAAATGGAATAAAACCTTGCCTAACGTGATGACAGAAGCAAGCCCTTCATTATTCAGGCCTTAGATTTCACAAGTACACAAGCAAGGTGGTTCTTTTGAGGATTACATCAAACAAAGTGGACATATTGACCCATCGTATGCCATGATTTGTTGAATCATGGTTTTTGAAATATGAACAATTGGCTGGATTTATCTAACATACAAAGCCATATATTGTGGTGTACAATTCCAAAGACTGGCTTCATCATGCTATGCATAATCAAACAGATCATAATAGAGCTTAGTGTGATATGAGTATCTAGAGCATTTAAATTTTAATAGAGAGATTGTTCCTTCGTTATATTTTCTTGCTATATATTACATCTTCCTTCAGTGAACAAAATTTTCTAATCTAAATCACTCCTGCAAATCCCTTAATCTCAATTATAGCAATCATGTTAACTTTATCATTGCAAATGCTTTCCAGTCTAAAAGCTGTGTGATCCCTCAAACTACTGACTCTTACAGAGAGATCATTAATTGCTTCTTTTTTGCAGGTGAATCAGAATGTCTCACAATTGCTTTATACACGAAAAATGGTATACATGACCAATGTGTAAACTGCAGCAGAATCAGAGAAGCTTTGACCTTTAACTTTGATTTTCTAGCTATTGGGTTTAGGCTTTGAACACTACAGGAAGGTATATTTGTCTAAAATTCAGAAATGGAAAAGTCAGAGAAGAGATTTTACATTTCATTAGCTAACTATTCATTAATTAACTATGGCCTCTTACATTTGCCTTCATAATTAAAATACTGCAAGTTCTCCTTCTACTCCTGTGTTTTTCCCCCAGACATTCTTTTTTTCCCCTTTGGAAAAAAAGAAAGCACGTTTCAAAAGCAGCAAGACAACTCCATATGATGACATTCATTGTAGTGATTGTAGTCCACTCAGCATTCGTTGTGAGCTGTGTGGATGCTTGAAAAAGACTTCTCTTTCAGAACAGTTTCTGCCAAGAAGTAGAACTAGGTGGTTCATTAGGTCTCCCATATATTGGCTGCAAACTCTGGAAACTAGAGGGCAGTGAAGAACACCAGAAAAATCTAACCCTTGAGGTCTTGAGGTCGTGCAATTTGTTTTGCATTCAAGATGCAATAGCTCCAGTTCATCATCATAGTCCTGATAGGCTACCATACATAGCACAGATGTTGTACATGAATGTATTTTTAAGAGCTCTCAGCCTTCTACCATAGTTTTGCTTGTGGCTCCAACACATATTCACACAAGCTAGCTCCCGAAATGTCTGCCTTCTGAATCAGGCGCACCAGCGTCTTAAGGGAACTTTATCTTTATCCCAACAGTTGTGGGGGAGGGTTGGTAGACACCAAATGAAGGGACAATATATACCAACCAAGGCTAAAGTGGGATAGGAAGTAGGTTCTTTAAAGATGAACTCAAGGTGCTATCTAGCTAGCTAAGTTACATGTTTATAATCTTAAGAGAAACAGGAATAAAGAGAGAAGAAAGGCAGATACACATAGTGAAGAATAAACATAACAATGAGTTTCCTATTACCTGATGGAATTAAAGGTGGGCCCTAGGTCTAAAAAAAGGAGCCCTTTAAATCTGCAGGAACCTCCTATTTGCTCATTCATTTACCATGAGAGGGCTCAGAACACACACGAGTGACCATACTATTAGGGTGAGTGCAGGGCCAGGGTTCCCCAAAGTGGTCAGTATCAACCCCCAAGAGTCAATGGGACTATCAATTGTTGTTGTTGTTGTTATCATTATTTGTAGCACTATTACACTATTTATCAAATTATTTTCATATAATAAAATGTTTGTGGGTCGATGAACAATCTAAAACTTCATTAAGGGGTTGATGAGCTGAAGAGTTTGGGGACTTAGGCAGGAATTACATTTGGAGTATCAACAAAGGGTAGCAAAAGTGGACTTTGTAAGATGTTTTGCTTTGGGGCAAAATACCTGAAGGTTCGTAAGGAAGAGGCTTCATTTATTATTCTCTAAGGCATCCAAATAAGAATAGCCAGCAAATATCTTGATCCAGCTCTTGTTCATTTCTTCTTCACATCTGAAACATGCAGGTCTTGCACACACAAAGATATCTGATGCTAGTACTGGAAATATCTCCTTCTCCATCTTGGTGTTCTTCCCTGAACTTCCAAGGCAAGTGCTAAGAGAGAAGAAAAATCATCACAATGTACAATCCTTCTTTTCTATCAAATAAAATAACAGGCAGACTTTAGAAGGTATCTTCAAAGAGCTGTATATGAAGTATCAGTGGTTGCACTCAGAGATTTAGTCAGAAAATGCAACTATAACCTTAGAATATACCAGTCTTCCCCAACTTGCTGCCTTCCAAATGGTGAGCTTTCAGTTCCAACTCCACTGGCCATAGTACCTGGGTGCTGAAGTCCTACCCATTTGGAAGACCTGAGGACTGTGAAGGGCTTTGAGGTACCTTTGACCTCACTTCAAACTTTAAATTTCCTACATCAGTTACCATGATACCACTTCCTAGTGTCCCACCATTTGGAGTGCTCTGGTTGAAACTAGAGGAAGAGAAAAATATAGCATGAATGAATGAGGAAGCCTTGGCTTGGTGGCACAGCAGTTGTGACTCAGTGCAACCTACCACCTGAAGTGGCAGGATCCATTTCTCCCTCTAGGCATCCTCATCTTGCCCTCACTCTACCAGAATGAGGTGTTGGATTCCAAAGTACATGCCAGACCCAAGAATCCTGCTTGGGAAAGACTCAGCAGAGGCGCAGCTAGTATAGCTCTCCAGCATAACATGTGGTCTCAGTGACTACCTCTTCCATAACACCTTGCTCTGAGCAAGGAATTTGGGCCCAGCACATGGCCTAGAGCTCCACACTGGATGATGTGCCCTGAGGCATCCAAGGCAACAAGCCCAAAGGGGCCATCAACAACTGTTGCAAGCTCCTGTGCTTCCTTCTGAGTGAGATATCAAGCGGGTGGCAGGAGGGAGGGCAGGATGACAGCAGATGGGGGTCAGGCCTCTCTCCATCCCTTGAGATTGCAGATTCACTCTGCCTCATCTCTGGACCTGCTCATTTCTCCTCAAGTTTCTGAAAACACTGTGAACCACAGTGCAAATATGCATTGTGTGCAAAGAGTAAAGCAAGGAATGAAGTAGTGGAACCTGAAAACAAGAATTGCTTCTAACCGTATTGGACTATTAAAAGGAGACTCATCAAAGAAATTAGCTAGATAACTAAATTAGGTACTATCTATATTTAAAACAGGCCTCTCCTCAGGAATATTTTCACTGGATGCCACATTCTTGCTAAATGTAGTTGTTAGAATCATAGTGCATTTTTGATGTACTATGTCCTTTGGGCCTAGAATGAGGTTGCTATCAAAGTACTATAATAAGGATGCACTTATTTCTTTATATAGTTTGTTGCATACTGTGTGAACTTGTGGATGATGAAGAACTTAAGGCAAGGTCCATTAGAGATTAAAGTGTAACTGATAGCTACATGCTGCCAGCTGTTCCCACAGCAATGCTGAAAGATCTAAATTGATCTCTGTGATTTATCTCCTCCCATTCACAGTGAAGGATGTCGTTTGCTACTCAGTACTGCCATGTGGTGAAAGCCTCTACCATATGGCCTAATAATTTTTGTTTGGAGATGTGAGCTCTTAATGCTTTTGAATGTTTGATCTTCACATTTCCCTGGCCTCAGTGGATGCAAGGATCCATTTGCAATAATCCAGTCATGCAAAGCTTTTATTTTTTTTAAATAAAAAAACTAACCCTTCTGCTGAGCCATTGCTTCTTTTGCGCAGTACAGGTGGTCCTCAGTTAACAACTATTCAAAGTTACAGCGGTGCTGAACAAATGGATTTGGAGACGCGCATGTGATTTGGAAAAGGGCAGGCACAGCCTTCTCATGAGTTTTCAGAAGGCCTCAGAAGCCTTCCAAAGCATCACAAGAAGACTGCACATAATTTGGAGAATGGCAGGCATGGCCTTGGGAAGAAGGCCTGGCACAGCCAGTAGCTGCCTTGCATAGGGCCAGGCTGGTGCACCTCATCAGCAGCTGAAGGAAGAAGACAGCAAAGGTCAGCTGGGGACAGCAGGGCCTGTGGTGTGCAGGGTGATGTGGGGGCGGCTGGGGCTCTGCGCTGTGGTGCTAGGGTGGCTGGCCATGGTGCAGTGATGGCAGCAGTAGCTGGCTGAGACTGCTGAAGGCCCTGGGCCTCTACTTCAGCCCCAGTGACATTGCTGCTGAGGAGTGCCACTGTGCAGGGCAGCCAAAAGGGCAGAGACTGGGGTGGGGGGAGATGGGTGGGAGAGTTGGAGGAGGCAACCTTACCTTACCGAGGCTCAGGGCTGGGAGGGATCAAGCCAGGAATGACTTGGATTGGGGTGGGTCCTTGCCTAACTGTCAGGATTAGCCCAGGAAACTCCAGGAGACAGTACAGATTCAATTCAGCAGGGTTTATTGGCTTCAGTCCCGTTACAGAAATCTTCTCAGAGTGAGAGCAAATTCCAGGGTCACCCTCCCAACCTCCCTTGCATTCTTTAGGGAGGGTTCAGTCTCATCCTCTTATCAGTACCTCGTTGCTTGGGCGAGGAGAGTAAATTCTTGACCCCCCTGTTCCTGACTCTCACACTAACGACCAGGCGGGATTCGGTTAACGATGGCAACCTGGAGTGAGGGGATTGCCATCGCTAAGCAATGTAGTCACGTGACGTTGCACTTTATGACTGCATCACTTAGCGACAGAAATTCTGATTCCAATTTCCATTGTTAACTGAGGATTACCTGTAATCTGCTCTTATTTCTCCCCTTATCAGTGCTAAACTAGGGGAGTAGTTTAGTGATTAAGATCTTCCTTTAGCAGAGGGAAGTTTGCTGATTTGAAATTTGCAGGAATATTCTTTGCTTGTTTTTAATTAGGATCTTTCTGGAATCGGTAATTTTCCTCATTTGCTTTTTTTTTTTTTTAAAGTAAATCCAGAGTTTCACCATTTTTTTTTCAGGCACAAGAGATAGGAAGGTTTTGCCCCCAGCTCCCAGATAGCCTATAGGTTTGTGCTGGGCTGTTTGGGAGCAGAAACTGAAAGCCTTCTAATGCAGGAAAAATGGTGCTTAGAAAAACAATGAAGTGGTAAAACCCAGGGTGGATTTAGAAAAAAAAAAGTGGGGAGGAAGGAAATCACTGCTCAGAAAGATTCTCTTTTTTTAAAAAAAAATTGTAACTGCCAGGTTTCAAACCAGCAATCTTTACTCTGCTAAGGGAATATTTTAATCGCTACACGATTTTCTTAGTTAACTGGTGATGTGAGGAGGTTCAGCACCTATTTAGAATTCATGCTGGAAAGTGTTTTTTTTAAAAAAAAAGCTGCTCTATCTGCATTTTGATGCTTTAACTTTGTAAATATAATTACTTTGTGTATGTGGATCAAAGTATAAATGTCCAGGAAGACCTGCCCACTGGAAGTAAAGCAATTGGCCACTGCCTTCCTGGAATAGAAATGTGGGCGGGCCCAGCAGCAGAGGAATTGTCCAATGAAAAAGACCTGGTAGGTTGTTGTCCCAACTAAGTACCTCGAAAACTTTTGCCAAAGATCTGAGTCTGGACTGGATTTTTTAAAAAGCCGGTTTAGAGTCAAGCCAGCATGAGCACAGGACAGGAGTGCAGATGTGCTCTAATGGATCAGGAGACATTTTATATTCTCTGTTTTGAGGGTGGAGAGAAAGACAGCTCCAACCTTGGAAGAGCAAATCTGACATGAGAAATCTGCTTTCACATTGCCCCTTGTCAACCTTGACACTGGTTCCTTCTGACTTGATCTTAGGAGGAGTCCAAATGGGACATAAGGGGGCAGGGGAAAGAGGTGGAGTTTTTGGAGGCATAGCTAGTGTAGCTATACTAGACTTGCATCTCTGTTTGCAAGGGGGAGATTAAAAACAAAACAAAACTAACAGCGATAGGCCGGAGATACTCAGTCACCTTTCTTTTCTCACGTCCACCTTGCTAGTAGGAACACAGCAAGGTTTCGGAAAGCTCAGAGACTCCATTGTCAGATCACTCTGAGAAAGAAAGTAGCGTGGCCCTATTCCAGTCACTGATTTTCCCAGTTTAATCCAGGGGAAGGAAACCTGGCAATTTCCTCTCCAGAGATTATGGACTTCAGCTCTCATCAACCCTCCTGCATGATAAGCAGTAAGGTTTTATGGAAACTGTTATCCAAACTTCTGGAGGGCCAAGGGCACCAGTTTTTTATGCTGACTTAAACAAGCCATCTGTTACACTGAATGATGGCAGGAAGGTGTTTTGGGTTTTGTTTTTGTTTTCTTGTCACAGGCAATGTATATGAACATGTTGAATATCCAAAATACTATTTAAAGCAAGTTTGCAACAGGAAGCCTTAAACCCAGCCAGTGTTCTCTTCAGATAATTAAGTAACCTGGTTATACAGGGCCAGACGAGCCAAGTTCAACTCTAGTTAAATCGGGAATGGCTATCTTGGTTGGCATCCCAGTCACTTTCTGCCTCACAGCTTCTATTCCCCCTACTCCAGTTGTTTGAAATAGCTTATACACACAGTGACAATGCTGAAGTCAGAACTCAGGGTGGATTGTAGGGCGGCTTTTCCTCTCCCACGTCCTTCTGTCCCTCTTTCATACGCACATCAACCCATACGTGAAGGTCCAGGGGGCGGGGGAACAGAAAGATATCCTGAGGCTTTTTCCCTCTGAAAATATTGGGGAAAAAAACAGAAGAAAGGATCATGAGGTATTTCTTCATATTTTGTTTCAAATCAGACATACTATGTTTAAAATGCAAAACAAATTGATTTATTATTTGAAATACACCAAATCAAGCTACAAATTAACCAATGAAATGGTAGAAAAGCTTATTATAATATAAGAAAACCTATTTTCAGAAATTCATAAAAATAATCAAGGTAAAGAGTTAGAAGGAGAAACTGCTGATATTGGCAGTACTTCAAATTTAAAAATGAGACTGATTAGATATCATTTCTGGGGACAATATGTATGTTCTGAGCTTTGATTTTTCCTGCCCCCTTTTCCTCAGTATTTCCCCTGAAAATGAGTGTTTTCTATTTCTGTTTAATACAGTGGAGAACAAAATGTAGAATATACAGCTTTTAAAATTTTTACTAGTAAAGGTCTTCTTTTGTTTTGACTGTCTGCTTCTCTTAAACAGGCAAAAATGGGAAAAAAAATGCATTCCTTACAGTTCAAGAGCCTGTAGCTCCATCAATCACTACGTTTATAATATTGTCTGTATAAATTATACTCTCAGTTTTATACACCAAACGTACTTTCATAAGCAAACCAAGTTATAAATAATATATTTAATGTAGCAACAGAGTGAATATCTTTGTAAAGACTGTTACAAATCAAAGTTTTACGTATTAGTTCATCTCCCCCACACACACCAAATTTCCAGGTTTTCTTCCACAAAAAGGGGAAAAAACATGCTCATGACTTCAAAATTTCCAGGCACTTTACATCTCTTACCCCCTCCTACATATTCCTGTACTGATGTGTGACCAAAAAGCGACAAAGAAACAGCAGCTGAGCTGACACTGTAGGCATCTGTCTAGAACCCCATAGGCCAGGAGGGGCCAATCTCAAATAAATCCTTTTTTCCAGGTTCATATTTTGTGAAGTCTGGGTTAAGGTAAGATGCCCAAAAACTAACACTGGGTACAAGAGAAATAAAATACAGTAGTCTCTACCCTATGATTTCTCTAGGCTTCGAATGTAGGCATGGAACCCAAACACCTGGTAGCCAGGTACTACCAGCGAGCAAATTACTAGATGCATAAGGGAATTCTGCTCCCACCATGCTCCTCAGTCACAACACATGGTATCCATATGCCAATTTTTTTTTATTCACCTTATAACCATCTTTATGAATGGTCAGGGTGCTATGATGAGATGGACAATCTCATCCAGTCCCGGAACTCTATCTCTGAACATTGGCCTAGAAGACAGCTTGTGTCTTGAATCTGAAGTCTCCCAATGCCCAGATGTTTCCATGGCTTCTTTTTACTTCTGCACTGTCAATGTATCGGGCTTGAAGCCCATATAAAAACTAGTTATGTCATCCGTCTTCTTTCAATTGAATAGCTAGCAGAGACCTCAAACAATCAACAGATCCATTTATAATTCCCCTTTATCAGGGGATACTTGTAAAGTAATCTTACTGAGGGCAGAAAATGAACCATATTGGGAGAGTATGATCAGCTGAGACGTTCCCATGAGTTAAAGTAGGCACACACAATCTTTCCAACACCTGTCAGAAAAAAAAGATATTTATATTGCATTGAGGAAGTGAAAAGAACTTAATGGAGGAAGTGTGGTAGTAGGTTTCTCTATATCTAGCTTTGAAATAGTATTCTGACATTTCACTTGTGAACAGTTTTATAGCAAAAATTTGGCTGGCTTTCTCCTCCCCAGCTTATATTTTGGTTCTACCCTCAGCTGTTCACTGTCTCGGCCTTTTAGCACATTTAAAATTCAAAATTTGTTCTTTTTGATGATATCCCAGCCAGTTAGGGATCATGTGGTCAGTATGAGGATACTATGATACACACCTAGGGAATAACGTTACTGAGGGAACATTAAAGCTCATATTGCCATTAATGTTAATGATAGAAGTAACTTGTTGATATAACTGAGTGAAACATTCATTTGTTAATGCAGAACATTCTGCATCTTTCCACATGATGCTTATGGAGCCTAGACTATAAAACCTGTTTGTTTCTAGTGCCTGAATTTAACTATGCAGAGTTAAATATTCTACTATGGATCAAAAATAATCTTGATACTATAGCTATCGCACGCTGAAGGCATATGCAGTATAATGATTTAGGTGTTGCATCTAGATTGGGGAGAATGGGTTCAAGTCTATCCTTAGCCATGAAAACTCACTGGGTAACTTTGGGTTAGTCACTATTTCTCAGCTGAACCTTTGTCACAAAGTTATCCTACTGAGGATAGTAAAATGAGCACAGTCCCCATGTATGTTTGCTTGCTCTTTCAAAAGAAAACTTGGATAGAAATGCAATTAATCCTAAATAACGCCTAAATAAATGTGTTAGTTGCCATTAACCATTGAAATGGTAGCATTAATTAAATTTAATTAATTTGAAAGGCATTTATATGTAGGTCAACATTCCTTTGAAAGTTGGTAGCAAAACTAAAAAAGGTATATTTTTGTGTTTATGAGGAGACCCAGAATGCAACCATTTCCATTATTTATTTTCTATAAAAATTTATATCCTGCTTTTCTTCATTAAGAGCAATCCCAGAGTGGGGTACAACTGAAAAAAAAAAAACTTTAGTTAATTAACCATATAGATTTTAAAACTGATTAAATGGTTAGTTGTAAATGTTATTACCCAGTTGTTAGAAATGCCTTTTGAAATACAGAGGTATGTGATAAATTAATAAAACTACAGCACAGTAAAATAATTGATCAGAACCATAACAATTTCCAAGAATTATACAGCTGTGACCTCCAGCTTCAACTCTACTGGTTAAATTGGATCTCACATATTAATCACCCAGAACTTCAATTATTCAGTCTAACTATGAAAGCTTGTCACCCCAATTCAGCCTTTCCCAAACTGACCCTGCTGATTGGGGAATTATGTCAATTAAAATCCCACTCCTCTGAAGAGCCCCTAGTTGGAAGCATGTGCCCTTACTGTAATTCGTATTATCCCACCTATCAAATTAGCCTAAAACTTTAGTTGATTAATCTACCAATTAAACAAATTACAGCTTGTCCCCCTAGTTTTTATATAATAGGAACATCAATCCTGACAATTTAATTGCCAGGTCTGATCATTACCTTATTAACCTGATAAACCCCACTCCCACAAGGCTGAGCTGTTCTGGGAATATTACTTGTCATGTCTCCCTTGAGGCCCACCTTCTTTTAGTGAAATAACTATAGCTGTGCTTCTTGGCAATTCTGGCTCATATTTTCCCCCAGGAAAATCTCCAGGCATCCCTGCGTGAGCTATATAGTTAACTACACCCCCCTCCCACCATCCCTGCCCTTTGAAATGGAAACTACTGAAAACCCATACATTTTTTTTCCTGAGAGTCTTTTTTTATTAAATATAAAAACAAAGAAAAAGACTACAAAGAATTATAAAAGGGAAAAAAGCTAAAAAAGGAAGAAAAGCATACAAAATATATATTTACAGACATACATATAATTGAAGCCATGATTCATTACAATGATCCATAGCTGATCTATATTTAAAACAAATCTATGCATTTTTAAAGACATTGCTATGTAGCTTCTTTTGATGTTCAAGGCACATGCTGAATAATAATAACAATAACAATAACAATAACAATAACAATAACAATAACAATAACAATAACAATAACAAGAGGCCAGGGGATAGCCATTCAATCTCACACATGAATGGGAGGAAAAGGTGGTGTGCAAAGAATATCCTGTCCCAATATCTCTAGCAGTTTTGCCAGCCATTATACATAAGTGACGTCACAGAATGATCTCAGCTTGGTTCTCCTGCCAAACATGTTTGAATCTATAAACTGATCTTTATTTTTCAGCCACTGAAAGAGTATTGAAACAAAGCATAAGGGTGGGTGACGGCGTCTCTAATGTGGCAAACATATTTAGGGTTAGGCCTGAATCTCATTTCCTGTCCTGATTTTAAGGGCTTTTAATCTCTATTTTTATACCTATGAGATGTGACCTTTGTCCAGCTTCGCACAGCTGTAATTTCTTCTTCCCCCACAAGCTTGCTACAGTTCAGGTCTGTGCAGTTTTGCTCTCATGTTGTTTCTAGGATCGGTTTTCTGAACATGTAATCTGCAGTTTCTGAAGGTGAAATGCAGTATTTCCAGTGCTCCTGCATTATAATTAGCATTATCGTAGTTAAGAAGGAGATGAGGGAACTAGCAACTTAGCACTGTGAGAGCAAACAGATAACGAAAGAACAATTTATCCCTTAGAAAACTATCTAGCTCTTCTCCTCTTCCCAACCTGCAGCTGGCACACAGAGTACCCACCCATGCTGCTCTACCCAGATTACCAGCTACAACTTAGAGCTTTACAAGGCGGTCATAGTACAACATGATACCTTAACAGAAAACCAGGAACCTCTTTTCCTATTGTGGGCCATATTCCCACAATATCACCCATAATATGGTATAATGGCATGTGGGAATGACCTGGGGAGACAGGAAGAAGAGCCACAGCCTAGACAACCGTCATGCAAAAGGTATCTCAGCCCACAGAAGGAAAAGGAGTGTGGGAAGCATCTCAGGAGGGACCCTCTCTAGATTTCTGGAAAGTAAAAGTAAAGGAGGGGAGAAATGCCTTCAGACTTGCAAGATTCTGTTACTGTAATCTTACAATAAAGGCAGTGTCAGCACCCATGGTTGTGCTTCTTGTCTGTACTACCTTGAAGGGCTGACATATCACAAGAACTATACTGGGAGCTAGACCTACACCCCCATTCTCACCCAATCTAGATAAGTTTTCTGGTCTCATGGATCAATGGGGTACACTCATAGAAGCACCCTACAAACAGAAATCTCTCCCATCGTACAGGGAAAGAGGGTGAATAAAGAATACCATCTCTACCCAGCATGGTTGTGCTCCTTCCTATTAGTTCACCAAAGAGCAGTCCTGGGGGTGGGGGGGACCATTTTGTTTGGATAAAACTACAGCAGAATATATGAAGTCATATAGCAACAGAACAGTGAGCTGCAAACAAACAATGGGCATTCTTAGACTCGATTACTGAGGCATAGAAGTGCCTCTGAATTCAGTGCACAATGGAAGGACCCAAAATATACACAGGAGAGCAGAAGGGACAGAAGGCAGGATTCCAACACTATTCCAATTTTGTTTTTAGAGAGATCCAGCGCTACTGCCACTTGATCTGTGAAAGGCTTTGTCATAGATACATAGTGGCCCACCCTTATTCCTCTATTTTATATTTAAAATGCTCTCATTTCAACTTCAAAAACGAAGTATTTGCTATTTCATTGATTGTAAGTCAATTTAACGTCTCTTTAAGTCCAGTGAGGGCACCTTCGCCTAATACTTTATACCATTCTTGGATTAGTGCTATACATGTATGTTCCCATACTGACGCTGTTTCTGGGTAGATGAGCTGACTGAGCGATGGTACAACACACAATAATTCCAGTTTGACTGCGTGGATGTTCAGAAGAAGACCAGTGCCTGCAGAATCTGTGTTTTATATGGTATCTTCCCACTGGCATAAAACATCAGGTTTTCACATCTGAGAATTGTATGGATGGCTAAACATAAAATCTCTCCAGTAGTACTTTCTGCCCTTAACTCCATTTTTTTTCAATGCCTGACATTTAAACCATAGTTTCATAACTCAAGTTGAGGCTGTCTCTCATAGAACTCGGAGGAAAAAAAACTTAGGATAATACCAGTCTTAATTTACTTTGCTGGTTATTTACATATTCTACAAATATTGAATGTTACTGTCTTTTCCAGCATGATCTAGCTTACAGCTCCCCATGCTGAGAAAGAGAAAAGGTGAAAAGGGAAGAGGATGGGCAATTATGCTAGTGAAAAGGGTAGCAAAATGGTGAAAATTCCAGTAGAAGGAAACAAAGGACATGCATGATGAATATCCTTGATTAGATGCACAGAAGGCCTCTGAAATGACTGGGCTGTGGACTGACCGTGCAAGCATTAGGTTATCACCAATTTTTAGGAATGCTGTGTACTGTACCACCCATTCATACAAACTCATCCATCTGTTTGCTAACATCTAGCCTTCCTTTCTGTTCTTTCTCTTTCTTCCATTTCCCACTCTCTTAACTTTCTCTCTCCTTTTTCTCTTTTCCTTTCTTTTCCTCTATCTGCCTCCCTCCCCACTTTTTGCTTCTTTCCAGCACCAAGGCCTTGCATCCTTGACCACTGACAACACTGGACAACCCTGATCCAGGTACACCACTTTAGAGGGGAGTGAGGGCTGCAAAAATGACTCTTGGAGTGATATATAGCTGATGATCACTTGGCTGGATGAAAATGACCTGAAAACGGCCAGACAAGCAGATAAATGCTATACAATAATAGATTTCCACATAAAAGGATACCACCCATCTCAAATTAGGGCCAATTTTCAGCAAATAGCTTAGAATCCTTTCTGTACTCTGCTTCTGTACCTTGGAAAAAAAGAAGAAAAGAAATGCCAGATCTTGTCTCAATCTGTTAATTCACTTGCATATATTCCATGTTTTTCTCAGTCAACTACCCATTGAATAGGAGTTCTTCATAAAAACTGTGTTGTGCCAACTTCTTTAAGCCATTAATACAAGGCTCCAGATAAAATGGAGCTTGTCAAAACAATTTGTACAATAAAACATGAACAAGCAGGAGATAATTTCAGTTTGTACCAAGGTATGTACTAGAAACATAAAAGCAAGAAAGAATCTGATCTCTATTTTCCAAAATCACTGTGCTTTTAAAACCATGTTAACAACTTCATAAATATCTCTTAAGAACTATGAGTCAGCTAGAACGGAAAGCATCCCGTGGTTCGGGGAGACATCTGGTTTAGTCAGGGAATGCTCTATGCAAGTGTCTACCTTATTTAGGAAGTAAGAAAAAAATCTGTCTTGGAAGCCTGGAAAGAACAAATGCATGAATTCCTACTAGTCTGCCCCATCTAGCATGTGGGCTTATTAATTTAAGACAGAAATGAGAATTCAGACAACAGCAGGGCATGTAGAATGAGGTCCAAAATTAGGAGGTGGAGATCTGAAATGAACTGAAAAGAGGGAATCTGATGACATGCTTTAATAAGATGGCCAGATCAATGGAAGAGTAGACTGAAGACTGGAAGCGGGACCTTCATTGGGTACAGTTTTATGGATCAGTGCTAGAACTGGAACTCTAAAAAGCACCATTTTCAAGGAATAAAACTGTTTCTTTAAGAAACTGCTAAACTTTGTGGTGTGGCCATAATGACAGCTGTTCTCTGATGGATATAATCTTCTTTTGCAGAATCTGATTTCTGTCTGACTTAGAAGTACATCCCCAGAAGTTCCCAGCTGAATCATGAGGGACCTGCCAAGGGAGAAGCAGCCTAGTGGAAGAGTTATCTGTGAACTACTAGCAAATGTTAATGCATTGTCCTGATTTAGGAGATTGGTTTGTTGATGTTTTTATTAACTAATATGTAGTTAATAAAACATTCTATTTTAGAGTACTGAAATCTGTAAGGAACGGAAAAATAAAACATATTAAAAGGTCAGTTCCTTTCTGTGCAAAATTAAGAGCTAGTTTCCATGTATTTCTTCTATCAAACACCATAACTACATACATACAGGTGAAACTTGAAAAATTAGAATATCGTGCAAATGTTCATTTATGTCAGTATGGCAACTCAAAAGGTGAAACCAATATATGAGAGAGACGCATTACATGCAAAGCGAGATATGTCAAGCCTTACTTTGGTATAATTGTGATGATTATGGCGTACAGCTTATGAAAACCCCAAATTCACAGTCTCAGAAAATTAGAATAGTGTGAAAAGGTTCAATATTCTAGGCTCAAAGTGTCCCCCTCTAATCAGCTAATGAATCCATAACACCTGCAAAGGGTTCCTGAGCCTTTCGATGGTCTCTCAGGCTGGTTCAGTAGGAATCACAAGCATGGGAAAGACTGCTGACCTGACAGTTGTGCAGAAAACCATCATTGACACCCTCCATAAGGAGGGAAAGCCCCAAAAGGTAATTGCAAAAGAAGTTGGATGTTCCCAAAGTGCTGTATCAAAGCACATCAATAGAAGGTTATGTGGAAGGGAAAAGTGTGGGAGAAAAAGGTGCACAAGCAGCAGGGATGACCGCAGCCTGGAGAGGATTGTCAGGAAAAGGCCATTCCAAAGTGTTGGGGACTTTCACAAGGAGTGGACTGAGGCTGGAGTTAGTGCATCAAGAGCCACCACACACAGACGGATCCTGGACACGGGCTTCAAATGTCGTATTCCTCTTGTCAAGCCGCTCCTGAACAACAAACAACGTCAGAAGCGTCTTACCTGGGCTACAGAAAAAAAGAGCTGGTCTGTTGCCCAGTGGTCCAAAGTCCTCTTTTCTGATGAGAGCAACTTTTGCATCTCATTTGGGAACCAAGGACCCAGAGTCTGGAGGAAGAATGGAGAGGCACACAATGCACGATGCTTGAAGTCCAGTGTGAAGTTTCCACAGTCTGTGTTGATTTGGGGAGCCATGTCATCTGCTGGTATTGGTCCACTGTGCTTCATTAAGTCCAGGGTCAACGCAGCCGTCTACCAGGAGATTTTGGCACACTTCATGCTTCCTTCCACAGACGAGCTTTATGGGGATGCTGACTTCATTTTCCAGCAGGACTTGGCACCTGCCCACACTGCCAAAAGTACCAAAACCTGGTTCAATGACCATGGGATTACTGTGCTTGATTGGCCAGCAAACCCGCCTGACCTGAACCCCATAGAGAATCTATGGGGCATTGCCAAGAGAAAGATGAGGGACATGAGACTGAACAATGCAGCGGAGTTGAAGGCCACTATTGAAGCATCCTGGTCTTCCATAACACCTCAGCAGTGCCACAGGCTGATAGCATCCATGCCACGCCGCATTGCGGCAGTCATTGCTGCAAAAGGGGCCCAAACCAAGTACTGAGTACATATGCATGCTTATACTTTGCAGAGGTCTGATATTGTTCTATTTCCAATCCTTGCGTTATTGATGTCATATAATATTCTAATTTTCTGAGATTGTGAATTTGGGGTTTTCATAAGCTGTACGCCATAATCATCACAATTATACCAAAGTAAGGCTTGACATATCTCGCTTTGCATGTAATGCGTCTCTCTCATATATTGGTTTCACCTTTTGAGTTGCCATACTGACATAAATCAACATTTGCACGATATTCTAATTTTTCGAGTTTCACCTGTACATACATACATACATATGTACATACATACATACAGGGCATTTCTGTAGTGCTTGAAGATATCTTCCTCCCTCCCTCCCTCCCTGGAAAGCTTGCCACTCACTGCTGTAGGGAATGAAGAATTAACTTTTATATACTTATTCTAATTCTTCATTTTCTACAGTAATAAGTTGCAAGTTTTCCTGAAGGAATTTATGTGACAAACACTCAAGCACCACAGAAATGCTGTAATATTTGAGAGTATAGAATATATAAAAGTTATCAAATATAGTACATTTCTGTCCTGCTTGAGAATTTGTCACATAACTAATATCAGGAAAATTTACAGTTCCTCTATAAGGTAGATCATTTTGCTGATGCTGGGGTATAGAAGCAGAAGTTAAGTGACCCTGAACTCAAGATTTGGTCCCAAGGGCCTACAATTATCCTATCCATCTCCTATAGTCTACGGATCAGGTTAATCTGAAACATGCTGATAAGATGAGAAAATATGTGTATACATAGTAAATATGATGGTCATAACCATGAATTCCAGTGATTGGAAGAGAACCATAGTTCAGTGATAAAGCACATACAGCACATGACAAGGAGAATATCTCATTTTCAACCTTGAACTTCTCAATTGAAAAATATCTTACTTAATCTCTACAGTAAGAGGGTGCAATGTTTCTATGGCGGAGAGTTACATTTTACAGAGTAGAGTCTGGTGCCCAGACAAAGAATTGGGAAGGGTCAGGGCAAGCATTACATTTGGCTTAACTTCAGTTAACTTTAAATTAATTTTAGTCCTTTATTTATTCATTCCTCACGTTTATATAGCCACTCATCTCATAAAGGTGACTCTGGGAGGCGTACAATAAAAAACCCATAAAAACCAAACATTAAATACATTCTATAACAAGAACATCAATATTATTTAAAAAGACTAGGAGAGAGCATCTTCAGTGTTACAGACAATGTAGCCATCTCAACAAATCTCCATTTCCCTGAGATTCCCAAACCTGTTGACATAACCATGTTTTGAGGGACTTCCAGAAGGCTACCAAGGATTGGCCCAGTCTCACCTTGGGGGGTGAGTGCAGGTGCCCCAGCAGAAAGGACCCGTTCCCTGGGTCCTGCCAGATGTAACTCCTTAATTAATCATAGTTACCACAATTATTTTCCATAGGTTGAATAATTCTTCCCTTTCTTACCATTCAGCATTACCAGAGGTAACCTAAAACTTCGGGAGCTGACAGAGTTCTAGGACTGCAGTCTATGAACCATTGGTAGATACGAAGGCTCTTAGCCTCAGACCCTGGGGAGTTCACACTCAGACATGATTGCCAGTCAGAGGACACAATTCTAGGCTAGATGTCTGCCAGTAAAAGCAGCCTACTTCTCTCCATGTATGAGATTAATCATTATATTAACCATGCTGGAATAAAGATCTGGGTATGTGAAGTGTTTGTTGTGTTGTTCTATTTCTACACATAACATATTTGGGAGCAAAAGTCCACCATGTTTGGAAGGGATCCATTTGGGAAAGAACTCAGCTGTTTAGCTGAGCAGTATGATTCAATCTTGTACTTTTACTTCATGCTATCATGCTTTATTTGTCCTTAATTTGGTGCAATGTGTGACCCTAACCACTATGATTGTGATGTTTAGGGCTTAGTGTGTTCTGTAAATTCAGCCAATTATGTCTTAGTTAACAAAACATAGTTAAACAAACAAATCACATATATTATTAGTATATGTGAACGCTTTCTCTTCCTTGGGAGTAAACCCTATTGATTTACTTGTCAGACTTACTTTGCACCAAATAAATGTGGGATTATTGAATACAGCACCTATTTAGGCATCTGGAAAACAAAATCATTCATAATTATATTGGCTGAGTTAACATATCTCACTAAGCCATGGTTTATTTAAGCATTGTTTATTGACTCCATCAGAGTCTTTTAAAGATTATTTCCAAAGTCAAGACTCCTGATTCAGCATTGGATGAAATGTTAATTGGCACTATCCTTGATTATATTGGACTTCAACTGACATACTGTAGTATTGACTTAAATGCAGTTCTAAAAATAACCTACATATGGAAAGTGAGCCAAGCAATCCTACAAACCATAGCAGTCTTCTGCAGAAGGAATTCAACATGTGAAAAATTAACATTAACATTCTGTAAAGTACACATGGGAATTTGGGTGGGGAGGAGTTACAGTGCTGTAAGTCTTGAGCTATTCTCCAAGCTTTTACTCTAAACTAATCCTGAGTATGAAGTCCCATTTTTCTAATCTGCAAAAGGCCCTCAAACATTGGCTAAGTTCCTTCATTGCTTCTAGGTAGCTTATGGAGGGAACAGCTGGTACTCCAGTTCTTGAATTACCACTTGAGCAGTGCTACATAATTAAGGAAGGCATGCTACCCTGTTAATAATTCTACAAGCAAATACACTGGAAGGCTTTATAGTTAGTATCAAAAAAGCTATAAACAGGAGTGACTCACAGAAAACCTTGATAACCTCTTTCAGTTAAAAAAAATACTGACAGCCTCCACACTGCCCATTTCTTGTATCTTCCTACTTAGTCATGCATCTTGAAGCACTTCAAAATATTCCACACAAGGAAGCTGGATTGGGATCGTATCAAATAGTGTTGGGGTTTGCTTTAATGAGGCTCTTTTTACATGAAGCAGGCTTTTGTTCTTGATGTTGCTTTGTCTGTTGGATGTTGTCCAGCTCTGCTTCTGTGGACAAGTAACTACACCAGAAAAAGACATAAATTCTATTAATTCAGCACAGATGCTGTAAAAAAAAAAAAGGGCTGCAATTCTGTGCACAAGTTTCAAGGCATAAATACCACTGAACACAGGGGGGTTACTTCTAGTAAAGATGCATAAATTTGCCCCGTGTGGTTGCAATCTTCTACATGTTTATAGACAAGTAAGCATACAGTGGCAAATTATATCAGGAACATGACTTGTTCAACTCAGTCAGCATGACTGTGACTAATGAATTGATAGGTATCTACAATAATAAGGAATTTTTATCTATCACTGTAGATATTCTAAAGTAGTGAGGGAAGCCTTGTTATATGTGGGGACTGCACTTTTTAGAAGAATGTTTTTTCCCCTTGGCCAACATTTTGAAATTGGCAAGGTGATGGAAAAAGTGGCTACCCATGATGGAGTAGTTCCTTTTTCAAATTGTTGGGGGTTTAATTATTTTTAGAACAGTCTATGTGTTATACTTGTCAGAGATTTAATATGCCTGATTGGTTTCTTTTTATGAAAATTAGCTTCTCTATCAAGAATTGAGAGGAGACAGAGAAGAAGAAGGAAAGGAAGGGGAAGGGGAAGGGGAAGTGGAAGGAGGAGGAGGAGGAGGAGGAGAAGTGTATATATAATAAAATATGCCAAAGATGCAGCAGATCTAAAATGTGAAATTGGTATCATCAAGATGCATTGCAATTAAATGAATTATTCCATGTCCATGGCAAGGTTATTTGACTGAAATGATTTTTTTTAGGTACCCAAATCAATTTATCCATGATAGCAAAAGCTATGCAATAAACTGACTGCATTCAGTAAACAAAGGCAAGGTGGTATCAGATGGTTGATTTTGCTGTGTTAAACTCAGAGCAGATGGAACCATCCACTCCATTACCTAATTGCCAGTTTGCCTGGTGTTTGCTGAGTTTTCCTATCATAAAATTAGATCTAGCCACCTTCATGCTGAAGTTGCGTAGACTGCATTTGCTGGAAATGAAATAACTTTAAAACTAAAGAAGGAGCTGAACCGTTATGATATTGACACTGGCCACATGTTTGTTCACTGGGGTTTGTGAGATCTCTGCTTTTCTTTTTCCAGAGGCAATGGAGCCAATAAGATTAACCACTAAGTAGAATCATCCTCTTTGTTAGACTTTGGTAGGAAAGGCACCCAGGTCCATGTCTGGTTTCAAGATAAAGGAGAGAGAAAGAGAGGGAGGGAGAGATCCACTCACTAGTCTTTCTCACTATGATGGTGAGATGCATTTTTGTAAAATTTATTTTTTAGTGACTTACGTTTATATTTATGCATATCAACAGTATATACCAATTTTATTCAAATTTCTGCCCTCTTCAGGAAAGAGATAAAGCAGCTGTGGGTTTCCTCCATTTCCTCCTCCTTTGCGCATCCCTAGTGTTTTGATTCAATACAGCCATTTTGGAAATTATTGCTGGCAAGAGACTGAATAGTCTTGTCTCCTTCTACTTGGCAAAATCTGAAGAAGATCTATTTGGTTTAAATCTCATCCATATGTCCCTGGTGATAACATTATAAAGATGTATGTAAAGCCATCTCATAGATCCATGTTGAGTTTTTAATGCATTTCTCTTTTCAGGATAGCAATGTCAAAAGTTAATAGTTCCAGAGAATAAAAGCTACAAAATCAGGTTGAATGATTGCTCAGTGCTTTTGAGGGAATATTTTGTGTGTTTGTGTATGTGTATACACTCACTCTGCCTTGACAGCTCATCATAAATCACTTGGAAAGAATGTTTTGGATTGCTGAATCAACACTAACCTTCTGTGAAATTTAGATACACACTTGTATTTTAAAACAAACTCCAGGGCTTTGCAAGTGATTCTTAAGGCCAGTCTCAGTGATATGGACTATTGTAATTTGCTGTCTGGGGTAAAGAAATTACTGACTGAAAGAGAGTCAATTATAAGGTCATAATTATTGTTTCTTCCACCACATCCCTGCCCCCCCCCAAAATACAGATATTTTTATGCCAGGCCTTTGTTGTACTTAAGTGCTTTCTCTAAAAACTTACATATTGCTTATGTACAAGGACATTAACAAAATGGGAGTGGCACATTTCATTATAATTGTTCTTGTGATTATGAACACACAGACACACATATAGTTTCTAAATAGTTAAAGATTTTGTTATTCAGCTTTTCATTTCTTTGGTATTTACGACATGACAAAACAAGAACAAAAATCTCCAGGGCCTTCTTTCAAACGTAACATTTACAAATGAATCTGGGTGTTCCAGTTAAAACATAAACTTCCAACCACAAATACATCTGACCTATTACATTTTGAATCTCCTTCCACGTGTGTTGCTCTGCAGTCTTCTGGCCCCGCTCCTGTGATTTTCACAGCCCACACGATACACCAAAATTGAGAAGGCAAAGCTTTTCCTGGCCTGGGACAACTGGGGAACCTGCAGAATTTCACCTGTTAAGATTGAGTGCAGTTGGCTGTGAAAGGAAAGGGAGCAGAGTCAGTTGTGAAAGTGTTTTCTGTCACGCTAGGGGTCGTATTTCGTTTACTTAGCTGGCTGCCTCTGGTGGGGGGGGGGCAAGGGGACAGTAATCATATGTTGATGTCATCTGTCTATGTGGTTGCAGTTGAAAACAGCTTGATGGCACATAACCAGTCAATCAGTTGATGTCCCAGGGCAGGGAGAAGAAGACTCACTATCTTGGCCTGCCTGGGACGGTGGGGTGCAGGAGTTGCATGCTTGCATGGGTGGTGTGCAACAAAACAGGAGCTCAGCCTACTAGAAGTTTAATGCACCTATTTTATACTTATTTCATTCTTTAAAAGGGTTAAGAAAAGGATAGCCGAAAATGGCAAGTTGACCATGAACTTTAACAACACGATCTGTTGTTGGCGGGGCTGCAACAATGGAAGGCTAGTGCAATCCTGCATCCCATTCTTACGGCTGTGGGCTCACATAGGGAGCTTTGCTGCATTAAAGTCTTCTTATTATGCTTTTCTTCTGTCCCGATTCTTCCCTCTTCGATTATGTCCATTTGTGGATTTTAGTAGTGTTTTATTTTTTTAAGGGGATGCAATTTTATCATGGAAGCCATGAGTGGAGAAGGAGTTGGCCTAAAAGATGGCCTAGAAGGCAAACTTGTTTGAGGCTGGCTATGCGCGCTGGAAATACAGCAGGCAACATCACTCCTCTCCCCACTACTGAAGTCATATGAATGGCCTAAAGGGGAAGATGATAAGAATCATTACCAAGGAAGGCCAACTGGAGCTACGTATTCTTCCCATTTAGGGCTCATCTGATCTGCGCTACCCCAATCCAGATGACAGCTAGATGGCAGCAAAAAATTATGAGTTTTCTATACCTCTTTGCTGCTATCTACTGGTTGTTCAGCTCTGGTAACTCCATTGTCATTATCCTGGACATTTGACCCTGCTTGAAAAAGGTGCATGGTTCCAATCATGCAGAAAAAAAGGTTTGCGTTAGCTGAGCTACTGCGGTTTCCTGGGATTTGAGAAAATCTAGCAGACTGCATGAGCTGTGGTTGCTGATTAACCTTCGGGTGGTATGTTTGTTAGAGCTGACTCATAAACAGCCCAAACAGAACTTGTAACAACGCAGGTGACTCACATTCAAAACCAAAATAGATTTGTTGCTACAAATCCTCCTCTGCAGGGTTTTTTTCCCTTTAAAAAACAATTATTCACTGGATTTTCCTTAACACTGAAATATTTACCAAATAACCAGCATCGGGTCACATCTGATTTCAATATTTTATATTTAATAGTTGGTATCTGACCATAATTCCATGTGATGCAGAATACTGTTTACAGTGTGGTATGTGAATCACAGTGGCATTGCATTCTAACAAATGTATTACCTGACTACTTATGAGATTTCATATTTAATCCATTCACAGCAGAAGCCAATGTGGTGTCATGATTAGAATGCCAAATTAGAATGAGGGAATTGCCCTCTTATACATGAAGCTTGTTAGATGATCTCAGACTTAGCTCAATTGTCTTCTGTGGACGAATGTATCTTGCTGGTTAATTTTTGTTATCTGGATAACATTTATTTCTTTATTATATTAATTTACATAGCCACCAATCTCACGAATGTGACTGGGCAGTGCCCATAGGGTTAAAAGCCAAACAAAACAGACACAAAATTGAAGCAACATGTAAATTAAGGGTACTTGGAGGAAGCTTAAGATAGAAATGGAGATAATAATTAAATCAAATTAAATGGAAACAAACATCTATTGCATTTCAAATGGAACATTTCAAATCCAACAAGTCATAATCTATTTACTTCAGAACTGCTTGAAAACAAAACTGAGCATATTTGGAAATGTTCTTGGAATTCTGATGGCTCCACTTCAAAAATAAAGTTGATGCCAATTATTTCACACAGGTTTTCTTGAGCCCATGCGTGATACCAATGAATCCTTGCTTAATTCATTAAACAGATATCATACACCTAGCTTCTTCACTTCTCACGAAGATACAAATTTCCTCTACATCATAGCAGCTGGCAGCATCTAGCCAACCTTGGCTGATTTCAAAAAAGCTAAACAGGTCAGATTTGGTTAGCTCTTGGATGGGAGACCACTAGAAAATACCTGGGATGTAGGCTAGACAGGGAAGTAGGAGTAGAAATCCCAGAAGGCGGAAAGCCACATGGACATGTCCATGAAACCAGGAATCAAGACCAACTTGGAGAGTTTACCTTTACTCACACCCATCCTTACAATAAATGCAATCCATTTTTTGTTTGTTTTGCTTATCTCAGGGTTAATACCTAGAATTTCTGTAGATAAAAATGCAGATATTTATTTTAAAAGGCAGCATTATTTTCACTTAGTCTATATGCTAAGTTATGCCATCCATATGTATGTGCTGGGTCTGAAGTTTTCTGTCCTAGTGTGTTACTTTTCTTAAACTTGTAAGTAAAGAAAAAATGGATTTCATGTTAAAGCAGCACAGTTCGGAGCCTAGAGCAGCTTTGGGTGTGCTTGTGTGTCTGTGTGTGCTATGTACAGACTGTAAGCTGAATTATGGTGATACCGTATGGGCGTTAACAAAGCAGCATAGCATTTATGGCCACAGCAGGTCTGGGGGTCATGTTCCCACTTCCAGATGAACTTGTACCTGCTACCCTGGTTCAGATTCTAGGTATCCAAATTTTGGAAATAAAAAAGTTAGTAACATTATATAATTAATTTCATGGTCTTTAGTTCTATACGGCTTCTCTTTCTTTGTGTGTGTGTGTTTGCATGTCTCTGTGCGTGAGTGCATCTTTGAGTCACTTTCGACTCCTGGAGACTGCCTGGTCTAGTCCCTTCTTATTGGCAAGATTTCAGAGTGGTTTGCTATTGCCTGCTTCCTAGGGCTGAGAGAGAGTGACTAGCCCCCAAGTCATGTGCTGGCTTTGTGTCTAAGGTGGACTAAATTCCCGGTTTCCCAGTTTCTACCCTGGTGCCTTAACCTGGCTCCCTTCTCTCTCTACACCTGGATAATTCAGACGGTAACCTTTGCATCTGTAAAGGTGCCATTCCTTCTATGTGAAAGCCAAAACAAGCAGTGAAGCCCTGCTGGCATTTCTGCAACCTGGCGATTTTCAGAGAGTTCTAACCATGGCTGTTGTTGTGGCTGCAAGAGTAGGGGAATGCTGTCCGGAGGGATCTCAATATGCCTCGGCTATTTTTAGGTCCTCCCAACTCTTTCTAGATGCCCAATAGCTGGGTGAAGAAAATGGAAGAGTTGCAAACCCCACAAGGGATCTTTTTTTCCCCCTTAGTATCCTGCAGTGGATCATCAGCTGTAAAGCCCCAGACTGTTACTTCGCCTGAGAGGCCCTCTAAGCTGAAAGGCTTTCTGAGGTGATGGTGAGGAGAATCTGCTTGCCTCGAATTCAGGACGCAGAATTCCTTCCAGCAGGGCAACCAGACTGCCCACAAGCTCAGTGCTCCAACCCATTTTAAAACAAAAAGCTAATTTTGCTATATGTAGTTTCAACACACTGCAACTAGGCTGGAAATAAATCGACTTGGCTCTTTAAGCAAAGTGAGCGTTGTGACCGTAGAGGTCCAGAATAGCTTCCACGACGGCGCTGAGTCCTCTTGCGCAGAGCCAGCCCCTTCCCTTAGTAAATGTAGCCCAGAAACAAAAGAATTTACATTTCTCACCCTCCCCCCAGTTCCCTCAAAGCCGCCTGCCGAAAGAGGGAAAAGACGCAATCCTCAGGGTCTGACTTCGGCCCCGCCCCCTTCCGGCTCTAGACGATCCCGGCGGGCGGGGGGACACAGACCAATGATCTCCAAGGAGATGCGTCTAAACCGGGGGGGGGGGGGTGGAAGCGAGGCAACGGGTGGGGAGGAGATGCAACGCGCACCCTCGTTTTGATTTGGCGCAAGCTTTGGACGCTGAGGAGAAGCGCTGAGAGGGGACAGGCGCAGGGCCAGCCAAGAGGATGAACGGAGCGAAGAAAACCAACGCGCTCTGCATTGCGCTCCGTCTCTTTCCAAAGACCCACGCGGGGCTTCCGAGGCAAAGCGTCTCGCCCCTCTGCCCTTGGCTGGGCCTCTGACGTCTTGCCTTGGTTCGTGCCGTCGTTCTCGACGTAGCGGGCCAGGCACGACCAGAAATCACCGGAACCCCCGCGGAGATGTGCGGCCAGAGCCCGGCCGCCCTCTCCCCCAGCCCGACCGGAGGCGTCGGCTTCTTCGAGGGAGCCCGCGAGCGGGAATGGCAGCGATCCGCGATAACGGCTCCCATTGTTAGCGCGGTGCCGATCGCTGTAATGTTTGTTAGCTTCACGGGCGATTAGGAAAGGTGGTGCCCCAAACTGGTACGGAGCGCTCCCTCGGGCGGGCGCGGAAGCTTCGCAGACGCGAAAAGGCTTTGCCTCGGGGCTGGCTTAGTTAGGCTTTTGAAAACTGCCAGGGAGGCAAGTCTGACAGCCGGGGGCGGGCGTCGGGTTGCTCTGCGACACCAGCTCAGGAGGACAGGGCTCGCCTTGGGGGGCCGAGAAAGAAGGGTCGATGCGCACACGCGTAGGTGGGGGCCGGGCCCACTCGCCCCATTTGTATATAATATCTTAAGCAGCGTTTTGATCCCTAAGTTTATGCTGAATAATACAATATACTGATTTCAGGGCTGCTTCTGGTCCTTCAGAGCCACATCCCTACTATATGTATTGCTCCCCACAGGGCCCACCACATCTGCTTCTCCCTCTCTTTCATCTGTGGGAGGGCCACATCTCCCCCTCCCCTCAGTTTCTCCTCTAGCATGGAGGCACTCGATGGGGTGAATTTATGGGGACCTGGGTAATAAGTGTCAGCGCTTTCTGGCACACGCCATTTTAATTTCCCCGAATGTCCTTTAAAAAAAACAAAACCAAAACCAGCCCCACCCAAGTAACCAATCCCACTTTTTTGGCAGCTGCCATATTTTTAAGGTAATTGCCAGTCAGGGGCATTTTAGGGTATCTAAAACCTCCATTAATCCAAGAGAATTTTGAAGGGTTTTTCTCCTTTTAAGAGCAACTGGAGGGGAACAGAAGTTATTCCATCAGTTATTATGATCATTAATATTTATATTGCAACACCAGTGTCCATGGCACTCAATAGTGACAGAAAAAAATAGAGATCCTATTTGAACAAATAGTCTAAATTTCACTGTGTACAAGGCAAAAAGGGAGGTAAGCTCTTAAATGTGGCATCTGGATTTATACCTTCTGCTAAGCCATGATTTGTTTTACTTGTTAAGTAAACTATATTTAGGCAGATTCACACATTGCTCTAAGCAAAAACCAAACAAGCACATTGTAGCTTAATGTGTTAATCCAGGAGTGAATTCTGAAGATTGTGCTGCAATTTTATGTCAAGTATCGTTCATTTTACAGGGGAGATGGGATGAGAGACAAGGAGGCATATCCAAGGTATGACAGTAGCACAAAACTGGAAATGCAAGAGCAAGAGCATCATAAAAGAGATTCAATCAGTAGGAAACTTTTGACACAAATTCTGAATCACCTGATTCAGAAGTAGTGGTGGGACTGACATATTTACTGTATGAGTGGGGCTCTTGGATGAATCTCCACCTGGAAACATCCTAAGGCATGCCAGATTCATGCCCCCAAACTGCTGGTAGACCAGGAAGTAGAGCCATGTGAAAGCCTGTAGCTCAGTGAAAGCTTTTTTTTTTTTTGCATTACAAGTGTGGTCTGCTCCACTGAGGTCCTTTGGCTCATAGACGAAGTGTTCCACCTTGCTGAAGCATCAAAGCAAGGTTGATCTGTTTCAGTCACTGCTCCATCTTACATTCAGTTGGTGTAAAGGGACATGGCCCCTCTGTTCCAATATTTGGAAGTCAGAAACGATTTACTTTGTTGAAATGCTTTGAAGGGATTCTTTGATTGAAGCTATGTTGAGTTGAAATGTGCCTTTGAAGCTTCACACACCCTTCATTTATAGCCATAAGATTCCTGGTTTCATTCCTCACCTTTTGGTAAAAAAACGCAAAGAGCAGGTTAACCAAAAGACCCTAGAAGGCCTTTGCCAGTCAGGAGTAAACGCAACTAGATGAGTTCAAACAACACACTCTCATAAACAATGGTTTACAATTCACAATAGCTAGCTGGTTCTTGAAGCCAGAACCAAAAGAACCACATTATAGTTTAGCTGTGACATGCGAACCATGTCACTGACCTGGTATGTTAGGTTCCAGATATGTATTTTATTTTGATGTATTTCTGTCAGATATATTTGGGTTGAGTCTCTGGAAGTTGCAGACCACCTATAAACCTGAACAAGAACAAAACTGAGAATAGACAGTGAAGACATAGGTAGGTCTATCACACCATCCTCAACTTCTTTAGGAACTATTCTCTGTCACCAACCTGGACATGATCTCACAGTTCTATTGTATGGCCGCTAACATGTTGTGTTCCTCTGACCTTATACAAAATGCCAAGTCCCTTTCCTGTCACAGCCAGTGAATAGACTGCTTTAAGGTTGCTTGCTGTACATATGACCCACTTCAGCACAGCTTTTTCTCTCCCTGCCCTTCCCAATGACTTCACCATTCATTCCCACACCCGAGATGTGACAGCTGATATAGGGAGGCCTACAGCCTTGTTCTTTCCTTTTCATGAGTCATCTTAAATATGAGTCAGTAAGCCTTTATGTTCTAGGGAACTTGGAAGCTTTTGAAAAGCACTGTTGGTTAGAACCCAATGATTTTCTTCCTGCTCTGAAGGAAAGGGATGGTGCAGTTTTACATGGCATTTTTATTCTCAAGCTTGCCCGCCCCCTAAATAAATAGAGGAAGTAACACTTTTTTTCTTTTAATTCTTCATGCTTTTACTTCTAGTACTTAAGTCAATCTTAAATCAACAGAACTGAAAGGTTGATGACCATTTCATTACGGGGAGTAATGAAGTTATATAAAAGGATAGTGGACTTCCAGTAAACTGGGATGGAAGCCTCATACTTAGCGCCATGTCGTATTTGCCCTTCTCTAGAAAGACTTCACTGACCTTGGAGAAGACATCTCCCTGACCTTGGATAAAGTTACATTCTGGCTAATGAGCCCCATCTGTCTCCTTCTTCCCCACTGTGAGCCGAGATGTGCTTTCTCACCTCCTCAGGGTAGATTCTGTGAGAGGGTGTACAGCCAGCTTCAGCACTCTAGGAACAGTAATGTAGGTGCCAGATGACCATTTGGAATTCAGCAGCCGTTTATGCATCACCAGAGAGGAGGAAAAGTGCCATTCAAAAACAGGACAAAAGAGGAGACAGAGGTAAAAGATTGTTGGGCAAATGGGGGGAGAATATAATGGACATCAGTCTCACTAGACACGATTTTGACCACCCCGCTCCATCACTGGCTTGCTGAAGTAAGAAGTGAGCCTTTCCGTAGCAGTCCTGCATTAGAACACGCTGTCCTGGGAGGTAGGCCCATTTCTTACGCTTCTGACTTTTTCTTTTTCAATGGTCTTTAGTTTGGGATGAAGATTATGAGTGGCCATCTAGAGCTTTTTTATGTTTATGTTCTTGCTTTAATTATTTCTTATTGTAAGTGTTTGTACACCATACAAAACCTAAAGATTGGGGTAGTATATAAATATTGTAAAATAAATAAATTAAAATGCTTATCTCACCATTGTGAGTTTTCATCGTCTTCTTGTAATTATGTTTATTTAGGCACAACCTTTCATTGAGTCTTTAAAATTCTACCTTCTCCTTCAATGGATAATTAGATAAACACCTTTGCTTCATCCAACTTCATTAGCATTTTAATTATTTCCTCATCCCTTCTTGGCTTCTTTTTTTGTCATCTGCAGAAAGAACATTCCTTCAGTCTAGAATATCTTTCACATTGCTGCTATTGTCCAAATGAAATTATATGATGCAACAAAAATGTCATTAAAAAATATTACAGTCTGGACATATAATAATACTAGATTTAAAATGTCAGAATGAATTAGATGCATTTGCAATATAATCTCCCCTATCTTTGAACAAAAGCTTTAAAGAGATGAATCTGTTGGTCTTGACCACAAAGTAATGCTTTCTACCTATAGGCATGGTCTTGTAACCTCCCCTTTTCCCACAGGCATAGCCTGCCATAGTCAGAGGAGGAGGGATTTCTCAAATGTTAAGTCATTTGAGATGAACACAGAGTCCATCATCAAAACTTTGAATCTCTTTCCCAAAGGCAGCGGTATGTCTAATTTGCTTATTCTTGGTTTCATTTCTGAAAGTTTTTAGTGGATTAATTAAAACGTGTACACATACAGGTAGGCCTTGCTTACCAACCACTCATTCAGTGATCATTCGAAATTACAATGGGCTGAAAAAGGAGATTTGTGACCAGTCCTCAAAGTTGTGGCCGTTGCAATGTCCCCTTGGTCATGTGATTGTGATTCGTGCGCTTGGCAACCAGCTTGCATTTACGATTGTTGCAGTGTTCTGCAATCACATTATCGCCATTTGTGACCTTCACAGCCAACTTTTGACAAGCAAAGGCAATGGGGAAGCCAGCAGGAATTCATAAGTTGCGGTCACGTGATGTTGTGGTTAACAACCACAGGTGATTCACTTAATGTCCGCAGCTGGAACTGATGTCATAAGTTGGCGCGGTCACATGTCTCACTTTACAACCACGTTGCTTAGTGATGGAGCTGCCAATCCCAATTGTGGTCGGTAAGTGAGAACTATCCATATTCATATAATCAGCATAAAAAATAGCCCACAGAAGAAACTTTTTCACATCCCCTAAGAACTCTTTTTGCAGGTGGTTTTCTTTAAATATCTCATTGGTGGTGAATTATTCCAGGGTACAGTTTTCCAAGTCAAAAGTGAGCATTCAGCTATTGCTGGTGTATACATTGACTCCTCTTA
The DNA here is from genome assembly GCA_030867105.1 of Liasis olivaceus. Lineage (NCBI taxonomy): Eukaryota > Metazoa > Chordata > Lepidosauria > Squamata > Pythonidae > Liasis > Liasis olivaceus. The sequence goes on from CM061349.1 coordinate 152,393,771, forward strand.
TTTTTTTAAATTATTATTTTTTTTATTAAAGAGATTTTTTATATAGTAAAAATACAATACAAATTTAAAGAGAAAAGTAAAAGTGATACGTGATTAAGAAATGAGAGAAAAGACAGAAAAGAAAGAAAAAAAAAGATATAAAGAAGCAGCTTCCAATCTTCTTTACAGCAGTTATAAATACATTTATATTTTATCTTCTCTTTCTATTGTTATATCATGGCTCCCTTCTTTCCATATTCTACCCTTTCTAATCGTCAAGCCCATAAATCACAAGTTCATTTTTTTCCGTTTTCAGCAAAGAGTCCATAAATGGTTTCCAGTCACTGACAAATGTAGTTGTTGTCTTTTCCCTAATCAAGTCAATTTTGCCATCTCTGCAAATTCTGTCATCTTCACCAACCATTCCTCCATTGTCGGTATTTCAGTCTTTCCATCTTTGTGCATATGGTAATCTTGCTGCACTTACCATGTAAAAAAACAATCATCCATAAGTCTTTTCTAGTTGTCCATTAATACCAGCAAGAAAAGTTCTAGTTTCAGTTGAATATTAATCTTTAAACTCTTTGTATCACTGTGCATATTTGAACCCAAAATTTTCTAGCTTTTTACAAGTTCACCAAGCATGATAAAATGACCCTTCATGCTTTCCACATTTTCAACATAGAGTTGAAGTACCTTTATACAATTCTAACAAGTTTTTCTGGTGTCATATATCAACAGTACATCATTTTATAAAAATTCTCTTTTAAATTATAATGTGAATTTCAGTCCTTTCTGCACATATTTTCCCATTGATCCATCTGTATGTTATAGCTAAAGTTCTTAGTCTGACTTCTCCTTTTATCTTTTACTCTATACCCAGTCTTTCTATATCAGCTTAGCTATAGTGATTAAAACAGCAGACAAGATAAATGTGAAATTGTTATCAAACTTGGCATTTCACAGGAATGTGTGGGTCACATAATTAATGTCCTTCAGTATCAGAAAGCTTCTGCAAAATTTGTTCCTCCTGCAAAGACAGCAGAGATTAAAGCTTCAAGAGTTGAAATTCGCCAGCAGTTGTTATCACAGTATGAGAATAAAGGTGGGGAAATTCTTCACAGCATCAAGGCAGCTGTCAAAACATGAGCTGATCATTACGACCCAGAAATGAAGTATCAGTCCATGGAATATCATCACAAAGATTCACCTGTGGGGGGAAGGGGATTCAAAACCCAGGTTTTGGCAGGAAAATTCATGATTACAGTTTTTTGAGGATACACATGGAGTTATTCACATAGATTTCATTGAACCTGGCACCCTTATCAAGTGAGAATGCTACATTGTAACACTCAAAACTTTGAAACAAGAATTAAGCAGAGTTCAGAAGTACAAGAAGACAATTTTGCCACAGCATGGCAACTCTAGGCCTCACACCTCACAAGTCACCCAAGAGGCATTTGGGTAATTGGATATGACCACTGTATGCCATCTACCTTCCAGTCCAGACTTGGTGCCATGTGACTTCTACTTTTTCCCAAAATTGAAGGAATATTTTTGTGGGCCTCTGTTTGATTCAGATGAGGAGGTAGAAAGGACTATCAGGACCTGGCTGAAGAGACAAAGTATGGAGTTCTTTCCCGACAGTTTTAAGAAGCTTATCCATCGTTGACCAAAGTGTGTAGCAAGTAGTGGTGATTATATGGAGAAGTAAATACAGGTAATGAAAGAGCTCATCTCAAAGATTATTTTGCTGTTTCATTTATTAAAATATCCCTATTTAAATTAAAGTTATGTAGGCGGAGGCATTACTTTTCTTACAACCTTCATGAACTTTGAAAAATCCACAGTGGCTGGGATTACACAACACATCCCAAACCACCCAAATCACATTGTGTCTTAGTGCAATGTGTGTAAAACATCTTTATACATTGGGTTAGAAGAAGGCTTTGTGTATTTTGTTTTCCTCTTCTACATCTACAAGTAATTTCTGCTACCTGGCAGGGAAGCAGAAAAAGAGGAATGAAAGATGATTAATTTAGTATCACTCCCAGGAGGAAAACCATTTTTCTTTATTAGTTCAACAGAATCACAGCTGTTGGCACAGTACTTCAAAGTTTTAACTCTGGGGTGGGGGAGAGCAGAAGGAATGTTGGCATCTAGTCTGATTTACTTAATTATACTCTCAGCCTTCATCAGCTATGTCTTTGTGCGCACGTGCATGTACACATATGAAGTGATTGTTAGAAAGATGAATGTGCCCTTGCTTGGTTCTTTTAAAGGAATATCCTGAAAGTTTTAAGTCAAAATGATGAAAAACAGATCCAATTTTATTTCCTGCCTAAGAATAAAACCTGGATTTGAAGAGATCATGTTTAAATATGGAACAACTTGAGAGCATCTATAGAGTAAATGATTCAGACAAGAACAAGCTTGCATGTAAGACAACTGGGGAAGGATCTGCCTCTTTTCGACTGAGTGAAGTGAGTGTTGGCTGATTGCCCCAACTTGTTTGATCTTTTACTAGCTGAAAAAAAGTTGAAGGAGAATATATATGTGTATCTACACCCACGCTCGCACAGGCACCACACATAAATAGATGCCAATTCCTATCCATGATGATTCCAGAATGACAAAGCAGGCATTGCAAAATCATGACACAAACTCCACTCTTTCATGCTAGTATTGTGAAGTCGCACCCAAGCACGTAAAGGGCAGAGTTTGTGACCTGACACACATCACATCACTTGCGTCTGCATTACCTATGTGTTTGCCAATCCCCTTTTAATGGTAATGCAAATCAAAGCATGGAAAGATTGTGCAGATTTGAAAATATGAATCACCATAAGAAAGAAAAGCTACAGTTGTTATTTGGCTACTATATCAACCCTACCACCCAGAAATATTTCCTACAACTTTGGTGGGGAGGCAAGATGATAAGGAGACAGAAAAAATTGGATGGTGCCCTCCAATCACATTTTCCTGCAGTGTGCACCAGGTTACATTTTTTTGGAATCACACCACAAGGCAAAATGCCAGGTACAGTTAGAAGAAGACAGGTGTAAGACCAGTGGCTCTACAAAATAAATGGACTTGACTTTGGAACAATATCACAGCTCCAGTGATGCCAATGTCTCACAAACCTCTGATTTATTGATTCCTCCTCCCCCGCCCCACCTGACAAGCTGAAATAGTCTATCTGACTGCATCATATGACCAGGGAGACATGATTCAACCTCATTTGTCTTTCACAACTGGTGCCCTCATGTAGACGTTCGGACCTCTGCTCTGACCTTTCCCCACCTAACAAAGCTCATGGATAATCACTTTCCTCCACTGCCCTTCCTAAATTAATTTTTGGGAGGGGGCCTCTGAGGATCACAAGGGGCAGGATAGTGACATGACAACATCCCAAGAGGGCAAGGCTGAAATTCTATCCCCTGATTTGTTTTTTTTTGGGGGGGGGGAGAGTTGGGGATTTCTTTTTGCTACTTTCTTCGAATATAGACTATCGAAGACTAACCTACTGTATCTACTGAGTTCCACTGGCTTTGAAAACAAGAAGATTGTGCAGCTGAATTTGGGCAATTTGCTGCCAAATTTCCAAGGCATGACGTGATGGGCTCTGGGGGATCCATGGAGCCTACAGCCATGTGTCATGTACCCAGCTCCTGGACTACTCTCTGAACTGTTGCCGCCTTACTTAGGGGCATATCTTTACCAGAAAGGTTGGTTGTATGGCCTTACACCAGAGCAGTCGGCTGTACAAAATAAATCGATGAGTATGAAATAAAGCATATCGCCCAGCCTGCCATGATCAAAGAATGGGAGAGGGAAAGTCTTGGGATATGATCATTTGCCTGAGAAGTTGGAAGGGCCTTCTTCTTTTCACCTGTGAACTGTTGGAGAGCTGAATTTACTATTCCAGAAAAAAAGTTGGATCACGCTTCCTGATCCTTTAAGGTGGGGGAAATGAGATGTGATTTCTCATGGACGTTTAGGCCACAAAAGCCTGTCTTTCTGTATCTCATACTATTGTAATAGTATTAAGAAAGGAAATCCTCTATACTTAACTGTTCAGACAGACTTTATTCTATATAGGACCCACCCAGCAGAAACTTTTGGAGGCCGGAGAAACTAGGTAGGCCTATTCTAAATTTCTCCACGCTTGCTAACTTTTCAATTCGCTTCAAAAGACCAGAAAAGCTTTTCCTTACTTTTTTTTTGCAGCCCACCTTCCTTGAACTAGCAGATACTTCAACTATCTACTGAAGTGAGTAGAAAACAGGGCTGCAAATCTTCTCTTATAAAGTAGGAAATCCCATTGCTTTTAAGGAGCTTACTTCTAAGTAGACATTGTGTTGTAAATGTAATTTCTTTAGGTTTGGTAAAATATCATTCTACTGAAAACAGCCTATTATTGTCAACTTCCCCATAACTTTGGCAGCAATACACAATGTTATAAATGTTAAGGATGTCATGTACAACTAACATTTGTTCCAGGAAACAAATGTTTTCAACCTTTTTCTCAGCTGTCTTTTTTCTCCCCTTCTCCCTAAATTTGCAAGTAAAACAAAGTACAGCATCACTGGGCTTTGTCCTGAACAAAGGTTGTTTATTTATGAGACTTTAATTTCATAGTTACTATTTTGGTATTTGGAAATAGGTTCCAGTTCACAGTTTCTATTTATATTATTTAACCCATTTACTCCCATCTATACATATGCACAGAAAGAGGGACCAGTCCTAGGCACATTTTTAATTGTAGTCTACAATAATATATAAATTATCATCAAAATCATAAAAAAGGGTTGCCTGAAAGGAAGAGGGCAAAATAACAGTGCATTGCCAGCTGTTCTAGACAGAATCACATGGAAATCCTTATGACCCATGACATGGCACAGTTACTCCTAACTCTATGGCAGGTTGTAGTCTAGCGCAGTTAAAGTGTGGTCCTAGAACCCCTGGGGTCCCCCAAGACCCTCTCAGGGGTCCTCAAAATCAAAATTATTTGCCAGCCTTTGTTGAAAAATAATACAATATTATATATCAAACAATTGTGAGAAGCGGCAGTTGCAGCAAATGCATCCATTTTATTTTTTAATATGGTAAATAACCCCCCAAACAAAAGCTCTTTTGGGGTCCTCCATAATTTTTAAAAGTGGGAAGGAGTCCTGAGAGAAAAAAAATTAAGCAACACTGGTCTAGAGTAACTACACAAGAGTCTTGTTTTTTTGAGGAAGGCATTTTAGGAGGCTATTTTTCATTGCAGAGAATCATCACAAAGTCATGTTTCTTTTTAACATATTAAAATTGAAGAACTAGCTGAAACCTCTTCAAGGCAAACCTTACTTGAAACTTGCAATTGGGATTTGGAGCAAAAGGATTAATTCATTTTTATTAACACTTCTATGGGATTTTCATTTAAAGCCAACTTTTAGGTTTGCTTAAAATCTGGCATTTTGAAAAATAATATTCTACCCTATGCCTTCTGGGGATTTGAATTCAGGAGGAGCCCTTGTTATAGGATATGCTCCTAAATATAAGCAGAGTGCTAAAAGTTATTAAGAGCTCACCATGTTGGGGGGGGGGGGGGGAGGACTGATACTCATTCTATAATTGTCTTATACAGAGTTTGGGCTGAGCCCAGCTATTAATGAATGCTAACAGACACTCATTATATTTGAAGTAAAAGTGAAACATATTAGGAAATATGTGAATATACAGAAGCTTCACTTCTCTCTAAACTGCGTCTTGAAGAGAAGAAAGCACCAGAGAGCAGAGAGAAAGTTCCCTTTGTCTTTTAAACACAGAGACCCATTCCAGGCCTGGTGAAAAATAGACCCAAGAATAACAAAATCCCTTCCCTTCATCAATCTCTTGCTGTTTTTCCCTAGTGGTCACAGAAGGCTCATTGGTACAAAGAGTTATGCAACCTGCCATCATTCCCGTATCATGAAGTTGCAATTAAAATAGTGAATTACAAAGGTAATCATTAAATCATGGCTTGTTGTAATGATAGGCAAGATTGGAATGTTTACCTGTAAGGTAAAGCTTCAGTCATAGCCACGTTTTCCTCACATTTCATAGCAAGGGTATGTTTTATTTGCTGGATAAGGACCGGGTTCATTTTGAAGAAGTATGTGGAAACCTATCCAGGACTGCATAGAGCACAGCTGAAGTTAGCCGTGGGTTGGATGACAGCCAAAAGGGAAGCATGACCACCTTGTCCTTTCCTTCTCTTTCCCAGTAGCTGCTATGAATGAGAATGATCTCACCTGCCAGACAGATGAACCGATTGGTTGGAGAGGGCTTTAGAAATTATATGGAGGATTCAGACTAGGAATCAACCAACTTCGGCACTTCCTCGTTTGGACACACAATGCAAAGAGAGCTACTTGCTGATCATGAGGAGTATCACAAGCAGAGGTGTCCACAGAAGGGGTAAAAAACAAAAACAAAAACTCAAAATGGTGCCCTCAACCACACAATTGAAGCCTTGCCTCTTTTTTACATGTGTGTGGATGATGCATGTAAAGAAGGCAGGTTTTCAAACATAGTCATGGGCACCATCTTACCTCCCCTCTCAATGCCCTTGATCCCAAGAGTTAAAATTAACAGTGAGACTCATCTTTCAAGGTGGCCCACCAGGCTTCTTCTTGGTAAGGGTGAGGGCTACTTATTTGCAAGTCCCTCCTTCCCTTTTAGAATTTTTGACCAATGCCCTCTGTCAAGGCCTGTCAAGAAAATGTGAGAAGTTCAATGTTAAGTGGCTTTATTAAAATGTTGCATGTTGCAACATTTCAATAAATGTTGCAACCACCCTTCTTTCCATCACTCATATTTTGATTCTCACCCATATAGTCCTTTTTTTTTTTTTTTTGCATTTATTGCATACAGTATGTGTGCATTTGGGATTCTGAGTGAATTATGAAAATACAATAGGTCTTATATATAGGCTCAAGAACCTCCCAAAATCTTGTGGAATGAGAATCTGACATGATTTATAAACATTTTACATTACAGTCATGTCTTTTTTTAAAATAAATTAACTATTTGGCATCCGCCTCTGACAAAAATAATGTTTTTCATAGAGAAGTATGGAAAATATGCACTCCAATTTCCTTCCTTCCTTCAACCTGATGAGAACAACAATTTTTAAAAAATGAGAAAGCCTACATTTTTAAATACCAAACTGGAGTGTGTTTTCTCATTATTGCTGTTTCGGGCAAGCTGCACCTTCTAGTGATGCTATCCAGAGTCTTTTCTGTTTGGGTTACAGCATTTTCTTAATACTCACTATCATAATTTCCATGGTTTGGCAAGCTTTTAAACAAACACTGTTTCTAAAAATTCTGCTCATTTCAGTTTTTCATTTCTTTAATACTCATTAATGGATTGCAAATACATCACACAGATTGTTGTGTAATAAACACAGTCCTGATCGAGAGAAAGGGGAGACAGGGAAAGGAAGTTTTTCAAGCCATTAAAGAAGTACCTGAGCTGCATATTCGTAGCACTAAGTGCCAGTATTAGCATCGACGTTAGAGAGAAGGCATCAGCCTGTAAAACTGACACAATTCACATCCACAAGTTTTCCACGTGGCATTTGCCTTTGGGTAAGTAATCTCATGACGTTGTCTTCTTCATCCAGATGTGTTACTCCGGTTAATAAATGTAAGGAATGGGTGGCTTTAAAAAAATGTCTATTATATATTTTGAAAAATGATGATGTGATGCTAAGATGGCCCTTTTTAATGTAAACACCCCCCAAACCTTAGCATGCATCTGAGAAATGGAGAACTGAAAAGAGCACGTGAATAAAAAGAATGGTTTAATCCTTCCATTTGTTCATGGAGTAAACAACAATGTGAAGAGCACTTTGGATGGAGCCTGTAGCAAAAAAGAATGTCCTTCTCATACACCATGGATGATTTTATATCCACTGTTCCTACAAGCTTCTTGGTCATATTTGGCAATGCTACCGTGCTATCTTCTCAGGTAACAGGGTAAATGCCAAGTAAATATTGCATTAAGCCCCCTGAAATTAGAAAATATTTGTGTGCAGAAACCCTGGCTAAGAGGCCAGATACTGTTCTCTTCTTTGTCCACAGACCCCCCTAAAGTGAGCAGAGCAAAAGTGAGGGATCTTTTTTGCATTTTAGGGGATTAGGGATAAAATGGGATCAGTAAGTCTTTTGATGCTTAAGAGGCTCATTTCACTCCTTGGAACATCTAAACCTCCCTCGCCAGATGGGCTTTGACCATACTTTGGAGTATGGCCTTCAATGTGTCACACAAAGCTTACTGTGGTTCTTGTGCTGGTGGAAGTTGTGCAGTCCTAGTATAGAAGAAGGCAAAGTCTTGTGCCTTGTGTGAAAACCCTTCCTGGAAGGGGCTTCCCCCCTCTTTATTTTTTTTTGGCTAAACCTGAGCTTATACCTGTGATATGATCTTATATCCATATTGCCTTCTGCATCATCCTTCAGGACATGTGCAGTTAACTGAGCATTCACATACATGTATATGCAAGCTTCTGAACTGGAGAACAACATGGTCAGATTTCAGACAAATAAAAGTCATTCATTGCAATTTTCCTTGTCAAGTTATAGGATCACACGCAATGGCATTTTTTACCTACAGTAACCCCAGATATAATAAAGTTACAGTGGGCTTAACTTGCCCCTAGACATTTTCTGGTGTGAAAGCCTGTTCCTCCATCCACCAGCAGGGCTCAACTGCTGGGTAACTACAGCTGTAGTCTGTCCTCCACCATTACTGATTTCTGAATCCCAAGAAAATAGATAAGATATTAAATTGGGAAATTTATTTTTTAAGGAAAATAAACGGCCTGTTGTTAATTGAGAAGGTATTTGTAATCTGTCTCACATGTAATATGTATCTGCATAACCAAGCTATCTTGCCCTCCCTCCCACCACGTCCCAATTTGAATCCTACATCAGTTTAGTAGTTCCATGGATCTGATGAAGTGTGCTATAGCTCACCAAAAAACAAACAACAAAATCCTTTTTAATAATGTTTGTTCATCTGAAAAGGTACCACCAGACTCCTTCTGATTTTAGCCCTGTGTGAGGAGTTCTTTTAAAAGTAAGAGAAGTCAAAGAAGCTAAAGATTGCAAGAGAGATCAGAGTATGGTGAAAAGCAGAGCATCCTACTATGGCCACTGCATACAGTAGTAGCTAAGGTGAACTCAAGAACCCCATTCCCATTTAGATACCTGAAAAGAGCTACAGTTGGGGACTGGATGGTGGACATGCTCATGAAAACCAAAAAGGAAGGAGAATGCAAGAAGTATTGATTAGGATATGCACCATGCTTGTTCATAGTGGCCAAGAGACCTTTTCGGTCTGGGAAGAAAGGCCATTTCCCCAATAGGTATAATTCTATGAAAAAATGGGGTGGAGAGAAGATAGAAATCAGCTTCAGGTTGAACATCTTTCAGATTTACAATAAGTGGTATACAAATAAATCAGTAATACATCAGTAATAAATGGCATGTTTTGGCAGGTCAAGGGCAAAGATTAAGATTCTTTCCCTTCCCCCAGGCTTCTACCATTGAGAAGCAGCCATTTGGTTGCTAGAGAATCTTTCATTTTTTCTTATTTTCAAAACATTTCATAATCAGGATTGACCAGTTTGTGTATATACAGTACTTGGTTATACTATTAATTTGTGTCTGTGTGTGTGTGTACATACACATACATATACCGCCACACCCTTCCTAGAACATGACAGTGCTTACTCTCTAGTTAGTTTGCAACATTCACAACTGATATAAGGTGCAATGTAATCCTCTTCGCTCCCTGCTCCATAAGATCATTAGAAGCCACCTCTGTCTAAACCTGATGTCTGTCATGTATGTTGTATTACGATTTGCACGATCTTCAACTGCCACGGCTCTTGTATTTAAGGGAAGACACTCAGATGCTTTCCCACTTTCCATTTATCACTCATCTGCATCATGGCTTAAAAGAAAGAGCAACAAAGAAGCCTGAGGGGGAAGAAGCTTTTACAAATATACTTTCAGAGTTTGTCAATCTTTGCAAAGTATAGAGCAAGAAATGGGCAAAAACATTTCCGTATCCAGGGCAGGTGCTGAAAGGCAAATCCTGCTGCTTTGTGCCTTTTGCAATCTGTGTCATAAAACGACGTGGTAATAATTCCACAATCTTTATCAAGGGAATGCATCAAATTCTGGCCACAACAACCCCTGTTGTGAAAGAGATTAGAGACCCACAAGGGCATTGGAGGGTGTGTTAAGCCTTTCTCGGATTGGTCTCTTCCAGCTCTTCGTCTGCTGTTGCCCTGAGGGGTCAACACAAAGTTTCCAGTCACAATGAACTCACTGGCACTGTATACTGTAATCAAGTTGTTTTGTGTAGCTTTAGTAGCGCAGCTAAGGTTCACTCTCAGGCCCAGAGGATAGACTTCCTCAGCCCAGAGGCTCGCCAGATGATGGGAGAGCTGCAGGTAGTAACAAAGGTGCCTGGGCCAGCAGAAGTACGATGGGGCTGATCCTGGTCATTTCAGCATCTTTTTTCTTGGTATGATTGGATTTGTCCAGCTTGTGCATGTCCGTGGTTTCTGACATTCATTTCATTCATCTATTCTCTCTGTATTATTGTTTCCTACAACAAAACTGTTCAGCCGTATCAGTTGTGCCTTTCAGAGCTGACGTAGTACACGGGGCTGTCTAATAGTCCTGACCGACATAGCCAGCTTTGCTCGAGTGTAGATTATGACTGAGAGCTCCCCTCCTGCTAAGCCATGATTTCATTGTGAATAAAAAATGGCTTGGAAAGACCCAAGAGTTAGCCATAAATCATGGCACAGAAGTCTGCGATGGTATGACAAAGCCAAAGTGGTGGGTTTACACAATGCGCCACTCCAAATGCAGCAAATCACGGTATGGCTTTGAGAGACACCTGGGCTCAGCCTGGGCATCACCTCTCAGGCTAAGAGAGGCTTCCAAGGGCTGAGTCCCCACCCCTTGTAGCTTAGCTGAAGGCTGCAAATACTTGCATACTTCCCATGCAAGCTGCCTCGATCGAGCTGGCAGTGCCTGTTTCTTCTTCCTTCCATTACTCACTGCTTGAATGTTGGCAGGGCAGGCCTGCTGTACTTTGCTTAGAGTGGTTGTGGCAGGTTTCCTCTTCTGGCTTTTATGAGGTGCCTAAACCTGTTCTGAAACGTTGGCTTTGCGTGCAGCAGATGCATTTTTGCAGCTCCAGGGGAGAAGAAAATCAAGGCCACTTAACATTGATTCAGATGTAGCAATTCTTTTCTTCCAAGGCTATAAGCCATGACCAGAGGAAGGCATCATGGAATGTTTTTCCAGTCGGCTGTTTCTCAGCCACTGTATCGATTCCGGCAAGTTAATGATTAAAGGGCATTTGCATCATTTCAGGAAAGGAACGTGTAAGAATATTGCTTCTATGCAACACCTCTTGCTCACTTATGAAAATGAATTTTGATTTGCATACCGTTCATATTTCCTTTCAGTATTAAGATAGAGATAATAGCTTTCAATCTGAAATCATTGGTAGATGAATAGAAATATATGTGTATTTGTAATGCAGCCACTGTATGGATGCCATCACCAGAAATCATACCTGACTTGAGGACTTCTTTACGTGAGCTCCATTCCTGCATGCAATTTCCTTGGCATAATTATGAAAGTGATGGGCCACAGCTGCCTTCTGGGATGGCTTTTTTCACTTCCTCATCCAGAGTACAGCTCTGGAATTCTCAGGCAATTCTCCCATCCAAGTACTAACCAGGAATGACCCTGCTTAGCTTCCAAAATCAGCCAAGGTCAGCTAGATGCTGCCACCCACTGAAGTTCAGACCCATCCACCCCCTTTAATCCTATTGCTGGGCCTTATTCTTCTACTAAGTCCGTAGAGGATTGCACTGCCTCTCAGCTGAAAATTCAGTTTCATAATTATGCTGTGTGATTTGAAGTACATTCTTTTAATAACCAGGAACATATTTCTAGAGATTGAAAGATCAAAAGCATTGGACAAGGATGTTACTTTTATTATTCCTTTGTGTAAACATGGGCCAAGGAAATAGGGATTTCCCACAGATGGTAAAAAAGCACCTTAATCTCTCCAACCTTGTCTGGGAAACCTTTAGACTGGAAGGCTTTCCCTTGAATGTGGCACTTGAAACCACTACATGCAGCTACTGCATTGAGATGTTTCAACATTAGTCACTCTCTAAAAGATGAGTTTTAGAGATTGATGCTGTAACCGGCAGAATCATTTCTGCCTGGAGGATAAATAGATAATGGGTTCCAGTCGTGCTCCTGACACAAACACTCCATGTGGCCTTGGGGAAAGTCACTGGGTCTCTCAGTCCTTGTCTTCTTCTTCTGGAGAAAATATACTGACTTTGCAGGAATGTGGACTTTGATGGAACCAGAGAAGCAGCATTGTGTTGCTGTTGTACTGCACACCAGCACCAAAGGCTGTCTAGAGTGAGGGTATGATGACTTGGGCTAATGGAAGGATTGGGGGTAAACAAGAGAGATGAATCAAGCTGTGTGTGTGTGGAGGGGGGGATATCAGGCTGGGAATAATGAGAAGCTGATTTTTATTTGAGCTTAAAGCAGGTTTATTTACTGCTGTCTCCTGGTAGCTGCATTATGTTTGTACAGTGTAACAGGGCTATATGTATGATCACCAGCTGGGGGGAAAGGCTTAGCCTGAAACATTGGGCTTTTTCTCTTCCATCTCTAATAACAGCAGAAAGCTTTTATACACTCATATCTGTTCTGGTGAAATACTACCTGTACTGATGAGTGTGTTCTCTTAGAGTACTGATGATGATTTTTAAGAAACTCTCTCTCTCTCTCTCTCCCCCATCCCTCCCTCCCTCCCTTCCTTCCTTCCTTCTCGCTCTCTCTCAGATTAAAAACAGATACAATACCTAAAAATGAACAAAAAACAACCCTAACAGTAAACATAATGGGAGAGCAAACATACACTAACCAAAACAGACGCTGCACACCAAGTGGACATACCTCAACCTGCCACAGAGCTTTGGGAAACTAACCAGTTTTCAGAGGCCGCAGGGCTGGACAAAGAGCAGGCACTGCAGCGGAGAAGGGGTACTTCCTGTGTCCCAACAGATGAAATTGCTTAATGGGTGGGACACGAAGTGCCACCACTCTGTCAAATTGTATGGTGCGGACAGCAATGGTGGGTGAGAGACAATAACCCGCATAGCTGGGCCTTATGCCATGAGGGGTTTTATAGGCAATAACCAGCTGTAGCAGACTGGTTCTCCAGTGAGTGCAGTCATCCTGTGGAGCTGTGCAGGAGTGGGTTCAGGAAGTGCTGGCCAATCCCAAGCCCTGCATATGACCAAGCCCAGGTCTCCTATGCATGCAATATGGTTCCTGCCCACTGGCATCATTCTGGAGGACCATTTTTCACCACTCATTCGCCTGCTGAACTGCCTTTGGGATTGCTTACGTGATGGTTGATTGAAGTGTGAAGCTCTTGGACCTCCTTGGCGTTGGGGGTTTCAATACATAATTTAGTTTTGTCCTAGCTGCTAACCCCATTGCAGCTGGGGTCTAGCAAGGGGCGAGTTGTGGCTAGGCACAACCTGACTTTGTGACATATAACATATTGTACAGTATGCATGCAGAGGAAGCCCATCCCACTTACAGCTCTTCAGATTAAATAAGCCCTACTAAGACTAGATGAGATCACGCTAAGCTAAAAGGCCATTTCTTTGCCTTTATTTCAGCTCAGGCATAGACATCCAACATTTCCACCCAAATATAATTTGCAATGTGTCAGAAGGGGGAAATTACTAAATACATAACCAGAGAGTAATCCTATGGATAATATTGAACTGTAATCAAATGCAAATGTCAATGTCCTGGCTCACCCACTACTTTTTGAGATAAGCCCCCAGCAGATTTTCAAAGGCCAAGTGTGGTCTTAGACCAGATCAATGTTGTGCTTGGGAGGAGACGTGCAGAGACTCCAGTAAGGAGCATTTATTGTAAGGAAAATGTATCGCATTTATGGCATGTAACACAAAATTGTTGTCCCTGAAAGATTAGGGGCCTGTTCCTCTCTACTGTCCCTTTCTACTTAGAAAGATACTCTACTGAATGCAGTGAGGCTTGTTCAGACATAAGTGGGTAAAGCCTCCCAGCCTGAGAAATGTTGAGTGTGCATTCTTGTTTGGTAAATTTAGAATTAAGTCTGCGGAGCCTGAGAATTGTAGGTTTGTTTTCTTTAAAATAGAACATATGACTAAATCAGCCTTCCTCTGTTCTGGGTAATTGCCGTGCATGGTTTTCTAAAGAAAATGTGTTTGATGGAAATAGGAATACAATCATAATAATGGACTTCAGCGTTTGCCCTTTATTCAAGGGACTTGCTAAAAAAAAACGAATGGGTTTTGCTGAGACGGTTTTGTATATTTGTCTAATGGGCAGCCTGTGACTCACGGATGACTTGCTGGAATTCTGGAATTCAAATGTGGCTCCCAACATCCACAGCTGCTTTCTCCTACTTCCACTGGACCACAGCAGGACCTCTCATTCTTCATCACTTCTCTGTGCTGTCCATGTGCCGCCACCACTTCCTTGGGCCATCTCTCCCATCACACCACCTTCTGCCCAGGCTCTCATCTTCTTTCCTTCACAAGCTGCCGTTGTATCTCTCCACCATCCTGCCCTGCTCTCTTTCCATCTCAAGTGTCATCATAAGATTCATATTTAATTAATTTAATGTGATGTTTGCCTTGCCCCGATTTTTGAATACTTTCCAGTGTGGTCCCTCCCTTGGTTTGAAGTAGCAGCCACCAAACTGGCTTCAGCTCCTTTAAGGCTGCTGAAATAAGGGTGAGTTGCTTTGTTTTAGGTGGCGGATGTTTGCTTTTTATCTGCAGTCTTTTAAAAAGATTTGCCCATGTATTGTTTGTACTGTTTAATTTTGTAAACTGCCCTGGGAATGGTGGCCTAAAAGCCTTTAGCTAATGAATGAGTTTAATCCAGTGCTTTCAGATTTCTTGCTCATTATTTATATAAGGCCACTTTAAAGCGGGTTCACATGCTCCTTCCTTCACTTATGCGTTCATCAGTGCATGAGTTGGGGAAAGTGAGATGCTATTTGTAGACCTTCCCCTTGCCCTGCCATTTGACACAGGGCAATGCATGACAATGTAAAACAAGCTGTAAAATTTTGAAAAAAAAGTCAACATTCACAATTCCTCACCTTCCCCCACCCCCCACATCACTATATGCAGACTATCAATGTACATCCCAGGGCTCTTTATACTCTGCATCTTCTCCACCATGGCTGTCACACCTCCACCCCACAAAAGGTGCTGGGTCTCCATCCCCCTAAAGATTGCCACTTCCTGGCATAATCCGTCAAACACACCTCTCTACACAGAAAGCTATAGAAAAGTCTCCCTTGAGCTCCTTAGGGACAGAGTTAAGGGGAAGCATAATCCTTCTGTCTACACAGGCCTTCATTTAATAAGCCATCTTTACTGGTTTCATAGAAAATGAATGGGAAGGAACACCTTTACGTTTTTAATGGCTTCCAAAAGACCTCCTGAAAGCATTTAATTAAGTTTCCGAGCAATGTTTCCAAACCATGGCTCTGCCAAGTCAGAAAGGAGGAGCTATATACTGTACCATTATTAAACAGATTTTATAACTGCATTGGTGCAAAGAATTAGCCAAGACATGTTGAACTAAGCGGTCTTTCCTTTCATGCTATGTGTTAAATACTAAAGCACAGCCATAAAACCTTAGATTAATCAGCTGCTGTTTATTGTAGTAAATCTTTGGCAGAGTTGGAACTGCAAGGTTTTTAGGTAGTTTTACAATGGCGCTTAAGAGATCTGCTTTAAGGTGAAAATCCGCTGTTATTTTTATTATATCATTTATTTTTCTGCCTTTGCTCCAGGGGCTCAGAACAGCTTGTGTTGGAATCTCCCTTCATTCCCACAGTACCTATCTTGAGGGGTAGACTGTATTGAGAGAGTGATTGGCCCAAAGTCATCCAGTGAGTTTCTATTAATGGACTTAAACCTGGATCTCCCTGGTCCTAGTCCAACTCCTTAAGCATGATTGATTGATTGATTGATTATATGCCATCAAGTGACTGTCTAGCGACTACATAGATAGATTTTCTCCAGGATGATCTGCCCCTAACTTGGTCCTTCAAGCCTTCCAATGATGCACCCATCACTGCTATAATGGAGTCCATTCACCTTGTTGCTGGTTGTCTTCTTCTTCTCTTTCCTTCCATCTTTCCAGCATTATAGATTCTTCCAGAAAGCACAGTCTTTGCATTACGTGTCCAAAGTATGATAATTTGAGCTTGGCCATTTGTATCTCAAGTGAGAACGCTGGGTTGATTTGTTTGATGATCCATTTTTATTTCCTGCCTATTAAACTTTATACGATACTTTCTTTTTATCTAAAGAAAACTTCCTTATCTTCAGAAAGAAAGTGAAAAGCACTTAACTAGTAATACTGGGTATAAATCCAATACCAATAGTATGATTGCAGCTGTTAATCTCAGACAACCTTTCCCCGACCTGGTGCCCTCCAGCTGTGCTACTCATCAGTCCTAGAAGCCCCCAGGCAACACTCATCCTGTTTCAGAGAATGTCAGCTGAAGTCCAGGAAATGCTGATCTTAGCTACACTGCTGTTAATAACATGACCTCACAAGAGAATCTTTTATATAATTTACACATGTGGTACTTAGCCTGTGTGCACTTTGTGCATTGCAAAATTGATGGTCTGGAGGTATGGTGGTTGTTTGCTTGATTGTAATGTCCCTCTGAATAGTAACAACTTGTTGATTTAGTTCCTCATTAGGTACAATATTTGGTACTTAAATCAGGAGGAGTTAAATAAAGGATGAGAGAGGAATTGAACAGATGTCCAAAATCTCATGCACTGGGTGACCTTTTCTAGTTCAGTCACTCGATCCTACCAACTCTACTGCATTCTTCTGGAGAAGAATTGATCAGTAACAGATGCATGTCCTCAGATGCATGGAGTGGGCTGACAATGGATATTAGAAACAAAGGACTTGGATATGTCCAGCAGCTCATATCTTCCTTGTGAGGTCAACAAAGGGGGATTCCATCTCTTTTGAGTGCCAGGGCTTTCCTGGTGATGTCACCATATAAGTATTTAAGTCATGCTGTGGACTCTGTGGGTTTTGTTGGCAAAGCTACAAATCCTACAAATAAAGAAATTACAGAACTCAATTCTGAGGGCACCTGTCTTGATAACTTTTAGAGGGCAGGTAAAGCATAGTTGCTCATCTAAGATAAATGATAAGCTGCCTGATTTTGCTGTTAAATTAAAAACAACTGGGAGTCAATCATGTTTTTTTACAGTTTAATTTTGTTTCACCAACTTCAGGGCCAATTTTAAAGCATGTTCTAAGATGTCTGACAATATAATAAACAGATGTATCCATTTGGGTCATAAAAAGGCAAATAAATACATAAATAAATACAATATAAAACAAAGGGATTATCTCCTAGAATTAATGCTAGGAGTATCCTTTACTTTGAGAAGGGGAACCTAAGCAAATCTTTTGTCCTAGCTAAATATCTCACAGTTACAAAACACTGTAGGACCTTTAGCCTAACAACTTGTAACACATTGGGTGCAGCCCTGCTAGGAGGAAGCTATCAACAGATTCTCTCCACGGAGAGGTTTTTTTGTTCTGCCATTCGGAAACAATTTCATCACCTGTATTTAACTCCACTTCTAAGTCAGTTCTTGATAGACCAGATTGACTGATTGATTGATTATGTGCCATCAAGTCAGTGTTGACTCCTAGCAACCACATTTTCTCCAGGAAGGTAGACCAGATAAATCCTACACTTCATCTCTTCTCACAGACTATAACAATGCCACCTTTGAAGTTGCCCATTTTTGTTTTAGAGCATGTATTATTTGGAAACTGGTAGTGAAACATGACAGTTATTATTCAATCTGACTAGGAACAAATGTTGCAGTTTGGCAATTTTGTTTACCTTTTAATGTTCTTTTGTAGGGTTATTTTGTATTGCTCTGTTTGGTAACTGAAAAAGTATAAGTATGTTTTATGCACACATTTTGCAAAATACTTCTATACAGTTATTTATTTATTTATTTATTTATTTATTTAAAATCTTTATTACAGTCAAAGACCAGCATAAGGAGAGTGGGGTACAGTCAATTAGAAAGCATAGAAAATACATCAGAGTCTAAAATAATAATTATAACCAGGTTCGAAAAAACGATCAGCATGCTAAGATCAGATGCAAGCAGGCTAGAACAGATGAAAGAAAAGAAGCTGAAGAACAAGAAGACCAAAGAATGCCTGACCAAGCAATATCACTTAGAAACAAGGAAGATCAAAGAAGCGCTGGAAATAATAAAGCAGGAAATAACTGCCATAGCCTAAAAGATCAGCACATACGAAGCTCGAATTGCACACTAAAGGCAGAATTGCCAATTTCAGCTGAATCAGAAATGTTTCTACCAATCCATCAGTGGAGAGAGTGCAATGAACCAGTAAACACCTGACAAAGAAGAAACAGTGCAGTTCTGGGCACAGCTATGGGACAACCCAAAGAAATACAACAAGAATGCAGCTTGGATAAAGGAGGTGGTTAAGAATAAAAAAGAAGCTGAAATGAAAGAACTTGTAATAACAGCAGAAATGGTGGAGAAAAAGGCAAGGAAGATCAAGAACTGGTCAGCACCAGGTAAAGATGAACTGCATGGTTTTTGGTTGAAACATCTGACTGCTCTGCACCCACTCATTGCCAAGCAGTTTAACAACATACTTCAAGGAGGTGAAATTGAAGATTGGTTAACATCTGGCAAAACCTACCTGATAATGAAAGATCCAACAAAAGGGGCAGCACCAGGCAACTACAGGCCAATTATCTGCTTGACAACAACTTTCAAATTACTAACTGGTGTTGCAGCTGATGCAGTCCAACAGCATCTAACTGAAAACAAGCTCTTTCCACCTGAGCAGAAAGGGAACTGCCCAAACAGCAGAGGGACAAAAGATCAGCTCCTAATTGACAAGATGATTTTGGAAATCTGCAAGAAAAGGAAGAGCAACTTGAATGTAGCTTGGATTAATTACAAGAGGTTATTCAACTTCCTGCCACATGATTGGATAATCAAGTGCCTAGAAATAACAGGAGTCAGTAGAAACATCAGAAGCTTTGTGCAAAGATCAATGGCACAATGGAAGACACAGTTGCTGGTCAGTGGTGAGAGACTGGAAGAGGTTAATATCAAGAGAAGAATCTTTCAAGGAGACTCGCTGTCACCCCTGCTGTTTGTCATTGCATTGATTCCTCTGTCAACAATACTGAACAAGTCAGGCCATGGCTTTCAAAAATCAAAAACATTTGCCAGGTTATCCCACTTCCTTTACATGGACGATCTGAAGCTGTATGGAAAAACACCATCTGAAATGGAATCGCTGCTCAACACTGTCTGAATATACAGCCAAGATATTGCAATGGAGTTTGAACTGGACAAATGTGCCACCCTGACCATCAACAAGGGAAAAACAGTGAAAACTGAAGGAATCAAGATGCCCTATGGAAATAACATCAAGAGTCTAGATGAAGAAGATCACTACAAATACTTGGGATCCTTCAAGCTGACAACATCAGGCACATTGAAGTCAAGAAGAAAGTTAGGAGTTAATACATCATTAGAGTGAAAAAGATCTTAAAGTCCAAACTCAGTGGAGGAAATACCATCAATACAATTAACACCTGGGCAATTCCAGTAAGTAGATACACAGCTGGAATAGTGCACTGGACTCAAGCAGAACGAGAAGCCCTGGATAGGAAGACCAGAAAAATAATGGCAATGAATCATGCCCTTCATCCACACAGCACTGCTGACAGACTCTACTTACCAAGGAGCATAGGTGGTTGTGGAATGTTGCAAGTGCATCAGAGAGTTGAAGATGAAAAAAGGGCATTAGAAGAATATTGAAGGACAGTGAAGAAGTTGCACTGAAGCTAGCGCACCATGAAGGCTTACTGAATACTGAAGAGACCAAAGTGGCCTACAAGAAAGATGAAATGAAGAATAGAAAAGAGGCATGGCCAGGCAAAGTATTACATGGCCAGTACACAAAAAAACTAGCAGGCAAAGCAGATAACAACAACACCTGGCAATGCCTAAGAGCAGGAAAGTTGAAGAAAGAGACAGAGGGACTAATTCTGGCTGCACAAGACCAAGCCTTAAGAACAAATACATACAAAGCCAGAATGAAGAAGACAGCAACAGAGAGCAAATACCACCTCTGCAAAGAAGCAGTGGACCACCTAGTTAGCTGCTGCAAGATCACACAGACTGACTACAAACAACGGCATGACAAAGTAGCAACAATGGTGCATTGGAATATCTGCAAGAAATACCAGTTGCCTGCAAGCAAGAACTGGTGGGACCACAAAACAGACAAAGTAATAGAAAATGAAGAAGCTAAAGTGCTCTGGGACTTTAGAATTCAAACAGACAAGCACCTGCCACACAACACCCCGGACTTAACATTTGTTGATGAGAAAGACAAAAAAGTCTGGATAGTGGACATTGCAATACCTGGAGACAGCAGAATAGAAGAGAAAGAACTGGAGAAAATCACAAAATATAAAGACCTGCAAATAGAAATAGAATGACTGTGGCAAAAGAAAGCAAAGGTAGTACCAATAGTAGTAGACACCTTAGGTGGAATCCCAAAACATCTGGAGCACCACCTGAAGACCATCGGCATTGGCAAAATCACCGTCAGTCAATGCAAAAGGCAGCTTTACTTGGAACAGCTTACATCCTGCGATGATACCTTTAATACCATTAGACAACAACATCTGCCTATCCCAGGTCCCTGGGAAGGACTCGAAAGGTGGATAAAAATGCCAAATCCAGTCTAAACAATAATAATAATAAAAAAAAGCTAAAAGATATAAAGTAGAAAGTATATATCTAACAGGAATCTAAAAGGAGCATTAAATGGGTATATGGGGCATAAAGGTTAGTATTTGGCAGACTGTATCAAATTACAGAGCATTCTAGTATGACGAACTAGTTGCTCATTAAGACTAATTTACCACACAGGTCATCATCTGGAAAACTTTAGTTGTTGCCGTGCAGAACCTGGCAACATTATATGTTGTAGCAGGGTTGGAATCTGAAGCAGCAGGGAGTTGTAGAATTGTCCTGTGCCCTGGGTATTTATGCAGTAATAGTGAGATGAGGCTAGTATGAAAGTCTGTGTAGTACAGGCACTGGGGAAGCACATGCTCTGTTGTTTCTGTGTGTCCAGAGTCACAGGAGTATTGTCTCTCTGAGTAAGGAGTCTTCCTGTATCGGCCTTCAGGGATAGTTGAGGGGATGGCATGACATCTGCCAGAGTAAAGACCCTCCAGTGGTTAGGTACTTCGAGTTTAGTCAGTACTTTATTAATTTTGTCTAATATATTTAACTTTTTAGCACTCTGTACTTGTAGAACTTTTGCTACATTTTATTTTTTTCTAATTTAATTAGGTTTTTTTATGTATTTCCATTTGAGTTCTGTAACTCAAATATTATAAAATTGTATATGAGCCTAGTCAATGACTGTAATAAAGACGTTCTGCTCAAAGATCTTAAAATCAGTTTAGCCATTCCATGCATCTGATGAAGTGAGCTGTAGTTCACAAAAGCTAATGCCTTTTAATAAAATTGGTTAGTCTGAAAAGGTGCTGCTAGATTCCTTTAGATTTTTACAAGCCAGTATAAATCATTAGTGAGGAAATCACTTCAAGAGTTGGAGGTTCTCACAAATGCCACAATTTCCTCATATGCTTGTAAATTGCCCTCCTTGAACTTCTGAAGAGACTCAAGACAGCTTTTCCCAAAGTGTCCTTGAAATATCCCATACTCCAGGTGGTTGGGAAATGTGGATTATACCCCCAACATTTGGGGAAACTTTTCTAGGAGCTGCTAAAAGAATGTGGAAGGGTGTGAAGATTGAAACTGAGATACTTTGTTAAATTCCTCAAAGGAAGGGAATACTTTCACACCCACAGTTGTACATTTCCTGGTGTCCCATATTTGAAGTCAAAGCAGGCTTGTTAACTTCAAACCGCTGACTCATAATGCAGACAATGAGTCAGAGCTGCTTCGAACCTTCTGGCATCAAGAGAGCGTTGTGCGAAAGCCCAGGCTGTGATGTGGAAAGTGGAGGAAAGGGATAGGCTGGAGAACAGTGATGGCTCAGGATGTGGCTTGCTAGAAAATTAGCAGCAGGGACATTGGTCCTCAGTAGTTGCTGCACCTTGCCTGTGGTTTTAGGCAAACATGGCATGTGCTCTTTGTGTACAAAAGCATGTCATTTGCAAACAGTAACCAGGTGTTGGCTTCAGCCTTGGATTCCATAAAGGTTGTGACCCAGGTACACTCTCTTTCCTTAGAAGCAGAGCTGCCTGACCCGAGGACCCCAGGTCTACACACACAAAGCTTTTGGGAACACCTCCAGAAAGTAGAATCTAATGGAAGGATTTGTGTCCTGGACTGCCCACCACCACATTTACTTTTTATTTATTTGTTAGATTTATACTGGGTTACAGTGACTCATGCTCTCACCTCTAGGATGGACTACAACAATGCACTCTACTTGGGACCATCTTTAAGACTACCTGGAAACTGCAGTTGGTATAAAATGCAGCAGCCTTCCTGCCAGTGGGTGACAACTGCCAGAACCATATAATACTGGTGTTGTGGGCACTGCATTGGTTTTCTGTAGGCTTCTGAGTACAGTTCAAAGTGCTGGTCATTACCTATGAAGCTCTACATGGCTTGGCCTCTACATGGCTTGGCATTTCCAGAACCACCTGATCTGTCTAGTGCATGCATCCTTTCCAGGCATGTTGAGGATCCCCTCCCATGTCAGATTTGGGGAGAGGGGACACTCTCCTGTATGGTCTTTAGAATATTTGATCTTTAATGTTGCTTGGAGAGAGGTATCATTATTGTCATCGTTTTAATTAGTTTTGGTTTTATTGTTTTATGTAAACTGTTAGATTGGGAGTTCTTGAATAATAAAACAAACAAACAAAAAACCTCCACATTTCCTCCATAAGCTCAAGACCATACGGCACTTCTTCCTCCAATTTTCTTCAGAACAACTCTGTGAAATAGGCTGAGTCAAGGTAGGGTGATTGGCCCAGATAAATCCACTGAACATCCACAGCTGAGGTTAGGTCTCCCTGGTTGTAATCCTACTCAACTATGCCACATTATTACACTTCCCGGGGAAAGCAACCGACTGCAAAATGGCCCATATGCCGTGTTTCCACTTTCATTGCTCCCAGAAACTGAACTGTGCAATGGAGGAAAGATGGATGGATTTGCAGGTCTCCCCCTTAGCAGTCACTTACAGTTTCCTGGAAAATGGATGCATGCATGTACTTCACCCACACTGAAAATATGGAAGTGAGGAGACTAGCCATTTATTTCCTTTTTGTGTGGAGCAGCGCCAGGGTATTTTGCTATTCCAGCACCTGTGGCAGTTCAAGAAGTGGAGGTACTGTAGATGCTATTGGTCAGATGGAGAGAATCCTAACTGGCTCATGGTGACCTTGGGATATTGTCAGTGTTTCACAGTCAGAGAAAGTAAAGACGACTAAGGTGTGGCATCATGAAGGTGTCCATTACTCTGTTTTTAATCTTTAGCATGCTTTCCTGTTGATTGATTGATTGTCTAGTGTCAACTCCATCAAGCCAATGTCAATGCTTAGTGACCACATAGATACTGTATTAAGATACAGGATCATACAGTACACACTAGCCAGCAGCATAGTTATTACTTCTAGCAATCTGTATTAATAAATCCATAAAGTAACATTGGCACCCCACTGGGAAGCCCATGAGTTAAGATGCAATTAGATTAAGAAATAACTTTTCCTGGATTTTAAAATTATCTACAAAGCCCATTCCTGAATGTCTCCATCATCACAGATCAGGCACATGTCATATTCATAGCTTTATTTATTAACACAAATATTTATATATGCTGCCTTCTCTAAAGATTCTGAGTGGCTCACAATAAAGCATTAAAACATGTCCAAAATTAAAAGCATACCCAAACAAAATAAAACTCATAATGTGGCCTACAAACAAAAAATAAGATAGTATTTTTCCTCCCTGGTTTCCTCCAATTAGATTGCAACTATTTTCCCTCAAATAATGAAACATTCAACTCAAAGAAACACTGCACTAGATCCAAATTTCCATTCTTCTCTTTTCCCATCCCTTGTCTTTCTTCCTTTCTTTCACAGTATTACATTCTGATTTTTTGTTATTAAAGACAATACTTCTTCAGATGTACTACTTTTCATTCATTCATTCATTCATTCATTCATTCATATTCTTTTATTGTGCATATAGTAAATCATATCATTCTTTTTATGTCTCTCTTCCTGTCTTTTCATCTTGTAATCAGGAATTCCACTTTGCCCCTACTAAATACTTTGGGTGTATTTGTATGAATATATTAGGCATTGTCTCAAGAGAGAATGAGGACTCAGTCAAAATTACTGAGAAATTTGGATTGCTGTATAATTGTTAGAACAAGCAGCTGCTAAAGCCAAAAGATAATTTGAAAGTCACTTCACTGATTGCTATGGAATTGTACACATTTACCTACTTATAATGGTCAACTTTCCTGTAAATTTCATCCTGTTCTGGCAAACTTAATGCTCTCTGCATCACTTTACTAAAAAATTGGTGCATTTTCACCCCCATCACAGACTACCTTTCACTCCTTTCTGATAAAAATAATAATTAAAAAATCACAGGTATTTATGTTTTTCTCATGCTAGATAATGGGAATATGGAGCTTCATGCTTTCCTGCTTCAAATTTGGATTCAGAAATGAGTCATAACTGGTTACCCCCTTCCCTAAAACAGGTCTGGTGATCTTTTGTGATGATCTAACCACCAGGTCAGGGAGGTAGTCTTTGCACAACCCTAATTTAAATGTGTGTTTAATTATATTTAATTACTGTTAATTTTTTTTATAATAGGATAGGAAGATAGATAAGTTAGTACGTGGAGAGGAAGATGGATCCGCAGATATTTCTGGGCAGAGGGCTGCATTTCACCTTTGAGTGGCATGCCATTAAAAAAAAAAACCTGGATGAGGTCAGGATGAAAACTACATTTGATTTAATGTGCATATATTATTTAAAATTAAGCATAGTTGATACAATTACTTCCCAGTCACATATTTAATCATTTCCCCCTTTCGTCATATGAATCTATTAACAATCTTTTAAGGTATCTAAAGTCTGCAGCCAAGGCTTTTATATATACACCTCCCTTTTAAACAAGTCAATAGTCAATGAGAAGGTATGGACAAAATACCCTGGATTTCCTTATTTCCTTGGCTAGGAAGACGCTTCTGCTTCTCCGCCTGTGGATAATGTCCCTTTATGAGCGAAAACCTGCACAGAGGGGTCCTTCATGGAAAACCTCAATGGACTTCTTTCAAATGATGATGAGAACAATCTGAATAAAGCAGGAGCCGTGAAAAGCTACAGGTGGATTAGATCCAACTTCAACTAAAGCAAACAACAATAAAAGGGGACACTTGCGTCACTTGTCTTTGCAACTTAATCTATAAACAATTACTGGCAAGTGAAAAAAAAAGATTTCAGGACAGCCGTGTTTGGATTAATAATGCCAAGCTGATGATTGTTGGCATTATATTGTTGACAAGTATATTGCTGGCACCTGCCATTTTAAAATTTTTTTTAATGATAAGCAGATGTCAAAAGTAGGATCAGTTCTTACCGCTATAATAAACAACAGCTGTCTAAAATGGGAAAGATTTGTAGCAGAAGTATGATCTGCATAGGATATTTAGATGTGTTGGTGTGTGTACATGTGTGTATCTAATTAAAGACAATAGAATATTAGCATCCATAAAGAATGAGGAAGAGTGTTTATAGACAAAGAGAATTAATAGCCCAATAGATTAAAATCTAATATTTTAATCAAGAGTTACACTGAAAGTCATTCTATCTCTCTATTATACCCATCTGCCCCCATAAACTTTTTTTCCTTTCTTTCTCTCTCCCTCATACAGAAGTAATTATCTTTCCTGAGCATAAATCATACAACAAGGGCTGATAGAAAACACAAGTTCGATATACTGATCTGTCAACACTTGGTACATCAATATCAGTCATTCCTTTCCTACTGAAACAGCCCCATCCATGTAACCTTAATTCAAAACAGCATCCTTTTTATTATCTACGTGCCACTGGAGGTAGTCATCTGGGGCCACTTCAAGACATGGTCAGCATGGGTGGGCCCAGAATTCCATTCACCTATTTACGCACACATTCCCCCCTTCTATTCATCGGTTCATCTCTTCTATCAATTCTCTCTCTCCCTCTCTCTTAAACATATATCACAAAAAGTGTTTCCTTTGGAACCATTCTGAAGGGCAGAACTGCTGAGTCCATCCTTTCAGAGCCCTCAGCCTGGGCAGGGGTTATTCCTTAAAGCATAAACCTGATGGTATCCAAATTTTCAAAAGGCTCTTCTCACTGAGGGATGGTGCCCACAAGAAGGATCTTGGCCCTGGCACACTTGTGGGTGACCTCTGCCTTGGGGCATGTTTACCAGATTCTAAGAAACAGAAAAGGGGACAAATAAATTATTTACTACAGTTATGTATGGGCTCTTTTAGAAGGAGGAAAATCAGTAAATAGATACATAAAATAGCATCTCATCATTAGATTTCCCTGAGCAACTTACAGTGTTTTTACTGGGTAAACCATAATTATGAATGGGATTTGGAAAGATTGAATGAGATATCTTGTTAGAAAAAAATGCTCCTCCTTCTACTGTGCTTATCCTATTTTCTATGCAGGCATGAACAAGAGGAAGGATGAAAAAGGTTAATGAACTAGGATGATGATGATGGTGGTGGTGATGGTGATGATTTCTATCATTTTTTTTTCTCCTGCAAGAGGGAATTAGACAGTATAGAGTTCTCTCCATTTTTCTCCTATGGATTTTTCTTCTAGGATTCTTTACCTATATAACATCTATTCTGCATGATATTACTAATATACAAAATAAAGCGTAACTATTATTGGGAAAATCTGTATGAACCACAAGCATATGAAGTGCCAGTTCAGCAGAAGGAAATCAAGATCAGTGATTATGGAGAACTGATGATGGAAGGATTCAAAGGCATTTATGGCAATGCCTTTGGAAGCAACAAAGCCACTTCTTGCTCAGGGCTAACAGCAAAGGGCAGCATTTAATCTCAGAAGAGCAGTTTGTCACTGATGCTAGGATCTCTTAAATCTGGCTCATCCTTCTTTGCAACTGCAGAATGTAATTTCCTTGTAATGTGAGAGCAGTTCCTACAAAAACCTATGATTATCTCATGAAACAAAGCCTAGTTTCCCAACCTATGTGAGTCTCTGAGAAGGCCAGCAAGCTAAAGCTGAAATCTCTGCCCTCCCTCCATTGCACAGAGTCAGCATTTGTGTATGTTGAGGGCAATAAAAGCCTTCTGAGGAAAAGCAGACATCAAACAAATGCAGATTCATAAACTTAAGGCTAGAAGAAAAGGAGTGGGTGGATTTGCCTTTAAAGAGAATTATACTGAAACTTTTTTTTCAAGTCATGTGGGAGAATGACATGAAAGTTTTAAGCTTCTTGCAGACAATATCAAGACTGCACTAGTTTGTTTTTTTAACCTGAATATTGTTAGATGTTTGGTAAAATCTTGAACATAGATGCACACTCAAAACCAAGCTATTTAGAAAACCTCAAGTATAGCTGGAAGTAGCAATATAATGCACACATCAGATGAATTAATTTCTTCTGCTTCTTTTATTCTTACTCCTCTTTGGTAAATATAAAAGAGATCCAATCAACATATATTCTCTAATCACCTACTGCCAGGGTTTCTTTTGCATATATTCTGTTATGATTTTTATACTTTCTGAGGTTTGATTTGACTATTTTTTTTCTTTTAACTAAACATTGTGGCTTGGTCTCAGCACTCTGCTTATGTCAACCTGGTTGCTTCCAAATTTAAACTACTTTCTTGCCTCTGACTATAGCATCCATCTCATATTTTAACTAAGAGGTAACAGCTTCCTTTGGTATAGAAAGCTCCATACGGTCCTGGCAGTTTTAGTGTTCATACCCAATTTATTAAATCTATCACAAGCCCCAGATGTCTCAAGGAGTTTTCGTTGCTGTAAAAATCCAGCACCTGTCTTCAGTCAAACATAAATCAGATCTGTTGCCTAAATTAATATATATTATATTATATTAATTATGTTAATATTACATATTGCAACCCTAAGTTATGGTGATAAAGTCTTTCAGCAATTCCCCCTTCTAGTGAGGCTTAAATAACATTTAGAACTTTTATCAAACAAATAGTCTGTAGAGTTTTTGACAGCTGATTTGTTTTTGTTTTTATTTTTTTTACTTGCAAAATGCTTGCTTGTATGGCTATAATTTACAGTTCAACATGTTTTGCTCATATTAAGTAAGTTTTACTTAAAGATGTGTACGTGCTTCTTGGTTTGAGCATAGTTATGGCACCAAGTGATTTTGTGGGTTTGTTATTTTAAGTGCCTCTGAACTTGTAGAGGAGAATAGAGCTTTCCTTGGAGAAAATAGGCAGTATCCATTAGTAAAATGTGAGCTTAGGCCAGGAAAAAAGGAAAGTGTGAAAAACAAATTCAGGATTGCCCTGCATTCACTGTTTTTGTTTAAGATGCAGGGAAGGGAAACACTGCCAGGCATTCAGGATTCTGTCATTACAGCCTACATCAACAGAGTTCCTATATTTCTTGTGGTGTCTGCTTCCTGACCTGGCCTACCCTGAAGGACTGATAGAACTTTAGATCACTTCACATGATCTTTCCCATAAGGCAGTGTTGTCCAAACTTGGCCACTTTAAGATGAGTGGACTTCAACTGGCTGGGGGATTCTGGGAGTTGCAGTCCACTCATCTTAAAGTGGCCAAGTTTGGACAACACTGCCATAAGGTCACTTCTATACTGCAGAAGGGTTTATTTTTACCTACAGTCTTTAGTAGGAGAGAAGCACAACTCTTTAGATTGTGGGACTGCATAACTCATATTGTACCAATGAGCTCTGATGGGAGTTATTAGTCCAAAACTTTAGTATAGAATTTCCTCCTTCTCTTTTGTCAGTCTCTTCTTTTTTTCCTCTGATAATTCCATCTCTTTTAAACAGCATCAATGCCAATTACGTTTTGGTGAGTGAGCTGCTGCAACTATTTTCCGTTTACATAACTTCATCACAATTCTGATAACCGCTTTTCAGAATAACGCTAAACTTCTAAAACTGGACTTGCTGGTCAAACTATAGAACTGCAAACTGGGAAGCTGAAAGAGCCTTCGCAGCATTCTGCTATGCCACTGTAACACTGTAGGTAACCCTGGAGACTTCCCCACATTGGGCCATTTCTGTAAAATATTGTTCAAAAAATAAAGGACTATAATATGAACAATCAATTATTGAAAGCCCCCACCCTTCTAGCCTTCTGGAAGGCCTTAAATAGCTGGCTCTTCCCCCAAGCATTGGGATCGGGTGAGGCCAAGCGATTGTTGTTGGGGGGTATTGCTTTAGGGTGCTGAGTCCTGTTTTTTGGAGGGTTTTTTAAATTGTTTCTTGTATGCTTTTATTGTTTCTATACTGCATTCTATACTGCTGTGAGCTGCCCAGAGTTATGGTATATAAGATGGGTGGCCATATAAGTTTCCTAAATAAATAAATAAATTTTAAAAAGCAGAAAAAATGTCATGAAACAGGTTTTAGCTATATGTTCATACTATTATAAGAAAGGTCACTGTTTTAGACTTTTATTTCAGCGGCAGATCTTTATGACATGATGAAATAAAGTGATCTGGACCTGTCAGAGGACAATAACCTCTGAATCCACAAGATTTGCATCTATATTGCATTTTGCTGATGGCCACAAGCTCTTGGATGGTAGTCGGGGGAACTGAAGATATTTAGCTCGTTTGGAATAAGATAGTGGGACTACAACGTTTACAGGCAAAATTCTTTGAGGGAAGAAAGTATTGATGGTTTGGCCTATATTGAATCTCACACAGCCTTTACAGCAAAGGAGCTGCTTTATGGAACTGTGGCAGGCTGAGGAGGGATGCAGAACAGACCACGCCACTGAGGGCACACAAAGAAAGGTGGCTAAAAGAACAGTAGGCAATGGCTTAGGTTGAAGAAGAAAGAAAGAGGCAACCAATGGAGGGAATGAAAAAGTTGGGCTGAGTCCGGAGAACTTCACTGAGTGACTTTGGGCCAGTCCCTCTCAGTCCAAACTTGCAGGGTTGTGGGGAAAAATTGGAGAAGGGAGTTCTATCTATGCTGCCTTGAGCTCCTGGAGGTGGGATGCAAAACGAATAAACCAATAAAGTAGCCTACAATGAGAGGGAAATTCAAGAGGGCCAAAGAATGTGTAGGTCTCAACATGAATCCCTATTGTAAGTTATACTGCTTTTTTTTTTTTTTTGGCATGTTTGGGCTTCTGCCCTCAGTGCAGCACTGTAGTATGGCCATAAGGGTCGGGCAACAGCTACTGGGGCTACATCTTACACACTGATTCAAACTAACTAATCCGTTCTCTGGCTATAGTAGCCTTCCCCAGCCTAGTGTTTTCCAGATATGATAGACTAAACTTCCTCCCTCCCTAGCCAGCATGCCGAATGATGGAGATAATGGAACTAGATTGCGGATTGACTGGGAATGATGGGAGTGGTGGCTCAACCTACTGTGCCTGGAAGGGGTCAGCTTGGGAAAGATGAGGGTACAGGTTTGAATGCAAAGATAATATGGTTACGGTGAGTGCAGAGAGACTGTCTATCCGAGGAGCAGAGCCTGTCCTTTGTAAAGCACTCACTGTGTTCCATATCTCCAAGTAATTTGAACAGTCTTGGCCCTGGATTCATGGCTATAGAAACACATTGCTGGTGGCATGGCTCAGTCCAAAGAACAACAGTGCAAGGATGGGAGGGATTTTTAGTCATGCTGGCCTCCACAACTGCCTCATAACCTGGAAGGGAATTGGTAGAAAAACTGAGAAGCCTGCCATATTGCCTCAGCCCTTCCCAGATGCAGATGGAATGGTAGACGTTTTGAAGACCAAGTGATGATGTTCCATCCTTGTTTTCTCAAGCAATCTGTGTTCCAGCTCTCCAGTAGAGAGAGGATTCATTTCAGGCTGCTTCCTACAAAAGGAGAATAAATGTTTAATCTGATTTTCATAATGTCCTTTGTTCTTGATGAGCTCGTGCTATGCCCTAGCAATAGTCAGTTGGTGAATCTGATTCAACAGCTTGAACCATTCACAAGAACAGGACTAAGAACCTGACACGCCATTGATGCGGTACCCTTGGTCTTTCAGTCTGCCCAGTGTGGGGCTCAAACTGCTTGAATACACGTGCTGCTTTAATGACCTGACCAACTAGGCTACAGCTTCTGGGGTTATGCTGATCAGCTGGGCTACTATTTATACAAATGCAATATTGAAATTCCTGTGTGCTACGTTTAGACTACAGTATTTGGGTTATGCAAATAACTGTTTCAAAGCCATTGCTTGGCCCAAGGGAGCTTATTGTTTCTTTTCAGAAGAATTATTTGTACTTCAATTAGTAAAACACACTGAATTCATTGAGCATGCTGGCCCCAACCCAATGAAGTATACACACACCAGATCCAGTGTTGAACTAAGATCTTTAGTTTCTGTTTTCTTTTTAAGCCACAGTGGTTCCCCATCTTCCTCATATTCAGTGCTACAAACTTCTTTGTTTATAAACCAGACAGTTTAAGTCAACATATTGCATGACAAGAAATGGAAGAGCTGATACTAAGATCCTTTGGGTCTGCATGCAGCTGCTGTTTGAAGAGATTTTACAAAAATGCCTTAGTAGGGTTCGCATATACAGTAATATCTCGGGTCACGAACGCTTCTGTTCACGAACAATTCGGTTTGCGAACAGCACCATTCGCAAAATTTTGCTTCCGTTCGTGAACTCCGCACTGGAGGACTCTCCCTCCAAACAATAACTACCTCCCCACCCGCCTTCCTGTCCTCCACGCCAGAAGTCGCCTCAAGCAAGGTTAGTGTTCTCTCTCTTCATACCGTACTGTACTGTACTTTGTTTCATATCTTTGTGGTTTAAAAAAAAAATACATATGGTTCAGAACGCATTAACCTTATTTACATTGAACCTTATGGGAAGATTTGATTCGGTTGGCGACCAAAATCGGTTGGCCACCACGTTCGTAGGGGTCAGAACGGATTAACCTTATTTACATTGAACCTTATGGGAAAATTTGATTCAATTCGCGACCAATTCGGTTCGCGACCAGAATTGTGGAACGAATTAAGTTCGTGAACTGAGGTACCACTGTAATATGCCAGAAAATGGTTTGCTTTTGAACTAATAGGATGAACAAATTAGGTCAGTGAATAAACCATGGTTTTTGAAACCAGTGTGTTGCAATCATAACTTATGTGCAAACAAGGATGCATGGTTTGTGGTTTCTTGGCTTATTCCTAGTATGCTTTTATGTCCTGTCCAAGCTTCTGAAGCAATCCACTGAGGGGCAAGGCAAAGGTTGCTAAAAAGCAGGGGAAAATGAAACCAGGGATTGGCTAAATAAACCAATTAATGTTCTTGGCCAAGTGTATTTAAGTTTCATACACACTGCACCTGTGGTTTTTACTGGTTTGTGAAAGGTTTTGTCATGTGCAGCATCCATGAAAGCAGATATTTCATGCATGCTCACTCCTTGTGGCAGCCACTTTTTCAGGCCTGCCCAGATGCTTTTTCAAAATTCCCTCAGCTCAAAAACAGGAGCCCCCATCATACTATGCCATACTAATTCTGAGCTTGACTTTTTAGTATTAAAGACTGACCAATAACTGTAGAGCACTGTAGAGCCTGTAGAGTATATTAAAACAGTTAAGGGGCTCGATCAGGACTTTGGGACAGTCAGTGTCTCTTGGCTCAGCCTAACTCACAAGGCTGTTCCTGTGGGGAACAATTGGAAGAAAGAGGATAGGATATTAATCTGACAAACGATATCAATCTGACAAAGGGACCTAAGGAATATTGAATGAAAAGTGAGTATCATCCAGTTCCTCCCCATCCTGCTTCCACTTCATTACTACAACTGTAGTTGGCTCCCTCTACTCCAAGTTCAGGAGATATGGAGGAAGCAACAAATGACAGTATTTTTCCTGCTTTGAAAAGTATAATTATGCCTTAGAATTTTCTGATTCAAAGATATCAGTGGTAAGCTAATCAGACCTAAGCTGATTTTTAGCTGACAATCCTATTGGACTTTTTCCATATTCTTCTTGGACAGTTGAGAAGTTTGGAAGGGTTTAGCTCAAAACTACAAGACCTTTTCCTGAGGAAGGCAGTGAGAGGAAAAATCTCTCCTGGGGCTCAAGAAGAAAGAAAGAAGGAAAGGAAGAAGGAAAGGAAGAAAGGAAGAAAAAAAGAAGGAAGGAAGGAAGGAAGGAAGGAAGGAAGGAAGGAAGGAAGGAAGGAAGGAAGGAAGGAAGGAAGGAAGGAAATCATCCATACATTTTTTGTAACAGGCATTTTTCCTTAAGCTTTATTTCTGCCCAGATTTGGATTTCTAGCAAGAACACAGAGTCTAATCCACTTAACTGTAAGTTTTAGGGATAATAAGGGGTTCACATGGATTCAGATCAAATCAAATCTTTATTATAGTCAAAGACCAGCATAGACATGAATTCAAAGAAAAGGTTCTGATTGCCACTAGGTTTACAAAGTGCTCACAGGAAAAAAAAATCAGAAGACAGTTAAAGATTTTAGCAATGAATGTAAAAGTCAAATTGACTCAAAGAGAACTGGCTACATTTATCAGACTTTTAAAAATTATTAATTCTCCTTCTGAAGTCATTACTCTGTGTACTGTCCAGGATCAGCCCAATGTTGTTGTCAGAAGTCAGTCACCAAATGATGCTCTTTAAAGCATCTTTCCTCAACCTGAAGCTTTTCAAACTTCAACTCCCACCATCACTGGATGTGTGGGTTGAGGATGACAGATATTGGGTATGATGCTTATCAGACTGTGGGATGCTAATTCAAACAATTTATTGAACCACTCAGATCTCAGTTCCTCCTTTCCACCAAGTGAAACAATCTTTTGTTTTCTCAAAATTTTCCACAAAGTTTATTTTTCCACTGGAGTTGTCAGCTAGATGTATTTATTAAATGTATATGCTACCAGACTTTATTAAATTTATTAAATTTATATGCTACCAGACTCCCAGAGAACCTGGGCAGTTTACAAATTGGTAAAAAACTTTTAAAAACAAGGAAAAAACAAAAAAAACAAAAAAAGAATAAAGATGGCAGAAATGACAAAACTGAATGGGAG
Source organism: Liasis olivaceus (assembly GCA_030867105.1). Taxonomy (NCBI): domain Eukaryota; kingdom Metazoa; phylum Chordata; class Lepidosauria; order Squamata; family Pythonidae; genus Liasis; species Liasis olivaceus. The sequence continues at coordinate 152,428,299 of CM061349.1, forward strand.
CAAAGGAAAAGGGAGGTTCAAACACCTCTCCAAAGGCCTGGGCAAAGAGGGTCTTCAGGGTCCTTCAAAGCACCAATAGGGTGGGGACTATTTGAATCTTGGGGGGAACTTCATTCCAGAGGGCAGTGTTACTACAGAGAAGGCACACTTTCAGGGTCCCGATTGTTTAATTGAAGGAACCTGGAATGCACCAACCCTGCCAGATTGGATTGGCCGGGCAGATACTATGGGAGACAGGTGGTCCTTCGAGTAACCAGGCCCTATGCCATGCAGGGTTTATAGGTAGCAACCAGCATCTTGAATTGTTCCCAGAAGCGAACTGGCAACCAGTGCTGCTTGTGAAGCAGAGGAGTTACATGTACGTACTAAGGCATGCCCATCACTGCCTATGCTGCTGCATTCTGGACCAGTTGAAGCTTCCAGGTGGTCTTCAAGAGCAGCCCCATGTAGAGTCAAGTCACGAGGTGACCAGGGCATGAGTGACTGTCTGAAGGGTTCCCCAATCTAGATCAGTTCCCCACCTGCAATGGGAGGGGATTGCCATTTGCCTGAAAGGGAGTTTTACATCTAAGTAGCAGGAAAGGGTGCTGCTCTAGAGAGGGAACAAGAGGAGGAGGATGGTGGGGAAAATGTCTGTTGAGAAATCTCCTGGTCTCCAAGTGTCTCTTGTTCATGCTCTTTTTTAAAAAATAATTGAATATGTCACACTTAATTTAGCCTTAGTCACTGTTGCCTTTGGGTGTGGGATGGAAACAATAACTCTGTGTTTTACTGCTGCTGCCATTTTAAAATCTGGTTGCTGTAAATCCCCACTGCTGATAGTAAAGACTTTTTTTTTAACAAAATGATGGTGACTGAATATCCTTAAACTTAACTTGGAGCCTTCTTGTGAAAAATCAAAATCTAAATATTCAGAATACCACCTTAATTATAAAGTTAATGTGTTATAGTGGCTAAAGTGTTTGACTAGGCCTTGACACCCAAGCCCATCCTCAGATGGGCAACTTACTGGGTGACTCTGGGCCACTTTTTCTCTGTTCCTGTCACTTGTGCTCACATGACTGTTACACAAGGGTTTCTCACGAAGCCAGTTAAAACTCAAAAGGGGGCCAAACAGGGGTGCATTCTGGCCCCTTTGTGTTTCAATTTTTATATCGCTGGTATGGCAAGATGTCAAATTTCAACTTTCCATCCCCCCAAGCTAAGAGATTACAGCACTGCTCTGCTGCTTTATGCAGATGATGCTGTACAGGTAGTCCTCACTTGACAACCCTAATTGGGACTGGCAACTCTGTTGCTAACTGATGTGGTCATTAAGCGAAATGTCATGTGACTGCTTCACTTAGTGATGGCAGTTCTGGCAATCCCAGTTGCTGTCATTGTGTGAATCCCACACAGTCATTAGGCAAGGACCCACCCGGATCCAAGCCATTCTTGGAAAAAGGTAAGGGACTGCCTCCACTTCAATTTCCCCCATCTTTGCCCTTTTGGCTGCCCGCCTACCCCTGCCTCCAGCTGCCCCTGCTGCCTAGCCCTGCCTGCCACCACACCCACTGCATGGCATGCCACTACTGTGCCAGGGCCTTCTTTCGCATGCTGCCTTCTTCTTCTTCACGCTGGAGCAGCTGGGGCCTTCTTTCATGAAACAAGGCCCTGGCCAGCATGCAAAAGGAGGCCCTGGCTGCATTGGCACAAAAGAAGGCCCCAGGTGGTACAGCAGTGGCATGCAGTGCGGCGGGCGGAGCAGCAGCGAGCAGTGCTGGGAGGCGGGGCAGCCGGTAGGCAGGCTGGCAAAAGGCAGTTGTAAATGTGGGTAGGCCCGAATTTTGTTCATGTGATTGTAGGGGTGCTGCAACGGCCAGAACTTCAAAGACCGGTCGTAAGTTCCTTTGTTCAGCGCCGTTGTAACTTCGATTGCTGAATTAATGGATGTTAAGTGAGGAGTACCTGTACTTATTTCCAGAACACCAACAGCTTGAAAAAAACTCTGGCCCAATTTTGCAGCAATGATTATCTGTCCATAAATGATCAAAAAGCCAAGATTATGGCATTTGCCAAGAGGCTGAGGCTCTGCTTGTGGAGCATTAATGGTCACAAGACAGAACAGGTGACCTGCTTCAGTTAGTAGTTATGCATGCCACTGGTTCAAGAAAGCTCACTGTCAATATTGTATACTGCTGCCACTGGGCAAAGATCTGCCAACCCCATTCTTGAATTTTTTTCACTCCAAGGGGGGAATATAATGAACATAACGAGCTCCTGAGGAAAGCTGGGATGTACAACCAACACAAAAATAAGTAAACAAGAACATCAATAGTCAAGGCAAGTACTCAGTATTAAGGACACATTTTGGTGACCCACATGTCACAGAATACCTTGCCACCTAGGATCTGCCTGTCCCCTCCCCCCCAAAAATCTTTAAAAGCAGCATTGTTCACAAACTTTTGGTGCATACGATCAACCTGTGCTGCTTTGGTGGGTTGTTAAATTTCCTTTGATTCTCTCTTTTTTTCCTTGTCATTGTATGTAAGTGATGGAACAGATAATAAATAAGAAAGATTTGAAGCTAACTCCTGGAGTGGAGGGAGAGAAAAAACGAGGCGAGGAAGGGGGATCTCGATTTCTCACCCCTCCCGCCTCTCCGTTGTTTGCTCCCCCCTTCCCCGGCCTGCAGAGCACCGAGCTGAAGCTGAGGCGGGCGATCCCCGACGGCCAGGAACCGGCCCCCAGACCCCTCCTGCGGCACTACCAGGCGGACAAGTCGCTAGTCCGGCTTGCCTCTGCTCCCATCACGTGAGTAGAAGCCGCCGCGGCCGTCGCCAACTTGCCTCCCACCAGACGCAGGATGAGGAAGTCGGCGAGAGGCGCCCTTGCCCCCGTTCCCCAGCGCGCGGCACGGGCGGAGGGAAGCGAGTACGTGAGCGCGGCGCTGCGCGGGGAAGCGCTCCGCTTTTTTCCCCGGTGGCTTGGCGGGAAGGCCCGGGCTGGCGCGGGCTGCCTGAGGCGAGCGGGGGTGGCGGGAGGGCCCACGGCTCTTCCCCCGCAGTGGGTGCTGCTGGGTCGCCCAGGAGCCGTACCGAAGCTCGGTCAGGCGAGACGGGCAGGGATCCGGCTCCTGACCCTGACTCCCTTCGCGAGGAAGGGCGGGGGAGAGGAACACCCAGATTGACTGGAAACGCTCGGGTGCCCGTGCACCCTGCCTCGTATGACGCTCGGGCGGGCCTCTAGCCGCGTTTGGCCGGTAATGTGCCTAATCCTGTCCGGGCGCTTGCTTGCTTGCTTGCTTGCTTTCGCTTCGCGGCGGCCGGAAAAGTTGCCGCTTCCGCGCGCGGGGCGCCGAGTCTTTCGCGTCGCCGCCACTGCCCGGGACGGAGGGTGGAAAGCAAAAGCCGGCCAGGCTTTCGACGCCGCTCCAGCTTTTCGTCTCCTTTCCTGGGTTGCTGCTGGGCTGCAAGCAGGGAAAGCTCGTCCTGCGGCCCTGGCAGGAAAAAGGGGTGCTGGGCATTCGGCATGCGCGCCGGGAAAGAGGCCGCGGCTACTGCTTGGCCGGAATGCCTTCTGCCAGCTGTGCGAGGCAGATGTTGGGTGGCCCCTTCGGCTTTGGCCTCCGCCCGCTTCTCTCGTCACCTCGGCAACTTCGAAAGAATTGGCTTTTCGCGCGCGCGCGCGCGCTGCGGAATTAAACTGAGCTGCTTCCTCGCAGCCCGGCTTGATCGCGCGCCCACGGGGCCCGCCTCCGGATCTGCTTTTTTGTGCAGGTTGGAGGCGTTTGTCAGCCGCCGCCGCCGCCGCCGCCGCCAGCCAGCGAACCAGGTTGCTGCGTGAGGGGGCGGCGAGGAGCCCCGCGGTGTCGGGAGGACAGCGAGCGGTAGCAGAAGCGACCCGGGGCCCCCAATGGAGGAAGAGGAAGAGATGGTGGCTGCCGTTAGCGAGGAGTGGCAAGGTGTTGCGGAAAAGAGAAAGGCCTGGGCTAAATGCAGGGACTCCTGGCAAGCGTCGGAGGCCGAGTGCCTGTCTCCAGAACCAGCGGAACTGGCCCCCGAGCAGGAGCTCCGCAGCAGCAAGTTGCCCTTGACTGCGGAAGGAGGTCAGTCTCTTCGGCGACCCTTCTCGCTTGCTCCGCTCCCAAGCCCGTTACCGCGGATAGCGACGTGCTCTGGGAAAAGCAAAGAGCCTTGTGACACCTGAAAGGCTAACAGATTTATAGCGAGCGCTTCCCGCACTCTCGTGCACGCGTTGAGGATTGCGTTTCTGGCGTTCGATGACGTCCGCCGAAGTTTATAGCTCAGGAAATCAGCTAGCCTTTCACATGCCAGAAGACTTTGCCTGCTTCTGTCGGGACAAATCCGGGGCAGGGTGGGAGAGTTTCCAGGCACTTCAATCGAAACCACACTTGAAGGGCTGGTCTACCCTTTTTCTTACGGGAAAGTAAGCTTCCCTGACCTTGGGCAGAGGGTTGCTTCCCACAAACTTGCCATGGTTAGGCTGGCTTATAAAATATATTTGCTAAGAAGAACGCTCTTCTGCTTGCTGCACAGTATTGATCAAGTGTGCTCACTGCATTTAATTGAATTGGTTTCACTCCCTGAAGATATTTATATAAGATTACACGTCGGTACATTTTTAATGCTTAATTACACATTTCTGCCATTTTCTTGTTCCTGAAAAATTATGGATTATTGCAGCTTGTCTCTTCCCTTGCTCCCAAATGATGTGCATTGATTTGCATGCAAGTCATTTAGTTAGTTAAGATTCTGTGTGGCCTTTTTAAAAAATTGCCTTGTTCGTCAACTAACTCTTTTCCTTTGATTTGTTTTGCTCTGCTGCCCTCCCTCTGTCCTGCAGGCACTATTCCAAATGAAAAGATTGCAATTTGGCTTAAAGATTGTAGGTAAGCATTTCTTGTGAAGAGTTGTGCAATTATTAAATATGCTTTTTTCAGCTGTAAGCAAAGATTGTTGGTCTCGATTCCTGGAAAGTACATGGGTGGAACATAGCACTTCATTGTGACTAGAATGTTGCAGAAGCAGCTTTGTGTTTTGTGATTCTGTGTGTGTGCGAAAGAGAGAGGAGGAGAAAACCAAAAAAAACTGCTCGGGCAGTGCCATTGGGACTATATTGTTCAGTAAATAGCAGCTGTTTTCCAGGGTTTAAAGGTTTTGTGTTCATAAGGTTTCTAGCTCATTGTAAATAGAAGTGTTTTCTGGAAATATTATATTAATAGGAACAAAGGAAATATTGTTGGTCACTTCTCTGCTTTTTCAGAACTGCAATCCTAAATACTTCTATCAGGAAGGAAGCTCCATTGCAACCAGTTGGGTTTCCTTCTATGTTTGTGAGCAAGTTTTAAGTTAAGAGAACTTGTGTTTTTTCACTTCTAAGTAAACATATCTTAGATGACATCTGTTTTATGTGTCAGAGGTGTTTAAGAAGTTCAGTTCATATTCATAACTAATGAAGTTTATTAGAATAATGATTGCAGTATCATGATGCTGGAGCAAACTTTTCTCTAAGGAGTAATTTAATGCAGTGATTGGTGCTGGATTTAAAATAGAAAGCTCCACATTCATCTCTCTGCAAAACTGGTTAATCTTGGTTCTCACCCTAGCTTACAGGGTTACCAAAAAGATAAAAGGGGAAGGCAGATATGCTGTCCTGGGGTCACTGATGAAAAGATGGAATGAAAATGTCATAAAAACTGTTGTTCTGCTGTGTGCTGTTTAAACTACGTGCAGTATTTTAGAAGGCCATGCCTTTTTTTAAAGTAAACTTTTCATTTTTCTAATTAAAGGGTTAACTGTAAAAACAAACCTGAGCAAATCAGGAAAAGATAGTAGAAGTGAATCATTTATTTTATGTGAAATCATAGTATATTTGCAGGTTGGGGTTATTTTTATAGAGTCTAAATAAGCTTAATACTGATAGTCTTTCTCCTTTCTCATTCTGCAATAACTTTTAAGCACAGATGCAGAAAACATTTCTGCTTACACTGCAGAATGTATTTGTGGTTGAGAAACTAACATAGAAAAAGGATACTTTTTTCCCTGGTAAGTTACCTATGTTTTTTGGTGGCCACACTTAATATTTCTTCGGAGAGTGGATGCGAAGGCTGCCATAAAGCAGCCATGTGAAATGGACAGAGCCAAGAGTAGAGCTAAATAACTTGTTTTTCTCTGGGTTTGGGGGGGGAGGTGGTTGGGAGGGTCTTTTAAAAAAAAAACTGTTTAACTTATTTTTGTACTTTCATGATAGTTTCCTTGCATGCTCTGTCTCAAAATGGTATGCCATTGATTTTTAGCAGTTATAATCAGAGAGGACTCTTGTTCACCCCTGTTTGTTTTAAGTAGTAAATTAATTGAAGCTATTTTTATTATCAGCCAAGATCCAAAGAAGAGTAGAGCTAATGCTGAATTCCAACTCAGACAGCAGTTTTCCATTTCAGCATTGAAACTGGAGGAACTTTAAAGTATTGATGATAGTAGCTCCTGGTGATTTCTTGCTCAGGGAAAATTATTCTAACATTCTAAATATTTTGGATGAGTCTTAAGTAGTTCTTTGGGTACTGGTTATTATTATTATTACCATTATTTTTAATATTCCAATCTTATGCCACCTCTGCTGGAAGGGGAGACGTTTACCCGGTGGGCATAACAGCAGTGCAGGGAACTGCCAGCAGAGATAGCATCAAATTGCAGTTTAAGGCAGCTCTCAATTCTAGAAAATAAATCCCATGTTTTTCAGTTGAAATGTGAGTATGGCATCTGAGGGAATATGTAGCAGCAGGATAGAGAGTGTCCTTCACAGTTTCTTTTTGCAGATTGAAAACAAAACAACTTCTGTATTTCCAACAATCCTTGGTGTTTTATTTAATACAGGTTGTTGCAGATTTCTATCCAATAAAAGCACCCACCTCTGTTGTTGCCATATTTGGAATCTCTGTTGAATATAGCATGGATATTACTGCTTCCCATCCCAGAATGGCTTGGGTGGGAATAAAATCAGTCTTACCTTTTGGTTAAAAAGCATATTTTCTACTATAGCCCCTGAAAAAAGAGGTCTGTGTTTTGTTTTGTTTTATTTTTCTTTTTGGAGGAAGCTATTTCTATAACATTAACTGAGACAAGGGTGCTGTGTTATCAGGTTCAAGAAAAACAACAATGAAACTGCTTAAAGACTTTGCAGAGAAATAATCTAGAAACCTTGAAAAACTTGAAAATCAACTTCTTTTATTTTTTTATTTTTCAAATTCAGAACTGGATAATCTTGTTTTTGCAGAATTCCTGTAAGGTATATGGTAACTGATATGATCAATCTCTCAGTTTTGTGTTTATCCAGAGCTTTTATAAATGTGTTGTAATCTTTATATACATTTTGTCCCTTTTGATGTCTTGCTATTTGTATTTATACAATATAAATCTTTTATAGAAGTCATTCGTGAAAAATAGAAATTCATATACAATCTACAAAGGCATCTAAGTATGATGTTTGAAATTTAGCACTTCCTCATTCAAATCCCAGTATGAAAAATTCCAGTTTGTTTGGAAGTGAGGCTTCTGATTTAATTTCAGCAGTGCCGTGAGCAAACACTTGACATGAAAAGTGTCCTGCCAAATTAGCGGTATTAGCTGTTAGCTAAGCTGGGTTCTTAGCAGACCCAGTGAATGATCTGTGAGGAGATGATGTGGCCTTGATGAAGCATCCAACAGTTTGGATCAAATCGAGTTTCGTGAACATAAGGCCCCTAGGAACCCCATTTAAGATCAGGCATTAACTGTCATGCATATGTCTTTAAAAGCTTTCTTAGTAAATGGAAACTAAAACTACTTTTCTGATTCTAGCATGGTGTAAGCCACCCTGGGAAAACCTGGCTTTGAAAGGTTTCCTACAAATTTGTAAAATAATCAGGTAATCAATCAGGAGTTGGTAAGAGGTGCTCCGATAAAGAACTTATCTTTTTGTTTTAGGATGCTATTTAATTGTCTGGTCTCAAACATGACTGCATGATTCAGACAGAAGAATCCAGAATTTAAAAAGAATTCTTAGCATTTGCGAGGGAGTGACAGCTTAGAATTTAAATTTGGTATATCTCATCAATTGTAAATTGTAGTATCATCCAGAATGTGAATGAGAAAGAGGAGGAAAATTGCATTTTAGTTTCTGATGACTTGCTGGCTCCTTTGAAAGATCATTCACTTTTTTTTTTTTTTTTTACACTGAGTGAAAGACTTGGTAGATGAGTAGGCTTGTCTTCTCTATATGGTCCTGTTATATAAATGACAAGTTCTTTCTAGAAAGAACTTGTTCTTGCTCTCCTGGCATTTTGCTTGTCTGCAGATTTTTTGTACAGAATCTCCTTTGATTTTTAAGGACTTCCTGGAGCATCTTTAAATGAACAAGGCGAATAGGAAGAGGCACAGTTTCAAAGGCCAGTTCTCGAAAGTAGCACTTTTTGTGTGCTAAATTAAGTACTTGGTAGATAACTCCTGAATCTGTCAATCTAATTCAGTGTGGAATAGCTTTCCTCTGCCAGTCTTCCCCAGCTTGGTGTCCTCCAGATATCTTGTGTGACAGGATGGACATTAGTTCTGCTTTGTAAGGACGATGGGGACTGTAGTGTCACACGGAAGGGAATCAAGTGGAGTGTGGGGAAGGCTCTTCCATGCTAGTTTATCAAAGACAGAAATTGCCTGTGTGATAGACAGTGGTGGTGCTTTTAGTCCAACAGATGCCTGCAAAATGCACATTAGCACATGAAGAAGATAAGAAAGCAAGAGTCTGCCACATGTTTGTTTGTTTTATGGCACAGCTAATTTTTATACTTTGTGCTAAATACAGTAATTTGGTTCAGCCATATATCCTGTTTTGAAGCTGTATATAGCTTCTTGGTACTTGAAAAGCACAACTCAAAAGCATGGTCTCAGTACACTTGTTGTTCCACCCTGAGTGGTAAAGGAGGCCTTGGTGAGACTGAGTTTTTGTTATTGAAATTATTTTAAAGTTCTCAGTACAGGAGTTATTCTAAAGCTTAAGTCCTTTCATATTTTATCTTTCTGAGATTGTATGATACAACTTCAATTTGTTATTATGCCTGTTCAGTCAGAAATTGAGTTCACTGAGACCTAGTCCCAAATCAAAATATATACGTTTGCTATCTTGAATGTATAGACTGAGAAGATGTAGTGATGGAAGTGATCTTAAAATTATCAGCATCCAGTTAGATTTGTTATTTCTATTAAAGTTACTGGATGCAGTAATAAGGTGATTTTGAAGTGTCTTCTAGATGTGTTTCTAAAATAAGGCCATATTATCTGAACCTGGGATTTCATGTAATACTGTTGAAATCTTGCATGAAATCTGCAATCCTACATTTCAATAATATTTAAAAATTAAAAGTTTTTAATTTAAATTTGGGTGGCTGCAGGTCTTTTTTGGTAGGAACTTGCTCTCTTAGCCTTTTTCCTGAGCTCTTTAGCTTTCTTTCTTTAATAATAACCTTCAAGTTTTTTTTTTTAAATCAAAGAAGGATGTCCAGTCAATATCTCCTGTTCATAGAATGAACATCACCAATCGGAAAAAAGAATGGGGAGGGGGAATGATCACTTTTCTCTCATAGTCTCCTCTCCCTACCGCCACACACACACTTTTCTTTCCAAATACACATTAGATTTGGAGGGAGGAGTTGAGGGTTGCAAGAAGGAAAGATGGGGAAAATGCCCTTACTTAAATGGAAGTTCCAAACACGCAGGGGATTCCAATATCATAAGGGAGCATCATGCTTTGGGAAATTACTCTATAAAAAGCTTGGTTAATAAAAGATTAATTGGAATAATGCAAGGCACATTTGAATGCTGGTGTTGAAGGAGCTTTTTGTAGTTCCAGAAGATGGAAGTTTGTTTTCATTGGCTGGGTAACAATCAGGAAAGTTCAATTTTTTGTCCCTGCCAGCCAAATACACTGTACTCATGAGTTCTTGAGAGGGTGGGCTCTATAATAAATGCTTCTGCACATGGCATGTTTATTAAAATGGAATTGCAACAAAAATCCTCTCAATTTCTCTATATATTTTGGTCTAGTTTTACTACTAATACATTCCATAGTGATATACATGTTAGCTTCTTTACAGCAAGGAAATCCAAAAAGTTTTCAGTACTCTAAAAACCTAATGGATTTACAGTACCATCCTGTATATTTTTGCTATACTGTAAATCTCAGTCAACCAGTGGGATTTACCCCCTGATATATATATTTTAGTACCATGGCTCTAAATAGGCTGTGAGTCTGCATCTGTTGATGAGACTCCAGCTAAAGTGTGTGCTACAGTCCATGTTTTGTGATGCTTCAGATGGACAACAGCCATCACTATTCATCAGCAAGCACAATCAGCTACTCTGTTTTTCCTTCCTTAAGTTATTTTTGGGTGGAAAGAAAAAAAAAGTGGAAGCCTTGGTCAGAGAACATAGGACAGTTACAAATGCAAGACTAGATGCTCTGTAAAATCCTGTGTTTGAGAGGAAAAAAAGCCTTGACTGGAACCACCTTTTGTCTTAAAATAAGTGCAGCATACATACAAATACATATATATCTTACATTTCATTATTGTAATTGCATGCCTTTTTGCCACTGAATTACCTTGAAACTTGTGTGCAGCAGTCTTGTTGGCCTATTCCCATCAAATTCAATGAAGCAAGTATAGGATTCCGTCGTGATGATGCATATTATTCCACCCTAATGATAATTAACATTACAAAATATCTTGCTACAAATATATTTGAATTATGGCTAATCCGTTACAGGATACACATGCAATCTTTGTGTGTGTGTGTGTAATGTGTGTGTGTGTACACGCATGCGTACAAGCGAGAGAGAAAGGCATACAGTTTTATATTAGGACATCTTGGGTGTGTGTAGATGACAAAAAATGTTGGTGTGGTCTGAGGCTAAAGCCACTGAAGACAGCAGCCAAACATTTGGCTGGTTAGTCATATTTTTTAAAATGCACTGTGGTTGTGTTCCACCCTTTCTCTAAGGAGCTTCAAGTGGTGTATATGAGAGGGTTGTCTCATCTTATTATATGTTATAAAATGTCCAATGTGGTCTATCATATGTATATTTGTTATTCCCGCCCCCCCCCCCCCAGTTCTCTGGTTTGTTTGCCCTATTAGTTATCCAAACCCCCTAAACTCTGTTTGATTTTTATCATTTCCTGGGAGTAGTAAATAGTATTGTCTCTCTGTATGTCAGATTTCATTTTTCTAACAGATTGCTAAATTATAACCTTCCTTTCCTCTGAGAGCTAAAGGTGGTACACAGGTAATACATACTTAGTACTACCTCCTCCAATTTTGTTCTCACAGTAACGACTCAGTGATTTGCTCACACTCCCCCAGTGAACTCCATGATCAGATGAGCGTTTAAACCTGAGTCTTCTCTGTCCCAGTCCAACACTATAACCTCTACATCATGCTTTGTTCTGTTGTTTCTGCAGTTCATCTTTCCCTCTGCTGTTTGGTTCCTATATGGTCCTCAAGTAATTTCCTCCATTTATTCACTAGCATAGCATGACTTGTACCTACTTGCCCAGCCTGTGCTCTCCAGAGGCTGCAACTCCTATAGCCTTCAGCCACAATGGCAGTGCTCGACAGGGATAATGGGAATTGTACTCCAACACATCTGGAAAGTGCCAGGGTGAGGCATGTTAGACTATACTGAATGGCAGAAGCTCTCCGAGGTTTCACAAAGGGGGCTTTCCCAGTCTATCAGGAGATAACAGAGGCTAAATTATCTGGGACAGTTTGCATACTATGGCTTTTTAGTCGCTTTGGTGTAGTACTTAAGGAGTGGCCTAGAAACCAGGAGACTCTGAGTTCTAGGCCTCCCTTAGGCATGAAAGCCAGCTGGGTGACTTTGGGCCGGTCACTTTCTTAGCCCAACCCATCTTGCAGGGTTGCTGAGGGGAAAATAGGAATAGGAGGCAGGAGTATTAGGTATGTTCGCTGCCTAGATAGATAGATAGATAGATAGATAGATAGATAGATAGATAGATAGATAGATGAATAATAATAATCTGGACTCATGGTATTGAGAAGAAATATTTGAAAAGGAGATGCTCAAGGAGTGGAGCACCTCTGATACTGGGCTTCTTTCTTGACCAGCCTGCATGGCAGATTGATATTCAACCTGTTTTGTTTTGCTCAGAATATATACATCAATAGAGCATAAAACACTGCAGTTGTTAGAGGGAAGATAAAAAGTTGGTGCTCTTGTCCTAATCAGCTTGCAGTTTTCAACTGTTTATTTTAAACCTCTTCAAGAATGACTTTGAAAAGCCCTTAGTCTAAATATGTCCTCTAGCGCCCATTATTAAGATTGACAAGAAAATTGTTCATGGGTAGAGTTGTATTTATCTAATCTTCTAAGGATCAACTACACCGCCATGGAATTTCCATTGCCACCTATTAAGGGACAGGGGTGTTGTAGGGGTCATCAAATGTTAATTTTTAGGGGAGATGTGGGACTTCTCTGCAGAACCAAAACAATCCCAAATAGATCAGAATAATTACGCCATACAGTTAAGAGCTACAGAATTCTCAAAGGTTCTAAACAGACGTTCTTCTCTCTTATCATAGAATAGCAGCCAACAGCACTAGAACTTTAAAAGAACCCAATTTATGCCAGCAGTTTAGGCACATGTCACTCTGCACAGGACTGAATTGTTTCAGCTAGATTTAATTGCATTTGTCTTGTAACTGCAGGGTGCAAGAGCAATCCACTGAAATATAGCATGCTTCAGTCCTATAAATTGGCATGTTGAACTGACTTCCTAGTTTTTCTGGTAATAATAGAGGAGAAGTTTGCCACTGCTGTGTTCTGAGATTTTTTTTAAACTTCCCAGTCTAGCTGATACCCTGGTATTTTATAGTGGTCTCCCATCCAGGTGTTAATCATGTCCAGCTCTGCTTAGCTTTTTCAAAATGAACCAGGGTCAGCTGGATAATGTCAAACGCTGTGACAAATCATGTTTAAGGCTCCTTTCTGTATGTATGCTTATTTGGAAGTGAGTCTCTGTAGGACTCCCTTCTGAGTAAATATGCCAAGAGTTGGACTTCAAGCTATCTAGTCCCTTAAAATTAACTTGTATCCATGCCAAAAAATGATGGATAATCTTCTTGGTTTGATATGCTTCTTCATACATGCTGATATAAGAAAATGTGCAGAGCTCCTGTAAGCAAGTATTTTCTTGATAAAAGAAATGTTATCCTTACAGGGTTATAACATAAAGACGTCTTCAGCATTTACAGTTGTATTCTCATAGATCTGTTTTTCAAAATGTATGTTTGGGTTTATATCTAACATGGTTACGCTGTCTGTATCCAAAATGCTCCTGCACTTTGAAAATTATTGTTGCTGCTATTATTATTGCTCTGCTCTGCTCTGCTCTGCTCTGCTCTGCTCTGCTCTGCTCTGCTCTGCTCTGCTCTGCTGCTAAGTGATAAAACCTTTCTGAGCAGTAGAACAGGAAGAATATAATGTAAAAAGATATATATAAGTGCTATAATCCATTGAAGACCATCCAGAAGCTACAGCTGTTACAAAATGCAGGGGTATGAACAGTACTGGGCATTTCATGATACTTCATTGTTGCCAGTTGGCTTCCAGGTGCTGGTTGCCACCTACAAAGCCCTTCATGGCATAGGGCCTAGTTATCTGAGGGACTGCCTATTTTCAATTGCATCCGCCTACTCTGTACATTTGGTCAGAGGGGTGCACTCCAGGTCCCTTCAAGTTAATGCTGCCATCTTGTGGGACTGAGAAAGCGTGCCATCTCTGTCGTGGCCCCTGTCCTCTGGATCAGCATTCCCCTGGAGATATGTATGGTGCCCCCTCTCCTGGGATTCCAGAAAGCCCTTAAGACCTTGCTGTGTTTACAGGCCTGGGGTTAATGTGGTAGTTATCTATTGGCTGGGCCCCTCTCATTCTGTACTGTTTGTGTTATTTGTCATTTTAGTTGTTTGAGGCCGGGCTGCCTGTTTCTGTTTTACTGTTTTTTGTGGGCTTTGTAAGCTGCCCAGAGTCTTCTGGAGTGGGCCACTATATCAAATTGAATACATTACATTAAAACAAATAATCCCATTATAATATGGGCACAGGCAGTAAAAATACATAGCTGTGCGTCATAACCATTCCTTCTATGCCAGCACTAAAATGCTCTCCTTTTTAGCATTTAGGGACCTTGTGAAAGCCAGCAGATGCGAACTGGGTAGCCAGTGATAGTGCTGAACTATAACTCCCATCATCCTTTTCTGTTCAGTGAACTGACTGGGGCTGCTAGGATTTATGATTCAGCAACACTGGGAGGTTGCCACAGGTTCTCCACTCATCCTGTGAGTACTGAGGAAGGGTTTTGGTAAGAGTGAGCCCTTTCTATTCCCAATCCATCATCAATTTAGGAGGAGAAACTGCTATTTTGTCTGTGTAGATCTATGATTATTTTGGCCCTGTATTGGTGCTTTTCATCTGAATTTATAATGCATTTCCTTGCAGTGATATCAAGGCTGGGCAGAATTTCCTTTCTTGACCTTGTGTTCTAAATTTGTGTAGCTGTTATAGAAAACAAGCAGTTTCACTGGAATTGAATGAGCTATTTCCTGATGATAACTTGAGGTGGGGGTAGGGGAAAGCTGTTTTTATAAATAACTTCTTTACTGGAATATTGTGTGAAAAGTGATTGATGAAGCCTTTGGACCCAGCAGGACATATTTCTGAATAAATAAGTAAAAAAAACATTCAAATGCTTGCTTAAATTAATGTAGCAAATTCTATATGTTTCTTATAAACCTTGATGAACTTCAAAAGTGCTTGGTTGCCAATTTTCTTTTTTTTTACTAACCATATCCTTAGATTTTTTTTCACGCTGAAATATAAACAAGGAAGTCTTCCACCTTAAATGTAGGCTGATTTTTATTGTCTAAACTTGAGAACTTTTTAGGGGTGGGAAAGCCATCATTGCCATGGCAGAGGAGACAACAAAAAAAAAAAGAGAGAAAACATATTTTAATTGGAAAGTACATAGGAAATGTGTAAATCTTTCCAGAAATGGGCAGTTCGTAAAATGTCTGCTACAGAACAAATCTGATGTCTTAATTATAGCCTGGGAGCAAAGTTACATTTGGGGAACATGGCATGTTGATGCCTTTTAAAGCTCTGGTGGGAAGGGTAGGGAGGAACTAATCTATTTGTTAATTCTCATTTAAAGCCACTGTGACATAAACAAGCATAAGTTGGCATGCTGCTTTCTAGAGTTTCTTAAAGGATGAGAAATGTTTAAGTAAGGGATAGCTCGGTGGTAGAACACATGCTTTGATATAGATGGTCTCAGGTTCAGTCCCTGTCATCTCTAAAAAGAGCTGGACCTGGGTTTAAAACCCTGGTGATCGCTGCCAGGCTGAGTATGATATTGCATTAGATATTGCACACACCCCATATAAATAATTGTATTAAAAAAAATTTAAAGGAAGATAAAAACTAATACAAACTAATATAAAGTAAGAAAAAGAAAGAAATCAAAGAGAAAGCTAAAAGTGCAAGAAAGGAAAAAAAGTAAAAGAAAAAGAAAAAAGAAAGAAAAAAAAATACAAAGAAGTGGCTTCCAATCTTCTTTACAGCAGTTAAAAGTACAATTATAAATTTACCTCTTACTCTATAGTTACAGCATGACTCTCTTCTTTCTGTAACTTATCCTGTCTAATCATCAAAACCATAAATCATAAGTTCATTTTTTTCTGTTTTAAGCAAAAAGTCCATAAAGGCTTTCCAGTCAGCAATACAGGTAGTCCTGTGAGAGTCAGAACGAGAGGGGTTAAGAATGTACTCTCATCACCAGAACAATGAGGAAGAGATAAGAGGATGAGACTGGCCCCTCCCTAAAGAATGCAAGGGAGGTTGGGAGGGTGACCCTGGAAATTACTCTCACTCTGAGAAGATTTCTGTAACGGGACTGAAGCCAATAAACCTTGCTGGATTGAATCTGTACTGTCTCCTGGAGTTTCCTGGGCTAATCCTGATAAGTCCTCGAATTATGACCATTCATTCAGCAACCATACAAAGTTAAGATGGTGCTGAATGAAGGGACTTAGGGTATTCAAAGTTCCAGCTGTTGCAGTGCCCCAGAGGTCATGTGAACAAAATTCGGATGCCTGACAACCAGCTGGCACTTATGACCAGTTGCAATGTCCTGCAGTCATGATCACCATTTACGACCTTCTCTGCCTGCTTCCCCCAAGCAAAGTCGATGAGAAGCCAGCAAGAAAGATTGCAACTTGCTGGGATGAGTCCCGCCCCCAACCAGGCCTTTTGCACGCACCGTTCCTTCCTTTCCCCTTTGCAGGCACACATCTTGCACCCTCTTTCCCCAGCCTCTCTGCGATCTCATGCATGTACCCCCGTGCCCTCTTTCCTTGACCTCCCTGCGCTTGCATACATGCACATGTACCCTGCACCCTCTTTCCATGGCTTCCCTGTAATTGCATGCATGTTCCC
Organism: Liasis olivaceus; assembly: GCA_030867105.1. Lineage (NCBI taxonomy): Eukaryota > Metazoa > Chordata > Lepidosauria > Squamata > Pythonidae > Liasis > Liasis olivaceus. Next base: position 152,444,835 of record CM061349.1, read on the forward strand.
CGCTCCTTCTTTCCTTGGCCTTCCTGTGATCACATACATCCCATGCCCTCATTCCCCAGCCTTTCTGAACTCACACCTCACCAAGCACCTCCTCCCCTGACTCGTGCATGGCCTGTGCCAGACCTCCCAGGGCCTTCCCCACCCCCCCTGCGGCACCCCCACGCTCCTTACCTGGGACTTCCGCCACTTCCCACTTAACAACCAGCATGTCTTGGGTTATGACAACAACCGGGACTGCCTGGATTGCTCTCACTAAGCGATGTGGTCACGAGACATCACACTTTATGACCACATCATTTAGCAACAGCAGTCCCAGTCCCAATTGCAGTTGTAACTCGAGGACTGCCTGTAAATGTAGATATTGTCTTTTCTCTGATTAAAGAAGTCAATTTAGCCATCTCATTAAGTTATTTCATCTTTACCAACCATTCCTCCATTGTGGGTAATGCCAAATCTTTCCATCCTTGTTCATACAATAATCTTGCTGCAGTTATTATATGTATTAGATAAACCTCTAGAAAAATTTTAAAAGAAGCTTTGGTAAATTGAATGAGAATGAATGTTTTCTCTCTCTTTCCTTCTGTTTTGATCATACCCTCCAGACTATTGATATGCCACAAATCATAAATACTGGTGTGCGTTGGTTTGTGAATTAGAGTTTTCATATTTTTTTAGGCCACAGAACCTGTTAGTTAAAAAAAAAATTCTCAGAATCCCTGATCAAGAAGAAAAGCTGTTGTGATAGAAAATTGGCTGCATTTGAGAGTTGTTTTTTTTACTTTTGCCCTTACTGTCTCACAGGACCCCATGAAGTCCTTACAAAATTTTAGGGTTCCATAGAACTCAGTTTAAAAAACCCAGGATTAATACACTTGTGGGTTGTCTTGGAACTGCTGTCATTGATGTTGGAGACATGTGGAGTTAAGAAGTACTGCCTTGGCTTGGACAGGTATTTGGCTGCAGACTGGCCAAACTGGACTTTTCTTGCATCATAGCTTTGGTTGGTTTGATTTTCTTCACAGGCCAATTAAAACAAAGCAGCTGTTGTGTAACTGTTCTAATGTACTGCAGATTGGACAGGTTTTTTTTGTTTGTTTGTTTGTTTTCAATTGAGAGTGCCTTTGCTACAATCCAAAGTGGAACTTTGCTGCCATCCATATTTAGAGATGGCTTCCCTGCCCCCCAAAGATTGTCTGATAACATAGATACCCCAGAACAGGGTTTCCCAAGCGTGGCAGCTTGAAGATGTGTGGACTTCAACTCCCAGAATTGCTGGCTGGGGAATTCTGGGAGTCGAAGTCCACACATCTTCAAGCTGCCAAGGTTGAGGAACACTGCCTTAGAAGATAAATTTGATTACTCTAAAAGAAAAAAAAAAGTTGATCAGATGCCCCATGGCAGCAAGACAGTTATTGGGTACAGTATCCTATTAGCACTTCTTCATAAAACCGCTGTGTCATGTAGCAGCTGTTTTCAGCGGTGAGTGTAACAATTATTGTGCTAGGGCACTATCATCATAAAACAAAAAGTTGGTGCTGCAGCTGTGTGAAGATATTTTAGTTTCCCAGTTCAGTCTGTGATTCAGTTTTACAGTAATCATCTTTCTCCCATTCTGTGGTGCCTGCTTCACTAAGTGCAAAGGAAGAGTCTCCCCTGCTCCCTCATCTGTAGAACAAGTTGTTTCACACAAGTGCAGAATAACCAAGGCCTTTCCCCCTCAGAAGCAGTCTTCATTTCCAGCAGTATAATTCACTTCCAAAGGGGCTCAGCTGACTCAAGGCCTTGCTGCTGTAAAATAACTCATTTCTAAATATTCCACTTGTTCAGCTGGGCCCCCCGAGGGCTTCCTATGCACATAAATTGCCTGTGTTCAAACACACATTCTCTCTCACTGCTTTCATTGTAGTGGGATAAATTACAGGGCCGCCCGTACGTAGGAAATACACAGGGAGGCTGTTTGACAGAGCAGTTTTGCTGGTAGCTGTTAATCGGCTCTAGAGGTGAAAGGGTTTGCTTCTGGGAGAGGCTGCCAGCTTTACTGTTCGCTTACCATTTTGCTACCAGCCAGGACTATGTATCACTGGCAGCTGCCTAGGAGGGATCTGGAGACACTCTGGAGTGGCCATTAAGGAAAGAGAAGGGGAAGAATGTTAAAAGAACCATTAAAAGCCAGTAGTGTAAACAATAAGTGCCTTTGTTTAAACTCTGGGTTGGAAAGGCTGTTGCTTGAAAACCTTTAATAAAAATGCTTTTTTTCCCCTCTGAGTCTTCTCCTATTGACATACAAGTACTCCAGAGTTTCATTGCATAGCCATTTTCAGGGGTTTGTTTGACACTCCTTTCCCTTGTTAAACTGCCTCGGTGATTTGATATTGGCCGTCCATATTCAGAAGGAGGGAGTAGGTTTAGAACACCAGTTGCTTCAGTGTCTGTGGTCAGTGTCCCCTTAAAGAGAAGAGTGAGACAATTCTAAACTGTTTTGGAGACACAAATAAGGAAAGTGACACCAAGTTTTGTAATGGCATTTGGCTTTGGAAATGGAATGAGCAAGGAGATCCAGGAGAGGCCACATATTACAGCTTAATTTATTGAAAAAACATGGCAGCCTAGCTATTTTCTGGATTAGTGTTATTTGAAAATACCCAGTAGTTGAATTTACTGTATTCAAATCCCATTGATTTCACTGGAGCCTAATGTCATGAATAACTTAATCCCAGTCAGCAAATTCTTCTTGTCCTGATTCTCAGGTTTATCTAATTCAGAACTTTCACATTTTCTTACCTCAGTGGTTGGTAGACAACTTGGTGGCCTTGTACCCACAATTCTCACATGCCAAATTATTGGCTGTGCTGGTTGAAGATGTGGGGACTGGCTCCCAAATATTGTAGAGGCACTAGATTGCCTATCCCTGTGTGATGCATTGAATTAACAAGGGCAAAATATGCAGACTTCTTATCCTAACTGAGGGAGAAACAGATCTTTGGTAATCAATTTAATCTCTTTTTATATTGCATGCCTTCCCCTTATGACCAGTAGTATAATATTGATTTGTGCTGCTTTGGTACTGTTCTGCTTCACTCAATCCAGTAATCAGTGTGGCATCTTTAAGGGCTTTGGGGGCATGGCAGCTGACAGAAAACTCTACAGATGTTACTAGGATACAGTGAGAGATTTTTTAAATATGAACTCTGTGTTTTCAAATTTATGCTAAAGTTAACAGGTAGTTTAATTTTCTCTTGCCTTAAGAGAGGTTTTTGTTTCTTGCAACTTTGATGTTGTTCATTGGCACCTGGTGCCTCTAAAGAGCAGATATGGGACCTACTGGCCTCTAGATCAGGGTTTCTCAGCCAGGGTTCTGTGGAACCCTAGCATTCTGCAAGAGCTCACTAGGGGTTCCCCGGGAGATCATGATTTATTTAAAAAATTATTTTAAATTTGGGCAACACACTCTTGTAGTGATGAGTTGAGACCAAGCAAAAATATAGTTACAGGTGAATACTATATTGCAGGAAGGGAGAAATATATTACAGGAAAGGAGGAATATATTGCAGGAAGGGAGGAATACAGTATATTGAAGGGGAGGGAAAAGTGCATTTTTCAAGAAATTAATGGACTTGTCCAACTTAGTCTGTGATGTCAGTCTCCCCCTCCTTCATCTTTTCCTTGCAGTTTTCTTGTAGTTATTTTATTTTATGTTACAGACAAACACTGAGTTTTAGTAGTATATAGATTGATTAGACAAACTGGACATCAGATAAAAATTTCAGAAATAATGGACATTTAGGAACTAACATATACTTGTTCTATTCAGAATACTACTATTCTGAAATAATATTCTCTTTGATTAGAGTGTTACTCTAGATTAATAAATAAAACATTTAAACAGAGGGCAATAGAAGATTTGTGCTAAAATTCTATATGTGGAAAGGTTCTGCCCTTGTAAAGATGGTAATACTGAAACACAAATTCATATTCTGCTATATTGTAATTTCTATCGAGACGTACACAAAGAGCTGTTCACTCCTCTTTTAACTCCATTTCCGTGATGGACTGAAGAATGTTATGTGCAATTTTTATTAGCAGAATAAAGACTCCAAGGTAACTCTTGCCATTGTAAAGTTTGTTTCTGCTGCTTGTAAAACTTGCATATTGCTGATAGCAAAATAGCGCAAGCATGTTTGTATACAGTATTTTTTAATCTTGTATGCTGTATTTTATCTTGTATGTTCTATTTTGTAATTCTACGCCTATAGGTTTTATTTAGTAAGTTTTATTTAGTCTGGGTCACTGACCTCTAATAAAAGATTTGATTTGTTTTAATTTGTCACTGATGGTTGAACTATTTACTTCAGCTACAGGGGAAGGCTATGAATCAAAAATAGGCTGAAAACAAAAGACTCAGTCTAAAAAAAGCAAAGTTGTCCATGTTGGTCCTTAAGAAGATAATAAATCTTCAATTGATTGTGAAGTATTTTATAAACAGAGTAGCAAGCAACTTTTGAATTCTCAAAACTCATCAAGCCGAATATTATGCAAAGCAGTGGATAAGGGAGAGGATGGGGACATTTTAAAAAGTGTTGGATAGTATAGCCATAAGGCTACATTTAGGTATTGATTCAAGCTAGATGGCATTAAGTTAGGCATAGCATTATGAGATAAAGAAGCACTGACTTACTTAAAAGAAAGGTCAGAGTGACTTACATATCTCTCTTGCTTTAGTGAAACAAATATAAAGAATAGAGAAAAGAATAGAGAAAAAACATGTCCATCTACACATTAGCAAAATGCTATTACTGTATGGCCGCTGCATGTATTATATTCCAAACTCAGCAAAACTCAAGAGGAATGTGATTCAGAACTGGGGGGCTGCTTCCATGCCATTCCACTTGTACTTATAGCAGTGCTACCAGAACAACGTGAGTTGGGAAAGTGATTTATGGTTACTCCTCCATGCTTCCCCTGGGCTGAGTGACTTTGCCAGGGAAATCATTTCCTCAGCTGCATGACCAATTTGATTGTGTGGCCTAAGAAATAACTACAGGAAATGACTACTATGATCTTTGGCCGTTAGAGTCTCTAAGGTGACACTCTTATGTATCTATTCAAGGGTTTCCTTCTAGGTAAGTATATGCAGGATTGCAGCCTACATGATCTACCAGAGGGGGGAGTAAATTAATGAGTGATTTAATTATCCATAGTAATAATTAAAGAACAATCCTTAGACAGAGATCTTGAAATATTTTTGACTTGTATGATGTTCCACATTAAAGGATTTGGAGTATATGTGTTTGTGTAAAAAAAACAAACCCAAGATGATTTGGTGGGTCTTTTTCACTGGAGAGCTGAGTTGCCGGTTGTTCCACTGGCTGCTGTGTGTCTCTCTGTAGAGGCAGCTTAGTGTGCAGGTGGTGAGAGTTGGCCTTGTTTGCCTGGGTTCTGTGAATACTATCACTTGTTGATTTCTCCATACCAGCAGGTGAAACTTTTCACAGCACAGAGGTAAACAGACCCACCTGCTAAATTCTGTGCAACAAGCATCTGTTGATAGGATTAGAGCAGGCTGGGCTGGTTTTCTGTTTTCCTTAGTTGGCAAGGCTATTGAAAGACTAGAGTTATCAACTGTTGACCTGGAAATAAGGCCTCTTCTTTAAAAATTGCCACAAGGCAACAGATGGGACACAGCTGTTACACCTGTTCCTCCCAATGCACATTGTAGCACAAAAGCAACATATGGATAGAGTTGTTGGGGCACTAAGATAGGATTTTCAGATGGATCTCCTGGTGATGAAGGAGCTCAAGCACTGGGACCCCATCCCACTGTGCAGCATTGAGGGTAGGCAGAGAGGAGGAAGAAGGATGGGTGCTTCTTCCCTTCTACAGTAGTGGGCCCAAGCACCTCAAGGGACTCCCATCACCTTTTTAGTCACTGGGAAAATATGCCTCCCCTGGCTGAGGAAAGGAGGAAGAGCAGGCTGGCAGTAATGGTGCTGCTATGATTGATTTGGGAGTAGCAGTGAAGGAGGAGGAGATGGGATAGCTCCAGCTCCTTCCTTCCTCATTACAGCTCCTATTGGGGCTCCTTATGACCTGGTTCATTGTTGTTGTAAATATTGAAGGCATGGGGCAAAGAGTGGGATAAGCGGGAACCCATGGCTCCCTGGGCCAGTGGGCTCCAAAGTTTCCCCCTCTGCCTCCACTGTTTGGAGGAGTAAAGTCTACTTGCCATAGTCTTGGGGGGGGGGGGAACAGATGAGCAGACTGTCATATCTTCAGTGGTCACATCTGTCTTATGGTTTTAGTGACTTTCAGAAACTCCGTGCACACTGATTTGGCTGCTGACAAGCCTACAAAGGGTTCATGGTACAATACTGTGTATGTTTACTCAGAAATAAGCTCCACTTAGGAGACACTTATTCTCTAATGCGGTTTACAGTTGCAGTCTAAATTGAGCTGAAGAATATAACAAAATGATAAATCTTTTTCTAATGGTAGCTACATAGGACTGTGTGGGTGAGTGTGCCCATCCTTTGACATCTGAAGTATGCCCTTTCTGTCCATTCTTTCTGAATTGGATACAGGAACATGTCATAAAAGTGTTTTAAAGTATGAGTTTTCAATTACATGTAGTTTATCTATGAATAATTAAGGCATCTTTAAAAAATGACTAATTTTTCACCTTCCTGCTGTTGTGCTAGCCCACACTTAAGGCAGCTCGTGCAATCTTGCTCATGCTTATTTGGAAATGAAATCCAACAGTTCAGTTCTTGTACCAGAGCAGGCATCGCTTAATTGGCTTTTGCAACTAGTATCTGTATGGAGACTCGGCTTTCTGAGAGTGGACTTTGTAAGTTGTATGTACGCGTGCATGCACGCTTTCAGGAAGAGGAGGTGGCGGATGTGAAGTGCTGCTTTTTAAGGAAGGATGTGAAGAAGCAAGTTTTAAAGGAGTCATGTGCATTTTAATCTCTTTTGTGGTTTTAGAACACCATTGGGAGCTTCCTTGGATGAACAGAGCAACCCAGCATTAAAAGGTAAAAGTCTGGCACTTTCTTGCTCGTTAGACTGAAAGTACAAGAATAATAACTCCCAAAATTGCAGTTTGAATTGAAGCTGTTTGGATGTTGCTGAGAGAACCTTGTGTCCCCCCTCCCCCACCAGTGCTTCTGAATAGGAATGGGATGTTCAGGGTTACGTACTTACCGTATTCATGTCTCACTAGCGATAAAGCCAAGTGGGACTCGTGTGTAGATACGTCTGTTTGAATGAGAGAGAGCAAGAGAGAAGCATACTGAGAAGTAGGTCAACCTTTCAGTATATTCTTTCTTGGCTGGCTCTGACTGAACTCGCCACACCTGAAAAGTTACCACTTGCACAAACCAGAATGCAAAAGTTCAAAGTACGACAAGAATGTGCAGGTAGTGACAGGGCAGAGAAGAAGCCCTTGCAGGAGCTGGAGCTCTTTCATTTCATTTTCCAAGGATGAAAGGGAATGCTTGTTTCTGGATGGTACTTAGGCTTAAAACTTTTGGTAAGCGATTTCAAAATGTAAGCTTTGTGCTATGTTACATGTGACATAGAATTACTAAGGTGTGTGGCATTTGTAGGTATGAAATTACTCTTTTTCCCTTTTAGCTTGAGAGTGTCTTTGGAAGTCCCCCCCCCTCCCCTTATGTCTTGTAAGGTTTCTCGTTTTTGTTCAGAACTTCCAGTGCTAACAGTGTGAGGCTGCTTAGACTGGCACAAACTTCACTATCACTTTGTACAATATGCTAGTGTTATGGGGTGGCTAAAATATGGGATTAGAACCAGGACCAGCTTTACGCCCAGTTTCAGCCATGGAGTCTTAACATAACTTTGGGTCAGTCAGTATTTCACAGGGCTGTTGTGATGGGGAAAGAAATGGAGAAGGGAATGCTATGGAGGAAAGATGAGATGCAAATGAATAAACATTCTAAAATATATTTAGTGTTTTAATTTACAGTTGACAGTTTTGCTGGAAAATAACCCTAACCATAGGTTTTGATTTTGCCAAACTGATATCTTTTTTAGGCATGCTGGTGAGGAATGGAGGAAGTTTTGAAGATGATTTATCTCTGGGAGCAGAAGGTGGGTGTAGCATTAAGCATATGCTTTTTAAAAATATATATATAAAACTGGTCTGTTTTTCTAGAAAAGAACAATATATTTTTATTCTGATTGAAACATGTGAGCTAACTTGTTACTGTAAAAAAATAGGAAGAGATCCTTGGAAAAATGTGTCAGAAATCATCTGCCAATAAAATGTAATAATGGTGTATCTGCAAATCTTTTTCAGTTTTCAAAACAAGACAAGTATGTTCATGACAAATTGTGTTTCAGTGAGACATTACAACTTCCTTGAAATTTCACCCCTCTGTTTCTGTCCCTTTTTAACCAAAATATTATGCATATTGTTCTTGGAGCCAGATATATTGCTGGAAAAATAATTATTTTGTTTTCAGATCAGTTAATTATTTTGTTAAAATATGTAGGCTTTCTCTTCATCTGCTGTGTGATTTGTTTGTTTTAAACAACAGGCCTTTAAGATTCTGGGAATTGAACCTAGAGTCATTTACTCTTATGCCTCATTTGTGTTCCTATGACCTATTTGGATTTTGTTTAATAGACTATCAGGATATAACTTAGCTAAACTTTTGGTCCACCAACCCCCATTATTGTTTCCTGTACAACAGCCCACTAGTGCAGACCAAGACAGATGCTACATATTATAGAAGGATGAAATGAGACTCAGTTGCTCAGTATTTTAAGTCTGAACAAGAGTCAACCACAGATTGCCATTTCAAAGCCTAAGAGTGCCTAACTCCATTCACCTATCCTAGCCTCAATCTGACTTCTTTGCCAGCACAGAGGAGAGTATGAGAAAGCCTTTGCATGATTGTGAGACAACAACAATTCTTAGTTTCTTCTGTAAGACAACTTCTATGGTTGCATGAGGCTTCTAGTTTTAATTGCTGTTAACCAATAGCATAGGTGAGCAGCAACGCAGTGAGCAAAGTGTGTGGTGTCCTGGCCTAGGATGGCGAGAGTGGACAGGAAGTATCTGGCTGACAGACCTGGAATAGCAGTCAGATGTTGTGTGCTCCAGAAAAGCCTTCCCTCTGCCTAGGACCTTCCGTGTGCATTGGGACTCTGGAATTCACCATCTGTAATATTCAGAACTGGAAAAATGGGATGGGGAATTCTGGGAGTTGGAATCTCAGCACATCAAGGGGACATTAAGTTGGGAAAGGCTGCTTTGGAATATTAGACATTGAGGGGACTGTTCTCAGCCTGCCAGCTATTCTGAAATATATAAGAATGGTTTTATATCAGGTCTGTCTGGTATTAATTTGAACTTATGCCATCACAGTAATGGGATCCGATTTTGGCAAGAAGAATTTTTAAGGTTTTGTTAACATTTTCCAGAAAGGTTAAAAAAAAAACTTATTCTTTTTATGGGATTTATAAACATCAAATCAGAGTATATTGGCGGAAGATTTCTCACAACAAACTTGGATTAAGGTTTCTTTGTTTATTGTGAAACAGTTATTTTCATTTTATTTGTTAGGATTTACTTGATTTCTGTTTATAATTAATCCGTGGAGTGCACAGAAAGATTCCAAGAATTAGATGCCAGGATATGGTGAAATGTTCATGGCTCATTCTGAGCCATGCCGAAGCTTTACCTTCAGGCCTCTTCTTGCATTAAACCATTTCTGGAATACTCAATACGTGTCTTGGAATCAGATATGTATTAAAACTAGCTTTTCAGATACTGGGAAAGTGCAGTTATCCACTTGGTATTACCAGAGACTTTTCTGTTTCACTATTGCCACTGGTGAACACATTTTTTTTATGTGTTTGCAGGATTTTTTTAACCAAATTATATCTGCTGCAATAAGTCCTAAATGTTTCTGGGTATGCCACCTTCCTTGCATCTCTTCTTGACTTGAAATAAGCGTTTTCATTTTTTTCAGCCTTTGTTTATAAACAAATATTTTTGGTATTGAGAGGATGCTCCTAGTTTCGATTGCAGAGTCCTGAGGGAATTAAGGTGATACGTTTTAAATATAGGCCAAGAACACCAAGCCGTGATTGTGTGTAACAGAAATCCTATACCATTATTTTCTTGTTTTCAACCCAAAAGAATGTTGGAAAGAAATTATGTAGAGGGGCTTTGGACTCTCCATCAGCAGAATAGCTCTGACAACTAACACAGTGGGACCAAACTTGGTCTGCAGAAAGAAGTCTGCAAAAGAAAGGGAGTTGACAAATGGGCTGAATCAAGCTGGGGAATGTAGAGAAAAAAGAATCCCAATGCATCCCTTCGGGCAGCAGCCTAGAATGATGCTGACTGCTCCATTCTAACGCCCTCCTTCTCCCCTCCCCACCCCGATTGTGTAACCCAGAGCTGAGTGTATCCATTCTGCCCTGGGCTCCCCGGTACATACAGTATATAAGCATAAACACACAGACGTGCAACATAGGGAGAGAGCAGAAACACAAATGTAGGGACATACTTTTATTCTACAGAGAAAAATACAGATGCCTCCTATGGCCACTGGTGGTAAAGGAATGGAAAGAATTCCTTGTGTGCTCTCCCTGCCTTATGCAAAATAAATATTCAGGCAAGGGTCTTGCTAGAAATTCTAATGTGGGATCATTTTCTCAGATCCAGCATGAAAGAGGATCACCTATCGGTCACATATGTCTTCTATCCTCAAATGTACAGTTAGTTCATCCATGTCACTAGGTCTCAATGCCATTTATTTGATTTGGCTGGGGATCTTGTGTAAACCCATCCTTTGTGATTTGCAAACCGGGGTCTGTGGCTTAACATACTGCATGAACCGAGCCAACTGTGATTTATCCAACAGTCTTGGGGGGAGATGGGCAGCATATATGGGCAGCCGCCCAGAGTCCCCCATTGTAGGGGAGATGGGCGGGGACAAGTCGAATAAATAAATAAATAAATAAATAAATATAAATTTAATAATAAATGAATAATAATAAATGAACTGTCCGGCGGCGCGGACAGTTCTTAATGCCCCTAGGAGGGCACATATAACACCGCTGTTGCGCGAGCTGCATTGGTTACCGGTTTGTTTCCGGGTCCAATTCAAGGTGTTGGTTATTACCTTTAAAGCCCTTTATGGCACGGGACCAGGTTATCTGAGGAACCGCCTCGCCCTGTTCACTTCAGCCTGTCCCACTCGGTCCAGCAGAAGGGGCAGGTTGCAGACCCCACCAGTCAGGGAATTTCGATTGGTGGGGTCGAGGCAGAGAGCCTTTTCTGCTGTAGCGCCCGCCCTATGGAACATCCTGCCTCCTGAGGTCCGGTGTGCCCCCTCCCTCATGGCCTTCAGGAAAGGTATTAAATCCTGGCTCTGCCAGAAGGCCTGGGGGCCAGAGGGGGGCCCGCACCTGTGGAGATGGCTGGTGGGATGATGGGTTGTCTCCCCCACCCAGCATCTTACAGGTTGTTTAGGGCCATAAACCAGAGGAGGTTTTTTAGGGTTTTTTATATGTTTTTAATTATTTATAGTTTTTAGCCATCTGGGAGAGAACTGTGTTTTTATTGTGAGCCGCCCAGAGTCACCCGTTGGGGGAGATGGGCGGCATACAAGCCAAACAAACAAACAAACAAATAAATATCCATTGTAAAAACAATTCGCTATGCAGCATGCATTCAAAATATCATTTATAAAATAAAAGCAATTGAACTGCTTGTTATTTCTGCTAACAATTACAATGTATTTTTGTTTCTGTAATTTGTATGTATAGATTTATATTCATTCTCTCCTTCCTTTCCCCCCCCCCCCTTCTTTAGCGAATCAGTTGCATCAAAGCAGTGAACAAATGGAAATCTGGTAAAAATTCAGACTTTTTGCTTTGGAGTAATGTCTGACATGAAGTTAATCTTTCTGTATGAACATGATTCTTTTTAATGGTTTGTCATCAAGCACATAAGTTGATGAGACACAGCTGTGAGCATCTTTTTTTTTCCTTCCCAAAAAGCTGCATTAAGTTAATTTTGGTTTTTTCTTTAATTTTGAGTGAGATAGTCCACTTTCTACCCACCATAACTATGATGCAGATCCCGAACTGATGGATGGATCTTCCACGGCCCATTATGGCACCTCTGTAAAACCTCTTTCCAGATCTGGTGAATGATGATAGACTCTAACACAGTGTTGTCTAAACTTGGCCACTTTAAGATGAGTGGACTTCAACTCCCAGAATTCCCCAGCCAGCCATGCTGGGGAGTTGAAGTCCACTCATCTTGAAGTGGCCAAGTTTGGACAACACTGTTCTAACAGGTGTATCACCATTGCATTAGTCACTGGAGGTACTAATAAAAACTCCATATAGTTCCAACAATTGGGGAAAGGCAGAGTACAGCATATTGTGTTTCCATATTATATAGAATTATAAAAAACCAATTTCAGTCAAGTACGTTTACCTGTCATTCTGATTGTAATTCAGTTACATAATTATCGACCAGATGAGTAACCTATTGTCTCCGAGATCTTTTTGGGTGGCCCTCAAAGCCCCTCCAACTGCACTTCTAAATGTAATGTCCCACGCTTTGAAAAGAAGCTGTAGTGTTAGTTTAAAATAAGCTTGATGCAATTAAAAGGGGGGGGGGGGGACCTACTTTCTCCCCTGACACTCCCCCCCCCCGCCCAGAAACACAAAAGTCTGGCTCTACTTACATGTCTGAACCCCACTGTACTTTGCATTGTTTTTCTTGCCTTCTACAACACTGTTCTTCATCAAGCCGATAACTGTGACTGATCTGGTCCACAGACGTTTCCCACTTTTGTGCTTTAGCAAGTAGCAGTCCAAAACATCTGGAAGGAAAAAGTTCTACTCTTCAGCTGAGGAAATAAGTGACGCTGTTAAATTACCATTCATTTTTGTGCTTGTACATTTAATTTCTTTCAAACTAAAATTCTGTGCCGCAATAAAAAAGCAGAAGTTCAGTGCAGCTCTCTGGATGTGGTAAATAGAACTAGGTGGGGTGCTTTTAGCAAAGGAAACAGTTGTGGGGTTTGGAGGGGATCATGAGGCTCACAGTGGAAAGCTGCTGCTGTGCATTGTAACCAAAGTGATTTTAAGAAAAAGAGGAGTAGAAGAATTTTGGATATTTGGGGTATTCTTAAAGGACGAGGCAAGCTCTCCACCCTTATAATTATGGATTCCCTTTGTGTTGTCAGTAACAGTATGTTGGCAAAGGACAAGAGACTTCAGTTTCATCAGAGGGGGAGAAGTATGAATTCCACTGGCTCAGGAAAAAGCAGTGCAACCGTTTCTAGGTAAGCAAAGGACTATTAGTGTGGGATAAGTGGTCAATGACATTTTTTTATTCCACCTCTTATTTTCTTCTGGAAAAAAAGAAATAACATTTTATACAGTTTTATCACAGTCTCACTTGCCTGCAGCTTGATGATATCTCCTTTTGAGATATACTTAAAAATTGCCACCTTTGGAGTTTCATGATCTTTTGGCATGCTATGTGTTATGGCAGCTATGTGTGTTCATATATCTGCCTTATTCGCATATGTTTTTCATTCGAATTAAATGAGAACAGCAAGTGATGGGAGTTGAATCTCTTGAATTCTGGTGATGGAAACTGCCCTGCCTTCCAGTTTCTGGAGTCTAGAAGTATACCATGGGGTTCATCTGGATTAAGACCACTATGAGAGAAATATATTCCTTTCCCATAGACTTCTTATTTCCTGAAATGTAAACATATACTTCTGTATGTGCCGGAATTTTAAAATTCCTTTGCTGCCAGTGGAATTTAAGAGGAAAAAAACTCCACAGGAAGTAAAGGAAATCCACAGGAACAGTTCCACACTGTGTTCTTCAGAAGTCTCCTTTGAGTTGAACTTGATTCTTGGTGATGTCATGGACATATCCATGTACTTTTCTTGGCAGTGTTGTAAAGTGGTTTACCATTGCTACCTTCTGGTGATATTTCTTTAACTTCCCAGTCTAGTCTACAGATCTTAATTTGTGGAGTTTAGTTCTCAGACTTTTTGCTATGCACTCATCTCCCTGTTGAATTCCATACTTCTGCTCTCAGGCTCGTGGCAGAGCAGAGGGAGGAGAGAAATGCAGCTAAACTTTTCTTCCCTGATTTCTCTCTTCCTTTCTTGCCAGGATGGCAGGCTGGACTGGAAACATTGCTGGGAATTAGAACTTCTAATGTTTTGCTTCCTAATCTATGAAGAATTTGATAGATCATTGGTGTAATTTTGTACTATGAGTAGAGTAGGTGAAATGTGCTTGGAAGCAGTTTCACTTGAAGGAGTTCCTAATGCAGCTGGTAGCACCTAGTTGATCTTAGCTGACCTCAGAAAGCTAAGAAGGGTAAGATTCATATTTGGAAGAGAGACTACTAGGAAATTGAAAAAGTTTTGAAAGGTGGCAATAGAAACCACTCCCGCATTACCAAAACAACTCTTCACAGATGTGTTCGTGCAGTCATCAGTTGAGCTTAGCTCAAAGGAGACTATCTTCTGTAAAGGAGAGAACGGATCTGTGTGGTTCATTCTGCATTTCTGTTGCTACCCCATTGCCCTCCATTCATTGGAGGGCAACAGTTTTGAGTGGGCTACCTGCTATATCTGTGAAGCCTCCACGCATAATTTGAGAGCAAATCAAGTGGTGTATAAAGTACACGATATCACACACCATTCCTCATATGGTTGTGATTACACCAGTGCTGCATTAAGGCCAATGTGTGCAAGATGCTGGGAGCCTAATCTCCCCTCCCCATATCCTTTAAAAGATAAAGCTCCTTACTCAGGCTGTGCAGACTCTTTTGTACAAAATAAACCCACATAGACTCAGGTCAGTCTGTATTAAGTATTTTAAAAGAGAGGTGGCTGGGGAGGTTGGCTGAATGCCTTCAACCTGCATGTGACAGCCCTAGCCCGGTTCAGGCCATCATTGCTTTGTATTTAAGAAATAAAGTACTGAAAAGGACAAGGTGCCACACATTTCTGCAAAGCATTTTGGTTGCCCCTTAGAATCCAGATCTTATAGGATTCGAAATCATGCAGTGAATTTGCTGTCCAAGTACAGAACACTTCTTGCTGCTTTCCAACAAGTGGAGAGCAATGCAGTTATGATAGAGAAGACTGGGTGAATAAGCAAAGTCTAGCTCTCTGCCTTTTCACAACAATATACAGTGGTACCTCGAGTTACGAACTTAATCCGTTCCGTGACTCTGATTGCAACTCGAGTTGGTCGCAACTCGAGGTAAATTTTCCCATAAGGTTCAATGTAAATACGGTTAATCCGTTCCGCCCTCCGAATTTGGTCGCACCACGAGGCAAATTTCCCCATAAGGTTCAATGTAAATACGGCTAATCCGCCCTCCGAATTTGGTCGCACCACGAGGCAAATTTCCCCATAAGGTTCAATGTAAATACATACGGTTTTCTTCAAAGCCTTATTTTTGCCAAGCCTGCTCTGCATTTTCTTTGGAGCCATGCTGACAAGCACACCAAAAACCTTCCAAACGCCACAAAACACACCACAAGCCTCACCGAACGTCTCCTTGCTACCGCGATCTCGCCCACAGGAAGCCGCGACCGCGTGGCAGCAGGGCAAATGGCCGCGGATCTGGTTCGTAGCTCGAGGTGGAGTTTGCATGTCGAGGTAAATTTTTGGGGCCGGAGCTGGTTGTATCTCGAAAAATTCGTAAGGAGGGGCGTTCGTAACCCGAGGTACCACTGTAGTTGAACTGGGAGTTTATGGGTAGGGCTTTGCTTTCAAGGAAGTTTGAAGAAGATTGGGATGTATGACACTCTGTCCCTATATATAATTGTTGATTGAAATCATACAGACTTAAACATTCTTCTAGGTAAGTTCTGTTCCTCGTTACTCTCCAAACTGAATTAACAGTGTAGCCTTTTCTAGGTGTGCTCAGAAGTAAGTCCTGTTAAAATTAATAGAATTATGGGAGAGTGTACAACAAATATTTCAAATATTTATCATTGCTTTATGAATTAAAGTCAGAGGCACAGTCTTAAGTAGGCCAAACTCTCCATTTATAAATTTATTTTTAAGTAAGTTCACAGAATCAAAAAGCCCTTTCATCTTCCTTAAATGTGTAAAATTACAATCTGAATCTTTTAATCCAAGTATTCAATCTAACTGTCTTATAGATTTCACCTCTACTTAACCAGAAAGGGAGAATATGTAGTACGATTCTTGTGTTCTTGTTTTAATATAGTGTGTCTGAACTACTGGAACTCTACGAGGAAGATCCTGAAGAGGTTCTTTATAATCTTGGATTTGGACGTGATGAACCAGATATTGCTTCTAAAATTCCATCAAGGTTTTTTAATACATCATCTTTTGCAAGGGGAATAGATATCAAAGTGTTTCTGAATGCCCAACTGCAACGAATGGAAGTGGAAAATCCCAATTTTGCTTTGACAAGTATGTTTTTCTTTCCTTACTGGGCAGTGTACAAATTCAGTAAACATAAATGCATAAAAATTCAATATGTCCCTAAATAATTTCAGAAGTTGGCTATGAAAAGTATGATGGTGCCTGATTAAACTCCTGTTTTTCAGGATGGTAAACTAGAAATAAAGGGAGCTAATGTTATTAGTTGCAAAGTCCTTCTAGTTTTAAACTTTCTGAACCTAGTCACTTGAGGAGAGAATGTTGTCAATGCAGCCAACTACACCTCTACCATTTACCCATTCACTTTGCAGTTTGGAAAGTCAATTTCTCAAATTATAGTGAGTATATAGGTAACTGTAGCAAAACACTAGGAGCACTTGACCAGCCTTCCTCAGCCTGGGTTCCTTGTAATAGTTTAACCCTCAGATCTCAGCATCTCGCTTCCTATGCTAGCTAGAGATGATGGAATCAATAAGGAAGGCTGCTCTAAACTTTTGGTGCCATCCTACTCACGACTGACCGTGGACAGCAGAATAAAGTGGGAGTAGTATATATGGCATATGGAATTGGAATGTGCGAAAAAGTTCAGAGAAGAGGGAGTGGAACTCATTTCAAAGACAGTTCAGTAAGGAGATGGGCACTTTTGTTTGGTGGAAAAGTGATGGAAGGCATCTCAGGTTTTTCCCCTCTTCTTCATCTGAACGGTTTCCCAATGACATAACTTGGTGTGTATTATTTTCTTGGATTTATATGCCGCTGTGGTTGATACAGACTCTGAGTGGCTTACATACCTAATAAACTTTAAAACAATAAAAATGAATGTATTTTCCTTTGAGTGACTTAAAAGGCAAATGTGATTTTAAGACTGATCCCATGACAAAACAATTCAAGACTGTCTCCTTTCCCTCAGGGAATACTGTAAGTAACATTTTGGTAATGCATGGAATCCTAGTTAATTGCATCAGATTTCAGAAGCCAAAGATTAGTTGAAAGTCAGAAATCTGGCTTGGCTTTGGCTCTGATGTGCTGGTGTTTCTGTTTTTAACTTTGCAAATTTCAAGTTCATTTGTAGTTTCAATATTGCATTTTTACAATGCTGCCTTTTGTTCTTTTCGTCATTTTGGTTTTGTCTTTTCACCAGGTCGTTTTCGGCAAATTGAAGTGCTTACTACTGTGGCCAATGCATTTTCT
Source organism: Liasis olivaceus (assembly GCA_030867105.1). Taxonomy (NCBI): domain Eukaryota; kingdom Metazoa; phylum Chordata; class Lepidosauria; order Squamata; family Pythonidae; genus Liasis; species Liasis olivaceus. The sequence goes on from CM061349.1 coordinate 152,462,475, forward strand.
TCCTTGTACTCCCAAGTTTCTGGCACTCCCTTGCAGAAAATTGGGAGCATGAATTCAGCATCTTCCAGTAAAGAAGCATCCAGCCCTCCTCCTCTGACACGAAGCAACACAGCGAATCGTTTGATGAAGACCCTGTCTAAACTCAATCTCTGCGGGAACCCTCCAGCAGGGGACAGTGGCAATAATATAACCACTGAGAAGGGCAAATCTGAAAATGGGAGTGAAGAAGCAGAAGTGAAAAATGAAGCCAAAACTCCAAAACACTTCAAAGCATCTTTGTTGGCAACAGTAAAAGAAGAAGTATCTTGCAATCAGTCCAACCTACTAGGAGCTTTAGATTCTTCAGAACTTTCTCTTGGCACTAACATTCAACAGGAAACTCAAGGTTATGCTATGTCTTATGAAGATCAGCAAAATAACAACTCTTTTGGACATTCGGGTGGACTCCATGAAAAGATTGCTGCTATGAACTCTTCTAGTCTCATGGCCGATACTCTGGAATCAACCAGTTCTGAACTTAAAATACAAACGCCTCCAGCTTCAGTGGCTGATAAAGAGACTTGTGTTCCACTAACCATTCCATCCATTGCCAGCCTCATGCTGCAACAGAAGGACTCCTTTGAGATGGAAGAGGTACGTAGAAAGAGATAAGGGTGGTTGTTGTTGTTCTAGTTCCTCAAGTGCTGATTCTCCTTCATATTCTGCACCAGCTTTTTCTAGCCTGACACCTGGTAGATGGTGGAACCAAGTAGGGGACTTTGGAGAGTTGTTGTCCCTGCACGTTATGTGGATTGCACAAATATTGGATGTAGAGTTTTGAGAAGCTGCTAAAGTGGTTCTTTGGTATGCAGTGCAGGAGATCTTAAACTAGGATTTTAAACTAGAGCCTTCATGGCTTCATGTACCACCCTGATCCATTTTTAGTGAGTACTCCAGTTACAGGAACTCTCACAAAGAGGGGATTGGGGTACTAATGGGAAGGAAGGTTATACTCTTCTGAGATACTCCTGATTAAAACTGTGCTTAAAAGCCAGCCAGCCAGAGATATAGCATGTTTGGTACTGTTAGTTACTGTTAGGGATGGGCAGCCTGTGGCCTCTTAGTTTCACTTGTTTATGCTCTTTGGAGTTCCCTCCGACCACAATTGCCGAAAACTGACAGCATAGTTTCTTTCCATTTTTAAGTGGGAATCACATAAGAACCTATTTTAAACTCTAAAACAGGCCTGTCAACCTACTGAAATTTAGTGAGAAGCTCCTATTCCAGGGTGGGTAGTACTGAATTAGATAGACAAGTGGATGAATTTAAAGCAGCTGGCCCTTACACCTTTAGATCAGGGGTAAGTAACTTGATGTTCTCCAGATAATATGGATTGCAATTCACAGCATTCCTTTCTGTTAATTATGCCAGATGGAGCAGTTGGAAATTGGTCATAAAATTTTGGAGAGTTCCAAGTTGTATATCCTTATTATAGGTGTATTTCAAGTTATTGGATTTCATCCCTAAAGCTCATAGTGGTTGAATACCGCTTGCATCTGTGTCCTGACATGATTAATGTTAATAATTTTATCCATGTGGCAGGTCTGAACAATTCTAATTTTGATGAAGGCGTTAAAGCATCCACGTCTGCCTCTCAGTTGTGCAACTTTTTATTTTTTTATCCAAAGCCTGTCTTCTGGAATTGGAAAATGTATTCTCCCTGTGACGTTCCTATATCATGCTAACCATAAGAGGGTTTATTTCTTTTTCACATTACGAGGAATAGGTATTTAGCCTTCTGCTTTATAAACCATGGTTTATGGCTTAGTGTTTTATATATATACCCAGGCATTATGTATACTTCAGCAGATTATGGTTAAAACAAACCAGGATTTAGCATGCTATATAAACCTGGCCTGTGCATACTCATATGCTTTCTTATGCCATTTTTGATGCCAGGATTAATCTTTAATTTTTACCTGGGTTGGATTATCCTTTATTCAAAGGATAAAGTTATTTACTCAAATAACATATATCTTGAACATGGGGAATAGGATAGAAAGAGCCAAGTATTTAAGCAGCTGATAATAGAGTTAATTGTTGTTTGTGCATGTATTTTGGGGAATGGATTTACATATATATGAAATTATTTGAAATCCTGTTTTTCTTTTACATAAGTATGTTCCCCAAACTGGTGCCCTCCAGGTGAACAGCATCCATCCAACTCCTTCATCCTTGGCAAACATGCTGTGTATGGAGAAGGAGATGGGAGTGTACATCTGAAGTGTTCCAATTTGGAGAAAAGCAACCTGGTATATATGGCCTAGCACCCCTCTCTCCAGTCTTCCCAGTTCCTTCCTGACAGTTGTCATTATGCTTGAAAGTACAGCATATTTAACTGAGTTCCTGACCTTCCTAGTACAGTGGTACCTCGGTTCACGAACGCTTCTGTCCACAAACAATTCGGTTCACGAACAGCTCCGGTCACAAAATTTTGCCTCCGTTCGCGAACGCCGGATTGGGTTACGAACAGGATCCGCGGCCATTTTCCCTCCCCTGACACGTGGTTGCGGCTTCCTGAAGGGAGGGGGACTCTCCCTCCAAGCAGTAACCGCCTCCCCACCCGCCTCCCTGTCCTCCACACCAGAAGTCACGTCGAACAAGGTTAGCTTTCTCTCTCTTCGTACTGTACTTTGTGTCATATTTTTGCGGTTTTTTAAAAAAAAAAAACATATGGTTCAGAACGGATTAACCGTAATTACATTGAACCTTATAGGGAAATTTGATTCGGGACGCGATCAAAAATCGGTTGGTGACCAAATTCGTAGGGGTCAGAACGGATTAACCGTATTTACATTGAACCTTATGGGAAAATTTGATTCAGTTCACGACCAATTCGGTTCGCGACCAGAGTCGCGGAACGAATTAAGTTCGTGAACCGAGGTACCACTGTATTTTGCTTTCCTTTCTCCATTATCCTTGCTTTCCATTATCCTTGCTGTTTCCTATCTGGAAAACCCCTGCCCAGGACGCATGTGTACTGACTGTATCCATACTGAGACCAAGCATGTGTTTTCTGGGTCCGTGCCCAGACCAAACACACATGTTCTGGTCCCAGCGTAAAACCACTCAATATTGTCCTTTTTAGACATGCGAGCCTGTTCACAGCAAAATGTGCACATTCCTACTCATTCAAGGCTGCTGCACCAACTTTGAAAAAGGTCACTGAGTGTCAGTGAATGAAATACACCTGAAATAATACGTTACCAAGTTATGTTTATGATTTTACGGGTAGCGCACAGAAATGAGGAATCTAGCTGTTAATAGCAGAAATGAGGACAGTTCCTATTTCTTTTTATCCTTTTTTTGTTTTTCTAATTGTCTTGTGCATAGAAAACACTATGTGACAATGTGGAGAGTGCCCTCAAGATCTGCTTTTCTTCTTTCCAAGCTGGACTTTGGAATGTTTTCTTTGCACGTAGCATGGCAAAGATGTCAAGGGCACAGTTTTCCATGCTGTCCCAGAGCCCTTGAGGCTGGAGCTTCTGTCGGAAGCCTGCTGCTGTCAAGATAGCCAGCGTGGGAGCGTGAGTCAAGGCACAGCTTTCCCAGGAGCTCTGGCCTCTGCATTCTCAGCCAATTGGATGCGTTTGTGCTGGCATGCTTATTGATATTGGCGAAGGAGATGTGGAGGGGTGGAGGGAACAGGGCAAAGATTGTGCGTAAAAATGCAGGCAGGATTCTGACCCTGCGAGCAGCAGCAGAGACGGGTGAGGGAAAGGATCAGCCCTTTATCCCACCCCAACCCCCTGATCACCCAGTGGGAAAGGGAGGACCAGAAACTCCAGCACAGCCCTAGGAGCAAATGAAGTCACGGAGTCGCCTTTGCAGACTTGAGACCTAGTAAATGGCTTGTAAGATGGGTATTTATATGCATTAATAACTAATGCGGAGACATCTGTGTGCTTGTCTTTGGGTTTCTTTGGTTTGGTTTGGTTTAAGGAGTCTTAACATTAAGGAGCTGCTGTTGCTGTTTCAGTTGTGTGATGTACGCATTTTTAGAGACTGCAGTGCAGATATAGCTGACGATAGTAACTTGTTAATGAGTACAGATTCTGGCTTCCAGACATTTTAGAATTTGTCTGTCTTCCAACTGTCGTATTTTTACAGAAATCTAGTTTAAAAGTGGAAAGCAATATTTGCTATCAATACTACATTAAGGATAGATGTATATTAATTCTATGTACAGTATGTTTTTGTTGTTCTTTAACATTCTGCTGTGGAATCCCTCCCCTTGCTCTGATTTTTACCTTATGGCATTCTTATTCCAGCATCTATCTTCTTTCTTTTCTATGACAGCACTGATTCAAACACACAGGAGCCATTTCTGATACTGTATAGATTTAAGTATCTCCAACTTCAGTTCTGAAACAGATGGGGAAAGAAAACTAAGTGGCATAATCTACGTTTGCTCCTAAACATTGCAGCAAAACTGCAGAATCTGTGTTCTGGTGATCTGGCATGCAAGAAGCTGGGTGTTTCTTTGCAGAGAAATGCTGATTAAAAAGGAACAGTGGGAGAGCCATGAAGACTCATTTATGCAGCAGAATTTGTTTCCTGCTTTCTTTGGTTCCTTTCTAGCTAAGCTGTAGTTTAGGGGCATGCAGACTTAGGTTTGCTGGGTCTAATTTTGCTTTACAAGGTCCCTGACTTGTGCAAAGGAATAGCTTGAGATCGGAAAACAAACTTTACCATTAAAAGATTTAGGATGTCTCTGACTCAGTGTCTCAATTCAGAAATTTGTTTTCTGTACTAGAAATGAGATCACAGTTGAGTTACATAAAACCATGCCCAAACGTTTCTTTCATCTCTACAGTCTAATTTAAACACTTGGAAAGCAGAAACATTTAGGGATCAAATGCAAATCAACCAGAAATCTGCCAGTAGATTCTGCTCATACTTTCCTCCAGTTCTGCTGTTCTCCAGGAACAAACAAGAACTAGTATGCTGTAAGAAAGCTGCTACTGCACAGATAAAATAACAGAAAGATTGCTGTAGGTCCAAAGCATCCTCTCCAGAGATTGCCTGTTGCTGTACCTTTGTGTTAACAGCCTCGCTTACTTTCAGCAGAGACAGTAAATAACTGCTGGCTTATTACCAATGTCTCTCCTGGTAACAAACAATTCTACTGCCTCTGTGTATTGCAGGTGATCAGATGTGCCATTTGTTTCTCATGCAAAGATTTAGTAAAATTACCTGTCCTCAAAAGAGGTTGGCTTTAGCCTACCCCTTCATCAGTTTCTCCTCCAAAAAGTGGCTTGCACAGACACAAATGGGTACCTATTATGCTTTTAAGAAAAGGAGGTGTCTGCTGTCAAGTAAGAATGGTGTTTAACTTTTTTGGTATAGGGTTATTGACTTGGGCTGGGCAAAATCATTTAGAGGGTTGCAAACTTGGGATAAGTGTAGTTTGTGGAAGCATCTGTTGAATCCAAAGGTTTTATTGGAAGGATGAAATGCGCGTCATAATGTCATGATATTAAATAAAAAATGTATTTGCGGTCTAAGATATCATGATTCAAGTTTTGTCTTTTACATATATGTGCATGATGCCACAACACATCATGTTGTAGAGTTTGGGTTCTAATATTGCAATGCACATTGCATCATTTGACCACCTGCCTCCTCCTTCCCCAGTAGATGCACATGGTGGTGTTGCATGCCCTTGCAGGATCAGATGTGCAGGATCAGATTGTAGGGGAGGCTTTCAAAGCAGAAGTGCCAAGCCTTGAAGATAGTGCAGGCCTTTGTATTAATGAGCAGTTCAAAGGTTCAACCCTTTTACTGACCTGTCTGTCAGAATGGCTTTAGACCTAGGATTTTATTTATATTCAGAGTTAATTAGATAACTCCTCTTCAAGATACTTCCTGAATCTCTTCGAATGTGATGTCTTAAGATAACTGGCTGTTATGAACACGGCCGATGCATTAATTAAATGTATCCAAGCTATTTGAAGGCCCTAAAATTTGTGTGTTTGTGGAAGAGAGACGCAGGGGGGCTGGAAACAAATGCTTAGGGTCATGGCTATGCTGGTCTTTGGTGGGGAGTATGCTATCAGTGTTCAGTCTGTTGGGGGGTCCCATGCTATTCTTGAAGCATATATTTTAATTCTTGTGTCTAATTAGGCATGCCATATGGCAGTATTGCTCACAGCGCTTAGAATGACTAGTATCTTGAGCCCTCCAACATGTCTCTACCCCCCATCTTTACTTAGATATAACAAATCATCAGTAGCAGCTGAATAGGAAGACTGTTCACCTAAGACTGTGTTTGTCTTGACCCAGAATATAATATTCAGAGACAAGACCAAAAGGAGTTGAAGGTAATATATGGCTCCATGTTTCCTCCTGTTCTGAAATAGACATTACTGCAAATTAATTAATGTGCAGTAATAGACATTACTGAACATTTCTTTATTTCTTTATTCATTCATTTATTTATTTATATTTCAAATTTAATCACTGCCTATCTCACTCAGTGAGCGACTCTGAGCATACTGAAATATCCCCATTGTGTTTCCTTGGATAAAGCTCAAAAAGTTTTTATTTCAATAGTATTTATTCTGTTTGTTTTAAATAGTGATAACAGGGACACAATGCTTTAGCTTTGTATTTTGAAAATATGCTTGTTTCCTAAAAGGAAGTCCTTTGATTTTGGATTTTCTATTTTAAAAAGCTAGTACTAAGTCAGACTGTATTGTGTGAGAAGAGTAACTGGGCAATTTTATCACCAAAAACATCTTAGAACTGAGGAAGTGTCTGAAAATGGAGTAGTTGTAAAATAAGGAGGCCAGCTGGCTTAAAGCGATGAGGACTTTGGAGTCTGCTTAATCAATCTGGCAACTCTTAATAGCAGAGTTTTAAAAGCATGTCTTTCTTTTTGGTTTTATATCAGAAAAGTCATATTTTTCAGTTATTTTTCTTGGCTTCATCTCATGTGATTTTTCTTCTTATATTTCTAAACTATCTTCTTGGAATGCTTCTAACACTGTTCAGACATTGCTCATATTCAGCAGGTATATATAACTGAATGCCCTGCATATTTTTTACTACAGTTCCCATAGCCCAACCAGTATGGCAAATGGGCAAGAACAGTGGGAGTTGTGCTACAAAATATTTGGGCAGGGACACCAAGATTCCTACTCCTGCCTTATTAACATTAAGCATGCCAACAGGTTGTTGTGTATGATAGAGGACTCTTGAATAGGCAGGGTCTCCAGTCTCACATAGAAAGTGCGTGTGGATGGTTGCTTATGAGTAAGCCTTCTGCATAGGGTTTCTTTCCATAGGTGCCCCCCTCTGGATGTGTTCCATAATATGTCGGTGTGAAAAGCTAAATATGGGAGTTTGGCTTCCCAAGAATCTGGAAGGTATGGGTTGAATAAATCTGACATAGGTAGTGTAGCAAGAGTACCATGATCCTACACATACATTCATTTAAAGACTCTGAGCAATTACATGATTGCCAGCAACAATCCCTTTTTACTGGAATTCAGAATTAAGTCAAAACCCACCATTCTAGCCCAGTGTTTCTTAATCTTAGCAACTTTAAGGTGAGTGGACTTCAACTCCCAGAATTCCCCAGCCAGCTTAAAGTTGCTAAGATTGAGAAACACTGCTCTAGCCTGTGGAACTGACAGTGGTACATTCTGTTGTTCTGGTATGTGTTTCATACTATAGTTTAATCATTCTGGCTTAGTAGCAGGATGTATAAAGGCAACTAAATGGGAGTAACTCCAATTCAGTCTTGCAAATAAGCCCATCAATCCTGCTGGGGGCTTCCAAGGGAGGTATGGAGAGCTGCTGTTTTATTCTGGACAAACAAGAGTGCCAGGTGCACCCAGCCCTTAATAGTCTGTACATTCATGCTCATAGAGATTCACACGTTCAGTTGCATGCAGCTCCTGACTGGCTGTAGAGACCTGGTCAGTGCTTAATCTTCCTTTTAGGGAAAGGCAAATATCAATTTGTTCTGGGAACCCAAAGAACCTTTTAAAAGGCTTATCTAGAAATAGCAAATATAATGGATTCCAATGTTATTCCACCTTGACAATAACATTGTATTAGATCACATTTTGGAACACAATTCTAACTCACGAACCATTGGGGTTCACTAGTCTACAATGTAATCACAAAACAAACAAACCGGATGAAGATTTCTGAGGATAGCACTTTATGGAAGGGCTCCAATATATCCCCATATGTAGTATGGATATTTTCCTCAGAAGAAGATTATTAATAAAATATCAGTGCTGCAAATGTGCATCAAGCATATATTAACTTCTGTGTCAACATGAAGCTAAATTGAAGTAAAATTAATTCCTCAAGTCAGGCTGAACTCCTGCTATCTCATAAACTTTTGCAGTCCTTTGGAATGTACAGGAACTTATAAGAGAAAGAAGTATTCCAATATTCTTGGTGAGATAGCTGTTAAAAATGGATTTTTTAACATAGTTGATCTACATTTTCCCTATCATATTTTAAGTATTGCTAGGGATTCAGTGGACCCTTGTTATCTTTTTTTTTTTTTGGTGCCTTCAAGTTAGTGTTGAGTCCTGGTGACTAACTGGATAAATCACTGCAGTTTTGTTGGCAAGATTTCAGAAGCAGCTCACCCTTGCCTCCTTCCTAGGGCTGAGAGAGAGGGACTGGCCCAAGGTCACCCAGCTGGCTTCGTGCCTCAGGTGGGACTAGAACTCACAATTTCCCACTGTCTAGCCTGGTGCCTTCACCTCTACATCAAACTGGCTCTCCTGTTATCTTAGATGGGTGATATTTCACTGTTTTCATTCATTTCAGAAGATCTGATCCTAGATAGCATAGGAAGCTAGAAGATTTTTTTTAAAATGCAGATAAATTCCAGATGAACTATCACATATTGAGAAATATGTGGCAAAAGTTTTATGAATATTTATATAGCTGCTGGGGAACCATAGGAATCCCATTATCACAGGAAAAGGCTTAATGCATAGTTATTCAAATCCAGCAATATGGGAAGTCAATTGAAGCTGATAAATTGTGGATAATAAAAATAGTGACTGCTGGATTTCTTCTCCAAAACTATTCTTCTTTGTCATTCTGTTTGTAGGTTTGACCTGATGTAAATATTGCATACTACTGTGTAGGATACCACTGAAAATAGATGGCCCTGTGGCAGGGTCAGATTATTAAGGTCACAAGTGATATCAAAGAGAAGCAAGTGGTAAAAGCAATAATTAATAAGATACAGAAATCAAGCTATTCAAGTTATCCAGGACAAAAATATGCAAAGAACAGAAATGTAGCTGATGTTTCTCTTTGTCGTCTGCAGAGCGCAGCCTGAGATATCATCCTAAAGCAGTGTTTCCCAACCTCAGCAACTTTAAGAGGTGTGGACTTCAACTCCCAGAATTCCCCCAGCCAGCATGATGGCTGGAGGAATTCTGGAAGTTGAAGCCACACTTCTTAAAGTTGCTGAGGTTGTGAAACACTGTTCTAAAGAGCTGCCTGGGTGTTTGTTGTAATAAAAGAATCAATCCTTACGTAGTCACCTTGATAATCCCAAAACTGCAGCTGACCTAGAATGTAGCAGGGTGGCCCCCCCATGCTCTTGTAGTGAAATAGCTTCCCTATTTCAACAGTCACTTTCCAGGCCCAGTTCAAGTTGTTTACAGTGGCTGTTAAAACCTTCAATGGTTGAGGCCCAGACTATTAAGAGGAAGGGCTCCTCTGTCCAGATGTCCCCTTCATCTCAGATCATCAAGGGGACACATTTTACAGGTCCCACCATCAGTGCTTCTGATGTCATCAACAAGTTCAGCCAATGTTTAGTCATGCTGTCAAGAATAAAAGTCAAAACACCTTAAAACCACTGTCTTCCTATTGGGCTATATGCATTTATACAAATAACCATGCTATTTGTTCTACAGGAGATAGCCAAGGCAGTTAGAACATTCACTTTTAGGAGTTCTTTAACTCTATGGATCTAAAAAGAACTTTTGGTCTCAAAAGATATTGGCACGTGTTTATACTTAAACAAAGAAAAAACAAAAACATCTTATTCTTGATAGCATAAGTATGTGCCATTTTTTGAGATCATGTCTTCTTTAGATTCAAGGAGGTTGAATAAGCAGTGTTGAGATACACTTGAATGTGTCTGTGGTGTAACAACTATATAATGATATAGTTTTTATATCTTTATAATTTAAAAAGCACGTAAGTGTTCTAATCTCCTATAACAGTATAACAAACATTGTAATGTTTAATGTACGTTTTCATATTTCTCTTTCACACTGCCCTTGAAAAAAGGTGTATAGCCAAAATGTGTGAGGTTTGCTTAATAGAGTCTTTTTTTACTGACATTTGGAGCTCTTTTTCCTTCCCTTTTTTGCTCCTTAAAACATTTGAAAGCCAGAATAATAATCACTCATATTAAAATGTCTTGAAATTCCCCAGATTGAAATTGGTATTTTAGAATTAAAAACTCTAGAGTTTCAAATTTATGTTAATTAATACCGCTAGATTAAATGCAACTGTGGAAAGGTTTTGTCCTTGTAGTTTGTCTACACATTTTGAGTGTAACGTTCTCTGTAATTAAAAGTGCTATTTATAGTTCCTTGTGTTACTAGATTTCAGAAAGCTTTTAAAAAGTGAAGACATGTTTCCTATGTCAATAATGCTGAGAAGGCAAATAACAAGGAAGTGTACCTAAAAACCAATGAAATCCAACAGATTCTGTGCTTTATTTAAGACACTGCTTGAATTACTTAAATTTCATTTAGATCCCTTCTACTTTATTTTAAAGTTTCAGAGGTGAACTAGTACGTTTCAGTGCCTGGGAAAGGGTTCTGAAGATAAAAATCAAGGACAATAAAAATATTTAAAATAAAAATGGTAGCATCATAATGATCAAGAAGGAGCACAGTTTTCAAAGCAGAGGAATCCAGGATCTTGGGAAAGGAGGTACTGAGGCAAGTGGAACTTTAAAAGGAGAAATAAAAACAATAGAGGGAGATGAATGAATCAATATATGAATCAATATTTACTCTTAAAATGACCAAACTCCAGGCAAAGGGGTAAATGAACAGCACAATCATACATAAATGGGACCACAGCCAACATCTTATGCTCCTGGCAGCTTGTGCTAGCTAGGTGTGTGTGTGTGCATTCATGGTATTTACTTGTTCATTTGTTTATTGGAAGGAGGAAAAATATGACTTTTCAACCTAGACATTCTGTGCATTCATGCCTCCTTGGATTCAGGCCCATCTACAGAATATGATAGCTTTGGATCATCTGATCCAGAATATTTGTATTTGGAAACTGCATTTTATAATTATTCTGCTCAATTTTAAAGTTAATTGGATTTTTGCATATGGAACAAGTTTGCTTTAATAGTCAAGATGGCTTCTATCAGTTGCCTTGTTGTAGACATCAAAAAAAAGGGGGGGGGGGACATTTGTTTTTTCTCCTTAAACAAAAGCTTCCCTGTCTAGTTTCTTTTTGTTGTTTGGGGGGAGTTGCTCAATAACTGCTTATTTAGTAATTAATGTAGAATTGCCTTTTTGCTGTTTAACAAAGGAGCTGCTTTGTACTGTACTTCCCCCCTCCTCCCCTTCAGCAAGGCAGCTTACATCTCTGCATGGTCTCCCAGAGTCAACAGAACTTCCTAAAGGGGCATGCAGACTGAAACCTGCAATACTTCCCAGTGTAAGACTTTGTGTTTTGAGTTTGTAGTCATTGGATGATGAATCTGCCATATTCTGAAACAGTAAAAAGAACATGGTGTCAACTAAAAATGAAAGCAGTCTGGGGTAGCTTTGATTTTTCAGAAATCTTACTTAGGTTTGATGGTGTGGAGCACTGAGAGAGAAAGTTAGATAGATTTTTTTTAGGAGGCAGAATAGAAACTGTATCTTTGATATCTCATGGGGCAGATGCTATTTTCTGCAATACCCTCTCAAGACGATATATTTTTCTCATTTCCTCTCTTCCTTCTGCCTTTTTAAACATAGCCCCTGAAAAAGAGATTTGTGAAATGCACAAGCTAACTATCATGATTTTCTGAGTTTCAGTCAGCTTTACAGCCTCTCCCCCCCTCCCCCCAAGCTAACAGCTCTCTGTGTTTGTTTGCCTGAAAGTTTCCCAGAAGGAAACCTCATGGGATAGTTTTTGTTTTTTGTTTTGCTCTGCTTCATTGTTCTTAAAAAAATCCTTTTATCCTAAGTTACTGATGTCATAGCCTTTTCACATTTTATTGTTCCTGTGTATTCTGACTTCAGCATTATCACTCCAGGAAGTCTGAAAAAGATATACCAATGATAAACAGCAATAATTGACTCCTTTGGCTTGCCAAGTTTATTGTATTTGGAATTGTTAATCAGCTAAATAACCAGTTATGCAAGATATAAATGTCATGCATATTCACTAGAATGCTTATTGTCTATAAGCATAAGTTTAAAAATGCATCAATTTTCTTCTGCAGATTCAAAGCACAGAGGGAGAGATTCCACATGCTCCTAACACAAGCCAACTGGCTTTAACCAAAACAAAAAAAGGTGAGTAGATTTTTTTTCTTGTTCCTCCTGAAACATCCTGACCACTGGATGTCGATCCAAGTACTTTAAGCTTTTTAAGTAGTGGCCCACCCATAAGCTCCTAGACTGCCCTTCAATTAGATTTCAAATCATAGTGTCTTCTTGTGAAATGGCATCCTAAATGACAGAGGATGGATCAAACTTGTAGCCTTAATTAAGGGTTTGGCTTTTCTGACTCCTCCATCAGTTATAGGGTGGAGAAATTGAAGTGGTGCAATATATTTATATGAGCGAATGAAGCCCTATCATTTAAAATGACCGTTTTGAACCTTAAAATGACATACTCAAAACCAAAATCCGTATGGCACATACAATGTTTTACTGTTCTCCAAGTGCTGACGATACAAAAGGTTTGTGTGTTCAGCCATTCAGATAATGTGGCAGAGCAGCCCTATAGAACGTAAGCATTAAGTCTCCACTGTGTTCAGTGGGGCTTCCTCCATAGTAAGACTGTTCTAGGACTATACCTTCTATTTCCAAATTAGAACATACGGTGACTGATTATGGTGATGCTCAGGGAGTTTTTATCTTTGTTAGGTGTCCATGTTAGTTGCATCCCTCTGCTGTTCAGCACAGGAGAATGAAGCAAATGCTGCCCTCTCCCTCTTTCTTTGCCAGTATGTGGTTCATTCTGTAATGGCATGGAAAGAAAGCACTCCAGAAGAACCACCATGGTCTAGAGCAGTGTTGTCCAAACTTGGCCACTTTAAGATGAGTGGACTTCAACATGCTGGCTGGGGAATTCTGGGAGTTGAAGTCCACTCATCTTAAAGTGGCCAAGTTTGGACAACACTGCTCTAGAGAGTATGTACTTCCTGTGTGAAAAGAAAGGTCCTGTGCTTGGAGTAATAAATGGTCTAGACTACAGTAGCAAAGAGAATACCTGTCCATTCTTTGATCAGGGAATTGATCAGTGGCGATCATATTTTTCTTTGAACATAGAATGAAATGTAGCTCTAATTTCGCTTCAGAATGTGACTGCCTTTAGCAGGTTGAAAAAACAGCAGTAAGTATATGTATGCCCTGGCTCAGGAGCTTAGATACCTGTATATCTAATTGTATACACTTAGTTTAGTTACAGGTGTCTTTAACAATCAGTTAGCTTACTACCAGACTAAATCTGTCAGTTTCAGTTATTCAGGCTTGGTTTAAACCTTGTGTGAAAGCCCTTGGCATTTCTCTGGACGGTAATCTCATTCAGTCTTTTGGTTAGCCATCGATCTGTTTCCACTGCTTATTTTGTAAGTCTATTCACAACAGATGTATTATTTTTATCTGTTGGCTTATGACTTGCCTACAAAGCTACTATTTTGATTTTGTTTTCTTTTTCTTTCTTAAACTGGTAATATATTTTTGATAGGTTTGTTCATTCAAAGATCAGACTGTAGCTACTATCAGCAACTTATTTAATAGGGTACAGTAAAATGTATACTATCTCATTGGTTTGCTTCTTTGTTTAAAAAAGCCTTAGGCATAAAGGTAAAAATGTTAGCATTTTATGTTAAATTCACAGAATTTGTAATTCTATTTCCTTGTATTAATAGCAGACTTTTTAATTTGCATTGTCCATTTTATGAATTGTGTTTCCTGTTTTATTTTTGTTCTTAATGTAAGCTTTCATCATAATCAGCTTAACTTAATAACACATTATTCAGGGGGGAAAAGCTCAGTTCTCCAGTGCAGTTAATATGATGTTCTTTTTAGATAATGAATTTTAATTAGTGGAAAACAAGTTTGTCTTTTGTTTGGTATTTGGTATTACATAACCCAAGTAGAGGTATGTTTTTCTTGCAGGGTTTGCTTTTTTGAAGGACAGGACTGGAACAAAAAGTCTTATTTGCTAGGTGCTGTAACATGAAGTGTTGCTGAAATGTTCAGTATGCACAGTCTTCACTAGCTGAAGAAATCTTGGTTCAGGAAATTGTTGCTATTTTTATGCACGGATGGCCTGATGGGTATATCTTATACAGGCCATGAAGTTTGGTCTACTGGCATTTGCCAAAATTCAAATACACATTTAAAAATAAATCTCTAACTGTGCAAGGAAAAAAAAAATTAGCATCCAAATGTCTTGAAAATTTAGAATACAAAAATGCCTGTGGGATTCTGCTTTATACTGAACAGGTTTATTTGATCATCAGGGATTTAGTATCTTCTATTCTGGCTAGTGGCAATCCTTAAAGGTTTGGTTTCTTAAGATCCTTTTTATCTAGAAGAGCCCTGGATCAAAGCTGACCTTATTCCTGTATGCATACTATAGCTCATTAAGATAGAACAACAGGTGTATACCCTGAAATTCAGGAATAATTAAAACTAGCATTTTGTTTGAGCTAAATTAAAAGCCATGATATTGATCATTATTTTTTTCTCACTTCCCTCTAAAAAGCTGAATATGTAGAATCTTTTCTGCATTTTATTTTTGCAGTAACCTCTTATGTTTTACCCAACATACTCCTGAGCCCTTCATTTATTAACAGAACTTTAACTTGGATATTCCCAGTCTAACACCTTTTCCGTTCCATTGTTGGCCCTGTTGAATAGTAAACATACATGCAGTGATTTTTCACATATTCCAGTCTTCAGCTTCTGCTATTTCTTGTAAGTTACGGGAACAAAAATATTGCACAGCATATTGATTGACATCCCATTATTATTTCCAGACTAGGGTTAGACAGAGGGGAGAGATGAATTCCAGTATTAGGGAATACATCCTGTATATGAATAGACATTTGCCCAACAAGATACATGTGATGTTAAAAGTTCTAGCAAGTGAGAATCTGGGCAGTAATGGTCCAGGTTTTTACTTAGGACTCAGTTTCTTTATGCAGACTAGTTCTAATAAGGTAGCTAGGACCAAAAAAAAAAATGATGCTTATAGGCTTGTCCCAAATGAGCCTCCCCCACCCCCCACTGTCTTCCCACTGTAGGGAGTGCAAACTGGTTTCTAAGCAAGTGCCGATAAGAACAGCCTTACCCAACCAAGTGTTTTCTACATATGTTGCATTAGAGCGCTCCTCCTCCACAGCAGTTTGATAATTGGCTAAATTGATGGGAGAGAGATCTGGGAAACTGAAGGCTAGTCATCCGAATTGTTTGGAGCAAATTGGTGGAACAGAATTTCAAAATTCTGAAGCAAAATCAGCATTGATTCTGCAAAAACAACTTTCTAGTTATTGAGTGAGTCAACAGCCATGCAGTTTACAGATGACCCCATTGACCCTGTATGCTGAATTTTCAAAAAACCTTTGACAGAGTTCCTTATCAAAGGTTCTTATGTAAACTTAACAGCCGTGTCCTTTTATAGGTTGCTAACTGGTCACAAAATGTAAAATGAAGAATAGGAATGCATGGTCAGTTTTATCAGTTGAGGGGTAAGAAATGGAATACTTCAAGGATCTGTACTGGGACAGGTGCTTTTTAACCTACTCACCTTGACATGGGTAAGCAGCGAACTGGCCAAATTTGCAGATGATTCCAAACTATTCAGGGTGATGAAAGCCAAAAGTAAAGAATTATAAAATGATCTGTTTAAACTAGGTGAATGGTCAACGAAGTAGCAAACACAGTTCAGTTTAAATAAGGGTAAATCGATGCACATTGAATGAAAAGCACAGGTGCAGAATAATCTTCTATAACTAAACAGGAAAAAGTTATTTGGGCCATAGTGGATAGCTCAATAAAAATGTGCACACACTCAGTGTGCAGCAGCTGTAAAAAAGGCAAATTTAATGCTACAAATAATTAGGAAAGGGATTGAGAATAAACACTATAATGCCCTTAGAACATGTATAGTGTATCTACATCTGGATTACTTTGTACAATTCTGGTTTTCATGTTTGAAAAACAATATAAGAGAGTTGGAAAAAGTACAGAAGAGGGAAGCCAAAATGATCAAGGGACTTGATCATGGTTAGAATATTTGGGACAGTTTAGCTTAGAGTCATGGGGATTATTTGTATTATTTATTATTATAATTATTCAGATATATAAAATCATGCATGGTGTGGGAAAGGAGACAAGTTTCTCCCTCTTTCAAAAGACTAAAACCGGGGCTATCCAGGGAAACTGATTGGAAGGAAATTTAAAACAGACAGAAGAAAATACTTCTTGCAACTCATAATTAATCTGTGGAGTTCATTGTCACAGGATGTGGTAATGGCCATTATTCTGGATGGTTTAAAAGGGGATAGGGTAAATTCATGGAAGACTTAATTAAGGGCTAATTAAGTAACATTCAGTGTTACTTGGGGATTCACAACAGTCTGCCTCCAAGTACCATTTGCAGAGGAGCAGTGGCTGGAGAAGGGTAAGTCCGTATTCTACTTCTTGTGAAGCAGGTCTTGGAGAGAAACAAAAAGATGGGTGTTGGCCTGATCTGGCAGAGCTGTTCTTTCATTCTTATAGCTGTGATAAGGAAGATTGCCATCCAACACACCCAAAGAGAGCAGATTAGACAAAGCTGTATTACTGAGCAGGATGCATTGAACATAGTGGGACATTTCAAAGAACTTCATAGGGTGTTTCTGGGGTGGACACCTTCACACCATAGCATATTCATTAGAATTACAAGGGTAGGCTTTAGCACAGAGTGGAATGAGATTGATTATTGATTCCCTCCACTTACATTTGCTTAATTATTTCGGTTATTGAAAAGATATGCACATCTGTTTAGCGTGTTCTATTTGTGTGTGTGTGTGTGCGTGCGTGTGCATGCCTACACATGCAAGTATGCATACACTAATGCGGTTGTTTCATCTGTGGAATGCTGCTTATTCAACAGAGTGTGTCCACTAGTGGAATAGGGGAGGCAACTTTCATGAAATTCCCCCCACCCCACTTCCTCAGCCCTAAACATCTGCTATTCTGGATAAAATCGCCTCTTCAGCTCTCCCTTTTTGCTGCCAGTAGTAAATTCCATTCGTGGGATGCTGCCAATGGCGGAAAGAAAGGCTAGATTCAGCCCGTTGTATCAAGAGCTCTTCAGACCTTAAAGTCACAGTTAGGAGCCTTTACGGGCTTATATTATGTGAAGAACGGCTGCAATTCTGGCAGCTCTTTGGTGTAGATGATCCATGACGATTGTTTCTGGAGCAATATTTGTGGGTCGATATCTTGGCTGTGACAATGCAGTACTCTATGTTTGGACATTCTCCTTCTGAGCACTCTTCTTGTTTATGATGGAATTCCAAGCATATTATCTCTGCAACATGAAAATCCATTGGTAGCTCATTAACAAGAAAGACAGACAGAAAGACATAGACACAGATACACATACATGCAAGCTGAGGTTCAAAAGCAATAAAGTGCCTTGCTGTGTTTTATTTATTTTGATTACAAGAGTGCCATCTGTGTTATATTTTAAAACCACACAAAATAAGGCCAACATTCTTCTAATAGGAGGGAGGACAAATTTGGAAGTCTTCCTCCAAAACTAACTGCCGTTCATCTCTGAGCTATGTGTTTGTGTAAATAATCAGATTATTTACACTTAGAAGCGACATATTAATAACTTCTGAGGATGTGTTTTCAATGCATAAAAACTGTCTGTAATTCACTCTTATCTATTCTAGAAGACTGTAGAGCATTTTCCATTCTCCTTCATTTGTTCGGATTTTTTAAAAAAAATGTTTTTGGTCTCAAGGATGTAAAACTATTTAACTTCCTGATAGTTCAGAAACATCCACAACCCGCTTATCACCCCATTCCTTATAAACTGTGCAGTTTTAAAAAGCAATTTAGTCCAGGAGCACAAAAAGCAGGGCTGGATTTGAGTCACCAAATTTACTCTAACCATACATTTTAAATGTGTCTATGCTGTGAGTCCCTTGTTGAAAATCGCCATTCTGTGGCTTCTTTTGTATATGTTGGACCTGCTGGAATGTTTTAAAGTCTGCCCCACACAGAACATGGGCTGTTTTCCCAATGCTGTTGCTCCACCACCATCAGCTGGAAGGGTTGTGGGCGAGGCTGCAGCATGCAGCGTGCTGAGCAAAGCTTGGGTTGGCTTGAAGGGGATATACGTTCTGCCCAGTTTCTAAGCTTAGCCTGCTTCGGTCCCAGCTGAACAATTGCCTCTGTGTCTCTTCCTTGGTTGGGGCTCTGTACAGGGTAAGAGGTGTGTCATTTTTGTTTACCCTCAGGAAAGCATGTGACTTGAATCTGTTTTTTTTTTTAAAGAAAAACACCTATTAATTCAAAATAGGATTCTCCTGCCTTTTTAAAGTAAAAAATACTCAATGTGCTTTTCAAATATACTTAAAAGGAACTTTAAGATACAATATCTTATTTATTTATTTATTTATTCAGATCCAGTATTTATACATATTCTGTACATGGATACAGTATTCCTTTAAAGATACAATATGCCACTAAAATAAAGATTAAAAATAACAATTAAAAACTAAAAACAGTCTGCGCAATTAATATTTATTTATTTAGTAAATTTATAAGCCTCCCATCTCATATACCTGACCGGGTGGCTCACAATTAAAACAGAATAAAAAACAATAAAAAAAACAACCAGAATTAAAAACAACAAAAATGACATAAAAATAGCAGCTGAGAACACTTATAAATACTCAAACTGAAACAGGCTCACCCATGCTATCAGGACTCCAGGCTCAATGGCAAAGCCAGGTTTTTAGTGCCTTGTGAAGGGTCAGCAGGGTCAGGGCAAGTCTAATTTCAGAGGTGGGGGGATGATGTTCCATTAATTAATATGTTAATTGTGAACTGAGAGACCCGGGTTCAAAGTCCAGTCTTAACCAGAGGACTCCATTAGCTCACTTTGGGTCACCTCCTAATAGTCCAGTCTACCCTAGAAGGTTGTCTTGAGAATAAAATGAGGGATGACCCCAAGTATGTTGCTTTGAACACCTTGGGATAAGGTGGGATAAAAGTGTCGTCAATGTAGAGAAAAAAATCAGCCAGCTGAAAGCCCAATTAAGGGCTAAACAGAGCCAGAGAAACAATCAGTTTTGGCCGGAAAGCTAAGAGTCAGAGCCAGCTTTTGGGTTGGTATGTCAGGGCTCTGATCTGTATGAATAAATGCACATATCCTCTTGAGAGCTGAATGGAGTATCATGTACATGTTGGAAGATCTGCTGAGCATTTAACATTTGACTGTCTTCCCATTTCTCTCACCCCCACCAATAGATCAGCTCTTGCGATCAGCAAGTCAGCATTCTGACAGCAGTGGCTTTGCAGAAGATTCTTCCACCGACTGCTTCTTGCTCAATCAACTGCAGGTAAATTTCTTGGATTGCTTCTTTTCTGCTTTCCCTATTGTTACCAGTCTATAGTGTGAGCAAGGAATCCCTTTGGCGTACCTAGGGGAAATGTGAGAACAGTTCTGTTTTCTAGGATTCTAATTCAGTAATGGCATTTCCTTTGTACCTGGATGATTGGATTGGACTGCAGTACGGCCTTTAGCTACAAAAGATTTCCTATTTATTGTCAACTGTGATTGCAAGATGTGATCATCACTCTCCAGGTGGCAAGTATAACAGCAGCAGCAGCATAAAAATGCAGTCCTCACAACTGCATCACACTATATACAAAAAGAGCATCATATATCATAGCACTGGAATAGGGAAGAGTCTTTAAAAGTTTAACTTAATCAACCAGATATTTCTGGAAATGCCAGGTTATTCCCTTGATCCTAAAAGTATATGTCATGGCTTGGTAAACTTCTTTGGGAAAGAACATTGCATGGCATTGATGCTGCTACAAGAAGGCTGTGTTTCTGTTTAATACCTGCCACTAGTAATGGTTGGTGACTTGGAAGTAAATCAGAGCCAGCAACATCTTGCTTTCTACCCATATTCCATTCCCGCATGTTTTGTTCCGTGGAACACGGAACAAAAGCACTCTGCCCTGCAACTTTGGTACATGACTCACTTTATGACCCATTAAGTTTGGAGATGGCTTCAGCAGGAACCCATTTTATACCAGTGAAACTGAAGCAAGCAGATATATCACTTGAGAACAGTTATGGCAAGGGAGTATATGGATCTGCTTCCCACCCTATGCAAAAGCAATCCTTTGAGCCCAAATCTGTGTGCTACACAGTAGGCCCCCATTGCTCAGGATAGGGAAAGTGAACCAAGTTAGTGTCAGGGTAAAGTGAAAGGATGGGTGAAAAATTATGGTTAATAACCACAGTTGCAAAATTTTTTGCAGCAATATTTTTCTGCTTTAGAGAAGGAAGTCATTGGAGTAGACAGAAAAGCCAAAAGGAATTTTCTTAAGAGTCCATTCTTTGCCTAAAGGTGGGCTGGTAAAGACAAATTTGTAAACAGGCTATGCCACTGGAAAACAGGATTATAAAGGGGGCAAAAAAGGATCTAAATCAATTTTAAAAAGGAAATATGAGTGTAATCCTGAACATGTTTACTCAGAAATAAGGTCTGTTAAACTCACTACTTAGGAAGGATTTGATGTCACTATCAAATCAGAAACAGTAAAAAATAGGAAGCATACTTTTTAAATTGTGGGTTTACTTCTCTTGCTTCTGGCTTGTTCCCTTGACTGGCTACTGTCTGTATTAAAAGGAAACTTCCCACTCCACTGCAGTCATGCAAACGCGCACACACACATGCACAAAATATCTCTTTGGCTTATGTTTCTCTTTGACTCCCTCCCATCCCGAAGTTGTATCGAGGACTGTAGGGTCTGTGTGTCCTACTTCCTGACTATTACTTCTTTGTCTTACTTGGTTTCCTGCTTCGTTTGACTAGATGGCATAAATGATTGCTCTGCCTGATGCCTAATAAAGAAGCCAAGAGGAAAACAGACAAAGCATGTGTGCAAACCCAGCGGATTAGTCCGGGATACTGTTGAACTCTGGGGACTCCATGTACCCAGTTCTTCCTTGGAATGGGAGATCGTATAACTCGGCTGCAGTGCTGAGGACACAAAGAGAAGGGGTGGAGGTCCTCTGTCTTTAAATATAAACCTCTCCTGCCTGCCAGACTTCGTTCGTAAAGGCTCACAAAAGAAAGACTCAGAAGGACGGGAACTAAGTTAGCACAAGGGCAAGAAGGCTGTCCTTCAGTTCCAGACTGCTTGGGACTTCAAAGGTCAAAGAAGAAGTAAATAAATGATGAGTCTGGAAATAAGAGATAAGCAGGGTTGCAGGAATAAGTGCATTATGTGTTTAGCTTCTCTGGAATTTCCCATCCATCTTTAGATGATGTTAAGATTTAACCAGTCTAGATAACAGTTTTCAAAATTATGGCAATTATGATTTCCAGATTTTCATAGCTTATGGCCACCAGTATTTTTTTACAACTAAAATTAAGAATGCTTTTTAAATTAAAAAAAATGTTTTTAGTGAAATTAAACAAAAAATAACAATACAACATTGATGCAATCAAAAAGAAGAAAAATATACAGGTAGGCCTTGCTTACCAAATGCCTCATTAAGCAACCATTCAAAGTTATGACAGTGCTGCAAAAGTAACTTTATGACCAGTACTTGCACTTACGACTGTTGCAGCATCCCCACAGCCACATGATTGACATTTGGGCACTTTGCAACCAGCGGGCATTTACAACCATTGCAGCATCCCGCAGTCATGTAGTGGCCATTAGTGTGCTTCACAACTGGCTTGCGGCAAGCAGAGTCAACGGAGGAGTTGGTAGTAAAAGTCACGGTCATGTGATGTCTCACTTAACAACCATGGTGATTTGCTTAACGACTGCAGCAGAAGTGAAGTAAGTCCGTTGCAATCATGTGATGTTCCACTTAGTTGCTGGTCCCAATTTGGTTGCTAAGCGAGGACTACCTGTAATTTACTGATAAAAATGAATTAAAATTTGAAAACAAGAGAAAAGGTCCATGAAATATTAATAAACAACTAGCTCAGTTCTTTAACATATTATTGAAATGTCTTCATGTTGTAAGAAATGAGAACATGGAGCATACGTGTCTGTATTGTCTAGGTTTAATAATATTGATAATGCTAATACTGATAGCTTTCTTCTTACTTACATTAAGTAATGGAATAATTTAGTCTGTACTGACAATTAGCTTAAATTCTGATCTCAGTGTGGAATAGAGATGCACTGTTTGTGTGAGGAATTTTACTGAATATAAAACTTTACAACAATTCCAACATCTCTTCTTGCAGCATGAAACTGGGTCAGTTCCATGATTAGCTGAAGTTTGCCTGTTATGATTTAGTTTTGCTTCTAAAATGTGGCTTAGGCTTCATTTACCTTGTCGTATAAAACCATAGTGCTAAACAAGCAGCATTGAACTCGAGAGGCATATCTCTCACTTTCTGATTGTTGGCTTTGAAGCAGGCAAAACAGCAATTTGTCAAGGAGGAAATGGATCATATTCTGCCTGTCTGAAAAAAATGTCCTGAGATCCAGAAAAACTTGCCTTGAGCAAAGAAGGCTTTGCTTGGTCCATGGAGATTTAAAGAACTGCCTTCCTGGGTCTCTGTGAAATTGTCAGAGCTGGCCAAATGTGTAAGCAGCTGTCTGGAGAAAGTAAAAATGAATCCCAGTGAAAAATTATCTTCAAATAGAATTACATTGTTTAACAATGTATGTTGTGGATATAGGAACTGTTCTGGATACTAAAAACACCTTTTTCATGATTTCTTTGAAGATGCAAGCATTCTGTTTTTCATTCTTCTGTCTTCCCTCTCCTCCTTCCCCTCAACCACCATTTTTCCATGTGTTCTCCATAGGGGCATGACTCATTGCAGGCCATGGGAAGCAGCGCTGATAGTTGTGACAGCGAGACCACTGTGACATCCTATAGCGAGGAACTCAAGACTCCAGTTGCTGAACCCGAGTCCAGTTTCAGTGAGCTTGATGAGGAGAAATTCTTCCTCTTGGAAATGGAGCAACAGGGAAAAGAGGTGGTATCTGAGGTGGATGCAGGAGGCCAGGAGACGTTAGAACATCAAGATGGACTTTCTTCAAGTGGCAGAGAGGAAGAGTGTGGCAGAGGTGGCTTAGAGAGAAGAAATGACGTGGTTTCAGTCCATGAAGCAGAATCTGAGGCGTTGGATGAAAGCAGTGAAGAGAGTGATGTGGATAAGAGCAGTGAATGTGAATTCCCTCCATATAAAACTCACCATATTCTCAAATCGGTGTCATCTCTAGAAAGTAGCAGTTCCTCTCCTTCTTCTGTGGAGAGGGTTAATATTGCTTTACAAAGAGCCCAGAGGAAGGACAGTGGGTCTTCCATTCCCAGAACTGGTTGCCCCCTGCTCAAATCAAAAGACCTTCTTTTTAAGAACAGGCATCAGGCCCCTGAACTGGGTTATCCTCTGAGACGTTCCCAATCCCTCCCAACCACTCTTCTCAACCCAGTGCGAGTGGTCTCCTCTGTCAATCTCCAGCTAACTCCAGGCAAGCAAATGTTATGTGGCCCTCCCTCTTTTACATACAAGTATGACACAGAGGAGGATCCTGGAAAGGAAAATACCCCAGAAGAAACATCCTTCGGAGACATTAACAAGAGCTCTTCTTCTTTATGTAAATCCATCCTCCACATTGCTCCTTCACCCACAAGGAAGGAACCTCCCCAGCCTGTTGGAAACAAGGGGCCGGATGAGTTCTCTTGCAGCAGAATACAGAGTTGCCCTTTGCACCTTCCACCATGCATGTCTCGGTCATCGTGTTCGCTGCATTCTCTCCATTCTGATGGTCCAGACCAGCACTTCCAGGGCCACACAAGGACATTTAGTGCATACAGCGTCCCAAGCACCCCTGGCTCTTCCTGTGTGGGGTGGCCTTCCCCTTTTGGCTGCCCTCATATGCTGAGGCACGTTGGACATCCCCACCGGTTTCATTCCATAAACCCTCCCTCCACTGTTGAAATGCAATTGAGGCGAGTCTTGCATGAAATCAGAAACTCTTTGCAAAACCTTTCACAGGTAAGGGAAAGTGGAGTTGGTTGCTATAATCCAGCCCTTCTCTGATCTAGAACCATCCAAATATGCTGGACTGCAGTACCCATCTTTCCCACCTAAATGGTGTGGATCATTGTGGATGATGGGAAAGGTTGCCCATCATCTTTTTATTTTTTTCCCCTTGGAAAAATGCATAATACATTAAAGAGGATGAAACACAGTATGAGACACTTATGCCATACAATTTTCTGGACAACATTGATGAAACTGAAAAGAGAGGGGCAAATCTGGGAATGCTGGATTATGGCTCCATGTTTTGTAATGAAGACAGCTAACGTGAACATTTTGAATATTTTACTGCTCCTTCCACAATCCACACCAACATTTTTCTCCATTTGTACTTAGTATCTCTGTCATATTGCTGGAAGGTTGCCAAAGTCTTGTGTTTAGGGGGTGGGTTGGAGAGATTTAACCTTTTTGAAGATACTTTCAAATATAAAATCTCTTTTATCATATAAAAGAATTGAACCAGCATAATTTTTTCCCAGGGATTATCAAGCAGAAAGTGAGTAGGCTTAGCCAGCTCTTGTGAAATCCATTGACTGTGAAGGTGAAATTGCTTTTTCATTCTGTTCATGGAATGTAATTTTTTTTCCTTGGCCTCTTTAGTTCATAAAGCTCCAGGGTATACTGGCCTTGCCATGTTAAACAAGCCCGGGGTGTGTCTATGTGTGTAACCTATTTCACAGATAAATAACTCCATGGGTGGCATTCATTGCTATTTAGAGAAGGGTGGGAAAGGATTTTCAATCTAGAACTATTCCTTTGCTCAGTTGAAGAAAATGCTGTCTGCAAGCATATATCCTGCAGCATCAACTCACATCGAGGGATTGCTGTTCGGGAATATGCCCCTTCTCCGTGCTAAAGCTTCCCCGCATGTGTCAGTCTTCAGAGGTCTAGGGTTCTACAACAAAGGCAGAGCAGATCTGAAGGGTAACTCCCACATCTACAAATGGAGACGGAACTAAGGGAACTGCTCATGATACGATGGGCATGTTGAGTGAGGGGCCCAGATTGGAGTGTGAGGATCAAAAATCTGTTCTTGCTTCACCAAATATGCCAGTAGAATTCACCCATCATGTTGGGTTCTAGAAAAGCAGAGTGAGCAAGACCTAGCACTCATTCTGTAAGTCCGTGATTCATTCTCACATTGTCTGCTGTGTCAGGGCTTGACTGCTGGTCTCTCATTGCCTCCAGTGGTTAAAATTATCTGACAGGTGTTTGTTTGTTTTTCTTCCCACTAGAACACTATGATGAGAACTCACGACTTCACTGCAGCCTCTTACAGTACTCAGAGATCATCCATTCTACCTCTCTATGAAGTAAATGGTCCTTTCTCTTCCCCTTATCCATGATAGACAAATGGAATACAGGCTTAGGAAATAAAGATGTCATTTCCAGGTTGTGGATGTATATAGTATTAATGTATATGAATGAAGCCTTTTTGTGGTGACTTTTTTTTTTTGCTGGCTGTTGTCTTCCTTCTCAAAAGGAAAAAAAAATGGACTGATGTATGCATTGGTTGCACCTTTACATACAGGTAGTCCTTGGTTAATAACTACTCATTCAGCAACCGTTCGAAGTTGCAATGGTGCTGAACGAGTGGTACTTACAACTGGTCCTCAAAATTCCAGCTGTCTCAGCACCCTTCCAGTCAAGTGATTGTGATGTGGGTGCTTGGCAACCAGCTCGCACTTATGACGGTTGCAGTGTCCCACAGTCACATGATCACTCTTTGCAACCTTTCCTGATGGCTTCCACAAGCAAAGTCAATGGGGAAGCCAGCAGGTCTCTGGTAAGTTGGCACCACCACTTTTTCTTCTAAGGAGCCCCCTACAGAGTACGAGATCCCAGGAATCTCATACTCCGTAGTGCGCATGCCCGCAGCACTCCCCACCCATGCTCTGTAATGGATACCTGCCTGTGTGCACTTGTGTGGTGCTGCAGCACCCCCACCTGGCCACACTCCATAGCACTCACCCACCTGCTGGCCTGCTTGTGAGCCACCCAGGACTTGCGACTTCCTGCCAGCTTCCCCATTGACTTTGCTTGTTGGAAGCTGTCAGGAAGTCACAAGTTGCCATCATGTGAGGTCCTCATGATGGCAGTGGGGACTGCCAGGATTTCTGTGGCTAAGCAATACAGTCACATGACATTGTGCTTTATGACTACATCACTTAGTGATGGAAATTCCAGTCCCAATTACTGTTATTAAGTGAGGAATACCTGTACTAAGCCTATTTTCCTCTTCCTTTTACTGAGCTTTTTCTGGAATTAAGAATTCTTTAGCTGGTGCTGGGGGGAAAAATCAGCCTATAAGGCAGGATTTGCAGGTTTTCTGACCTCTAGTCTAGAGCTTTGATTATATCCAGGAAAATATACTGACAGGATATTGTTTTGCAAACTGGAGCTCAGGTGTGCAAAGACTTAATGTTTGGGTCTGTTTCTCTAGAATACTTTCCAAGATCTTCAAGTGGTGAGAAGGAACCTAAATCTCTTCAGAACTCAAATGATGGATTTAGAATTGGCCATGTTGCGCCAGCAGACTGCTGTTTATCAGCACATGACAGAAGAAGAAAGGTAACTATTGCACTTGTGCCAATGTTGAGTTTTTTCTACTCTTTTACTAAAATCCTCCTGTCCACTGTGTTCTCAGAGCACTTTTTTTTCTTCCAGGTATGCAATCTTGAATTAATCTTAAACATGCTTCTCCTTCTTGTTGTCCATCTAAATAAATTAGCAAGTCCTGCTGCTCCTCTTCTGCACATACAGTGTTCTGCCTCTGCTGCTAAAACAAAATTTTTCTGATCACTACTGATGTTAAACTGCTGCAACTATTCTCATGCTGAATTTCCTTTTCCTGCCATCTTTCTCCTGCTCATTCTGCTCCAAATACGTCTCTCTGGATCAGCTTTTTGTCCTTTGCTATGATCTCTTCTCTTGGTAAGTTTCTTTCTCTTTGGTTATACGTTCATCAGTTCAAGTTCCTAGTCTTAGATTTTGGATGTTCCCAACAAGAAGGATCCCAATCTTGTGGGAAACATCTTTATATCCTTATATCCTTATATCCTTAGATGGGAAGTCACATACATCCCTGGCTGTAGGCTAGACAGAGATTTTTATTTATTAAAAAAGGCTTGTAGAAAAATGGTAGTGGCCAATCACTTTCATTTTGTTACCAAGAAAACTGCCTGGACATGTTCAGGAAGTCACTGAGAGTTGAGCTCAGCTTGAGGGAGACTTAACCTTCTGTATACTTTTTAAAATTCCACCCTTCCGTGGTATAATAAAATGGTATGTTGATCCTGGAAGGGTGGAATTTTAAAAAGTATACAGAAGGTTAAGTCTCCCTCAAGCTGAGCTCAACTCTCAGTGACTTCCTGAACATGTCCAGGCAGTTTTCTTGGTAACAAAATGAAAGTGATTGGCCACTACCATTTTTCTACAAGCCTTTTTTAATAAATAAAAATCTCTGTCTAGCCTACAGCCAGGGATGTATGTGACTTCCCATCTAAGTAATAACGAAGTCTGCTTAGTTTTTCCAGTCAAGATTGGCTATAAGTATCTTAAGAATAACAACTGTATAAAATCTTAACACAGTAAGGATATAAAGATGTTTCCCACAAGATTGGGATCCTTCTTGTTGGGAACATCCAAAATCTAAGACTAGGAACTTGAACTGATGAACGTATAACATACCATTTTATTATACCTGTGAAGTGCTTTAGTTGGGAAACCATGACTGATCCCAAGGCTATCCACTTTTGCGGGGGCTATTTATTAATTTAATTTGTATCACTCCTTTTTATTCACTGAATGTTCTAGGAGGGTATGAATATATTAAAAAATGTTTAATGGCTGGTTGAACATCCCTCCTTAATTTAGTCCTTTTTATTTAACTTTTGTTTCCAGTCTCAGGTCTACCAGGGTGGCTTCATTATGCATTGAAGCCCTTCAAAACAGTATCAAATCCCATTTCTTTCTGCAGAAGTTGTCCCCTGAAAATGTTGCCTGGATTGTGTTCCAAATCACACCTATGGTGTTGCTTAATCCAGCACATTCTCTCGTTTATGCATACATCATCTATCTATCTATCTACCTACCTACCTACCTACCTACCTATCTATCATCTATCTATCTATCTTCCTTGCTTCTATAATATACTGTTCCTGATACTTGAATTATATCTACTTCAAACACTTTCTGAAAATCATGCTCTTTCCTTAAATTTCTTTAGCCTTGCATTAAGTTCAGTTTCTGTGGATTGCTTGACCTACTGTGATAAATACCCATGGCTGTGGAAAGTGCAAGTCCCTGTACATAGCCCCTGAATTCTCTTCTACGGTCCCTGAATCCCTCTCTGACATAATAATTGAAAATTGGCATCATACCTTCTGTGCAGGTAGGGATAGCATAAGCCCTAAACATATGGCTTAACAAACACACAACCAATCCATGAGATAAAATAATCCTGGGCATACCTCCATGTGCTTGATGGGGCCCCATCCACTTTACACCATCATTTTCTCTTATTAGCATTTCCTCCTCCCTTTTTCAATGCAGTCCCCTGGGTTAAGGTGGAGTGCTGGTGATGTTCTGGGGGATTTACTTCTAATTCAAGTCTTTGGAGGTAATACATGGTCATGATTACCAGTGTACCTTCACCTTGGACAGTGTATTATGGAAATGATTCTGGATCTCTCTGTTCTGTTTAAAATGATGGGAGTTTGTAGATATGTAAATACAGTATTGAAAGTTAAATGTTTAGCTTTAGTTTTTAAGAAATTTAAAAGCTCAAGAGTATTATAATTAGGTAGGTGGGACCCATCTGAATTTACTCCTGCTCTTTTCACTGATCTCTTCACGTGAATGGGTATAGTCTTGCATGTCCCTGGACTGATAGGGTTGGGTTCCTCCACCATTTTAGATGATTGTCAGTATTTCTATTTCTTATGGTCCACACAATGACAAAAATTCTTTTTGTTTTATTGAACTTGCTTCTGATTTAGATATGAAGCTGATCAGCTCCAGACTCTGAGAAAATCGGTTCGTATGGAGCTTCAGGAGTTAGAAATGCAGTTAGAGGAACGTCTACTTGCTCTTGAAGAGCAGCTCAGGAGCATGCATGAATCATCACCTTGCAGACAACAAACCTTCATGGTGGGTTTTGTGTTTTGGCCATTGTCTCAAGTGTCTGTGTATATCAGAAATATACAGTTGCTCCATACTAAGCAAGGACATGATAATAGCCTGATCATTTCTCCCCAAAGAGGTACAAATTACCTGCTGCCTGATGGGAAAAAGCCCTGTCCCAATTTGATCAGATTAAAGATGTAATTTCTATTTAATGAAAGAATAATTTCAGTATAACTTCTGCATAAGGGAAATACATAAGTAGATGGGGAGTGAGGGTTATACTCCTGCCCTCAATTTTTATTTTGCCTCCAGCCTGTACAACTGATGAAGTGAACAGTTTGTTTTGGGATACATTGATTTTCAGGTGAATCCATGTTTCATAGCGTAACACAATTTAATATTAGGAACATTGGCATCTTGGGTGGGCAGCCCACACAGATGATGATGACGTGCTGATTCAGGTATAAATCTTCGTGGGTTTGGAAGATTACATCTTTCCTTCAGATGTAGGCTAAAGAGGCTGGTAGTGTGCTGGTCCAGTTCCTGCAGATATGTGGCTCTCTTATAAAAAATAAAATCCTGACGTAGAGATAACCTAAACTTGTTAACAATAATTAGCAATCCAATTTTATTAACAATTATGCATTACTGTATTAGAATTGCCTCTCATTCAGTTATCTAATAACTGCCTTGTGAAGGGTCTAGTTATCTGATTTCTCTGGATTCTTAATATGGAAAAAATGGAGTGAAGAATGTTTTATACAAGGAACCAGAAGAAACTAAATTATAGAAGATGTGACTTCTTTTTATTATTTGCGATTCATAGAGTTTGAAGCCCAACCAATGGACAATTACAGCTATTACAGATAAAGCAGATCTGTGGACTGCACATTTACCAAATGTTGCCTTTAACACGGTCAGGTTTTTCCTTTTTCCCTGGAAGAGGAACAATCAAATATGAGAGAGATGAAAGAACCTGGGGGGATGGGATGGGGGGATGGGTGAGAATTTAATTGCTTGTGATTTATTAAATAGTTTTCTTTCTTACTACATTCATAGAAACACAACACCTTCTAAAATTCTAAAATATGCTTCACTGTCTTTTTCATTACAATGCTTTTTTGATTGCCCTTATCTTAAAATGCAGGGGCAATTAATGTGAATAGTTTTCAGAAATAATAATAATACAAATTTCTCCTTTCCTTTTCCCTTCCAGGGAATGTATGGTAGCAGAAGCATTGATAATTTGTCATGTCCTTCTCCATTGAATGTGATGGAACCAGTAAGTAACCTTATTCAGCCAAAGCAGGAATGTGCAAAATTACTAATTAATGTTGGCTTGAAGGAAAATAATAAAAAGCAATATGTCTGTCTTCCATTGCTATGAACAGGACTGAGCATAATGTCATGGGTGTGTACAAACAACTCAGAATTATGGAATTAAGGTGCTCTATTTGATTTCAGTTTTAATTTAAGCAGGAGTGAAGATAAGTACTGAGAAAGGTGGGTATCTGATGATTTAGGGGCTGGTATCCAGTGTAGGATTTCACTTGGAGGAATAGGGGCACCTGATTTTTGCTGATTGGATTTTACTCTCCTCCCCATCCCCCAACATCTCCCTTGTTTACTCAAGCTATTCCTGAAAGTTGGGGAATCCTCAGTAACAGAATAGGATGTTCATTATTGATTAAATTAACCTTATAAAAAAATCCTGAACCATTTTACAAAAACTATAAAAATCTTTCTAGAATAAAGTAAAAACAAGATAAAAACAGAATTTTAAAAAGTCATCAAAATTGAAATATGGAGTTAGTCATTGAGGATTGTCAGTATTAAAATATATGCTTTAAGCAGTGCTTATTGCTGGCTTATTGGACCCCATTCCCAAGTGCTATCTTGGAGAAAACTAGATTCTTGTCACTACAAAGTAATTTCTGGAAATGTTTAGATGACAGGACTTTCCTAGATGTTTAGGTGCCTGGGAAGCTGATACATTTGGATATGTTCAAAGTCTTGGATATAAAGTAACTACTGGAGTAATTAAGGATGACCTATTTTTCACCCTTTCCTTTTAATCTGATTCAAAACCTCTTGCCTATATCAAAGAAATTCTGAAAATAGTAAAGGACTTGAAATAGGCAAGGCAAAATACAACATTCTGCTGTATGTAGCTGTGTCTACAGGAAGTCACCGTGGCATAAAAGTGACAGTGTGGGTACAGTGATGCCATAACACAAATCCCTCCTTATGTGCTTGGTTCTCAACATCTGACACAAGATCATAACTCATGGTATTTGTGTCATTTTATCACCACCACCACTCTCCTCCCCTGCCAGGCACCCATGGCTATATGCAGATGTTAGATAATCCAAAAACCTCTATTCCTAATTTTATTTTGCTAATATTTGAGTTTGAAATCCTATCTGGTTACTTTATGAATTGGAGTAAGTCAGACTTGATGCCATTGGGTCTCCAAAAACAATTTTGACATGTTTAGAAATTGAGTGTTTAGACTGTGTTCTGATTCCTTTATTTATCTTGGCATAAAGATCCTTAGGACATTTTCTGAGGTGGCAAATTATTCCCATCTTTGACACAAGTGAAATAACTAGATAGATGGTCTAGAATTACATTGAACCTTGGAGGTAAGAAGAATATGATTAACTCCAAGGTTGATTCATATTTTAAGGGGTCTTCCTATTCTTCTTTTTTACCCTTCATATTATTTTAGAGAAGTTTATGTGCTATTAAATGATTTTCTCTAGCAATAGCATATTTCAAGATTTTGCAATTGCCTGTTGGGAAAGTGGATTTAATTCTTCACTTCTGTACACATGGATGGCTAACACTGGAAAAACTATTTCTTGATGTTAGAGTTTCCTTGTTAGAGTTATATCCTGCCTTTCCTTCAGGACGTAGTGTTAGAGTTTCCTTGTTAGAGTTATATTCTGCCTTTCCTTCAGGACGCCACACGTAGTGTTTCCTAATCCTATTTTTCCCTATAGCAACGCAGGGAGTAGGATGGACTGAGAAAGCTATTGGCCCAAATTTACCCATTGAGTTTATTTGGTGGAACTGAGCCTGTGAGCCAGTCCAGCACCTGAACTGCTACACCTTGCTGGCTTTCAGTCTACACCCAATTTGCAGCAGTGGATTGCTGATCTGTGTTGTTTGCCAACAATTTAATTTATGTATTTATTTATTAAGTGATATTTTCTTGTGGGTTTTGTTGTTGGATGAAGGGTAAAAAAGAGAACTTTCAAAGCCTTTTAATTACATTTTTTGGGAGTTCTCTCATTTATGATACAACAGTTACTAATTCCTGTAATTCCATTGTATGGTGGGATGGAGAAGTAATGCTTATGTCATCTATCAGAAAATTTTACTAATTCATTATAGATTAACGTGGCATTACTATTCTCTATTGACAGCATTGCATTTTCCTCTAGTACAGTCCAAAGCTACACATTAGAGTCCGTGCCTATCCTCTACAGATGAGATTGGGGGTGGGGGGTGTTATTACGGAATTCATGGTAGGCCTTTAGGTATTTAGGGGTACAGGGCTGTTTACCAGGTAGCTAAAATAAGGCTCATGACTCAAGTGCAAGAAACTATGTTTATGCTCTTGCTACAGTCTCTGATTCTTTCCACTTCCTGAATCCCCAGGTCTCTGAACTCATTCGAGAGCAGTCATCTCTGAAATCAGAGTTAGGGCTGGGATTGGGGGAGCCTGGCATGCACACTCCTCCACCTGAAGGCTCGGAATCTGCATTTGATCACTGTGCGCATTCTGATTCCTCTTCGGTGTGTTCTAGTCAAGCCAGCAGAAAAGCCCACGGGCGGTCATCTGAAAGGTGCAAGCCACCCAGCCAAAAGGTGTACCGGGCAAGCATAGCCTTGATGCCCTCTCCGCCTGCAAGAGCAGGAGTCTGGCAGCCACCTGAGGAGCACTTGACATCCACCTCCACTGTGGGGCAGAAACTTGAAAAGCTTCCCCTTGGGCCTGCAGCTGAGGAAATGCCCAAGAATGTGGAGAATGGGGAACTGCAGCAAGTCATCCGAGAGGTGAGGGCAAAGTCAGCTCGAGTATTCCTACTGGGAGGATTTTGTGTGCTTGCATGGATACGCCTAGGCCATCTCTCTCCCTTTCAGTCAGAGGTTTTGCCAAAGTCTGAATTGAGAATGAGTAGCTGAAAATGGGCAAGAAGGAATTAAACAAATTAAATTAATCAAAATGGATTTTGATGAAAAGGGTTAGAACATCTTGGAGAAAAGGATAATTGATCAGCTAATCAATTACAATTGGCTAGTTTATTTTTAAAATATAACAGTTAATAAGGCTATTGCTGTTTATCCACTGAGAGACATTAAGTGGCTGCAAGTTTTTTCCCCTTTAGTAGCAGCCCAGAATTTCAGTGGGGAAAAGTATGTAGGAAGAAGGACAGCTGAATATAATAGCAAAGGGAATAAGAGAGGTCCTCTGGTGGAAACCTCCATGAACTGAGGGTTGGAGAGGCATAATTCCAATAAGTGAATAAATAAATGCCTGAAAATGCTGTGTTTTCTGTTCTACTGTACAACCTAATTGTATTGTAGCACCTCACTAACTAAGCAGAGAGAAAATATTTGGTAATCATTAACCCAGCCCAATAAGGAGCTCCCTGATTTTATTGTTTAGAGAAAAAAAAAAACAACCAAAAATCTTTGAAGTGTGAGAATCAGCTTAAAGAAAATTAAAGGAAGACCTTTTTTTGATACACTTAGACACAGAATATTCAGAATATATTCACATAGTTGGAATCCAGCAATATTTAAAGCATGATTTTCTCCAGTGGCTGTTTCTAGGAAGTTAGGCCATTTTTAGTCAGTTATGGTCATTAGATTTCCAGGGTTTTGCAGAAATGGAAAAGTAGCAGATTTTCAGATCTTTGGAAAAAGTTATGCTGTGCCAGCGTATTGGTCCATCAGGCACCAAGGCGTGTTTACTCCACCTGACACTGGCATTCCAGAGACTTCAGTTGCATGCAACCACATGCTTTGCCGTTGAAATATAGCCTCTCCCTGCCATTATATAACTAATACTTAGTTGTATTTAAAATGGATCGGTTACTACAAGGATCTGCAAGCTAAGGAATTTTGGTAACTAGTTGAATGCATTTCAGTCTAGCAGAGGAGGCCCTGCATGGTATAAGCAATGGTTCAGGTTGTCATGATTGAGGATAGCAAGAAAGGTCTGGTGAGGGGTGCACTTCAATCTCTTCTCCAGAGTGCAGTTTCAGTCAATGCATAACTGACAGGATTGGCTGTCTGTTCAGTGTGAGTGGCAGGGATCTTTGTGTTGCACCCTGTAAGATAAATGCCTGGAGCAGGCTATTGCATGTTGTTCATGCAAACTGTTTGCATATAGGCCGATTCCTAGAGTTAGAAGACAGTCAAACTATCCTAAAGACCTGAATTAAATGTGCATTCTGATAGGTATTATGGAGCTTAATTCCCAGTGGCCATGCTTAAAGATTGACCATTCTAGCTTTGAGATACATTATACACATCTACAGCCTTCATCTGCAGGAAAGATGTCTCTCATGTAGTTTCTGCTCAGTGATGGCTAGCACCTAGCCTTTCTGCATAATCTGGGATGGACAATAATTGTGTAGTTAAATTGTACTATATGAAAAATGGCTGAAGTCTTGAAAGCCGTCACATGAGGTTGCCAAAATCTCATGACATTCAAGAGGTCCAGTGAATGCTTTAAGACATCAAGTTGCATTTACATAACGGGTACCTACTAGTGAAGATGTGGTGGACTATCTGTCTGAATCTCAAACAGTTTAACTGCACCCTCTGACACATTTCTGTACAGAAGGCCCATTGAGCTCTCTTGGTTACACTCCAGGTAAGTGGGTGGAAGGATGCAGCCCCTATTTCTCAAATTCCAAAGTTGGTCAGTTTGCTCAATGCTGTATGTGTTGCAGGAAGAGGGGGTGTTGAGTGTCATGTGTGTCAGTGACTATTCAGACCTAAATCTCATTAATACCCAAACTTTAGCCAGGCTTTGTTTGCTTTCAAAACAGAGGGACTCTATTGCAGGAAAACTTATTAATGCACATTCTTGATATTTCTTCACAATGTTAAATTTGTGGCATAGTGAATGATTTCTCTCCTTCTGTATGTTTGAATTATTTTGTTTGCAGTGGGGCAGGGTGAAGGCGTAAAAAACCCCCAGTGTTTCAGAGCATTTTTGAGTGGCCTATAAAGAGTTTGAGCTTTTGACCTCTGTTTACTAGAATGAAAAAGAGCCTCCTGCCCCTTCAAAATAAACTAGTACAGTCCTCCTACAGAAAAAGAAAGAAAAAAAGAAAGAGGTCAAGATATGTTCTCTCTTGGTTTGAAAAACATACAGTCTGACCTTTGATTTATGGAATAGAACAAAACATAACAAAAATGTAGTAAAGTCTTTTATCAGTGGATTGATACTGAGGAAAAACAAATTGTTCAAGGGAGACTCTGATTTTTAGAAGTTACTGTGAAGTTTTTTCAAGACTCTGGTACACCATTGCAAGTGATATGGATGTTTTGGTAGAGAGAAGTAATGTGAATGTGCTGAAACATCTCCATTTCCAAGAAAATTTTTCCAGAAGCAGAAAGTTTTTATTTCATGCAAACAGTTTATCCTTTGTTATGCAGAGTACTGGTTTTCAGATAATATGGGAATATGGTTCTCTTCTCTCCTGCCCCCCTCCCTTAAATTTCTTTTTAATATATTCAGCTATAGTTTCTGGTCCAAGGTTTGTTCTTTAGCATTACTTTCCAGAAGAAAAGTTGTATGCGTTATCTCACAGAGTGCAGAAGTATCCCTCAAGCAGCCAGCAAATTTCAATGCTGAGGGCTTATAGCTTCCTGCCAAGTCTGGAAGTCTGGCTGTTGTTAAGCCAGGAGTAGAACACAACTTGCCTCTTCTCACAAAGATTCATCTCTTTCTTTGGTCATCCACTATGCTAATTCAGAAATGATAATTCCAGAATGTGCCATTGATTTCCATTAAGTTTATTCATAGCCTTGTTACTCTGCTACTCTTGAGTACCCTCAGGAGTCAGTGAGGCTAGAATTAAGAGCCTTTGGTTCTGAAGACAGCTGCTCCAGCAGTTCTCTAAAGGTGGTCAAACACTCTTTTGAGGGCAGAAATACTCAGAGCTGTGTATCAGATGGATTTTGTGTGGTGGGTAGAGTGATATGGAAAGGGCAGTCTTGGAGAAATCTCTTCCATCTTGGCTGTTGGGACAGGGATAGGCAAAGTAGTGCCATCCAGTTGCTTTTGATTGCAGTTCCCAGGAGTCCCCAGTCAGGACCATGACTGATGCCCACGGCAACCAGCTTTTTCTTCCTAGCTCAAGGGAAGGATGGATCCCTGGACTGACTGGAAGAGAAAGGGACCCACTGAAAAATGGAATGTGCTAATTTAGTCACTGACATTATAACTGGTTCATACATTGTGCAATGCCAGGTTTGCACACAACATAACAAAATCCTTAACCATGATTGAGTGGTTGGGATTATACAACACACTAAGGCAGTTAAACCATGCAATGATTTATCCCATTATATAAACCTATTCAGTATTTTAATTGAATTACCCTGTATTGGTGGGCAACATTTTTGTAGCAAAGACAGCATTGAACATTTTGGGAATGTAGAGGCTGCAAAATAGGGCCACATCACATGAGGGGGGCTTTGCTTTTTAACTGTGATAATGACTGTTTTAAGGCTTGTAAAATATCCTGCACCTCAAAATGGTAGGAAACTACTGTTAGTTTTCAGTGGCCTTGGTCCAACGGGCTCAGAGGGCTGGAGAAAAAAAGGGACTTGAAGACTGCCTTACAAGATAAAAAATATAGTAGAAAGGTGTTTACTGGTTTGGCCCATGAAGTCTGTGATGCACCCAGTTCTAGCACATGTAGAACAAGAAATGTAGTTGGTCCTACATGGAAAACCTAGCCATTTTGCTCACTATGGAAACTGCTATTTTTCGGGTGGGCATGAGGGCAATTGTGTTAATCCTGCCTCCAAATTTTGAAACTACTGAGACAGGTGAAGACTGAATGAGCAGGAATTCAGTGATTCCCACCTCCTCCACTCCAAAGTAGGGAATAAAAATCGGAGGAAAGGAGGATTTCCCAGTCAGAATCTGTGAGGCTGGGCAAGCTATAGTTCTGTATAAATAAAGTATCTGGTAGATTCCATCACTTAAAGTAAATTGTGATTTTATCTTTAGATCAAGGAGTCTATTGTTGGGGAAATCAGACGGGAAATTGTAAGTGGGCTGTTAGCAGCTGTTGCTTCCCCAGGCGTATCAGCTACTGCTAAGCAAGAAACACAGCCGTGAATCGGTACTACAGGTATGTTTTTCAATTGGTTGCCTATCACTTGGACTGCTTGATAGGATGGTGAAGATTTATACATAATATATGCATGACTTCTAACATTTCAACTGCTTATGTAATATGTTCATAACCTGCCTTTATGAATCCTGCCAAAGTCTGCAGTGCTTTTAAATGGCCGGTTTCTAAGTCTGCTTTGGGTGGGAAAAACTATATTATAAAATTAAGTAATTACATACAGATTGAGACTATCAGAAATTGGATCTATCCTGTATAAAATTGACTAGCCTTAAAGACACAATAGCAGCAAAATTTTCCTTTGTGATGCAGTTCTTCCTATGTATTTCTCTATACTTACATAGCTGGGAATGTTATAGGATGGAGACACAGTCCACCAGAGAACGTGTTGTCTCCCACCTTTCCTTTGTATGTCAGTAGGAACTATAGTTAACAGAGTGCTTCTTAAAATATCCTCATGGAACGTGTCTGTGCTGCTCTTTACGGAGAAAAGCCATTTTCTCTACCCTTCCAGGGAAACATACCCATCGTTACTGATCTTAACTTTGGAGAAATCTACTTTTAACTTTCTAGATATATCAGAATACCCCAGAACCAAGTTAGAAAATCACCTTTAAGGAGAATACTGGAAATCTCTCCTTTAAAAATTAAACCATAAAGCGTCCGCTTTGCAATATTGTCTGATTAACTTTTGCAAAGCCACCTGTCTGTAATTACTCTTGAATCCAAGGATAGATTCAAAATCATGGTTTTTAGAATATTAACGTTTATCCCACTAGTGCTTTAAATAACCAAGTATATCTCCTTCTGACTTCAAATGATTTGTTTGTTTGTTTTCCCAAGGGTTAGTATATGGTCCAGAGGACCCCGTGGATGTCTCCTTTTGGGATATGTAGATGGACGCATCTGCCTGCCAGCCTGACGCCAGGAGAGACTGCCGTTGTCTGCCACAGTGACTTGTGTGCTGCATGTCTTCCCATTTCAGGTCTATGTACTAAGATCCGGGCACTTTTCATCTTACTGATGTGCATAAATGATCAAGAAAATTGTGATTATTTTGCAAGCCTTAATATTTATTTGTGTGTTCCTTCTAAGACTTGAAGATTTCTGGACCTTCCCTGGTTATAAATAGCCTAGGATTGTTATAGTTTCAAACAACAACAACAGCAGCAATCCCTGCTGACCTCTGTGAGGTATTTAACTGTGCAATAACTGTTTCACTTTGAGAGCTCGGAGTAATCATTTCCACTGCTGTTATCAAGTGCCACTTAAGAAGAAGAGAGGAAGCTGTTGTACAAATGAATGCTTGGGAGAAGCTGTCATTTGCAGAGAGTTTAGAAAATGACATGAATTTACTTAAAACTACTACAGACGCTTACACTGAAAGCCTTATCTTTGTATAGTAGATAACCTTTTTTAAAAAAAAGGATTTATATAATTTTCTGCTTTCTTTATCTTTCCCTTTTTTCTTGGGATGTCTTGTCTTTTTTTTTTTTTAACTTAATGTATGAACTACTCTGCAATTATATTAAGAGGTGGTTTTTAGCCATTTCCTCTGCCTACTAAAGCAAGTTGGAAAAACACTAGTTTAAAAGGCAAAACAAGTGGTATGTAACAACATGGGCTTAGCATTAGACTGCTGTTACGGGGAAATTCACTTGTTTTTCTACAGCCTAAGGAAAATGGCATTCATTACAGCCAATAAAAATGGAAGCAAGTGTGATTCTTAATACATAGTTTATACATTAATGCTCAAAGAGTTGAAATATAGCCATGTCTTAAATGCTAATCAACTACCTTACGTGTTTTTAAAATGTTTTCAGCTAACAAAATTAAGATTTTGTTAAATAATCAGTGACTCATAAAAATGTAACAATATTGGGAGAAGTATGTCAAAAAACGTTGTGTTGGGAATATACACCCAAGGGCTGAATCCTTTTTAAAAAGGCTACTATGCCAATAAAAATATTTATTTTGCCTACGGATGTAGTGGTGTGTCTTCTTACATTTTGATACTGGAGAGCAAGACAATACACTTAAAAAAATTTGGGAGTCCACATTCCATCCATAACTTTGATGCCACTACTTTTTCTAGTTACTCATGTCTTCCTTGTTGAAGTAACTTTAAACAGGGCCTCCTACAAATGTACTTGACCTTCCATAGACTCCCTCTCACCATGAGTGTGGATGTATAACAAAGCCAAAGTGATGACTTTCCTTGGATAGAGCTGCCCAACTTCATGATGCAGATAATGAAGACTGAAACCCCTTTCCATATATTTTGGGTGGAGGAAGCTACATTCAGTCAAGATAACAAGCTATGCTGAATCACACTCACCTATCTCAGGAAGGAGAACCTGCTGCCCTCCAGAATTTGCTGAACCACAACTCCTCACAGCTCCAGTTAACATGGCCAATGATTGGGAACTGTAGTTCAACAATTTCTGGAGGAGTTGTATGTTTTCCATCCTGGCTACCCAGTCTAGCATTCTGTGTTCAGAATGACCAAGTAGATAGCAATGGAAATTGCAGTAGCATGCTGCTCATACATTAAAGAGTTTGAAAAACGGTTTATGTCTACATCAATCCAGGTTGATGATATCACAGTAATTAATATAAAGCGTTGTATTTACTGTCCAAGGCCCAAGGCATCACTAACTTGTATTTCCCAGTCAGCAGTTTTTCATACTACATGTCAAATCATTTTTGAATGTATGAGATGTCTGAAAACAGAAGAAGCCATAAGGAAGTTGCTATGTAAAAAAAAAAAAAAAATGGAAATCCCATTAGGTGCTCTCAGTAGTTCAGATATGTACAAGTTATCTTTTTAGTAAAATGAAACCCTTTAGAACATAGTTTGGGGTTTGTGGCTATTGGTTTTTTCCTTTGAATTGAGAAACACTAATTCACTGCTTTAACTATCTTGAGGGGAGTAAGCTATGTTCCCCTGAATCTATAAAAATATCACAATTCAAATACTAGGTTTTGATCATTTGCATATTTAGCAAGTGTTCTAGCCCATTTTTGTAGCTAAGAAAAATGCTATGATGATTAAACTTTCATGTGACTGAAATCTGATATTCCTCCAAAAAACGGTATATCAAAAGCACCCAGTGCTTTTCTAGTATTGGACTAGAATGCCAATCATTCTCAGCCAACAGGATCGGACTAGCGATGATCATCTTAAAATGGAATGCAGGACATGCTAAAATAGATGATGCTAAGCACAAAGCAGATTTCTAGGTTGAACCAAATATTTTTCTGTGAGTGCATCAGATTCAAAACAAAACAATGTTTCTCGAGTTGGTAGGGCCACAAAAGAAGCACCAGCCGCATAATCCCAGCAAAAGAACCTTTGTTTTAAGGAGTTAGATAAGTGCTGCGATTGTGCTCCCGGGTGCTCTGAGAAAGCTCTTTGCCTTCAGATCTTAAAGCACTGAGCTACCCTACTTTCCATGATTTATTACTTCCTTTTACAGACTCTGGGCATGTCTACATGAGATTCCTGCATCGGATGAGAATCAGCTCTGGACCTATGTGAGCTCAAAAGTCAGCTGATTCTTATTTCTGGCTCTGCACCAGTTTATCTGAAACTGGAGCAAATCTGAGTTGGTTGGTTTTTTCCCTTTTGACTCAGAGAGGCTCTTGTGGGCACTTTGTTTTTCCTATTGGCAGAAATTTTTGCCTCACCCTGCCTTTAGCTCTTGGACATAAGACAACCATCTTGGTAGCCCTTCCACTGCTTGCTTATACTCTTCCGCTGTCATCATTCTCAAACCCATTGCTTGAAACACGTGCATCTGTTTCCATTATCCAGAATTTTGTTTTTTTACTTGGATCAATGACCAAGTTCTGTATCTGCT
Organism: Liasis olivaceus; assembly: GCA_030867105.1. Lineage (NCBI taxonomy): Eukaryota > Metazoa > Chordata > Lepidosauria > Squamata > Pythonidae > Liasis > Liasis olivaceus. Next base: position 152,504,417 of record CM061349.1, read on the forward strand.
AGGCCATTGGTCCAGATTTACAAGCCAATTGTAATAGTATTATCTAGGCTATCAAAACCTGTGCCTTTTGATTCTCTTGCCTGCTTTCTTTTGATGTATATATATTTGGATGACACAGACTTCAAAAATAGCTCTGAAAAAGGATGCAACTGCTTTAATGAATTGACTCATTAAAATTACTCTTAAAAGAGTGGCATTTTTTTAAAGCTAGCACACCAGGGATGTGTTGTACTTACACTAGGTCCAAAGCACTTCTTCCAAATCATTTTTGAAGCATGCAGAGCCATAAGATACACTGACTTTCCTATAGAAGTTCAAGGTAATGTAAGTAATAGTCCTCTAATGTTATCATCACAACAACCCTGTGAGCTAAGTTAGGCTGAGATGTAATGACCAGTCCAAAGTGATTTAGTGAGTTTCATAAATAATTTGGGATTTTAAACCTGTGATTCCACAATCATAGTCCAAAGAACTAATCACTTCAACACACACATAACACTAATCCATAATATGGTTTGTTTCAGACATAGTGCAATTTCTGAACCTACATACTGGCTCTGAATTACTAAGGCCTACAATAATAAAAATGACACGTGGCCAAAGTACATGTTAGCTTAAAGATGTTGATGGTTACTTATGTCTTCTAAAATTCTATAATAAACATGGGAAGCTGCCTTAATCTGACATTTAGCTTGGAATGGTGGTTATGTTTTAACCATATGTCCCCCTGCTGTGGATTGGACTAGCTCCTACATGCCTGCTGTTTCCTTTGCTAAAGGAACACACACGAGCAGGTTCTGCTTTGGTAGCAGTAGAGGGCAATGTGTCAAGCCCCTCCCCACCACCTCCCAAGCAAGGGCCTAGAACTGAATTAGGGTTTGCATTAGAGAAAAAAGGCATGCTTTCTAGCTGCATCGCCAATGTAGTTTGGTCTCTGGCCTTTTGCAGACAATCGTTTCACTTTGCTTCTTGCTGTTTCCCCTGACTAGTACAGTCATTGTGCGATTGCGTTAGAGAGGTGAAGGAGCCCTCCCCTAGGAACCCACTGCAAATTTCAGCAGGAATTGGGTCTGCAGCTTGGGAATAGTCATACATGGGACGGTCCCCTCCTATAGAAGACCACAAGGATGCTGTCAGGCTTTTTGGCTGGCTGGGTTGAATGAATTAAACAAGCGTACAATCTAAATGGTTCAAAGCCTGGGAATCAGGGAACGTCTTTCCCCCATGTTTCTGCCCGTCCTGCCTGGACAACGAGGGAATGCCTGCTGAGGGTCCTCACCTGCCAGGAGATATAATGTGAGGGGGCCTGGCATTGCAGGGGGCAAGCATTGAACTCTTAATTTCTTTTTTTTAATTATTATGTATAATTTTTATTAAAGATTTTTAAAAGAAAGGTAAAAACCATTACAAACGAATATAAAGTAAGAAAAAGAAAAGAAAAAAATCAAATCAAAGCTAAAGTGCAAGAAAGGAAAAAAAGTAAAAGAAAAATGGAAAAGAAAGAAAAAAAGATACCAAAAAGTAGCTTCTGATCTTGTTTACAGCAGTTATAAGTACAATTATAAATTTACCTCTTACTCTATGGTTACAACATAACTCTCTTCTTTCTCTAATCTATCCTGTCTAATCATCAAAACCAAAAATCATAAGTTCATTTTTTCTGTTTTACACAAAAAGTCCATAAGGAGTTTCCAGTCAGCAACAAACATAGATACTGTCCTTTCTCTGATCAAAGAAGTCAGTTTAGCCATCTCAGCAAGTTCCATCATCTTCACCATTCTTTCATTGTGGGTAGTGCCAATCTTTTCATCTTTGTGCATACAATAATCTCACTGCAGTTATCTTGTAAAAAAACAAAATTCCACAAATTTTTTCCAACTGTTTGTCCATCAATCCCAAAAGTAAAAACCTCTGGTCTCAGTTGTATATTAATCCTTAAAATCCTCTGAATCAGTATGTGTATTTGAATCCAGAATTTTCTAGTTCTTTTACACGTCCACCAAACACGGTAAAAAGTCCTTTTTTGTTATTCACATTTCCAACATAAATTTGAAGTGCCTTTATACATTCTAGACCATTTCTCTGGTGACCTATTCCAATGGTACATCATTTTATAAACATTCTTTGTAAGATTATAACATAGTGTGAATTTCAATCCTTTCAGCCACATATTTTCCCATTGTTCCACTTGTATATTATAACCAAAATTTTTAGCCCATTTTATCATTCATTCTTTCACTTGTTTTTCTGTGATTTCACATTTCAATAAAAGTGTATACATTTTAGCAATTATATGTTCATCATTTGTACACAATTCTATCTCAGATTCAGTCTTACAATGTTCAAAACTATAAATTCTTTTGTTTACTTTAAATCTTTCTAATAATTGTAAATAAGAGAACCATTGACAACTATACCCTCTGCCACCAATTATTCTCTTGATTTTATTTTACATTCCCCTTGAAAAAATTCTAGTATCTCACGATAAGTTAACCATTTGTGTTTACCTATTATTTCTTGTCTATAAAATGCTTCTTGTGCTGAGAGCCACAAAGGTGTTTTCAGGCACAACCTGGGTTTGTATCTATTCCATATTCTCAATATGGCACATCTAACATAATGATTTTTAAAATCCACATTAACCTTGACTTTATCATACCACAGATATCCATGCCACCCAAATCTCAGGTCATGTCCTTCTAACTCCAAGAGCCTTTTATTTCTCAGCAGCACCCACTCTCTCATCCAAACCAGACAGCAAGCTGCAAAATACAATTTCAAATCAGGTAAACCCAGTCCTCCTCTTTCCTTTGCAACTTGTAGCACCTTAAGTTTAACTTGTGGTTTTTTTCTCTTGCCACACGAATTTAGATATATCCTTCTGCCACTGTTTAAATGGTGCATCGGTTGTCAAAGAACCCTTGAAATATTTTTCAGGCCTCGGGGGACCCCTGTACATACGGGCTCAAATATAGGCCAGAAGTCACAAATTTATTATATTAATTCCATGTGTAGCCCTGTATATGTGCATTACCAGTGTTCTTAAACTAAAAATAAAGAATGAAACTTACTTCTTTAATATGAAACCTGTGGTTGTTTTTTGCTGCACAAATACTCAATTCTGGGCCAAACGTGAGATAAGCACACAAGGATTTCATCGTCGACTGAAATAAGACGATTTCTGTCTTTGCTTTTGATGCTTGTTAAATAAGAAAAAGCTTGCTCACACATGTAAGAAGATAAAAACTGCAGCAAAATGTTCAATGTCTGGCATGATACTCTTCTTGCCCAGAAATCCGGAACTTGTCCATGGGCAGATCAGTAAATCTCATCTTGGATGTACGAACAGACTGCAGCTCACAAAGTTCTTCCTCTTCATTCAAAATGAAGTTCTCAGGCTGAGCAGAAGATGCAGAGAAAGGATCCCTCACCCAGTCATACATCTGTGTTGAAAGGGAGGGAAAGTACTGATCAATTTTGTTCTGCAGTACTTCCAGGTGGTTTAATTTAAATTAGATTTGAGACTTTCTGGTACCCTTCCTCACTCTTAAGCCCAAGCAGCAGTGGAAACATTTCAATATTTCCATTTGCAACATGATTTTTCCAAGCATTCAGTTTTCTTTTAAATCCAAGAATCAAAACATTTTATAATAAGAACTTGATAATCCATCTGGTCAAAGCACTTTTCCTAGTTTAATCTTTTTTATAGCTTCAGAAACTTGCCTTATTGTTATAGGGCCATTCATAATCTACTTCTGTTCCTCTGTAATCCTCTGTAAATTTTGTTTTATTCATCTATTTTCTCTAGAGAGATGCCGCTTCCTTTATACAACTTGGCATAATATTGATGAAATGCTTTTTCTATTGCTGCATTGTCCATTAATTCAATATCTCCCTCTTGTAATTTCAATATCATTTTCTTTTTCTTTTGGTAATTTATATGCTGGCCACTTCCCTGGTTTATTTGCAAACTCAAAATGTTTTTGCTTTACATAATTTTTTTATTTCCATTTCCCTTACTGTTAACATAGATGATTGTTGTTGCAAAAGCTTAATTTGTTGAGAAATACTTATCTTCTCTGGAAATTTCTTTAATTATTTTTCTTTTCTCTTTATTTCATCCAAAATAGCTTGTGTTTTCTCTTGACTCTTTTTAAGTTCACTATTGTGTTATATAAAATAGCCTCTAATAAAACCTTGCATCCCAAAGCATTCTTAAATCAGTGCTTTTCCCTAAATTATTTTTTTTAACTTATTTCTTTTTACAATCCACTATTGCTTCTTTCTGTAGCAAGATTTCATTTAGTCTCCTTCTAAAAGATTTTTTGGATCATAATCCCGTGAGTTTGGTTCATAAAAGAAAATCTAGATTTTTTTTTTATAAACCAAACTCACAGGATTATGATCCAAAAAATCTTTGGTAATAGCTCTATTTTAGAAACCTTAGTAGCCAAGTTCTTTGAAATCCAAATCATATCTATTCTTGAATGTCTTTCAGAAAAATAGGTATACTCTCTTGAATTGCCATTTTTCTGTCTCCATATATCAACCAGCCCTAAGTTGTCGATCAAATCAAAGAAAACTTTTGCTAATTTGCCTTGAGTGATTTTAATATTTTTCTCAGAAGTTCTGTCCAGTTGTGGGAAGATTACTCCATTCCAATCCCCCGTCAAACACAATTTTCATAAGTGAAACCTATTAATCTCTCCATAAGTCATTTTTAAAACAATACTTTGTCCTCATTTGGAGTATTAATTCCCAGTATCAAAGTCTTAGTCCCATGCAAATTAACTTCCACCCCAACAAATCTACCATGCTCATCAGTCAATACAAGTTCTGGTTTTAGTTGGGGATTTATATACAAAACAACTACCTTCCTTCCTTCCTCCCTTCCTTCCTCTTTTTGTTTCTGCTGAAATAAATTCTTTACCTAAATTTTTATAAATCAAATATTTTATGTCCTTTTTTTCTAATATGTGTCTCTTATAGGCAAATTATATCTGATTTTAATTTTTTCAAGTAATGAAATATTTTCTTCCTCTTCTGAGGAGCTTTTGCTCCATTTATATTCCACATTAAGCATTTGTAATCCATAATCAAGCCACAAATTTAGAAAAAAACTGATACCTGTAGCACTTAGTTCAGTATCACCCCTTTCAGTTTCCTGTTGCACCTGTTGGAGTTTTTGTGTAGTTTCCTCTGACACCTCCATTTGAATCTCCTCCAATTCCTCTTCGAATTTTTCTAGAAATTTCCTCACCTTCTTGATAGAATTCAATCAAAACCTCTGCTGTTTAAAAGTAAAAATCACAATTTGTCCCATCAAAATGGGATATTTTCTGCTTTAATCTATCAGTCAAAAAAGAATACTCTTTTACACAAAATTCTAATAGGATTTCTTTAAGAACAATTACATCTGTATTATCAATCTTCAGTCTTGTATTAAAATGCTGCTGCAAAATTTGATCCCTTGTCTTCTTCCTGACAAGGTGCCCCAAAGTATCTCTTGGAACATTTCTTATTCTCGCAAATCTTGTATTTATTCTATATACATTATCAGTTTCTGCCTCTGTATCCTCCTCATCCCAAACCAAAACATTTGCTAACACTTTCATAATCTTTTCTCTAATATCTTCACCAGAATACTCTGGGATTGCTTTAAATCTCAAACAAAATTTCTTCTCTTTCAATTCCAACAGAGCCAGATTATCTAGTTCTCTTTCCAACTCTCTGTCTATAACTTTTGTCTTACTCTCCAAAATTTCCTCTTTGTCATTAATTTGTTTTACATCTCCAGATACTTGTTTTACAGAGCTTCCCAATTTCTTAACTTCTTCTTTTATCTCCTCTTTCATCTTTACAAGTCTTTCATCCATTCTTTTTTCAAAAACTGTCAATTTAGTATCACGTGATTCAGCTAAATTACAGCCCAGTTGCTCAAATATTTTCTGAAGCAAATCTGGTGTAATTCCTCTCTTTACAGGTTGCTCTAGCTATCCTCTCTTCCCCTCCATTCTTGCCACTTTTCTGGTGGTTGCCATTATAGTATTATAATCCAAAAATGTAAGTGTCTCAAACAAGGAAAAAAGAAAAGGAAGCTTCCCCCCTTTTGTTCTCTTTTGTCTTCTTGTGCCTTTAATATTTTCATCTCAGGTGGCACTCCATAGTTATAGTCAGCATCACAGTCAACATCTCCCTAGTTACAGTCAGCATCACAGTCTGGCTCATATTACCTCTATCTTTTGTTTTGTAAATCCACCAGTTGTCTGCACTCTAAACAAAAAAAATTCCCACAAAGGTCTGGTTCGTTTGTCTATTTTAAATCCAATTTATGCAAAAGCACTTTCACCAAAAAACAATCTTTCAAAATAACTATCCTCTTTATCCATTTTAAAATTTTCTTACATCCACTCTTTGGTAAGCTTTTTGCCAAAAAAAAAGGGTTTAAAAATTTTTTTTTCTTTATTCCTTTGTAATCCAGAAAAGAATAATAACTCACCAAGTGGAATTTTTATCCTGCCATTCAGAAAATCTCTCTTCAGCTGTAAATTAGTTACACCTGAAAGTGGTTAAGAAATTAGGCTTGTGAGAACCTTAGGTCCATATAGGCTGCCTTACAGCTATGAGCTTGATTGGAATCCCTCAATTCCCAGTTGCTCAACTCATGAGCAGACCACAAAAACCTCAGTTCCTGCAGTCAAGTCACAAGGAGCAGCTGTCTGGAGTGTAGGTGGGCAATCTCATGATCTCTCTTTTATCTGGAAAGACTGCCAGCCAGAATTCACCATCTGGCCACTGATCTTTGCTGCACTGCTGTCTCCATTCCTTCAGGGATGTCTAGTTCACCATCAATCCTCACCAGAAGCTCAATTTAACTCTTAATTTCTGTAAGCCACCTGGAGTCTGGCTGATTTCAGACAGATACTATATACACACACACACACATATATACATACATACATACACACAGTATATATATACAGGTGAAACTTGAAAAATTAGAATATCGTGCAAATGTTCCTTTATGTCAGTATGGCAACTCAAAAGGTGAAAGCAATATATGAGATAGACGCATTACATGCAAAGCGAGATATGTCAAGCCTTACTTTGGTATAATTGTGATGATTATGGCGTACAGCTTATGAAAACCCCAAATTCACAATCTCAGAAAATTAGAATAGTGTGAAAAGGTTCAATATTCTAGGCTCAAAGTGTCCCCCTCTAATCAGCTAATGAATCCATAACACCTGCAAAGGGTTCCTGAGCCTTTCAATGGTCTCTCAGGCTGGTTCAGTAGGAATCACAAGCATGGGAAAGACTGCTGAGCTGACAGTTGTGCAGAAAACCATCATTGACACACTCCATAAGGAGGGAAAGCCCCAAAAGGTAATTGCAAAAGAAGTTGGATGTTCCCAAAGTGCTGTATCAAAGCACATCAATAGAAGGTTATGTGGAAGGGAAAAGTGTGGTAGAAAAAGGTGCACAAGCAGCAGGGATGACCACGGCCTGAAGAGGATTGTCAGGAAAAGGCCATTCAAAAGGGTTGAGGACTTTCACAAGGAGTGGACTGAGGCTGGAGTTAGTGCATCAAGAGCCACCACACACAGACGGATCCTGGACATGGGCTTCAAATGTCGTATTCCTCTTGTCAAGCCGCTCCTGAACAACAAACAACGTCAGAAGCGTCTCATCTGGGCTACAGAAAAAAAGAACTGGTCTGTTGCCCAGTGGTCCAAAGTCCTCTTTTCTGATGAGAGCAACTTTTGCATCTCATCTGGGAAACAAGGACCCAGAGTCTGGAGGAAGAATGGAGAGGCACACAATGCATGATGCTTGAAGTCCAGTGTGAAGTTTCCACAGTCTGTGTTGATTTGGGGAGCCATGTCATCTGCTGGTATTGGTCCACTGTGCTTCATTAAGTCCAGGGTCAACGCAGCCATCTACCAGGAGATTTTGGAGCACTTCACGCTTCCTTCCGCAGACGAGCTTTATGGGGATGCTGACTTCATTTTCCAGCAGGACTTGGCACCTGCCCACACTGCCAAAAGTACCAAAACCTGGTTCAATGACCATGGGATTACTGTGCTTGATTGGCCAGCAAACTCGCCTGACCTGAACCCCATAGAGAATCTATGGGGCATTGCCAAGAGAAAGATGAGGGACATGAGACCGAACAATGCAGCGGAGCTGAAGGCCGCTATTGAAGCATCCTGGTCTTCCATAACACCTCAGCAGTGCCACAGGCTGATAGCATCCATGCCACGCCGCATTGCGGCAGTCATTGCTGCAAAAGGGGCCCAAACCAAGTACTGAGTACATATGCATGCTTATACTTTGCAGAGGTCCGATATTGTTCTATTTCCAATCCTTGTGTTATTGATGTCATGTAATATTCTAATTTTCTGAGATTGCGAATTTGGGGTTTTCGTAAGCTGTACGCCATAATCATCACAATTATACCAAAGTAAGGCTTGACACATCTCGCTTTGCATGTAATGCATCTCTCTCATATATTGGTTTCACCTTTTGAGTTGCCATACTGACATAAATGAACATTTGCACGATATTCTAATTTTTCGAGTTTCACCTGTATATACATATACACACACAGTATATGTATACAAACACACACATGTGTATATATACACATACACACACACACACACACATTCACAAAGAGTAAGAGAAAGGCTAAGAAGTCATTATGGAAAAAAAATCCAGCAACTGCTGTCAAAGGCAAGCTCTATTGATCGTAATCAGTGCTCTCACTCCTTGCATCTTTTTCTCCTATCCACTCTGCGTAAAGGGCTAGACGCAATTCTTTTCTACGTGTAGGACAGAGTTGCCCTCTATTACTTGTTTTGACAGTGGACTAACATAGTGTGAGGTGGTTCACTTGGGGCTGTGTGAAGAATAGCTTTCACAGATACAGCTGCAAACGTAACAACCCAAACATGATAAGTATGATGTTCCAGAATTATTTTTCACATTTCTGTATTAATTAAAATATATTTTACCTCAGCCTTGATCTACCAAAATCACTAGTCATCTTTTATATTTGCGATCTCACTACCACTAACCAAAACACAGCCTTGGTGGGTGGCAGCCTTTTCTGGATATGGTAGCAAAATAAGGTTAGGCCCAGTTGTTGCTCAGATGGAAGACTACCAGGGAATTCTAGAATTGTAGGCTAAACAGGGAAATTGAAAAATATCCAGGCAAAAGGGAAAAAATTGCATTCTGCTACGTGGCTGTTGCCCTGCTTTCATTGGAGGTTGAGATGAACTTGATACCATCTTTTCCTGTCATGGTAGGACATACAAGTTCTTCTGTTCGGTACTTGTAGCTGCCCTTCCATCTGGGTTCAGTCTTACTAATATCTTATCTAACTTCAGTCTTCAACTTTTGATTTGTATTTGTTGTATCTTTCAAATGTTTTATTAAAAGAGAAATACTCAAATTGGGATAACACTAAAGAAAACCTCTGAGCTTGAAATGTCAACATTTTCAAATTTAAAGTCTCACTTATTTGAGGAAAACATTATTCCTGAATTGAAAAAGTGGTTTGTTTGCTCTTCTAGTATAAATCCAACATATAAATATGGAGAGAAGAATCTTTTTATCATTGTAGCTTTCTATCCTATTCAAATATTCCTGTAAAATTAGACCTGTATGAGGCAAATTTGCCTTGCCTCAATTAGGTGTTTTGAGCTGATCATCACTGGGGCCAAAAGACCACCCAATTCTTCTTCATTTTGTCCCAAAGTCTCAACCGAGGAGGATCTTTGCCCTGAGCTCCCCTCACCTTGGGCTTAGATGTGAGAAGGCAGTGTTGGCTTGTAAAGCTGCTTCAGGAGAACAGGGCACTTGAAATGCCTCTTTGAAGATGTCCACAACTCTTTTCAGCATTATATATCTAAAGTACATTTCATAGTACAGGAGACAGCAAAGCAGTGATGTTCCTCCTCTTAATCTTTTTTGATGCTACATCTTTACATCATACGTGCCGATTCCAAGAATCTGAACTGATTTTCAATCATCTTGGCAATATCCCTAAATAGTAGATTATTTCCCAATTAAATATATTACAGTGGAATTTTAATCTAAATTCCATCTCAGCAGAATTTTGATTGTTATAACACTGAACTGTAGTCTTCAAAAATTGTTTTCAATATATAATAAGATTGGGTCTTTAATGTCTCATTTCTATAAATTGGTTTTGCAATTTGTAAAAAAATAATTTTTGAGGGGCTTATAGTATCAAGACAGGCCAGTTGTTACAGATGATGATAGACAGACAGACAGACAGACAGACAGATGATAGAGGAATAACTTATTTTTTTCCAAAAATGTGTATAGTGCTATTCGTAAATGGTGTTTGGCCTTCAAGAAATAAGATGTTCTGTCTTGAGAGCTTGTGTTTTAATCCAGAGCATGGCAGGCTCTTTGGCAAGGAGAAGGATGCACTTTAAGCATCCATTATTGTGGCCATTTTTATGTCAGTATTCAGCCTAAATGCTGACAGCAGTTTCTAGGTCTGAAAAGCGATGAGTCCCAAGCAGGATACCATTTGCAAAATGACAAGAAGGAACACACAAGGCAAGTACCAGAATAGAAAGGAGCCTAATTTCATTGATTAATCAAAAGATCCACAGCAAATAAATCCTATTCAACTAACCAACTCATGAGCGTGGGTACCTGTCTCACCTTCCTTATTATGACAAAGGGTCACTCTTCCTGCTCACAGTTGTGGAGAGGGTACAATTCCCCTCTAGGCTCTTGGCAGCCATTCTGTGCCTGATGAAACCAAGTGGAGTCACCGCTGCCCTTAGGTCAATTAGACCTGAGTGGACAGAGCAGGCAAATGCCACTGGCTTTCCATTTTGGTCACTGTAAGCCTGCAGATTAAATATGGGAGGCTGCTCGGGGCTGCCCTCTGCTTTCTTGCCCTCAACACACACTTCACAGTCAAATGTCCAAGCTGAGCACATGCAGAGTGCTAACAAAGCTAAAGCCTGGGGGCGGGGCGGGGCGGGGCGGGGGGGGGAATCATAATAGGAATTGCCATGATGACATCCACACCCTAGTGATGCATTTTGCACTCAGAGTTCCTGAAAATCACATCCTTCCAATTTTGGTGCAAAATCGAGCCAGCTTCTTACAATAGAAAGACCATCCTGCATACAACAGCTGCTTTCATGGGAATCTAGAGATGGAATGGATCATCCAAGCAAATTTGCTAATCGTACCTGGTTCTTGGATGTTCTGCCCAAAAAGGCTTACGAATTTTCACTTATAGAAAAACGTGTGGATCATTTGAATGTACAGACAAGCCCTGAGATTCCGATTAAGCCTTTCCTTCCTTCAAAAATTCCTCAGTGAGTCATATAAACAGGAGCCTCTAAACCAGACTTCTCTGACATAGTACCTTCCAGGTATGTTGTACCATTCAGATATGCAGTCTCTCTGGAAGGCATCAGACTAGGGAAGGCTTTCAGCATACCATCACCAATTTCTGGTTGCACAGATGATGCTATAAGATGACTAGGGTGATTTCCCCATCCCACCACAGCCAGAAACATAGCTTCTCAGTCAATAAGGGAGACCGGCATCAACAGAGAATCTTCTGATATTGTCCTCACCTGCTTCAAATGCCATCTCCATACATCAGCTTTGCAAGCTTCCTGATCACAGGCCTATCAATAATTCAGGGCCCATCAGCAATACTCCGAAGGGCGGGCTCTTACCCTGCACTTTGGTGCAGTCAGCAAGCGATCTGCTGTGCAGAGATTCTCCATTTCAAATCCCAGGGCAGCAGGCCAAGTCTAGCTAGTATTGCATTTTCAATTAGCTTCTGAGTGAACGCTTGGCATCTGCGGAAGAGAATCTGTACACAATTAGCCTCTTGTTCCTTTCAGCTTGGTGCTGAGTGGATCATCTGGAGAACTGGAGGAGGAAGAACCGCAGCTCTGAGCAGGGACATTGCTGTGGAGGTAGAAGGAAGAAGGGGATTTTGCAGTTCAGGCAGTTTCTGCTCTCTCTATCTCAGGAATTATTGTGACTGTTACAGAGCACTGGGCTTCAGGGAGTTTGCCTGGAGAGAAGCAGAAAAGGAAACTTCTTGTCTCTCCTTTCAGCAGGCCAGGTCTTTCCCCCCACACTTCTCCTATTCCTAAATACTGCTATGGAGCCAAACAGTCCTAAAAAGATACAATTTGCTGTACCATTATTTCAAAGTCAAATAGATTCTGAAGCAGCTGAACAGGTAAGCTGGTTTTATCTTCACTGCCTATGGAAGAGGATAACGTTTTCTAAGGGCACCATATTTCCAAATCTAGAAACTGGAGTGCAACTTTGCAGAAGTGACGGAATTCCATAAGAATTCTCTGTCATTGAAAGAGAGAAAGAAGAGGGGGGAGATATGTCCTTTGGATGCTCTAGGTGGCTTTTTTCTTTCTTTCTGAGCAAACCTCTGCTTTCCTTCTTCTCTAAGAAGAAAAGCATTCCAATAGTGAGTTTGAGAATTTTGTATATAAAAATTGTTGACAGTGTTTAATGCTAGCAGATTGATTGCTAGGTAAGAAGGTAGTTTAGTTGAAAGACTATAAATGACAAATGGATGGAAGGAACTGTAGCATCTTCAAATGGAGAAAAGACATCAAGAAAAGGATATTATTTCTAAATATTCAATACTTCCAAGGAAATTTCTGAGCAGTCAAATTTATAGCCTAAATTTATGTTGTTATAATATATCATCAAAACAAAACAATAATATCAGCATCATATAATCAAAACGTTAAGAATGAATTGATTTAGGTTGAAGCCATTTTCTGTTTGGCTCTTTGAAATGGTGTGTTCCCATCACTGACTGTGCATGGTTAAACCTGCAGAACAGGATGTTTCTCAGAAGAGATTCCCACTCTTAGGGTTCAGTTTTGATGCCCTGAATGGACAAACATGGCTGCTGTTATGCACTTTTGACTCCTCTGAGTCAGTGCAAACTGAGTCAGATTTATATCTGAGAAGGTATGGGTAGGATTGCACTGTTAGTGTTATAGCTGAGATGGCCACTATGAACAGAACTTTCACTAGAAAAAAAAAATAGGCTGTTGATGACAGCCCCACGGAATAGACCAAGCCTGAGCAGAACGAGATGTTCTTATGCAGAAAACATTGTAGATGCTATGCTATTACCCAAGATGAACTCTCATCCATCTTAAATAGATAAATATACTTTCTGAGTGACAAGTGCATGGTTTTGAGGATACCAATTTTTTAAATCATCTTCCTGTATGTGGACATAGAAACTCCTATAATTAAGGTCATATGCTTCTTCCTTGACTTGGTGCCCTCTAGAATTGCTAGCGATTATAACTCTCCAAATAATCAGCTGGTGAGAGGTTTTCTAGGAATGTTGGGAGCTGGACTCATGCTAGATCTGGAGGCACTAAGCTGAGGAAGGCTGTATCTCTCCCATTTAATGCTGCGTGGTATAAAACATCCACAGCACGATCAGGATAGATGCTGTGTAGTGGATGATTCTTGACCAACTCGTAGTCTTTCTCCAGCAGCGTATGTACTAAGGATCAAAGTATTGGTTTTTGTGCGGATATAACATTATGCTTCTTGGCCATTAAGGTGACATGAGAGTGACCTTCAAACCAGCCAGAGGTTGACAATAAATTAATGAAATTAATGCAACTGTGATTTTTTCCCGGCTTTCAACTGTTGATTTCTGTAGCCTAAACCACATGGCTTTTGAAATGACTTTCCATTACAAAATCAATTTGTGGTGTGCTACAAGGGGCAAATGCATATCCTTATGGTGTCTTCTGACATCAGAAAAATGATTTGAGCCCACTTTATGACCACATCTCACTGGTAGTGTAAGAGCTAGGAGGCCAACCAATATGACAAAATGAAATCTAAGTTTTTTGGAAAAGAAGGTCTCCAGATCAAAGTCTTCCCAGTATTTTCAGTCAGAGTAGGCAATGGAGTCCAAACGGAATTTAAAAGCCCACTGCAAAATTGTCTGGGATGGGAATGTTCTGGGATATAGATGAAGTGCCATTTGGGATGAAAGCCACACACAAATCCAGGCTTTCATATTCCTTCCACAGCCCTTGATGCATAGCCCAGCAGTCCTGATTAACCGTGGCTTTTGTAGTCTTATTGAATTTGAAATCCAGCAAAATGTGGCAAACTAAAAAGGCATATAGGAAGAAATGATCTACTAGTAATACTAGCAGGACAAGTTCATGCTAACTTGCTGTGTTTTGTTCTTGACACAGAAAGCATGACCAGCTTGTAAAATTGTTCTGGTTTTGATTGTCGTTAAAGGAAGCCAATGATTTGAATACTTAGGGTATATTTGTATTAGTTTAGTTACTTGTCATTGACTATGAATTTAGATATGTAGCTGCTTGTATCTATATTTGATATCTATATCTGCCTATACCTATAATTTCTGCAGATCAGGAAAAGAAGGCCCACCCCAGCATCATTAGTAATTATGAATGATTCATCTCCTGGTAAGTCCACTCTATGGCTTTCTAAGTGCTTGATGAGATTAAACAACCTTAAAGGGAAAGAATTAGAATAGATGTAAAATGGTGGCATGATGTAGATGCCAGAAAGGAACATCTACACCCTCTTGTGCTTCTCCACCTTGTGGATATCAGAAAGAAATAATTTCTTGTAGATATCAGAAGAAAATAATTTCTCAGCCTAACCGCACAGATGTTTTTTCACTAGCCAGGTTTGTATAGTGGTTAAGGTGCTGGACAAAGAGTGGGGAGACCCAGGTTCTAGGGCCACCTTAGCCATGGAAGCCAGCTGGGTGACTTGGGCCAGCCACTCTTTTTCAACCCTATGAAGAAGGCAATGGCAAACCACTTGTGAAATCTTGCCAAGAAAACTGCAGGAACCACTTCTGTATGGTTGCAGGAATCAAGACTGACTTGAAGGCACCAGACGAAAACCAAGCCCCACAGATTTTTCAGATTGGGATCAAAGGTGTCCAGAAAATCAAGCGTGGTCCTTAAGGGTTAGGAGAAGGTCCCTTTCAAGGTTTTATTATCCATTATTTTGTTTAATTTAATTCATGAGTCCATTCCTTTCTATAATGAATGCTATAAAAATTCTCTTACAATGTTCATAATGATTACGCCCCACCCCCCAAAAAAATCAATAGGTAAGAAAGGAAGAAAAGAAAGTGAGCCCAAATAAGGGAAATAATATACAGGATGTACCAAAAGTCAGGCCCCATAGGCCAATCACAATTTTTTTTTTCAGAGAAAATGTTACTGTACTTAGGAATGTTCAAAGATCACACGTCAAACGAGTAAGGAAGTGTTTAGAGGAAAATGGGAACCAATTTGAACATTTAATGTAATTTATATAATAAATTGTCTATGGGGCCTGACTTTTGGTATGCCCTGTATATAAAAGACCTGATAGCACAAACCGCAATATTGAAAAACCAATGGAAGAACATGATATTTCCTAAGGACACATTTTTATAAACTTCAGGGTGGCTGCTCTTGAGAAACGAAAGTACAAAGAGCAAAACAATTGAATTAGAATTCATCAGGGGACTTAAGACTTTCTTTTTACATTCCAGTCAGACTACATACGTTAACTAGTTTATCAGTAAAGAATGCCTCTATTAATCACTGTTTTGCTAATGGTCACAATTTAGAGATAATTCTGTCCCTCGCCTTTTAGACTTTTTTTATCCCACCTTTATTATTTTTATAAATAACTCAAAGTGGCAAGCAAACCTAGTATTCCTTCCTCCTCCTATTTTCCCCACAACAACAACCCTGTGAGGTAAGTTGGGCTGAGACAGAGGGACTGCCCCAAAGTCACCCAGCCGGCTTTCATGCCTCAGGCAGGACTCGAACTCACAGTCACCTTTCCTTTCACCATTCACCATTCACCATTCTCCATTCTCCATTTCTGCTTTTCCATCCCCACCCTCACCCCCAATTACTCTCTCTACAGACTCTAACCCTTTCTCAGCACTGTACTGGGTGTATCTAATGAAGTGGACTGGGATCCACAAAAGCTTTTGCCAGAGATTAGTAAACTTTTCAGGCTTCAGGCAGCATCTTACAATTTTACACATAACGCAGATGCACAAAAATGAATGGAAATGAAACATTTTTAAAAAGTTGCTGACACCCCTTGAGAATGCCAAATGGCACATGCTTTTGACAGTCATGCTTGAGACTGAATGAACTTCCTTGACCGGGTGTTAAGTTACCAATGTGGTGATTTATTCCATGCTTTCAGGACACCAAGTAAGCAATAGTTAGATGCCATGTCTTCTCAATTACTGTTCCAAATCTTCCCCTTGATGAGGATGGCAGAGATTCTTCCCCAAGTTTTCAGAGAGAATCTACCTCTTGAATCAAATCTTTGGCTGAACTGCCCTGTTTTTCCGAATCTGTTAAACCTCTAATGTCTGCACTGTTATTCTGTACCAGGATGGTGTCTGCATATTGCCTGCATCCCTAAATCCATTTGTGTGTCCCCTGGCACTTGCCTTGATCATACTGCCAAAAAATAGCAGTAAAATGCCAAGGACAAGAATAGTTTTCCGTGGGCATCTTGGGCGGGGGGGGGGGGGGAGACGAAACGTGGTGCAACATAACCTCTGCACCTTTTATAACTTGCATTGTAACATCGAGATGCACATTTCATCCTTTCGACAAACACTCAGTTTGCTATAGTTGCTCCTGCAGTATTCCATTTTAGGGATGATTTGGATATTTTCAGCCTTTAAAACGTTTAAAGTATTAACAGTTCCCTTAATTAATAATTATGTGCCTTCAAGTCAGTCTGGACTCCTGGCAACTGACTGGACACGCCCCTGCAGTTTTCTTGGCAAGATTTGCCAAAGTGGGTTGCCCTGGCCTTCTTTTATGGCTGAGGGAGAGTGACTGGCCTAAAGTCACCCAGCTGGCTTTGTGCCTAAGGCAGGACAGAACTCTTGGTTTCCTGGTTTCTAGCCTGGTGCCTTAAACCACTACATCAAAATGGCTCTCAACGTTTCCTTTAATCCCCACAAAAAATCTAGGAAAATGAAAAATCTGGAAAATCATAGCCAAATCATCTTCTGCAATAAACAGCAGCTTCTCTATACTAATCTATGAAAAGCAAAGTTATATAAATAAACTGCACAACTGCTCTAGCAAGATGTTTATTGGATAAATGTGTACAATAACTCAGAGATACCTTAAGAAGAGTTCTGTAAATGAACAGTCTTCCAAAGCTGGGATGTACAGTGTTTTCCTCAATTTCAGACAACCCTGAATCAAGTCATGGTTAATATTTGCACTGATGGTTGGTGTGGCTTCAAGGTGACATATCGTTTCAGCTGATGCCCTGAAAATACAGCTAGAACATATATGCTAATCTAAAGCATTGCATATCTACCGATACATTAAATAATAAGAAGCATTTGCCTCTGAGACTTCTGGCATTTCTATATGGGTGTTTGATGTCTGCAATTGCTGACAGGTCTGCCTGAGTCTATGATATGAGAGAGCTTTCAGTGTGTTGATATGGATGATATTTTCCATCTGAGATGTACAGCAGCTTGTGAGCCAGCCAAAATCAGCCCCACATACTGTGCCCTCAAAGTCATGCCATTGACAGATTTCCTAATCAATTTTCACCACTGCCCATTTAAAAGCCATTTGAGAAGCAACCTCGCTTCTCTCTTACTGATATTCATTCCCCATTTTCTATAAAAGCTTTACAGCATTTCATACCCATTAAGCATTACTAGACTAGCAGGTTCCAGCTTATGCAATTGGTCCTGCTCGGGCACTAGATGGAGGTCGGGTAACGAGAGGCCATTTTATTCCTCTCATACTAATAAGGCATACAAATAATCAACTTTCAAGGAGGGGCAGTATTAGGAAATGGCCATGAAAGTTTAGAAAAGCTGTAGTAGAACATTGCTCAAGGATGGAAGATGTTGTTGCTGTTTTCTGCTCTCTATATCCATCAAAGGTACATATAATTTAAAATGAACCAAAACCTTATGGAAACTACTTGGAAAGACATTACAGATAAGTATGAATCAGGGATGGTTTCATCAGGAATGGTTTCATTCAGGGATGAATCAGTAGCTTTTAGTTGTTAATATACAACTCCAGTCATTTCTAATGGAGGTGAGGCTGATATCTAGAAGAACTCCCAGCCCTGAAGCAGACAAGATGGAACTGACGTAGCTCTTAATCTAAGTGAGATGATATTTTGGGTCCAGAAATGATACAAACCAACTTTTTTGCCCAGCAGAAAGATGGAAATGGACCATTATTCCTGGTCTGCCAGCAGAAGTGACACACATAGCAGGAGACTGGGAGAAGGTGGACTTTTGGTCCAATCTGGCAGGCTCTTCTGATGTACCTATTGGCTCTTGAGCTTGGGACATGGAGTAATTTGGCAAGTCTATGGTAGGTAGGCCCAACTTAAGAATATGAGGCCCAAGATGCCTTTAGGCAATCTAGGGGAGGGGAAGAGGGTACATCTTCTAGCCACATGTTTAATCCTTTCCAAGATGGAAATCCTTTGGCCATCTCAAAGGCTTCTGGGAAGCCACTTAACCTCATAGCTGCCCTAAAGGAAGCATTCTACTGGGAGAATGTGTTTTATCCTTCATCCCAGGAAAAAAGAGATCCATGTGAAAGGCAAGCACTGGAATATCTGAAGCAAACTCCTCTGCCTATAGCAGAAACTTCTGCCATCTTATCAAACTGCCAAGTCTGGCCCAAAATATTCTGCTGCTTGAGACAGAGCAGCAAAGTTATGAACCACAGTACTCAGGGCTGATCATGTTATTTCCATTCCTGTGTAGGCAGTTCATTAAAAACCACACTAAATTGTTTAAAGGCTAGCAAGACACTTGGCTTCAAGGAATGGGCTCATGGAGAATTGACTGGAAATGTTTCCTTTGCATACTTAAAATTACTGAATGGCAGTTATGAAGAGCCCACTTATTTTTCATGGACTATGCAGCTTGTTCTCAAAAACAGCAGGACATTCTGAGGAGTCAACCTCATGTCCCTCTAGCCTATAGCACAAACACGCCTTGCTGTTTTTATAAGCCAGGTGCTCATGACATTGGCTTCATCTCCCTTTCAGCCTACAGCAGAGGCAGCTTGAAATCATCTGTTCCATTTTTAAAATTGTCTCCCCTCTTTTGCAGACACAGACTTATGGCGTTACGGTTGATAATATGGTCAGGGACTGGGATATGTTGAGTTCAGGCTACTGAAGCACACCCCTCCCCTATAGGCACTCTCACCACCACCCCGGGCCACTTTAACTTGGGCTATTGGAGAGACCTGACATCTGGCTTCTGGAGAGGCATTTGCCTGTGTAATCCCTGGCCAGCATTTTCCAGGGTACTTCTCAGGTCTTACACCAGCTCATGAGTTTGGCCCTCTTGCTGTGCGTTGGTGGGTCTGTTAGCAAGAAGTACAATATAGGTTTGATGGTTCTTCTGCTAACAAGGAGTTTTGTGTAGCTCTACTTTACTATTTATACCACTTTTATTATTTCGGGGGAGTAACTCATGAGTACTGCAACTGAATGGTCAACACCACCAGTACCAATATCATGCAGCTGATGGTTGTTTGCTGTTACTTACACTGCCATCAATATTATTGGTGGTGAGGGTGGGGAAATGGGGAGCCAGTTTTCCTACTCTACATTGGCTTTGATGGCACCAGTGTCAAGATGTCAGCTGTCATTCTTACATATGGGACAATCCCAATTGCATTCATAGGGCACTTCCAGGTGCTACTGACCAGAAGGTCAGAGCTGGACTTCTTGGTGAACACTATTGCTATACAACATGAGTACAAAGATGCAGCTTACTTGCTTACTCTTCAGTACTCATTCCTTCTTCATACCTAGGCTACAGGCAATTCCTCTACCATAAACCAGCCAGGAAGACATCCCACCAAATGACAAAAGGGGAATATATGGGGTGGAAAAGGACTGAGACAGTTGTGATGCAGGAAATTGTGCAAAGCAAAACACCAGCGAAGTTTCAGGCAGTCGCTTCAGTCTTTGAGAAAATTGCAGAGGAATGACATAGGCATGGATATTATCACCCAGCAACAGAATGTCAGATAAAAACAAAGAGAAAAATTGCAAAACCCAGAAATATCTTAACAAAAACATTCTCCCAATATTCCTGCTCCATGAAGTCCCTCTTCCACACTTCCAACTTGGAAAGTGGGCTACCTGGGCTACCTTTGAACATGGGTTTAGTGTTCTTTCTGAAGACCCATGTTCAGAAACAGTCTGAATGGCAGGTGTACAGAGTGAAGTGTCCCTGCCACACCTGCGATCTATTAATTAGGCTATTTTTGAACACAGGTTTAGCATTCTTTCAAAAGGGTTCTACTAGACTACTATTCAGAAATAGCCTGAATAATCACAGGCATAGAGGATCTCTGGATGGACCTGTCACTCAGGCAACTTGCCTAATCCCACCCTACCACATGTTAAGGTGAGCAATTAATTGTTTTTTCTGCTAGCAGGAAGGGAAATGAAAACAGGGGACACCACCAATTATTTTCTTTAACTAGTCCTGTGTTAAAAACGGTAAGGAGAGCATCACTTGCTCTTTGCGTTCCTGTAGTAGAATAGGGCTCAGCCAGTATGGCAGCAGAATTTATGCTGGCATATTTTTTTCTGACTCAATGATTGAAGGATGTCATGTTAATGAGGCCTTGAGGAACAGCCTGGGAAGGAATGTATTGTGCACATACAGAAAGTAGCAAGAAAAGTACTATCATCTAAGTAAAATAGTTCATAATACCCTCCTCAAAATTTCATGTTGGAGATTTTACTACTATAGTAAAATTCCTTACTAGGGCTGATGGGAGGATTCTATGAGCTCTTTTATTCTGGCTTGTTGATATTCTGATTGTGAAAGTTTATTTACTGAATAAACCCGCAGTTGGTTTACCCAATTGTTCACACAACATCTTAATCCATAAATCATGGTTTACAACCATAAGGACTGAGTTTACCCAAATGGCTAAAACCAGATTAAATGATCTGCAATGCAATGTGTGAGCCAACCTGCTGAGTCCATAAGCTCCAAGCTAGCTAAAAACGCTTGAGGGTTTCATCTGCCTTGCACTTTTAAACAAATCAGCCTGATCATATTTCCTAGATGAATAAATTTTGTAAGGTAAGCCACGTTGTCTCCTATAAAGATTTTGGATCACAATTCCCATAATCTCTGATCACTGGCAAGGATGGGGCTTATGAGAGTGGAATCCAAAGCATCCGGACAGTGGTGTCTGCAGGGAGGCCGAGGGAAGGGGCAGTGTGATGCAAGTGCCGTTCTAGCATTGTGACTCTCTTCTTTGAGCTTTGCAACAACACTCTCCCCCATGCCCCACACACAAAGGGGCAGAACTTGCAGTGTGATGCTGTGATGCTGCTTTTGTCATTCTGATGCCTTTGGCCGCCACTGTAATTAGAGAATGTAGATATTTATATCTCCCAATGAAACAACATTTCATGTTACGTTTTTCTACTTCTCTGAAGTCTGTGATTCAGTTCTGAGCTAAAACAAGTTCCTAAACATGGAGGATTGTGGGGTTGGTGACAAGGAGTGTCTGAGAACTCTGGACCAATAAGCTGGTCACTGCCTCCCTCTCATCCTCCAGTTATACACAGGGGAAATTTTAACCACATGGAAGCAGTTTGAGTCACATGGAGAAAGTTCTAACCACATACAGGAAGTAATCCTGAATCCAGGAAGTAATCCTGTTTATGACAAATCCCTGATGATTTTCTGCATAATGATTGTTTGGTGGCGAAGTACTGCTTCTAACTACATTCAATTCGAGCAGAGTACTTTGTTTAAAGAACAGTGTCATAACTGGGCTCCAAATTGCCCAGTTTTCATGAGACAAAACTTAAAGTTAACAGTTGTGTGAAGCGAGTGAAGCAGTAGAAAGTAGTCAGGGAGCGTGTGGCTTCTCTGAACACCAAAAGGAAACAATTTGGAGAAACCAAACAATTCTCTCCAAACATCCCCTGAAAAGGATCAAATAGAAAGAATTTTCTTAATATTTCAGGCCATTCCAAGAAACCACAAAGTAAAACTTGTAGAAGGGCAACAGGTGATTTTTCTTGTTTTTCCTGAAATATTCTTTCCATTGTCCAGAAGGCTTTCTCTGCTGAACCAAAATAGATGAAGAACAGATGTTGAGGAATCATTGCAACACTCTGTGCAAAAGATTGATGACTAATGTGCACGTGCTGTCACTTTTGAACAACTTGGCTTTTTACGTGAAAATCTTAAAAAACAAAACAAGTGCCAGCAAGACCACAATGTTTCTTTCCAGAAATGTTTAAGGCAATTAATGAATTGTGGTACATCATACAACCTGCAGATGGGAAGACTCGGATCACTGAACCTGCTTGTAGGAAACAGCAGGAACTGAAGTCAAACCAAGGCAGAAAAGAGCAGGAAGTTCTGGGCACAGAGATGCTCATCTGGGAGGTAATTGTTTTCTGAGATGGATGCAAGTCAGCCACAACCATGGAGAATATTTCCATGTTATGCTATGAACTTGGATAAGTCATGCCCTAAAATCATGGTCTGCCACTGATTTAAAATGTAATTTAGCTTTGCTTGGTAATACCTTCCCTAACTAGGTGTCCTCCAGATGTGTGGTATTACTACCGTTGTGAATCTCCGTAGTTGCAGTTCAATACCTCCAGGGGGTCAGACCTTCTTGGGCCAGTCAAGAACTTGGCTGAAGCTTTCCCCAAATTTCACATGGCATGGCTAGCAAAAAGTCTTGATTGGCAACTGGGGCTGAAGCTGCCTCAATCAGTTCTTTGCCTTCCGATAATTAAGGCTGCTGCCCACATTTTATACTCTTAAGCTGGAAATAGGTGCCTTTTCTCCCTCGCTTTCAACAGCTTAATAGAAACCCTGTTTTACGTACCCCATGCTTGGAGCTACGTGGCACATGGTGATTGGCATTTTCAGCATTCCTGTCTCAGGAAACTCTAGCTCCCCAGAGAGAGTACAGGTACCCCAAGTACCAGGTTTGGGGAAAGCACTAGATGCGCTATCTCAGTGTTTCTCAACCTCAGCAACTTTAAGATGTGTGGCTTCAACTCCCAGAATTTGCCTGCCAGCAAGTCTACACATCTTAAAGTTGCCGAGGTTGAGAAACACTGCTCTTGTTCACTGCATTTCCAACAGGCTGCTCGATTTCCAGTGAATACTGGAGGAGGAGTTAGGGAGGAGAAGATGTCTCTCATAACAACATTATGTTCAACCATACAGACTTCTCTGTGCGGCATCTTTTGGCACAGGCAGCTGGACTCTAGCAGAACTAACATCAGCTGCTTTCAGTTTCAAGTTTGTGCTTATGGTTAGTTATAAACTCTTCTGACAGAGCCATATATCAGTGAAAACAGCCTTCATCAACTACTGATTTTACATGTTCTTCTTTCAGAATTCAGCACGGATGTTTTTTCTCTCAGTGATAACAGTACAAAGGAGCAAAATATGCTTCATATTAACTAGAAAATTGGTGGGTAGAGATTTTAGCAGCTACTAAGAGCAGAAACAGGCAGAGATGAGGGAGACTTTACATTTTTTTAAAGGGGAAAAAAAACAACACCCTGAAATGGTTTTGAATTTTATACTAATTTCTTTACCAGTCCAATTTGTTTAAGAAAACAATACATGAAAAAACCCTGCAACAGTTGTTATTCAGCTTTAGAACATTAAGGGCAGAGAAATATGCAAATAAAAAATAATAGCATTAAATTATAAATATGCAGGCCAATGACAACATCAACAACAAAATTTAACCATTAACAAGTTAATAATCTGATGTTTTGAAACAAGGGGATTCTTATTGTTCTCAGCCTGGCCAGCCATGCTGGCCAGGGAGATGGTTTTATAGCTTAACATTTCTGGAAGGTCACTCAGGCTGTCCATGACTTCACAGTGTCCATCAGAAAGGCAGTGATAAGATGGACACAGGCCTTTTCCCTTCCAAGCTCCATATGAACACATTGTACTGTTGTAAAAACTCAAAGAAAGCCCCCCTTCTGTTCCTTTTTCTCTAATCTGTACATGTTATTCTTCTCAAGCAATGAGCCACATTTTGCATATAAGGGAAATATATATGTAATAAGACAGAAGACTTCAGATTTGTTATATCTAGTATGTGAGTGAATGTGTGTGCATGTTTAAATTAAATAATTAAATTAAATTAAATTATTTTCTAAGCCATGTACCACAGGTCAGTGGACCATAAAAGTTTGTGGTATTGTGTTAGGCACCCAGGTTTTTCAATTTCTTTATAAAAATATGCAATGGAAATAGTAGTATTACATATTATTTCATTTACAGTTTCTAACGGAATGGCTGTATAAATCAGTTTGATGTTAGACTGCTCCCATCTGATGGATGGTTGGGACTTAGGTACCCCACAGCCCAAAGAGAGACCCCAAACAGAGACCCCTAAGATATCTTATAAGTGAAGCATTCAAGCAACACTCAAGGGAACTAAGGTGAAGCCTATTAGTTCACCAAAGTGGTAGGTGGGCACACGTTACCGACTTATGGCAGGATATGGCCCAATATCTCACATCTGCAGCTTCCCCAGCACATGCCATCAGGAGGCAATACTAATCAGCAAATGCTGGCAGTGGGGTGAGGGGCATGGAAGGATCTGTGTCCTTGTGCACTCCAAGGATTTAAAAATGGTGGCCATTTTTACCCAGTCTTATTCTGGGTGGGTCTGTTGTCGACTCTCTGATTCATCTGCTTGTTTTTTGGGTACTGCTGTACAACTCTGAATCCTACTATCCAAAAATGTGTGCTTCATAATAAATAAGAGGATGCCTCTTTGTACCTTCTTTGCATAGGAATTGGAGATGGGGAAGGAATGGGTCTAGCTTGCAGCTGATGGCAAACTCCTTAATTTTGCACTTTGAATTAGCACAGAAACTGAAATTTAGCTATCATTTGAAATTTAAACTTCTCAGAATTTTCTGAAGCTATTTGCTCCCAATTTAAAAATATATATTGGAAAAGATTCCATATAAAAACATACCTAGTCATGAAAGTATGACATAGAACACATTGTATTAAAGAAATTGTTTACAGAAACGGTCTACGTTAGACCAAATTCTAAAGTGCAACATCTAAATTTGAAAAAAACATATTCCAAACTACAGACATTTTAATGTAATTTTTTGAAAAGAGTAATTCAATGAACTCATTTTCACATATTTGCAGAAATAAGAATGAGAGAAAGTGGAAATGAGAGATTCACCCATCCTATTAGGAACTGGAGAGGCAGTTTGGTGCAGTGGTGGAGGCTCCAGGTTAGAAACCAGGAGACGGTGAGTTCTAGTCCTGCTTTAGGCACAAAGCCAGCTGGGTGTCCTTGGGCCAGTCGCTCTCTCTCAGCCCTGGGAAGCAGGCAAGGGCAAACCACTTCTGAAATCTTGCCAAGAAAACTGCAGGGACTTGTCCAGGCAGTCACCAGGAGTCAAGACTGACTCAAAGCTACCAAAAAATAAATAAATTAGCTTACAATCCTTTCACACACATTTTAAATTCTGCTAATTCCAAGCTTTCTTAATTCCAGCAACTTCATTTTAAGTAGGAAAAGTAATTTTCTTTCTGTTGTTGAGAAATGACTGAGAATCAGAAACTCTTCCTAACGCAATACAGTTCACCCAGAAATGTCTTGAGAAATCCGATCTATCTTCTGCCCAATCTGAATAGGAAAATCACTTACTATAATTATGTTCTTACAGTGACATTATTGTCCCCTGAAGACTGGATTAGATTTTATTGGATGCAGCATTAGAGAAAAACATTTTACTGCTTTCCTTGAAATTGCAGAAAGACTAGCTTTAATTTGTCAAGGAATGTCATTCTGAAGCCCTTGTTTGCTCTCACAGAAATTAACATCCCAAACTGAAGCTAGAAAGGATGGAATGCCAGTGGCAGTTTGGAGACATTCATTCCATGAAAGGAACGTTTTGGTTCTCACATCTCACTAGAACTTAATCTCCAAGATCATTTTTTCCTTTCCCCCCACTTTGGTGGCTTTCTTAAATTTAATTAGCAGCTGATTTATTAATCCTCAGAGCAGAACAACTTCTATTTGCCATTTTATAATTGACACAATTTCTTTATCTTTACAAGCCTTTGCAGAAGATAATATCCATTAAGCAATGTTATTCCCAGATGCCTTCACCATGAAAACTAGAACAACAGCAATCCCTATCAGGAGCATTAATACTTACCCACTTGTTAATTTATATTTCCCTTTAATTGGGTTTTTTTTTAAATAAATTTTTAAAAAAGAGTGAATGCCTGAAGACCAACAATCAGCCAAATTCTTCTCTAAACATTTTTAGATACAAATTGGATTAGATTCTTCAGAAGAAGGCTGCCTTGTATGATTTCAGGAGAGGTACACATGGCAAACTTTAGCTTGGATTTAGCACCCAAGCATTCGTTTCATCTGTGTGGGACACAGTAAAGTGAGTGGGTAGGAAAACAAGAGGTAGTTATAGAACTACCTATTTGTGGTTTTTAATATATTTTTATTCCAGTCTTGTTCCCAAAGGATTGCTGAATAATTTAAAAGCTGTTTCCAAAATGCTGTGGAAACCCAGAGTCAGCACCATGATGATGATGATGATGAAATATATAGCTTTTCAGAGAACATAGGACTAGCGCATCTAGGGTGCAAAATCTGAACGAACAGAGAGACACTCATCATCTCTCTGGCTGCCACCTCATGGCCACCTGGCTTTTTGCAGTCCAGGTCTGGTGGCTCTGAATATTGTTCTTTCATGAGGAACTTTACCACACAGACATTTACAGAGGTATATGCTCAGACAGAGAAGATCCTACCTGAAAATAAGATAGGAGACATACTGAATAATTTGAGAGATGTTGCTGAAAGTATAGGATGTTAGCTGCAATTTTTAAGGGGGTGCCCTCGAGTCAGTCTTGACTCCTGGCGACTGCCTGAAAAGTCCCTGCAGTTTTCTTGGTAAGGTTTTTCAGAAATGGTTTGCCCTTGCCTGCTTCTTCCCAGGGCTGAGAGAGAGGGACTGGCCCAAGGTCACCCAGCTGGCTTCGTGCCTCAGGTGGGACTAGAACTCAGGTCTCCTGCTTTCTAGCCTGGCTCCTTAACAACCACGCCAAAGTAGCATAGTGCGGTGAAAGGGAAACTCTGTTGCCAGCAGCATTCCTGCCACAGAGGGGCAATTGAAGTCCCTCAAAATGGAGGCTTGGGAGGGGGGAAGACAGGGTGGAACAGGCCGAAGTGGATTTGGGGCCACTGGCAGGTATTTTCTGAACCGAGCTACTTCTCCATGTAGCAAAGCAGACAACTGCTTGACTTTACTTGCCTCCAAAACTGCAGCTAAAAAAAGGTGTGCTAGCGAAATGTGCAAACAGTGGTCTCACTTGTAAACAAGAGAGCTGACATTGGGAAATGCTCATTTTAAAAGCCTGTAGCCAGGAAGTTTATGAAAGCAGAATGATTTACATTTTTTTAAGGAAGTGATGTTACTAGTCCTGCAGACTGAATAACAAACTTAGAAAGCTTTAGTATGTTATGAGAAATTGTGAATAGAAGTGTGCATATGTGTAGAGCAGTCTTTCTCAACCTTGACGACTTGAAGATGTGCGGACTTCAACTCCCTGAATTCCCCAGCCAGCCATGGGAGATGAAGTCTACAAATCTTCAAGTCGCCAAGGTTGAGAAAGACTGGTAGAGAGGATTAAGGAATGGCATGTTCCATATTGCATCATAGAACTGCCTATTTGTTGCTGGCGGTGGTTGATAGTATGTTTTCATGGTAATTACACAAAACGCCCCCCTCCCCCTTCCTTTGTCACTTCTCCCAGACTGTGAGTGTGTGTGTGTATGGGTGTGTCATCTCAGCCATGTCTCCAAGCTGGAGAACCGTTCAGAGACCTTGGATGTACTGAAACCTTATGAAAAAGAGAGCAAGAGAACTAGATTTGGAAGACCCATGCCAATGTATAAGAGCCGATAGGCTCTAGATTGATCCCCCCCCCCAGGGGTCAGCTGACTGCCGCTGACAAAATGCTTGCATTGCACCCATGATAAAACTTATTGACTGCTTCAGAGAGAAAATACTTCGAAGCTGCTTCTCAGAAGGGTTGAGGACAAGATGAAAATGGAGTGAGGGGACCTGGCATAAACAAGATGTTGTCAGGGGATGTCCATGCTGTGGTTAGATGCAAGGGTGGGAAGGCTCTCTGTCTCAGCTTGACAGATAATTTAACAGGTTAATTGGTGCCCAAGGTTGAAAGTTGGCATATGTGTTATTTGTCAAGGTTAGACAGCCTCTGGTGTGTTTTGGCAGTCACAAACAAAATAAGATGCCTTTTCCTTCTAACAATAATTGATCCTTTAAATTTTTCAAATTAGATTCTGTTGCAAATGCCTATATTAACTGAAGATAGCCAGTTTGGTGTAGTGGTTAAGGCACCAGGCTAAAAACTGGGAGACCGTGAGTTCTAGTCCCATCTCAGGCACGAAGCCAGCTGGTGACCTTGGGACAGCTTCTCCCTCTCAGCCCTGGGAAGGAGGCAGTGACCAACCACTTCCGAAAAACCTTGCCAAGAAAACTCCAGGCAGTCACCAGGAGTCAACACTGACTCAAAGGCACCAAAAAAAAAAAAAAAAAATCTGAAAAACAGCTTGTGCCTTAAGGGCTTGGTAATACGTAAATTGCCAGTCACAACAGGAGAATAATGAGGGGACAGGACAATTCCACCTGCAGATGTGAAAAACAACAGAATCACTGAGAAATCCAAGACCCTTCTGGGCCTTATGGCAGTTGAAGGGGGGAATTTTTCTTTGCCCAGACTGATTTTCATTTCAAGTATTTTCGTTCACTGCAAGAAATGAAAAGTGAAATATTATGCAGGAGTGAAACTGAGGATATTTGGGATCTGGAAACTGGGATCCAGGAGCTGGAATCGGGAAGATTTTAAATCCCGTGGCTGCATAGTCATCTCCTATTCACCCATCACCCCACCCCTTTTCCCATTCTCTGCTAGAGCTCTGGCATCAGAGGTTTTAAGATCTCTCTTTCTCTGCCATTAGCAGGGGAGATCCATTCTGTCCTTGAATGTCCAAAACACATAATTGCACTTTAAATAACTTGCTTACCCATTTTTTTTTTAAAAAAGGTACCAAAACCAGTTCAATTTCACAGGTAATAATAATGAATCTTGCACTCGTCTCTTACGGAAACATCGGCATAAACTGACTACATCTACCTGACATCTTTATTCATACTGTGGAAATGGAGGGTTACTTTCATGAACCATAATTAATTATTTCTGTGCATTGATGAGCTACACATTGTTCCCTTGCTTGCTTGTTTTGAAAAATAAAACATCACTGGTTTGGGGGTGAAAGATGTTTGACAGACTGAAGAAACATGTGGATTGAAATTCTGAATTCTGAATCACTTTACAGTTTCTCACAGTAAAAGGATGCCTTGTGGAGAAATAATTAAGCAGAGTCAAAAGCTTGAGAATGTGTTGAGCAGGAAATGTCTCATAAGTCAAGTGATGAATTAAGAACAAGAACTTGCTAGAAACAGACATAGGCTTATGAAATTAATGGAATCAAAATGTGGTTGGAAATCGAGATAGATTTTTAATTTATAGCCACTTGAGCTGAATGACCGTTATTCCTAAGTGGGTAGAAGAATATGAATTTTACAGCTGTCACACTTTTTTTTTTTTTGTGAATTGCATTCTGTTGCTCTCCATTCAGTTCTTCCACAGTGAAATTAAGATCTTCATAGACCCAGATTTTTACAGTGCCCTTACTTGATAGAGTGTCTAGCTGTGTTTTACCAAATAAGGGATTATTTTTCTTAATAATAGAAGAAGGAAGGAAAAAACTACTTATACTACCATGCACAATGTTTCTTCAAAGCATTATGAGCCCCAATTTATGTTGGGGCTCATAATCAGAATATAATGTGCCGCAAAATTTTACATCAGGACTCAGTCTTTTCCCCTTTGTGTTGAACCCTGAAAATAATGGTATGCTCCACCCCATCATAGGTATGGTGTAATGAGAGGATCAATTTAATGTACCCTTGCAACATAATATGGTGGACATTTTCTCAGAAAAGGCTACTATGCAGGGATTGCTTCCAAGAAAGTGTGAATAGAACAGTACCTAACAGTTGCTTAGATTGGACTTCCAGCTGCATTATTTGAGTTGTAATTCTGCACATATGTCCCTGAAAGTAAAATCTATTGAATTCGCCAGAGATTGGCTTCAGAGTAAGCTTATGCTGTCTTTATGTTATTATATAGTTCTTCTTCTAACTGTGTTTTCCTATCCCATAGAAATAGATGAGAAGAGAATGAACAACAACTCCCAAGATGAAGTAAGTTAATTGCAGTTTAAGAAATAAAACGCCGTTGCATTGTCTGACAACATTCAGAAACATCTTAATTCTTTCCTTATAGTGCAGCAGAGATAATAATTCTTAAATTGTCTGTTGGGATATACAGGTGGTAGAAGACATCAACAGTGCAATGACATTTATTGAGCAAAGTCAGCCTTCTGATCTTAAAATATTTTTTTAAAGATAATGCTGCCCTCTGAGTCTCTGCATGACTGTCTGCTCTGGCTCTGGCTTAATTTGGTCAGTTTCCTTAAAGGCTGGGGAGGAGGGCAGGAAAATCTGCTCCATCTTTGCTTAAATTCTGAGGGTCTTCTGCACACTCAAACTAGATATTTGAATTGAGCATAGGTCTGAGGCTCGTTCTGACACCTAAACTAGGACTATCAAATCTGAGCTGCAAAAACCTAGACAACCACTAGATCGCAGCAAAGATTTGGATTTTTCTATATCTCTTTGCTGGCACCTAGTGGTTGCCTGGAAGCATGATTTCAAAATTAATTCAGGAAAAAAAAAAAGATCTCCAAGCAGTTAGATATGAAAAACATTTTTTAATACCTGAAAGGCTGCAACCTTCCACTAATTACTAAAAAGATTTACTTCACGTGAAGTGTATAGGCTGAGAATTAAATCATGCAATAAATAAATAAATATAATAATAATAATTATTATTATACTGTAAAGAGATGGAGGCTACAAAAATATTGCACTGGCGTGTTCCATTTTCTAGCCACCCATGCCCTCTTTCCAGGATACTCCATGCCATTCCTGTGTTTTCTCCCTCCCCCATCAATCAGTACTTTATGTGTAATCCTCATTGTACAGGTTTGGATAACATCCACCTTTGTTCAACATACTTTTTAAATTACAAACCTTCCCCCAAGACGACTAACGTCTTCCTTTTGTGTATCAGTGATGCTGTTTTAATTATATAAGAATCCAGGGCTGTCTCTGAATTTTGAAAATTGAAGAAATTATAGAAAATAGAAGGAATAAAGAGAATTATCCAGACAATATAATGTCATCTCTGAAGTGGATTTCACCCATCTTTCTGTGCTCTATATGATATGTTCCAGACCAATTTAATTTTTACTGAAAGTTGAGACAGGCCAGCATTGCTTTTAATAGCAAGATACATTATTGATTTTTTTTTTCAGATTTAGGTCCAAACATTTAAAAGCATTCAATGATGACAATCAACATCCCATCATGCAATAAATATAATTAGCACTCTCTGACTGCATCCAATCATTTATTCATAAAAAGCATCTTTCCATCCATTAACATAAAACGTTATGAACCACTTTAAATTTCACAGGCCAGGTTATAGAGCAGCTGAATCTTCACTGATTAGAAGAGGTATCCTCAAAATATACTTGGTGAATATACACCAGCCCCAACTCTCTTTGGAAATGGGATATGGTGTCTTAAGTTGAGATTCTCTAAAGAAGTAATATGAACAGTTATTATTTCATAACGCTGAAGTGCCATTAGCTGAACTCAGTGGTGTTTTATTTACTTATTTGTTCACAATTATAGTTGGGCTGCCTAGTTGTGCAGCTTTAAAAATCTGGTGCTAACTTCCAGCTTTTGGGAACAAAGCTTTCAAAGAAGAAACAAAAAAAGAGTGGTACAATCAGTTGGTAGACGCTGTAGGAGGAGGGCTGTGTTAGTCCATGATGGCATCTGATGAAGTGTGAGCTCATGAAAGCTGATGCCTTTTAATAAAATTTGTTAGTTGGAAAAGATGCTACCAGCTTCCTTCTGATTTTTTGCAATCTGACTGTGTACTAAAATAAAAGGAAATAAAGGATGTGGTCTTCCCCTAAAATATTTATATCAATTTTGAAATTTCTCAAAGACAAATAAGGAGCAGATTTTAAAAAAAAATTATTAAACCAATTTATAGAGCTGCCCATCTCACCACAGGTGACTCTGGGCGGCATACCACAAAGCTAAAAGCAGTCCATAAATACATTAAACATATAAAAATAAAAATAGAATAGAGAATAAAAGGATGTTAAAAATAAGGGAGCCATCTCACTAATTCCCCCGTCCCCTGGGGTCCCCAGGCCTGCTGGCATAACCAGGTCTTGAGGGACCTCCGGAAGCTCAACAATGATGAGGTCAGTCTTGCTTCGGGGGGAGAAGATTCCACAGCACGGGTGCCACAGCAGCGTAAGGCAGAAAATACTGCAGTGCAACCACTGCAGCAGAGCAGACCAAGATGATACCTCAAGACCAAACCCAAGAGTATGGGCCTGTGTTGAGAAAAGGACCTACCGAAGCCCATCTCTGTAGTCTGGTGTGTGATGCCTCGCTTAGCTCTTGATTGTGCTAAAGGGTCATTCTTTTTATTGACAGTCACAGAACGCCTCCCCTAAACAGAGGAAGCAGAGTGTCTATACTGCGCCTGCCATGAAAGGTACTGTCCAGGTACTGTTTCTTCTTATGCAAACGCCTGTTGGTTCATCCCTGCTGAGTGTGGCGTGTCACCAGCTCTCTGCTGGTCTGTCATTACTGGAGAACGTAATAATCATATGGAGGGAAAAGAGGCACCTGTCTATGATGTTGGTCTCCGGAGATGGATTGAAAGGAAGGGAATGCAGAAAGGCTAGGAAAAAAACTAGGCCTTTCCCTGGTACTGGTACAGGTGAAGGATGGGTTCCTCCCTCATTCCTTTCCTAGCAATAATCTTATTTTCATATTTATTTCTTTATTTAACTTTATAGGGCTGTCCACTTGCCACACAACTCTGGGTGGCTAGCAACCCATTAAAAACAATTATAAACAATTGTTTAAAAAATTAAAACCACAGATCACTCTGCAATCATCCTGGCCTATTGCTTGGGAGAAGAACCAGGTCTTCAGTGCCTTATGAAAGGCTACCAGAGTCGGGGCGTCTGATCTCAGGGTGGGGTGGGGGGATTGCTGTTCCACGGGGGCTGCAACAGAGAAGTCACTCTTCCTGGGTCCTCTTAGATGGCATTGCTTGATAGAAGGGACCTGTCTTTTACCTTGTCAGATTTCAGGAGACAGGCATAAATTTTTTTTAAAAGTTTCTAATAAAATAACTATGACTATCTCATAATGATAGATACCACTTTTTCAGAGGAGGGCAATAATACTCCTGCATAAATCTCCCTTGGTGTCTGTCATGTTCCTTGTTCTATCTGCCTTTATATTTTAAATCTTTCTTTAATTTAAAAAAATATATGGGAAGCTAGCATGGCTCAAGGCAAAACATTAGCTTTTAGCATTAGAGGAGATTGTTATATTTTATTACTCCCAAATAGTGGTTCTTAACTGTGCTGAATTTCCTCAGGTACTCATTCCTAATCTCTTTAACTATAGATTCTGATTCATTTTATTTCTGGTACAATCAATGGACTCAATTGAGGGCCATGATACTTCTCTAGTTATGGTCCTGATCATTGCAGAGATGCTAAGCTATATTATGCACCTAAAAAATCAAAGCAAGGCCTACACATTCCACAAAATGAGTTTATATATGTGCCGTACCTATAAAGTGGAAATGCTATTATTTACTGTAGTCTTCTTTAATCTTCAGATATAACATAAATCTGCTAAATAAAGTCAGGCGCACAAAAGCACTATCTGGTAAGTTGAGCCCAAGATTTGCCACACAGGAGCAGAGGTGGATCTTTTAGTACTGATCCAAACATCTTTGAGATTGATCAAGCATTCCTGAGCATAGGAGTGCCCTGTTCCCTTGGCAACTTTCCAGCTGGTTGAAGCAATCACTCTGGCTAATGCTAATATTGTTCATGGAAGAACGGAGAGGCTGCCTTCAGTCCCCTTTCTCCCAGCTGCGCAC
Source organism: Liasis olivaceus (assembly GCA_030867105.1). Taxonomy (NCBI): domain Eukaryota; kingdom Metazoa; phylum Chordata; class Lepidosauria; order Squamata; family Pythonidae; genus Liasis; species Liasis olivaceus. The sequence goes on from CM061349.1 coordinate 152,538,777, forward strand.
ACTATCCAGCTGCTCTAACCGTGTGCAAAGCAAGCTTTTGTATATGCCAGGGATTTATTTATTTTGCTAGATTTACATCCTCCAGGAGCTTCAGGAAGTATGCCAAGCAGTTCATCCTCCAACTTTTCCCTTACAGCCCTGTAAGTTGGGTTGGCCGACAGAGCATGGTTTATCCAAAGTCACTCAGTCATCTTCCCTGGCTGAAGGCAGAAGGAACCAGTGCCTTAACCACTAGACCACACTGGCTTTCTTCACTGGCCATGCTTGATTGACAAGACTCCCTTAGTTCTGTCATCAGAGCCTCCAAGGCATCTGAAATCCAGAACCAGTTTCTGCCATCAGTTCTAAAGCAAGGATCGGTGTTTAATTTTTCTTTCAATGCATTTCTTTTCACCAAACTAATAGGAAGAAAGATAGGGTCCATTTTTTTTTTACAGTTTAGGGGCCAGTCTTGGGGAGACAAGGATTGTGCACTCTGTGAGTCCACAGCCACTCCCAGTGTGCTGCTCAGCTTATCCCCAGCAAACCTCTCTTCCTCTTTCTCCAACATCAGAAAAAAACTGGCCGCCCTGGAGCCTGGGACTGGGGGGAACACCTGATGTCAGATTCAGCCTTGACTTTCTGCCCATCGGACCTCCTTACAGACTATAGGGTTGGAGCCTTAGGTATTTAACACCCTACTTAGTTAATATTTGGGGGATGTGATTTCAAACTCTTTAATTCTATTAGCTTAATGAAAAACAATAGGAGTCTTTAGAGGAGAAGCAGGCAACCCATCTCTTGTGGATCCCAGAGGACCCCAACAACCCATTTTCACCCCACAGCACCGAAATTACCCTGCCAAAAGTCAGTATCAAAATGACAAAAGATTCAGTAACATGATTTCAAACTACTTGGGGTTTGGGCGGGAGGGTTGTGGGGGGGTCATTAAGGGTGGGAAAAGTAATAGTTTGGCCCCAAAGCCTCCTATTTTCATTCCCACACTTAAGTTGCCCAAATGCAAAATACTGATTGAAAAAGAGACCACTTTGGGGTTTGGAGTAGGAATTTCATAGTGGAATTGGTAGTGGGACATCTTTGGAAGGCAGGAAAAAAAGACTTAAAAAGGACCAATTTCAGCCACATCACTGCATTATCAGATGACTCCTACATCCCTCCTAGGAAGTCTGGAGAATGAGTTGCCCCCAATCCTTTAGAAATTACCTACCTCAGATCTAGAGAAATAACTGTCATTCATGTATTTGAACTGACGGGAAGAAAAAGAAGAAAAACATCTTGATGCTATTACTATATAAGAATAGCAGCCAAGAGCCCTAATGTTCCTTGTACACATACCTTGGTACTCTGGGCTCCTTTTTACATTTTGTAAACCTTGTTTTTATTTTAAACAAAATTAAAAAGGAGTACGCCCTCATGCTCATTTTTTTTTTCATTTTTATTTCCAATATTCATTTTTATTTCCAATAAAGTTCTTAGATTCTATATAGACCAAGAGCTCCTTTAGAAAATAAACATGATTGGCTTCAGCCCAGTCCTTTGCTTGCATCTATGCCTGCCTGCCCATCCAGAAAAAAAAAAGAAAAAAAACCCCAAGAGAAGCTGGGAAGTTGGCAATGAGTTTCTGGGGATGGGGGTGCTGCAGAATGGATGACGAGAAACCTTGCCAGTTTGTTTTCTAGTTTTGTGGCTGGCCATGACCACGGTGGTAGCCATGATGTGAAGCAGGAGAACTCCTCAGCAGGACTTTCTTTAAGAACCCACCAAGCTCTCAGGATGTTAACATGTCTACTTGCTGCGTCAATCATACGTTATATGTTTTGTAGTATGGTCTGTCACCTGTGGATAAGATCAGGGGCTGGAACCTGTATCTGGATAACTCATTCTCACTTTACTCTTTGAGTGAATGTGTCTCAGCTGGATGCTGATAGAGTGATAATGACTACCTTGCATCACCTATGGGGACCTCCCTTTTCTTGAATTTGAATTCAACCCCCGGGGCAGGCTGGCTTTGATCAGCAAGTTTTGATCTGCACACCAAAACTAGCTAATGCATTCAAATCATCTTTGCTGGATGATAGACAGAATGCCCAAGCAAAGCCGGTGAATGTTGAATTGAACCTAACATACACATAAAATCTTAAAACAGTGTTAACACACTGTATGCGCACCCATATCTCTTTTCCAGCCTTAAAACAGAATGTTTTAAGCAGAAAGGATAAATGGTGCCATATTATATTGTCCGGCCTGCTAAGCTGGTATAAGAAACTCGGCATATCCTTCAATCTGTTGAACTACTGAGGAAGCAACATCGCTACTCTCTCCATATAGGGCATAGAACTGATTTTGTTGTTGTTGTTTAGCCCTCTATGTCTGATTGATTGATTGATTGATTGATTGATTGATTGATTGATTGCCTAATGGAACTGAGGAGTTGTCTAAATTTAGAGAGAGTTCCTTCCTGTATTGGAAATTGCAATAAGGCATCAATAACATGCCAAAGTATGACTGATATCTCACAAATTCATTTTTTTTCTCCCTCTCCAAACTCCTTCTGGTGTATTTTGGTTTCCTCTGCATTTTTGCACGGTATCAGCAAACAGACCTTTAAGCGGGAAATGGCTTACTCTTCTACGCACGTGTGCATTTTACGGGAATACAGCACCCTGGAAAAATCAATGTGAGTGCTATTGATTGCAGAGTGAGGCGGATAGCAGCCTACAGAACTATTCAGGGCACGATATTTGAGCGGATTATATTTCTGTGCTTAATGGATGTTGGGAGACACCTTCACTGTTCAAAAGGCCTCTACATTTCTGCTCTCCCTGATGGTGCTGATTGTCTTCTTCCAATATGTGGTTAGCAAAGATGTCAGACTGGGTTTCTGTTTTTCGGAGATTAAAAAAAATGTTCACAACCTCATGTTTCCCATGTCCTAGCCAAACAATTCACCTCCCTTATATACATACGTACACATACAGTCTTCCTCTCAGCCACCTACACATATTGTACAGTACTGATGTGATGATGCAGAGTTGGAAAAAAAATGTTCTAAAGGCATACTCTGATCATCTGGGCATGCTCACTAAATTTAGTAAGAGAAGCAATTTTAATTTGTTGTAAGCTCTGAATCCTGCATACAGATTAGAACTTCTTTCTCCTGCTCTCCATAGAGCCTTGCCACTAGTTTCAGCTCTTGGGTGGAAGATCCTCTCTCATCAAGGAGTACATGAAAATTAGACATCAGAGAAAAGTAAGAAAGAGAACTCTTCTTTTTCATAATTGAGACACCCGTAATCATTTCCCAACTTTCAGGACAACACTTTTTTTTTTTTTGGTGATTTGCCATTACATGGTGTGGATTGTTAGAGAAAAACATCAAAATATATCTAGTATTCCAAACCCAGAATGAGGACAATACAAATTCCACCCTAATTCCCAAAGCCCATTAAAAAAACACACACCAAAAACTGGCTACCTTTTCTATTATCTACTTCATAGGATTGTTGCTATAGAGGAAAATTAGAGAAGGGAATGTTATATATATATATTATCTTGAACTCTTGAATGAAAGGCAGAATAAGAATCTAATAAACTTTGTTAGAGAAGAAATAGAATAAAAATGGATTTATTTATTTAAAAGACATACGAGTAGTCCTCACTTAATGTTCACAATTGTGACTGGCAACTCCATCGCTAAGCAACATGGTCATTAAGTGAAGCATCACATGACCACGCCAGACTTACAGCATCAGTTCTGCTGCGGTCATTAATCAAATCACCTGTGGTCGTTAGGTGCAATGTCACGTGATCACCATTTGCGACTTCCTGCTGCTTCTCCATTGACTTTACTTGCCGGAAGCTGGCAGTGAAGGTTGCAAATGGCGATCATGTGACTGTGGGATGCTGCGACTGTTATAAATACACACTGATTGCAAATCACCCAAATACCAATCACATGACCACAGGGATGCTGCAATGGTCATAAGTTCAAGGACCGGTCAAAACACTACTTTTTCAGCTCCATAGTAAGTTTGAACTTACTAAAGTTGCTAAACAGGGCAGTTGTTAACTGAGGACTACCTGTATAGCCATCCATCTTATGTACCAAAACACAGGGCAGCTCGCAGAACAACAATACAAATATAAAAACTATAAAAACCATAACAGGAACTCCTGGTGCCCCAAAAGCAACATCTCCCCACATATCCACATTCAGCTGTACTAGGCTCCAGCCTCACTCTACCCAAAACATTTGTAGGAAGAGCAAGGGATGTTTGGAGACTGGAGGAAAGTTGTCCAACATGGCCAGGTCCAAGAATGGCCTCTTGAGAAGGAGGCATACCACCATCTCCTTCAAGGCAGGCAGCACACCCCCTCCCAGTGAGAGATTAATCACTGCTTGGACCCAGCTACTTCCCAGAAGGCCTTAACTGACCAAGAGGGACATGGGTCCAGAATACAGATGGCAGAAGTCACAGCCCTGAGGACCCTGTCTAGTTCCTTGGAAGCAGCTGGCTCAAACTTTTCCCAGATGACTGAGTACAGATGCGCCTTAGTCACTCTATCCAACAGATCCCAAGAATATTCTAAGATGTTCTCTCAGAAGTAGAATAAGTATAAGAATAATGTATGCTATACCTAGATCACGCTAGTAGGAGAAAACATTTTAAAATTCCCAGTTGTTCTTATCCCCTCATAGATACAAGGACATGATCTGTTATAAAATACCTGTTTTAACTTCCCATCTATAACTGCTGATTCTTAGTTATAGAAAAATTGGCCAAGGGGGTGATTTTCAAATGTGTTAGAGGTTGTGCAGTCGGGCTACAAAAATGTGTTTATTTCTACTTAACTGTTGCTGGGATAGTTTGCTATGTTAAACTTTTTTTAAAAAAAAATTCTTTCATTAATTTTTCTGTGCATTTGGATAGATGGTACTTAACTAACACCACATCTATTTCTGTAGCCCTAGGGCTAAAATAAAGAAACAAGATCTTCTTTCAATTTCCCATTGTTCTAAATTGTTCGTTTTATCTTAAGTTCAAAACAAAGCCTTTTGCTCCAAATTTGAAATACTCAAAATGGCCATTTCAAGCTTGGAATGTTTTGTACAATGCCAGTTGTAAGAATCGAAGCAGCTTCTGCTGAAAGTATTTGCTTTGTACATGAGCTGGCAAACCACAAAAGCAAAAACTGCTTGGAGCATTTAGAATAATTGAAGTTCGGAAGTTCTATTCATACAGATTCCCGTTCAAGCAAAAACAAAAAAAGAGGAATCTTTGCTGTTCAAATGCTGAAAAAAACAAAGCTGACTCTAGAAGTCTCCGGAAATAGGGTGAAAAGGTGAAGTTTGCCTTTATGCCTTAATACAGTAAAGGCTTCTGGGTTAACCCTGTAGGGATTCTTTTGGTACAGAAAGTCACCACTGTGGCTGAATTTAGGCAGATCTGTATATGTGCGCCTGTGTGTAATGTCATACAGCAAAGCAGAAAGAATATAAATCACGTACAAATGAATTAAAGCCAATTCTGAGGCTATTGTGGAGATATCGCAGTTGATATTTTGGACCGCAACTAAATTTTCCTCTCCACGAATGGAATAAAACCTTCCAAAACTGGAATGAAATCTTTGGATCCAGTTGATTTTGTTGGAATGCGTATTGCAGTTGATAAAGTAAAACAAGCTGGGAAACAAGTGTTTGAGACAACGAACCTAAAAGACTGGTGTATTGGAATAGTTCCTTATAAAATCAATCATATCAAGGGAAAGAAAAGATCTTGGAACAGGGAATGAGAAAAAACCAGTAGACTTAACAGAAATTTCCCTAAACATGACGACATATCACAGACTGAAAATTGCTTCTGTTTATATGACTATATAAACAGAAAATCTCAAGATTTGAGGGATTATGAATTAGGGATATAAAGTAGACACAGAAATCTAAGCACATGTGCATATATACATACATGCTTGCTATATCAGTTCTACTTTCTGTCGGGCTGCCTTCTCAGCGAATGTCAACGTTTGGTTAAATAGAGACATCTGGGTAGGAACACGTCGAAGCAAAGACTTTCTGTGTCAAGGCTATCAGCCTGGCCATAGTTAAGATGGATTCCTTATGCTTAGTTGGAAGGTGGCTTGCTCTTTAGGGACAAAGCGCCCTCTAGTGGTTCATAGAGCTTGCTGCACTTGCAGTCTCTGCCTCCCCCCCCCCTAAAAAAAACGCTGTAGAGGGCTAGATTCTCACTGTTAATAGAGAGAACGGTGATTCTTCAGAGCAAGTCTAGAAATTCAGTCGGTTATAAAGAGGACTTATCTTCACTTGTGACTTGTGTGGGCAGCTACAAGCAGCCCTGCTTCTTGATGTGTCAGATGTGACGTCAATCATCTCTGGACATGTACAGGTGACTATCTCTAGCAAAGGGAACCAAGGCTATCTGAAGGGACAGCCTCTGCAGTCTGGGGGGGGGGGGTCAAAAAATCCTCCAGTTGTGTGTATTTATTTATTTACTTGATTTATAGGCTACCCAACTCCACTGCAACCCTGGAGCAGCATGCAATATAAAATGTAATGACCCTGAAAGGAACATCTGGATAAACCACAGAGTCCAATAACAAATCATCCCATAGAGGGCCCACCACCTACTCTAGCCTAAGGTCTGGTAAAACAAACCAGGTTTTAAGGGCTTGTTTAAATAAGGTCAGGTTGAAGGCCAAATGTTTCTCTGGGAGAATGCCAGGACAGAGAAGGCCCACTTCTTGGGTCCCATCAGACCCAAGGCATCGCTTAATCAGTAGGACTCAGAACATGCTGACTGCTGGATGGACAGAAACTATGGAAGACAGACGGCCCCTCAGATAAACAGACCCATTACCCACCCACCCCTAAAAGGCAGGACAATCAAAGATCAGTGGCAGGGTTCTACGTAGAACTTTCTGGACCTTAACAAACCTCTCAACTGCCCCCCCCCAGGATGAGTCATCAGTTCAAGAGCTAATGGCTACATATCAGGGAGCAGAACTTTAAGGTGCTCTCTTGGAAGGGGTTAGAGTGGAGACAGCAGGTTCTGTCAATACCTGTCAATACCTGTCAATACCAGGGCTACCAGATTGGGCATGCAGAAATCTGGACAGAGAGCTGGGCATTTCCTGTGCTCCCTTTATTGTCATCTAGGGAGTGAGGTAGGCATCTGCAGCCTGCTTTGGCCTACACCTACCATCCTACTTTAGGCAAATGCCTCTTTGGATCCAGACCAGGGTGGAAGTTTCCACAAACCACACGGGTGATTTCCAACTGGAAACCGTGCCACTAAATTTCAGCAGTGCAACTGGAAGAGTTCATGCAGGTTGAAAACAGGTTGGGGTCATACATGTATCGCTCTCGCTGTAGGTGGCCTGGGCCTATCAGACAGGATGCCTTCCAACGGAGGACTCTCCGCAGGGAAGTAGGACATACAGTCCCCTCTCTGCACGGTCACTTATTAGAATTCAAGGAAAGCTTCCACAGCTCCCACTGGAAAACCTAAATTCCATGTGGGAAGGAAAGGACTTATTTTCCCATCATGCCACGATCTCCATGAACGCTCATGTCCTTGAAGAATGCCGTCCTTCTCACCCATTTAATTTTTGCCTCTCTTGCAGCCACACTGGGAAGGGGGGATGGCAGAGTGGGATGGAGTGGATGCCCTCAACGCAATCCATCTGCAGTGGCTCTGATCCCCACCAGGCCACTGCAAGTTTTTTCCTTCATCCAGGGTGGGAGGAAAGCCTGTGCAGTGGCTGGGAAGACATTTGCCCTGGAGGAGAGTTTGATTGGGTCAGCTGCGATCTGCTAATATGGCCATGGGATGATTTCAGAAGGATGGCTTCTGCACTGCCAATCTGTCAGCACTTCGAGGTAGTCCAGACAAGAATCCAAAAGCATGAGTGCTAACACTATCTTTATTGAAAGGTTACAGTAACAGAACCTTGCAAGTCTGAAAGCGCTTCCCCCCTCCCCTGCCTTTATTTTCCAGAGAACTAGGGAGGGTCCCTTCTGAGATACCGTCTCCACCCCATCCCTCCTTTGGACTCAGATGTCTCTTAGCATACCGTTGCCCTGGCTGCAGCTCTTCCTCCTGTCTCCCAAGGTCATTCTCACAGCCCATTACACAATCCCAGGGTGTTTGTTCCAGGATCTTTTTTGTAATGGGCCTAACTGGTGTCCCAACTGAACAGATCATGATACACCCAAGGATATTAAAAGCTGTTTTTATTCCATGACTGCACTGTGCTTAGTTATAAGCTTGTGACAGATATTGTATGTTTATTACTACAACCACTCTGGGGAGTGACAGGTCTGAATGGGCACGCGTTGGTTTCAAGCCCCAAATTCTGCAGCCTCTGTAAGCAACACAGATGATGCCAACTGGATTATAGCAGCCTTTAGAACCCCAAGAACCACCCCCTTGTCAGGGACAGACCGTCACTATGAGGAATCTCTGTGCAAGATGAATTGCTGGTTCATATAATATTGCTAAGCCATAAACCAGAAGAAGCTGGGCTCCAGCCATAAACCATTGTTTCTGAGTCAAACACTTGGCATGATGGCTTAGCATTTTGTGTAGTTCAGGGCACAAAATTGCTCAGTGCTGCTGTATGTGAGTCACGCTGGAAATTATAAGGTAGCGAAGGACTTCAATGTGAGGTTACTTCTGCTCATGCAGGTTTTAGCGTCAAAGCCCAAACCCCCAGTACACTGTATCTCTTAATCAGAGGATTGCACAGAATATATTATTTTCCAATAACCAAACTCAAATCTTTGTGGGCAGATGTTCCTGTAAATCTACTTCAAGTCTCCGTATCAGCTTGTAGGCGCATTATAGAAAGGATGTACAGACACCACAATTGAACTAACTCTGGCCATGTGATACATTTTGTTGAATTCTCAACATTGCAGTTTCCAGAACACGTGAGTTAAAAATCAGTGCAGGGCCTAGTTTCTTGCTTACACTTTTCACTCCTTGTGATAGTCAGACTCTGACTTTTTCCATGAGGCATTGAGGCATATTTCCAAGCTCTTTCTTCCCCGGCTCACATGGGAAATAGTCCAGGCACTGCTTGCTCCCCTATTGTGTTCAGGACAAAATGTGGCAAAGTCACAGACCTATATTTAAAATGAGTTTATCTTCCATAAATGTACATTTCCCCCCTCTTCTTTCCATCACCCCTTTCCATCCTGATGTACAAGCCTGTGTTTAGCTAAATATTTGGCTCTCTCCAAGGGAATGGAATTAGTCTCATTTTATTTGTGCTCACTTGCACATTTATTTTTTGACACCTTTGTTTATTGGCAATGCTCTGCAGATCTATCTTCAAGGGGGAGGGGGAATTAAAAAAAAAAACACACACAGGGCAGTTGTTATTTTGGGCAGCCTAGTATGAAGGTCAGAGTGCTGCTTTACTAGGCGGAAACCTGGCAGCCTTTCCAGTGTATCATCTTAGTCCACTGGTGCCTTGTAACAGGATAAACTAATCCTGAGAAATGTATACAAAAGAAATATTGTTGTTTGGGGCATTTTGCTTCCCACGTCCAGTTGTTTGCAAATGTCACTTACTTCTTTATCAGTACCCATCCTGTCTTGTTTGGCTCATTCAGCGCAAAAGAGAGTTTCGCGGGATCCTGCTGCTCACCCTGTGCCCAATGATGGGCACCCACCAGTGGAACAGATTCTTTCTCTCTAATTTTCTGCAACTGATTTGAAGAGCAGGGGAGGGACAAGGAGGGAGGAGGAGAAGAGGAATTCCGATTGCATACGTGGAACTGCATTTGTGCATAAATAGCTATCTGCATCTTGTACCAGACAGTCAATTGTTCCTTCCATACCTCAGTCTGAAATAAGGAAACATGAGCTATAGCCTAATGGACAGTGGTAGATTCACCAGCCCTGTAACGGAGTCCCTCTACCTGCTGCTGGTCATCCTCTTCATTCCTTCTACCTTTCCCAACATTATGGACTTCTCAAGGGACCTAGGTCTTCATATGACGTGCTCAAAAGTTGATAAATTGAGGCTGGCCATTTGTACCTCAAGTGAGGACTCTGGACTGACTTATTCTATAATCCATTTATTTGTTTTCCTGGCTATCTATCCACGGCATTTTCAGGAATCTTCTCCATACCAAAGTTCAAAAGTGTCAATATAGTACTCTTTCTATCCTGCTTCTTCAAAATCCAACATTTGCTTCCATACAGTGACACAGGGAATACCATAGTCTGCACAATGAATGAATGAATGAATGAATGCTTCAATGCTTCTCTTAACACTTTTTAAACGTGATGAGGGGGAGCAGGGAATTGAATCCATATCACCTGGAATAATGAAATGAGATATAGACCAGGCAGTTGTTGGTTATTCTCCTACCAGTCAAGCCGAGGCAGGGAAAGCAGTGGACCCTTTGCTGAGACAAGAAAGGGGTCAGAAGCACTCTTGGTCTCTCATTTGGAAAGGAAGCAGGAGACCTTGGAGCAGGCAGAGAGATGCATTCAACAAGGGTGGTTAAAGAATCAATTCACTGGTATTTTCTTCTGTTTTGCTCTTTCACATTGGAGTTGAAAGTTGCAGACAGGGGCAGTGCTGAGATATAAAGAAGCTTATAGTTCATCCTTATGGGAACAACCTGGAACAGCTTCAGACTTGCCCTTTTCTCTCCCTATAGCAATTCCAGATTTTAGGATATGAATCATTGATCATTTATTGATTCCATTCATACCCTGCTTTCCTCACAGGAGTTTAAGGCAGTTTACATGGTTCTCCTCTCCCAACCCTCCATTTTAACATTACAACCACTCTGTGAGGAAGTTTACCTGGAAAGAGAGAGAGAGATGAGAGGGAGAGGGAGAGGGAGAGGGAGAGGGAGAGGGAGAGGAAGAGAGAGAGAGAAAGAGAGAGAGAGAGAGAGAGAGGGAGGGAGGGAGGGAGGGAGGGAGGGAGGGAGGGAGAAGGGTGATTGACTCAAAGTCACCCAGTGAATTTGTAGCTGTGCAGTCCTCGTCCAAGACTTAATCACTTCACAGTACTAGCATTCCCCCTACTGTCATGGGACGGGGTGGATGAGTGGAAGTACAACTCTACCCATTTCCTTAAAGCAGTGTTTCTCAACCTTGGCAACTTTAAGACGTGTGGACTTTCTGTCCTGGGGCTACCACTTTCAGTGTTCCTTGCTAACATGCTGGCTGGGGAATTCTAGGAGTTGAAGTCCACACATCTTCAAATTGCCAAGGTTGAGAAACACTGCCTTAAAGAAATGAATTTGTCTTTTTTTAAAAAACAGAACAAAACAAAATCCCTCCTGCAGAAACACAGTTAAGAGCATGCCAGAAGAAAAATATTTGAAATAGAAAAAAGTCCTGGATTTTAGCAAGGAACACTGAAAGTGGTAGCCCCAGCGTTCATGGTGGGTGGGTGGGGATAATGCCTCCTCTGTTTTCGGACGGGGTAGAAAAGAAAGATGGATCCAGGGAAATCATAATACTATTGTGGGCCTTGCCAGAAGACAGATGGCAAATGAAAAATATCCCTAAACAAAAACAAAATTTTGAGTTTGGAGTCTGTAACGAGAAGCACAAGCTGAGCAGAGGACAAGAGGGGTAGCAGAGCATGAGAAGAGAGGAGCCACAGCAGGCTCAGGGTCATATTATGCTGCAGCAGAGAAATACAGGGCAGGGTGGGAACAAATTAGGAGAGGACTAATAGCATTTTTAATTACCTGGGGTTTTTTAGCAGTTGTTTTCAAGTATGAAACTTACCTTACACAGGACTACCATATCTGGATGACAAAAATTCAGGTGACCATGAGACCTCCCCAAAGAGTTAGAGTTTTCTACAGCCCCTAATAGACATCCAGAGTTCGCAGAGATGGTAGCCCTACTTTCAGAATGATTGACCAAGAGCCATGTTCTGCACAATACCATCAGTTTACCCGTTTAAATGTATCATGCAGAAGAAGGGAATAAAGGGCTGCAGTTTAAAGATGGTCCCACCAAAACTAAAAATAAAAAGTAGATGAGCAGAACAATCTTATTTCATACTATTTGACATATCTGTAAATGTAGTTTGACAGGATTGAAATCAGTACAGAAAGATGTTTACATCTCTCTCTCTTTCTCTTGGTTATTTTTTCTTTCATTGCTATTAGATAGGGGAGATACCATATTCATTCTAGTCAACAGAGCTGGCATCTCATCCAGTTACTAACCAGGACTGACCTGGCTTAGCTTCTGAGATCAGCTAAGGCTGGCTAGGAGCTTAGCCTTGTGGAAAAAAGAACTATGTTCTGGACCAATTCAGATGTCTTCCCTGTTATTGCTTTTGCTGTTGTTGCTATTGTTGTTATTACTATTGCAAAAGAGAGGGAGAGAAAATGAGAGGTTGAGAGAAGCATCCATGCACTTCTGACATCAGACTCAATTCCATCTCTGTTTTAATCATGTAAAGGACTGAAAGGTAACATTGCCATTTTCATAACTTGCAATCCTTTTAAACTTTGCCATTTTGTGGTTGTTGTTAGCATGCTGGGCAGGATTGTGCATCAGAGTGCAAAAGTGAAATCTCAAATCTGGTCTTTATATTTACAGGAATTAAGCATCTAAAAAACCAGAAGGACTTGGCATTTCCAGAGGAAGAGGAAGGAGTCTGTGAAAGAGATGAGGAATAGAACCCTTAATGGCACCAAACATCTTGTAAAGGAGCCTTGATTGTCAATTATGAAACTGCTAAACTTTCAGTACTTACCGTGGAACTTTGTGGCTTATGTTCCTGACCTGAAACAGTCTTCATCCTGGTACCTAGGAAAAGGAGGGTTTTGCAGTGGAATTCATCATTTGCAGAACTGGCCTATGGTACCTCCTTGGTGAAGATAGCCATTTCTTTTCTTGCCATTTCCTTTTCTTTGTAATGACTTAACCTATATGCCATATATGTAAATATATGGTTTCCAAAGGTGTTGGCTCTCCTGTCTTAAATTCCAAATGTCAGCTGCAGCCTAAAATCAGTTGTAAATAGTGCAGATTTAAATGCTACAAAATAAATATAATGTACATTTAGACTAAATGGTATTTTGTAGAGTCTTTCCAGCCAGCAAGAAAGCCAGGTTGATGTGATTCCTTACAGATATTCTACAACATTTGGGAAGAATCTGTTGCCTCTTCTTATCCTCCAACCCTGGCTAAAGCAAGAACAGGCTGCTCAGAAACCTCTTCCAGCTTTTGCCTGGGTTAGAGATGTGGAGGAGGCGCTGAGGAGTGCCCAGGGAAGGAAGGAAGCTGCTAGCTTTGCTCTGCTCCCAGGAGCAAGGGGGTCCAGTTACTTGCAGAACAACTTCCAGAGAGGTTGCCTGGGTCAAAACGTCTTGCCTGGGTCAAATTTTCATGGAAATGAAGCCTTTTCAGAATATTTGCATAACACTGGTGTTTGGATGTGGGCAGGGAAGAAATATTGTTACTCTTTCTTAGTTGCAAAGGGTGGGGGGGGGGGAGTAAAGACTTTTCAATAGATTTTAAATTTTTTTCATCTTATTTTTATGAGATTCTGGGGCATTTCTGCCTTGGGCTACAAAAACCAACCAACCAACCAACCAAAACAGATTAGAGAAATGTAATTGTACAACTTCTAAGGAAAAGTTATCACATGAACATAATCCTGGGAAGAGAGGAATTCTCTCTCAGCCCAACACCCTGACAAGTCCTGGCAGCACATCCGAATCTGAAGCACCTTCTGATATCTGCAAGATGAAGCAAGAGTTCTCCTTCCATTCCAAGTTTTACAGTTCTACTGACTGAAATTGAGGAAGTTCAGTGGATTGAATCCAAGAGTTCTTGTTTGCTTATGGAAGATTCTTTGAACTAATAGAGTAGAAGAAAGGGGAAGGAAGCCTTTGCCCTCTCTCACAGCACTGTCCTCTTAGACTGTCTCTTATCTCTAAACCCTTGTAAGGTCTTGTAATGATGGATCCCATCTAATGAATAGGAAGATTCTTGGGACAGAAGGGAAGTGATGAATTACTTGCAGAGACCAGGGAGGATGGGTGAAAATATCTCCCCCCTCCTCTCCTATTAGTGCAATTTTCCATTAAGTGGAATCTCCTATGCTAAAGTGCCACTGAATAGAAAGAAATATGCCACTGCAGAGTAAGATACAACACCAGCAAACCCATAGACTTGTATTGTTTTATGAGATAAAGGGAAAGCTCAATCAAATTCTGGGCCGAGTCTTTCTTTATGAACCTGTCCTACAAAATGACAATAGCAGAGGCTTCGTCACCTTTGTGGTAGGTACAATATTGCAATTATTTTAAGAAGAGGTTCCAATCCATAACTTGAGATATGATCATGCTGTAGGGAATCACTAACGAGCCATTGTTGAAAATGTCAGTTTCAGATAGGAGCTCACTTCAGTTGCCAAGAGGCTCACTGAAAACCAGGAGTTTTCTGTTCAGACCTCATAGCTTCTCAACCAGGAATTCACCTGAACTGAATCTGAGATATGCAGAGTACAATAAAATAATACCCACCCTGGTTATATGGTGGTTGTAAATATTTAGAAAATACAGCAAAGAGGCAGGTCCCTGCTCCTGTTTTTTTTTTAATCCATTTTTCCATAGCTGTTCAGTCTTTAGAGTTTCCTAGTTTATTTCTGAACCCAATTCAAATAGCCAGTTTTCCAAATGTAAGCCTTCTGTCTTTGGGCCAATGATAATTCAAACATTGTCTAATCTTTTGGTATTGCAAGGACAGAACCTGTGTTGTAACCCACCACAATGTGGGTGGTTAAAATGTGATGTTTTTGGAGGGAGGGGGGTTGTAACAGCCACACCGTGGAGCTTTCTTTCCTGACGGACTTCCTTTGTGCAAGCCTTGGGATGCTTTGTTGTGTGGATCACCAATGCTGGGTTTATCCAAGATATTCATCCTGCTTTCATTAGCTACAGCTGATTCAAAAATCACAGCTGGCTAGGTTTGTTCAACAGGCCAAGCCATATATCATGATTTACAAACCATATTTGCTGAGTTCACATAATATGCTAAGCCATCGTATCACTTGTTTGTCTTTAGGATAGCAGGATATGCAAACTGCATAGCAAACTTGGTTTTATTCTGATAAACTTTCAGCATCACTTAGTTGTGCCATGACTGGAGATTTGTTGGGGCTGCTGGCTTTTCCTGTTTCATTTAAGAATTTAAGAAAAATACAGCTGGGACACATGAAAGGCCTAGAGAGTCCAGCAAAGTTTTAGGCCTCATTGCAATTAATCCAATGGTGGGATGCCCCTAAACAAGATATAAATATATTCTCTTCACAGCACTGTGACAACTGAAATGCTAGAGCATCATCTGAGGCTTTAATTCAGCATCTTGGGGAAGAAATTAATGCATAAATATGGCCCAAGAGCCATGTGACAAACCACACAGATCAAATGTTCTCCTTGTAAATTGGCAGGAGTCTTGAAGAAACAGCTGAGTGGAAGTGAGTGCGCGCTCCTTCTTTGACCCATTCAATTACCGCATCCTTTCCCCCTCTCCCTTCTGAAAATGCCAGCTTCATTTGGGGATCCCATCTGGGGGAAAAGCAAAACAGCGAAAGGTTAATTAGCTCTCTAACATGACCCCCCCCCCCCATAATGCAAATCTTCTTTCTCTTTCTCTCTCATGCACACATGCAGGCCCCTAGTGCAGCAGAGAAATGGATTCCCAGATGTATCTATTCTGCAGTCAGTGCAAAAGAAAAGAAAATATATTATTTGCATTGCATAGATCGACAGCTGAACAGAAGCGGGGAGTCTGCTTGTGTCTTCTGATCAGCTTGTATCACCATTTGGTGAGTGAAATCAATCAGAGAATAGCTGAATGGCTGCGTAGTACTGAAAACCAGTGATGCTGTGAATTCCATGGTGGGCAGTAATGCTCCCTGTGGCGTCCTCTCTCAAAATGGGTCCTATGCAAGAGATGTAAATGTTGCGCAGGATCCAGGCAAGGAAGAACACGTTATTTTATGTAAGTGAATAATAGGGTTTTCTGTCAGCCTGGGAGAGAACCGACTGTTCCCAATAATCTCTAAATGTGCTTCATCCCACTCTTTAATTATAACTTCCCTGTGCCTCCTTTTGCATAGTCAAAGCGGTTAAGAAGCACTGAGATCTCAACCTGAAGGTGAAGGCGCTTGAAGCAAGCATTTTCAACTTGCAAGGCCATTACTTCAGGCAGCAGCCCTGAAAACTGGAGGCAGAGCACACAGAGCTTTTGGAAAAAGAAACGGGGTTTGATGGAGTCATCTCCAATCATGGGCTATGCTGTGCTAAAAAAAAAAAATCCTGTTTGGTCAGAGATGCTCGGCAAAATGAAAGTGTGCCTGTGTGATGGGAAAAATTGCTTTCACCTCTCCTTGGAACTACTGGACTGTCTTTAGCTGTGTCGTTATAATTTTGCAACAGTTTGCCGTGATTTGTTGCAGGTCTAAGAATCAACAGAGGCATTCTTTCAAAGCAAAGCTTTCTTCAGTAGGTGAGAAAATCATACCAGAGTGCCACAGATGCTTAACTATTTCTTGTTGGCAACTCACTGGGGAACAAAGTGCACCTTCTCTGGTTGCTGTTCCCTCCAGGTTGAAATAATCTCACCAGCCTACATTGCAAACAGAGCAAATTGAGTCTTCAGTTCTGAATTTAGCATATTTCAAGCAACAACATGGGAGCATCAAGCAACTTGAATCAAGGCGCATCAACATATTTTATCGTGGGGTTATGGTCTCCTTCTTCTCTTGCTTAGGGGAGCCTTGCAGGGAATTGGAAAAGGGAAAGAAAGGGAAAAGGAAAGGGGCAGTGTCACCCAAAGGAGAACACCTATTTGCATAAAAGTCCTGTAGCCTATGTATCGGTACAAATTTAAAAACAATTCAAAAGTAGTCTTTTTTTCCCAGGTAAGGGTCAGCTCCTGGTCATTTCACAGACATATCCATGTAGATTTCTTGGTAGCAGTGCAGAAGTGTCTTGACAATGCCTTCTTCCAGCTCTAGTATTTTCTGGTGGTCTCCCATCCGAGTTCTGACCAGGCTTGCTGTCTGCTGAGACTTAGAAAAAAATTATTGTGAGGTAAATAAAAGTACTTAACAGCAAAGTGAACGAGGATCAGGACAAGTGAACGGAAAACTTCGGATGCTCTCAACAGAAGATTGTCCACCGATAGCTCAAACAAAAAAATCATCCTCGGCAAAGGAGGACACATTGGCCCAATATTTTTCAGCCACTCTCTTCTGCCAAAGGAGCAGAAGTACTTTGATATTTCTTGCGCCTGTCCGGTGGAGCATCATCTCCCTGGACCCTTGATTGGCCCCAACCTGCCCAGCCTCTAGGAAGGCCCTGAAGATGTGGCTCTGCCATGGTTCCTGGGGGGGATCTAGCAAAGGTGGGGAGCTTTTACAATGGCGGTATTGAGCTGATGCATGGATGGATTCTGCCACTGATCATGATTTTTTGTTTTAAGTTGATTAAGGATGGTTTTTATATATATTTGTATATTGATTTTGTACATTGTTTTTATTGGATTTTTTTTTTTTACCTGTTTTGAGCTATGCAGAATCACTTAGATGAGATGGGTGGCCATACAAATTGAATAAATAATAACAACTTCTGCAACAATCATATTTAACGGTCAAAGGACAGAATGGCTTTTGATCCTGAGAAGGGTCAAATGGCTGAAGCCCCCTTTGGAGACCAGTTGCACGATCATCACTGCTGTAGCTCTATCCCCTCCTACTGATAATGAGATCTCTTTTCCTTTTTGCAGCTTCCATATCACTTCCTCTCAAGCATTTTAAATGTCACTGAAGTCCTACTCGTTTGTAAATTATGAGTGGATCATATCGTGATGTATTTGGCCCCTTCGATGGTGCTGGATTTAGTTTTATTGGAGTGGGTCAGATGTATTTTCCCTTCTTCTTCATTTAGATTGAAAAGAGACAACCAAATACTAGTTAGGTCTCTGACTGCTGTGTCCTCTAAGACAGGACTGATTTGTGGAATCTACTTTGTTTTGCTTTTTGACTATACCTCCAAATTCTGAGGAAATAGGATCACTTGCTATGTAAAACAATCCAAGCTTCGAACTAGATTTTTAATCCTAGCACTGAAGAGAGGCCACGGTCCATTCCTCCTTGCCCCAAGCCTTTCAATTTCAGCAGTGCACATTTAGGGTCGGGAACGCTGCATTCGTAGAATCACAGAAAGTGTGAGTCTGTGATTCACGTTATACTTCATCTGGTCCAAGACCCTTCTAGTTCTCATTCTGGCAGAACAAGAGTATGGCTCTGCACTAGTACATCCATATCTATTAAGTACACAAGTGTGTTACCAGCTTCCCCCTCCACAATATACTCTCTTCTAGGAGGGGGTGGAACAGCCCTGGATTAACCATTAAGCAAAAAAACATGCGCTGAGGGTACCTAGAGAAGGGAGGCACCACAGGGTTCCCCCCCCCCAGCTATCATGCCCTTAACTCTTTCACTGCCGCACTCAACTTTAGTTTTCAGCACTTAGTGAGTCTTCACATCTTGTCAGTTAAGCAATAGAAGGGCTGAGGGGCACCATTGTTGGGCTTGGCTTAGGGCATCAGTTGGCCTTAATTCCTGCCCTGAGAAGGAATGTTAATAGACCTTTTTCTTTCACATGTTCAAGGATCATGGAGGAAGAGCAGATATGCTGTACATGCAGACGAAAGAGGAACACTTGCTGGTTCATCCCTGGACATTTATGTGGTGGAAGCACAAGTCTGAAAAAATTTTCATGTGTATCAGTGGAATGTGCTTCTTAGCAATGGGAATCCTTTCCTCACTGCGTGGAGAATTCAAGGTTTTTTTTCCGGAGAATGTATGAAGACTCCCCATTCAGGTCTTCAGCCACAGGGCTGAAGGGGAATACAGGTAGTCCTCATTTAGTGACCACAGTTGGGACCATTATTAAGTGAAGCGGTCACTAGGTGAAATTGCGACTGTGCTTATGATCTTACTCCCTTTGCTTTACAGACCTGCAAAGCTTTCCTTTGCTTTACAGACCTGCAAAGGTCATAAATGCAAGGATTGGTTGCAAAATTACTTTCTCATCACCATCGTAACTGCGAACTATCGCTGTATGAGGCAGTCACTAAGCGAGGACTACCTGTATTAGGAAAGACCCAGCACCTGCTGCCTACACCCCATCACAGATTCAGAAGTTGACCCTTTCCAAACTCTTCTGAAAGAATCAAGAGAGGATGTACAAAATGATGCCAAGGCATGATAATGCATAACACTGAAAAATTACTGAATCACAAGCCACAGAAACCAGTGGTAGTTTTATAGTACATCAGTATTGCTAAGCATAGCTAAAGGAAGTTTATAGTTTTCATAATATTAGCTCAGTATATCAACATAATCAATATTTTACAAACATGGCTTTCCAATATAATTTATTTAGACATCTTATCATAGGCAACTACAGCAGAAAGAGCCCCCCCATACATTCCATGAGGATTGCCACACTAAAAATTTTTTTTTTTAAATGCAGAAATTATAATTCACGTTTATATTACAGAGTATGCCAGAGATCTCAAGATAAATATATACAAAATAAAAGTTGGAAATTATATCCCTATATCTATTCAGCTATACTCTGAGCAGTGCAAGGTGAAAAGATCAGGCCACCATTTTAATTTCCCACAATGCTCCCTAAATTTTAAACATGGCAGACCTGCAACCATCCCAGTGAACAAATCTATTTATTGGTATAACTCATACGTGGTGTCTCCGGAAAGGACAATGCACACTAACTATAAGTGTGCAGAAAAGACCAGATGAGACAAGACATATTCTGCATAAATCACTGCAGAACCGAATAACTAATCCATAACGTGGTCCCAATCCAATGTTAAAGTCCAGGGAAATTTAAATGACCTGTGGAGGAAAAGCCTTCTTTCACTGAAGCCTGTCACAGTGTTTAAAAGGTAGCCTAAAGCTAAAACAAAACAAAGAGAACACGTAGAGAATGGGTAATTTCCCCACCACCGCCCCACTTTCTGGTCCTAAACGCTAATGAGCATGCCCTACGTCAGGGATTTTCACAGTATTTCAGTTCTATCCACAAGCAAATGAAATTGAAGAGCACAATTTCAAATTAGGATCTTAAGACTTGCAACCATTCATACCTTGCTTGTTTTAATGTTTTGTCCACGATATTTTCAACCTTTTCAACATAAGGCGACATATAGGAAAAGGAAAAAAAAAAACCCAAAGAAATTATGCAAAAATTAATGGGATTCAGTCTGCTGCATTTTTTTCCTCAGCCAAAAAACCCACAAAAAACTCAGCTTAAACACAGTAGCGGTTGCCGTTTTTCATTTGTAGCATAAAAAGACAAGACAGTTTTCGCCGTAAAATAAAGGCCACATCATGTACATTCTTACTGCATTGGCCTCAATGTTCTAAGAGTGAGAGGAGGCCAACTGCTTCTTTGAGTGCTTGGCGTCATTGTCAAAGAGCCTGTCCCAAGAGGTGCTAAGACAAAGGCATCTAATGAAACCGATTGTACACCTACCAGAGCCAGAAGATGGCATTCCCATGGAATTACGGCTGAAACTGCACCATGGTTGGCAGAAAATAATTGCCTTCCTTCCTGGCAGGCTCATGCTTTGCAAAGCTTTAATTGTAACCGCGCTACAGTTTGGTGGGTGAGATGACTACAAGCATGCGGGTGACCAAAAAGAGAGAGAAAGAAAGAGAGAGATTGAGAGATTAATCCTCTATATTTAAGGCATTATACGAGGGCTTCCAAAATAAAACTGGAGATCTTGCTGTTGCTGGACAGTCCCATACAAGGAAGAGATCTCCAGAAACTCTCTTTCCCAGCAGAAGTGGACATCTCAATTTTGCACCCAGGGATCCAGACTGAAGTGTCTACAAGTATTTTTCCTGAGTAATTCCTAGGATTAATGAAAGAATATATGCCTATGATTGATACATATCTCTTGAACTTGAAGCAAACCATTCACGACAATGGTTATTTTAATCATGGGAAAATAATTCTGTAAGAGCATGACGACACAGTGAATAATCCAGATTCCTGGTGCCTCTTGATAGTGGCAGAATACGGGTGTATACGTATGACTACGTATACATATGCACATTCACATACAGAGCAGAAGAGAGAAAACACTTTAGCAAAAGTGTAAGATACATCATAGGATATTTCAGACAATTTGATTCTTCCAAAGGTCATTCCTGCAGTGCGGCACAGAAGGTCCATGCAAAATGTGAGCTCTGCCCTTTTGGACAGAAATAGTTGCCACAAGCTTTTTTTCATTTCCAATCCACCCACCCAAAACTTCCTTCAGATCAAATAGCTGGTATTTAATATTCATAGCTCATATATGGCATATGTGACCTCTTTAATGTGAGCTTTATAACTGGATGTCATTGCTTTCTGGCTTCCCCAAAAGTGTGGAATGCAACTCGCTCCAAAAGTGAGAAAGCCAGAAGAAAGCAGGTAGACCACTCATTCTCTTGTCAACTCTTCGGTTTTGCTGCTGTCTCAGTGGGAAGGAGAGAAAGGCCCCGGCTGACTTCTATCTACAGGGTGAAAACAACTTAAGATGTATTTAAAAATTCCACACATTCCCCTGGCATGCTTACCAAGATAGTCTGAAGTAAGAATGCTTAAAAAGAGACAAGCTGTTGGCCTACCTAGCCTAGTGAGCTTGACTCTAGCTGGCAGCAGTTCTCCAAGCTCATAGATCGAGGTCTCTCACACAACCCTGATGTCTCAAGTCAGTTTTCTCTGGCATCAGGGTTTGCATCATGGACCCCCTACATGCAAAGCACATGCTCAGCTGCTAAGTCATGGCTTCTTCCGAGAGTCTGACGCAGCAACTAGCAGTCTGATCTTCTCATACAACCTGACCTAGCCTTGTTTCACTCGTTTTAAATAGATATTTTTGTCCCCTTCAAAAATATGGCTGGTTAAGTAAAAGACCAGAGGTTCACCTCATTAGATGCCTATAAAACCATCACTACTTATTCAAGGGGCTTTCTACAACTCTTGATTTTTTTAGTGCAGCTTTTCTGAACCCTCTCCCCCATATTTCTATAAAAGAAAAAATCTGTACATCTGGATATGTCATTAATCAACAAGACAGCAGCGAAACAGCTTGCAGCTGTCTACACTAATTGCACCTTGAGATCCAGTCCACAGTCCTCTTAATCATCTCCAAGCGAGGCAATCAGCTCAGAGGAAGCTTCCACAAAGTCTCTGCTAATCAGGCGCTTCCTCCCTTTAGCAGTCATTCTATATGGGTGCGTGTGTCTAAGAATGATTTTGGCTGAAGATGTATTCCAGCTAAGTTAAGGATAACAGAAGAACTGAAGAAGAAATCAAATAAGTTGGAATCTTGATAGCTGTAATCAATGCCTTGAATTACCAGCTCATTCCTTTGTGGTGATACATAGAAAAGATACCAGCCTTGAGGAAAATGAAGACGTTTTCTTGCTGTTCAGTTCATCCTGCAGTGGTATTAGAGAGGAGAAATTTCGGAAATTTGTTCTTGCATGAAACTTTAGGCATTTAGCTAGAGACAAAGGATAAATATGAGCATTTAGAAGGCTGTACAGTTCACTCCATGCAGACAAAAAAAAACAAACTGTCTTGTAAATTGAGATCTTAACACATGAGAGATACAACAAAGGCAGTTGTATAAGGGCAGAATCATAAATAGTCCCCTGAGCACAGCAGCCTACTTTGCCACCATATAAGACTGAAGGTTTGGCCTTATGCATCATGTTAACTCTGCTCTACTTCACAATGGCCTGTTGAGAAAAACAGTTCTTTAAAAAAAATTCTGGCATGAAACCAAATGAAGCAAAACACTTTATGACTCAGCATGATGTGTCAATTTGGTCTAGAGTCTGTTGGAAAAAGAAAACAGAAAACTGTGGAATGGGGGGATGGTGGGTGGATTCTCCTGGGAAACTGAAGAGAACATGGCTTGCTAGGATCCCGGATAAGAGCACTCTGAGCTGCATCATCTGGCTGCCTCCTTGAATATGATGTCTTTCAGATAGGTTGGGACTTGGAACTGACGCTGGCTCAAATAATGGGGGTTTATACCTGGCCCAGGAGAAGTCAGGATCCCAGAGGGGAATCACTTGCAGAAGGCGCTTTTCAAACTATACAAGCATACAGGCAGCACCTTTTCCAACTAACAAATGGGACTGAAAGGCATCAGCTTTTGTGAGCTCACGAAATCTGTTAAAGTTAAAGCAACAAAATAAAATGTGTTTGTTGGAAAAGGTGCCGCCAAACTCTTCCTGTTTCTATGCTACCATTGATCATGGCTCTCCACCTACAAAGCATGAATGTATAAAGCATAAAGCACAGAGACAGTGAACGTGAATACAGATTATAAATGCAAGCACCTGGAGGAGGAGGAGGATAAATCTTGAACCTAGCTTCACCCTTCCACTTGTGTGCAGAAATGCCCCACAATGACTGGGCCCTCAATATATTTCATTGTAAAAGCTCATTCTTGTAACAAAGTAAACCCTTTTCTTTCAGAAGTATAGAGAAGAAAAGGAAGGTAACTGTAATTAGAGAAGAACGAGGATGATTACCTCTCAGTCTGAAAACAAGCAGAAACAGTGAAGGTCCCATTGACCTAGCTGCGCAGCACAACCTGTTCTGGTTCTTTCAGTGGCTCTTCGCAATTCTCACTGAGATTAGGCTCCCCTGAAATGGAAAACCATAAACTGCTGAACAAGGGTCTGCATGCTGTTCATCTTAATTCAGTACTGTGTGATCTGTGTGGCTCAGTGGTTAGAGCAGAGGAACACAATCTGAGGCCCTGCGCGCATGTTGTCCACAAAAGCCTTGAGTGTGGCCCCCAGAAAAGTATGGAAGTTGCAAGAGATAAAGATTCAAGAGACCTTTCCTTAAAGAACCAACTGCAAACTTCTTCTTATCAGGGAAGAGACTCCCCTCCTGACCAGTTCATAGGAAGGCTGTGAGAAGGAGAATTAGAAAGTCTTTGCCTTAATATATATGAGGATCTATTGCTTCTACCGAATATGGTTCACTTGCTGAAGTTCTTGTACCTTATCCCTTTCATCTCAGTATATCTTGCTAAGGAGAACCCTTTGAGAACTCTGCTTGGCAAATCATCATCTTTGGGGCAGGCAGCTGCCCATGTGCCTGACATTAGTTTTATTTAATTAAATAAACTAAAATAATTAAATCAATGATTTAATTAAGCCTGAATTTAAATTAAATTAAATTTAGTTTTTGTCTTGGCTGCACCCATACGTTTGTTGAGACTCCTCCCAATTTTTGGAATGTAGCCCTCATCACGCAACTCAGTGGCCACAGGAGGTCCAATGAAATCATCCCTGAGGAAAGCCCCTTGAAAACAGAGCAAGGGGAGCCGTGGGGGAGCAGTGCTCAAGGTCCCTTGGGGAAAATGTGGAACATGGGAGGAGGAAAGGGACTAGGATGGAGTTCTTGAAAGAGAGTCTAGCAGTGTGAGTTGGAACCTTAAATGGGAGAACCTTAGACTGCAAAATTTTGTTTCAGGTCCCAGTGAGTCAGCCCAGTGAGTC
This sequence comes from Liasis olivaceus, assembly GCA_030867105.1. Lineage (NCBI taxonomy): Eukaryota > Metazoa > Chordata > Lepidosauria > Squamata > Pythonidae > Liasis > Liasis olivaceus. The sequence continues at coordinate 152,563,422 of CM061349.1, forward strand.
AGCCCAGATCAAACAGAAACAGACACCACGTAGACCTAAAACTACTTTTATTAGAACACTTATTGTAAAAGTAACTTTTTGTAAGTCGCCTAGAGTCCCCTATTGTGGGGGAGATGGGCGGGGGGAGAAATCCAATAAATAAATAAACAAACAAACAAACAGCATCTTGTATCTCTGAATGTGCTTCCCTTCCTCCCTCTTTTATTTTCATGAGAATTGGGGGGGGGGGCTTTCTGAGGCATTTTCATAAACCACTTTCTTGGCCTGGGTTCAAGTCGTCTTTATCTGATCATTGCCTTTGTAGCAGATCTTCTTTCTGTCCTTTAAGGCCATCCCGTATACCCCCTGCACAATTGGACTGGATTGTATAAATTTGCATGTGTAAATATAAAACAAATGAATGGCGGGGGGGGAAATAAAGATTCCCCAAAGTACCTTTTTGTCAACATACTAATTTGGATTACATTTTTTCCTGAGATTTTAAAGGTATAATTAATTTAAGGGGAAGTCAATCATATCAAATTCCATGTCTTGCTTGAGTACATCTCATAGCTTTTCCATGTTGTTTAAAAACAGTTTCAGCAGACTGCCCCCCAACTTTTATGTAGAAGAAAAAAATGCCCAGATATGTCAATAGTTTCCCTTCCCCACCTTAGTACAGCTCTGAAAGCTACCCAAGTTGAGGGAACTTCACTTAAAGAAGATCACTGCTACATTTAAATCCTCCGGAGGATGTAATTTTCACTTGTCCCACTGAAATCAACCAAATATTTTAAAGATTTTTTTTTTAAGATTGGGTAAATCAATTCAGTTCTAGGGCCCAGTCCTAAACTTACTCAGATATGATATGTTAAACATAAATAAATACAATATAAAGGACTGGTTTCCATCTACCAACAATTATTTCCCCAGAGATCAGCTATATAATGAACACCCCTTCCAGAATGCATCCAGATGCTTTTATTAGTTCTAATCCAAGCTAATTATTGTAGTGCATTATCAAGAGCCTTCTCTCACGCTATGCTAGCAACATAACCTTCCAAGGTAATGAAATGCAATCTTCTGCAACTTCTTGTACTGGGTCGCTTCTCCTGAAATTAATGTAAATTAGCAATGGAACCCAAGTCGTCTTTTTAGTACAAATGACTCGGCTCAAGGGATTCTAATGATATTAAATGCCTGCAATTAAGGGGAGGTACTTTCTAATAGAAAGAGAATGGTTCAGCCACAAAAAGGTGGCACTCCTTACTATTTACTTAGAAAAGGTTACCATGGTGTCTCAAAAGATTTGACATTCAACAAATGACAAGATTACAATTGTTTACTTCTCTGGGAAGAAGGTCTACTGATGTCAAAGGGGCTTACATCCAAATATACTCAGTTAAATATGTCATTTTCATCACTTTTTTTAAAAAAAAAAATCTTATTGAACTCTACACACAGATAACTAGTCACATAGAAAAACTGGTTTATGGACCCACAGGAGCAGATCCAAGGGCATGTAAAGACTTTTAAAGGAGAAGAGTGATTAAAACAATCTAATATTGGGTTTTGCTTATATTGTAGGAAATATTCCTCCTTCAGTACCAAGTTTTCCAAGGTAACTTACAAACACTTCAACCTTATAGTTTTTTAAAGATAAATGGGTAATTAAAAATATGCAGCATGGTTTTGAAAGAGCAGAAACTACAGGAATAAAATTAGATTAAAAGTTGCCATCACAGCAAACATTGTTAGCGAGTGAATAACTTGAAATAAATTAAACAAGAACGCCCAGGAAAAAAACGTCCTTGCCTGACACTGAAAGGGAGCAAAGTAAATGCCAGGGATACATTCCAAAGCTGAGAGGCCACCTACCAGCAAAAAGGTCCATTCCTGCACAGCCACCTACCAAAACCCAGCACGGGGGGAAATCAAGAACAGGAATCTCTGAAGAGATCTAGAGCTCAGGTATGAAGGTAACAGAAGAACTTTTCCTTCAGATATTGTGGCCCTGAGCTGTAATTATGCTGGCTAGTTCTCACACACTGAAGAACATTTTTTGTAGTAGCTATGGCATAACTGGGCTTGAAACAAACACAATGTCCTATGAATCCAGAAACGATGACAATGAATGCTAGGTGACTGAGTTGGTGGCTTTACCATTGAGTGGGATGTTCAGGTGCATTTCTTGAGGTGTATCCTCAGGTTCTTTTGTATTCATAGGCAATTTAGCTGCAGTCTTGAGAGTCAGATGCATTGGGAACAGAACTGAGAGGATGCACTTGAAGGACTACAGAGATGTGGGAGGAATCTATTGAAAAGGGTGTTGCATCACTGGTTTCCTGATTCTTCTCGCTTGAGAGCTTTGTTGGCTCCTCCTCTAACAGTGGGTCTGAGATATGTCTGCTTTGATCTTTCTGCCTTTTTTTTCCTGCCCATCTCTTTGCACAAATTCTTCTACAGAAAGAGAACAACATGCACACACATATATTAGATTTCCTGTCAGAGTGTGGCATTTTCTAGGATGTGTCTGGCCAAGATTATTTTAAATGCATGCCTAGGGGTCCTGTGCTCAGTATGTTCAGTTACTAAAATAAGACCAACCATGCTGGTTTTCAGACCAAAGGCCTATTTCAGCCAACCTGGCGCCTTCCAGCAATTTTGGACGCTAATTCCCAACAAATATAGTCACATAGCCAGTAGTAAAGTACTACAGAATTTCTCCTTCAGAATATCTGTGAGAGCAGATTTTCTACCCCTCATCTATCTAGTAGAGTATCATCTACAGTGAGCCATAAGGTTTAAGCAAAAGATCCCATCATATATCCACTTAGTTTAACACACTGATATACAGATACATCTGGCCATAATATCCTCAATTCAAGTTAGTAATTATGTACATACTGTCATGTGAAAAAGAAAGTACACCCCCTTTGAGTTCTATGGTTTTATGTATCAGGACATAATAAAAATCATCTTGTCCTTAGCAGTTCTCAAAAGTAGGTAGATACAATCTCAGATGAACAACAACACATGACATATTACACCATGTCATCATTTATTTTACAAAAAGAAAGCCAAAATGGAGAAGCCATGTGTGAAAAACTAAGTACACCCTTACTGCTTCCGTAGGTATGAAAAGGCTAAGTAGCAGCCAGGTGCTGCTAATCAAATGCCCTTGATCATCAGCAAGTGTGACTACCTCTATAAAAGCCAAAGTTTTAGGAGTTTGCTGGTCTTGAGCATTGAGGTGTATGTTAACGCAATGCCAAAGAGTAAAGACATCAGTAGTGATCTTAGAGAAGCAATTGTTGCTGCCCATCAATCTGGGAAGGATTATAAGGCGATTTGCAAACAATTGAAAGTCCATCATTCTACAGTGAGGAAGATGATTCACAAGTGGAAAACATTCAAGACAGTTGCCAATCTTCCCAGGAGTGGACGTCCCAGCAAATTCACCCCAAGCTCAGACTGTGCAATGCTCAGAGAAATTGCAAAAAATCCAAGAGTTACATCTACAGGCCTCAGTTACCATGTTAAATGTAAAAGTTCATGACAGTACAATTAGAAAAAGACTGAATGAGTATGGTTCGTTTGGAAGGGTTGCCAGGAGAAAGCCTCTTCTCTCTAAAAAGAACATGGCAGCACAGCTTAGGTTTGCAAAGTTGCATCTGAACAAATCACAAGACTTCTGGAACACTGTCCTTTGGACAGATGAGACCAAAGTGGAGATATTTGGCCATAATGCACAGTGCCACGTTTGGGGAAAACCAAACACAGCATATCGGCACAAACATCTCATACCAACCGTCAAGCATGGTGGTGGAGGGGTGATGATTTGGGCTTGTTTTGCAGCCACTGGACCTGGGCACCTTGCAGTCACTGAGTCAACCATGAACTCCTCTGTATACCAAAGCATTCTAGAGTCAAATATGAGGCCATCTGTCCAACAGCTAAAGCTTGGCTGACATTGGGTCATGCAACAGGACAATGATCCCAAGCACACCAGCAAATCTACAACAGAATGGCTGAAAAAGAAAAGAATCAAGGTGTTGCAATGGCCCGGTCAAAGTCCAGACCTCAACGCGATTGAAATGCTGTGGCGGGACGTCAAGAGAGCTGTGCATAAACAAATGCCCGCAAACCTCAATGAACTGAAGCAATGTTGTAAAGAAGAGTGGGCCAAAATTCCTCCACAACGATGTGAGAGACTGATAGAGTCATACAGAAAACGATTACTTCAAGTTATTGCTGCTAAAGGTGGTTCTACAAGCTACTGAATCATAAAGTGTACTTAGTTTTTCACACATGGCTTCTCCATTCTGGCTTTCTTTTTGTAAAATAAATGACGACAATGGTGCAATATGTCATGTGTTGTTGTTCATCTGAGGTTGTATCTACCTACTTTTTGAGAACTGCTGAGGACCAGATGATTTTTATTATGTCCTGATACGTAAAACCATAGAACTCAAAGAGGGTGTCCTTTCTTTTTCACACGACTCTAAATGTGTGTGCATTTATGCTGAATGATCACCTTGCTCTGAAATTGCCCATTCAAAAAGGGAAGCATTTTGAACTGAAGTGATCAGAAAGGGGAGAATTCTGTTCACAATTTGGAGGAAAGGGAAGATTACTTTCTTGGTGACTTTGATTGTCTCAAAAAAAAAAAAAAATGGAAAAGAGCCACTGTGCACAAGGGCTTATCACTTCCATGTTATCTCTTTTTATAATGATCTCTAACCCATACAAGAATCAGGGGACCAGGTAACATTGTGGGGTCCAGGGATTCTTATAAGGAAGAATGTGGTAGGTTCTTGAGTTTCATGAGCACACAGGATAGGAAAAGGAAAAAAAGATATATTAAAGGATAGTTGGCCACCCAAGAAAGCATGCTTTCCAACTCCCCTCAAATTCTCTTGAGAATCCATTTATTATAGTACTTGCAAAAGAGGCCTCTTTTGTAGGGAAGAACAATTCCTGCATACTCAAGGGCCTGGATTCAATTTGTATGGATATGTAGGTATGTACGTATATATTTCTTCTTGTCACGTATTACTACAACTTAAACAAAACGGTTATTTCATTGGAAGAAAATTCAGGGAAAAAGGAGCTACATCTTCCTACGATACAAATTGATTATTGGAATTTCCTACTAAAGGAGATGGTGAAGCTCTGGACAGCTGTAAAATAAACACAGCATAGGTCTAGCCTGCCCTCAACAGATCCAGATTCAACAGTTTTCCTCCAAATACCTTTATTAGGCCCGATCAAATAAGATTACAGTTGTAGCCAAGGTTTCAAAATAGATATTAGGGAATGGAAATCAGTCAAGATTCAGTTTGAATGTGAGATTTGTAGATGGCCTGATTCAATTCAAATTTATGATTTACTGGCAACAACATTCTATTTAAACTAATTTAAGGGTAGATTTGATAAAAGATTTGGCTGTAAGTTACAATGGAGAAGCATCAAAATGCCTGTAGCTGCTTTGTTTTTGAAAGAACGGGATGGAAGCAGCAGAGTCAGTAGACCCTTTAAAGGGCCCTGCAACATTTCAGGCAGATAGCTTCAAGGATTTCACTGCAATAAATTTTAGAAATATTTCCCACGTACTTCTTCTAAGGCAGAACAACAACAATGAAGGAAAAAACAACTTTTAAATTGTCCAGCAAAGGTCCTATGCAGAAGAGCTGAAACAATGCAAACAAGAACAACAACTCCTAGTCCAACTTAAAAATGTATATTATCAAAAATTGTTTAAAAAACTAACTAAAGATGAAAGAATCCACCCCCTTCGGACGATTTCCTTTTCTGGTTTGGCAGGCTTATTGACATAGTTCATTGGCCATGCTCGGCTCTTCTGGGAATGGTGTGTTGCTTGTGCAACATTTAAAAATACCTGAGAAGGGTGTATGCATAATATCACTCTTGTGCACATAATAAACTATTATATAAAATACTTCATCTTATACCCAATAGTTGAACAGCAAGCACACCATCTCAGACTCACTCACATAGGCATCCTTGGCAAACCAAGATTACGTTAACACGGCACACCCACCGTGATATCAGGATGTAAATTCCACCCTTATATACTTGTGCCCAAGGTCTGATGCAAGTATATAAGGTACAAGATTTGCATCTCGTTGTTGCGATGCACGTTCTGTCACCCCCCTGGTCCCCCAACCCCTGTGAATTAAACTAACTCAGTATAAGATAAAACAGATCCAGACAAGATGCAGAAAGGAAGAAAGGACTTGAGTGGGGTGGTATTTTGCCATTTTTTTTTAAGGGGGGTGGGGCTAAAGGAATAAAAGGGCTGTACAGAATTGCAGACGGACTGTATACAGAGACTAATGGGGACTTTACTGAAGGTCAGACAAACAGATTGAAAAGGAAGGGAGGATAAGGATAAGAAGTTACGGATTTGGAAAAGCTAGAGGTTTACAAGAAAGAGCAAAGCAGATTAGGAAAAAGAGAAGCAGAATGCAACCGAGCCTGTCTTTCTTCCTTTCATTCTTCCCCTTTGAGCAAGCCTGCCTAACAGACTCTAGGAGAAAATCGAGGCCCAGAGAGCAGAGCATCAATTTCCCCCATTCCAAGCAGTCTGAGAGGCAGGATTTTCAAGGATGATAATATTTATTGGCCAGCTAATCACACTGGTATAAAAGAGCTTGTCGCTCTAATTACCTCCTTCTTTCTCCTCCAGCTTTGTCCATTTATAAAAAGAAAGTTGCAAAATGATTTGGTGCAGCAAAGCCAGAAAGTCCACTGGATCTCCAGACTGCCTTGAAATCTCCCAGAAACTATTTGAAGGCACCAAATTCAATTCTATGTCTGAGACCGACCGAAAGATTCAGTTTGAAGATTGATTCAGGATGTGATTTCAGCAAATTCCTTTTGAATGGCATCACTTCTTCAAAGCTCTGGACAACCCTAACATTTATCCTCGATTAAGGAATTCTAAGCCCAGGATTTTTTTCCAGTACCAGAACCAAATAGAGTTTTTAATCCTTACATATAAAAATGTCATTGACTTAATTCAGACATTCTTACTCACAGCAGGATAATTTAAGATGTGTCAAGGGGTTGGAGAAGAAAAAATTTGTAGCTGATATTGTTACCCCATCAGGGATCAGAAACCTTTATGATCTACTGCATATCATCGCAGAGAATCGTAATATTTGCACACCCCCAAGTAACTTTGCCCAGTCCCCTCAGTCTCTCTGTGTAAAATTAGTTTCCAGTTCTCTCCTCATCTTTTTTTTACCTTCTTTCCATCTTTTACAGTTTCTTTGAATCCCAGCACAGGAACCAAGTGGAGTCTGATCAATACAGAATGCAGATCTATTAACTCCCTATGATTTGAAAACTACATTTCTACAGTATTTATATTGCTTAAATTGCATTTGCCTTTTCGGCAGCCCCAAAAGCACATTCAGCTGATTTATATTCAGCTTGCCATTACAACTGCAAGATCCGTTTCACACATACTATTATCTGGCCAATTATGGCCTAACACCTGTGTATGTATGTGATCAATTTTCCCAAATGAAAAACTTTTACATTTGTGTCCATTAAATTTAGAACTTTTTATTCTTAACCCACTTCTCTAACTATATTCCAATCCAAATTTCATCTATTTCTGATATGCAGGATACATAGGTTCCCAAGATATGGACACCTACCATCTAGTGGCCTGAACATACATACAAATGCAGCCATATGAAGCATCCGACAAATAACAGATTTGACTACAATTTTGCAAAAAGAAGAAAGAGAAAAGAAGACTTCCTACTTCACTGTACACACAGTGAGTACTGCAAGACTGAAGCCACTGGTTCTCTCTTGTGCATACAACCATTAGCAAATCTAGTCTTGTTATCCAGTATGTCCAAGGTAGCGTAACAAATACGGATGAAAGATGACATTACTTGACATTATTGGTGAACTGGCAAGGGAAAACATACCTTTTTCTGCTAAATCTTTCCACCTGTCTTTGTTTTCCTGTATGGTCTGGAATAAGTTGTCCTTAAAGCTTCTTAAATCCACCATTGCCAAAGCATTTTCTGAGCAGGTCCCACCAACACATGCAGCGTTTTTGATACTTATCTTTTTGTGTATATCGGTGCTGGTGCCTCCTGTACTATTTTCACTACAAAGAGGGGAAAGGTTCGATTAGAATTAAGACACCTTTACTGCATGGAAATACAAAGGCAGCATGCTTTTGGTAAAATAAACTGTATGCCTCCAGAATGCAGAATTCAACTAAATTGGGCCCATTCATTCCTTCTCATGATCAGTCCTAGCAACCATTCTAACATGTTGCCTTCCCTATGTGGAAATTTTGGGAGTTGTAACTAATATTTCTGGAGGACTACAAATGGGAAAGGCTAGCTTAGAAACAAGTCTCACTGATTTCAATGATATTTTGACTTCCGGGAAAGAATGCACAGCACTGAAGCTTAAATCAAATAAATTGGATTAGAAGAACCAAGGCATCCACCAACTCCTGTAGCCCTTTCCTCCTCCTTAAATAATAGAGCAGAGCTATTCATTTTAAATGTATTTCATGATATCAAATCAAAACGTTCATCTTTGACTTCAGATTTTTGGACGGTGACATGATGATAGGTAGATAAATAAAGTATATGAAGTAAATATTGATAATATTTTACTTGCACAGGGGAAATAATCAACACAGTAAAAGGTTTTTCCATTGCTTGCTTGAGATTAAAACAACAACAACCCCACTCCCTCCTTTAACATTTTCTACATAACAATTCAGATTTAGATTCCCTGAGCTGAATCATTTTCTTTGTAAGCGTGCTACTCTATAATAAGCAAAAACATGCTATAGTAAGCAATACATCCTGTCTTTGCCTTCCATGCATTCAGTTTCTGCCTTGAGTAGAATACGCCAAACCATAGGTAACAATTGTAAATAGTGCCACTAGACGGCAGTGTTATATTAGGGTCACTGCAGTTTCCAACAATTACAACGGTTTAGGAAGAGAACAGAAAAACCAAAACCTCAAACCTTGGTGCTGTCACAAAGGTAGGACTTTCGGACTTTGATGCTTCCTCTATAAGAGGAAAAACTATTTTCTCCATGGAGTCAGTAAGAAGAGCAAATGTTGGTTTCACTATGAAATCAATGAAACCTGTAGAACAATGGAAAGCGGGGGGGGGGGGGAGAGAACATTTAGGGCTTGCCCAGTCAGAATGAAAACTTGCCACCGCTATGCTAGCACTGGGTAAACTAAACAGACACCAGGAGGTGCCGTCAATGGCCGGAGAGAACACCACAGAAAGCCCGTCTGGAGGAACCCCCAGTAGCACCATTTACATAAGTAGGAAAGACCCAGGACATTCTATGAATCGAAGGACACTGAGATTCAGTGAAGGTTTTGTGCAAGAAAAAAGGGATGGAGGGACAGACCTCACTGATTTCTCCTGGCATGTTACAGAAGTTCCCCTCCTATTCTCCCAAGCAGCTTTTTTTGGGGGGGGGGAGGAAATTAAAAAACGGCAAAAATCCCTTCCCTTCCAAATGCTTCAAATAGTCAGAACGTCACTACACATTACTTTGGAGCCAGCCAATGTGCTCTTACAAAATCAAATTAGTTTTGTTAGTATGTTCCCTGGGTGTGGTAAACTCTGTTAAGCGGGATTAGTTGTATTTTGCTCATAATGCAGAGAAGGGGGGCGAAGAAATGGGTACGCCAATATAGCTAGTTCAGCAGAAGTGAATCTAAGATGCCGCCCTATACAGGAGATGGCTTGTCACAGTTGCCTCCAACTTGATACACTTATTTTATTCTGAATTTCATATGCTATAGGCCCAGGACTGTGATTTTCATGCTGACCCACAAGATGAAGTCCAGGTCAAAAAGAAGTTGACCCTTTGTATTTATAGCTTTTCATTTTCCTAATCAGGTAATTAATCTACATGTCTTCACTCTGAAAACGCACTGAATGAAGAAAAGCACAGTGTTGACTACTGATGATCAGGGCTTACTTCATTGTTTACTCTCTCCTCAGCCAGTTTTTATGTAGCATCCCCTTCTGCATGCTTCCTCTGAAACGAAAGCCACTGAATTCCATGACGCTGACTCTCGGATAACTCTGCTTTACGCTAACCAGCATCTTATTTCTTTATTTGCAGGGCTTATAGGGCTCTCATCTGCTAACTCTGACTTGGGTACAATTCCCCACTCTGTCACTGGGGTTAAAATATACAATTAAGTGAAACAGAAACTAAAAGTATTCCTATGGAAGTGGGAGGCATGATTAAAAACATGAACCATAGTATGGACATGCCCCTCTCCAGCCAAGAGGCCATGACAACAATCAATGGAACAACCAGGTTGTAACCAGCTTCCAAAAAACCAGGAGGGAAGAGGCAAATTGCACACTGGAGGCATACTCTGCCAGAGGAGAGGGCAGCAGTTTTAAAGGCCTGTTTCCATGGCCCTAAAAGATGACAGCCTCTAACTGAGGGAATGGTATGAAAGAATGTAGACTCTGCCTTGGGAGGGAAACAATGAACCATTAAGGGATGAGAAAAAAAAATTACTCAGTTGTGAGAAGGAGGAAAACATGAGAAAGAAACTCAAAATAACCCCACCTTGATTGTCTTTGGTATAAGATGTGGTAGAGAGAAACTCTGACAGGCTTTCAAGATGATGTTGCAATACCCTACAACAATTTTTAAAAAATTCTGAAATCCCTACTCCTTCTGTTTCATGACCTTGCTCACCTGTCTGATAGATACATAGAAAACCCTGCTTGATTTTATTGGGAGAAGATGGTTCTGCAGATACTTATGCTTCAGACTCTGAAGGCCTTTAAAGGGGCAACCAGCACCTTGAACTGTACCTGCACACCAAGTGGCAACTAGTGCAGCACTTGGAGTAAAGGTGTTACATGAGTGCCTCCGGAAGTACCCATCCCTACCCAAGTGGCCGCATTCTGGACTAGCTGTAGCTTCCAAATGCTCTTCAAAGGTAGCCCAACATAGAATGCATTACAATAGCTCAGTGACGAGGTAACAAAGGTATGAGTGACAGTGAGTAATGCCTGCCATTTCAGGAATAGATGGAACTGAGCAAAGGTCCTCTTAGCCACATCTGTCAGTTGTTAAAGCAGGAGCTGTGAAGACTTCCAAATTGCAAACTGAATCCATCTGGGGGAATGCAACCCCATTCAGAATGGGTGATGGTATCTCACTGATGGTATCTTACTGGAATTAGCTGTCCTTTGAACCCAGAGCCACATTGTCTTACTGCAATGGAGTCTCAACCTGTTCCTCCCCATCCAGATCCAGACAGCTTTCAAGCTCCTGCATAGCACTTCAGCATCACTTAGCCAGGATCAAGATGTACAGAAGGGGAATCATCAGCCTACCAATGACCCCAATAATCTCATCCAAAAGCTTCATGTAGATGTTGAATAGGAGTGGGGAATGTGTAGAGCCCTGGGGCATGCCCCCACTTAAGGTGTCTGGGGCTTGAGCTGTCCTCCCCTACAACAAACAACTGAAACCACCTCTTCATGAAGGAGGAGAACCACCATTATATAATCCTCTCCCCCGCCTCAATTGTTGGAATTGCTTAGAAGTTTGACTGATAGTATTGAAAACCACTGAGAGTTCAAGCAAGACCAGAAGGGTCACACTAGCCCTATCCTAGTGCCACCAGAAATCATCAGTAAGTGCCATCAATGCCGTCTTCATGCTGAATCTAAGCCTGAAACATGACTGAAATGAGTTCAGATAATTTGGATTTGAGGATCTGGGCCTTTATGACATTGAATTTATATCTGAAATGATTCTTCATTATGTGATGCTAGTGATATTTGACAACATGTTGGCAATGCTCTGTCAGATTAGTGAATGAAACAAGTAATAACCCTTGGAGACAGAATTCAGCCCACAGCTCTGAGGTGGCAATACTGAACCATGTCTTCATTTTATTTAAAAGAAAACACTTGCCACTGTGAACAAAGCACTATCTTCCACTAAGAGCTGAACTGGCAAAAGACTGAATTCTATATGGAATGGTAACAGATTTTACATCCTCTTGATATGCTAAATAAATGTCCCATCACAAAGGTGCCCAGGAGCCCATTTCCTTCCTGAATTCTTGGAACAAGGAACTTCACCAATGCTTAAAACTGGTAGTACTAAAATCAAGATGCTGTAGTCATCTACCTTGTGTTAATAAAAAGAGAGGCTGACATGAAGACCCTTTACAGTAGCATCTACCTCCCTTTCAGACTTGCAAGATTCTGTTAATGTAACTTTACAATAAAGTGGAGCTAGTGTGCTTCTTGTCTGGACTACCTTGCAAGGCTGACATCAATTTTGCAAGTCTGAAAATACATTTCTCCCCTGTCACCTTTACAGCCCAAGAAACAAGGGAGGGCCTCTTCTGAGATGTTTCCCACGCCCACATTCCTGCTGCAGGCTAAGCTGCCTGTTATCCAATCACTGCCCTGGCTACGGCTCTTCCCCGTCTCCCAAGGTCATTCCCACATATCATTACACACTGATGAGGAGTAGAGAGGTGCTGCACTCCTGTGGGATCTCAAGCACTTTTTCTGCATCATTTTTGAAGCATCCACAGCCCTATTCTATACAAATATATCACAGAACCAAGCTCTAAATGTTTACCACACATCTTAAATACATATTCTAAAAAATACCATTTACTCGGTTCCTATGTACTCTGGCAGCATTTTGAATTATACTTCATTTGTTTCATATGGGTTTCTACTGACAAATTAAGAGAGCAGCCACGGGATACTCCATGGTCCAGAAGTAACCGTGCCTTTTATGGATCGATTCAAAATTATCTTGAAAACAATCCTTATGGAGGACTGATAGCAAACTGGTGGAAATGTATAGAAATTTATAGAAAATATTGCCTTCACTTGGAGAGGGGATTCTGGCATCCTAGAAGAATTTCACACACGGATGAAGAACAAGGATAACCACATTGTTTGGTCTCTAAAAAGATATATGCATTTGCTCAGTGAAAAAAAAAAATCTCCAAAGTGAGAAGATGGATTTAACAAAATCTGTTGAGGACGTTCACATGTGAACAAAAAATGCATGAGACATCTCTTTAAAAATGAATGAATGAAAAAATAAATAAATAATGTTAGCATTTCCCCCCAGAAGGTTTAATTAAAAAAATGCAGTGTCTAACTTAAATGTAAGCTTTCAGCTACTGGGATTCACTTTGTGGCAGGTATTCACAGGATTTGTGCCTTACCAAAAACTCTTGTAAAAGGTGGGAATGAGGAATGGAATAGATTGCTTGACTAGGGTTGCCATATCTGGGTTGCAAAAACACTAAAGGACCAAAGATGGGAGCAAATGCTTATGGTTTTCTGCATTTCTTTGCTGCAGTTTATTGCTCATCTAGATTTTCACAGGCCTATTTATGCTGTCAGTGGGATTGAGATTGTTGAAATTATCTCAAGGATTTTATAAATAATTATAGAATCAATAGAATGCTTGTCATTTGGTAAACATGGTTGTACATCGGGGTATAGTTTATGCTCATGTAGAATCTTTTTTGTTAGTTTCTTAATATGTATTAAGAATTGATAATGTATTTTCCAAAATGCATTGGGCAGAATAAAGAATAAGTTCTGCTCTCTGCTTTACGTGTCTTTGTTGTGTGACTTGGTGTCTCTCCTTCCTACAAGAACAACAGCTGGAAAAGACTATGGAGAAAAGTGGTGCATGAAGCAATGAGCCATTTACAGGTAGGGAAGCCACACTCCTCTGCAAACTAACTTTAAGCCACAATATTTAGATATTTGTAATATTCCCTCCTCTCACATCACTGATTCACCCATAACTGACTGAGAGCTAGTTCTGATATCACAATTGACCCCACCTATACACATGCCGGAGTGTAAGTCAGTGCCAGAAAAGTGAACTAAGATGGGACGCTGACAGTCTCTTATGAATAAGAAAGGCGCACTGTGAAGCCCCTTCCTCATCGAGGAATTAGCAGTGGCACCAAGATGGGAGGAAACATGCTGGGATCCCAAAGCACTAGTTACAAACTCTAGGAATCCCCTATCTAATTCTTCCAGTGAGGCTCTTGTCCACCAGGGATGAGGGTGTGAAAAATAGTTGGAGGCTGAACTGCGTGACAAAACCAGCTCTGTCCTGTTGCATCAGGACATTGCACTTCTTCCTTTCGTGGTATGACATTTTTTTTAAAAAAACAAGCCTTACCTATTTGGGACTGTGCCACCATGGTGGACTTCCGGTCACAGAGAGGAGAGAACGGTAGCCCCAGCGCTGCCTCTTTGTCTCCCTAAAGGGGCGGTGGGGGGAGAGAAAACATACCATTGTCAACATACAATTGAAGCAAGTGAAAGTCAAGTCTGAGTGAAAGTAAGCCCAAGCATTCAGAGATGACAGCTGTATATGGTCCTAACTATTAAAAGCCAAACGCCTGGCAATACAATCCTAGGTAAGAAATAAAAGATATAAAAATTGGCAAGTAGCCTGCCCCTTTCTCATTGCTTATAGTAGAACTCTTGACCTGCATCTGCCATAGTTAGGAATAGTGAGGAATGGGAACCTCTTGATCATTCAGGGTCATGGTCATGGATATTATGCCCTTGGGCTATCTGCCATCATGAAATTATCTCCATATGGTTGGATGCAAAACAAGGTTATTGCCTGAAGTTAAATAACACATGGTTGCTATTTGGGAGGGGAGAAAGCCTGCACCTAGCTACAAGGACACACAACGAGGGAAAGGTTCATTGAGAATATTCCTATCCACAGGTAAAAGTCGCTGAGAGTCGGGCAGCATTTAAATTTAAAATAACAACAACAACAACGTTGTGCTTGTCCTTTGCATAGGTACACACACACACACACACACACACACACAGACATGTCATGCTAGTGGTTCTTCTGCATTTTTTCAATCTTTCACTTTTGACTGTTTTTTTAAAAAAATCCTCGGTGAAACAATGGGGGCTGCATTTAAGTTAATTATGTGACCAAAGGGTATATGTGAATGTCCCTATTGTATGATGATCTCTCTAATAGTCTGCAATCCACAAACACCAACAAAAGAAATTATTGAGCACTCTGAAAACAAAAGACAAAGTCTCCAACATTTAATCTGCTTAGATAAATTAATTTTTTGTAGATATTCTTCTGGACTTAACAGTTCAAGGAAGTGCTTAAGAGAGTATAATGCATGCAATTACTTATGTCCAAGACAAATATATTTGTAGGGATCTCTTGATTATTTTAGGGAACACAAGATCATAAAATCAGTGCTTTTCCAAGCAAAAATGGCTAAACCATCCTCTTCTTCCTTTCTTTTTTTGCAACTGAGACATTCTTAAACAGACCTGCATTTGCTTAAAACAACCCTTTTAATTTAATTTTATTTTTTCCAATGTATGTGCTTAGATTGCTTAGTGCTTAAATTTGTTTTTTTATCATATATTTTTCATCTCTTCCCCATTTAACAGGCTCTGTTCAAATAGAATAGAATAGAATAGAATAGAAATCAGTGTACAGCAAGCATGCTATGCTACAGCTTTTTTCTGGGTTTGTTCTAAATACCCAGATGAAGCTGCTAACAAATATTTTCTTATCATCTAGCAACTCCAATAACAGCTGCAACCAGTCTTAAATAATGCATGCCTCTATCAAATTTCAGTTTAAATGAAGTTTTGATAGGTTTCCTAATGCTATGTATTCTTCAATGCACTCTCTTCAGTATGTCAACTGAGATTTTTTGTAAATCAGTTTACTATTAACTCTAAAAAGGAACTGTGATATCCTGGCTGTTTAGTTACCATGCTCTAAAACTACAGTTTGATTCATATTTAAAGTCCTGGTTTATCCAGCTAGAATTTAATAATTAACCAGCCTTCCAAACTTGGTGTCTTCCAAGCTTTACAGCTATACTGGGTGGGCATTCTGGAAATTACAGTTCCAGTCCATCTGGAAAGCACCAGATTGCAGAAAGCTGCATTACACAATAGTTTTGTATATAATTGGAAATTGGGCCTGAAAGAAACTATGCTTAAATATTAAACCTAGTGCACAAGGGAAAGGAAAGGGTGACATGTATGAGCAGTGCTTATTCCTGATTTAATAACTATTGGTGTATCTGAACCCTTTGAAACCTTACTGTGCTGGATTATAAAAATATCATGCACAATTCCAAAATAAAAGAAAGGGTTTAGTTTGATTACTTTGGGACAAACAAAGTGTCTGAAGGGTTTCTTTTGGCACCTCCAAAAATCCCACCCATTTCTTGGAAAATGAATGCCAGTACAATCCCTTTAGAAAACAGTTCAAAGGGATTTATTTTACTTCATGGGTTGCTGCACAGCCCTTCTCCAGATACCTGCCATCACATGGGAGATGAGTGGGGGAAGGTCTTTCCAATCCTGGAAGCCCCCATGCTATGCCCTCCTGATCCTAATATGACAACCATCAGAGGTTGCGAAAAGAACTCTTTCACACTGAATGTCCAGGTTTAGACTGCTGTTTGCTCCTGTATTTTGTTCTTGCTCTTTGATTGTTTCAATTCTTTATATGAATGCTATATTACTTACATTTTTAATTTGCAGTTGAAAGACTGCATTAAAAAAAAATTAGAGAAGGAAAATTGATGAAATGCCTGATCCTATTTGCCATGGCTTGCGAAATGTATTACATGCATTTGAGAGAAGGGAGTAGTACCTGTCGAAAAAACTCTTCCATCAGGGCCTTTGTCCATCGGTAGTGCAGATCCCACAATTTTGATGGATGGCTGATGTCCGCAGCGTGGAGCATCAGGGCCATGGCTCTGGCCTTGTCAATCCTGTCCATTCAAAGACATTCTCTCATTACCTTTCTGCAAAGGTGAGCCTTGCTCCAGGTTGGGGATGCCATTTAAACTACCCCACCTGCAGCAACAGAAGGAAGGATGGAAGAAAGCCACTTACCCTTCTGTTTGCTGGAGAGTGTGCCTCATTGTCTTGATTTGCTGGAAATGCCCAGACATATCAGTAGATAAAACCATCTCAATAACCAGGTTGCGCAGCTCCCTGTGGGCAATCAAAGTAGCTAACTTACAATGGCATTAATTTTATACCAAGGCATGTGGATTGTACTGCATTGACCCATTTGTCTCTCAGAAGCAAAAACAACATTAAGAGGTTAAACTGCTTAAAACAATGAACTGTGACCTTCAATCCTTGTGCTAGTCGGCTTTAAAAACATAACCTTACTAATACCATTAGATTCTTTTTTACCGCAAGTATTTGCAAAATCGTGACCAGAGGTTTAGATACAATGGGAGGCTTTCTTGCTTGTCCACTATGGCAGTGAGCTGACTTATACATGGTTATAATTTTGCCACCAGTATCTAACCATCTCATTGGAAAACACAGACAGAAGCAACCAACAGGTCACAAATGGGTGAACCATGACCCACAATCCACTTTTGGGCCCCAGCCTCATTTCTGTGGCCTAAAATTGGTTCTGCTAAATTTTCAACAAAAAGAAAAGGAATTAAGCATGCTAAGATCTTAATAGCGTGATCATACTTATAAAATTAAAAATCCCACCATCCCTCTAAATGAAGGCGAATGGGCAAGGCCATTTTTTCTGTAAGTTTTGAGAGGGAAAGAGAGTGCAATGTAACCAAACAATGATTGGTAAATGAGATCTGCTGGTAGTGGCTTTCAGCAGAAAATATAATTTCCCTCTACCTCCAAGCACAAATCTTTAGGAAAAAACAAAATGTTGTCTCCTCCCACTTTTATGTTATTGTTGTTGTTGCTAGTGGTAGTGGTGGTGTGAATTAGAGAGAGGGAGGCGGGTAGATAGAGACAGTGTATCAATGAAGTCTAGAACCCCATACAAAAAGAATCATCCCTTGGTTATTGAGGCAGAGCAGCCTGAATCTATCTCCCTATCTAAAATCTCAGTTGCAGCATTTACTCCCATGACTTTCTGTTTTTAAAATCCCCTCTTGAATAAGGTAGGCACAAAAAATACTTTTAATTCATGGTAACATTTAAGCATTATTCAGGAGTGTTCAAGGAAGCCCTCTGCTGAAAAACTGATGGACTTCTGGATCAATGTAAAATTTTAATGAATGTAAATAGATTCCTATTCCTAAAGGACAGTGTGCAGTCATGGTAACATAAGGTTGAATGTTGGGGGGTGAGAGGTGTTGCCTTGCAGGGTAAGATGTAATGAAATCCTTTGGAATATTGCTATAGAATAATGTCTCTTAATCCAAACACTCCAATTACAATCTCTGTCCTCTCTACATTACGTGCAAAGAATTTGGCAGGTGATCTTCTGCTTGAACCCTTAGGAATTGCATTTTAGCTATAACGAGAGGCTGCAGCTGAATACGCCTTGGCATTCATTAGAGGTGTTGGAGAATTTCACTGGGTCTGCATTTTTCAATGAACTGACCTAATTCACGGTTCTCATGTAAATACATGGGATCAAATGCCATCATCCTTCAGACTGTGCAGTTCTCCAGATTATGTGCAGCTGTTGGCTCAAAAGTGCATTTAAAATGAATTCTTTACAGAAAACGCATTTTTCATAGAAAAATCAAATCAATTTTCTTTCCCCCATGTTTTAAACTTACATTTAACCACACTGTAATGACAAAATCATCATCATAATAAACAGACAACAGAAACTGCAGAAAAACAAAACATACACTTATAAATCCATTAAGGAGGAATATCCAATTTTAAGCATTCATATTTATTATTTCTATTAATGTTTTAAATTCTGTTCTGTTTATGTTTTCATGATATAAACTGCTGGGAGTACTTTTTTAACTTGGCAGAATAAAAAAGATGCAAAAAGATATTTGTGCAGATGTAGATAATCTATTAAGAACTGTTTTGTTTATATAAGTAAAACATGGAGGTTAAATGTGAATAAGCTTTCCTTAAAAGGGTCTTAGATTCTCATCTACTGTTTTAATTTTTCAGCCAAAGCTATTTCCTACACTTTTAAATATCATTGATTCAGAGAAAGGTACACAGTAAAACCTTGATTTAACTGACCATTTAGAGGAAAGGGGTTCTGTTCTTCCTGAACATTCTTTAAAGACAAAATCCCATCGCGATAATTATTTACATCATTTATGTAATGACGGATTTACATGTATGATGTGTAAATGATGTCATTTGCATGACTTCATGATAAACGATGGAATGTGTCATTTGCATGATGATCTCATTATGTAAATAATTTAAATTGGTGCAAATAGAGTAAAATTAATGCCATTTTAAGTGCTTCATCCAGATATCTTTGGACGCAGTAAATTTGTCTGTTATTCTGGGGTGTGTCTAGATGGAATTTTCCCCTTTGCATCTGAAGTAAACCTAGCAGATAATAACTACAATAAAATAATTCATGTCTTGTGCTTCATTATTTTATATGTTGGGGGGGGACAAACAATAAAGTCATATCATCATTAATTGAGCTGTTGTGTATTTTTTTCAATTTTATTATAACCTTTCAACCAACATGAATTACTACTGATACAAAAGAGAGTTGTATATGTACACATTTAGTTACAATTTCTCCAACGTAATTTAGAAAGACTTTGATAAATGTAATGCAAACTTAAGGAGCTATAGTGTACTTACCATCTATGAATTCTATTTACATTTAATTTTTTTTAATAGTATTTTATTGAAATTTTTAAGATTACAAAGTTAAAAGTTAGAAATGAAAAAGAAAATTGAAAATACAAATTATAAAGAAAAAGTGAGATAAAGTAAAAGAAAAAGAAAAAAGACATGCAAAATAGATAGCTTTCAATCTACCTCTGGTCTTAAGAATAATGTAAGTGTCATAAGTGCTAGTTTTTAATGCATTAAGTAGGAATAATTCTTTGTCAAAGCATATCCATTACATTTATAATCTAATCTTCAAATCCCCATGTAAGCTTCACCCCACCTGCATTTTGCAAATAGTCCATCAATGGTTTCCATTCTTTAAGGTAATAATTATTTGAATTTTCTTTTAATAAACAAGTCAGTTTATCATTTTCTGCCATTTCCATCAGTTTTAACAACCATTCTTGTATTGTTGGTAGTGTCTGGGTTTTCCAAAATTGTGCATAAAGAAGTCTTGCTGCGATAATCATGTATTGAATAATTCTAATAAGATGTTTTCCTATTTGGAAATCCATTATCCTATTTACATTTAATTTTTGATGACTTTCTGAGAGAGATTTAGCAGGATTTTTGTGTCATAGAAAATTCTAAGCTAATTTTTCAAGAAAAGATATGATAAAGTAAGGTAATATATATCTACCAGGGTTTGACAGACGAGTAGCTGGGCCCGATTCAGTTATGCCCCTCTGAAAATCCATCATCCCACCCCTGTTGAAGCAGGGGGTGATATCAAATGCCAACAAGGACAAATAACATTGAGGCCATTATCAGGGTTATGCCACCTTATGAGCTCCTGAGAAGCAAATTAACAGCCATTTCAGGAAAGAAGATGATGTTTGTCTGGATTGAATTTTAAATGTTGCATGCCATCCAGAGTCCATGGGAGTTGGGCAGCTATAATGCATTTAAATAAATACATAAATAAATAAATAAATAAATAAATAAATAAATAAATAAATAAAAAATAAGTGTTCTAGCTAAACCTTTACCCTGTCTTCCCCTTCTCCTCTCTATGTATCATAATTCCACATCAGTCAAGCCATACTATGTATCTGATGAAGCGAGCTGGAGCTTGTGAAGGCTCATGCCTTAAAGTAAGGGTTTTTTTTAAATTGGTGCCTTGGAGTCAGTCTTGACTCCTGGCAACTGCCTGGTCAAGTCCCTGCAGTTTTCTTGGCAAGATTTCAGAAGTGGTTTGCCATTCCTTGCTTCCCAGGGCTGAGACAGAGAGAGAGAGATTAACTGGCCCAAGGTCTCCCAACTGGATTTGTGCCTAAGGTAGAACTAGAACTCAGGCAGTAAGAATTGTAAGAGAAAAAGTAAGAATTGGTTAGTTCTAAAAGCTGCTATATCAGGAACCTGGTAGCAACTTTCTGACTAACCATTTTTATTAATTTATTTTAATAAATGTTTAATATATATATATATTTAAAAATAATAGCATTCATTAGTTGGAAAAAGTGCTACCAGATTCCTATTTTTTTTTGGTCACAGTGGAC
This sequence comes from Liasis olivaceus, assembly GCA_030867105.1. Lineage (NCBI taxonomy): Eukaryota > Metazoa > Chordata > Lepidosauria > Squamata > Pythonidae > Liasis > Liasis olivaceus. Next base: position 152,584,616 of record CM061349.1, read on the forward strand.
TAACATGACACCTACAGGTCTAGTTTCCCTAGACTAACAGAGCTGACTTAGTACAATGTCCAATTCATCAGGATTCATCTAGTCCAGTTTAAGACAGGAAGACCTTAGCCGCTGCACCAGGGCTACACAACTACCACAGCTTCCCATGATCTCAAATATGTTTCATAATAGAGTCCCTGGTAATATTCACCCACAAGGTATTAAATCCTGAACTACTGAGTGATGTCATAGTTTTCTTCCTGAGAATGAAGTTGCTGCTCCAGTGTTTGGATACTGAAACCATGGTATTAGTGTCCCTCACTAATACCCACCACTGCCACAGACTTGGATACTGAGCTTCATGTCTCTAATCTAATCTAACCTAACCTAATCTAATCTAATCTGAAATCAGATTGGGATCTTGAGAAAGTTGATTGTGATGACTCGACTTCCTCTTTATCCCTTGCTGGGTAACTCAGACAAACTAGCTTTCTACAGCAGCAGAGTTCACCAAACCTATACTATATCCCAAATAATACTGAACATGATTTGGTTGCCTCTCACATCACCTTAGTAACTCATTTATTGAAAGACAGCACTGGTGTGGGATTAAAAATATTCACATGATGCAGGTCACCAACATTAGAAGATACAATTTTATGTTTTTCTAAAGATACAGCAGCCAGTCAATGAGCATTGGATTTCTGATTGTTAGGATAATATGATAATATCATAATATGAATGATGTTCTTAATCTTATTGCGGCTAAAAAATATTCACTCTCTCCATACCTTGTGATTTGTATATTTTAATTTTTAATAATATTTTAGTTTTAAGGATTGTTTTATATTTTTATAATTATTGTTTTATATATTTGCTGTTTTATTTGATTGTTGTACGCTGCCCAGACTCACTTCTTGTGAGATGGGTGGCTGTATAAATGTGGTAAATAAATAAATAATCAGGACTCCAGTCTTACCTCCATTCATCTTTTGTTAGATTCATCAGAATATTCATTTCCTCTTCCTGCATAATCTTATAAGCAGCACTGACATGGTGGTTTTCAAGAACAGAACGATCATTATACAAAATGGCAACCTCTGACCTAAATGCAGAGAGGGAATTAATAAGCAGAAGTTCACAGCATGACTACGGTTTTATGCATCTGTTCTCTTAGTAAGTGGAGTTATGGCTGGTTGAAATGAAACCATGCAAAAACTTTACCAGCTGGACATGAGGTTACAAAACCTTTAGCAACTGTAGCGTCTATAGGACTTCCACATTATAATGAAGCTGTTACTGCAGGTAGCAAAATGGCATTATTTCTCTTTCTTCCATTTCCATTTAAATATATAGGTGAATAGGAACATATGCTCTGATTAGAACGTTAGATTAAATCTGCTTCGCAGAGGTGTATAATATCGCAGGCAGCAGAAATGCTAAATATTAGATACTTTGTAAGCATAGAGGTATGGTCTAAATATGCAATAAATAGAGATGGTATCATCCTGAAGTGATTGGGTCTTCAGAGGAGTAATAGAATTCTTCCAGGTACACTATTTCCTGGCAGATCAATGATTCTATGGTATCTGCCCCTTCTCTCTGTCTCTTTCTCTCTGTTTCTCTCATTCTCATTTACTCTTATATACGTATTTATATAAGAGAGAGAGAGAGGCAGAGATGAAAGTTGCAGAACACTAAACAGCCAGAGGAGCATTCAAAATAACACCCCATAGCCTTGTCCAAAATGATGTGGCTTCAGAGACTCTTCTGTTACACTGCCTCCTTACCTACAGTATGTGGACCAGCACATAGAAACATGAGAAGTACCACAGCAATCAGAAATTGCAATGTACTCTGATTTATTTTTGCTATTGAACTCTGAATGGAAAGAGCATTTTATTGCTCCCATAGCACACAAACCAATGTATTTTAGATCCAAATAGAAATGGGTCTGAAATTCAAATTACTAGATGGGATGTAAAAACTTGTATTTAGCTTTTGCCTGGAAAGCAGATATGATACTGGAAAAATAGATCAGTTTAATTCCTTGAGTAATTAATTCCTTGAGTAATGTGTGTGGTTAGAGAATGTAACACTAAACAGAACAATGGCCAGGCAATGTGATGGGTGAGCAAAATAGAGTCTTCTACTTCAAGAGAGGCAGAGGATATATGTAGGGAGGGAAAGACTGTATCATGATATACAGCAGTACAGCTATCAGATCCAATGACGAGGTCCTTAGTGCAACTGAAAACCAGTATCTTCACAAATAGGAACCAATCTGATGTTCTGGTGTCTGTATAAAACATTTCTGGGAAACTTGCAGTATCTTAGATGTTGAACTCCAATCATCCCCAGCCCAAACCAGCTTAGTCAATAGCTAAGGATGATAGTGGTTGTAGCCCAACAGCATCTGGAAGAATACAGATTCTCAAGTCCTGATAGAACAGTATGATAAAAGCCACAGCATTATCAATATCCTACCCCATCCACCACAAAGAAGCACATGTTATATATAAATCTGAGAGTTCCCCCTTCTTCCTACTAAACAAATGGCTTGAAATGGTCAATAGGAACTGAGAAAGGATAAGTGGGAGTCACTGTGACTATATTCTGTCTCACAGTGATACAAGATTTACAGAACAAGTTTGACATGATGATAGGAGTGCTGAACTTTAATCAGCAAGATCTTGGTTTAAATCCCTGCTCACCCCTGAAGCTCATAGTGAGTCTCTCTTTGCCTAGCCTATCTCCTAGGACTGCTGCACGGCACCCTGGGTGTCTCAGAAGAATGGTGAGAAAAAAAAAATAAGCCTTTAAATATGGGAAGCCACTCTTAAGTGAGGATAGGCAACTCTATTCAGAAACTCAGAATTGTCCTCTTTCTGAACTGTGCAGACCCGAAGCATCTCCAGGGTAACTAATTCTCTCAATTTACTTTGTCTCTTTTCCCCTCTCATTCTCAGTCAGTGTCCAGTGCCCCTTTTGTCTTCTTGAAACTCAGCAACTATTGTACTAGTAGGAATTTGTGCAGTGTACCGCTGGCGTTACTAGTGTGAGAATGCATCATCTGCAAATCTGGTATAAATGCAACATTTGGAGCCTGCTCCCAGATCAGAATTTTGTTGTAACTAATAAGCATCATGCTTACCTGGTCTGAATGTGGAAGTTGTTTGTAGTCCCGGTATGCTCATAGTCATGGACTGCAGCTGCAAAAATCATGGCTAATATTTCCAGTTCAGTGAGCCAGTGCTAATCAAGGAGAGAGAGAGAGAGAAAAAAAAAAGCAAATAGTTCATCTCTGCCAACAAAGATTCAACATGTCTTACATAATCCTGGGTTTCTTCAAGAGAACATGAAGACAATTATAGCTTATCCTTACCCAAGTTATTTATAAGATTCCTAGCAATATTCACAGAAAGGAACCCTGACATCGTAGCTTTTGTCCTTACCATGATCCCAGTCAGAAGCATGATGCAATGTACAGTATGGGTAACATCAGCTGCATGGATCAAGTTGTGGTAAGGATTTCTATGCTTGCTGTAGCCAATTTCCAAAGCTTCTCCAAATGAAATAAGACTTGGAACAGGGATCTGCAAGAGTCAAAAACCAAAGTAAAGTAAAGAAGGGGGGGAGGGGGAGAAATCTTCAAGATCAACCAGTGCCAGATATGAGGTCTGCAAGATTTCACACATAGTCAGTTTTGCCATTTCAGCCTCCAAATGTGACCAGAAAAAGAGGGAAAGTAAATGAAGATATGAATACTCTGAAATAAACTTTTTGCACCTGCTCTGATAAAACATAGGAATGTGAATACCTCCAGTTCCAGATGGCCAAGTTCTACCACTTACTAAATTGAAGTGGGTCACCTCATAATGCAGCTATCTAGTTTTTCTCACATTATCTCAACGTGGCACATTTCTTTTGCATGCAGTGCACAACTTCCACTGGCCTAATGAATGCTGTGACTTTTAGAATTCATCTACATTGCCGGTTACTTGCCTTTCTTACTGAATTCTCATAACAGAGCTCCCATCTCATAGAACAGCCTGATGTCGAGGCAAGCTGAGGTTGGCCAAAGTAGTGTTTTCCCTGGGAAAACAGATCCCCCATCCAGACAATTCAGGACACATGGAAGAGAAAGCTGGAGTGATATGGTTGGGGCATCTATTTGCTCACTCGCCTATTGGCCCAGCAGGTCTGTTGCAGGACAACCCTCTTCTGTCTGGTCCCTGGACTCAGTGCTGTTTTGGCTGCAAGGGAGATTGGAAACCTGGCTTCTGCAGCTATTTCCTTTTCTAAAAAAAACAGGTTGGTTGACTGGTTGATCTACAGAGTATGACACCCTGAAATTGACTAACCCATCCCTGGCTTAACACAAGTAATTAAAAATGTAATGGAAAGGTCTCCACTTGTGTGCTTTCATAGCTCGTGTCAGGAGGAACTCCCTTCTTGGTGGGTGCTGCTCTTGGGGAAGTCCTAACTCCTTAGTTCCTCTCTTCATGGAATATCTGGATTATCTGGACCCTTTTCAGTCAGGTTTCAGGCCCAGATATTGGACGGAAACAGCACTGGTTGCACTCTTGGATGATTTCTGGCAGGACTGGCATGGAGGTAGTGCATCCATCCTTGCTCTTCTTGACCTCTCAGCAGCTTTCAATACTATTAACCATGGTATCCTTTTGGGTCAGCTTGGGGAGTTGGGGTGGGCAGCGCAGTTTTGCGCTGGTTCACCTCCTTTCTTCAAGGCCGGTCCCAGTCGGTGTTGACAGGGAGGAAGAGGTCCAGCTCGCAGCCCCTCCTTTGTAGGGTGCCACAGGATTTGGTACTCTCTCCACTCCTTTTTAACATCTACATGAAACCACTGGGTGAGATCATCTACCACCATGGGATGAGATATCATCAATACACAGAAGATACCCAATTATACATCTCCATCCTCGGTGATTTGAGTGATGCTGTGACCACCCTTTCAAGGTGCCTGGAGGCTGTGGGAGTCTGGATGGGGAACAGGCTGCAGTTGAACCCTGGTAAGACAGGTGGTTGTGGGTTGAGGGCTGCTCTGTATCTGGGAATTTACCATCTTTGGTTCTGGATGGGGTGGCACTGCCCCAGCAGATCCGATGTGGAATCTGGGCGTCCTTCTGGACTCACGACTCCTACTTGAGGAGCAGGTGGCAGTCATGGCCAGGAGGGCCTTTGCTCAACTTTGTGTTGTGTGCCAGTTATGCTCTTTCCTGGATCAGGAGGCCCTCCAGTCAGTCACTCATGCCATAGTCATTTCCTGTATAGACTATTGCAATGCACTGTACATGGTACTATCCTTGAAGAGTATCCGGAAACTACAGCTGGAGCAAAATGCAGCCATGTGGGTAATTTTTCCCCAAGGATGGCACGTGCAACACCTTTGCTATGGGAGCTGCATTGGGTGCCAGTTTGCTTCCAGGTCCAATTCAAGGTGTTGGTTATCACCTTTAAAGCCCTACATGGCATGGGACCAAGCTACCTGAGGGACTGTCTCATCCCCATTACATTGACCCATCCCACCTGGTCAGACAGAGAAGGTATGTTAGACCCCATCTACAAAAGAATGTTGACTGGCGGGGCCCAGGAGGAGACCCTTCTCTGCCATTGCCCCCACCCTGTGGAACACTGTTCTCCCAGAGGTAAGGCAGGCCCCCACTCTCCTGGCCTTCCAGAAAGGGGTGAAGACCTGGCTCTGCCAATTTGTGTGGGGTGTGAGGAGGGGTAACCAACCCTGGGGGTGGCTGGCACCTTGAAGATGCTGCTGCAGGTTAACAACCATAATTTACTATCAATTACCATGAAAGATGTTATTTATTAATTGAATGTTGGTTTATTGTATTTTAATCAGTATTTTAACCAGTATTTATTTTTGTTTTTACTGTAAACCATCGAGAGTCACTCACTGAGTGAGATGGGTGGTGACTAAATTTGAAGTATAAATAAATAAGTAAATAAATAAATATTCTTTTCAAGAATTTCATTGTAGAATGTACAGCATATTTTTCCCTTTCAATTTGGATGATCAGGACTATATATACACTGTAATTTGAAACACATGTCAGTAAAGTTATTTCAGCTTTTCAACAACACTTCTCCAGCAGTTGCATCTGGGCTGAAGAAATCCAGAAGACCACTAGATGGCAGCCAAGAGGTAGAAAATCTCCCTTTGCTACCACCTAGTGGTGGATAATTCAACTGATTGACAGGTCAGTGATGACTTTATAGAAATTATGTGAGTGCACCCCAGAGATGCACATGTCTTTCACATACCAAAACCCCTTTCTTGAACTCTGGCTCCAAGAGCATTTTTATGCAGCAGCTGCACAAATCCAGACAACCACCACCCTTTGCTGCCATCTCAAGTTGATAGGTTGATAGTCCTTCAAGGGAAAAATGGATGGAACACCCAGACCTTACCAGCACCCCTCCCGCACACATTCCACTTGATTATTGAAGATAACTTTTCCCGCAGTTGGTAATGGTTGAATTTCAGCTAGGTTGAGGATTAAGGACATGTTATGGAGATAGTAGTAAATAATCTCCTGACAAAGGAAACAAGAGCTATGATTGATTGGTCTGATAATCTGGATGCAAAGACAGTCCCTTTCTTCTTCCTTTAATGGTGAAATTACTCCCAAAGTCATGTTTCCCTTCTATCATCTAAAAATAAAAATAGCAATACCATTGTTTGACTTCTGAGCCACACCAAACAGGCAGAGAACCATATCTTTTTCCAAGTTTTTGCAATGGAACAAGCTAGAAATAAACCAGTCATGATTTTATGCAATCATTATACAGTGCCAAGCAGTTCCAGCTGGGCTTTCAAAAACAGCAAAAGTAATCTTCCTGACAAGAACAGAGGAGACACTACAGAGCCAATCTTGTGTTGTTGTCTGAGATAATGCCTACAGAACCTCACTTGGATTTATTATTGAGGAGACACCCATCATTTTTACAGTCCAAAGTCTTGGCCTTTGGCCTTTGCAAGTGCAGTCTCCTATCCTGCCATCAATTTGTTGCTTCCTATTCAAGCACTTACCCATCATTGGGCCTCAGCATCTGAAAGGAGACTCAGTGCCTGCAATATTTTTAGATGCTGCTCTTTGACAAGTTCTCATTTCATGACAACCTTAGAGCTGATTCATTCATTAGTTTTCTAATACATGAACATAATGCATGCCAACTTGTGTCTATTCTGCTCCTTTGTTCTCATGGCAGATGAACTTACATGACACATGATTCGTAGGCAGGACCGCATTCCCCAATTCTCCAAGTTCTTCCTAGCAGAACAACCCAGAAGCATAGGAGGAGGAGGTTCACCATTCTTTCTGTGCTTTTTGATCATTTTTAAAATGGATTCCACTTATCGCAAGCAAACGCACATTAAAAAAGCACATTAAATTATCTCTGCATTTGAGAATCTAAAGGAGTGCTACAAATGCATACCGCTGCTATTATGGATTGCCTCTTCTCTCATTGCTCCTGTGTGCCTCCAAATCTGCTAGAGAGGCATATGAGAGGACAGGTGGGGAATTTCCACTTACCAAGGCTATTGAGGAAGTAAGAAAGACCAGGTATCCTTTGTCTTTTAAATATGCATTTGTAGAGAAAGCTTCTCACCTTGAAACGGCTCAGTAGATCATATCTGGTAAACAATTCATACATCATAAATTTCAGACTATGGCCTCCACTTGCTTCATTTAGGGAAAATACGTCAAATGACCATTTGTCAACATCCTATAAAATAAGGAGGGGGGAAATGCTTATGGATTTTCAGATTGTTTTTCATATAATATTTTTCAGATAATTTTATAATTTGCTTTAACATCATTAGATTATGTGAAGTGCTATTTGAGCATTATATATATATATATATATATATATATATATATATGTATATATATATATATATATATACACACACACACACATACATACATACATACATACAGTATTTTTCCGTCAATAAGACGCCCCCATGTACAATACGACCCCCACTTTTCCAATCCAAAATTAAGAAATCAATATTTTAAAGACAGTGCAGAACACATTTTTATTTAGTAATTAGTTAACATTTACCTGATACACTCGGTGGGAGGAGGTCCAAACCGTCTCTCTGAAGCTCTATTTCCATGCTCTTTTGCATAACTGATTACACTCAAGCACGAGTGAAACTGCCGATAGCTTGTCTCTGCAAACAGCCTTCTCTAATTGGTTTGTTCAGCATCAGCTGACGTCAGTTACATCAGGCTCGTGATTGGAGGAAGTCTGTTTGGGAGACAAGCTATTTCACTCGTGATTGGAGGCTCACAATAGGAGGAAGCCTCTTTGCAGAAACAAAGTATGGGCAGTTTTACAACCGCGCGGTTCTCTCCTCGGCTGACTTCCTTGAATAAGACGCCCTTCAATTTTTAGCATAAGGATTTTAGAAAAAAGTATCGTCTTATAGTCGGAAAAATACGGTATATATATATATGACCAATCTAATCTTAATGCAATGCACAAATGAGAGAAAGAGAGAGAGAGAGATGGTATGATTTAGGTACGCCTAAGCTTTTTGCTTTCAGTAGAACCGTTCACTGGATATTAAAATGTCCTCCACTGAAAATTTAGAAATGCTTAAGCATGACTATATTATATTCTACATTATCCACCAAGTTCTACCAAATTATGTGCTTGGTTCTTCACAGAAGAAAAGGCCATCCTGCCTTGCCTCTACATAGGACCTGCAATAAAAAGCCAGTCAACCTTCTGGGACTACATATTCAGCTCTTATTAGACCATTTCAGAAGTTCTCCTTCTCTGCTCAGCCTTTTTGCTGAAATTATTCCTGGGCAGATAACAGCTCCCTCTGATGTATGGCCGATGCTGTTTCAGCTACACAAGTGCTGGAAAATACGATCATTATTAATCTATGATGTTGAGATCAGCAATATTGCTATGGGAGCCCTGCTCCCTTGCTTTTAGCAGCTTCTTCTCACAGATGAGCCACACGTGCAGCCTCAGGAGCAGCATGGCGTTCTCACCGAAGAGCACGTCGTCATCACGCCTCACAGGGCATGTTGGGGATTGCCTATTTGAGAAGAACCCTCAACATTTTTAGTGCAGAAGTTGTCACTTCCGCAAAACTTTGGTTAACGGAGAAGGAAACAGTAGAAACGCAGTAAGCCTCCCACTCTGCAAATGAATTCTAATCCAGAACGTTAATCATAACAATAATGAGCACGTAACACAACAACTTTCAAATCAGGAGACCCTTATTGTTGTAATAACACCTAAATGACCTTGCAACTAAAAAGAAATCACAGTCCTTTGGGAATTGCCCATATATGTATTTAAAACAGAAGTATTTTGATGAATTCAAACAAGAAATGCTTTTGTTTCTTTTCACGGCTCAGATACGTGAAGAAAATCTAATGTGAATTAACCACATGGCTGAGATGGCCATTGGCTATGTTTGTGTTTGTAGCAAGATCAGCTGAAATCAAATAATTAGCTATAACCATTATGAAATGGATAGATAGCCTTCAGAAATATGGACAATGATAGCCGTGTTTACAGCAGAACTAATTAAATGTAAATATGCCACTGTTGTCATTATCTGTTTAAGAAACTAGATTACGAACATGAACGTTGTTTTCCATGCAATTTATACAAGAAGAAGAAAAAATCTGATTCCTATTTCTCTCAATAAATTTACTGAGAGAGACTGAATGTATTTTGTACAGTAACTGAACTGAACTGACCTTAAAAGTTGCTATTACGTCAGCTGGATAGGCCAAACCAACCATGCTAGATGTTCTTCGATACATTCTAGAAGAAAGAAACATGAAATAAAGCATTACAGTACCTCACAGTTAAAGTGGTATCTTTATGCTCTGGGAGCAGTTCCTATTAAGTGTCATGAAGGTGACATAATATATACAGAACTCTTAAGATCACATGAAAGACTGTATTGCCCAAAGCAAGATACGTGTATTTTCAACTTACTGTCAAATCAGTTAATAATCTCAGTTCTTCTCTGTATCGATACCAATGAATAAATGCTAAACCTCTTTCAATCATACCTTATTGCTAAAGGAACCAGGAAAATGATAACGTAAGTACAATATTACATTCTGTTTTAATATATGCAAGCATTACAGACCTTCTTTCAAATATTAATTATAATGAGGATTAAACAAATGAACGAACAAATCCATCAGTAAAGGACTGTATTGTATGCTTGCTTAAGAGCTAAATTCCCTTTACTATTTTTCTGTGCTCTTACTCCCTGGAAATACCAATCACCAATCTCTTACTGAGTTTTAAACATCATACTACTCTCTTCATTGTGAACAATGAAAAAGCCGGTATAAGAGAATTACAGTTCATATTTATGCAATTAATGGCACATACTCCCAAGTAAGTCTGAAGACAACTACAGTCAAAGTGCACTTTTTTGAGTATTTATTCAGAAGTATTCCTCACTGAGTTCAACAAGGCTCTCTCTTTTTCTTTTCTTTTCTTTTCTTCTTTTTCTTTCTTTCTTTCTTTCTTTCTTTCTTTTCCTTTTTTTTTTTTTTTTGTGCCTTCAAGTCAGCATTAAGTCCCTGCAGTTTTCTTGGCAAGATTTCGGAAGTGGTTTGCCCTTTCCCCCTTCTTCCTAGGGCTGAGTGAGAGGGACTGGCCCAAGGCCACCCAGCTGGCTTGGTGCCCAAGGAGGGACTAGAACTCACCGTCTCCCAGTTTCTAGCCTGGTGCCTTCGCCACTGCACCATGCTGGCTCTCCTCAACAAGACTTACTCAAAAATATTTAAATATTCATATGCTTGTTCCTAATTTTGTTTTTAAAGGTCAACATATTTTGATATAAAAAGGCCCCAGGCATGAGGTTTGAGTCCAGACTTTTTCAAACTCAGGGAGTGAAAGCACCCAACCTGTGGTTCACCTTGTTTAATACCATTTTTGGAAAAAAAGGCCAAGTTTAAAATTCTGCAAAGTAAAATAATTATTTCTTGCTTCCTGTGTCTCTTCATCAGGATACTGATGTGGGGAACACATACCCTTGCTGTCGTATCATTAATAAAGGAACAAAACGCACCTTTCCACAAAGATCCCAGCTTGTACAGCATGCACGATGCTTCGAAATTTTGGCTTTTCCTCTGGCCTCCTTTTTGTCATCCCCATTTTCCTTGTAAAGGTAGATGCTAACCAATCTCGTACTTCCAGAGGAACGGAATCGGACTGGATATCTGACAGTTCATCCTCCGTATCCAACAACCTCCTGTAAATGCATATGCAAAAGACAGCACAAATGGGAAAACAAGGACCAAACATTCAAGACTCTTAAGTAATTGGAACTATGTCTCAACTTCTGCCCAGTAGCATTCCTTCCACATTACCATACAACAGTGCAGGCGATCATTGCTCTATTTGATAGAGTGCTACTTTATACCAATCAACATCATGGATTCATCTACCACTATATATACCAATATTTATTTTTTTAATATATATATAAAAGAGCTTCTATTTTGCTCTTGTCTCTAGTTTATGGCCCTTGAGGTTCTAGTAAAAAAACAAAGTACTTCCATGAGCTTGAAGTGCTCATTTTTGAAACAGACAACATTTATTTATTTATTTATTTTGTCTGTTTCAAAAATGAGCACTTCAAGCTCATGGAAGTACTTTTTTTTTTTTACTAGAACCTCAAGGGCCATAAACTAGAGACAAGAGCAAAATAGAAGCTAGAATTTGGAACAGAGTTGGAAGCAAAATGATGATTCAGCAGTAGAGCCAACATCTACTGTACTTTCCCTCCTCTTCTCCCAAAATGAATCTGCATGTATGGACACGAACCTACATTTGAAGTTTGGTACATGCTAGCCCTTTGAGTTAGGCCAGATCAGGAAACAGACACCACAAAGATTATAGGAATCCTATTTTATTGTTGTAGGGTATAATAACAGAATTGCCAGAGTTTCTCTCTACTCCATCTTATACCAAACAGAATTAAGTCAGGTTATTTTGAGTTCTTTCCCATGCTTTCAATTTTCTCAGGATTGAGTTATAATTTTTCCTTCCTTAATGGCTCATCTATTCCTTCATGAAGGTTATCTCCACATTCCTTTAGAGTATATCAGGCTTTGTGTTGCAGTATTTTCGGTGCGTGCAGGTCCAGCTAGGATTGAAACACGTACCAGGAAGAAGCAGACATCACGCATTCTGGTGAGCCCCTAGAAGATTTCCATATAAGGCAAGTAACCTGAGGACCCTGCGGGGTCTCACCTAATTGGCCCAAAGCCAATCTTACCATGTGATGCTATTGTTTTGCATTGGTGCTTACTTCTTGTATGGGATGACCTGTAAAACTCAATAAAAGAAAGTTCCCGGCTCAGGCTGGGGGCTGCTCACCCGAGGAAGAACCTGCGTGGAGTCTCCTTTGTTATTTCGGCCTTCTCATGAGCGGCCCTCCATGTGCGGAGCAAAACCGCAGCTTTGTGTTACAATTCTCTAAATTTGCACAGCAGAATAATACAAGTTCCTTATTGAAATAACACAATAGATACCTTTATTTTATGTGAGCAACACTGTCAGAGATATTTGATTATTACAAGGTCAATTATCAGTATGACCCACAACTTCACTTGCAATTTTGAAAAGATTGGGAGCAGAAGTCGTTGCAGTTTTATTGCCAAACATCAAGTGTAGACTCTGATTAATTCTGTCAATCTCTTGTCTACCTTGACTGGCTCCAGGGTTTCCAAAAGGGGTCCTTTGTTACTAAGAATCAACCTGAAATTTTGGTATAAAAACTACATGGACTATTATTCAGCTTGTGATCAAGACTGAAATGGATCCTAGCTCTACAGATTAGGAATTAAATGCGGTATCCCACCTTACGTGGTTGCAAGAGAAAAAAAAAGTATGTGATGCTCTTCACCAGAATTTTTGTTTGGCCAATAGCCATATTCATGTTTCAACTGTGAGAAGTCCCTCAGTAAATCAAACAGATAAGTCTTTTTGAGAACTTCTGCTCCTTTTGCCACTTTTATCTCTCATGTATTTCTTTAAAAAAAAAACAATTTTATTGAAGTTTTTAACAAGCGTAATAAAAACTAGTACAAACTAAACTAAAACAAAAAAGAAAAAGAGAAGTTCAGAAGGTGCAGAAAAAAGAAAAACAAAAGGAAAAGGAAAAAAGTAGAAGGAAAAAGGCAACAAAGACAATAATAAAGAAGTGGCTTCTAACCTTCATCCCACCGAGCATAAGCTAATATAGTAACTTTTCATCCTCTTTTAAAGTTACAATAAAAAAACCCTTCTCCTCATAGTCTGTTATCTATACACAATCCAAAAATTGTCATCTTTTCAATCCTAGTTCAGCAAAAAGTCCATTAGGAGTTACCAGAAATATCAAACAAATAGTTTATCCCTGATCAAATAGCCCAACTTTATATTCCTTCTATTTGCTCTTCACAATCTTGACCTTAAAATCATTCCAATGGCATCACAGTATTTGACCTTTCATCAGTCTTTGGCATTCAGGAGGAGTCTTCAAAGCTTTCACCAGCCTACTTTTTAAATCCCAGAAAGAGGCATTGTCCAGGATTTCTTGTCACAGCTATTCCATGTTCAGGTCCTTTTCTTGATTTGTCTTTTGTATTTACATTTTGGTAAATTCAATTTTGTTGTCTTCCATGTCTTCAAACCCTATTTCAGGGGAAAGTTTTTAAAAGTTTTTCTCATTACCATCTACAAGTTTATCCATTGAAATCTGTATCCTTTCTGAGATATTAGTTATTAATATCTCAGTCCAGTTTTCAAAAAACTCTTCAAGATGAGTTTAGTTCCATTTCAGTCATTTCCCACGAGCATATTATCTAATTATATACTTGTTTTACAAATCTTACAGCAAAAATAACCAATATTCCAAATCTCTGCCATTCACAGCACTCATGGATGATCTCCTCTTTCTCTCCAGAGAGCTTCAAAGGACCAGTCTACTCGCCGGTGGTTGTTGTCTCCACTCATTCACGGAGATGTCTTCAGTTAGCCATGACTCACACCAGAAGCCACCAGCTTCTCATACCAGAAGCCTTTCCATGTATTTCCCAAGGGGTGTACTTGATGCCATGCTGAAGAACAATGCCATTCAAAATATATTGGAATTTTTATAAAAATAATAAAAAATATGTACTTTATACCCAATGACCTCATTTTCTTGTACAGGTAGTCCTTGCTTAAGGACCATAAATGGGACCAGCAACTCCACTGCTAAGCAGCACAGTCATTAAGCAAATCACCCATGGTCGTTAAGCAAGACATCAAAGTCTTGCCAAATCCTGGGGGTGCTCACGCTGTCCCTCCTTCAAAATCATTCTAAAAATGCAAATCTTCACATTGGTGGGAGGTGGCACCCTCAGTCAAAGTGGCCTAGGGGCGCCATATTCCCTTGAGCCAGCACGGGTCTTAAGGTTCTGAATGAAGAAAAATCTTATCCACTGCTAAAGCATAGTCTTGCTGACTCTGGATGTCAAGCTGTTGCAAGTATCAGAGGTGTTGCTGCTTGAGTAGTCTAGTTGATTTACTTTTGTTTGTCTTGATTATGGTGTTTGATCATCTTACGGACTTACATAAGAAACTCTCATTCCCCAACTAAAGGCAGAAGCTTCGGGATCACTATGTAAGAGTATCTGGAATACAGTTTAATGGAAAGAGTGAGGCAGGGATTCTGGCAACAGATTTGGGATGTCATGAAAGGGCAGCAAATCATTTACTCTTTTATTTCCTGGAACTGTATTTTTACAGCAAGGAATCAGGAAAGATATTGTGAGATTTTCTGCTTCAGGGGCCAAAATAATTGGACTTATTTTGGAAACTATGCACCATGACAGCTGAAGGATCAGTGTGTACTGCTACTGCTGCTCTACTTCAGTAGCAAACATTTCCCATTGGTTGTATATTCAATTATTATCTATCCACACACATATTCCCAGACCCCCATATATATCATCAGGGGCTCAAATCAGGATTCTCATATGTATTATTGTAATGGTTCTATAGAGTATTTCCCAGCAGAAAAATGACTTCCCAACCTTGTGACTGTTTTTTCCCCCCTAGGTACAAACTTTCAAAAAAGTCATTAAGTTAATACAGGTAGTCCCCAGGTTAAGAATGCCCAGTATAAGGATGACGCATAGTTAAGAATGGAGCCTATTGTAGCAAAATTTGAATTACACACAATGATTCAAGTTCAATACACAATGGTTTGAGTTCATTACACAATACTACTTATACAGTATTGTACAATAATACTGTTCCAGCTTACATACAAATTGGACTTGAGGACAGACCTTGGGAATGGAACTCATTCTTAAACTGGGGACTACCTGTATTCAGGAAATCAATATCTATGTGTGGAACTTCATATGAAGAAGTCTGCAGAGATGACGACATCCATTTGAAGAAATGAAACAAAGTAAAATAAAATGGTTTATGGATATACAGGAGCATTAGCATTTACTACAAGGGAGTAAACACACAAAGGAATTATCATAAAGTTCTTTGGCCTCCATTGGAATAGGTGCAAAAATCCCATTAAAGAAACACTTTATTTGCCCAGTGGGGCACTGTTGTCAGGAAAAATGAGAAGTGAGGAGAAATCAAAAGGCTCCAACTTACCAGAAACTCAACAGTTATGGCTTTGCATTATCTTATTATGGCACATGCTTCTTGGTATTGATATGGTGTTGATTTTCATCATCCATTCAGCAGATATAGATGTTCCTAATAGGCCTCAGATACAGTCCTCTTACTTGGCAAGGAAATTCCCCCTCACAAGGCATAGCCTAGATCTTTCTAAAGGTACATTAGCTGGTTCTGCTTGCCACAACACTCTGCCTCTCCTCTCCTCTTTTCCCTCCATCTCCCCTAACCCACATATATCTCTTCCAGGCTCCACTCAGGTCTATCTTGTCATCCTCCCACTTCAACGTACAACATCAGCATAGAAGCCTGGCTACTCCCAGTTTTGGCTTCAGTCTTTCCCTCTTGGAACCAATATTTTTTTCTTGATTTCCTGGGATCAGGGTGGCCACAGAGCAGTAACAAGGCTAATGAGATTGCATGCCCCAATTGTATTTCGGAGTTACCAGAATGTTCTCTAATGTTCAGCATTTTTTAAAAAACAAAAGTATTAGTAGGTTTATGTTCAAAGTATTAATTGTCAAGACACTAATTCTAACAAAATCTTCCTATCACTTTGCAAATGTCTTGTTTGCCAAGAATAAAAAAGAGGGAATTAAAATTGCCACTGAATTATTCTCTTTTCCTCAGCTCTTTTCCTCAGCTCTTTAAAATGAGAAGATTCAGAATAAATAGCTATTTACTGAAGAGATCTGACTGCTTCCTTCATCTGAGCAATGTGGAAGAATTGCTACTGTATAAAAGAGGATTGTTCTCATTAATACAGATAACATGGTATTTGGTGCTGTTTATGATAATTTTTGATTTAACAGTGATACAAAGTTGGTTACAGTTCCAAACCTTAAACTTTCTCATCAAAGAAGCATTATATTTGAACGTTGGAACTACTTTAATTTAAATGCTCTTTATAATCCCATTTCCTTCTAAATTTCAGCAAAAGGAAAAAATATAATCAGGTGTTGTTGATTTTTCTATTAAAAGCTATTGCTTTCACACAAGTGCTTTTACACATTTATGAAATGCTTAATTGGGTCCAGACTGGACAAGGAATTTAACTGTCATCTACTTTTACTCTGTGAGCTGGGGGCTCCTACACGGGTAATCCTTTATGAAACAGATCTTCAACACAGCCAGACAATGACATTCAAAGTATTCCTTCATCTCAGGAACACTTTGAATGTCACTGTCAAAGTATGTGACATTCAAAGATCCACATCTCAACCCTTGAAGGAGTGTTCTGCAGCTCCCATTTCCAAGGAATAAGCTCTACTGCTCCATCAGTAACTCTGGTTGAAGAGTTTTCTGCAGGGCAATAACAGCACTTTATCATCTCCCCTCTGATTGCCAACTCCATATTTGAGGGGATCCTGGGTAAAGTGCACTCTATCTTAATTTACCTGGCAGTGTAGTGCTATCCCAATCCCTCAAGAAATTATAACTGAGTTTTACAGATCAGCACTGAAGGAATCTGCTGTAGGCTCCAGCAGCTATCCTAGGTTGAGAAGTGCTGTTCCTGCCCTGTGTCCCCTTTCCTCCCATCTTTTTAAAAGTGAATTCCAGGCTCAGCCTTTGCCAGGAAGA
The DNA here is from genome assembly GCA_030867105.1 of Liasis olivaceus. Lineage (NCBI taxonomy): Eukaryota > Metazoa > Chordata > Lepidosauria > Squamata > Pythonidae > Liasis > Liasis olivaceus. Next base: position 152,601,896 of record CM061349.1, read on the forward strand.
AAACGTTAAGGCTGATGAGGAATGGTGAGGTGCATGACTCTGGACAGCAGGTGGAACTGCTAGCCATTCTAACATTTTGAGAAACAGCAAGCTGATGCATGGGATTTATTTAAAAGCTTAAGCTGTTGATTTGGCTTATTATAAGGCACTGAATTACTAGAGTTAAGTAGAGCTCATTGTGGATTATTAAAAAAATGGCAGGTTGGTTTAGACCAGTGGTACTCAAACTTTCCCATCTTAACTCCCACCACCAATAATTGTATTGAAGTGCCTGTCTCTCACGAAGATAGAAACCAAAAGGCCACTTCTTTTTTTCAAGGGCATATACATGTTTCCAAGTGTTCTGTTATTCTATTTATCAGTTAACAATAAATGTTAAGGACGTTAAAACTCAAAATAATGCAGCTGACAATACAGCTGTAAATGAAAATAAGACTGATTGCTCACTAGGGCTGAAAAATATTTGTCATTGTGGAAACAGTATTCTCCAGCACAAATAAAAAAATATGTCCATATAATGAGGGAGGAATAACTGGGGCTGAAGCAATGTTTGTGGGAGCACTTTTTCACCAAACCAAACCAAACCCTCATTCAAGTAATGAAAGGAAAAAACAACAAATGCTATTTTATTTTGATTCCTAAGCCTTTCCAAAGTTTCTTCTTCTGCTGAGATGTTTAGTTTCTTCGTCTCAGAGCATTCAACTGGAGGTGGGCGGTTCTGCCCGTCTTCCCCTCCCTTGGTTCCTTCCCTGATTCAAGGAAGGGAGTTGCACCCCATCTCCAATTCTTCTGTGCATCGTCTGTGGCTCATGGAAAATACTGACTTGAACAACACACTCAAGGAAAATCTTGCCCAATATTTTATATAGTAGCTTTGCTCTTGCCAAGAATTCTTATTTCACAAGGGGAAAGTTACCATAAATATGTTAAGTACACGAAAGACACCAGGTGAATGTCACTATTTCAAGGTCACTATGTCAGGTAAAAATGTCAACATGTTTTATAATAAATAAAGACTTATTTTTGCATTATATGCAAATAATTACAGTAAATATTATCTATGGGTTAATGATGGAATTGAGGGTGAACATTTGAATATTTATTAAGGACACTCAGCTTTGAAATTTATTTATAATGTCACTATTTTCCAACATTTTCCCTTGGGTCCCTTAAATCCTGAAGAATTGCCACTAAACATCAACATTCACCACATATTCAACAATTCTTAAGCCATCATCCTTTAATATAAATGCTAGATCACCACAAAATGTTTGTTTTTTGGCTTTTATTTTTACCAACCATTGCCCCAAATCAGCTGGGAAACCTACTTTTTTTGTTGTTTTTTAAATCTTTTCTCTGTATTCCAGAAAATATTTTAATAGTTTCAATATGTGGTAACAAAATTAGTTGTTGTTTTTTAAAAAAAGTGCAGAGACATGGAATATTCCAACTCTTCATGAAATGCTATATGTTGGTGATAGGCTTTTAACTCTCTTACATCCTAATCCTAAAGTGAAACATTTAAAAGGTTCATATCAAAGATCAGCTCTCATTAAATGCAAGGCATCTATACCCCCTGAAAATATATTTTATGTCATGCCAAAGAGAAATGAACAAAAAAAAAAAGTTTGAGGAAAATGCTATGATTTGAGAAATTGATCCTTCTGTCACACTTATTCATTCTGATTAATAGACACCCTGTAAGAAGGAATACAATTACACTTCTCCAGAACTTTCAGTGTTCAGAATACTTATTTTCTAACGGTCATGCTTACAGCCAATCAGCAAAGACTGCCCAACAGTTGTCCTTGCCTCTTCTTTCTTCTTCCCAAAGTATCTCTTGATGGAGAAACTACTTCTCACCGTACCTTCTTCCCTTCCCAGACACTATGCACTGAGCAGCCATTTTGTCCCACCATGATTCTTCCCAGAAAGGCCTTTCCAGTATGACACAGCATCCTCCCTCTATGAATCCAGTAAGTATCATGTGGCCTGAAACATGGGGAATGATCAACAGCACTCCCATCCCTTTTAATTGCTCTGCTGCTGTGGTTACAGTTCTGGCACAGCCCTGACTAGAAGTTAAAGTCATCCTTATCACCAAATGTAAGGGATCATGGAAATTCAAGTCATAATTGAACAGTACCTGCTGGGGTAGGACAAAATTCCAGAATGCAAATGTCTGTGAATAATACAGAATTCCTTTTCTATCAATTTTCAGTTCTTAGTAGAGGTAACAATATACCACAAATATTTTCTTCCTCTTATTCCCTATGTATTAACTCTGGAAGCATGTATATCATGCAAATTAAATATATGATACTTAATACAACAAAGCTGACTGCCTGGACTTATCAAAAGGTCAGCTCTTCAATTAAATAAGGAAAGAGGCCCAGATGGACCAGGCATATCTAAGTGACACTGGAAACAGTTTCACAGTCATACTTAAAAGCACATTTAGTTCTGATTAAAATGTTAAAGATCAAGACACCAGAATGTACAACTTAGGTCAAGTTTGATCTGACATCTGATAAGATTTTGTTTACTGGGCAATCCTAAACTTTATTTCAAGTAATTAAAAAATGACAAATGAGAAATTGACTGTGAAATTATTTCAGTACAATTGAGATATGTATTAGGCATGGTTTTTTTTTTTAAAAGAACTTATTTATAATGTACAAAAAGCAATTTATTGCAGGTATTTCTAAACATCTATATATAAAAAGTAGCATATGGCATTCTTTTCCAAATCTATGTTCCAGTATTATCATACAAACCTTTCAAATATACCGTATAGTACTGCCCTTGAAAGGATGATAGAAGGGATGAATGGACACTCAAACTTGTTTCAAAAGCTCACCTTGTTTCATCAATGTATACTGCCTCCAGAACCGATGCCGCATATTCAATGTTCTTCTTCAAATCAACCACGTTAACATCGCCTTTCTCCAGCTGCTTTACTAAACATCTTAGTCTGTTAAAAACAAAAACCTAAATGAGTAAGGACAAAACAGCCTTTTTAGAATGCAAAGTAAATGGGTATATAGAGTAGTTAGTGGCCCAATCTTCACATATTTACCCAAATTGCAAGTGTGAACATTCTCCAGTCATATACACATATGGAGCTCCTCCACCAAAGGCATGTAGTGGTGTCCATTTATATCACAGACTGTTTACAAATTATTTTTATTTATTTATTTATTTGATTTGTCCCCGCCCATCTCCCCTACAATGGGGGACTCTGGGCGGCTTACAACCACTAAAATCACAATTAAATTAAAAAAGTTTAAAAATTAGACACTATAAAACTAGAAATTTACAGAAATAAAATTATCCCTTCCAAACAAGTGAATGAGAAACATTTGTCATTTGGGAGAGGATGTTAGGGATTCTGGCATCCTTGATGATTGTTCTCGGTCTTGCTGATTGGATGACAGCAGAGACTAAAGAGTGCATCACCCTGTATATCTAATTGTGTGAATTTAATTTAAACTGAATATGCCACTAGAAGTTGTGTAAGGCAGAGAAACACTTTGGATCTTCTTCAGCTGTATCCTTTTGTTTCTCCTGTACTGGTTGCTGTTCACCTCAATGGGGGCAAAGTCAGGCCCTGTTATTGGATCCATTATTGCAGGGGAGGGGGAAACTTTCCAGTGTGAATTTGTAAGGGGTAGGGGCCCAACAACACATCTGGGCCCCACTCACACTCCAGACCATTTTGTCTGCTGAGGGACAAAGCACACCTAACCTAGTTCTACACTGAGGATGGCTTTTATGACTTGGTTATTATGCAGTGCATCTGGGTTTTGTTGTACTTTTAATGTCATTTACTAGTTGTTAGTTTGTTCAGGAGCTCAAGGTGGCATGCAAAGCTCTTTCTTCCCATTTCCCCCCACAACCACCACCGTGTGAATACATTGGGCCCAAAGTTTCTGATGTGATTGCAAATAATCTTGAGTCCAAGGAAGCAGGTGGTGGATACAGTTTTGTATAAATAAGCAAAGAAATCCATCCATCCCATATGAGGTTAGCTAGATCTAGCTGACAACAGATTCTTCTGGATGGAGAAAAGAACAGTGATGCATCGTTGCTTGGAAATCTTATCCCTTGAAATGTCTCTAAATATGTACCCTTCCATACCATCATCAATGTGGGCATTTTGCTAGAAAATAATACATTTGGACTAAAATGATCTGGTTTGTTCTCCAGACAAATTTGTTTATACAACTGAACATTTTCCCCACGCCTCCAGGTGTTTCCACTGTTTGTATTCATAGCTATATAAAGCAACAAAACAGGCTGTCGTTTTAGCATTTCATTTGTGCTCTTGATAAAATTTTGTTCTTCTGTTTATTTTGGTCAGGTGCAAAGTACTTTGTCATTTCTTTTTGCAAAGCAGTTTCCCTGGATGGAGTTTCTGTTTTGACTTTTTAAAAAAAGTAGAAACACAGAACAAATATAGTTAATGAAGCCTTTGAGATGTGTCTTAGGTAGCACTAGGCATCTTGGTAACTGACTTTTTTTTAGCATGCCGACCTATTGCTACAGCTATTCTGTGAGGACCTTTCTACTCTACTTCTGGATAAATGCAGATGATCAGTTTGTTATGCGTGAAACTGCATAACAAGGTGGAAAGTTTGCTCATTTGTTAAATCAACAGAGTAGCTAGTTGGTTTCAAGCTATTTTGTAGCTGTCTTTGCTCTACTTTTGAGTCAATGTATTTTATTTTTATACTTGTCCCTAATTGGTTATCCACACTGTCATTTGACATTTGATATGGAGCGAAGGCATTAATTCGATCTATCTTCCATGCATTGTTGTGGCATTCTACTCTTCCCGCTTTCTTTTCACTTCAGTAAAATGTTGTTTCAAAAGGGTGAATAAAATAATTTCTCTCATTCCTTCTGTTTGGAATTCTTCACTCTCCTTACAGAAAAAAATAGAAATTTTAGGAATATTGTGCTGCTGTTGAATATTAAGACAAAACAACCCTCAAGTTTTTAAAATGCACAAGGAACACTTGGAATATATGTTGGAAATCTGAACTTTTAAGCCTGAAAATCAGATTTAATTAGAATTAGAAAGCAAAAGCAAACTGTTCCATACAAGAATATTCTAGCTATTAAACATTATAGCTTGGAAAAAATATTCTGTATTATGCATTATTTATTACTAATACAGATAAACAGCTAACCATCTGGAAAAATGGAAAGGTCTTACCACTTAGTAAAGTTTCCTACTGTATTACATATAAAATTAGTGGCAAAAGTTACCAAAAAACACCACACACTGGCAGCTAAGGCAGATGTAGTTTAAAACAACTATGTGATAGAAAAGCATGCCTTGTGGGGGAAACTGGTGGTATGTTCTAGTTGATTTTCTGCCTCTTTTCATAGGAAAGGATTGTTAAAGGCTGAAGAGCAGGCCAAGCTATATTTCTGCAGTAATCACTTAGCATTTCTACTTATCTAAAAGGATTCAAAAATCTACTTGTATACATTTGTGAATAAACTGTAGTAAAGTGGTATAATTTCAGGCCGTTGCTTATAATTACTTTATTGTAAGGAAGGGGAGAAATGGAAACCTAAGATAAACATATTTTAAAATATAAATTACACAGACAAGCACTGCATCTATATTAGTGGTTGATCTTGTTATACAGGAGAAATAAAACAAACACAAGCAAGCCCAAGACATTTTCCCATCTGAGAGAAGTCTCCTACCCTGTTGCTGCCAGAATCTGACCTGCTGGATTTTATTTAAATACCTTTCAGTCACCTTAGGTTAGAAATCTTGGCCACAGTTGAGGATAACTTATTTCTTTATTATACTTATATCCCACCCAGCTCTGTAGACTCCAGGCAGCTAGCAACTCAATAAAAAAAAGAATATAATAATGGCAATCAAAACAGAAATATACAATAATAATATACAGACTAACTAGAGATGAGAGAAACATATATGAGGGTTAAAAACAATCTGTGCCGCAGCTGTTAATCTTCAAATGGTCTCTTAGAGATGTTTTCGTAGCTCTATGAAAAGATGAGGCCAATATATTCCACATAGGTCAGGGTAGCTATTAAAAGCCTGTTTCTGAATCTACTCATCTGATCTGGTGAGGAGGTGAACGCCAAACATCCCTCCATGGATAGAATGAAACAAGTAGATTCCCTCTGGAGAAAACAATTCCAAAGCTAGACTAAAAATCACCACATTTTGCAATCTCACAAGATTTAGGGTTTGGGGTGATGGGGGGCAGTGGTCCTGAAGAACCTGGTAAGACTGTTGACCCTTTTGATAGCGTTCAGCTCTTCGGCACAAGAAACATGAACACAAACAAGGTCTCTTTCAAACCGACACAAGAGCACGGAGCATTGTTTCAGATGCCACCATCAGACAGACAAGAGAAAGACAGCTGAGAGGCCCAAGACATTTGGCTACCAGCAATAAATGCCACTCCAATTTTCCACCGGAGGACTGTATCAACTGGGGCGTTGAGAGACTAAAAGTGGAACATGCTCATTTGTGTCCTCTTGGCACTAAAAACATAGCCCAGACAAACTTCCAGATAAGGCACAAACAGTAGAACTGCTTTGCCTGGGTTTAGTATCCAATCTGTAAAGCTACTTCTGTCCAGCAGCATCACAACTAACTGTGATGACACCAAAATGACACCATGCATGCAGTGCTGCAATCAGGTACTTGTGTCCCAATGTCTGATGCAAGCAGATGAGTTGTAGCATTTGTATGATGACATCATCACATATATTTCATCATCTGCCTTTCCTTCAGAGGCCAATTTCTTTCTTTTTTTCTTCAAGAGGGAATAATTGCACAATGTCATCTGACCAACTGGAAACACATCAGAACTTCTGCTTCAAATCACACCAGGAAAAAAAAAATTAACAAAAAGCCAGGATCACTATTAATATGATTTTATTAATTCTGGTAAGACTAGAACTCTATTCTTGTTCAAGCATTATTACCATACAAGCTTTGGGGTACAGCATTTTAAATGAGATGCAAAATTAGAGGCCATTTAATTTCCTGTGAGAAAATTAGTTTTACATTTCTGCCTCTTGTGTGAAAAATTAAGCTACATTGGTGTATTCCCTTCAGCATCATCCATGCCTAGATAGAAAATAATAATTAATTGAAAATAATGAGGCCCAGGGGCCTATCCTCCAGGATTACATTAGACCTTTGCTCAGTATCTGAGAAAGCTTGATTAAATGCTGTAGACACAATATTAAAAAGCTATTCAAAATGTCAGAAGTACCATATCACTGAAGCATCCTACTGTCACTTTCTGCCTATTTATTAATATAAAGGCCCAAAGTTCAGGTTTTCAGGTTAACTGCCTTAAGTAAAGCTGCAAAAGTCAGCCCTACTGTGAGGCAGAGGGAAGCAATCCCTCCAAATAGCCAGTGCTGGTCAGTTGCTGGAGGTGATGGCACTGACCCCTTGGTTCTTCCCCTAAATCGGTAGACAAAGCATCACTTGGCCAGAGTTCCCTAAGCTGACCTACTGTCTCATGTATGGGGGAGACTATTGTTTCATTGCTAGTGTTGAAGGAATATGTATTGGTCAGGTTTCCTTTTATACATGGAGTGAGTGGAAACACCCTCTTACCTTTAAATTTTAGGCAGTAAAATCTTGTGTGAAGATTCTGGTCTTTAGAAAGCAGTACTACTCCTTTGTGTGAATGACTTTCTACTTATCTCAACAAAAGAAACAGCTAAGGAGACTTGTCACCTAGAGGTTGAAGCTGCTTTCTCACATAAACATTGCAGAACTGGGAAGATTACCTGGTATGATCCTTTGTTGTCACCTATAAAAATCAGTTTTCAGTTAACAATGTCAACCCAACTCAGTGGGCCTACTGTACGTTCTGTGAAAGAAAAGAAATATATAAATAAACCCTCATGCTTCTGCTTGGACCCCCAACCATCCACAGCATGTGTACAGACACCTGCAAATTCATGTTATGAAAATCTCTCTTCATAATCGTGCCCTTGATATCTTTATTTTTTCAAGAGAATGTATGGGAGGGACCCTCTGCCATCTCTAGCCCCACATAAATTTAGTCTGTTTTTAGTTTAAACAAAATGTTTTTAGTTTGGATAAAGCTGTATTTTGGAAAACTTTAAAAATATCTTTGTTTTCAAAAGCTTGAGAAACCACTGCCAGACAAACAAAACAATTAACCTTGAGTTATTGTGCCATTCCACCTTTCAGTTTGTTAATATTTCTATTCAGAAAAGCCAAATAATATTTCTGAATTAAGTTCCAACTTATGACAAAATGCATTCATAATATGTAGGAATTTTATACAATTTTTCTGAGATTTCAGGATCATTTGCACTATAACAATATTTCAGGTAGATTAATTGATAACATAAAATTCATGCATTTAGTTACAACTGAATCTTTATCTCTACCAATCTAAATTGTGAAAAAATGTCTTTCTGCACATAGCTAAAATCTAGAAATCTTCTTTCTTTTGACATGCATTTCATCTAGCCTGAGAAGCAACTTAAAGCGTTGCTTCTCTTAAAGCGTTGAAATCTATATCTGAACAGTGAAAAATAGCTCTTAAACAAGAACAAAATTCTTATGGAATCTATCACATTCTTAGGTAGATAAAATAATAAGCCATGATAAATCTTGACTAATCTAACTCTGAGCACCTTATATATAACAGACATTTTCTAAATTTCACTTGAACATCACTTTTGCCAATTCCAATTTATGGTCCCATTTCCTCAATGTATTTTTTATTTATTTTATTTTATTTATTTATTCAATTTATATAGCTGCCCTTCTCAGCCCAGTGACTCTGGGCGGCTAACAACAATAAAAAGAGCCAACATTTAAAACAGTACAAAAAAATTAAGTATAAATATAAATGTAGACAAGAGATCTTAAAAAACCGTCGGTATTAGCACAACCATGAAATGGGGCCCTTCACACACTTGGGGCCTCAGGCCTGGGCATAAAGCCAGGTCTTCAAGGACTGAAGACCTGATTACTTGCCGCTTATGAGTGGATCGCCTATCGACGTAGACTTTGTATGGACAGGTATAATGAAATATGGGACTCATTTATACAAAATATAGTAGGTTAAAAAAAATGATAGTCATATAAATGTATCAGAAATAAATACGTACTTGAATAATATTTGATAAGTATATATAGAATTGTAATTGTTTACTTGTATAATGCCATATTAATGTGATTTTTCCTTTGTTTTATTTCTTTCACATTTTTGTTAAAGCACTTTCTGTGGTTTTTTTTCCTTCTTCTCAATAATAAAAAAAATAAATATTAAAAAAAATGCCAATTTCAGCCATGGATCAGTGGAATTCTGTGGAATATTTGGTCTGAAATGTTCCATGGGATTTACTAGGAAGGGAGCAAGGACAGAAAGAGAATGAGAGAACATGTCAGGTCAGATTGAGAGCCTGGCATCTGTGGGAGCTGTTACTCTGTACAAAAGAAGCATGTTTTTTTCTGCCACTTTTAGAGAAAATAAAACAAATTCTATTTTGGATTTTGGGAGGGAAGGGAGGGCACCTTACCTTGCCTGCTGGCTGTTGGGTTTATTTTCTTTTTCTTTATTTAAGGGCCATCCCTGGGTTTGGTTTGGTTTTTTCGTTTCTTACAATGGTCACTTCGCCATATATGGTGTGTTTTTTGTAATTAGTAAGAAGATGTTGGCAGTGCTTCCTTGGACCACTTGAGTATGTTCAGAGGAAAGACGCACCTACTACCGGTAAGTTGACCACCCATTGTCACTGCTTTGGATTCCAAACAGAAGTTGGACTTCCCTTTTCAACCGCCCCACTTTGAAGAAATCTGCCAGAAGAAGAGAGACGTCAGGGTAAGAAGCAACGTGCTTCTTATTTCTGGTGCCATATCTCTATGATTCTCACTCCTGGCCTTCCGAAGGGCCTTGAAGACCTGGTTCTGCCACTTGGCCTGGGGTGGGGAGGGAATACTTCAAGCAGGGGGATGGCTAGCCCCATAGTGACTAGCTCTCTGCAGCCTGATTTTCCATCTTCTTGGATCTTCCTTTTTTAGTATTGTTTTAAATTTTGGATGTATTATGTGCTTTAGATACATTTATAGTTTTAATGTTTTCTGTAAGTCGCCCAGAGTCCCCTATTGTGGGGGAGATGGGCGGGGGAGAAATCCAATAAATAATCATCATCATCATCATCATCATCATCATCATCAAAATGGATTGGATATAGAGAGTGTTTAATAATTCATTTCCCCACCTAATTCTGAAGCTGAAATAGTAATGAGAGATTTTGTTTTCCCTATAGAAATGCCTCTAATAGATATTTATCCAATTAGCACTAGCAGACTAGAGCTGGATGTTGATGGAACGCACGGTGTCACACAGAACGAAAATCCAGAGCAACTAAGGATGGCTTTTAAAAATATATAAATTTAAAAAGTGCAAAAGAGGTATGTGTAAGTAAGGGGCATTGCTGGCGTTCGTCATTTCCTGAGTTAATAAACCTTGCTGACCTATCAGTGAAAACATCATGTGGAGCTGGTTAAGGCCAGACAGTGGGGAGCATTTGTGCTCTGAGAATCACCAAGAACTTCTCTAAGGTTTCAGAATGATTACTCTTATCAACAAAGCTAATTAAATGAGCAGAAATGCCATTAAAAATGAGGTGGTTTGGAGCTCACCATGTCATAAAAGAAAATGTATCCATAACATTTGCACAAAAGAACTAAGAAATTTGGCTCTGGGACATCTCAGGAAATAACAATACAAACGTTAGGAGACTCTTCTTTTCTTTTTTTTAACCGCAAAGGTTCGCTTGCCTTTGCGTTCATTGTATGCTGAAACGTCTCTTCCAAAAACGATTTCTTTCCTTGAGAAAGAAGCCTCTGTCAACTTCCTCATCCTCAGGGCATTTTCTTTTGAACGTCTTTTGCAACTTGCTTGAGCTTGTTTTAGGGCTGAAAGGTAGAAGTGGGAGGCTGTTGCTGTTTTTGTTTTCTGTTATGCCTCTCTCTCATCCTTCTGCAGCCACCCCAGTTGCCTCCCCTTCCTCATCTGAAAAGGCTCCAGAGGGGGGAACTTCCTCATAATATCTTCCTTGAGATTTAATTGAAGCATGGGACGCCTAGACAGCTTCACAAGCGATTATATGATAAAAGACCACTTTGGAACTAAAGAAAACAAGAACTCATTAACAGCCACTATGTAGGACAGACAAACAGAAGACTAGCAGAGTGTATCCATGAACACCAACTAGCAGTCAGAAGACACAGTGAAGACTCCTTAATCTCACAACACATGGACAGACTCAACCATAGTTTCAACTGGGAAACTATGAGCATCCTAGACCAAGCTGAATCCAAAAATGCTAGGGAATTCCTGGAAGCTTGGCATTCAGACAAATCAGCCATCAATAGATACATAGAGATAAACCACATTTACAAACCATTCAAAAGAGACAAAAACAACAATAATAATAACTAAGAAGGAAACAAAAAGACCAAAACACATCCTCTCCAGCAAACAACCCAGAACACATCCTCTCCAGCAGCCTACACCCAGATAAGCAGGGATTAACATTAGACAATCAAGCAGAAAACAATAGCCTAATCAAGGAACTACCAAGGAGAAAACCACATCCCCACCAACATGGGCAGGGCAAGCTACTGTAAATAAACAGGGAGCAAACCCCACACTCACTAGCACTGATGATGTTACCTAGTTGGGTAACGAAACATCTGCAAGCAAACAACCAGGCTCAGAGAGCACCAAGGCCTCCACAGAAGGACAAACGCTGGTCATTTTCATTATGACCCGACTACATCCCAGTATGGATTTCTTACAGCAAAATCCACAAATTCACTTCCAGCAGGAGTCACGATGGAATATATTTCAATCCCACCTGCATCTATTACAGTCTTCCATCCAGCTTTTCCCTGCTTCTTGATGTATTTCCAACCAGTTCGGCCCACAAACTGACTTCTAACCCCTAAGCTTTTCTGGCTGCAATCTCAGCCAAGCTGACATTTTTTCCCTCTCTCCCAAAAGCTGGGCTACAAATACTTGGAAAAGTATTCTTTGAAGAATGGTAGTATCCATGAATATTCAGCTGACTGTTGCAAGCAACTTCACTGTTTTAATTCATTCAAAAAAACCCTAGCTTGATAAGACACACCCAAAACAAAAGAGCCAGAGCATGGTATTCTATAAGTAAAGAACCAATAATGTATGGGGGGACAGAAGGTACACTGATCTCTCAGGAAGCCTAAATAGGTTTCTCTTCTCCGAGCTGCATGGTAAAACTGTGTAAAAACCAGTATTTCCAACGACTAGATGCCTGCTTACATTTCTATGAATTGTTTCTGGAAGGCATCCAAAATCTGACTTTGGCAAACATTTGCAGAAGCAGAAATGTGGATCGGGAGAGAATAGCTAACTGGAATGGGTTTCTATGCGCATTTACTTGTCCTTTTCAATGCTCTGATACTTTAGACTAACAGACATCATAATGGAGCAAGGCAGCTAAACATATTAATTTCACTTCTGTAATGCTTAACATTATCCTTGTAATTAGTTATATTCTACATTGGATCAATGGAATTAGGTTAAATGTTAGGGTTAAGTGCAACAGTTTTCTAGAGAAAGTCTTCTCTAGAAATTTCTCTGTAATAGGAATCGATGGATTTTTGTTGATTTAGAATTGGATTTGGATTGGATTCAAAACTGGAGTCAGACTTGAATTTCTTCACAAAAGCCCATCAAGCCAAAATATACATGCTAAATCTGAATTATGGATGTTTCCAAATTGGGAATATCAAAATTAAAATCTGAGTACTGTTTTATAGTAAGAGACATATCCCCCCCTTTCTGGAAAGAGGAATATTATTTCAAAGTAAATTGTAGCCAAGATAAAAATAATTTATTTTCTGAAAAACCTCTGAGCCATTGTTTAAAGGAAAAGTGTTCTTTTCTTGCAGTTTTCATCTCTGTTGGCTCAAGTGAATTTTGTGACAGGGCTTATATGGACACATTGACCTGGTAAAATTATTCAGTAAATAATTACAATAAACTGTGCAGCTATACACAAAGGTTGACCCAGCACTTTTTAGGAATACTGAACAATAACTAAATCTGGAGAGTTTAAGTGTTAAATTAAGCAACAGGTTAACAAGTCAGCAAATGAATACTTAGTTTTAGTGGGAAATATTCAAAGCAGTCTGCCATGACATTTAGCCCTTTTAAAAAGTTGACAATTTAAGCTAGATGAGTCCTGGAAGAGCTAAAATTTAAGATGATTGATATCATAAAAGCATTAGGCAGGAGGGTGACACATCCCAGGAAACCCTGCCACAAAACTTCATCTGATGTGCTGTTACAGCTTGATTGCCAGTTGCACTTGTTCTTCTTTTGTTTCAAATTCTGATAAAAGTTTACACATTTTAGCAATCACATGTTCATCATTTGTACACAATTCTGTTTCAAAGTCAGTCTTAGAATATTCAATGCCATAAATTCTTTTGTCTACTTTGAATCTCTCTGATAACTGTAAATAGGAAAACCACTGAAAACTACGTCCCTCTGTCACCACTTCCCCTTGAAACAATTCTAGTATCTCATGGCATGTTAACCATTTGTGTTTGCCTATTATTTCTTGTCTGTAAAACACTTCTTGTGCGGAGAGCCACAAAGGTGTTTTCCAGCACAGCCTGGGTTTGTATCTATTCCATTCTCAGCATGATACGTCTAACATAGTGATTTTTAAAATCTGCATTAACCTTAACTTTGTTGTACCACAAATGTCCACACCACCCAAATCTCAGGTCCTTCTAACTCCAAGAGCCTTCTGTTTCTCAGCAGCACCCACTCTTTCATCCAAGCCAAACAGCAAGCCGTAAAATACCATTTCAAATCAGGAAAACCCAATCCTCCTCTTTCCTTTGCATCTTGTAGCACCTTATATTTAACTTGTGGTTTTTCCCCCTGCCCTACAAACTTAGATATATTTGATTGCTTTTGCCATCTTTTGCCACTACCCAACAATGGAGCACTGGAGAGAAGAAAGGCTGTGGGAAAAGCCAGTGTGGAGACTGTGAAAGCTTTTATTTCTAGGAGGTGGTGACTTGGAGCTCCTGTTTGCTGCTAATTCTGTGTGCCGGGGGCCTGTCACATTTTTCCTTTCCCAATCACACTGTTGTTCCAAACACTTTCATTTTTACAAGTATGCTCTGCAATTTTGTTCCTTCTTTTTTAGTTTTACTCAGATGTCATTTTGTTTTAAGGTAATCCTTAAATTTTCCATCTTAATCTTAATTTCTCAGTATGTCTGCTTATGCATATTCCCCACTCCTTAATGCTTTCTTTTTCTTGGCATCTTGAATATTAACCTGCCACTGCAGCTGAGTAATTCCTTGAGCTGCTAAGGGGCTTGCAGTGGATGTCATACAGCCAACCCCAGGATGAGCCACTATTGCACTGCCAAACCGGGATGGCCACTATTCTTTCCACACACTTTTCTCCTTCTCTGCTACCAACTGCCTCTGCTCATATGTTCACTGCCCCACCGTCTCCTCCTCCTCTCAAGGCCAAGTAATATAAAAGTTAAACTTTTTAAAGTTTAAAACTTAAAGCGTGGTTCTGCCTTTTGGCTGCATTATTTCTCTTTGTTCCCTTTCTGCAAATTGCCCGTGGGAGGGTCCTTTAACACTTTGTCCGTCGCCAAATGACCCTAACATTCCCCATGCTTGAAACGTGCGTTGCAAAAGACATCCTATCAAAAATAGCAAGATTTTTTTTTGGGGGGGTGCAGAACAATGATGGCTAGGAAATCCAATCCAAGTCCAATCCAGTCTGCAGCATGTCCAGATCAGAATTCTGGTCCAAATGAAGAGGGGGCATACTAGCAAAAAAACATATCTTGTGTTCAGGGATAAAGCTATATAAGTACATTCCTATGTTGCTTATGGTTTGGTTTCCAGTGTTTCTGTACCCACCAGCTCCCATCTGCTCTTTCTTTTGAAGCCTGTCCCTCTCCCATGGGTTTCATGCTTTCCCTCTTAGGTCTATTATGTGCCTCTCCATCAGCTCTGTCACTCTCCCACCGGTAGCTTCTATTCCTTCCTACTGCTCCTTTTTCAGCAGGAAAGGTGCTGTTGCCAAAGTCAGCCATGCACCATTGCTGCCTACCTAAACAAGGGCTCTTGCATAGACTCCCTTCACTGGGAAAGATAATTTGCCTGATCGCTTTTATTTCTGTCCATCATAGCAGCTAAGGAGGAGAGACCGTGTGTCCTCTTGCCATTACCTGATGCAATGGAAGAGTGACCACTGTGCCTCCATGTTAATCCAGCCATCCTAATGAAGAAAGACTTGCCACTATGTTCTCTTATTGATCCTGCTGCCTGCTAGAAATCTGCCAGGCCCACAGTCTCAGACAATACTGCTCATCCATCAGATGAACAGGCCATAGATGTTGTCACCATATGAAGAAATGAGTGGGGAGAAAGAAAGATTGTACCATGGATTACTGTCATGTTGTTTTAGGGGTTCCTGAACAATCCAGGTTACAAGGAAGCATACCTTTTAGAGAACTGTGGGCTGCACTTGGATATTTGAGTGGCAGGCTAGGTGACGTGCCCCCCTAATTAGTGATTGTATGATTTCACTTCATTTACATTCCAGTGTAATGAAAACTAAATATGGGTAGTGTGATTGCCTTCAAGTCATGTACTTATTGCGCCCCCCTTCTGTCTATTAATGCTGCAACTACCATTTGATAGTATGGGAGGTTTGGGAGCAATGCATCAAAGCTTTCAGGGGGGTTCATGAAGACCTGGGTCTCAGGTGATTCACCTCTGGGCCAGCCCAAGAAATTGCACCCATGAGGCAGACAAGATGGTGCCGCCTCCACTCCATTATTCCTGAGGTTATACCTTACCGTCTATCTTAGACTGCATGGCATACACACTTCAGTCTCTTCCTTGTCTACCTGAGAGATGGCTGCCTCACTTTCTCTAAAAGTAGAATCAACCTTGAAGGAAAAAGAAGCAACATCAGTTAACTCCACTGCAGATGGAATGGGGTGGGAAGCCGGGCAAGATAGTTCTTGGTTCCTTAGCTTAGGACATTATTACCTGGGAAGAGGTAACATTCACTTTCCTGCTCTCCAACATATCTATTTCATGTTTAATTTTCAGCATCTCACACTTCTTATCCACATTTCATCTTCTCTTTCGTTCTGTACTTCAAACAATATACCAAACAACAACAACAAAACCAGCTTTAAAGAAATGGTTTAGTCCCTATATACTATCATGTCTTCCACCTAATTCCTGAAAGTTCCCTCTTGGGAATGGAAGCAGCAAGCACTAAACAGTTTATCAGGGAAAGGAAGAATCAATTACTTCCTTTTAAAACATTTAATCAGTTCCCAAGAGGCACAGTTGGAAAAGACCCTTGGCCGTGTACTGCCCCTAGCTAAGCAATTTTGCAGAATCTTTCTAGTCCACGGTCCCGCCTGTGCAAACTGATCAAGCTATGCGTTACATTCTTATGCAGGAATGTATGGGATGCATACATACACACACATTGATATTGGTAAAAAAAACATTCATGCTAACTTTCTGTGCTCAGGATAGCTTAATAGTAAAAAAAATAAAAATAAAAATCCAATGTAAAAGAATCAAATTATGCTTATGGCTGGGTTGATAACAACAACCCAGCCATAAGCATAATTGTACAAATATAGTATCACACCAGCTTCTGGGCAGAAGCAAAAGTGAATGGAGTCAACTTTTCAACATACGAAACTTAAAACTCCAAAAAATTGTTGGAAGAGATGTTAACAGTGTCTTCCTGAATAAGCAGAGATAAAAACTTGATACATTTTACTAGTACAGAAACAGAGCAAAAGAGGAAACAACCCTGCATTTCCAAATTCTTAGCTCAATGCCTTCTAGAGTAAGGATTGAGAGAATGAACCCCTCTTTCCAAGACAGTCAACAAATTCAAGTGGAACTCCTCGAGCAGTGCTTCTTAAACTTTTTGCTCCCAGGACCACTTCCGCTTTTAAAAATTATGGAGGACCCCAAAACAGTTTTTATTTGGATGGGTTATATATATTGATATTTGCCACATTAAAAATTAAAATGGACACATTCGTAGCATATTTATTGACTCATTTAAAAATTACAATATCAAACCCATTAGATATTAACAAATAAAATATTTTTCATGAAAAAACTATATTTTTAAAACAAATGAAAAAATAATGAGAAGAGCGACATTGTTTAAAATGTTTGCAAATATATTTAATATTTGGCAAATAATTTTAATTTCATGGACCCTTGAAAAGGTCTTGGGGGACCCTCAGGAGTCTTAAGACCACACTTTAAGAAATGTTGTCCTACAGTGAGCTCTGACATTACTTGTACAAGTATTCTTTTGGTTCAGAAAAATTGCGAACTCTTTTACCAAACTGCTGTTCTTGTTGATTCATAACTTCTGATGTGATTTCATTTTTGAATTTCTCCTTTCTCCTTCTGGTGATGCCTCAGTGCTGCATGATAACTGACAACTATTTTAAAAAGCCCCATCTATTATTTTTAAATCAACATTTTATAACAAACAAGACACCATCCAGTCTGCTAACATCTTAGAAGCGTTTATTACTATGCTGTACTGTACACAATATTGGTCCAGCACAGCTATCGACAAATTATAATAAAATTTCAGAGGAGATGACTTCTGATGAGGCACCTTCTACTATGCCCATGACCAGCTATTAAAAGTGGTGATGCTGTTTTGATGATGTCACATTTGTTAGGGCTCTGAATGGGACAATCTAAAAGAAGGGACTGGATATGAAATTCCCTTTCTGTTTAATCACAATTGGTGCTAAGCTTTATAAGACTTTGATGTCAGCTAAACATGTACCTGTTTACACTGGTTTGGTTGTATTTCACTCCAGGAGGAATGGAAAATATTCCACAATGTTGATTTTCTTATCTGCTACCTCTGAACGTAACAATTTCTGCCCTTTCCACCAAGTTGTTACTAACATCAGGAGCAGTATTGCTCTCCAGCAAGTATGGAGGCAAGAGCAGGGATCAACACAGCGAGAGGCAGCCAGGGGCCCATACCTGGGGGGGAGGGGCAGGCAGGCAAGGGAGGCAACCCCTTCCTTGTCCCTTGCTTCCCACCCCGAACCACTCCCACCCATAGCAGCAGCATAAGAGCATTGCCCTTATGAGAGCGACAACTTTGCTGGCCTCATGTTTTGAGGTGTGACAAAAATACCACTTTAGAGGCTGCTGTTCTGCACTTACCTCCTGTCTCAAAGACAGGATATATGCATATTGCCAGGAGTATGGGGAAGAGCCCGTTACTAACATAGAAATAAATGAATCAACTTTGCTGTACAATGAATAGCTGTGTGAATGGTTGAATCTATTTATCTGTCTGTCTGTCCGTCCATCCCTATCCATCTATATCTATCTATCTATCTATCTATCTATCTATCTATCTATCTATCCATCCATCCATCCATCCATCCATCCATCCATCCATCCATCCATCCATCCATCCATCAATGATCTCTCAAGTGAAAAGGTCCTGGAAATATTTTTAAAAGTCCCTGGGACTGTAATTCAAGTGGCATTCATATTGAACATGTACAGTAGTCAACTAAGTGCATTTATACTGCTTTCAAGCAGTTTTTTAAAAAGTCATGAGCGTACATCCACAAAATAGTGTGATTTTTATAGAGTAAAGTGTTGCCAATGAAGGCAAGAGATGATAGGACCAGGAAAAGCAGCAAAAGCCAGCAAGCAAATCAAGTAAAAAGCTTCCTAAATGTGTGGGAAGAGGTTTCTCCATTAGTATCCTGCCCTTCCCCTCTATATAGGGAAGGTTGTCAGTGCTGAGTTGAAGTGTTCTTCACCCATTCTTGAGTTGGCAGAAATTTTCATTGGCATGAAACTGGCTGTCCCCATTGCTCATACCAGTTCTGGCTGTACTGCTTCTGTTTCAAGTCACTGCTAGTCACTTGACTTTCTTCCAAGATAATGAGTGACAAAGCTTTTACACACCATGAACCTGTCTTTGATTGGTGTCTGAGTAAGGGGGAAAAGATCACCTTGAACATCAGTACAGCTAAGGATAACTTAAGTCTGTCTCACTTATAGGATGATGACAAGATGAATGCAACATTATGAAGACGTAGCAGGAAACAAGATGTTGCCAGGGCACATGGGAAAAGGCCAATGGTCAATGATGAGTGTGCAGAATTTGTGGGACTTCAAACATTATTGGATTCCAACTTCCTGCAATTTGTGGGAATCTGAGGACATTTGGTGGGCCAGAAGGTGTCCACTCTGGTCTTTGAGATCCCCACAACTGTTTCCAACAGAACAGTATAATAACACTGTTTTAAGAGTAGCAGCATGGAATATTCTCAGTGAACTGCATATTTGTGCTTCCAAATAACTAACTTTTTACCAGGTGAAAAAAAATTGATAATTTAGTTCTCAAAATTCCCTTTATAATAAAAACTGTTCAGTACTTTGCTTTGCTACAAAAGCTTTCAGTTGTTCATGTAGAACAGTGATTGTTCATGTAGAACCAAGATGTAATGGATATTAGAATTGCCCTAGAAAAGAGAAATGCAATCTTTCTGAATCCCTTCACTAGAGAAAGAAATAACTGATAACTCCATATTTTACTCCCATGAGCTTTGTAACAAGGCAGTGATCCATTCAGTCATGGAATTAGTTCAAATTATTCCAGCAAAGTATCTAAGTGTATTTCACATTTTCAACCTACCACAGTGAGAAGAACCCCTGAGAGGTCTGGTGTGCATGTGTGTGAAAAAATAGAAGCCATAAAAGTTAAATGTAATTGTTTTGTAGTATTCGTTGTTCATCTAGGATGTTGCTTTTACAGATGATTAACATCATGCCAAAAGATAATATTGTCTTATTGTCCCATACCAATTTCCATTTTTATGCCATACTCTGAGCACAATATCTTCCATTCATTTAGCCAGTTGAAGTAACTGAACAATTTTTAAATTTCAGCTGTTAAGCCAGAGTAGAAAATCAATTGATTTAATAAAGGATGCTGTACTGCTAATAGATTTGTGAGCTCTTATTGGCAAAGGAAAAAAACTGCATACTCTATTCCTATCTCCATGTCAGCTCTACAAGGTAGACCAGACTAAGAAACCAATGGCATAAACTCTAGGTCAGGCCTAATTTTATTGCAACAGCTGTAGTAATAGAATCTTGCAAGTCTGAATGTCTTTCCCCCCCTTCCTCACTTTACCTTTGGGTGAACTTGGGAGGGGCTTGTCTGAGACATTTTCTCAAATTAGTTTCTTGGAATGGGCTCAACCCCTATTTATCTAATCATTGCCTTGGCAGCGGCTCTTCCTCCTCACCTTCAAGGCCATTCCTTATTCCCTTTAGACTCCATCCTTTGGGTCAGGCCCAGAAGATTGTCTCAAACAACAGTTAAGATGATAAGTAATGAACTGGCATGGCTGGGCAACTGCTGAGGTCCTTATACAGCAGCAAGCCCCTCATCAAGAGTTCATCTCTCATTGCTGGCTCACCTTCCCCCAGTGCATAGGTAGGAGGAATCACAGCTGTTCACTCCCTGATTTGCTGCTTGGGAGTAGCTCGCTCTACCAAATGAATTATGGTCCTTCCCTTAATGCAGGAAGGATACCAATTACCAATTGTCTCTGCACTGTAGTCATTTCTGTATCAAAGACATGTCTATATACCCATATAAACTATATTTTATAGATGCCCAGTCAGATACTAAGTTTTCTCAGATGAAATTATAATTGAATTCAATTGTCAGATAGAGTCACTGAACACCAAGGCAAAACAAACAAAAAGCATTTGTTTACTAGTACAGTGGTACCTCGGTTCACAAATGCTTCTATTCACGAACAATTCGGTTCACGAACAGCTCCGGTCGCAAAATTTTGCCTCCGTTCGCGAACTCCACATCGGGTTACGAACAGGATCCGCGGCCATTTTCCCTGCCGTGACACGTGGTCGCGGCTTCCTGTAGGGAGGGGGATTCTCCCTCCAAGCAGTAACCGCCTCCCCACCCGCCTTCCTGTCCTCCACGCCAGAAGTCGCGTCGAGCAAGGTTAGCGTTCTCTCTCTTCGTACTGTACTTTGTGTCATATTTTTGCGGTTTTTTTAAAAAAAAACATATGGTTCAGAATGGATTAACCGTAATTACATTGAACCTTATAGGGAAATTTGATTCGGGACGCGATCAAAAATTGGTTGGCGACCAAATTCGTAGGGGTCAGAACGGATTAACCGTATTTACATTGAACCTTATGGGAAAATTTGATTTGGTTCACGACCAATTCAGTTCGCGACCAGAGTCGCGGAATGAATTAAGTTCGTGAACCGAGGTACCACTGTATTTTGGCAACATAAGAATGAAACTTAGCCCAGAAAAAAGGATGTGTTCTCTTACAGTAATTCTCCCTACATCAGGCAGTATTGTATTACATTGCAGTGCAAGGCATTGAAAGTAGCACAGATGACTATTGAATAAAAACTGTAAAATACAACAACTTCCCTACTCAAGGCTGAACCCTGTTCCTGTGTCAACACAACATTGTGGTGCTTGCAGGGATCTCACAAGCTGGCTCTGTTAAGTTTGCTTCAGTTGCGCTTACGAGAAAATGCTGCTAAGACAGATTCGCGGAATGACCTCAGAGCTGCGAGGTGGAACGTCTCCCAAGAGTAGCACCTGCTGCCTTGTCCTGCTTCTTTGCTCCTCAGAGTCCCCTGAAGCCAAATCAGCATGATATGTTGCCCATCTTTCCCAATTATTGTGAAAGGCACCTTTGTTCCTCTCCTGACCATTTCTTTTTTCTTGCTGTAAAACCCAAACATTTACGGAAAGAACAAGCACCAGCTAGCTGAAGTTCACCCTCCTGCATTGGCCAGCAACAGAAGCACGTTCCAGCTCTATGGGAGAGTATAGCACAATGAGGAATGCAGCTGTGAGGACACACATACAGTGATATGAAAATGGGGCAAAGGGTATGAAGGGTGACACTGAGGCTTCTGGGGAAATACCCAGAAAATCCTGTTGCTCTGGCTCTTCTTCTCAGAAGATCAGAAATGAATGTACTGTATCAACTAGAGAGAGAAGAAGCCAGCTCCTCTCCTCACATAGCTTCCCACAGAGAAGAGGAATGGCTTCTTCTCTCTCTAGTTGGTGCAGTATGTTGATCTACTGTAGCCCACTGTAGAGTTGAGCCAAAGTTTCTCCAAGGGTATTTTTTCTTTTTTCTTTATTACGCACTCCCCTAGAAAAAGAAGTCAGTCAGAATTATGCTAACTGGGCCTTTCCTACTGCCAAATTAAAGCGATCTCCACCCATCGTTGAGTTGACAGAAAACAGTACTGCCATAAAATTTGTTGTCCCCCATTGCTGCAGCTATCCATTTTCTTCTGGTCTGCTTCCAGAGGGCAATGTTCCGATTTTACACGTGCAGAGTGTATTAAGCAAAACAACTGGTTGAACCCTCTGGCTCTGCTGTCCTCCTGGTTTTGGAATGCTGTTACCAGCTGGTGGGAAACAGTGATGTCAGGAAGGGTCAGAGGTGACATGGCAAGTTTTGACAGGTGGCTCAACCTGCCCTCTCCTGATCCATTGCACAAGACAAAACAGGAGAGAGCAGGACTCCTCACCAACCCTACTTGTGCTCTCAAGAGTGTGCAGGTTTAACAGTCTTTCAAACTTTGACATTGCTACAAGCTTGCTGAACAGCTGAATGGGCTTGTGCAGTTTTGAAAGAACACTAATCCTACATTCGTAACAGTGGTTCATGGGGTTCATGGACGTCTCCAAGGAAATCAGCAGGCTCAGAATGGTGAGTGCAACTGAGTGACTGAAGTCTTGCCCCTTTTTAACCTGGGTTGCCTGCATCATGTGCACATAAAAAGGGGTAGGGCTTCAATTGCCCTAGATGCAACACCATGTTGATGCTATGGATCCCCCCTTGTGGATACCCCTGATTAGGCTTGTAGAGAGGCAGGATTTTGAAAGGGCTGCAGTTTCCTGCTTTGCCACACACTCTCAGGAGTGCATTTTTCTTTCAAAATTCACTATCTCCCCAACTCTTTCCCCAGAAAGGCGGGGGGGGGTGGTGGTGGAACAATAGCTGAGGGGGAGAGTACCTAGGGACTGGAGGAGAATACCCCAGGGGATATATACACACATTCATGGGAGTCAGTTTGGTGTAATGGTTAAAGGCGCTGAACTAGAAGCCAGGAGACTATGACTTCTAGTCCTCTCTTAGGCACAGAAGCTGGCTGGGTGACTTTGGGCCAGTCACTGTCTCTTAGCCCTAGACTGGAAGTTAAAAAACATCCAACTACCAACCCTCACTAGATCAGCGAACAGGTCTTCATCCTGCAGTGGATTAATCTGAGCTGGGGGAAGATGCATGGCTTAGCATATGTTAACTGCAAGGTTAATTGACCATTATCACAAGGTTAGTTGAAGTTCCGTCAAGCGTTTTAGCCACAACTAGAAAACATGCGGGCAGCCTTCATCACACAGAAAGTTCATCCAAAACAATCTGGGGTTGATAGCTGCCATAGCAGCATCTAACCACAGATATCTAGAAATGAATTTAAATGCTTTAAGTACACAATTTAAATGTCTTATATATAAAACTGTACTGTACTGTTAATTCAAGTCAGGGACATCAGTTTCTATTTTGTTTTTTCTTCAAAGTATTAATAAACTGTCAAGTTTACTGACAGTTTATTAATACTGACAGGCTTTACTGACACTCTCTGAACTTTGCAGATTAGTCCAGTATAACAATGAGCTTGACCTTCAACTTAGTCTTGGACCAAAAATACACTCTTATGCAAATGTGATAGGATCTGTACTCCAGCTCCATTTTGTAACAGCAAAAGCCTTGTGAATGACTAGAGCATACAGCCCTGTTTATTTAACTTCCCCTAATCTGTTATCTCTTCACCATTGGAAAAGCTGGCTAAAATAGTCTTTTGAAATACTTGAGAACATTCCAATATCTTGGAATTGTTTATGATTAGAATTGCTCTTCCTACAGCCCTTCAAGTTTCTATTAACTACAAGGTGAAAAAAAGTACCGTATTTTTCCGTCAATAAGACGCCCCCATGTACAAGACGCCCCCCATTTTTCCAACCCCAAATTAAGAAATATTTTAAAGATAGTGCAGAACACATTTTTATTTAGTAATTAGTTAACATTGACCTGATACACTCGGTGGGAGGAGGTCCAAACCGTCTCTCTGCAGCTCTGTTTCCATGCTCTTTTGCATAACTGATTACATTCAAGCATGAGTGAAACTGCCGATAGCTTGTCTCTGCAAACAGCCTTCTCTAATTGGTTTGTTCAGCATCAGCTGACGTCAGTTACATAAGGCTTGTGATTGGAGGAAGTCTGTTTGCAGAGACAGTATGGGCAGTTTCACTCGTGATTGGAGGCTCGTGATTGGAGGAAGCCTGTTTGGGAGACAAGCTATTTCACTTGTGATTGGAGGCTAGCAATAGGAGGAAGCCTCTTTGCAGAAACAAAGTATGGGCAGTTTTGCCACCGCGCGGTTCTCTCCTCGCTGACTTCCTTGAATAAGACGCCCTTTAATTTTTAGGGTAAGGATTTTAGAAAAAAGTATCGTCTTACAGTCGGAAAAATACGGTATGTTTGTGTTATATCAAGGATCATTCTCTGTTGAAATAAATTCAGATGGCTGAATACCAATCAGTTGAATGGTCCTAGTTGTATGTAATGCTGGACTAGGGAAGCTTTGGGCATTATGTTCTTAAAGACACTTAGTGTTAAGTAAACCAGAAGTTAAAAAGGAAAAGGAAAAAATAATATATTTCCTTTTTCCCACCTTCCAAACTCTCCACCCCCATATACTGTGGAACTTTGCGTCCTACAAAACCACAAAGCTAAGCTCCGTAGTATGATACAGAGCAAGAGAACCTTTGGAATGGGGCATAGAAGAGACAGCCAAGTATCATTTATTTTCTATTGTTCTCTCAGACTCTCTCTCCCATATATTTAAGTTGGCTTGAACAGTATATGGCACAGTATATGGCATAGGGCCTGGATACTTGCGGGACCACCTGTCTCCCACAGCATCTGCCCAACTGATCCTCAGGGTTGCCACACTCTGGATTCCTTTGATAAAACAATGTCATCTACCCGGATCCTGGAAGCACGCCTTCCCTGTAGCAACGCCTGCCCTCTGGAATGAGGTTCTCCCTGAGATCCAGATGGCCCCCACACTGCTGCTGTTTAGGAAAGCTGTGAAAACCAGGCTTTCCACCCAGGAGAGCGAGACCCCTCACTTCATCATACTTGCCATCTTTTTTCTTTATTTTGTATGTGTTATTGTAATTTCTTTGTTTGATTGTTGTGAGCTGCCCAGAGTCGTTGAGAGTTGGGTTTAATAAATTAATTTAATAAATTATTATTATTTTGCCAATGTTGATGGTCTTCAAGTGGTGCTCCAGATGTTTTGGGATTGCACCCAAGGTGCCTGTTACTATTGGTACTGTCTTTGCTTTCTTTTGCCATAGTCGTTCTACTTCTATTTGCAGGTCTTTGTATTTTGTGATTTTCTCCAGTTCTTTCTCTTCTATTCTGCTGTCCTGTCTCCAAGTATTGCAATGTCCACTGTCCAGACTTTTTCGTCTTTTTCATCAACAATTGTTAAGTCTGGGGTGTTGTGTGGCAGGTGCTTGTCTGTTTGAATTCTAAGTCCCAGGGCACTTTAGCTTCTTCATTTTCTACTCCTTTGTCTGTTTTGTGGCCCACCAGTTCTTGCTTGCAGGCAAATGGATTTTCTTACAGATATTCCAGTTCACCATTGTTGCTACTTTGTCACGCCGTTGTTTGTTGTCGGTCTGTGTGATCTTCTTGCAGCAGCTGACTAGGTGGTCCACTGTTCCTTCAGCTTCTTTGCAGAGGCAGCATTTGCTGTCTGTCGCTGTCTTCTCAATTCTGACTTTGTATGCATTTGTTCTTAAGGCTTGGTCTTCTGCAGCCAGAATTAGCCCCTCTGTCCCTTCTTCAACTTTCCTGCTCTTAGCCTCCTCCTTCTCATTATTATTATTTCTGCTATAAAAAAACGCAGAGAAGGGAGATAGGTGTGGATGTGCTGACTGTGCTTCTCCACCCTAATCCTCCCATGTGGCTAGGATAGGTCTGAAAGCTAAAGATAGCCATGTGTCTATCCCCTCTCCTCGTTTAGTGACTGAGTTCCGTTCCAGTGACTTTTTTTGTTAAGTGAAATGGTTCCTAAGCAAACACGTGACTGAGAGAAAGAAACAGCGAAGATTGCTGGTTGCTGCCGTCTCATTCAGATAAAGTTCTCTCATACAGTGTCCTGCACTTGACCTGTTTTTTTCCTTTTTTTCCTCCCTTTCAGGGCGCAGAGATTGCTTAAACAAGCTATATCTTCCTGAGCTGCTTTTCTCCAGAGCACAGTGCTTCCCTAAAAAGTGCAAACCGCAAGTTAACAAGTTCAACTCTGTGAACTTAATTAGTTGATCAGAAACCTCCAGCCACTCAGACTGCTGTCTAAAACTGACTAGACCTTAATCAGCTTCACACTGAAGGCTTTTGTCGTAAATGCGTGCATTGGTCAGAAAATGATTTTTTAATTATCGTTTATTACCACTGTATTTGAGATGGTTGCTACCCGAGTAGTTGCTAAACGAGGAGTGGCTATACTTAAGATGGTGGCACATTCGCTTCAAGAGCTTCCCTAGTGACACAGGGCGAACAGGAGCAGAAAAGATGACACCAGAAAGGAGGAGGTGGGCCACAGCAGAGGAGGCAGGTCTTCTCCACATTTTTTCTCAGAAGTTTGTTAGTGACTGGAGATACCCTGCAAGATTTAATTACAGATGCCACCTGCTATATTCAGTTCTCTAAACCAAATACTAACAATTAACTTCTGAAGAGGAACTAGATTTGTAATTATTGTAACGTATCAATAATTAGGGCCTGAGTGAAAGGAAGCCCCCTGCTCTAATGCAACATCCTTTTTCCGTCCTGGAGTATCTGAGAGCACAAGAAATTTGTGGTGCTTTTAAAATAGACCACAATTTTCTTATAGATATTTTTGGATAGATTTGTAGGAATCCTGAAGCAAAGATAGGGTTAGGGTTAATTAAAAGTTATAATTTTAAAAGATTCTTGGGTATTAAAAATGTTACATAACTGTAGACAAATATTATTTTCAGAATCAGAATTTTTGGTGAAGCAGCAAATGTCGTTTACGGACAATTCCCTCACCCCTGTCAAGGTATGTAGTACTGGAAAACAATCAAGCAGTATTGATACCTGAGCCACAAAATCCCATAGGTGTCTTTTCTTCTGAAAAGATAATAATAATAATAATAATAATAATAATAATAATAATAATAATAAAAAAATTAAAGAAGTAACCTTTTCCCACCTTCAACCGTACTCAAAGAGACTTGAATTTCACTCTCCCCAGCAGTATGATTGGCCCTAGCTTTTTCCCTATGACTGTGCCTTTGACTGGAGAACTTCATCATTTTTGTCCAGTTGTCTAGTCACCACCCCATTCTATTAAATTGTTTTTTCAGAGAAATAACTGATGAATGTCATTCATTCAGTCTAGGTCAAATTATGTGTATTTTCTTTTAGGCTCATCAAAACTTTACCATATTTTAGGCAACTTTGTTTAGATATGTTTCCTGGACCAAGAGATAAGTTCCTATTTTACAAACTACATTTGTTGACTAGACGTAAATTATCCTGAGTCTGGGAAATTAGCCATGTTTGCATTTTGTCATTACAAGAGAAAGAGAGAGAGAGAGAGAGAGAGAGAGAGGGGAAAAAAAGGAATAATTAGTTTCTTATTCCATTATCCTTGTTATTTTGAGATCAGTTAAACAGTAAATAATAAATAGTATTTTAAAACATGTCTTTATTAATTTGTTTATTCTGGGACTTCATATCAACAAAAATGAACACCATTCTGGAACCACATGATTCATTTAAACACAAAAATGGGGATATTTGTCTTCAAACTGCAAATTTGCAGTGAATGTTTACCAAGGATTGAAAGAAAAGAAAAAAGAAAAGAAAAGATCCCAAGGCCTTTTTAAAAAGGGCCAGAGTGTCAGTATGTGTTTAGGCATTTTTCCATTAATACATCTGGAGAATGTCAGTTTCCAACTTTTTTCTTTTTTTTAAATTGGCATTGCTCCTGTACCTTGAAAAGCAGCCCAATGCAAAAAGTTTTAGCAAAGGAAGCTATTTCTGGCATGCAGACAAATGGACAGAAAAAGCTTTCCTATCTGCATATCAGGCTATTAAAGCACAAGGAAAGTAAATGTACAATAAGCCTTCCTGAATAAGAAGTAAATGGCATGGATGTTTTACTTCAAAATATGTAAGATTGTTCTTTAACTGATACTCAGAGGGCCTGTGTTAATTACTGAATATAGAGTTTCCACACATATCATTAACTTCCCCTGGAGCTTTGATATATGTAAACACACACACACACACAGAGGTACATGTATAATGGATATCCTTAGTAATATGTTTCTAAGTGCGTGTCTGTATGCATTCTCTTATATACTTTATGTGCATTTAACCTTATGTGCATTTAACCTTATGTGCATATTCTCTCTCTCTCTCTCTGTGTAAACATTGATTGATTAGGTGCCATCAAGGTGGTCTTCACTTTTACTGACCATATAGATAGATTTTCTCCAGGAATGGAGAAAGACACAAGTTTTAATCTTGCCCCTCAGCAGCATTTTGATTAATGTACCCATACCAGCTTTCGACTTTTTAAGAAACCACCAAAGTAATGGCAATTTGCATGGGTGGTATTGCACACTGTTTAGGCCTCCACCCTATCTCAATTTGCTTCAGTTTGAGCCACAAACTTGATTGGCCAGCTATCGCTGAGTCCTGAAGACCTGTGCAATTTCCTTGACCAGTTTTTGAATTTCAGCATAAGAAATGCCTCACCTTTATTTCATGCCATTAGCCTGACATTTTCAGTACTTGCATTTTTATCTCCAAGTAGTCTGTGTGAAGATTGCCACAGAACAGAACCTCATTCTAGGGTTTAATACATCACTGTGCCAGAATACTGTTCGAAGCCTCATCCTTTGATCCTGGTCATACTTATCTAAAGGCTGCAACCTGCTGGACACTTACTTAATTGTAAGCTTCACTGAAGTTAATAATATTCCCCCTGGGCAAACACGAATAGGCTGAGAGTCTCTATCAGTTCTTGTTCTCCCTGCCCTTTTCTTGAAATCATGTAAAAATGATTAAGTAGGAAAAGATTAAATACATCTAGGTCTTCCCTTCTTTAAATCCACTTCCCTTAATATTTTATTTTTATACTTACAAAGAGGTCAATTTATGGATGATGATCCCCTATATTCTCTCTCCCCCTCTTTCACTACCTGTGCCCCCATGAAATTATAGCACAGTAACATCGCATTCTTAGTCAGATTCCAATTATTAACCTAAGAGTTGGCCTTTATTAAACAAAACTGGCTGTTTTTCTCCTGGAGGCAGAGAATTGCTCAAAATGGGACACGCACGCACACACGCACATACACCCTGCTGTGGAGATGATTTACCAACCCTGCTGCGCACGTTAATACAAGCACTTAACATTTTCTAGAAGCTTTTTTAAAACAGAAGAAGTTGGTTTTATTAGCAAGGGCTGATTAAATGATTAACTGGGTTTAATGTAATACAACGACATGCATTCTTGACCCTTTTTCTTCCAGTCTGCCTCTCAAACAAGGTCACGCTAAAGTGACACCTAAAAATTAATCAAATCCCAATGGTTTTAAAGTACTTTCCTTTTTCCTGGCCTTACAACCCAAGTCCTCTTATCAGCATCATTTTACATGAGGCTAAAGTCACCTGATCTGCCAGGAAACTGAAGCTGAAATGGTACATTTGCGGTGGAGCTGCTTCTACCAC
This sequence comes from Liasis olivaceus, assembly GCA_030867105.1. Classification (NCBI taxonomy): domain Eukaryota; kingdom Metazoa; phylum Chordata; class Lepidosauria; order Squamata; family Pythonidae; genus Liasis; species Liasis olivaceus. The sequence goes on from CM061349.1 coordinate 152,631,968, forward strand.
CTTACTTAGTGCTTTAAATCTACAAATTCCCATGACCAAGACTTCATACTCCAACTTGGATGCTTTATACCTTGCCAAAAGCTCCCAGTCCAATCAGGAAATCCTTTGATATAGTAAATATGCCAAGGATAGACAGATCCATATCCCTTTTATTTATTCCTTTTCAAACTCATATACCAGGTAAGGCAATAAAAGGCTTTTGGGGCATGCACAGAAATACTGTATGGTTCCAACTTTGTTTGTTAAAAATGACTCTTCATCTTTCTGTAATTGCTTTATGCAGCAATAAAAGCCCCAGATTTCATGCAAGAGCTGATTTCTCAAAGGAGGTTTACTGAACGGGACCAAGTGCGGCTACCTGACCGACAGACTTTCGCCTCTATCTATGACTTGATATGGGTTAGCTTACCTCATGGTATCCAAACTCAGAATAAGGGCTATAGTTAAATAGTAATTAACCCTCCAGGAATTAAGGAGGGAGAATTAAGATGGGAAAGAAAATGTCTCTCCTGCTGATATTTTGCCCTGTTTTGTTTTGTTTTGTTTTGACACAACCCTCCGTAAGAGATGAATTGTGCGTAATGCTTCTCTGGTCCCAGTTTGGCCATTTGTTGGTCATTTAATTGCTTACTATCTGTAAAAACTTTCAGGGCAGTGTCTGATTTAAAATACTCAAAGCAAATATGAATAAATAAAATATAAAATGAAATTGGAGAAAAGAGCAGTACGTTCCCTTGCATAAAGAGGCATACAGATGGCTAATTTCAACTCAGTGAGTTACTGATGGGCTTCAGAGGGTGTTCTCTGAACCTGGGACTTACAAAACAGTAACATTTCTTACTGAAGTGTCCTTAGGAATGACAAGTATGTGAAGTTCTTTACAGTTAATATTAATATGAAACTATAAGCTACTTGCTCTGAAAGAAAAAACCAACTTGGTATCATTACCAAAATATTACATTTAGATCACAGAGATCTGATTCAAATTCCAAATCAGTGACAAAGTTTATCATCCAATCTTGGTTTAGTCATTCTCTCAATCTAACCTACCTCACTTCTGTTTACGGCAACATGAAAACTGGACAGAGATATTCATAAGGCAATTTTACTGGCAATATATATATATATCTGGGAGGGAGGGAGGGAGGGAGGGAGGGAAGGAAGGAAGGAAGGAAGGAAATCCTATTGCCACCTTCCTTAAACTGGTGTCCTCCAGATGTGCTAGACTCCCATTGCTTCGTCAGTATAACTGTGTTGACTTTACCATTTCTTTCATTTTCTGCTAACATCATACTTTTTATAAAACCTTTTTATGAAGATGATGTATGGTTTAATTAATTCCCAAGATTCTTTAAATATTGCTCAAAAATTTTAAAAAAACTGATCTTAAGTAGCAGAGATGAAGGGTAATTTCTACTATTGCTATTATTATTGACACTTTTTTATTATTATTTGTGTCAGTATTCTCCTGGTGACTATCTGGATTAGGCCCTGCAGTTTTCTTGGCAAGATTTTTCAGAAGTGGTTTGCCTTTGTTTGCTTCCCAGGGCTGAGAGTGACTGAGCCAAGGTCACCCAGCTGGCTTTGTGCCTAAGGCAGGACTAGGACTCATGGTCTCCCAGTTTCTAGCCCAGTGCCTTAACCATTACACCAAATTGGCTCTTATTATTGACATATTGTACAAATCCCTTAAAACAATACAGGTAGTCCTCGATTTACAGCCATTTGTTTAATGACCGTTCAAAGTTATGACAGCGCTGAAAAAAGTGACTTACTACCGGTCCTCACACTTACAACCATTGAAGCTTCCCTGCAGTCACGTGATCAAAATTTGGGTGCTTGGCAACCAGCATGTATTTACGACAGTTGCAGCGACTGGGGGTCACGTGATCGCCATTTGCGATCTTCCCAGGGGGCTTCTGACAAGCAAAGTCAATGGGGGAAGCCAGATTCACTTAACGACCACATGATTCTTTTAACAACCACAGTGATTCGCTTAAAGGACAAAAAATGTTGTAAAAAAGGTTGCAAAATCCCACATGACTCATTTAACGACTACAGCACTTAGCAAAAGAACTTCTGGTTCCAATTGTGGTCGTAGGTCGAGGACTACCTGTACTGCCAACAAAGGCTATAGCTCTTGATATTCATTTCATTTGCAAACATTGTTTATTTTACCAGCAGAACACAGGAGTTTAATGCTAAATTTTGCCCCTGGCACAACTCATGCAAACTCCACTGATTTCAGTGGACATTTCTAAATCAAAAATCATTGCTCAAATTTAGTTTCACAGAACATTACAAAATGGTAAATGTAGTAGTATTCACTACAGTACTGTGTATTATTCTATTACTAACACTAACTTGGTCATATTTATTCTAGCACATCATGCAGTATAAGCATTAGGTTACCTAGAAGATCTCTCTGGAAGATGTGATTTCTTTCTGACAATCTTAAAGGGAATAAGAGCTCTTAAAAATAAGGCAAGAAGAATACGTAGCCCAAGGCACTGCAGTGTCTGGTACTTATGTCAGAGTTCAGACGGCTTATAGTTAATCTTTTGGAGATAGAATTTGATTTAAGTTTCAGGGTTAGCCAGAAAACGTTGAATTACTTTGTGGGGAATGAATGAACGTTCTTTACAGGAGATTGAGTTTATCAGGAGATCTGCTATTAGAGACACAATATAATCATTTGTTTCCTAGACCATTTCAAATCGTGTTCAAAGATCTGCTTTACAGCCATCCATTTTGATTGCTACAACTCCTTAGCAGTCACAAGCAAAGAGCTAATCCACCGCCTTCCAATAGTGCACTGGCTAGACCTGCCGTAATACCTGTGAGCATTACTGGTTCTCATATATGGCAACATTTTCTCTACAAAGAGAAAACTGAAAGCTTTATTTATTTATTTATTTAACTCTATTAACTCTTATGTTAATAGTTATATACAGTAAATTAGAGGAACATGCACACAAAGTCTGGGTACATTATGAGATGTTGTGAAAATAAACTTGGGGATTTTATATTCTATAGAGTTTGCATGAGTTTTGCCAGGAGCAAAATTTGGCATTAAATATCCTGTGTTCTGCTGGTAAAATAAACAGTGTTTGCAAAGTGGAATGATAATAATAATCAAGAAGAAAATCCAAAGAGTTTTGTTATACCAGAACTGTAAATACTAGAACTAAATTGGTGTGTGTCTGGTACAATTCTGTAAAGAACAATATGCTTTCTATAAGTCACCATTTAGGAGACAATATACTTGGATATTACCAGCAAATATGCAAGAACATATATTCGGAAATTAAACAGATTATATACTAATTACTAAATATTGAGATATAGAGTATTAGGTGTAAAAATATACCCAGGAGCTGATAAAGGTTTGAATTATAATCCAGTAATGGCAAATAAGATTGCAACTCATCAAAAAGAGGAAAAAAAATACTAGAATTGAAAGGAATGAATTGCAGAATGCAAAAGTTTTAACGGAAGTAAAACAAAGTACTAGTATTACTATGAAATAAGTGAATGGAAATTTAATTTCAAGTTTAATGTTGTGAATGAAAATTGAAAGAGCATTTGCAAAGCCCTAATATAAATTACCAACAAAAATTTCAGATTGAAACAAAGAAGGAATGAAGAATGCAATTTTAGATCTAATGAAAGAATGTTATAAAATGAAAAATATAAAAAAGGAAAAACATAAATTCATTAGAAAAAAAGAATGACTGCAAAAGAAAAATGGACAAGTGATAGATGCATTGAACACTAAATATGATACTTTTAATATGCATAAGAAATAAATTAAAAGTGCTCCTAGAACACAAAATACTAATATACTGCTAGACAAGGAAGGAAGGAAAATAATTGACACTGAATAAAAATTATATATTTGCAATTGTGGAACAACCTTTTTGTAATAATGGAGTATCACATCATAATGATACTAATGGAAACATAAAATCTTGCATCTGCAGAGAAAATGTAATATAAACACAAACAATCATAACACTGAAAAATGTCAAGGCAGGAAGATCTGAAGGCATCTGTGGAAAAGAAATAAATGGATAAAATTGATATAGACATTTTAACAAAATTATTGAACATAGTCTATGATACAGGGATTATTCTGGATGACTGGCTAATCTATACATTTATTAGTCTTCCAGAAACAGGCAACTTGAGGAAATGCTAAAAAATATTGTACAATAAGCTTGATGAATCATGGCTCAAAAATACTTCTTAAAATAATATACAGTGGGCTTTTTCAGAAATGTAACCAAATTTGGATTCAGGAATGTATTATGTACTAAACAACCTCTTTTTAGGATACAGATGTTAGAAAAAACATTGTAGAGATGTGAATGAGGATGTTATTAACTATGAAAAGGTGTTTCACTGAGTAAAAGTAACAGATTGCTAGATAGACTAAATATTATAGGATGGATGATAGGGATAGATGCATTATCATGAATGTATACTGGATGCACACAGCAATTGTTAACGTAGAAGGAAAAACAACAAAACAAATTCAAATATTTCATGGAGTGTGGCAATGGTGAATATTATCACTTTTGCTATTTAATAGCTACTCAGATTCAAAGCATCTTTAGATGAATGTCAAGAAGGCATAAACATTAATGGTGTGATAACAAATAACTCATTCTATGCAGATGACACCATTCTATGGCAAAATTTACCAATCTTACTTAATCAAACATATCAGTTGAATAAATCTTATGAATTACATATAAATCAGAGGGGGAAAAATGGACATAAAAAAAATAGTAAAAATTAGACACCCAAACCAAATATTATGCTAACAGCAAAACAAATGCAGAAGGTGCACAATATTAATACTTGGACTGTATTTGAATGATTTATGAGATCATACCATGGAAATAAAGAACAAGATTGAACAGATGATGGTAGCATTTTGAAAAAATAAGTATATTTGTTTGCTGTAGAGAATTAAGATCGAAACTTTGTTGAGAAACAATATGCTGTTATGTCTTGCTCATTCTTTTGTATGGAGTAGAAGCATAAACAATTAACCAAGACACAGTCAAGAGAATAGAAGCCTTTGAAATGCAGCTATATAGAAACTAGTTTAAAATATCATAGATTGAATGTATATGAAATGAAGCATCCTCAAAAGAATAAATAAAGACTGGGAAATTGTGAATACCATAAAGAAAAGGAAACTGAAATATGGAGGACACATGACACACAGAGAAAAATAACTTCGTCAATTAATTATACAGGGAAAGATTCAAGGGAAACACAGTGCTGGCAGATGACGCATATTCTGGCTGAAAATTTTACGTACATGGCTTGGCAAAAATTCAATGTCCTTGTTTTTCACATTAGCATCAAAAGAACAAATAGCACTGATGGTCACCAAGCTCCAGGAGGAATGAAGAAGACGACAAAGGGGGGCATTCTAATCCTTTGTTTTCAATATATGGAGTCCATATTTTTCTGACAATGGGTTGACCGAGCTTTTAGTATGCTAGAGCTGAAACACAGCCAGCATAGGCCAGCTCGTAACCTAAAATTTAAAAATTGGAATAATTAAAAATTGGAATAATTAAAAATGAAGCGATGTTTAAAAACAAAAGCTTTTTTCTCTGTCAAAAATTCCAAGAGTAAGCATAACAGGGTATGAAAACAAAGCATCTTTGAAACCTAAGCCAAAAAGCATATAAAATATATCTATTTTTTGGCCTGACATAGGAAAATGCATGAAGTAAATGGACAGGGCTCCCAAAAAGATATTTAAAATCTATTAAAAATGTAAGGGCCAAGGCAGTTCCGAATGATGCAAATTTTGATATTTGGATATCAACGTTAAGAAAGTTAAGCACGGTTTAAATCTCTTCAGTTAAAATTGATATGAATTTAAAATGAATAATTTAACTATATTTGTAATCTATATTTAAAAAGATAGAACAGTTAAAACATACATTTTCATTGCATTCCCATTAAAATCAATGGCACGTAAAATTGAATTGCCTTAAATTAAATTTCTCAGCTTTGAATGAATCCAAGTTTGAGAATGCTTTGTTTCTTTCACATGAAGCAGTCTATCTTTTTCTTGAATATAAAGTAATCAATCTTTTTAAACAGCGTCAACAAGTGGCTGGTTGCATCATAAAAAGCTACAGATTTTTGAAGGCAGCATTCTGCAAGGCTGCAACATGCTTTCCATACGTCCATCTATCTATTTGATCTACCTCCAGCAGTTTTGCTAAAAGGCTCTTACAGAGGGAGCATGGCAAGATCCTTCTTTTTTAGTCTTCACACCTGACAGGTTTTATCATGCCTGCTCTGGGGCTCATGCTGTGCGAACAGTTCTCAGGGTTTGTCTAAGAAAGGCTGGAGGGCAGCCGCAAATGGTCTGCCAAAGTTATTGGAACAGAGTGATGCAACTCTCGAATTTCAAAGTAAATGCCATTTTTTAAAAGCCAGCGTCAGCTCCAAGTTAATAACGTTGGTGTCAGACAATACCGGTCAAGACTGGGGTTTAGGTCAACCATTCTAAAGAAGCAGTTTAAAAAATTACAGATGATAGTGAAGGACAAAAGATGTGGCTTCTCGGAGGCCACATCCACCTTGTGATCTATCAGAATTCCTTGGTTCTCCATTAATTGACAGCTTAGAGCCCCTTTCTCATTCAGGATGCAGAAAACAGGAATGAAGGGCAAAGAATGAACGTTATAACAGATCCAGCATTACTCTTTATGACAGGAACGCCAGTAACACAAAAAACTTCAGCACTGCCCTGATATGCCCTAAAACCATTTTGACTGGAATACAGCACATACGTTTCATCATCACAGAACCAGAAAATGCCATCCCTCATGCAGTCCTTAAAGCCGGGATGAGTTACCCATTAATCTGCTCCTCCAGCACAAATCGCATCCTGTCCCATTAAGACATGAAATTATCTTAATCCAAGACTTTCCATTTTATGGAGGCCCAGATCTTTTTCCCCATCAGGTATGCTGATCTACCTCAGACAGACTTGTCTGACACTATTATGGAGAAATATTCCTTGGTTATACTGACTCAAGTACAATACAGAGACAGTTAATACTCAATTCCATAGTTTTATATTGACACAGGTCAGAAAACGGTGACTAGAAGAAAGGTTTTCTCCCTTTCAGAATGAGAACTTTCTCAGATGCTTTCCTTCAGGAAAATCTTCATCTGATGTGAGGGAATGGCTACAGCAGAGAGGCTAATTCAACACTTATGTCAACGTCTTTGGAGCCTCAGACAAAGTCCTTTTTATAATTCCAGAAATACAAACCTTCTGCTCTTACTGAGTCTAGTCCTGTTTTTTACTGCCCTAAACAGATTTGTTTAGGTACAGCTGAAGTGGGAACCTCTCCAAGAGATTTACTGTATGTTCATTTTTAAAAAACAAGCAGATTATTTTTTGATATAGTGGAGAAAAAAAATGCATTCCTCATCCCCAAAAAATAAAAACGAGGAAAGAGAGATCACAAGCTATATTCAGTGTATACAAGATAAACACACTGAAAAATTAAAAAAACCTCTGTCTAATTCCAAAGGGATAATAGGCTTACCATCACTCAGCCCATCTGTGAGATGTACTGAAAAATAAGGGGGCCACAACTGAGAAGAGCCTGCGCCGAGTCACCTGGGGGCTGGCTTGATAAAGAACTCCGAAGAGAAGCCTTGTTCACCAGAAAAACACATCAGCTACTGGGTCACCCATAATTACTTGTGGAACAGTATATATATTTGTATCCCTCCCAGTTGATGTGTGTCCTCAGATAACTTGCAAGCCTAAAAACTGTAAATTTAAAAGAAAAAAAAATGGCAAGAATAAAAATCATTAAGAGATTAAAAAGCTAGCTACACAATTAAACCTTTAAAGATTAAATGCCTGACAGAAGAGTTAAGTCATAATCTGGCATTTCAATATATGCCATGGAGACACCAGGTGGGTTTCCCTGGGAAGTCACTCCATCGATGGCTCATTACACCCTTATGAGCAGCAGCTGTAAGAAAAGGGTCTCTTATTTCATCATGAATGAATAAATGAGTTCATGATATACTGGCAGCAATTGTGATTTAACAATGCCTAACATGGATCTTTTACTTGGTTATATATATTTACTGGGTTGCTGTAAACCACTTTGAGTCTTTATTGAATCAGCAATATACAAATAGAGCGAGCGAATGAATGAATGAATGAATGAATGAACTAAACTAATATAAAATCCTAATATTCAGAAGGAGCGTATGTGGAAAGAGCGCCTCCCGGTAAACTGAATTTGGGTTTAAGTCATAAGAGTAAGTGGGTCTACACTGCGCTCCAAATTCTCTTCTCTTTGTGGCATTAACTTGTAATTTGTATGCACAGAGGACGTGGGTTCAATACACCTCAGGGATATGTCCAAGTTGCCATTTGGGAAAGAGAGGATGCGCTGGGAACAGTGTATGGGCTGTACGACATGTTATCCTAAATCTATTCAGATCTCAATTTCTAGTCAGACTGAAAAAAAAAAGTCTGAACTTTCAGGAAACAGTTTAATATATAACCATTAAAACTGTTATTACTTACTGGGAAACATATTTTAAGAGAATGAACTGAAGCAGAGAGCCTTAAATAAACTAAGGAGATTGCTGGATATGCATGTAAGACTGAACAAGCTGGATCTCAGCAAGTTGCCAGATTGCAGGACTGAAATGGCCAGGCCTCGTTCTCTTTTCTATTATTGGGAGAGGGGAGTTTGTTGTTTTCTTAAAAACTTTTTCCTATCGTTTTTTCTTCTTAATTGGAAACTTTGTGATGTCACTTTGTGAAGCAATTCTCTGCTATATGTCCATGTCAAGATAGCAGCTAAGTAATTAATATTCGCAGCCCGAGGCAGACACATTTTTCACAGTTAAGTAAAGGAACAGGAAAAAGGTTACCAAAGGCATTTTCCCATGTGCTTCTTGTTCCCTGCATACTGTAAACCTTTCTTCTCATCTGAGAAAATTCAGATGGGTCACTGCATCCTGAAAAGTACATAAGAAGATGGGGGTACAGGAGAGCTAGACTGTGAAGAATAGGCACTTCTTTTTGTTTATATATATATAGTTCAATTCCTCTGTAGCTGGCACAGAATTACAGATCTCTCCAGATATCTATATGGGTGCTGGAGATGGGAAGAAAATGAAATTTATACAACAACAGGGATTGTGTATGAAAACAGTTTTGTTTTTGAAAACAAACGAACAAACAAGCCCTGAATGATTCCAGATTTTCTTTCTTTTTCCCATAATGATTCCCTTCATAAATTCATTCTTAATAACATTCTTCTGCTTCTTCCCATATAATAAGTTTCAAGCTGTCATTACTGTAATTAATAAAATATAAAAATGTCTCCCTTGACTCAGGCTGAACTTCTGGTGACTACAAGTCCATTGTTTGAGGACCGCCTCTTCCCGGTTACATCTACCTGCCCCATCAGGTTGAGCAGAAGGGGTATGTTGCGGGTCCCACCTACTAAGGAGCTCCCTCTGGCAGGACCCAGATGGCGTGCCTTTTCTGCTGTGGCCCCCACCCTCTGGAACATCAGTCCCCCCAAGGTGAGGTTGGCCCCATCCCTGCTAGCCTTCTGGAAAGCCTTTAAAACGTGATTCTTCCACCAACCTTGGGGATCCCATGGTGAGCCTGCAAGTGGCTGTAGGATGTCAAGTGACTGCTGTTCTCCTGCTATCTTGGGTTTTTATGTTTTTTTTTAATTTATGTTTGAGTGTTTATGGTTTTTAATTGTTATGATGCTTGTATGCCACCCAGAGTCACGTTTTATGAGATGGGCAACTATATACATTTGCTATAAAAATAAATAAATGTCCTAGGCAACAAAAGGGAATTGCTTTGCCACTGATTTCTTGGATGCTTGTTCAACTTTCCAGTTTCCAAACTGCATCCCTAGGATTTCCTGATTGTCTTCCTAGGATGAACCTGGTCCAACCTTGCTTGCCTTTTTTGAGATCAGCCAAAGTTGGCTAGGGATTGCCACTTGATGTGAAGCTACTGTACATTTAAAACAACGACAACATTTCTTAGATGGGGGACCGTTTGAGCATGCCAGGACTGCTGGCTAGACTGGGAAATATTTCCCAAAAGAAGGGAATGGCAAAATGTTTCCATCCTGTTGCCAAGCAAACTGCGTGATTGCATCCATGCAGTCTGCAGGAATTGACTTCAACTTCAGCAATATGTACCTTTTACCCAAGAGTAGAAAGACTGTTCTTAGGACCTGGTATATTTACCATTAGTTAGTCACCGAGTCTGCCTCCCATCTTCTGGGGTCCCTTTGCTACTTATATTGTAACGCTAACTAGTAATAGCCACTGTTGCTTGAATTACTGCTATGCTAAGAAAAATCTCATCCACTCACCCCCCTGCTCTAACTATTGTTTTCAAGCTTGGAATGAGAGGCAAGGATTAGTTAACTTTACAACAATGTATAGGTAAGGGCTTCCCTAGTACTTCCTCCCATAATTTGCATAGAGCGCCCTTCTACCCTAAACACTCTGTTGAGTGGATTTGAAATGGTAACCTGGTTAGGAACCTAATCTGTACTGAAAAGTGAAGCATAACTATCGGGTGTGTCCATGTGTCCATGCATATGTTTGTTTGTGACATAGGAACAAAACAACAACACCTGGTTTAGATAAAAATCATGTGAAAAAATACAGTTATGCACAAACCAAGAGACCATCAGACTGAGTCAGAATGGAGTACCTGAGATTAAACCAGTCGCATTAAGATCCACACCCTGTTCCTGTCTTAAACCAAGTATTTTTTTTGTTGTTGTTGTAGTGACAGATAGGAAGAATAATCTGTTACTACAAAAAAAGGGGACTTGGTATGTGACAGAGGTACTCTATTTATTTTGCAAAAAAAAAAAAAAGAGTATATTTTCTTCCTCCATCTAACTTGTTAGCTCTCTGAAGGTAGCGTGCATAAAGGAAAGGGAAAAGTAACAGGATAGAGGTTCTATGCATCATACGTACATTATAAATAGTAATGAAAAGTTATCTGATTGCCCTTGAAGCATAGTGTGGCAGCACTTACAATGAATAAGCTCCACCTTCTCAAAAGGAAAAAAACAGCATCATTAACTTTTAGCACAGAGCTATAGAAAGCTTGGTTTTCTCTTCAGAGTATCACTCCTTGAAAAGCAATCTGCAGGAGTCGTCTGGTATAAAGGTAGGGAGGGATAAATCCAGTGGTGGGCAGGGCCATTCCTGCCTGCCTGCCTGCCTGCCTGCCTGCCAAGTGGGATGCTGGAAAAAGAAAGCTACCTTGTGGGCTAAGCCCTTGCAGACGGCTGTGGTGGTCTTAGAGCAGGAAGACACCATGTCTTTTTTTGGTCTGGGTGCCAAAGATTGCTGTCCAAAATGTAGGGAGGGCTAGGAGAAAACTCAAATCAATTCAAATTAAATCAAGTTAAACTTATAAAATACAATTAAACTGATTTCTCCCCATGGATTTAATAGTTCTTCACTTCTTTTGTGCTAAAAATTACCATATACCAGCATGGAGGGGCTGGAGGATTGAGGAGGGAGCTGCATTTGGCTTTGATTGTACATTTTTGCTCTAAGACTGTCCCTGACTTAATTATGAATTACTGGGTGATCCTATGCATTCCTCCTCAAGGATACATCACACTGTGGGTTTCTCTCTACCAGAACTGTGTCCAGGACTGCAAAGTTAACTTCTCTGCCTTTTGGCAAAGATCAAGTGTAGTTTCATGAATAAAAGTATTAGGAGATGACATCAATGGCAAAGTGTCTCATGATCTTTCCTTTCAACAAAATATTTTTGACATGTTTCAATATGATCTGGGATGGATTCAACAGCATAATCGTTGCCTATCATCCTTAGAATGCATGAGAGCCCTAAAAACCTTTTTGATTTTACATTTTTAAACATCTCCTAGCCTTCTAGGAGACCATGTGTTTTATGCAATGTACAGATGCTTTACTTCAGTTTCTCACTTAACAAAATAGTGAGATTGAGAAATGCCAGCATAATCTGCTTTTGCAATACAGATGACTTCAGCCAAATGATGCAATAAGTCTTTCAAAGCTAATAGCATAAACAGAATTTGAGTCTGAGAGCCCACATGAACTCTTGAATCTACACACAATATTTGCTTGAACCTCCAGGTATTGTCAGCATTCTTTTAACTATGGCACAGTGAAGCATGGGGGCAGATCTGAAAGCAATGTTCTTTTTGTAACAGAAACATGATATAGAGGACATAGGGAACAGCCTTGAAGGATAGGAGGAAGAGCTGCTACCAGGGCAACAGTCAGATAAGCAGGGCTTGAACCCGGGCCAAGAAACTAATTTGAGAAAACATCTCAGACAAGCCCCTCCCTAGTTTACACTAAGATAAAAATGAGGGACTTGCAAGATTCTATTACTATAGCTGTTACAATAAAAGTAGGCCTGACTTATATGGCTTTGGTTTCTTAGTCTGGTCTACCTTGGCTGACACATATGCTGTATTAGAAAATGTTGGATTGAAAGACAGATTAAATCTGACTTCTTTAAGGGGATAAATACAAGGTTTTCTAAACTCAATTCTGGGTTTGGGGAAAGGGTGGAAGATTGGAATCGTAGCTTCACGAACTGTTGTATAGCATATCAGCCCTGCCATGAACATAACTGCATAACCTCCCAATTTATGCAATCTCTCACTCTCTGAGCTAAGCAGTGGAACAAAGAGCTACGTGTGAAAGCTGCGGCCAGAAGCCCTGGACTGAGCATAGATTCCTACTCTGTTCACCATAAAGCTTACTGAGAAAGTTAGTCTTTCAACCTAACTTATTGTGGAAGGATGGAAGTCTTGTAACAGAAATACATGTGCCTGCCTTTCTCTGGTCTCCTTTAAGGGCCTCGATCTTATGGGTTGACAAGCTGGGTTGTGCCAAAGGGCTTGACTGTAGTGAGTGTGGCAGCACTGGGAGAGAAGAGTAAAGAAAGAAGCACCTGAAGGTGGTGGGCCAGCAAGGGAACCCAGTGCAATGGAAGTGGAGGTGGGATGGAGTTTTGGCTGTGAGAGAGCACCCAGAAGTAAGCGGCTCAGAGCACTGGCAAGAAGGCCAAGCACTGCCATTTCCAAGTGGCCCAGAGTCTTGGCAAGGCAGAATAACCCAAATGTGGGCAACTGCAGGGTAGCCCAGGATGATAGCCACTGCCACTTCCAGCAAAGGCTCAGGCGCTGGCAGATTCATGAAGTGAGTGTAAGAATGGGTTCTCTGGCTGATAAAGGGTCAAGCAACCATTACGTAAATAACCAGCTGTCGATTTCCCTGTTATCACTATAGAAAGCAGCCGATGTGCTATAAGGAAAAGACTCAAAAAGTCTGTGCCCTAAGATATCCTGAAACATCTGGGTTCTCAAGTCAAAACAGTCCACTTTCTCAGGTTCTTGTACTATGACCTGTTTTGTCTTAATCATGCCAATGAGTCCTCTGAACATCATACTGGGAAAAGAAGGGCTTTTGGTGCAGGCAGTTATCCAAGGCCTAACTCCTGGGACTGAGGACCCAGAGCCCAGCCAGAGCTGCAGCAACAGCCAAGGAGAAGCACCCTCAACTCTACACTCACCCAGCACCCAGTCCTCAGCAGGCCAGATCAGTGGCTGTAGGGCCAGAAAGACTGGATGAAAAAAGGCTCATTTAAGGAGAAACTAAAGCAACATATATTATGGATTATGCTAATCTTTCCAAAATTTCCCAGCATCCATCTGTGGCAGTTAGACTAGACTAGGCAGTTAGAAATGTCCCTCCAGAGAAGGCCACAGAAAAACGCTCAAATTTAACTGGGCAGCCTTGGTCACTATTCATCACCCTGCTCCTGGGGTATCAACCTGTTTGAACAATTAGTCATTACACCAGGGTAGGAAGCTTTGAGACAATGGAGCTTTGTCACTACTTTGAGCAGAAGTATCAGCAATCTAGCGAATGTGTTTTTTAAAAGCAGAAGGGATTCACATTTAAGCACAAAGCTGAAGGTCCTCAGTTCTGGTCAAAAGGTGAGCAATGATTTGTTGACCATTCTCCATATTCACCTTGGTTATCATTCTCTGCAAGCTTTATAGGCCCATAAACAGTCAAAACAGTTTGGATCAATCTCAATGTTTTCAAGTGAAATAGGAAGACTGACAAAGAAAGGAATGATGGAAAGTGAGGAATTTTATGGTTCCAAAGTCACCCAGTAAGCTTCATGGATGAGTAGGATTCTAAACTTGTGCTTCCCATTTCAAGCCCAATGTTCTACTGTATATAACACTAAGCAGAGTGCAAATGTAATACTGTAAAAAAATACACCTTCTTTTTTTCTATATCCTTTCTTGCTTCTGCTGCCCACAGCCTTAAATTGCTTGCCCTCCCCCTTTACAGACATTGAGACTGATGAGTTCCAGTGTGGCATTCATAAAGTTCTCCTTCAACCATCAAATGATTTCCTATTAAATAATTAAACTACTGTAATCATTTGCAGATACTGTGCTGGAATTAAAGAGTCCAATCAGACCTTAGAGGTAATCTAGCCCAACTCCCTGTTCAGTGCATGATCTACTAAAGAATCTCTGACAGACGACCATCCAGCCTCTGTTTGAAGATCTCTAACAAAAGAGAAATCACCACTTTATGTGGCTCTCTGTTCCACTGGCTGACAGCTCATTCAGTTCCTCCTGATGTCTAGCCTGAACGTCCTTCCTTGTAGTTTTAACCAATTAGTTCTGGTTCTGCCCTCTGGGCAATAGGTAATAAATCTACTCCTTCTTTGTGACAACCCTTCAGGTATTTGAAGACTGCTATCATATCTCCCCTCAGTAATCTTTTCTGTAGGCTACGCATACCTACATTCTTTAACAATTTATTTGAAGGGCTTGGTCTCCAGGCCTTTCACAATCCTGATACTTATCCTATGAACTTGCTCCAATGTGTCCCTCTTCTCTTGAACTATGGTGCCCAGAACTGGACATAGTACTCTACAGGAGGTCTGATCTCAGCAGAGTGGAACAATAACTTCTGATGACCTGGACTCTATTCTCTTGTTAATGCACTCCAATGTGGCATTGCCTCTCAGCATCTATATCACACTGTTGGTTCATGTTTAACCTCTGGTCAACAAGGACACAAGCTGCCTATCCATGGAGATTTTTATCAGTATACCAAACTAAAAAATGTTCACCTAAATCATCCTTCTCTGTCCAGATATTTTCCAATTGTTTTAGGTTACAATTCTCTTCATATGGGAGTTATAGTCCAGAGATTTCCATTTGGGAAGACCAAATTTTGCTTCTATTGAGACCAAATTATGCTTGGAGAAATGAAACAGGCGCCTGCTGCAGCTTCCACATCTTTCACTCAAATGTCTGCACAGTGAGGCTTTAATTGCACTGCTCTTACTGTGTGTAATAAATTGTGGTTTATTCAATAAAGTTAAATAGGCCACGGCTTAACTTGATGTGTGGACCAGGCCACTGAAAAGAGATATCATCAGTAATTACCAGAATGAAACACAGATCTGAAACTGTTTATACTTATTATCCAACTTATCGTTTCTAGAACACTCTAAGGAGGGAACAACTTTCTTTCTCCTTCTTACAATACCAGTATGACATTGGCTGTCCCCATGGCTGACCCCTTTCTTGCCTCTACTGCTTCTGTTTCAAGTCATTAGAGTCACTTGACTTCACTCTCAAGGCTATGGGTGACAAAGCCTAGGAGATTTTGCAAACCTGTGTGAAGTTAGAAGAATAGGAGAAACACTTCTTTAACACAAGTGCAACCAGGATATGGGCTATACATGAGATGACAGAAGTGCAAGTGGGGGAAAAGTCTCAAGAGAAAACAAAGTTTAGATTGCAAGCTTTCAGGCTCATTGCTCTTCAAAAGGGACAGAGCCTGGGAAGAACCGTCTGGGGTAAGCAGCCTCTGTTGAACTCCATCAGGTAGTCATCCTAGCGTGTTCATACAACATACCAAACAATCATTTACCAACCTAATGGCTCTATTTACACATGATAATAACCAGGTTTAGGGTTAACCTTGATTAGCTATTTTGCAGCTTAACTTGTTGTATAAACCCAAACTGTGTTCATGGGCATTTGCAAGAGAGACAATGGAAGCAAATAGCGAGATATAGGGTCCTCATGCAAATGATTCAGCTTACATACTTACTATCAGACATCATTACACTTGCATTGCACAATGTCATCATAATGCACCTGTCATCATTTTGATGTCATCCTGGCTTGTTATGGATGCCATTGCTCATATGGTTAGTTTATGGTGTTCTACAGAAAATAGATTAATTCAGTAACCAAGTTAAGTGTATCGTGTGATACAGCCAGAATGTTTTCTCCCTGGATCTCTCCAAGACCTGATTCCTCTAATCTGATACTGGGAGATTGTCAAACTATTCATATGCCTTAAACCTGAGCTTTTAGGGCTATCTTTGATTCTTCGAGTAGGGTTGCCACATTTCAGCTGCAAAAGTACAGTAATACCTCAGTTCACGAACGCTTCTGTTCACGAACAATTCAGTTCACAAACAGCTCCGGTCGCAAAATTTTGCTTCCATTCGCGAACTCCGCATTGAGTGACGAACATGACCCGTGGCCATTTTCCCTGCTGTGACACGTGGTCATGGCTTCCTGTAGGGAGGGGGACTCTCCCTCCAAACAATAACCACCTCCCCACCCGCCTTCCTGTCCTCCATGCCAGAAGTCGCCTCAAGCAACCAAGGTTAGTGTTCTCTCTCTTCATACTGTACTGTACTGTACTTTGTTTCATAATTTTGTGGTTTAAAAAAAAAACACATATGGTTCAGAACGGATTAACCGTAATTACATTGAACCTTATAGGGAAATTTGATTCAGGACGCGATCAAAAATCGGTTGGCGACCAAATTCGTAGGGGTCAGAATGGATTAACCGCATTTACATTGAACCTTATGAGAAAATTTTATTCGGTTCACGACCAATTCGGTTCGCGACCAGAGTCGTGGAACGAATTAAGTTTGTGAACTGAGGTACCACTGTACATTCAATCACTAGATAGGAGCAAAGAAGCATCGTTTGCTGTCATCTAATAACCATCTGAGTTATTGTGGCCCAGTTAATTCCTGTCAGGGCAAACTGAAGTACACTGTCCTTGTGTTAACCTACCCACAACTTTACACAAATTGTTGCAAAGAGCCATTTAACATAAATATCTGAGCAAAACATAGGATTCATTATAGCTGAGAGGTTAGGAGGTAAAGTAATTCTTCACCATGCAGGATTTTGAGTAAGGCTTTCTGAAGCAGGAAATGAATAATGAAACAACAAATGTGGCATAGAGCGATGTTCACCTTTGATTGTACCAGGAGACTAGACCTGAATTACAAAGAGGGAAGGGCTAATTCATTCACTGCACTCATCAGAATGCCTGTCATAAACTGTTCAAATATTGATGTTATATGCATCCATTTCTGCTATGGCCAGACCTGACCATGTTCTTACACGCATTTGCTATATCGCAGTCTGATTCCTGTAATGTTTTGGAGGCTGCCCTGAAAGCTATCCAGAAACATCCATTAATATAGAATATTCTTGGCTAAAATCTTGACTGGGGCAAAATGCTGAGATCAGGTGAGTACATACTCCATCATCCACAGCTAGGATGCTCTTTTAGGTGTATCCTTGCCTTAATAGGCACCATTCATAGTAACACATGCTAATGTCAGGATGTGGAATTCCCTGCCATAAGTGGTTAGATCATCATCCTTCTTTTTCAGTATTCTATTAGCAAATGAAAACTTTAAAGAAGCATTTGATTCACTCAACTGTTGCATCAAATAATTAATAATTTAATAATTAACAAATAGTTTGTTTAGTTTACATGGGCTCAGCAAGTAGAAATACCTGGTTTATCTTGCCTAAGCAAAGAAACGTAGCACAGTTGGGCCTAATTAATACTTAAATGGGAGACTTTTACAAACTAGCAGAGTTGTTGGCTAGACTAGGAAGTTGAAAAAAACATCTCAGGAGAAGACAATGACCTCCACTTTGCTCCCAATAAAATTATATGGTTGCATCTGTACCTTCACAAAGAGTTCAGCTTAACTGTGTGTGCTTATTACTTTTTGCATGTTAATGTGTTTTTATTTTAACTTTTTTGTACATGCTTTAAAGGTTTCTCTTATTTTTTAGAAGGGAAATGTAATAAATTAAAGAGGCTACAAGATTTAAAACAAGTCTCATTTTTGCTCCAAGCCAAGTAGATGTGAGTGCTTCTGAATCTGAACTCTATCACAGCTTTGGGAGCAATTCAGAAATCTGAAAGGAGAGAGAAAGAGAAGGAGACAGAGCAGTCTGCCAAAATCTGATTTTTTCCAAGTTTTCCACAGGGACCCCATTTATGGAGAGGGTACAGCTCTAGCTTTAAATAAAGAAATAACCTTTATATTTGTTTCCATCCAGTGCTGTTCCTGTGTTTTCACTTTGGGTCTGCTAGCTGCATCAGTGGTTTGTGATAGTCCTTATCGACAATTACTTGGACTTTCTGGACTGTAATGGATAGTTATCCTGACATCAACTCTCTGTTTACCCCACATTCAGCCAAAGCTAATCAAATCACATTATACCTTAGTGCAATGTGTGAACTCAGCCACAGAACTTATACACATTCTGTATAATGTGTGGTACAGCCCACACATTATACAGAACCACAAGCTAACCAACCACAATTTAGCTTAGTGTGCCCCATGAAGCCAGTCTGTGGATAGTTTATGATTCAGTGTGACATGAAGATACAACCAAGTTAAATCCATGAACAAGTTCAGCTAATCATGGGTAAGTGTATCATATGAACACAGCCAATTTGTTTCAAGCTCCCCTAGAATATGGCTGCTGAAACAGGGAGGATAGGTGTTAACGAAGAAGTTCTAATGAAGGTCTAAGGTAGGCAGCCAGGAGGGGCAAAACTGTTATGCAATTTCCAGACTGCTTCTTTCTCAGTTTGAAACAGGGCCTGGTTTGCATGTAATCCTAGACTATAATGTGCCTTAGTTGAATTTTACTTTGGTACAATGTGTGAAAAGCCATCAAAAACACCTGAAGAACTTTCATTTTTTGCTTGGGACATGAGTCTTTTGAAGGTTTTTACAAAGAGGGAGACTAAAACAAATGCCCTCTTGCGGCAACTCTGTCCTGAAATTCATGAGGCACCTATGACTATATTACATCTTTTAGGTGCCTCTTGAAGATGACCCTCTTCACTCATGTCTTCCCTGTATGAATGTGGTACATATGGTTTTACTTATGGGTTTCTTTCTTTTCCACATTTTTAAATCAAATATGTTATTTTTACAGTGGTTTGATCTATTGTTTTCATCTTGCATTTTAATTATTGATTTCAAAGCACTTAGAGATTTGTAATAATGAAAAAGGTATCCAAATCTGCTAAACCAATAGGTGAAACGAACAGCTGCACTCTTATACTTAATATAGGGTCAAATAATGAATTAGGGCTTATTTGAGTTGAAGCCTAACATGGGCACTAGGCTAGAAAAGATTGCTTTCTGAACCATGGTTATTGATTCCCCCAGCGTGCATATTTAATGTTGTTGTTTTTTAATCCAGTTCAGCAATGATGAACATTTGTACAATTCTGCTGCTGTCAGCTGAAGAGAAAACACCCAGCACAACTGTTTTGATTTACCATACTTCCCACAATGATGAAATTGTACAGGGTTATTGCTAGGGTCACCTCCAATATGAAGGCTACACAATCTATATGCCTGTATTTGGCAGTATTTATCACTTCATAAGGGACAATTATGCCTGCACAGTTCATCCAATTCTACTAAGGAATAAAAAAGATTATATAGATGATGTCTGTGTGTGTGTGAGAGAGAGAGAGAGAGGGAGACAGATAGACAGAATATTGTAACCTATCCAGGTCTTTTCAACCACAATTCTTGTCAAAAAGAGGAAGGAAGGCAGGCAGGCTGATTCATGGGTTCTGGTTTCAGTTCCAAAGTGACAAGCTGTAAAGCAGTATGAACTCTTTCCACAGAATAGCTATGTGTTAACTGTAGAGTTTACTTTTAAACAATACATACAATCCAATTATGAATTATAATGGGGGAGCACATGGCCTGTGGCACTTTATTAAAAAAATTTTGCTTTTGTTTTTAGAGTACCACAGCGCTGTATTTTTCTACATCATGCTAGCATGGCTATACTGGATCCAAAGGCTCTCTTTTGTTTAGGGGCAGAACTCAAAGAATGGGCAGGGCATTTCTGCACCACCACCATCATCCCTGCTGCATCTAACTTTGCCCCTTTCCCCAATATCTGCTTTGGAGAGTTGAGCTGAAAAACTTTACAAACTAGTATGGAAGGTTGTGAAAAGGACTCTAAAGGAATAGGAGAGAGGAGTAAAAGAAAAATGTTATTTCTTTACTTCTTTCATTATCTCTCTTAATGAAATTCTGCATGAGATCCAAAACTCTCAATTCATAGAGGATTCCTTCAATACATTAATGGTACTCTTGGGCAAATACCATTAAATGACAGTGTAGCTGACAAGGCATTTAATTCACTCCCAAAGGAATTGGTTTACTACTGAATGTACTGTAGATTAGGTTCACTGGTGTAGATTAATTCTGACCTGTATGTCAGACTTCTCTAACATGAGCACCTATCAGCTGCATAAACCTCAACTCCTGGAACCCCAAAAATAATCTGAGAGCTGAACTACTGCAATTCATGACATTCCAGGGTGGCTGAAACTTAAGCCAAAGTTATGATAACAGCTGGATAACAATCTGCTGGTCAATAATATGGGAGAAGTCCCAGGGAAAAGCACCTGGCTGCCAATATAATCCATCCAAGTGGTATTCAAAGAGCCTGAAGGAAGATTTGCAAACAGCAGAATTAACCATTTCATACTTTCCTGCAAGAACTAATCTTTTACCCTTCTGTAGCATCAACAATCCAGCTACATGTAAATACATATATTTGAACTGTGAAATTTTAATTTAGTGTAATAAACTTCTTGATATTTTGCAAATATCTTCTGAAAAAAAAGAATCCCCATGCATTCCCAGGTGTCATTTGCACTTTTGGTGGGATGGAATTTACATCCTTAAAATTTTGCATATTTAAACATTTTTTGGGAAGGCACAGCTGTAATATTATCCAAACCAAGCCTTTTTTTTTTCATTAATGCATTTTCAGCTCTTAAATTATATTAATTTATCTTAAAAACATTCACTTAATACCTCCTGAAAAGTGAGCCAATGCTACATTTCTTCTATCTTCATTGCAATTTACCAGAGATCAAATTTACACTGACATCCCCACCAACTCAGTTATTGTCCAGTGATTTTTTTTTCACTGCTGCTATTACTCTGAAATGCCAGCAAGCACTTTAAAGTCACTGGTTTGCAAGATCTCTCAAAATGTTCCTGTTTTTTCTCTATAATCCAGCCTTCTCTAGTCCAGTGCCCCTCAGGTATATAAAACCACAGTGCCTATCATTCCCAGCCAGCAAATCGAGTAGCTGAAAATGATGCGAAAGCGTTCAGTGCCTTGAAAGAATGCCAGGCTTAGAAAGACTGCTTTACTTTCATTAGAATGCAGACTAACAAAATGCAGATTTTTTAAATAAAAAGGGGTTCAACCATTTCTTCATTACAGTTTACAGTCATTACACTCTTACACTTAGAAAACTCACATACAATAATCATTCATCTGCACATATCCTCAGATTGTTCAAACTATGCTAAGCAGGAGAAGGAACATATGAATTATCAGCATCCAAATGATTCTCAGCCACCAGATGTATTATTTCCTGGGAATCATATGTTCCTTCAACAGCATTTCAGTTCAAATCCGCTATAAAGTTTGATCCCTTTCCTCATTGATTCTCAGTGTTGTGCCTCTTCCCTGCTTCTCTTTTCATCTGATTTCCCCCCCAGTAATATGAAAACAATTAGCTAAGTTAACAAAAAGCATTTATAACCTGTGATTGCTGCTTCTTCATTTAAAAAAAGGAAAATGAAATATTCTAATCTGCATGAAAAAAAAATGCTATTAACCTGGAAGGGATGAAAGAGATGTTTATTGCTTAAATTGTTTCTCAACTCCCGAAAAGGCTCTGGGTCTTTCATTCCTTCTTCTGTGCTAGCAATGAAAGCTGTCCAATTTCAAGTCACACATCTCTTTCCAATCACAATAAAGAAGGCATATTTACTATGCATTACACTCAACTTTTGAAAGGTCACACCCGGTCTTCTCCACTATTAAATGTCAGCCTTTGCATATGCAACAGCCTGTCCACTCCAGACTAAATGCCTGAAATTTGGAAGCCTGGGGAGAACTCTGAACTCTACAGAAAAACCAGAATGGATGAATTTCTTTTTTCAGGTTTATTAGTAATAAGTTCCCTACTAATCGTTTTCTAGGCCTTTCACTACAAAAATTTTGGTGGTGGTTGTTTGGATCCTCAGAGGGCACTGACTGGTAGTTGCATGTGGCTTTCTTTCATGCCCTGGGCTATATATAACTTTCCATGCTTTTAAAATGGTACATTTAACAGAATCATTCTTAGGTGACTAGACAGCATGTGTCACTTTTTCCATGATTAACTTTTTAAAATGTACATAAAAGGAGAAAACCTTGAGAATTAAATAAAGTATGCCAGAGTTCTAGCTGACTCAACGTTTTTATATATGAACGTGCATGTATGTCTCTGTGCACGCGCACACACACACACACCATTTTAGAAGTGCTATTGTCATCCCCTTAGTCTACAGTACTGCTCCCTTGAGATTTTATTCTCCTGTGGTATATTATACTCTCTTTAGTGACACATACCTGAATGAGACATGGATTCATCAATCATTCTGAAGGTTAGGCTTAGATATCCAATGAATCCTGATTAATATGCAATGACATGTTATTTGTGGGCAGGGGTTGTAATATACTCATAGAACATAGAGTTTCCTGTTCACTTCTACAGAAGAAAACTATCTCCCGTTATGGAAGAGAAGATCCACAAGATCTTCTGGTCTGGAAGAAATGGGGCAGTAAGATGAACATAGAAAGAGCCATACTGGGTCATGTACAGCATCCTGTTTCCCACAGTGCTCAACTATATCCCTCTGAGAAGCCCAGAGCTTGAGCAGAGAGCAATAGCTTTTCTCTGTTGCTTCCTGGCAACTGATCTTCAGTGCCAATTTGCTTCTGAATAAGGAGCTTTCATACTGCCATCATTAGCTATTGATGACACTCATATGCATTTTTTGGAATGGAAAAGTCCTCTGCCTGTATCAAAGAACCTGTAGAGTTCTGGAATGAAAGAACAGTAGATACATGGGTGTTGATGGGTCTAGTGTGTGTGTGTAGGAACAACATTACACACATGTACATAAGAGGCAGGGCTTGTATTGTGACATCACAATGCACATTTCATAATTTTGATGAAAATTTGACTTCCTGTGGAAGCCAAGTAGATGTAATAACTGCTAAAACATGACATAACATGTATAATGGTAAGAGTAGTGCAAAACCAGTTGATATCACTTTATGTGCGGGGCTGGTGAGGTTCTCTGTGAACAGCTGTGCAGAAACAAGTATTCCCTTGCAGATGTTGCACTGAATGCATATCCACCATGGTGTGACCCTGTCCTTCACTGTGAGGGACAACAGGCTGGTCCTGCTCTTTTCTTTTATATATTTGATTTAATTGTATGCATAGAGTCTGAAAGGAATATAACTAAAAACAACACTTCAGGACAAAAATGGAAATTTTGGAGATATGCCTATTTTTTTTCCAGCAACAATGATAGTTCTGGCAACCTCTATTCCAGCTGTTGAATGCATCTACAGCATAGTCAAAATATAATAAATATATTCTTTTTTCTTAATTCTCGACCCGGTTAAATACGTCAAACTCAGCAACTGGCTTAGATATCTTTTTAAAAGCACTAACGGCTACTAGTTACAACATTTAGCCATATCGGCATATGACAATGTTTGGGATAATAAATGTCACTGCAAACATTCATTTCTTAAAGGAGCACAAGGGAACACCTGGTGCTTACCAAATCTTGTGCTTCATGGCTCCTAATGTTGCCATTTCAAAACAAATATAGCCTCTATTGTGCTTTACTGTTTTGCCAATTTGCATAAAATCCCATTCTATTTGAAACAGATTATTTTGCTCCACATGTCAGTGGAGATTGTTCTGCCATTCATCTTCATGAAGAACAATGAAAAGTCTGGATGCAAATATTTGGGCAGCTGTTTAAATACATCTGAAGAGCTTGAAGATGCCAAAATAAATGTAGGACATTCCCTTACACGGCTCCTTTTTCTTTAAAAACCGCTGTTATCTCTGTCTTAAATCAGTCGACATACAGTTCAACTGGATTTTGCAATCCCTTCCACACAAAATAGCCTGCAGATGGATTCCGTTCAAATATTTATATTGTACCTTCCTTCATTTTATTTACCAAGTCCTTAGTAAGAGATCATCATAGTATTATGCTAGCCGCCAATTGATTATTTATTATTCTTTCCTTCCTTCATGGATCTTAAAAGGCTGCACAGTCTCCCCTCACCACACACACAGTCATTTTTGGTTGTCTGTGCAATAGGACAATTTACCACTTTGTCATGTAATTCTGTAATAGACCTAGCTGCAAATGCAAAGAAATGGCACAGGCGTTGCATTATTTTCTTAAGGTGGGGTTGAGCACATTTTTGGTGATCAGGGTTTAGAGAAAGACAATCTGCAATGGGGGCAAAATTGGCACATCTGGAAACAGTCAGAGTTGACTGTTTGGATTGTTTTCTTTCCTTTTTAAACTTAAATCTAGTTCAGGGCTTTTATTCATGTTTTCCTGTATTTCCCTCTTAGAATTGTAGAAAACTGTGCTCTAGTCTTCAGTAGCTATGGTTGAGACAATTGCAGGGGTTGCAAAAGGGGGCTGCATGCTACCCTGGGGATTCAGGATGTCCGTCCCCCCCCCCCCCCCGGATTTAGAGGAAGGGACATAACTGAGTGATACAGCATATGATTCTTGTTCAGAAGATCTCAGATTCCGTCTCTGGCATTTCCAGATGAGAAATGTCCTGTCTGCAAGCCTCTGGCCAGTCTAGAGACAATACAGAGTTAGGTGGAACAATGATCTGGCTCATGCCTACTTTTGCTTCCCATTTTCCTTATTCGGCAAACTCATAACTCCAATAAATAAGGTGGCCTCTTGGGCAAAGCACTGAAATTAACTTTCATGCAAGGGAAGAGATTATGACATCCCTCTTGGAAACTCAACCATAACACAGGAACTGACCAAATCATTCCAACTACATTATATTATTCTGCTCTTTGAAAACAGGGTGCCAGCTTCATTTTAAAGGGCCCTTGAAGTATTAATTACATATAAGAGCGACCAGAGAGTTGTCTTTCAATGAGAAATTATCAATGTCTCCCTAGTTCCGTGAAAGTCTGCCTTCCCTTAAACAAAAGTGAGCAATAGAAGGACAGTTTGTTTTTGTTTTTGAAGAAGCGCAGATTTTTACAGAACAGTCTCATTCTAAGGAGAAGATGCTGACATTAACCAAGATAGGTTGTTTTCCAAAATACAAAGTGGTACAGGCAAAGTGGTATGGATGTGTGTTTGTCACCTCCAAAGCAGTATGAATTCAGCCTAAAGCCAACAAAGCACAGAGTAACTCTTGTCAAATGTAACTTTCTCTCAGCTGCCGCAGAACACACATTTCAATCTTCTTCCCTGCCTATATTCCAATGTCTTAATAGCTTCCTTCCAAGATTCAACTCCTACCCAAGCATGTCAGTCATCCTGGGAGCTATTAACCACTAGATATCTGAAGCCACTGAGGAAGCATCTTCTAAACAATTGTCTTGAGCTCTTCGTTAAAGCATAGAAAGTTGTCTCATCACTGGACACAACAAAATAGGAATCTCTTTGTAATATCCTTATAGGTACATATTTAAAACAACGCTGTGTTGTAAGCATTTTGTAAACTCTTTGCAATCAAAACCAACAGGAATTAAACAACTTTAGTTACGTGCCTTGCCTACAAGAAAAACTAATCAAGCTAAGACACAACTAGACACGTATGGGCACTGGTACAATTCTTGGCTAATTTGTAATTGTAAGTCCTCATTTTTAAACTGACCTTTCAGACAAGAGGTAAAGTCCATGTAAGGGCATTATGTTTTTATTTGAAAAAAAGAGGGTTTTGTGGTGGTGGTGGTGGCGGCGGCAGCTGGCTTTGGGCTTGTTTGTGTGCGCATGAAAATACATTCCAGAATATTGTTCAAGATGTCTATCTACCTCAAAACAATTAGATTTTATTTTATTTTATTAAAATAGAATAAAACTAACAACGTCTTTGGCATTATTTTACCTGCTGCGATGCCTTAAGCATCAGATAAAATGCAGTTTCCTGGAATCAGTGCTATTATGCTCAATCTTTTGACCAGAGGTACAGCCAACTAATCAGCTAATCAGCAGGATAAGGCAGATGATTTATGTTATGGATTTTGTTCTAGTGTCTAAGATGAAAAACTCTATTTCAAGTGTTTTCTAAGAAGTGGAGCAAAGTTGGGGCAGCTCTGCCATATGTAAGCCTGAAAAAAAATTCTGGAGCAATAGTTGCCACAATCAACTGCTTTGCAATGATGATGCAAGCACTGATTTCTAATCAGTGTAGTTCAATGTATGCTGTAGAAGTTCTTTAAAACTGTAATTCTCAGAGCATCCCAGGAAATGTGTCAGGACTGTAACAGAAACAAATGTGATTTAAGTTGCATTAAAAGAAGCACCATCCCCAGGTCACAGGAAGTAACTGTCCTGTGCTGGAAGATTGTCTCCAGTTCTACATGTCATATTTTAAGAAGGACACAATAAGCTACAGCGTATTAAGAAACGAAAAACTGGGACAATGAGATATTTTATGTAGCAGGAGTTTAATGATGTAAATGATCATCTGAAGGATCCGCCTTACCACAGAGATTTGTTCACTGTTGCTTCATCTGACATTAATAGCCATTTTAGGAAACATTTTGGCAAAATATTAAGTTCTAAATGGTACAATGGTTCAACAGTGAAATCAACCGGTTGTGGTGGAGCTCTGAAGATTTCACATGGAGCATGAAGATATTCTACAATCCCATGAAATTAGCAAGGACCACAGCAAAATCAAAGGGAAATAATGATCTGTTATTGTGCAAATCAATCAAGATCTTATTCAAATTTGTGTTTGTGTTTGATTTGAATTGTCAATTTGATTTACATTTGTAATTCAATTTAAAAAGGTGAGCATAGTCAGTTTTAATCATTGATTTGAATGATCAAATAATAACTTGATCAAATCACCTTTGAATTAAATTGTCAAATTGATTCAAAATGTAAAATTCTACTCTCCGTAGTTTTTTTAATAAAACAAAATAGGCCAATACATTTCTAACATCATTGTTCATTTTCAGGAATATTACTATTTTTATTCTGCAACTCTTCCAAGGGAAAACTAAGTTCCTTTCTTTCTCCACAATTGCTTTCTGACAGCTGTACCACAGCCACAGAACCATGCCAGGTGGTTGAGGAATATGAATTTGATGAATGACTTTATAAGCCATTTCTTCCATATACTAATCCCAGTCTGCTCTACAATTTAAAAAAAATGAAATCAAACTCAAAACACAAGGTGAAATTGTAGAAAGAACAACCAGGAAGCTTGTGAAATTAAGAAAATACAGCAGAACCCATGAAAACACTTCATACTGGGATGCTTGAGTACATAAAATAAGTATTTGTTAGGTATAGGAAGTCCATTGAGAAGGATACCAGATGGGTATTTTAGGGAGAGGACATGCCATAGTTTGAATGCCAGAAGCACGAAATCCCTCTCACCATCAAGCTAACATTGGCTGCAGTTGAAGTAGATGGAAGTAGAGGCTCCTTAGAATGCTCAGCAGTTAGACAGACATTTGCAAGATTTGATGTTTCCATGTTTGGGATATCAGTCCTGATTTTTTTTCTCAGTTATATTAAGGGAAGTGCACGTAAATGACAGCTTTTTCCCCCATAGCTAATCCTGAACCTTTGCTGAATTCCTGGGGGGAAAAATGGACATTCTAGAGGATGACTCCTCTAGGAGCACAGCTGACCTGTCACTAACTTGGAGGAAAATTCCAGGGGAGAAGACATTAAAGAGATTAAAGATGTGTCAGTGGTTGTTGGTCAGGCAGGATCAAGCCACTGACCCTATGGCAAAGACTTGGATAACATTCATATTGATACTGATATCAGTACTTTGATACTGATTGAAATTGAGGCATCTTCTCTCCAGAGGATCCCATTTGCTGAAGCAGGGAGAAGAATGACTTGTCTCATAGAGTTCCACTAATAAAAGCATTTCCATCAATGGAATAAAAGTCTAAGACTCTACACATTGTTTCTTGATATTTTATTTACTGTATTTGAACATTAACCATGAGCTGCCTTAGAAGGAGATGAATTCACAGAGGTGGGATATAAATAAAACAGACAATAACAGGAGCCTTGATGACTCTGAATCTAAGCTATCATTTTCTCTTAAAATGATGCAAAATGTCAAAAAAAAAAAAAAATCCAAAGAAGTGTTCCCAATTGGATGTAAGATTATGAACATTTCACTAATTCTAAATTTCAAGTCATTTCAGAATGTCATCATCTCTGTGGCTTGAAAGATATTTTTCCCTATGGTTTATTTAATAAAAAATTATATTGTTATTCTCATATTTTAGATACTATTCCATACCTGCTGGAAATGCAGTTATATACATTTCTACTCAGAAGTAATTTCATTCAAGCCAATAAAGAGGCACAGAAGATCTCAGGAATGAGATTGAAAGGAATGTCCGCTACAAATTTACACTGTCGTTTACTTTGAAGGAAGTATTTCTATGCCTAAATTATAAATGTTTAGGGCATTATCAAACAATCATTTTTTTTCTCTGACTACTACAGCAGATTTTAAAAAACCCCACCACATGATAATCAGCAGAGTATGAAGCACATAAAACTCTAGATGCTGAAAACAAAGCAGCAGCATCACAACCTTTAGCTCTCTTCATGCATAAACATACTTAGTTGGGTGGGAGTTAACACTGGGGAGTTCTGAGTGCACAGTCTAGAAAATGCTGGGTTCAAATCCTTGCTTGAACATGACTCTCACTGGCAATCTTAGACCAATCATTTTGGCTATGTTTGCATAACCCACTGAAATCTAAACCTACCATATTGTGCAAATCCAGCCTGTGTTATTAGTTTAGTTTTCATTATTCTGTACGATTAAATAAAATGGATTAAATCCAATGCAGCCAAGTTTAGGTAGCCATGGACAGGCATCTTGTGGCATCTCTCTGAATCATCATGCAATGTTGCCATAAGAATTAAAGGAAGGGGAAAGAAAACCTTATATAATATCCTGAGCTTTTTCACAGAAAGGTAGAATAATAGTACACTAGTGCTGTACAAAAGGATTCTTCATGCATTTCAAGGGAAATGGCAATTGCCTGCATGCAGTGTCCTTCTCCTGCTTGAAACAAATTGACAAAAACATAGTAAGTAGGAAACCCTATGATAGCCTACTCAGGTTTCACCCTAACCTAGATACTGCCTTCAACAGTAAGTCAAAAAGAACCAAAATATTTCACGTGAATCTACTTAGAGTAGAATCACTTTTATCTTTGGAATTTAACTTTTGGGCAAATACTCGAGTCTTTTCCAGATGCAACCAAGTTTGCTCTTCCATGGCCTAAAGTAGTCTTATATTTGTCGATCATTTATTTATTTGTCACATTTATATAGCCGCCCATCTCACACAAAGCGACTCTGATCATACCAACATCTGATCACATACCAGGATCAAGATTTCTTAGTTGTGATCTCATCCTTTCCAGAAGAATTTTTAAAAAGCCAGGAGAAGTAGCTGCCATTGTTCTGAGATATGATATACATCCCCGTGATACAGCTATCATAGCACAGTAGCAAGGCTGAAGTGTAACTACTTTGAAAAACCATTTGGTCCAAAAATGGTCACAGGAGACTAAGCTAACTGGCATGTATTGGTATAAATATAGTGGCATTTGCCATCAAATACATTAGATTATATAATACAAACATAACAGCTTTCAGAAGTGTTTTCTTCATTATTTCAAATATCAAATATATTCAGAGTATCTACTGGTATCTGGACTGGATTTATAGGAAAATTCTTAAGTTGGTCCTGATGTTTGGTTGAACTGATGATCGCTCGCCAGGATGCAATATGGTATGCAGCTATGCTGCATAAAGACAGAATTCTATATGTGTTTACATAGAAGTAAATCCTATTAAGTTCCTAAGACTGGATTTTAAGCCTTTTCCAATGGGACTCTAAGCAATTTAGAGACCAGTTTGATCTAATTATTTAGGTGCTGATCCAGGAGCAGGGAAACTTGAATTCTAGTTCTCCTTTACGCACAAAAGCCAGCTGGGTGACCTTGGGCCAATCACTCCCTCTGAGCCCAAGGAAGAAGGCAATGGCAAATAATTGCCAGGAGTTAAGTTTGACTGGAAGGAAGGAAGGAGGGAAGACAACAGAACCATGTTAAAAATCACAGCCGTGAAGTTTTTGCAAAAGAGAACATCTTCATAATTTGGACTGAAAACTTACAAATGGTTGCTAGAGACTAAGATCCATTAGGATAAGTGGTATGTACAGCTCAGTACATATCAATAGGACCATGCTACTGAGTGGCTGATATTTTTTTTAAACAAAACAGTTGCATTTAATTTCCAAATCAAACATTCTATTAAGGCTACGTTCTTCAGCATATTTCCTAGAAGTAAGTCTGTTTGAAAATTTGCAGTTTAAAATTGCAAGGGAATGTCATGAATAGGTATTACATTTCTGGCCCACAACAAAATTAGCTAAACTGAGTATGAACTAATGCATCTGAGCAATTAGAAGGCTTTAAAAATAGAAATTCATTTCCAGGGATTTTTCGCAAGCATCAAAATCCCAACTCATAGTCTGAGAGAAAGTTGATGATGTCTGGGGAGGTAGAAGGTTGCTGCTGTTTTAATTCCAAGCTTCTATCAGAAGTTGCCAAAGTTTACTACAACTTGCATGAAAATGTCCATCTCAAAACTCTGCTGGCACGCGCACACACATGCTCACACAAACAAGCAGATAGAGCAAGTTAAACTTCAGATTCCTGCTCCTGAAAACCTCGTTTGCTTTCACATTTGAAACCCAGGAAGAGTTGCGAAAGGTTCTGTTCAAAATAACTTCACGGATCGAGAACACCACTTACCTAAAGATAGGTCTCTGGAGATGCTTTTTCCTAATTGCAACATAATCATCCATTTAAGTGTGGGGGAGGAACAGCCTCTTCCTGAAAAGAGTTCCCGAGAAAACCTGGGAGCAATCAGGAAACTTGTTCTTAGCTACTGTGCTGAAGAGACCACACCAAGGTTTTTTTCTGGTGCTGGGGAAAACCTCCCTCCGTGTGACAGTCCGGCAAAATGAGGCCATAGAGACCACATAGAGTCTAAGCAGCACCAAAACATGCAGGCTGTTACACAGAGACTGGAGGCAAGTTGAGCGAAGCAGAGAAGAGCCTCCTGGAAGGGTTTCGGCTGTCTGAGGAAAATGCAAAACTTTTACCAACTGTTAACCAAGTTTAAAAAAACAAACCCGTGCTAGATTATTCCAGGCATGAGAACTCTTCTTAGACGCACCAGTCAAAGTCTTCAACTAGGAGGCTGACTTGCTTTGTGAAACAAGACCAGTCCATTGGGAGGCTTCCCTTTTTTTCTTTCTTTCTTTTTTTTATCCTCCCCTTTCTTCAAAATAAAAGTTGTCCAGCTGTTTCAGAGCAAACCCCTGCAAGTGTTTTCTAAATGTTTCTGTGCTGTTGTAAGGAACTGTATACAAATTAACAGAGACGGATGGCTCTGATCTCCCTTCCTGGCTTCACTTCAAGACATTGTTGCAATTATTTTACAGTCTGGCTATTATTCACTTTGGCTGATGGGTGACTATAACTATGCACGTTAAACCACCACTCATAATTTTTGGCACCCACACAGCCTCATAGCCAACAGTTGGCTGAAGCACAATCTGATGTTTGCAGCTGGTGGGACCTTAACTACACTGCATGGAGCCATTATCCTTGAGTTAGAAAAATAAAAATGGAGTGGGGTCCTATGTTGGCAAAGTCAGATCACTCAGCCTGGCCAGGGGGCAAAACACAGATCATGCGAGACTGGAATAACAATTATTCCAGAATATTCACTTTCATGCAATTTTCTATAGCAGGGGTTACAAAGTTATGGTTCTTCAAATACAGGTAGTCTTTGTTTAGTGCCTGCCTCATTTAGTGACCGTTTGCAGTTACAATGGTGATGAAAAAGTAACTTTGCGACCAATCCTCGCATTTACAACCTTTGTAGGTCTGTAAAGCAAAGGCAAGCTGAAGGAAGATCATATGCACAGTTGTGGTTTCACTTAGCAACTTCCATGCTTAATGACTGAGTTGCCAGTCCCATTGTGGTCACTAAATGAGGACAACCTGTATTGAAGACTTACAATTTCCAGAATACTGCCCATCACTGGTCTCATAGTCCTATGTAACAGAGGGGGATCCATAGACTTGGGACTGGGCCCCGTAGAGGCTTTATATGGCTTCTTTAACAGCTACAGCCATATAAAGAAAACTAGCATATCACAGAGAAGAGCTTTGTGTACCTCTCTCCCTGATCTGCTAGTTTACTATTTCTGTGTGTATCTGTATAAGGACCATTCACAGGTATAAACTCCTGTCATGTTGTACAACGTGTAGATTGTTTGTTCTCAGGCTCCAATCCTATGAATTGGGGCGGGGGTGGGGGGGAGAGACTGCAAAAAGAAGAGAAGTGTATTGTATATGTTTTACCCACATTTTTAAATATATATTTATTTAAAACAAAGATTTGCTCACTTTAACTGGGGTGTCTGTTATTTTGGCCATGCTTCAGGCTATCTCCCAGAGAGTAAACCTGAAGTAAGAAGAAAGTCTTAAATTACCTGTCTTAAAAATCAGTGAAACTCTGACTGCAAACCCAAAGGGATTGGAAAGTTTTCCTAGAGAGTAGCATTGTAGTCTCCCTAGTGAAACTTGATATTTATGATAGGTGACCTGTTATATGAACCCAGCAAATATATCTGTGAGATACAGTAAACAACAGCTGAAAAACCTGAACACATAGCAAGTCACACTTTGATTGTGGAATGGTAATTTAATACTTCCCTCATCTAGGGCTCTGAAAGTTCATGACTTCTGCCATGACTCCTGTGGAAATGAGAAACAGCAACTTTTCTAAAGGTTGCTGTAAGTTGCCCTGAAATCATATTTGGGAAACATTTTAATAACCATCCACAGCAAACACCCACACTCCATTTCTCACGCTACCATACATGGTGAGGTGAGGGAGGCTGAAGGCAAAAAACACATTTTTTTAATCATGGTGCCTATACTCCGGAACAGCCTCCTGCTAGAAGCTAGGCTGGCCACCTCAGTGATGGCTTCTGGAAATTGTGAAAAATGAACTGTTCTGGAGACAGTGCACCATCTGGAACTACACATACTAATTAGTTATTTATTACTGTGTATTATAATTGTTAGAGAGCCAGTTTTGTATAGTGGTTAAGGCACTGGGCTAGAAACTGGGAGACTGTGAGTTCTAGTCCCACCTTAGGCACAAAGCCAGCTGGGTGGCCTTGGGCCAGTCACTCCCTCTCAGCCCTGGGAAACAGGGAATGGCAAACCATATCTGAAATCTTGCCAAGAAAACTGCAGGGACTTGTCCAGGCAGTCACCAGGAGTCAACACTGACTCAAAGGCATCTCATATTCTCTCCCTCCCTCCCCTCCCCCCATAGACTTGGTAGCATCAATATTACTATAAATAATAACAACCACCATAGGCCTTCACAAGAAACAAACCAAAGACCCAACCAATTCTGGCTACTCTTGGTTCTGATGGGCTTTTGAAACCTGAACTTAGAATGGAAAGGCTCAGTTCAGAGTCACTGGTTTAACCATACAATTGGCCACCTGTTTAGGTCTGTCAGATCTTCTGGAGAGCAGACTTGGAGAAACTTCATTCCTTCTCCATTTGAACTTTCTTCAAATCTCTCTACATAGCCTCTCACTGTGGGGGTACACAGAAGATAATCCCCAGGGATGTAACCACTACTCAACAATCTCACACTGGCCCTACAATATTTTTGCCTGGCCTTCAGCAGATAGACTACTAGAACTATTTACAACAGCTGCTCTTGGCTTATATACAGTTGAGTACCAGCTTGTCCAGGTAGTCTCTGAGACTTGGACACAATTGAACAGATTAAAAAAGCAAAACAAAAACTCAGCAAGCTGAGTATAACTTCTAACTCAGAGTGATACTGATTACCTTCAAAGCCCTAAATTACTACAAATCTCAATTTGTGAAGAAGCATCTCTTCTGATATCAGCCTGCCTTTGTTTTGTGATCTTTTGCTGAAGCTCTTCTCCAAATGCCTTCCTTATGAGAAATATGATGTGTAGGAACAATAGGAGGGGACCTTCTTGGTGATAACCTCCTTCCCTATTAAGGTGTTAGACATTTTTATTTTAGCACTAATTTATAATTAGAACTTGAGAAATGTCTTTTTATTGTTGCAGCATCTTATCAAACTTGTCTAATTTCAGCGGTGAGACCTGGTTAGTATTTGGATGGAAGACCACCAGCAATGCAGCTGTAAGCCTGGAAGAAAGCAACAGCAATTTGTTATTGCCAAGAATACAACATGGATGTGTCCATCAGGACATCAAGAGTTGAGCCTGATTCAAAGGAGACTCCATCTTTTACTTTTTTAGTGTTAATATTATGGCTTTACCATAAATGTCTATTTTCTTACCTTCTCTAATTCCAGCAGAACCAAGAGGAACACAAATCAGTGAAAAAAATGACCATATATAGCCACTTTTCAGATATTGCAGATCATATTAATCAGTTCCTAATGGTTCTCTGTTCCCCCAAGAAAGTGGCATGGTGTAAGAGTCTGAACTAAAATCAGCCATGCTCATAGAAACAGATATCCTATATATATGTATACAGATACAAACAGCCTTTCCCAGATATATCTCTTCCACTGCCCTGTAATTCCTTAATACTGTTATTAAAGGGACACAGAAATATCCTTTAATTAATGTATTTGCATTAAAAAAAGGTTCTGCCAATATGAAATATGGCTTTTTAGACTGAATTTCTTATTGAACTGATTCTCTAGATAAAGACATGGAATTTGGCAGCCATTGTCTTCTCTAAGAGTCAGTGAATTGCCCCAAAATTCAGACCAATCAAGGAAGAATTATGGAAAACTGATACATGTATTATGTGGCTCTAATGTTTGACCAAGCAGAGCATATATTTCTGGTGAATTGTGGGAAAGTTGTTTATGTTGGGCTTTTGGAGGAAGGCAATCCTTCATTGGTTTGGTGAGGGTTTTGAGTAATGATTCCAAAATTCCTGCCTCATGAAAGCTTAAAGCAACAACTGCTGGCAAAGCATAAGATCCAGGCTTAATTTTGCTTTGGAGTTAGAACACTGGCAGTAAATCAAGGCTTGGAGAGGGTGCCACCTAGCGAGTTCAACATGGAATGCTCCGCCATTTGTTACTTCTTTGGGGTGGGGGCATGGAATGCACAGTGGAGAAAGCAGAGAAGATGCAGGCTTCAGACTACCTTTCCAAAAGCCAAAATGTAGCACAATGTTTTTCACCCTCGGCAATTCTAAGATGTGTGGACTTCAACTCCCAAAATTCCCCAGTCAGCATGGTGACTGGGGAACTCTGGGAGTTGAAGTCTACACAACTGAAAGTTGCTGAGGTTGAGAAACACTCATGTAGCAAATTCAGTCTTTATTCTTCCTTCTTTATTCTCCTATGGTGAATAGAAATGTGTGGGCTGGGACCCTTGTTCTCCTCATCTAAAAGCCGTGATATGGTTCACAACCCTTGCTGTTCATTTCTTATGTTTGACATGAAATATGTACAGGTTTCAGAATCTTTCTCTGACGCTGGATGTGCAGAAGTTAAAGCCTTGCCCTGAACTGTTACAAAACCTGCAACAACAAAAGTCCTTTCACTCTTTTTCTGTACAAAAGGAAAAGAAAAAGGGTGGGGATGAGGGAGAAACGGAAAACTAGCAGACTTCAACTGATACCACCTGAAAATCAGTGAAAGTGGCATGTAACCTGCACATCTTTGCACAGCTTATCACTTTCACCTCTGGGTGTTCTGTCTGGACACTGAGTGGGAGCTGCAAAGCCATCCAGCTAGCATTTCCCTTAGGAGTCCTGAAACTTAGGAACCTTGAATCCTACAACCTAGCCTCACAAAGGTTTAAGCTATATAACAGCTGAACTGGAACTAAATCATCCCAGTTCTTCAACACTGCTGACTGCAGGTGTACCAAACAGCTTTCAAGCTGGCACAGAATCCTCATGTGGAAGTGCATGATATCATACGTGTGAGTTTGGCATAACTCCTTGTTCTTCTCCATTTTCTTCCCTAACATCTGAGTACAAGCTATTACTGCAAGAAGCAGTAAAGGCCATCAGCTTTAAAACAAAGTTGTCCCACTCTGAGATTGTTTTTAATTATGAGAAAATGGCACAGAAATTTTAATCAGTCAATCAAATGAACAAATTCATGAAGCACATAATTGGTAGCAGGCACAAGTGCTATTTATCACATGTATCCCCATGTTATATGATTTTTGAGTGCCCTACTTTCTCTTCATTCATACTTCATTGTAAATTCATTTTGTCTCTATGGATATTTATCAGCTAAAAAACAAAGAAAGAAACCTGTCCAAAAAAGTTTACCCAAGCTTACATTTAACTCCCAAATTTTGAAGCACACAAATGTGTAGGACTACCTCCTTGTCTTGACGTCAGCAAATGGAAAAAGATACTTTGACGCTTAACCTAATGACTTTTCAAGCTTGCAAAATGGGAAACTACTGAACATAAGCAATGATGACTCATTCAGGCAGCACAGAGAATGAAGAAAGAAAGAAAGAAAGAAAGAAAGAAAGAAAGAAAGAAAGAAAGAAAGAAAGAAAGAAAGAAAGAAAGAAAAAAGAAAGAAAGAAAGAAAGAAAGAAAGAAAGAAAGAAAGAAAGAAAGAAAGAAAGAAAGCAGGCAGGCAGGCAGGCAGGCAGGCAGGCAGGCAGGCAGGCAGGCAGGCAAAAAAATAAATCCTAACAGTTTGTTGACCAGTTCCATTCTAGTGTTTGGGCAGTGAAGTTGTGAACAGTTGTAAAGGACTTTAAGCTCTGATTTCCCTTTGCACCTCCTGCCAATACGAATGCTTACAGAAATAATTGAATCTCTTCCTGTGTCACTGAGCAGATTAGCTTTATTGCAAAAATTTTCTCACTCCATTGGCTGAAGCATAGTATCTTCAGTCTGGGCATTTCCTGGGTGGCTGCTTGCAATAGTAATACAATTCTGCTTCATTAAAAGCTGAGTTCTATGCAAATTTAGAGCTGTGGGCTTATTATCTAACCTAGCTACAGTTCTCTTGTCATCAGAAGGTAAATGGAGAAAACCTTTCCCTAACCACTTCACCACTGAAAATGAAATAAACTTGATCAATAAATGCAACCTCTTCATTTGTTTTTTTTTCTACAGATTCTTTTAGCCCTGAAATACCATCTGATGGATTTATTTAAACAGATCATGTTGACCACCTTATAAACTCAATTCATTTATTCACTCATTCACCTGATTTATGCTACCTTTCTCTCCATACTGAACACTCTAATTAGCTTACATTTACTTAATTTTATTTATTTTTGTTGGAAATGCTTACAAAAAGAAGGAACGTTTTATCATCTATGGTGGACTTGCAAGAAAGCAAAAAAGTTCTGGACACAAATACATGAGATGATTCAAAGAGTTCTTAAGGTAGAATTTGAAAAAAAAACAACCCAGAACTATTTTTATTAGGTATAATGGGAAAAGAATTGGACGAAAAATTTGGTAATTTATTATTATATATGATTACAGCAGCTAGGATTATATATGCGCAGTACTGGAAAAAGGAAAACATACCAACAATAGAGTGGATGATGAAAGTTCTGGAACTAGCACACATGGTGAAATTAACAATTTTAATAAAAGATAAGAATACTACGAGATTTAAAGAAATATGGCAACCAATATTAGACTACTTGTATACAATTGAAAAAAGTGAAGAGATGATAATGGGATTTATATACTAAGGAATGAGACAAATAGAAATAAGAGTAAGATAAAG
This sequence comes from Liasis olivaceus, assembly GCA_030867105.1. NCBI lineage: Eukaryota > Metazoa > Chordata > Lepidosauria > Squamata > Pythonidae > Liasis > Liasis olivaceus. The sequence continues at coordinate 152,670,435 of CM061349.1, forward strand.
GGGAAAATACAGAAAAGAGATTTTCAGAGATAAACAATCAGATATCTATAACTGTGAGAGTCGGAAACCGGTTTCCTCTTTCTTTTTCTTTTTTCTTTTTCTCCTTCTCTTTCTTTCTCTCTTTTTTTTCTCTTTTTAATATATTGTAAATGGTAATGGAATTGCAATTGCAATAATTGTAATTGTATTCTTGTTTTTATTCGGTGTATATGTATATAATAAAGTTCATTAAAAAAAAATTATTTTATATTATGTGCATCTGCTTTTTTTGCCCATGTGGCATACATCTTTCTGCCCATGTGGCTATATAAATGAGATAAATAAATAAATAAATAAATAAATTCTTTCTATCTATCTATCTATCTATCTATCTATCTATCTATCTATCTATCTTTAAAATAAATAGAGACACAAATAAGAGGTGGCTCCCTTACCGTGATTAACATTTATCCTCTCTTGTGCCTTCTGCTTTTTTATATTTGTAATCATTATTGTTTTTTATATATTTATTGGGGTTTTTTTATTTCAATGTCACACGCCACTCAGAGTCACTGCTTGTGGGATGGGCAGCCATATAAATTTAATAAATAAATAAATACACTTAAAATAAGTTAAATAATAAAATCAGGACCCATCTTAATTATTATGTATTACTTTCATCACGCACAACCATATGCACACACAAGAATTTTTGCCTATATTTAAGTCAATTAAAATACCTCTCCAAGCATGCAATACAGTTTTTTGCTGCAGTGGATCAGATCACATTTAGCTGACTCTCTTGATGGACTTTTCCCTGTCCTTAAATATACTCCCCATTCCTTCTAATTCATTTAGAACCATCAGTAACCAACAATGGCAGTTGGCAGAGTTGACACTTGGTTTCTTATTGACCAGCATGCTGGGCACCTGCAAAATAACTTATCATTGAAGGAAGCCAAGATCATGGGATATCATTTGTAATCATCATCATCATCATCAATTACATTTACTACTAATATATTACATTTATATGCTGCCTAACTCCTAGCAACTCTGGGTGGTTTACAAGTTGTTTAAAGCATTAAAAACAGGAAAAATAAGAAACAAAGGATGACAAAACCAAATGAGAACAAAGGAAAACAATCTAGGTTGAAAGACTTCAGGGCCCTTCAAAACACCAATAGGGTGGGGGCCATTCAAATCCTGGGAGGGAACCTCATTTCAGAGGGTAGGTGCTGCTACAGAGAAGGCATGCTTCCAGGGTCTCAATAGATGGCATTGCTTAATTGAAAGAACCTGGAGCATGCCAACTCCCCCAGATCAATACTATACTATGAGAGATAGGCAGTCCCTCAAGAACCAGGCCTTATGCCATGAAGGGCTTTATTGGTAACAAGCAGCACCTTGAATTGCATCTGGAAGCAAACTATTAACCGATGCATCTCATGAAGCAAAGGTGCTATATGGCCATATTGAGGCATGCCTGTCACTGCCCGTGCCACTGCATTTGGGACCAGTTGAAGTTTTTGGATGGTCTTCAAGGGTAGCTCCATGTATTTTGTAAATACATTTACATAAACAAACAAATGAACATTTGTAAAAATGTCTGTGTGCCGGGTGACTTATGGCTTGAGGATTTTTGCGTGTAGTTCTCAAAATTACAGAAAACTGCGTATGATTGATACCAAAGGCAGAGAAGATGCAGCCCAGAGCAAGCTAAGCTCAGCCAACAAATTTGGGCACACTTCTTGGCAACAGAGCCCATTCCCAGCACTACCAAGAGATGCCAGAAGACAATGGGAAAGTCCCAACAGAAGACTGCTACAGCACTAAGGTGAATGGTTCAGGTTATTAATTAGCTAGCTAACTTTTAAACTCAACTTCCCAACCAAAAGAGAATCCTGGGTCAGCAGTGGTAGGATCTCATGCTCATACAACATTATTTCTCAATGACATTATAAGCACTATTTCTAACCAGCATTGTACATTTGGTATCACCAATAAAGATGAACTGAGAAACCACTAGGAATGATGTCGAGAAAGACAGAGTAGAGAAATATGTCCCCCTGAGAGTGAAGAGGATGCTATATTTGTTCTGGGATACACACAAGTCAAAACATGGGATTCCTTGATTTGGAGCCAGCGGGATGTTGTTATTGGCCTGAGTGGATGGAATTCAGGCTCTTTATCTGAGTGCATTATGAGGATTGTTTTTATGTACTGTATGTTTTCTAAGCCCATCCATTTGGATGTTGCAGTTCACTGACCACTATAACTGCTTTCACTTAAACTCCATAAAGCATTCTTATTTCTGTGTCCATGGTGGAGTAAGATAATATAATAACTACATGTCCCAATTTAATGTGAAGGTTACCTTGAAGGGTTTACAGATCTTTGAGAGGGCAAAACAGGTAAGGTTTCAATTCCATTTACACCAAGAAAGAATAGGATAAAAAAGTATTACAAGGGGGAGAGGGGAGAATTGCAAGCCATGATTTGCATTGACAGTAGTTTTGTGCCATCTAAATTGCCCATAAGAATATTAGCATCATGAACAACTGGAATAAAAGTTGTGCAGTAAAAATAAATGAAGAAGAAGGAAGCAAGGATCAGTTTCCTATTTCTATCATTCTTTTGTTACCTATATTAAAACGGGGGGAGGGGGGAGAGACAATAAAAAAATTAAAAACACGTTAGAAGTAATGCAAATTTTTAACTATTTTTACTTCACAGAATAGAGGTAGGATTTAAGGGTAACAACATTAAGGGCTAAAGGTGCTTTGTTATACGGTCTCCATCATAGTTTGAAAATATCTCCAGATCCTCTGTGATCCCATGACCTCTGCAGAATTCAAGAGATCAATTTATTTCTGGTTCAGTCATGGTATATCTGAAACTGCAACTAAGCTAGCATTTTCTTTAGTAACATTTTTAAAATAGGGAGTTTCTGGGCAGTTTCCCTACTGGCAGGAACTCTTGCTTCCCCTCAGTTTCAATTTAAACTATACCACTGGGGAAATCCCATTTCAAAGTACGTCGTCGCTCAAAAGCACAACCGAACAAGCAGAATTGTTGTCATTTTCACCCCGGCTTGCTTTGTCTGGGCTACTGTAGAACCAGGAATTGTAAAGATCTGCAAGCAGCCAAGCAGTCCAGGTCAATCCCAGCTGCATTCGCCTATGCTCATCACTGCAGCCACAAGCAACGATGACGGTAACTCTTGTGGAAACAGCCTGTTGCAAAAATGATGATGTGCTATTCTTTCAGCTTCACAGCTTGTCCTGGTGTTTCACAGAAAACAAAGGAGATCTTTGCAGGCAAGTAGGTTCCCCCAATAGCAACGGCTAAGGCCGTTTGAAATGTGGGAGGGGGAGAGAGGAAGCTAGCCATTGATTTTATTTCACTTTTGTGTGAAGTGGGAACAAGGGGGCTTCTGTTACTCCTGGAGCTGCAGAAGCCATCTGAATGCTCTTTTTTGCACCCTCCAATTGATCGCCTGAAGAGAGCCCTCATCTCCTCAAGGAGTTCTCCCCTTGTTTGCTGTTTCGGGATCAGGAGAAGCGAACACGTGTGCGGCTTGGCTGCTAACTGCTCCTGAGTGTCTGGGAAGTGAAATGGAGGTTGTGCCTAAAAGGTCTGCGGCTGCACCCATATGCAGACCTCTTCAGAAGTATCTCCCCTAAACTTAGTGAGACTTCTGACCGAACATACAATATTTGGGGCTATACGAATCATTCTAGAGCAATTAGAATTTCAAAACAGATGAAATGATTTTGCTTCTCTGCCAGCCAAAATCTGTAGTGGCAAAGCAAGTGACAAGGCTTATTTATTAAGCATCTTGAGAATTTCTGTTTTATATCTGTTTCTTTTTTCCTTCATGGCAATTCCCAGATGAATAAGAATCATTTTTTTCTGGGTGCACAGTTCCTTTTTCTAGCAACTGAACACACAGTCAACATTAGTTTGCCAAGGCCCATGTGCTCTCCCCCCCCCCCCCCCCCAGACACCAAAGAAAACCCTTGCTGTTACCTCAGGAGTGCACAACTTTTTTCAGGCTCAGTCCCGCTCTTGGCCATTGAGTGAAATGTCAAGCAGGTGGGGCCAGAGCTAGGAAGGTAACATGTAAAGCAGCTGAGGCGTCTGCCAGCAGAATAGCCCTCTGAAAACCGAAATGAATGGTATCAAATTTGGTGGGGCAAGAGAAACTGGCAAAAGAAATCTCAGGTTTAAAAATTGCTCAGATCTGGCTCCAGGCTGCAGAGGAAAAAAATCTGCCCAAACCCAACCTCACCTCAGTGCCTGCCTATGAGAGAGGCGAATGGGCAGAGCTCAGAATGTGATCGAGTAATACAGGAACTATCTTCATAGTTTAAGTCATAATTATTATTGTGGTTAAAAGATGGTAAACGATCTATATTGATAGATGAGCTGGCAAATTATTAATTATAGAAGCATTACTAGATTATATTAATCTTACTATTATTATGAGTTGATCAATGATTTAACGAAGAACTACTTTGACACCTTAAATATTGTAAGTAAAAGACGAACTGCTATGATGCGAGATAAATCAATGTTAGGAGCAATACTCTGACATACTATTATTATTATTGTTGTTAAAACAGAGTGAATGATGTATCTACTAGAGAAGGGAACCAGTTGACATGATGTTTTTCTGAGCATTGATGTATAATAAAAAAAATAAATAAAAATAAACTGTAAAAAAAAAGAGAGGTTACTCACTAAGACAATTTTAAAAAATAAGAATTTGTTGAGATGAAGTATATGTTTTCCATATGTTGTATTTTCTCCTACTTGAGAACACTTTTGTTTTCCTGATAAATGTGACGTTCTTAAATACAATAATCTATTTGATGGTAATAAATTCTTCCTGAGACTTTTAATATATTAATAAATATCAGTGGATATTTATTATCCATCAGAAGGTGGATTCAGCCACTAATCGATTTTTGATCAGTTAATCAATCCACTAAAGAGGTAGTATCTAGTTGGTTCACTCTGGCTTGTGAAAAAACACTTGTTAAATTCTGTTTGGGAAAACGGGGAATGAGAGAAGGCTAGATCTCGTCCCTCCCCCCATATGCACCCCCCATATATGTAACTGTTTTCCCAATTATCAGAGATCTCTTACCAAGAAGACAACTGCTGTTCTTCCCCTTTCTTAGTCTTAAATCTATGAAATATGTCTGATTGTCATCTCTTGCCACTGCATATCCAGGAATAGTGTATGACAGCTTAATCAGCTTCTTGTTATCAATCCACCACAGCACAAAGGAGCCCTTGAGCGAAGCGGGCTCCAAGCCATCGGCTGTGCCAAAAGCAGCACAGCCCCACCCACTCACAACGCTTTTCCCTTTTTTTTTCTTTTTTCTTTTGCCACCAATGACACCCTGTGAGGTGTAATACAGAGGCAGCTAGACTCAGCAAAGTCACCTTACAGTACTTTCTCGGAATGTAGTTTATTCCGTATTCCTTTAAGCTTTCCACTGTTACTCCAGAAGAACTAATTATTTTTGAGGAAAAATAGGTAAAATACTTCTGTGGGTGTGCAAAAGTCCCCACTGGAAATTGTTTCTATCCAGGAAAAGAGGAAATTGCTCAGAAATAGACACAGCTTTTTCCAAGCAGCCTTCTTTAAAACTGGGGGAACAAAGTAGGGTAATGGACAACAATTAAAGCGGATGTACAGAAAGGTGTAGCAAGTTTCATTCATGTTTCCAATAGGTTCCTAATGTCTCTAACCTCACGTATTCAGTCAAAAAGTGTGCAGGGTTTAGAATGCTTAACTAAATGTACAATACAAGTAAATACGCCGTTTCTGAATTTAAACACTCATCAAGAAGAAAATGTAAATGAAGGGGGGGGCTAGCAACTTCAGGTCTAGGTTTTCATACACAGAATAATATAAGGTTTTAAGACAGGGTTATTTAATAAATTTACTATAATCACATTCTATGATAAGCTTCATTTTCTTGATTTAAGACTCACTAGAAAATGTGTCAATGTATGAAAAGGCTTCAGTGTTGTACTCCCCAGGCTGATGAACTAATCATTATTATGATTATGATTATTACTGTTATTATTGGCACCCAACTGCAATGGACTCATGCTGTATTTGTGATGAAGGGTTTGAGACCCTTGGAATACAGCAACCAAACTAATTAAAGAATTTTGGCAGAGTCAGAAAATTCCACAAACATTTCTTCCTAGCCCTAGCAGCAAATGCATAATAACACATAAAACCAAACAATTTTCTACCCTTGGATGACATACAAAACCCTCTGGCTTCCTGTTTTATCAGGTTTGATGGTCTGTCAGCAGATTTTTTTAAAAAAATAATCGTTTAATTTGTGCTAAATGTCTGTCCAACTCTCTATTAATAAAAATGCTGATACTGAAATAAGTATGCAACAGCATTAAAATAAAAAGTATTTCAGTGTATATTGATTTAAAAAAAAAATACCCAAGAACATGCAGCATTTCCTAGGTTTTCTAGTAAACACAGTTTTAGCACTCTGTTCTTCCTCCAAATCTGCTGACTCACCTTAAAATATTTGAAAAGATAATTATGTAACTATAGAAAAACACATATTAAGTGTTTCAGTGCAGATATTATTTTTTTCCTGAGATTAGATTAAAATTTGATTACAATTTGAATCTGAGAAGACTCACCATGTTTTACAATGTCCACAATGCAGATGAAACATGGGGGCTTGTAAATAGATAAGGATTACTCCACCCCAAAATGTGAAAAAGGGAATTGCTAGAAAAAACTTTCAGCAGAGGAAAAATACTTCCAATCTGCCACTTTGCCAGTACCACCATGTTTCCACAATCTTGGCCTGACTGCTAACCTCTGCTTGTCTCTAGTAGTTTCTGGTATTTATGTAAATGTATGTATTTAACAACATTTTATACCACCACAGTTAAACAACTCTGGACAGCATGCAGAAGAATCTCAGACAGCAATTTCCCAACCACCCCAAGTCTAACAATAAAAACCAATATAAAATCAGATGCCCTACCTCTATCCTCACTAAGGATTAAACCATATAAAACCTCCCTAAAAAGAAACCTTTCTGCAGTCCGGGGTGAAGCATACCTCCAAGGCAGTGTGTTCCACAGGATAGGTGCTAATTTTTCAAGATAACCCAGATCAGGTAACAGACACCACAAGGACTACAGGAACCCTACTTTCTTGCTGCAGGGTATAACAACAGAATCTTGAAAGCCTGACAGAGATTCTCTTTCTCCCCTCTTATACTGAAAACAATCAAGGCTGGGCAATCTTGAATTTTTTCCTTGCCCCTTCCTGTCTGTCTGGGCTGAGCTGATGTTTACATAATGGTAGTTGATTTTTTTCTTCAAAGTCACCTCTGTCCTGCTCTATAGTAGGGGCCACTACTGAGAAGATCTGGGTTCTAGTCCATGTTACCCTCAGCTTATGTGCGGCAGGATCTATAGCAGCTCCCTTTAGATGTTCTGTTGGGATGGGCAGAATCATTATGGTCAAGATGGTCTCTAAGATAGCCTTAGGTATGACACAGTTTTATTTCATAGCTGTGACCTCTAGACAGCTTCCCACATCGCTTTCTCTTGTTACTCATAAAGCATTTCCAGGGAGGGAAAAGCTAAGGCCACCTCAAGATTTTTGTAGCCAACTAAGGGAAGGACAAGATGATACCCTGCTTCCAATTCCTTGTTTAGAAACAAGTAGATGGGCAGTTGAATCTTCTATCAGTACTGACAAGAGAGAGAAAGAGAGAGAGAGAGAGAGAGTCAGTCAGTCAGTCCACCGTCACAACTACAGGTAGCAAGATAATTTAAAGAGTGAAAGATAAGCTGTATACCAATACAACTTTGTTCCCAAATGGACAGAAACATCTGAGAGGCTGTCCTCAATATCTGCTTTTTGAGGCAACTGCTTCAACTCTTCCTAATTGTAGGGCCAGCACTGGAAAAGCTATTGTGCCATCTGTGAGTCATCACATTAATATGCTTGTATAGTTCTTGCTGTGTAAATATGACAAATGCACACATGCTATCAATGACACACGATAATTGATAATTTTAACACTGTTTTTTACATGGAAGTGCTTTTTGTGTGAAATAATCATCTCTTCTCGAGCTCAATATGTGAAGCATAATCCTTTTGTCAATCAGAGGGCTATTAGCCAGTTGGATTCGGTCAGCTTGCGTCAACCAGTTGTTATATTTCGCTTATAAACGTGAACAATTTTGCCTACGCTTCTTCGGGAGAGGTTTCATTCTAGGTCTTGACATTAGCCTACACATCTGCTCCAGACAGCTCAAGTACTGCATCTCCAACCCCTCTTCATCATGTGTGTGTGCATCCACATGGTCACCCAGGTTATCAAGTTTGCTATCATGTGGCTGGCTTGCAGTCATGATAAATCATCAGAACTGACTACTTTTTTTTAATAAAAATGTTATTATATTATATAGAAAATACAGTTAAAATACAAAACAGAGAGTACGGCAAAGAAAGAAGATAGAACTAAAAGAAAAAAGACAAAAACTAAAATAGTGAGAATAGAAGGAAAGATGAAAGTGACTTCCGACTATCTCCAATACAGATATAGATACAAATTAAAAGAAAATTAGTCTCTTACCACCAATTAATCCAAATTCACATTATTTCTATCAACACAAACCATCTAATCATTAAAACCCCCAATCAAAGCCTCATTTTTTCCCCACACAAGCACATAATCTAAGAAGGGTTGCCACGAGGAGACAAATTTAGAAACAGTATTATCTCTTATTAACACTGTTAACTTCGCCATCTGAGCCAAGTCCATTAATTTAATGATCCATTCTTCCACTGTAGGTATTTGTGGATCCATCAGAACTGACTGTTGTCTAATTTAGATACTGTAGGTTATTGGACTCTTGAACGAAGTGGCTTTCGCTTATAAACGTGAACGATTTTGCTTTTAGAAACATTCTTAACATCTAATCAAAGGGCAAGTTGCTCTCTTCAGACTACCCTCTCTGAAATAAATTCTGAATAAGATCTGAAGACCTTTTTTTCCCCTCAAGGAAACACTTTTATATATTTGGGATTTTTGCCTGACCTGCTTAAAGACAGAATATTTCCTAAAACTTTTCTCCTGTGGAGGACTGTATGGTTGCACAGCTATCTTTTATGATCTTAGAGTTTTCACAAGACTTTTGTGTTTGGAGCAAGAAAATTTAAAACATTTCCCCCCTCCCCCCTTAGAACTGAGCTGAAGGCAGGGTCTTGGCAGAAGAATTTATAATTCCCCAGGTAAACTAGAATTTCCCAATATATCCCAAACTATGGTATGTCAATAGATTCAGCCTCTTAATAGTAGCCCAACCTTTTCAATTTAACGTAATTTAATTGTCTAAGGTAGGGGATCTTGGAAAGGTAGGACATTTTGTTTTGTAGAAATAAGTCCATTCAGTTCAATGGATTGTATTTCTACACAGGTGTTATTGTTAACTATTTATCAAGAATTACGTCTGATTATAATTTATGTTGTATTTTCATTATGTATGTGTAATTTTTGTGTGCTGAATAGGAAGCAGCAGAGAAATAGATGTCCACATATTATCAAACCTAATGGCTGGGACATATTACAAATGGGAGAGGGCAAAGAGTATGCGACTGTACACTCCAATCAGCAGGATCTCTCCATCTTTTTTGGAGGGAGAGTAAAAGGTTGAGGGATCATCATCTTCCACAGCCCAATAAAAGTCAACCTGTGTTTGCTTCTTACAAACGCATCTGTACTTCTATTTAGACTTCAATTACAGAAACACCTATGGACAATTTTCTGCTTCTTGGTGTATCTGTCGTTCTCAAGCAGAAACTAGGGAAGTCACCTTAATGTTGAAGCTTATTAGAAACAAAGTGATGGGACTATTTTCATACCACCATGAAGTCAAAAAGGTAATTATGGGAAATTCCATAGAAATAGGTTGGCAAACCTTCCATAAAGGGAAGCTTGAATATTTTACTGCTTTTTCTCCTAGGGTATAGGGTATAAGAGTTTAACTCTATCACTCCGTGCCGTTTCCCAATCTAAACAGTCTATCCATTCTTGTAAACTGATTTTATTCAATTGGGAGAGTGTGGAGTATATCATTCAACTCAACAGAATGAACTCCCAAATCAGCATGTATAGGTTTGCAAAGATAAGCCCTTTTAGCTTAGTTTGAATCATATCCAAAATGTATGGTTCCCAGCATTAGGACCTTAAAAGATTATGTTGTAGCTTCTCAGAGAATAGGAAAAAAAAGTCCTGAAGATGATGTGACTGAAATTCTAGACTGGGCCTTATATGGGCTGCAAAGCTATTGAAAAAATCTGCTGTATAGAGTTAAATAATTACAATAAAATAAAGCAAGCTTTTATAGTGGTCTATTAAAAAACAAAGTCAATACAAGGCACGCTGTGGAAAATGAGTCACGCCATACTTCAGGGGAAGCAATGGCAGACTGAAGACGGCTCCACAAGAGCAGAGCTGATGGCCGTGGCAGAAAGAGGAGCCAGTGAATGGATTGGCTCCTCAGAATTCCTCTCTGGATTAAGGAGAGGACTAGGATCACCCACAACTTTGCTCCATACAGAGACTTCCCACAAAGAGAGAATAAAATAGCAATCCCTGGTGTTATTTTATTATCTGGGAGCGAAGGGAAAGTCATCTCACCTAAGCTGTGGTTTGGCACCTTTAAAAGGACACTGGGTTTGTACACCCCTTTCTTAACCACTTTAGGAAATTGCTTGTTTATGGCTTTTTGAATGTTAAGAACCTTCAGAAAGGCAAGTTTCATTACACTGGGTGAGTTTACTTCTATCCTTGACGAAAGAAGTTTCATGCAAGTTTAAGGACTTAAAAAAAATATTTTTGAATAAACAGCAAAAGGGTAACTAGAACATTGATTTTGGAAAGTTATAAACAGATTAAGGGGCCAGATGGACTTGAAATAAGTTTTTGAAATTAATTACAAGAATACTTCCTGTGGGTTGTTTAAAATTTTATAAAAATATATATATATGAAGATTTTGAAACTAACTGTAAGAAATCTTCCCATGGGAAACTGTTGTTTATTAGAAAAAAAAGACATGATAAGAGGGGACTTTGAAGGTTGACTAGAGGGAACCAGAGAGAACTAAAGATTATAATTAAAGGAGAAGAGACCATTAATACAGAATGGAACAATATTATTTGACTGTGGAAGAATTCAAGAATATTTGAACAATGCACTCAGAAATTACTCTTAAGAATGACTGCTATTATAAAAATGGATTCAAAAGAAGTTATGGAAAAGGAGCAGATTTTACTGGATAAAACAGACTGAGGCTGATTTGAATGTGGATCATAAAATGGATTTTAAAATGTCAGGCTACAAGAATGATATGGAAAATGATGTTACAATGGATTTACAAATGAAACTAGCTGATGTCTTAATAAGGAGACATGCAAATCATGAATCAGAAGAGTGACTTGGATAGCTTTCTTATCTTGGATTTACAAGAGACATGCTAAATTTGTGAAGGAGTTTCTGAGAGGAGACAAAGAGAAAATGATAAGAAATCAACTTATGGAACGCTATTTGAAGGGATTAAAGATTAAGGTTCTTAAAAATAAATGGAAGGAATACAAAGTGGGTTTATCTGATCAAGGTTAAAATATATATGTTGTTGTTTCTGATAGCTCTTAATGGACTTTTTTTGACTAGGCCTGAATTACGAGGTTTTAAAGATTTATTTATAGATAGAGATAAAATATGGGAAGAAGATTTTTTTTGCTATATTTTTAGAGAAAGTGATAAGTTACTATGTTAAAAGTAAAGTAAAGGAATATAAAACTGATTTATTTGATTAAAGTTAAAATATATGTGCTATTATTTCTGGTAACCCTTAATGGACTTTTGCTGATTAGCACTGAATGATGAGGCTTTATAATGTGTTTATTGATAAGAGATGAGATTTGGGTAAGAGATCTTTTGCTGAAATATCAGAGAAGGTGATAATTTACTGAAGTTGTTTGTACTTGCTTGATGGAGGGGAAAGTCATTTCTTTATATATCTTTTTTCTTTTTTTTCTTTTACTTTTTTTCTGCACTTTGCATTTTTTCTTTTTAATCAGTTAACTCAGAAGGGCAGAAGGAAAAAGCTGAGAATTTAAACTCTGACATTCAGATATATAAACACTCTGAATTCTTCCTGCTTGAGCAGGCAGCCAATGATTGTGTTAAGACTACATTCTTCTTGGCAGCAAAGATTCTAATTTATTTTTTAGTGATTTATTATATCAGGTTATATTGCTGCCCCTGTCACAATTGCAACTCTGGGTGGCACACATAGGATTAAAGTCAAATAAAAGCAACAATTAATAATGAAATAAAGGTAGCCAAGAACAAACCCAATTCAAACCATAAAAAGCCCAAAATCACATAAGCAGGCTCACTTAACCTTCAGATCACATGCCCGAGGGAACACCCAGGTCTTCAAGGGCTTACAAAATGCCAGCAGGGTCAGGGCCTCATGAATCTCAGGGGGTATGGTGTTCCCAAGGGCAGAGGCTGCAAAAGAGAGGGCACACGTCCCAGGTCCTCCAGATGGCACTGTTTAATACATGGAACCTAGAGCATGCCCATCTGTCTAATCAGGTTTTGAGAATCTTCCATCAAGTCAAGCCAATAGGAAATAAGTGAGTATCTGTCTGAAGAGCTGTAATTGATTGCCAAGCCTTGCCATGAAACCTGGTACTCCAGATATTTCTAGTCCACAATTCCCAGTAGATGCAGTTACCACAACTCATAGATTAGCAGCATCGTGAGAACCACACCTCAGCTGCAGTAGCCCGACTTTCCATCTGATTCCTCTTCTTCATTAATCCAGTTGGAGGTTAGTGGTGCCATCCTAGTTGCACAGTACAGTTTCAGCTCACCGTGACACAATCATGATCAGTTTGATACAGACTGAAATGGATGCAGGTAGCAAGGATGGGTTGAAAGGTTCAACCTCTCACAGAGGAATTAGCTATAAAACAGCCTAAAATTATATGACAGAAAGATTTCTGATTTATCTTAGAACTGATTCTGACTTGTAGTTAGGACTCATCTTTAAATAGCACACTATATAAAATCAACTATATTTCTCCCCTAATGCCAAATCACTTTCCCCTCATTTGCTTTCTACTATTTTCTCCCTATACAGTTACTCAAAGGCAAAGCACTTATGTCAGAATAATGTGGGATATCTGAGTAAATATTGAAAGATCAAGTGCTTTTAAACGGCAAAATGCAAGCTTTATTATCCTATTATGAGTCCCACAGCTATCACCAAAACACTACTTTATGAACCTGACAACTTTCATTTTAGAAACTAAACACTGGAGAACCATCATGTTTCTATCTGCCTCCCCAGAACTGTCAGCAGAATGATCTAGGATCTCCCTTTATGTATGCATATATGAATATGAAAATTATTCAAGGCTGTTCTGATACTCATCCTCACTCTAATGCAGAACTGATGAAGAGCTAGTCATGTTTATCACTGTCACTTCTGCTATTGTGAGGTCTTCCCCTTTTACTGAATTTGTTTTCTTGTGGGAGAGAAAGCAAAAAAGTGAAGAGACAGGAAGAACTCTAGATATTTTTGGTGTCAAGAAATTACAGGAAACAAGGAGACTTTTAAAACTGGCAGCTAACCAGTGATCCTGCTTCAAATTCCCTAAAAGTCACAGATTCTGATTAAGATATAGTTTGGTTCTCAGCTGCCAGTGCCAATGGTCCAGAACAGTACAGCTTTGCTGGAAGTTGCTCAAATCTCTTGATGTCACATGCAGTGCATTAAGACTGCTTGTTTTTCTACACGAAGCATGCCAGAGTAAAAGAATAATGTTTAATAGCCATTTACCTTATTTTCCAATCCCAGCTATATTTTCTCCAGGTTTTTCATTGTAGTTTTTCTTTGGGGGAGGGTGGGTGGGGGGGAAGGAATACTTTAAAAATTATTGTATAAGCCCAAATAAACATATGTTTGCTTTGTGCATCTATGGGGATGGGCATCTGCGGGGGGGGGGGGGAAATGAAAAAAAACCCACATTGCATTATCACCCTAATGCAATAACACTGCCATCAGTTGTTGTTATCCTGGTATTATTGTGGTTTGCTGCCAACATTATTGCCTATAGGGACTCTCTTAGCTTTCTTCTGGCCTACATATATATTGTAAAAAATATGTCCTCTCCCAATGCTCCCAATATATCCCATATGGCAAGAGGAGTTCTTAAAGAAAAAGAAAGTAGTCCCTATTGGTGTGCCTATCTGTTCATGCATGCACAGGCGTAAAGATGCACCAAGTTCTTTGGAACTGTTGAGCATAGAAATTACATAATAAAAATTAGATGTTTTGTGATATGTATGTACACTGCCAAACAATAAGGTTGTCCAAGTGGCTCCCATAAAAGAGAGTAACCCAAACCAATACACTGTATCTTAAATTTACATTCTGTATAACTTTACCATTGAGAATAAGATTTGGATAGATCATTTCCTAAAACACTGAGTACCTATTTTCCTTAAAAATACTCTAGTGACTTGTTCTCAGAGTATCTCATATGTCATATGTACTTTCTGGGTGCTGCACGTGGGTGGATTTTATAATTCCAAGCTGTTATAATTATACACTTGTCTGTGGTGGATATAGTAGATTTGCAGTTTCTTCCAACAGTAATTGGCTGTATGTGCACTTTAATTTGATTGACTTTCACAAATCAGGTATATTTAAGATTATTTTATTAGGACAACCAATTTCCTTTCTTTCTCATCACTCATTCCACAAGAATCCAAGAATTCTTGCTGGCAGCCAGACCTCCTGGAACCACAACGGAGCAAAGCATCAGCATCTTGTGTAGGATGCTGCCAATGGCATTAGTGTCTGTGATGACACTTTGCCTTCCCTGCACTGGCCCTGTACTCTACAATTCACAATCTCTGCGTAGCTTTCTCAGCTTCACACTGCCTTCCACACCCTATCTGGTCACTGCAATCACCCACAAAATTACATCAGCTAATTTTGCTTTGTATGTTCTATGGAATTCATAACCACAAAATACATGTACACAGAGCAGGTTGTTCACTTCAGAAAGCATCAACTACCCATGAGCAAATAATCATCTTCAAGAAATACAAACTGTTTTTCCTTGACAATCCTTTTTGTTTAATTAAAACTAAAATTATATTTGGACTTCATGAAAATATTAGAGGTGAAGTCTGAACATTTAATTCTTCCTTCTCACATGCCAGAATATATTGATAGAGAAGCTTGTTTCAGGATTATTAAACAAATACATGAAGAAGACACTGGAAGAATGCAAGGTGCTAACTCTACTCTTTTGATGACCCCTCCTTTGTCAATGTGACTCAGTCAAACACATAACTGAATGGAAATCAGAAAAAATGTGAATTCCACCTGGTCTTTGCAATAGCACGTGGGGAAGGAAACCCAGCATAATCCTGCATGGGAAAAAAGAGCTAGTATTTCAGACATATACATAGAATTTTTGTATCTCTCTATACCAAAGTAAGTTTCATTGATCTGGTTCACACTTCACTCTAAGCCATGGTTTGTTGAAGCTTAAGTTATTGAGCAAATCTCAGTTGGTTGGGTCCTGGCAAGGCCCAAACAAAAAGTGCATTCCCCAGGCCAAAACGTGCTGCCCATCCTTCCTCTAACTGAAAGGCAGCCTGGTCTAACTCCAGTTTAAAAATAAAAAACCTTAACAATGGAATATGGGGCTTTTATATTGTTAACCAGCAGATTGAGTCAGCAGGTGCATAAATCACCATGTGCTTCTAGATAAGGCTTTTACTGTGCTGTTTCCTTGCCTTAGTTGTCCACTTTTACACTTGCATGTGCACCCAAGCAACAAGGACTTTGATTTGTAACTCCACTGCTTTTTTTAATCTCTCATTTCTTTTTTCCCATAATATTTGTATCACAGAGACATAAATATGCACACACACAACTTTAGGAAGATGGAACAACTGCACGATTCCTTCTGATTGTGCTTTCTGTTATGCCAAGAAAGCAACTACCTGTCTAGAAACATTCCTAGTCATAATCTTCAACACTAGGGTGATATGCCTGGAATTGCTAGTGAATTATTTCCAAATGTACATCTTGGTCTATAAATTAGCATAGGGAAATTTCAAGCACTTCCTTATACTCTTTTACCCTCTTGTTTGGTGATGTAATCTTGGAACTCAGCTGCTAAGTAACATCCAAGTGCTAAGGAGTTCTGTTGGACTAAATCGATGTTTCCACACATCTTAAAGTTATCAAGGTTGAGATACACTGGACTAAATTAATGAATACAGAAAGCACTAAAAAGAGAAGAGTCCTAATGGGGAAACAGGAGGACCCAAGAAGTTGAGAGTAGGAATATCAGATGAAAGAAGTAATGAGGAAATAAAAGAATGAAGAGCCCAAATAAAAGGTGGGAGAGAAAATGGACTGATACTCATTTTTCCAGTTACAAGAGAAACAAAACAGACCTGTATAATATCCTCTCTAATTTATTTTATATATTATATTATATTATATTATATTATATTATATTATATTATATTATATTATATTATATAATATTATATTATATTATATTATATTATATTATATTATATTATATTATATTATATTATATATATACATATGTTGTTATAATTTCCAAGATAAAAGAATCTATGTCTATATAAGGCTAATTCTCTGAAAGATTCCTTAATTCGCCTGCTTCATTTTAATTTGCTCAAGTCTCTGAGTTTATCTTGGGGAAAATGTGGGAAATATTGGCTTAGTTAATCTTGGCAACAACTTCAAAAGACAGAACTACTGGCTGGGCAGGAACAGATTCAGTGAGCAAACTCTTTTCCATCCAAAACATATGCCAATCATAATTGGCAGGATATAACATGAACGTACCCTAACATTAAATAAAGTTCAATTACATAAGAAGGCTCAACAATGAAGACAAAGTTTACTCCAAGTCTCTAAAAACTGCATATTATTATGCTATCACCAGAGGAGAACCTTGCCCATTTACCACAGGAATTTGCTTCTGCTATTAGACATTTCAAGAGATCAGCCTAGGGACTAGGGGCCAGAGAGGGCTGACCTTGCACAGAACCCACTCCAGCATTAAAGGGAAGAGTTCAAATTCCACTGGATTCATGTTCTCTCATGTTCATCCTTCCCCCCAACTTGCCACTGTTGCTTCATTAAAAAAAAAAAAAAAAGAACTTATGAAAACACTTCAATCAAGGCATACATAAAATATAATCTTCTCGTTAAAAGAATTCACAAATGGAGGCTCTACAAGGTGGAATCAAAATCTATATGGTATATGTAAAAATGACTCCTCCTCCTCCTCAAATACTCTCACCTCTCATATTAGCCTCTTTGGAGAAAGGCCTTAATTGCAGGAAAATAAGGAACAATGTTCCTGCAATTAAGGGCTTCCTCCAAAGAGGCTTTACACAGCACCATGTAGCACCTCCCAAGAGGATAATTAACTTTCCTCCAGCTCCCCTTGGTATTTAGAACTTACAATTGGTCCCAATGCCTCTGTGTTTACCTTGAAAACAACTGCAGTTGCCAATGTGAAATTAAATGGTGGTCCAAAAGATATACGGCATAGCTTCCCCTAGAGCAGGGTTTCCCAGACCGTGAGGTGTACCTCCCTTGGGGAGGTGCAGATGGAGTCCAGGGGACGTGTGAAGAACCTTTTAGTTACATGGGTACAATAAACTCGCCTTCCCAAAACTTTAATTGTATTATTTTCACTGTTCATTGGTGTTCATTGTGGTGTTTGGAGTTTTAGGGGAGATGTGTTCATTAAGATTATACTAAAGGGAGGTGTGAAGACAAAAGGTTTAGGAACCTCTGCTCTAGAGATATGTCATTTATTGCAGGGATGAGTAACCTTTTGATAGCCCAGAGTTTAATGTTTCTGAGGGGCCAAGTATGTGGATGGAATGAGGTTTCTTAAAAGTTACGTACCTATCTAAGGGCCTACAATACCACTGTCATGTGTTTCTCACCTGAAAATGAGAAGAAACTGTGTTCTCAGTTTTCAGACATTTAAAGTAATTAAAAATAGTATGGATGTGCCTTAAACTGAGAGCCAGTTTGGTGTAGTGGTTAAAGGCATTGGCCTAGAAAACCAGGAGCATGTGAGTTCTAGGCCTCCCTTAGGCATGAAAGCCACCTGGGTGACTTTGGGTCGGTCCCCCTCTCTCAACCCAGCCCACCTCACAGGGTTGTTGTCGCAGGTAAAATAGGAGGCAGGAGTTTTAGGTATGTTCACCACCGTGAGTTGGTCAAAAATAAAAGTGGGATTTTAAAAAAAAATCTAATAAATGAGTAATTATAATAAATATGTTTTTAATTGAATTAATTTGTAAACATTGATAAGCATAATAAATATGTTGGTGATCAGAGGAGTGCAAAATGTTTCAGATTTAAACTTAAAGGGGACATTTCAAACCGGAAATAGGGTATTATGCATTCTAATGGTTTTGCATGTTTCTACTGGTACTATTCTTATTCATTTCTCCCCCCAATTTTTTTTCAGCAATGAACCCTCAGTTTATCTACCTCCTCATTTTGGACAGTATAACTGATAGGACTACTACATCGGTAACTTTAGCTTTAAAGCAACAACAACAAAATATTCTTGTTTCACTAAGCCTTCTGAGATCGGGAATGGTCCCTCACTATGTGAAATACAATTGCTATGGCTTTCTTGTTGTTTAATCATTTGCTTTGAAGGTACTTTGGTTATGAGGGCATATGGTGACTTTGGGCCAGTAACTCTCACTCAGCCCAACCTACCTCATCAGATTATAGGAGGAGGGAGCATTATGTACACCGCCGTGGGTTGTACAAAATAAACATGAGAGGGATAGAGATGGGGGGAGGGGAGAGAGAGAGAGAGAGAGAATAAAATAAATGAGGATTTGTTTTAACTGGAAGGACCTTTGATAATACTGTCCCAGCAGAGAAGCCTGTGACTAGCCTTGTCTGCCCTTGGAACCTAAGCAGGGCTGGGCTTGGTCAAGGCTTGGATGGGTAATTTTCAGGGAATATCAGGATTGTAGGCTAGATTAGGAAATCAGAAAATCTTCCCAGAAGGTGGCAGTGGCAAATCACTTCAGTCTTATTGCCAAGAAAATTACATGGGTGAAAATGACATGAAATCATCAGGAGTTAAGTTTGACTCTGAAGACTTTTCTTTTGAAAATATTAGGGTGGAAAAACAATTTACTAAATGAAAGTATACACGTTATATCATATAGGCGGCCTTATAAAATGTTCAAATAAAGGTTTCTCTACTGTAAGTTGCATGTATCTTTTCATACATAACTGTCCATATACACACTTTTTTCTAAGACAGTTTGAAAGTTTGTCTTTCTTCATGATGATTGGTTTTGACAGTTAGCGTAAGCAAGTTCTGTGGTGCGTGAACGGAGCACTGACAGTGCGCACAGCTTACTGTGAGTGACCCCCGAGGTCCTGTAGAATTAAAATAAACACCTGAAAGCGAGGAAAACCTTGCCAGATACAAACTGTCTGTTTGCTCTTTTTGTTCTTCGTAGGAATGGAAAGCAGGAGCTCAGTGACACAGTGCGTGTGGTCCTTGACAAAGGTCCCTCGTTCATTTTTCTTAGCATCTCCTGGCGAGGAAGAACTGGGACATCCATCTGAGACCTCGGAGAGCTACTGTAACCCAAGACAGTCAGGGTAAACACTACTGGATCAGACTCAGCTGGACTTGATAGAAGGCAGATATGTAGTTGTAGTTTGTTTAGTATAAAATAACTGGGAGTCAAAAAAGTGTAGAAATACCTCGTGCATTTGATTTCCGTCTACAAAGGTTTATGAGCCTCTTGATTTTCTGTTACTACAACAACAAATACAGACATCTGCATCTCCTAGTAACACCCTTGTTTCAGCCCAGGTTACAAACATATCTTATACTACTCAACGTTGTAATATATTTTTCAGCATCATCCTGTTGGGTGCTATATACACATCTTTAAATACACTTTTGTACATCTCCAGGAGGATCCACTAGGGGCCAGTTTTCACATCCATTAGGCTGTGGCTAATAATCCTTTCCATGAGGGTTGCTCCTAATATTTGATTAGCATGCTAGGAGTAACACCTTTAAACCTGAACAGAGCTATGGCTGAAAAGTGAGTGGAGCACCTATGTTTGTTGAAGAACATAAAATTAGCACACTTCTTTCACTGGATAGAGGTATTTAAAATGTGAGAAGCTGCTTTGGCTGAAAAATTTAACATGACAAGTTTTGAAAACTCTACAATGAGGATAAGTGTATTCAAATTTGATCACAAATTATCCATATTAACAATTTTTTTTCCTAGATTAGCTTTGTACAAATAGATATACTTAATGAATATGGATGTTTAAAATGAGTATGGATGTTTGGCATGTATTCACATATATGTTTTCAAGTAGCTATTTTTCCTTTTTTTTTTTTTTTAATTTGCTTTTGATCTTGTTCTTGGTTTATCTTTTTTTAAACACTGAATTTATTAGTTTTGGTCTTTATATTTTGTTTAATAAAAAAGCAAATATGTTTTATAAAGAAACATATGAGTAATTTATTGGTAGTTTACAATCTTATATATCAGAATTCCCAGCGCAGTCAACAGAATGTTGTAATGTTTGGTGTGACAGTGGAGGAAAATGATTGAATACATGTACAGTCACATTAACCATATTTAACTGTGTTAACGCAATGCACATTAACTGTTAACAACAGGACAATCAATATAACTTTTGTCTTGTAATCAAAATATTGTTGGTTCAACATCCAACAAGAAATTGTTTGAGAACCAGGTTGATGTAGTGGTTAAGATCACAGGTTAGGAACTGGGAGCATGTGAGTTCTAGGTCTCCCTTAGGCATGAAAGCCAGCTGGGTGACTTCGGGCCAGTCCCATTCTCTCAATCCAGCCCATCTCACAGGATGGTTGTTGTGGGGAAAATGGGAGGAGGAATGTATGTATGCTGCCTTGACTTGTACAAAACAAAGGTGAGATATAAATAAATTAATTTAAAATGTTATCCACTGTCATCTATTTCCTTCTCCTGGCCCTCCCTCTTTTTGGTGCGTGTCCCCTGGCATGCCATTCAAATAATATTTTTGGACCCAAACACCGTACGTAGTATAGGTTTTCCATCCACCCAGGTTTTTCTCAAACATATCCTATTTTATTCAATATTCTGTCCATCTGGAAACCCAAAATCTGGCAAAACATCCAGGTTTCAGAGGTTGGCTGGAACACATCAGTGTAAGTGGGAGCACTGCATTTTTTACAAAGACACTGTAAGTAGAGGGTATGCAGAGAGAAGTAAAAGAAGTCTTTTGCCAGATGATGGAGAAGAGTGGGATGGGTTTGAATTATTGACAGGGGAAGCCAGAGGAGCTAAAAAGAAAAAATAATTGTAGATGTCCCGTCACCAAGGAAGACACATGGCATCTCTCCATCCTCTGACTTATTGGAAGGTGCTGGCATGCTTGATGGGCATTCTAGCTCCTGAAATCCCATAATTCCTCCGTTCCTTTTTCTTAGAATCAGCTGTATCTCCTTGTAACCCAGACCACGCTGGCTGGCAGTGCTGCAAATTGTAGCCCAACCCGATTGGAGGATGCCAAAAAGGGGAAGAATTTCTGATGCAAGGAGAAACGTAAGGAAGCTCATCTCCTACAAAGAGACGACAGAGCTACACTTGAGCTTGCCTGTTTTAAAAAGACCCCAGAAACTAAACTAAACAAAATTCCTGCATGGAGGTCATGTGACTACCATCTTTACTCTTCTAACTGCTCCTCTGCCTTTTTGCTAATGCTTTGTTCTGTTGACTCTTTCCTTTAAGCCTTGAGAGACAGAATATCTGCTGGAATATAAATGCATAAATAAATAAATGCTGCACACCATGCTATATTCATCTACAAACATTTTTAGGAAAAGCAGTAAAGTCTAATAAAATTATTTGATTGCTAAAATATGAATATGGTTGATCCTGGGCTGTAATACTTTTTAAAAATGCAGTTCTTGTTTCTGGCATCAAACAAGTTGGCTTTGTTCACAGATATTGTATGAAACAATAGCAAATGCAAAAACAACTCCTGAAATTAGTTTCTTACATATGGTGATAAAATAAGGTCTTGAAATTATTGGAAGATTTGAATGTTGATTACAACATGAATTGATCTGTATTGCGTTGGAAGAGAAAATAGTTTTATGAAGAAGGAAAATAACTCCCCCAAAGGCAGAACCAGGGTAGACTTGACAGTCTAAGATGCAAAACAATAATACTCTTTTATGATAATTGGGGAAGTGGAATTTCTTTCTATCATTTCTTTTTTTCCCCCCTATCATTTCTTTGTAAAAATTTTGATGCAAAGACATGCTATCATGTGGAGTAAACATAACATGTGAGTAACTTCCTTAGTGGTTTGCAAAGACCTGGAAGAAAAGCACAATACTAAAAAATTTCACTGCATTTGTATAGTCATCAAGTCAACCATTTTTGATATATTGTCTTTGCCATGTTATAGGGCATGACTACATATGGAGGCTCCTTTAACCTAGGGTGTGCTCATGTCAGTTGTTCTCCCTGGCATAGTTTACTTTCACATTTTCATCATCCACCATCTTGAACTTTAGCAGTAGTACAAAATTAAATCAAAGAAAAAAATCGTAGCTCAAGTGTGCCAACAAACAAGAAAGCCAACAAACCTAAAAGCTAGCATAGTTTTAGATTACCATAATGATAATCTAAAAATCTTATTCAAAAGAAGATGCTCTGTAACTAGCCTGAAAGTACTAGTAAATGTATAGCTCTCTAATCTTTCATTTAGGACCACCATATCTTAAGATCAGCAAAGAGCACAGCACAGTAATAGTTCACATCAGAATATCTCCACATCAATTAAGTGTTTTTGTTACCCACTTCCCTATCATGGCAATAGGTTTAATATATGCATTAAGCTCCTTTATGCCAATATTTAATGCTCTCGTGTTTTTTTCTTAGGCAGACCAGATCTGGACTGCATTAATCCAGAAGACCACTAGACAGCAGAAAACTAACTCTCTGCTTCTATCTAGTAGCCATATATGGTATGGCTACTCAATCTCAGAATTTGATGAAAAGTAACCTCCGCTGAATGACCTTATACTGTATATTCTAACAACTCATACCCATACAATATGAAATAAAATTTACAGGAAATAGGCAGTCATACATCCACTCAAAAATAAGTCTGTTGAGTTCCATGAAACATATTCTCAGGTTAGCATGTAAATCAGGAGTAAGCACGTTGATGTTCTCAAAAATTTTAGAATATGTTGCCTACTGTCCCTTGATGTTGGTAACACTGATTGATGCTGATGGGAACTGAAACACAAAACACCTGCAGATCTCAGGTTGCCCATCTTCCTTCGAAAGTACAAGACTATAAAGGTGCATTCCTGCAGTGCTCAGCTTATTATACGCTTGAGTGCTCTAGTCCACAATTATCCAGCTGATTTATACAAATGTTTTAAAACTGCGTCGGCAGGGAAGAAGGAGAGGCAAATGCTTTTGGAGATATTTGAAAATGCACATTACAAATTCTGTAATTGTAAAGCAACATAAATATTCACACACAGAAAAATAACAGTATACCACTACGAACGCTACTAATAACAATAATGGGATTATATCAGAAAGAACAGATGTGAGAATGGAGGAAAAAAGCTAACTGCCATTGGAATACCATATTGGGTTTTGAGCTAGTAAAAGTAATTGAGTGGAAGGAGGAACAGCTCCATTTCTCTGGCAGACATAGCAAAAATTCAACAGCTGAACTTACCATATTATGCCAATCTCATTAATAGGTCCAAAAGAAGCTCCCTGAGCCATAATTGTCTATGCTTTGCTTGCAGTGGGAGCAGTTAAGGTCATAGCAAAAGAAGCTGAAGTAAAGCCAGAAAAGACTTCAACAGCTCTTTTGGTTTGTTCCTAACCGGCATCCAATCAAGTAGATAGTGACACTGCCAAAGTTTAACTAAACTGTATTTGGCCTATCCTGGCTTTGGACTTTGAGATATCTGTCACAGGCTGTACTGACAAAGTGCTAAAGATCCATTCAGCTGACCCCCGGGGTCAATCCCAGCCCACCAGTTCCTGCTCCTGCAGGTGCTTCTAAGTCTGTTTCTTTTCTCTGGGTCCCCCTCCTTTTCCCCGACTGGTACCCTGGGACTTGGCCATTTTGACTATGAATCAAATCAATTCCTTTTCTCTACTGATCTGAACCCCTTAATGGAAGCAAAAAAGTCTTGTTCCAGAGGCATGTTGCCCTTTGATCCAGGCCGTTATATCACCAAACATTTGGTTTTGGTTTAGCGTGTGGTTTGCAAACCAGGGATTATCGCTCAGGGTTACATATGAACCTGATCATTATGGCTGGCACAAACCAAGAAACACAAGCGAAAGCTTAGTGCAACTCTACAAATGCAGCCACAGTTTTTGAAAGAAAAACTAGGATCTTTCAAAGGATGCATTTTGAGTAGCTACCCCATGTGACACTTGGAAGGAGCACTGCAGGGATGGCATGGCCGAGCAATTAAATTGCTGAAGCATTTGGCTGCAGCAGCAAAGTAGACGGCGACTCTTTGGCAGGAAGAATATGCTGCAGATATTTAACAAGAAGATGCTGACACGGCAAGTGGGAGAGTAAGGGTGCCACACGGCACCATGGAAGTTTCCTGTGTCCCAGCTTCTGCCCGAGAGGTTTGTTTGCGTTTTCCACCTTCCATATCCATTCGGGGCCAACCCATGCAGATGCAGTCCGGTGTTACTCAAAAATGCAAAGATGGCATACTGCCTATGAACGTACTATACCAAGTCAAACTAATGATTGATCTATGCTAGTATTGTAGACGTGGATTATCTTTTGTTTGTCTGTGGTTTTCTTCCTTGCAGTTCTATGGATTAAACCAAAGACCTTTTACCTAATATTGTGCTGTTTAACCCTCCTTCACTGCTGGTCGAGGGTAGAAGAGGCCTAATCAGGGATGTTCACAGGGTGTAGTCAAAATGGTGGTCATGATAATGTGACTGAAGCTTCACCTGTTTTTTATGAGTGCCACATGCCCAACACACATAAAAGTCAGGCAGAGTTTGATAACACTCTTATGGCCATCATCTTGATCTTTTTGACCACAACCTGCAGATGACCTGATTTTCTTCTTAGAGGTGTTTCTCCGCATGAACTTCTAATATCAACTGTTGGGAGACACAGAAAAGAAGGCTGAGGTACTCCGTGTGTGTGTGCGCGCACCTGTGCATGAGAGAGATGTCTGAATGTCTATTCTAGCTGGACTGTTTTTTGCTTTAATTATTATTCTTTTTCTTAGCATACATCATTTTTAATGCATTCTTAATGCATCCACTGCATTTTATGTTTGTTGTAAGCTGCCATCAGAACTATGGTTAAAATTAAGATATTTTTATGGATCATCCACTGTGCTAACTATGTTTCATTTAACCATAGTTTACTGAATAAATAATTCAATAAAATAATAAAATTCAATAAAATAAGTCGTAAACTGATTTACAAGCCACAGTGACTGGGTTCATTCAGTATACTTCACCAAAACAACTTAGCATGAATCTGTGAACCCAGGCTCAGTTCCCCTTGGCGTAACATTAGGACTAAGTAGACAATAATACTGGTTCGAAATAGCCATTTTCTGAACCAATACAATGGAGTTTGCAAATTGTCCTTCTACTTTAACTCAAAAACAAGTTCCTTAGAATTCTGTGGAGCTGAATCCATCCAAGTAAGTTTGCCCAGGATTACAGTGTCTCTGTTCCTCCTTAAAAAGTTTGACAAAATAATTTGTCTCCTGAGTAGAAGCCAGTCTAGATATTAAGCTAGACATTTTAATGTCTAGCTTAATATCTAGATTGGCTTCTACTCTGGCTCATCAGGAGAGAAATTATTTTCTTTTGTTTCTGCATGACCTTGTGGCTATTGCTGTTGCAATGGATGGGATATTAGGCAAACATTAGTTACTGTGGTGCTTTGAACATTTTATCAATGTCATTGGAAACATAAAATGAAGTTAATCAAGTACTCAAAATTTACCTAGAAAGAGAAAAGGGGAACATATCTGAAATTATGAATGCAGAGAGGAAAGATGATTGAAGGGTTGGCCACTTTTGGCCATGTTTAAATGATACAGGAAAAATACACCACATTTGCCATGGTACAGAAATACAATAGCGGAACACCACATTATATAGCTGTGCAAAGCTTCAGTTTGAAGCTATGATTTGAAAGTGTAGACCAGATATCTGAGCTTCAGCAAGCGACTGAAAAATGAGGGATCTGAGAAAGAAATTTTATTGTATATTTGTTGATTTAAAGAAAACGTATGAAAAAGTAAATAACTTGGGGATGTGAAAGTATGTCTACCAATGATGCCATGTTGTTGTCTGAAAACCAAATGACCTGCAGCAAATGTTAGATAAATGATATGCTGCCACAAGGAATACGGATCTGAACATTAAAATAACAGAGATCCAGGTACTTTTGTTCGAAGGGAAAATGGAATAAATGTTTGCAAATTAGATATCAAAATAAAAAAACTAGAGCAAATATATGAATATAAGTAGTTTGGTAGAATGCTTACTAAAGCTGGGGAAATTAATGATTTTTATGTTAGGTATTTACTACAGAACAAAATTCTAGAACTGCATAGCAAGTTGCAAAGTTCTGACTGCCTGCTTCTCAATCCTGATGCCGCTGTTTAGAAATGAATGAGGAATAGACAAATGAAATAATGATATGCTTATTAAAAGTTATTTTACCTACAGTAATTTCATGAATTTTATATTGTTTGTGATGTCTACTGATGGCATTAAATTGAGTATAGCACAGAGATTGTAAAAAAACTGAATTAAACTGAAAATGGTTGGAGAAATATTAAGACATACAACTGCTTGTAGAAAAGCAGTGAGTAGTATGTTTTTACTCATTTTCTGCATTTTTCATAGTTGTTTACCCTAAAAGGAGATAGTGTGATGGATTATGAACTTACCTATGCATGATCTGAAGGTGATTTGAATTCTTGATTGAAATCATCAGACCAACTTGATGCATAAAATTAATGCACCAAGTGAATTAATTTGAAGATTCCAATAATTTTGCATTTGTGTACATATACTTTCATCGAACTGATTTTTCAAATCAAATTGAATCTCCAGAATGAATCAATTTAATATAGCAATTTGAAGCAGCAGTTCAAACAGAATTATAAATTTGAATCCAAACACACACACACACACACACATATAAATAGTTGTTGGTTGATTCACATACCTCTACTGCATTTGCCATGCTTTGGGATTATTGTAAGGAAATGTTTCTAGAAATCATCACTAATTATGTACAGTATCTTTAATATTTTAGTTATCTAGCAAAGGTCTATAAAAGAACAGCTACTTGAAATGTATGGGGAATCATTTCCTACCCACAAAATAGGATCAATTATATAATAAATTATTAGCATTTGAATTAATGTTGAATATTCAGAAACATTATTACTCCCAGATGCATGCATTGAAAAATGCCTGAATCCTTCATCATAACATAATTTTAATATGCCTATGCTGATTTTGAAACTCTGAGTTCACTGATGAAAACGTACACAAAAATATGTACATTAGAATACACACAGACACACATACTGTATTTTATACTGGCAAGTTCCTTCCAAAAATGTATGGACAAGGACTTACATGCAGAAAAGTAGGCACAAAATCCACACATATCCATAAGTTTTGGGGGGCAAATTTGTTAAAATCAAGAACAAACAGAACTTTCATCAAATCAGAACAGAATTCCAGACTGAAATGAATATTTCAAACTGGATAAGATAGAATCATGCATTTCTGGTTCCTGTGACCACTGTAAAGAGCAACATTAATTTTAAAAACAACAACAACACCACACACACACACGCACACACACATACAGTGGCAAACAAAGAATATTAATAGGAGGCGAAGTCTATAGTCATTAAGACAGCAACAATTTTATCACCCCACAACATAAAATAAACTGCAATCTGAAATATTCAAGGATCACTTTAAGTCCATTTGCAGTTCAGAAGAAAATGGCATAGTTCCTGGCTAGCCAATAAACCATTAAAAAAAAAACTTACTGTATCTAACTGCTCTGAGTTACGGGAACTGCAGAACTCCCGGGAGGAAACTGATATCAGGACATAGCAGCTATTAACATCACCAGTCACTGATAAGATTGTCACTTAGTCATTTGTTCCCCTGATTAAAAAGTTGGGAAAGGCAAGCAGGATTTAACTCAGGTTTTGGGTGCATGTGAACATACACTGTTTTAATGATCCTGCCACTGAATGAAAAAACACTCATCAGATGGGATCAGATATATCTTTCCCTGACCAGAATTGAACACAAAACAGCTATGCACTAACATTCAAGCAATTATGCATTATTAACCTAGCGGCAGAGGGGCTTTCTGAGTCTTTAAAAACTGTATTTAAAATTAATGAGTATTTATCATGCATTTTTAAAAGGACAGCATACCTCAAGACTGGAAAAAAGCAAGGCAGATGACTGAAATTAGTAAACATTGGCCAATATATTTTGTATAAACTAAACTCACTCTGTCAGAAAGTAATAAAGCAGGCCTTGCTCAGCAGAACTTCTGTTTGCAGCTTTGGAACTTCTGTTCATGTCCTAAACGGACATGAACACCCTTTATGAGTTAATTCTATTATTTATTTATTTAATTCTGTACTGACTCAGAAGAAAGATAACTTGAATTTAAAATGATCACCTACAAAAAGAGAGATTAGACATAAATAAATAACCAACCAACCAGCAAAACTAAAACAAGCCTGCATGTTAAAAATACATTATTGGGATGAGATGGGGGGGGGGGGGGACTAAACTTCCATTAAGGGAAATACAGTTTCACCTGCAGAGAGATCTACGTGATCCAGCTCCCCTTTACTGGATTTGCAACCAATCTCATGGATTGTTCATAAAAACAATACATTGCTTTTCTCTGATCTGTGATCAAATACTGCTCAAGATTTTAAAATCTATACGACGTCTTTCTGGAAACCAACACACACACACACACACACACACACACGTGCACAAAAAAGAGGAAGTAATCCAAGCTTCCAACTGAGGCCCTTGAAAAGCTAAAGCAACAGTAACTCCCCGTGAATGGCCACTCAAGGCAGAAGTAGATATTATAAGGATTCTGACATTGTGTGTGTCTATTCCCTCTTTTCCTTGTTACACTTAGTTCAAGAGCTTCTCTTCAATCCTCCAATGCACGGGAAGAATTCAGAGGCAATATTTTACACAAAACAAAGTATGTGTGCTGATTCAGGACAGTCTAGTTAAAGTAAAGTTAACCATGTAGTATTGATACTTGTAAATGAAAACTAGAGGCTAACTATTAAACCTGGGGGTGACAAACAATGTTTTTGTTAAGTCGCTGTCCACAAAGAACAATTGTCAAGTACCTAGTGAGTGATTATATTAGTTGTATTGAATTAATTTAGATGTAAACTCAAATGTAGACTTGGTTCTGGCATCAGGCTATTGTAGTTGGGAAAGGGCATAGCACTACCCTGTTCTGTATAAACCAAAGCACAAGGCTAACGCCATGAAGGGGACCTGGTGAGGTCACAATGGACCACTCCCCTCCTTACAAAGCCTCTACACAGATCTGTCAATCATCCAACAGAGGTGAGGATGGATAAGAAATAGGGGCTGCCTGGAAAAGAAATCCGTGGTTTTGGTGGATGCTACTCTGGCACAAGCCCGACAAACATGCATGCATGCTCCTGGGACTGGTAATTCTTGAAAACTGGAAAACAAAAGGGATAACCTTTTGGCTTTGGAACAAAGCTCAGCAATAATATGGCAGAATCCAGCATTAAAGAGATGTTTTGTAGTTGGAAATATGGAAGCCCATTGTACACATTCTTATATATGCACAGAATACAGAAGGAAGGGGAGAAAGAAGGAAAAGGGGGTTTATTTATTTTATTTTTTATATTTCAAGTTTGTCACTACCCATCTCACTGCAGAGCGACTCTGGGAGGTTTTGTTCATATTCTTAGAAAATGAAAACCATAGTAAAAGTTTCTCTGTCTCTTTATGCTTATCTGGCTCAACTATGTAACCCACAATTCCTATTCACAAAACTTTTATCTAACAAATTATTTGTTTTATTTGTTAAATTAATAGCTTATTCCCAGATGGTGTTCCATTGGAAGGCCTGAAAGATCAGCTTAGGGACAGATCATCATGGAGAAAATCTATCTCTGTGGTCACTAAGAATAAACACTGACTTGATGGTACATAATCAATCAATCAATATTCTCCAGGAGATTCAGGCAGCTCACATAGAGAACTCCCTGCACTTTATCCCTATATCAGCAAGAAGGTGGGGCTATCAGGTAGACTGGGCTGAGGAAGAGTAACTAGACCAAAGTCACCCAGTAGATTTCCATGGCTGAGAGTGGACTTGAATCTGGTTCTCCCCACTCCTAATCCAACACCTTAACCATGGTGTACAGTATACACAAGTTAGGCGTACAGTAGTGACACATGTCTACATCAGCTAGTGTAGCCTATCTGCATACTCAGAAGATGCCATCTAGTGGGCATGAGGCACCACAGACTAGCTGGTGGTCTGAAATAACCTGCTGCCGTTATAATGAATTCCAAACTGTGAACTGAGTTCCACTGAAAATACAAAGGATAGGGTTTATCAATGGACAATCATCTTGGTGACTATACACTATCTCCAGAATCAAAGGCAGCATGTCTTTAATATCAGTTGCTAGGGAGCAATGGGAGAAGAGAGCTATTGCCCTCAGCCATTGCCTTGTGAATTTCCCAGATGCATCTGCTTGACTGCTGTGGGACACGGTAGTTGCATTATGACAGTTTTGGTCTGATCCAGCAAGGCTGTTGTGATGTACTTACGTTGAACTCTTGGAATTCTAGGAGATGAAGTCCAACCCATTTGGATTCTACATGGACACACACCTCCCGACAAATCCCATGCTTTTGAAAACCTATAATATTGGTTTTTCAATGATCCAAGATTTTTCAGCTGTATGTTCCAATTAAAGCAATAAAAGATCTTCCACCACCCCATTGTAATGCCCTTTATTTTACACACTGTGGAGAGTTAGAATCTACCCTTTTCCCCAGATCAATAGTTCTGTTTCTGTTGCCTTCACTGGGACCTGTCACAAAGGAAACAGAGTAGAAGACTCTTCTCCTTTCAGAAGAATAGAGTGAAGGTGAGGAAAGATGACATAATCTATATGTCATTAAAAACACCAAGTCAAAGGATGCTTTGCAATGGGTTCCTAGAGATACCATCGAAAGATAATCTATGGCCATTCTCTTTACTTTTTTACCTATTACATATGCAATTTCCTATTCATTTTTGTGTTACATTTTATATAGCCTTTATGGTAAGAAAAAAGATAGGAAATGTGACAGAAAAACATGGGAGAGTTACAAAGATGTTACTGTATTGCTTTGACTTCTCATAACATTCAGTGAATGAGAGAAGGCAATTACAAGCACCCTAAACTCTTTTTAAACATGTATTTGCTTCCCACTGAAAGCAACATGTACAGGCTGTCTCAGCCTACAATAGTCAGCATTTAAAAAACCATCCCAAACCCAATTTCAGAGCTGGGAATGGAATTCCAAGTAAAGTATGCAAAGAATCACAGAATCTTTTGATTTACACTTGCAACAATTATGTAAATGAGCTGTTAACATTTATAGCTTTAGAAATGCTATAGCTATAGCTCCCTGTAGCTAACAGACTGTAGTTTGATTCATAGCCGTGATTCTTCAGACTTGATAGTTCCATTGAAAAATGTTTTGTGCAAGGTGATACAGGGTGAGATTTGACCTGAAGTTACACTCCTATACAGATTACTTTATCAGAGCGGTTCTCAAACATTTTGGTCTCAGGACCCCTTTACATTCCTAAAAATAACTGAGGACCCCAAAGCGCTTTGGTTTATGTGGGTTTTATCTACCAATATTTACTACATTAGAAATTAAACCTGAGAAACTTTAAAATATTTATTTGACTTCAAGGGCCCTCTGAAAGGGGTCCCCAGACCACACTTTGAGAACAACTGCTTTATGAGAACTAGCATATATGGGGGGGAAACCCCTTTTCACCTGCACTCATAAACCAGACACAGTTGGGCAGATAACACAAAAATGTATGCTGTTCTTCTTCACGAGCTTTTCTTGAGATAAAACATCCCAAGCTTTGCTTTGAAGCCCTTTTCAGGGCTCCAGTCCTTCCCTATGTACCTCCTTTTCTGTGTACTGGAAGGAAAGCCACCACTTCTGCATATTGCCCAATTCCCCAAAAAAGTTGGCTTGGTCCTTTGTCTAACATCTCTATGCATCTACTTTGTGCCTATGTGACTGAATCATGGAAAGTCACATTTCACCTAATGTGTGACTTCAATGTCCTTTTCCCCGCCCAGCCCCATCACAAAGACATTTAGAAAGTCTGCTTTAACAGAATCCATGAACTAACTTTTGAGATTGAGATTAGCATGAGGAAGGAAGGGAGGAAGGAAGGAAGGGAGGGAGAGAGGGAGGGAGGGAGGGTTTTACAGTATGAGTTCAAAGATTACTGCTTTAAATGCTGTGCTCAAGCGCACTTTTCTGTTTGTACTATCCCTATGTCCCCGCAGAAAGGCCAGTTTTGTCTAGCAAGATTGCTGCCATATGTCCAACCCCAAGGTTCAGTGCACTAGTTGTGATGGGGGAATGATCACATCCCATTGATCAAGAGGTACAACTGTGAAAATACATGCTGTGCACTCCCTTTATACTCCATTACCCACTTTATGCACAGTAAAGAATTCCAGCTTCCCAATGCAATATTCTTTCTTGCGTACCCTACTTAACGGAGGACATTATTGATCATTGCTCTTTCATCTGAAATGCCCTGTCAAAAAATTCATTAGTCATGTTTCTGAGTTGACAGCTCTTTTCAGAGAAAGACAGGACCAAATATAGAGAAAAGGCAGGATACTCACATCCCTTTCAGGCGTTGCCACATCTTCTCTGTATGACCTCCTGTTGGATACTTCAGAGGAGCACTGTCCATTCTCTGAGTTGCCTCTGTACCTGTGGAGCCCATGGTTCAAGCTGTCCCACAGCAACTGAATTCAAGTTAGGCTCAGCAGCACGAAGGAAAAGGCTCCTTCCACCCAGCACACATGCCAGAAGGTCCGTACATGTTAGATGGCCGCTGCTTCTCTCTCTCTTGACACCTAATCAGAATTGCAGAGCAGAGGAGCACTTCTGCCTTAGTTGCCTATTCACTTGGCAGTCAAATACCGCCCCACATGCAGACGGCCCTTCTGACCTCCCCAGAGATTAATCCATAGAAGTGAGGCAGGAAACGGACCACTGACTGTGGAGGGTCTTCCCCCCACCCCCGGCCACACACACACACACACACACACACACACACACTTCTCACCACTTGCCTTTGCTACAGATTAACTGCCAGAGCCCGGGACACTGGAACGCACGTTGGAGGTTTGGTTCTGTTTTTCAGAATGTACCGGAATCTTTGGCCATGGCAGAAGACTTGCAAACGCCTAGCCCAGTCCAGGAGAGAGAAAGATGCCTGCACTCTGCTGTTCATGAAGCAGGATGCAATCGGGAAGCAGGTGGCAGAAGCCAATCTCAAACTTGAGCCCGCCCTCCAAAAAGGAACATCTGCCCGGTGCCGCACTTATGCCTTTTCAAGTTGAACCTGAATTGCTTCATGGAGGACAAAAGTAGCACAAATACGCTGAACGAATAGATGGAAGGCGAGCCGGCATTGCAGCTGTGCACTCATCCCCTGCACAAAGGAAATTAGAGCTCTACAGGTTGCCACTGAAGGAGCATGCTCTAATTGCGACTATTCACCTTCTCCTAGCAACTCCGCACAGTAGGCAACTGTCAGATTAACTAGCTGAAAACGGAGCCAGTGCAACCCAGCCTGGTCCCTGACTCCTTTGGGATAACAGCATGCCTGGCTTCAGAAGGGAAGAGAGAAACGGAGAGAGAAACGGCATGCTGAATTGCAGGATGTGCCAAAGGGGATGGTCACATTAAGTGTGCAAACAACAAGCGATCTACGGAGAAAGCTAATTGTTCTGCCAGTCCTGAAGGCAAGTGCCAATGCTGTCTTGACGTCAGCCCTAGAATTTCCGCTCTGCAGCCAAAAATGAAGTTTCTGAGAAAGAGAAGTGTATGCATCCGCTCTCTCACCCTTTCTGTGCTGAGATACTTGAGCACTGCTGGAGCTCAGAATCAGACCAGCAGTTGGCCTTGACTTTAAATAAATCCTGTGCTAGTGCCTGAAAGCGTAACAAGAGGAGGCCTCTGCTGCAGCACATTCAGCTTAAGCGGTAGATTCTGGAAAGACGGATTGCTTGTTTGTTGCTTGCTTTTGGAAAATTCCACTTGTGGGACTGATTAGGGGGTGACTTTATGTTTTCATGTATTAAAATGCTTTCACAAATTAAAATGCTGTACCTCATTGTGTTTACAATTTCTACAGCACATGGATAGAGAACCAGCTGAATCTTGAAGATCGCTATTCTTACCCTCTGGATGGTTCCTGTGGAAAACAAAACACTGGGCTAGGTAGGCAATTGACCTGATCCAAGCAGTGTTTTTCCTATGTTATTTTTCATATCACAAGTACTTCTCTTGCAGCATCACAACAGGCCTATCAATTAAGCCCATATAATTGTCTCCCTACTGTAACTGGGTCAGGGGGGAAAGGAAGGACTGTGGAGGCTCTGATCGAGTGAGATTTAACTTCTGAAATGATTTGCACAGCAAACATTGTTGAACTTTATAATATACATCAACTTTCCTCATATGGTAGACACATGGCATGTTAAAGATTAAACATGTGTTAAATTTCAAAAGAGTTAACTATTGTACTGAAATCAGTGGATAGCAAAGGCCCCTGGATCATGCTTGCATTTTATAGTGCTGATACCGATTTTATGCTTCAAATTTTGATTTTATCCTTTACCTCTCACCATTTCACCTGAATTATGAGTCAGCACTTTCCTCATTATCATCATTTTATGGCAGCTGAAAGTTTACACTAGCAATAATGTTTATTTGTTTATTCTTTAAAGCATTTCTGTGTCGTGTAAAAGATCCCCAGGTAAAATAAAGCATTAAAACATATTGAACACAACATGAAAGAAAGAAAGAAAGAAAGAAAGAAAGAAAGAAAGAAAGAAAGAAAGAAAGAAAGAAAGAAAGAGGGAGGGAGGGAGGGAGGGAGGGAGGGAAGGAAGGAAGGAAGGAAGGAAGGAAGGAAGGAAGGAAGGAAGGAAGGAAGGAAGGAAGGAAGACGGACACGTGCTCTCCAGTTGCCAGAAAACAGTAAAGCCATGACTAAAAGAAAAGTATACTCATGAGATGTCAAATATCAAGATAAATAGAAAATGTTTCCACCATGCGCTAAACTAAAACATGGGAATGAAGCATGCAGGAGAACAGACTTTAAGCACCACACCTTCCCTTTTCAAGTGGTGAGGTTAGAGACCTGTCACTCACTTGCAGGATCACCTGCAGCATATCCTGCACACACACACAGACCCAAATTAAGCAAAATGCTGTCTACCACTTTTCTTTATTAAGAACTTCTCGGAGACATGCAGAAGATCCTAACATGTCATAAAAATAAAAATACGCCTGAACAACAGGGTTGCCAAGGGGTACATCAGTACAATCTTTGCGAATATGATGCCTCAGTCAGGTTCTGTATGCACACTGACACATTTAAATATATTTGGCCATTGATACTAACAGACTGAGCTCTTACCCTCTTGTACAGCAAATTTCTGACCACTTAGATGAAAAACACTGAAGTTAAAGAGAGGAGTAGGCTGCTTGGATTACTACTCAAATGAATGGAGAAAGAAAATGAATTGAAGCAAAAAATAAACAAAAAAAGTGACAAATGAACTATCAAATGGAGAATTAAACAAAGGAATTTTTAAAAATAAAAATCTGAGAAAAAGGAGAAAATGAAACCATGTCTTCTTGAACATCCTTGGTTTATATTTGGGGGGGAAGCAAGATAAATAATAGTATTTAAATATTTAGCGCCTCTGTGTGTGTGTGTCTACAATACACAAAACATCCATTAGTGCCTGAGATGGAATAAGCTTATCCACATTTATGACTGGATATACAATTTGATTTTAAAATTGTTATCGGCCTCATTGCTCTTATCTTACACATGTGAATTCTATATGGAGGAGAATAAAAATTGTGCAGATCAAATAACATTACAATAACCTGGCATTTTAGCAGGCTGGTTGCAGAGTCATAGAGTACATAGTGATAATACCTTGGTTAAAGCTTAAGAAAATGAGAAATTTAGAGAGATCAGTGTCTAGGATGACAGTGATTTTATTAATTCCCAGTTAAGGCTGAGACAGGCTGCCAAACCAAATGGCACTAACCCAGTTAATTAAATCAACAGTATCAATGAATCAATGTTCTTTCTAGAGAGGAGAAAGAAAAGAAGAAACAATAATTCAAATAGGCCAAAAGGGTTGCATATACCAACTTTCCTCTCCTACCCTCGCTGAGAAAACACCCCACACTTTTGGCTTCAGGTCTTGCTGCACTGCATGTTTATAATAGTAGCTTTATTTCTTTCACTCCTATAACTGTAGTACAATATCTGCAATACAAACTACAATATCTATCTGTAAAATAATGTACAACACACGGTTAAAATCAAATTACTCTTCAACATGACAATGTAATAACCAACCTTGTACCATAAGATAAAATCTAACTGGTATAATCATCGCGATTAGATATACAACAGACCACATGGAAGTAACCCTTTTCAAGAGTTTCAGTCTCCCGTAGCTTACATACACCAGATACAGATACAATTTAGTGGTATTGTTGGATCAGCCTGAATTAAGCTGGTTACTCTTGAAAGTTAGAGTCTGTGTCTATATAGAGGAGCACAGAGATGAACTTGGAAAAAATATGTGGCAGCTGTGAGTAAAAATTGAGCTTAGCTTGGGAAAACAAGAAAGTATGAAAAAGGAATTAAAGATTGCCCTACCTTGACTTCTCTTTGGTATCAGAGGGAGGGAAGGGAAAACTGTCAGGCTTTCGAGATTGATGTCAGCCTTTTGAGGTAGGTCAGGTCAGGAAACAGACATCTCAAGAAATACTAAAACTTTAACCTTGAAAGTCTGACCGCATTTCTCCTTCTTCAGTTTCTTTCTCACACTTTGTTTTCCCAGTCCAGTCTAAGCTCACTTTTACTAATCGTCCCAGAGATTCCCAAACGTTCTTGGTTCACCACACCCTTAGTACCTCAGTAATTTTTCCACAGCACCCCATGGTCCCCAAACTGTATCACTCACAAATTTAAAATATCCCCTGGTGCCCATATAAGTTTGGGAACCACGGGTCTATTGTATCATTATTGACTAACATGTTTCTTCTCCCATCTGCAGAACAGAAGCAATTCTTTTGATGAAGCAGGATATTAAATGGAGAGGTCAAAGCATGATTATTGACCCCCATACAGAATTTCTGTCATAAATCCAGACCCAAAGGCAAGATCTGAAATCAAAGGGGTGGGCAAACAGGAAGAAAGGTGAAAGGGGAGGGGCTAGTTTGTGTACCAAATAATCTGATATCATTTGCCACCCTCATATGTCCAGGCAGCCCCCCTCCCTCAATGAAGAATAATTACATTCTTGGAACTCTTTGAACTAAATTACTGTTGCAGAGTTCCATGCAACTCTTCTCAAAAGGAGATCAGGAGGAACTGGTCAACCCTTTCCCTTTAGCCTTTTTTCTTTTGTTTTTGAACATTTCTCTTTCTCTTGAAGGGAAATGTTTAAGAGAACCTACAGTACATGTTCTTTTTGGGACAGGAAAAGCAGCTTTGGGAATCAATATTGAGGGAAAAAAATCCCTCCAAACCAAGTCTTTCTCTGTTCCCAATTCCAGCCATCAATGGTTGCTACTCACTTTTAAATAATGTGAGAGAAAA
Source organism: Liasis olivaceus (assembly GCA_030867105.1). NCBI lineage: Eukaryota > Metazoa > Chordata > Lepidosauria > Squamata > Pythonidae > Liasis > Liasis olivaceus. The sequence continues at coordinate 152,708,710 of CM061349.1, forward strand.
AGATAGATAGAAGTCAGCATGACATGTGTAGCTTGGCTTAGAAGTTATTGGACCTAATATTAAGAGCTCTTGCTGTGGAATCTGTACAGAATGACTATGCAGTATGTAATGCCTGACTAAAAAGAAAAGAAAAAATTCAAAATTAAGACTGTATAGATTCTTAAATAAGAATCCTACTTTTCTAATCAGTACCATGATTTCATATTCAAGCCTAGAAATCACTATAATGCTTGCACCAAGTTCATAGGTTGGGTTCATCTATATGTTACTAGAAGTCAAAGATCTTCATAGTCCGGGATTCTTTTGCCAAGCTTTTGCTGGCTTGCCAGCTATGAGCACTCCAGGACAGGCTGCAGTGGCTACAGTAGATAGTTAACCCACTGACAACTGCCATCCACATTACTACAATGCATGTGGGATTACCCTTGTGTTGAATGAGATGGAGACTGTAAATACTGAAGAATGTGACAGCTAGAAACCCAATTGCTGTTGTATACAGCTTACAAAATACACATAACATTGGTTTCAGAACAACTGCTCTGGTTGCTAGCATGCTTCTGACCTAAATTCAAGACACTAATAATAACATTTAAAGTTCTCCGTGGTTTGCCAGAGGATAATGTATTTTTAACATTATGAGGAGATGCAAGAAAGTTCTTCTCAGCTATGGTCCCTGAGTTATAGAATGCCTTCTCCCAGAAGCTAAGTTGTGATTTTAAATTTCAGATTTGATTTTGATCTGGAACTAGGCTAAAGACTAGTTAAAACCTAGCAGATGGATCCCTCCACACAAACAGATTCAGATCTGATTAGTATTTGGATGGGAGATTACCAAAGAATGCCAAGGTCGCCAAAGTTAAAAAAAAAATACTGAAAGAAGGCAATCCACTACTATACTGTTACAAAGAAAACATCATGGGTGTGTCCATGTTAATTTTGAGGGTATCTTCCAGGAGATTCCAGCTTATGCTAAGATCTGGCTTTTAGTTAATAAAAGTGGTAATAGGAGGAGATTTTAATGAAATATTGGATCCTGAGCTTGATACAAAATACACTGGCATGAAAAACAATAATTACTGAGGGAAACAATTAAGACTTATTTGGAAGAACTGAATTTAATAGACCCTTGGCATTTGATGTATCCAACTAAAAGAGAATATACATTTTATTCTAGTGTGCACCAGAATATTTTTAGGTTTGATTATTGTTTAATATCATCAACTTTATATCACCAAACTCAAGAATGTAATATAAATGTTTGTTATATATCAGTCCATAATGCAATTAGTCTGAATTGTGTGTTTCAGAAACCGGTCAAGGTATCAAGATATTGGTATTTCAATGTCTCCTTATTGAATGATGAATTTGTACAACAAATGCGGGTAGAGACTTTGCAATACTTTGATCTGAATTCAGTAACATCAAGTGCCCGAATTTTTGAATGGGTAGCATACAAATCATATATCTGAGGTCAAATTATTGTTTATGCATCATACAAAAATAAGATTAAAAATAAAAGGGAAAATAACTTAAAGATGAATTGAAACATTTATGGGCACAGCACAGATGGTTAGATGCCCATCTATTATACTATATAGAGAAATACAGAAGAAGAAATATAAACTAAAAACTATAATATCACAGCAGACAGAATTCATGCTAACATGTTTATGACAGAGATATTGGGAGAATGGTGAAAGACCTGGTAAGATTTTGGCTAATCACTTAAAAATAGGTCAATGATTCCAATTATTAGAGGTGAAAGAGATGAAATATATAAAACTCAAAGGATATAAATTGTCAATTTTTCAAATTCTATTCAAAATTATATAGTAAACCAGAGAATGTATTGAACGAAGATATAGAAGACTTTCTAAACAATATTAACCTGCCACATTTAGATGATACACAAAAACAACTTTTGTTTGCTCCACTATCTGAGGTAGAGATTAAACAAATAATTTTAAAAATGGCAAGTGGTAAAACACCAGGATTTGATGGATTTCCTATAGAGTGGAATAGAACATTTATAGAACTTTTAGTGCCAAAACTTTGTCAACTGTATGATGAGATATTTGATAAGGTAATATTATCAGAGGCACCTAATCAGGCCTATATTACATTTATACCAAAATCAGGTAAAGATCATGCTCAGTGCGCTAATTATTGTCCAGTCTCATTGATTAATGTTGATACAAAGATCTTAACAGCAGTGCTGGCATATAGATTACAACAAGTGATATTGTTCATTATTAAGAACAATCAAGCAGGGTTTATAAAAACTAGGCAAGCAGCAGACAACATTAGGTTAGTTGTAGATTTAATAGACCTGAATAAAAATAAAGACCAATTTGTATCTTTATCATTAGATGCTGAAAAAGCCTTTGACAAAATATATAGACAGTCCATGTTTGCTGTACTAAACAGGTTTGGATTTCCTTTGAAATTCATAAAATGGATCATGATATTATATGAGTCGCCCACATCTAAAGTAAAGGTTAATGGCATGTTTTCTGCTACTTTTCCACTAGTATTTAGAGGAACTAGACAAGGACATCCACTTTCACCCTTGCTTTTTAATATCTGCATGGAACCCTTGGCTTGTGCTATTACACAACATAGGGAGATCTATGGATAGTACATAATTCAGTTGAACACAAATTGGTTTTATTTACAGATGGCATTCTCCTGTTTATTTCTAAACCTCATACTACTATTCCAATGTTGATGCAAATGTTAGATGCCTTTAGTAAAATAGCAGGATATTCTATTAATTGGTCCAAAATGGAATTGATGCCAACAGGTGAAAATTTGGTTACCCATTCATTTAAGGAATATCAATTCCATATTTGTACTGACTCCATTAAATATTTAGGTATAACTCCATAATATGTAATATAAATAAAATATATAAAGAGGTTTCTTCAAATATTGATAGATGGGAGTCATTAAACCTCACCCTCTGGGGAAAGGTGAATGATCTCAAAATGAATATTATTCCTAGATTAATTTATATTCTGAAAGGAATTCCAGTTCATATATCTGGAAAATATTTTCAGAAAATAAATTCTTTGTTTAGAAAAATTTTATGGGGTTCTTTGATTCCAAGAATATCCATGCAATTACCAGTGAATGAGGGAGGATTCAGTTTTCCGAATCTGGAACTATATCATCAAGCTTATCTACTGTCAAGTATTAAATACTTTTTCTGATGAAAAATGTTGTTAGACATTCTGAATGTAATGTCTAATAAAAAAAGATTTGACCCCTTTTCCCATGCTAGATACAACAAAAAATAATATTTAGAATTTATTGAACTCCACTATGTTTGTATAGAAAAGGACTGTCTAAGACAGCATTTTGTTGGAGATGTAATAAGGATAGCGCTTCTTTAAAACACATGTTTTTACAATGTTGTACACTTACTAAGTTTTGGGAGAAAGTAGTGGACTATATAAATGGGACTGTGCCACAAAAGTTAAAATTTTCAGAAGATAATATCTCTTGAACTACATACCTAGTACATGTAATTTGACACCTGGACAATGTAAATGGATTCTCTGTGCCATTACTATGGCCAAAAGACTGATATTGCAGCATTGGAAAGATAAAGATATGGCCCCATTTACTCAATGGATTGAAGACCTGATTGCACTTGCCACCTGTGAGTGGATTGCCTATAGATGTAGACTTTGTATGGACAAGTATAATAATTCATCGGAATCATTTATACAAAATACAGCTGGTTAAAAAAAGCATGATAGTTATATAAGTGTATTAGGAACAAATATATTTATACTTGCATAATATTTTTATTAGATAAGCATATATAGAATTGAAACTGTTTACTGTTATAACGATATATTATACTTTTTTTTTCTGTTGTTTATTTTTTAAAGCACATATGTGTTTTTTTTCCTTTATCTATTTCTCTCATGATTATCTTTGTGTCTTATTCCTTCTTTTTCTTTTTCTGTTATTATTTTAAAAACAATAAATAAATAAATGATCTGGCTTTTAGTGCCAAGAATTTGGTGTTTGCAAGATGAGCAATTTGTGATTTTGTTCATGGGTATTGTTTTTGTACTCATGATGATTATGGTGGACAACATAATTTTTTTCTAATTTATGGTCACTGTGCAGAATTATTCTACTGAGCATTTATTTATTGTACCTCGCCCTGAAATCTATTGCTGTATAGGGCAAGTCAGAAATACTGAAGTAAATAAATAAATGTATAGATTGCTAAATGAAACTAAGGTTACGGCTAATATAATGAGATATTAACACAGAAGCAGTAGCCAGAAAGCTCTGTCTAATATTTGTCTAATGTAGCCCCTTCAAATACTCACTTTGCACCGTTCAACAAAGGAAACAAGAACATGTTCCCTCTGGCTGCATTACATTTCCACAAGGACCATAGCAACAAGGAAAACACTGCCTGGTATTTATAAAAAGGCTACAAACACAGCAGATGTCATAAAAGAAAGAAATTCTATGCAGACTCTTGATGGAGAGGCTTAGATTACATGGTACGTCTGTGCTCACATTCAGCTTTGTGGGGAAGTGTTTTGTCACATAACTGATTAGCAGAGAAATGAAGCAGCCCATTCCTCCGCTCTTAGAAATAGGGAGGGAAATTGATCTTGTTCATATCTGAATTGGGGTACATTTTGGTATTTGTGTGTCTACAAATTTTGTAATGCACTTCATCTATTATCGTTACATACAAAAAATTGTACTTTAAATGATTGTAAAAATGCACTGCATGCTAAAAGCAAGTAGCAAACAGAATGATCTTAATGGACAAAAATATGTACATGCATTAGTCAATATTGCATCCCAAAAAGCAAATAATCCTATGACACTTCCTTTGAAGTAAGCACCACTGAAAACAACGGGACCAACTTCCATATACTAAATATGAATACAGGTAGTCCTCGACTTACAGCAGCAATTGGACTGGAATTTCCATCACTAAGTGATGCAGCTGTAAAGCACGACTGCATTGCTTAGCGACAGCAATCCCTGAAGTCCCGGTTGCCATCGTTAACGGAATCCCATGGTCATTAGGTGAGGCAACTTCCTGCCAGCTTCCCACAACCAAAATCAGTGGAGAAGCCGGCATGAAGTTGCAAGTCCCAGGCCCACAGTCAGGTAAGTGGGTGCTGCCAGTGAGGGAGGGAGTAAGGGGCGCACAGGTGATGATCAGGGAGGGTGCGTGAGAGGTGCAGTGCAGCATGGGGAGGGTGCGCAAGGGTGCGAAGGAGGGTCAGGGAGGGTGCACAAGAGGCGCCGTGCAGGTCAGGGAGGATGTGTGGGACTGAGGCAGGGGTGCGCAAGTGGCTGGTGCAGTGCGAGTGCAGAGGGGCTGGGGGAGGGTGTGCAGGTGGGGGAGACTTATCCCAGCGACATGCAACCTTCTCTGCCGGCTTCCTCATTGACTTTCTGGGGAAACCGGCAGGATAGTTTGCAAATCACATGATTGTGGGGTGCTTGGCAACCAGTCATGAGAATGGGTTGCCAAGTGCCCGGATTGCGATCACGTGACTGCAGGGGTGCTGGGACAGCCAGAACTCAGAGGACCGGTCGTAACCACCATTCATTCAGTGCCATTGTAACTTGGAACGGTTGTCGGTCAAGGACTACCTATACAATTGTTGTCTACAGCTCTTACATGGTTTCATAATTTATACTACCACTTATTCACTGTACTTTGTTTGTTTTGCACATTGGATTAGTGACTACATTGATCTGTGATATTTTAAGAAGTTTTATCTGACGTATGTAAGCATATTACAACAAGGCACCATGGTATACCTGGAAAATACAAGGTGAAAGAATTGAAAATGCAGAACTCCCAAGCACTGCAAACAGAGGATTAAAAGCACTTGAACTAGTTTCTGCAATCAACCATCTTTTGATTTTCATGTTGGAAAAGGGAGGAAATGCCAGGATGATTACTGGGCAGGCTGAATAATTAATTATCATTATGGCTTCCTCTCAAACTGGCCATACTGCCCCATCTCTTTCTTCCCCCTTATTACATTTATTTTTAGTTATGCGGATGAACAGAAAGCCCATCACCTACACAAAAAGAAAATAAATTGCTATGCCTCTCCCCGTCCTGCCATGCATTTCATTCAGTGTTTTTGTTACATACGTTTAGCAGTTTGCAAAAAACTCTCCCAAACAAAAAATACTTTTGTAAAAGGCTGCTACGTCAGAGGTGATGGTAAAGGAAGATTGTACAGAAAATGTAAATAAGTATCCTAGATGAGCCGTTCCTTGTCCATGACAGGAAACCCACACAATGTCTTCCAAGTAGCCTCCTTGGTGTCTGATCAGTATTATGCTAAGCCTGTATTACAAAAGCCCTTCTAATTAGTGATGAGGGGGATAGGCTTTAAAAAAAAAGTTGTAAAGAATGCATACATTAATATAGGACATGGCAGCTCCAAGAATTGAAATGAGATAAGAAAGATGAGCGTGAGTCCTAGAAGGCATGGCAGGACGTTCCTCCAGTAGGAAACAGACTAGTCCCACGGACTGCAAAAGTACAGCTCAAATTCCCACTGTGATAAGGATGTAATTAAACTGTGGATTTCAAAGGACAAGCTAGCTTTCTTTTGTTAGGGACAATGTCTAGAGAGGGAACATTATAGACCAGGTTATATATGAAAAGGCTTCTGCATCATGATGTCAGCCCTTCAAGGCCATGTAGGTCAGTACTACCTTTATTGTAAAGCTATAGTAACAGAAACTTGCAGGTCTAAATGCAATTCCTCCCTCCCTCCCTCCATCTTCATGTGAACTAGGGAGGGGCTCATCTGAGACATTTGCTCACATTACTTTCTTAGCCCGGGTTCAGCCCTCTTTTATCTGACCACTGCCTTGGTAGCAGTTCTTCCTCCTGGCCCTCAAGGCTATTCCCTCTGTCTCTAGAAAACTGCCAGGAAATGAGGCATTCCCTGTGTAGATCAATACAGGTGTCTGGAAATGCTCAGGAAATAAATCTAAGTCCCTGAAATAAGCCCAGCTGCAAACTTGCTACCAAGAGCGGGCTGTACATGTTTTCAAATGAAATGTGTAGATAAATGACATGGGAGTTTGTAGAGGAGACTCCACGGGCACCAAAGGATCAAATATCCAGCTGCCCAATCTCCAGTACATCTCTCTTCCTAACACCCTCCAGCCCATATCTACAGTATCTCAGCAAACACAGGTTTGGTTCCATGAGTGGACCACGGCTTGATTTCATTGCATCCTTAGCCCCGACAATGCGTACAAGCTATTTTCCTCACATTCCGCTAATCTGCTGGCATATTCTATTTTTTTCCTGCCTTTTTTCCAATCTCCAATGGTATTGTAGATAAGCCTCCGCAAGCCACCGCAGGAAAAGGTAAGAGTGTTTCCATAGCAGCACAATACCATGGAAAAGACATCCTGAATGCCCTTGCTCTCTCACAGTCCAGACCTGCTTACTAGGCCTGTGCAAATACGCAACTCTCTGGCTTGATTTGGACTGATTCGAAGTGTTATATTGTTTTGGCAAACTGAGCTGGCAAATCTTCATTTAAATCAAATCAAAGCATGTTCAAATCAATTCAGACTGACCTGGGCACTTGTCTACCCATGTTCCCCTGCATTTGAACAGTACAAATTGAATTAGGCCCACTTTGGAGATACGGTCCTGATCTACTCCAACATCCAAGTCAACTTTTTGCATCGAATTAAACTGGACCTGAATTGCACACCTTACTTTTCATATATTTGCTTATCTGTACATGTACACACACACACACTACATTTATAAACATTCATCTAATACTGTAATGTACAAGCAAGTGGTTTTAAAGACCAACATGTCATGAATCGGAGTAGCAGGTCTTCCCTGTTACATGTGAAATGATGCAAATGATTTTTCCTTTCCTACTCTATGTCCAGTCCAAATTTTCTCTTCAGGAAGACAAACTGCAGAATGGGCCAGACACAGACATTCGTCCAAGATATCAAAAGCAGCAGGGTAAAATAATAACTTCCCTGGAATATAATGGCAGTTAACAAAGTTCTCTCTTTTAGTGGAGCCTGCAATGGCTAAAAGGCCAGTATCTTGAACTTCTGCCCAGGAAGTGAGATCTATTCTCAGTCCTGAGTGTCAATGGGAACAGAGCAAAACACTCGCCATCCTGAACACAGGATGCTGTGCTATAGAGTAGTAAAGTAGAAATGGAGGACCGTAACGACTGGGGAGAGTTTTCACACAACCAAATAATTATGCTTTCCTTGGCAAAGTCTCCAAAGCAGTTAGAGAAACAAATATAGAAATGGAAAACTAAGTTCAGTCTCACCAACAAAATAAAATAACATAACATCTGCAATTATAAAAGTATTAGAGACCCAGAGATCTTTCAGAAAAAGGGGCAGCCCAAGTGCTTATACATAATGAGCCTCCTGCTGATCGTATGACCCCAGAACAATGTTTCTCCCTGTGGAAGAAGAACCGCCACTTCAGGGCAGCAGAGGCTGCTTCAGAAACAGCAACATATCATGGCCTTGTGCTTGTTCTCAGCAGAGGAGATTTTTGGCTCATCCCTCTTACCTGCTTCAGCATAGGACTGGCATGAGTACCTAAAAGAGCCCACGGTATGCCACCATTACGAGTGTTGCGGTTGGCCCCTACGATAAGCGCAGCGACACCAGAAAACTCCAGCCATCTTTCTTCTTGGTAGAGAGATCTCTATTAAACTCTTTACAAACTCTTAAAAACTGAGAGGGCTGATGAGACACTCATTTATCGGCCAGCAAGCAAGCAATAGACTGGCTGTCAATTTTCTGTGCCTGGATATTGGCCACAAAGAGCAGGACCTGATTGGCTGGTGGTTTTCTGCAAGGCCTGTAAACCCACAAACCAACAAACTTGCCTATGCTCATAACTTTGTTGTGTTTGAATAGATCTGAAAACAGTTAGAACGGCTTGGCTCAATCTTGGGTATGTTTTACACAGGATCCAGAAGGGTTGATGATAAACCTGGGTATCTAGAAGTGCCCACTGGCTTGGATCCAAATCTGTTAATGGATGGAAATCCACAAAGGGGAATGTTATTGATAAGGGTGTAGCTTGCAATGTAAGTGGCTTCCCACTTAATTTTTGGGGACCAAGAACCATGATCATATATATTTTGAACAGCAGCCTTCCTCAAGCATTTGGATGGCAATTCTCAGAATTTGCAGCCTTTGGCTAGCAGGGAATTCTGGGGATTGTAGTCTACAACATTTAGAAGATCCTAGATTGTGGAAGGCCATGCTGTGGTACATCAGCTGTATTTATAGGTATTGTTTGCAATTTAATGCATACAAAATTGAAAATATCGTCAATGATTATATGGTACAATTCCATTTTTGATATTTTTTCTTTATTCTGTCTATACTAGATTTCTAATCCCCCTGCCAGTTTATCTACAGTATATTTCTCCATCCTAATGAAATTCCAAAATCTTTCTTGGTGCATTATTGTATGAGTTATTTTTCAGAAGGCTACTGAGATCTCCAAGATAAAACTGTTTACTTCTGGGTTTGAAAAGATGCTTTGAAAGAATATAACACTCTCTAATTGTATACCTATGTATATAGGAGCAAGTTTTTATTGGACTCAGTAATAATTACATCTGAGTGGATATATCTAGATGGTATTGTAGGAAGCTACATCCAATTGGATTAATACTAATGGTAAGTTCCAGTAAACACAATAAAACCGAACTAATTTCCACAGGAATCATTTCATATCAGCCAGAGATTATATTCACTGAATTTTCAAGAATAAAAACTTAGCTGCTGAGACAGCTCATTTGACCAGAAAGCTATAATCCAATATCCAATTATCTTGGCCCAAGTCCCATTAAACCCAACAGGACTTATTTCTAAGTAGGTAGGTCTACAATTGTACAATAGAAGTAGTTTTATTTAGGATAAGTATTTAGCCTCACAAGGCCAAATTAAATCTATGGGTTGTGTTTTGTTTCATTACTTATTTTAAATCGCCTGAATATTATAATGTCTCTTTCATAGATTTTCCGCTTCATTAAATCCATCTCCTTAAACTGTACTCTCATTCACTCTTGCGTTATTAAATGCTATGGTTTTGTGTGCCAAATATATTAAATGAGTCACAAATGGAAACGTGTCTTTCTTTTTGAAACCCTACCTGCCAGGTTCCCTTCCCCACATACTACTGTATATAAAATAAGTTTATTTGTTCTTCAAAATAGTTAAGAAATTAATCCTTGTTCCTCTTTACCTTGCATTAACCTCTGGGGCTGAGGCTGGCAATCTGGTGCTCTCCTGATGCTTCAGCTCCCATCAGTCCCAGACAATGGGTCCAGTGGCAAAGAATTCTGGGAGAAATAGTACAAAACCTTTGGAAGCCACCAAGTTACATCTCTCTCTTCTAGTGCAGCAGTGCACAATGAAAAAAAAATGACAAAAGGTAAAACTTCCTGCAAGTTGAACTAACCTCCTGGTGACTTCATGGAAATGTCTCTGTAGTTTTCTTGGCAGTAACACAGAAGCAAATTTCCATTTCCTTTTTTCACAATGTTTTCTCTACTTCCCAGTCTAGCCTAGCCTACACTCTTGGAATTCCTTAGAAGTCTCTCATCCCAGAATTAACCAGACCTGACTCTACTTAGCTTCTGAATCTAGATAAATTCAGGGAAGAGTGAGCTGCTACCTGCTAAATAACTTGTACGTTTTAGATAAGGATTTGTATCCCTATAAATTTACTGCTCAACTTGATTATCCTTTGCTCATTTTTCTAACATATTCAGATACAAATTCAGCTGGCTTCTTCGGAAGCTGGCTTTAGTTTCATCTATCTCATTTCTACCATCATGAAAAAGCCCTTAAAGGTGGATTTATTAGGAGGTCCTTGTTACTCACTACAACTTTTCTCAACATACTTTGCTTGTTAAGGAAACCGCCTTTTGACCAATAGAGGCAATAAATCAAGATTAAAAAAAAAATCTTATACACTGTTAACACATAGCTACTGAAGAGAAAAGGAGAAGAAAGGGGAGGAGAACAGTACTATGCAAAAATCAAGGAAATCTTAGAGAATTTATTATATAAGACAATAAAAACATTTCAAATTATACCCATTCCCAAATTAGTACTATGGCATTGATTCTAAATTTAACACTGATATTGCACAAAGCAATATATATGAGTCACTTCAGACAGAAGACCAGAGAGGGCAAGAAATGTGTCCTGCATTACAGTATATGGAAAACTAAAATGTAGCAACGTGCTTATGTGGAGTGAAGCCAAAGACAGAAATAAGGTAACAATGTCACTGAGCCTTATAAGCCAATGTTATTATCCCTGCACAAAGGAAAGGAATTAGCAACTAAACTAGCATGTAGATGCCCCTGACCTAGGCCAGTGTTCTCCATCCTGGGCATCTGCTGAATGTAATATGCCTCAAGACCCAGAATCACCTGGCCTTAAATTAAAGTCCACATAGCTGGAGGATGCCCTAGAGCAGGGGTCTCCAGACTCTTTAGCTCATCGATCCCTTCATGAAGTTTCAGATTGTTCATTGACCCCCAAACACTATATGAAAATAATGTAATAAATACTACTTTAACCAATAGTACTATGAATAATAATAATGATGATGATAACCCCTTGGTTAGTCCCATCAACCCTTGGGGATCAATAGTGACCACTCTGGAAAGCCTCCCCTGGAGCAATGGGGATTAGCCCTTCCTTTCAACTATTACCACTAGCAATACTTTTGTTCACATCACATTACTATTACTACCATTATTACTACTACATTATTCAGAACCACTACAAAATAAAGCTGGGGAAAAATATTAGCTCCTTTCAGGTTTAACTCATCTTCCCCATTAATACACATCTGATGTTGAAACCTTCAGTTCTGGATTTATTTTTTTAAAGTAATCAGACATGAATTATGAAGCTCAGAAAAGTGTGGAGGGAAGTGTTTGCCTCCTTTTTCCCTGGTTACATCTGCTGATAAAGTAACAAAAAGCTATGCCAGATGGTAGACAACCAAGAGTTAAGATGAGGCCTCACAAACAGAGCTGATCTATTATTTTACGGTTGTCAACTTTGACAGGATCTCAACTTTCTCCTGGGCATTTATCTACTGCATGTGGGCAGGTGAGGAAGATAAGAGATAACAGCCCCTGTAATGGTGAACTCAGGTAGTGAATGCTGATGTAAATGGAGCACAAATGCTAGCAGAAAAGTAGGAACTATTGGGAAGCTCACATGAGCACTGAGATTTGCAGAAATCATACACAGACAGGAACTGTACTTCTTCCCAAAGAACTGAGCCTCACAGTGATCTGCAAAGGCCATTAAATGTTGAGGGTGATTAATAAAGGAACATGAAAAACTAGTGAACAGAATAAAATCTGGAGCTATTTACAGCTTCTATCAGGAGAAGATAGATAGCTGGCTGGAGCCTGAATGTAACCATTCAGTCCTCAGTCTAGGTGTAGGTTCCTCTTTTCTATAAATATAACCAGTACACAAATATGTGTGTGTGGCTGAAGATTGTATCAAAATGCAGAATCACATGAACTCAGAGATTTACCATGCTGTCACCTTAAGTGTAACAATTTATGCAAGCAAAGCATTGGCCCTGAGGATTTAATATCATAAAAACCTGGAAGAATTTTATTGAGAAAACACACTTGGCAACTTAACTTGTAACTTGTTAACTTGTAAATTAACATAATTCCAAATTTAATTTCAATAGAGCCACAGCATAAATCATATTCATGTGATAAAGTGGCACCTGATGGACACTGTGTGCTAAAAAAGATGAAAAGTCATTCAACTGCAGTCTGATGTCTCCTCTGAAATAAAAGTCCCCAAACAATGGAATTTACTCAGAGGCAAGAATCAGATTGTGTTTGGCTTGGATTCAGATACTCACTTACTTGGGAGTAAACCTAAATGTTCTCATTGATACTAATGAATGAAAATAAGTAACAGATGCTCATATTTAAGGTATGAAGCTGGCCCACTGTACTATGCAGTGGTTTCATTTGGCACTGAAGACATAAAAGATTTTGCCAGGAAAACAAGTAACTTTCAGGCAATTTATGTCATTACAACATAAATGTTCTGACTGCAAGTTTATGTTAAAGAGAGAGATGTTCTTGGTGTATACACACACACACATGTCATTATGCTTTGGTGGCTATGTTTATTTAATAGCGATGTTTATTGACTGACTATGGCAGCTAGTATATATATGAGTTATCCCTTCTCACTGGGGACTGGGTTCACGTATACACATTAATCATTCAAAGATCAGGAGTGTGGTGGCATCTTTTCAGACTAACAAATTTTACTAAAAGGTATACAAGCCTTCATGAGCTACAACTCATCAATGCATGGAGTAGCTAAACTCACATAGGACGGGAAGGAGGGGAAGACAGGGTGGTTATGCAGATGCAGTTTTCATGTGAGACAGAGGACAAGTACCTTATCAACTGTAATGTGTTAAAAAATTATCTTATTGTGGCCTTCTGAGATAGCCTAAAACATTTTGATGTATGTGAATTAAGTAGTTTCTCACCCAATTATGCTGGTAAAATTTCTTTATTCCAAAGCAGCTTCTTTGAGATCTGTAATGGAGTATCCTGGGAGGTTAAAGCTCTTTGATATTACTTTGTCCTTGTTTTAAGTACTGATATATCCCTTAATGCTTTCTGCACAAAGTCTGGCCTGTTTGTCCCACATAGAATTCAGAGGGGCAGTGCCAGCAGATGACAGAATATATCACATTAGGGGAAGAGCATGCAAAAGGGCCTCTAATCTTATATATGCAGTTGTTGGGGCCTACGATGAGGTTGTGGGTAGAAACATGGAGGCAAAATAGACATCTGGATTTGTTGCAGAGTCTGGCTCCCATGTTAGCATCATTGTCCCATTGTTTCTTGTTGCTGGTGAGAATATGCTTCAGTTTGGGTGTTTACCTGTATGCAGTATCAGCATGCCACCCAGTATCTGAGAAAGTGCCATGTTATTGTATGGGTTGTAGCTTATTACTAATGCATTTGAACAGGTGGAGACCACCAGTGGTATTCTTTTATTCTGCTTTTCGGTTTGGTCTATCTTTTAATAAATCCTCCCTGGGAATTAATCTGCCTCTACTGATTTGTCTATCCATCTCATTGGGTGGGGAATTTAGTCTCCTGAATGCCTGATTTAAGTCCATCAGTTGAGCAACTCTGTCAAGTGGGTCAGAACAAATGTGGTTGTAGCACAGAGCCTGACTACAGATGATAGATTTGGTGGTGTGTTCTGGGTGAAAGCTGAAAGCATGTTCATATAGAAACACAGAAAGTAAGGATTGGAAGGGACTTTTGAGATCATCTAGTCTAATCCTTTGTCCAACGCAGGAATTCACTCCTACAGCATCCCCAAATGAGGGCCATCCAACCTCTGTTAAAATTTTTCCATCAAAGAACAGTCACTTCCCAAGGCAGCCTATTTCTTTGCTGAACAGACCCCATTGTTAGGAAATTCTTCTTGATGTCCAGTAGAAATCTTCCTCCTCATAATTTAAACCCATTGTTTCATGTCTTCTGGAGCAACACCGAACAATTCTGCCCCATTTTTTATATGTCAGCCCTGCAGTCTTCTCTTCTTTTCTCCAGGCTAAACATACCCACCCTTCCAACCATTCCTCCTTTTTTTATTTTTCCAAGCCCCTTCTTGGTTGCTCTTTGGAGAAGTTCACATGACTTTCTCCACTTATTTGATCAATAGATAATGTTTTGCAGCACAAAAAATAAACCCATTCATCACGTTAATGATACAGTGCTTCATCTCTGCAGTGAGTATCCATCAGAATTTGTGAGAAAGCGTTCTCCAGACATATATAGGTGGAAATTCCTACAGTAAAGGAGTGGGACCTGAATGAGCAATGCTCTTCCTTAAGTGTAAGAATTTCATCAGCATGGACTCCTTCTTATGAACATCTAACAGTCCCTTGTGGCATACAGAGCAGTATTATATGGTTCTGCTGGTGGGCAGGGCTAGGCCATGACTACTCATTCACTGAATGCACAAAAGGATTTATGTAATCCGCCACAGAGAAATCTATAAATGCAAACTAGCTACAATAGAACAACCACATGTGATTTTTTACGTCACACAAAGTATTACCAGATGGAAGATTTTTTTTTTTAGGCAGCAATGCACGCAAAGTAGGCAATAGGTCATCAAAGGCCACATGTATACATAACTTAACAAGTGTACATTTGGATGTAATGTAAGAGAGTCTCAGATGCCCTTCCCCCATGTACATTCAAAAAAGTTACAAGGGGGAGCTCCACATTCCTCTGCTCACATATTCTGAATACAGCGGAAGGCGTCTACATGCATAGTTATGCAAATGTCTATGCATGTATGAAGGGAGGCCTGTTTTCCAAAATCTCTCTCTCTCTCTTCATATTATTTCTCATTTTGTTAATGCAACATTGCAGCAGAATTGTGAGTATATCTCATCTATTTGGGTCACAACAATGGGGCAGAACATTTGAGGATGGAGCTTTTGACCATACGATCTCTGGATACAATATCGAGAAATAGCTTTTGAAACTGTGCAGTGCAATATTGTTCTTAATCACAGCATACTTGCATTTGCTTTAGGATAGCATGGGATGGGGAATGCATAGCTCTAGTATTTTTATTTTTTAAATCTTTTAAAAGTGTTCAAGGAAAGAAAGCTCAGTCCAATTAAAAAAATAAGTTGTTTCCAGGTTTTTTTCCAGTTCAAATACTTGTTTTATTATATTTCTTCACAGCTTATTTGCACTTTGGCAGAACAGAGCAAAGATGAATAATCTAGTTAGTACTTCAGCCAAAAGCATTAATGAGCTATTCTATTAAAATATATGTTCCTCATAAAGATTTGTTTTTTGAAATTACAACAGATATTGATGTTAACTCCAGACTTGACATCTAAAGGAAATCTGATCTCTCCATATGCTATTTTAATTGGATTTACGGATAAAAGGCAAATATTCTATCTAATCTCTTTCTACACACAAGAAGATATGATCGAGATCAACGTAAATTGAGAATGAGTTTAAGCAGCTTTTATCTATGGGTTTTAAGATGACAAACACGTTTTCACATCCCTTTAAAGACTCTGCCAAAAATTCTTTGGGTGGGACAGTACATTTTCATAACAAAAAAGAAATCTAGGGGTAGAGCCAAGGGAATAGCACAGTAAACCATATTAGGGCATATAGAGCAACAGAGATACCTTTTCCTCTTCACAGGGCTCATCTGTAGAAGTTAGGCCACAAGTTAGGGAATTGTGTTTCACACTAACTATTCATCATGGTTAATATTGGCACCATCCCAAAAATGGTACTCTAGTTTATTTTGTTGATTTATACTCTACTTTTCCTCTATCATGGAACTCAGGAACGCAAAAATTATATTACCACTACTACTACTTGGGCCCCACAATAGGCAGAACTGAGGATAGTAGGAAGTGAGAAGGGCACTTTTCCCTCTCAACACATTTTTTTCCCCTTTTTCTGACTTCTGATCTCTCACTTTCTTTCTAATGGCTTCTCTTTCCCAGGCACCTGGTTCTTAGGGAAGGTCTAAACAGATGTCTTTTAAAATTAGAGGAAGGCTACCTATTTCATACCACATTCTGCAAACCAGGGGTGGGTACAAGCCACATTTAATCTGAAGTCTGAGTTGGTGGGGTCACGCCACCCATGTGCATTTCATGGGATGGAGGCATGATATGCCCATTTTAAGGACTCAGTTTTCATGTCTCAAAATGGCTGAAAATTCTGTGGTTAGTTTTCAGCAATCAGAGGGGGCTGACAGAGAGCTACAGAAGAGCCCTCAAGGTATGTGCAGGTTGTGCACACTTGCCCCATAGTTTATATGGTTAAGATGTAAATGTGGGTTAATTGTTATATACACAAGGACTATAAGGAAATGCTAAAACAACATAAGATGGAGATTAAACTTTGATTCTTTTTAGAAACTGGAACATAGAATGGCCATTAAAAAGCAGGCATCTCTAGTATTTGAAGATCAAGAACATCCTTGGAGAAAGGCTGTATCAGATTGGGATGACAGTAACAATCAGTTGTTGACTATGGAGAAAGGCTTTTACTCACTTCCTCCATTGCCTGATAAGAGGCCAGTGCGTTTGTCTTGTCCCCAGCATGCCGTGCTTATATGTACCCGGGGGGGGGGGGGCAGTCAGAGAAGGAAAATGACCTCCCTATCAGGGAAAAATTGGGTAACAAGAGGATAAATTAGGCATTCTGTTTCCACCCAAGAAATCACAGGAATTAGGATGGAGGTGAACATGGAAGTGGAAAAAGGATGTAATAGCCTTTTTTTAAATTACACTGAAGTTACACGAGATGAATTGGTTGCCTGAAATAATAGCATACAAGGCCAAGCTGCTCCACATTTAGATAGCTGGAAAGGGGAATCAGACCTCTTTACCTTTCTAGTTTCCATGATAATAGACTAAACTTTTCCCTCTGATATTAATGTAGAGTGGAACCTGTCAGAAGGTGGGAAGAAAGACAAGAACTTTCCAGACATTCATACATGCTGTTCTTCTCTAAATTACAGTGTTTATTGTTGTGGTGCTTTTGGGTAGATTATTTATGTGTGTTTCCAATAGATAAAGTGGCCTTGGCTTAACAAATTATACATACACAGTTCTGCACAGACAATTCCAACAGAGCTTTTTAGAGCCTGTTATCTGTTTCATTCTGTCCCTCCCTGACTCATATAATGTTTCTCAGTACTTTCACTCTAGGATTGCTTGTAGCCTGAGGGGGTGGACAGGAAGAGGGGAAAGTGACTTTTTTCAGGGCTTCTTGGATTCCAGCATCTTTACCAGGCTGCCTTCATTGGCATCCTCCAAAAGCTTCAGGCTTTTTCACCAGCCAGTCTGCTCAGCAGATCTCTCCCTTGGTCCATCCTGTTCCTGCTGGATCTCCAACTGTAGATTCCTCCTCTACCTATTCCTTGATACACACAGTATCTCTAGGTCATGTCATACAAAAACAACTCCAACAACCTTGTCCTCCACCGCTTAACAGTTCTGTCTTTTATTTACTTGCAGCTGGAAGGTAGACATGCTAGCATCCAGGTGGTTTAATCAGGCATGAAACTTCTCAGTGTCCCTGTGACATTGAGCTTGGTTTGGGCACAGGAAAAAAATGTTAACCTTGAGACCATCAGCACATCTTATCCTGTCATAGAACCTCCTTTTAATGAATCAACTGGGGGAGGAGATGCCCATTACTGCCCAAAGTCTGTTATAGTATGTCATCGTGACAATTTATATCATTTGTGTAATGACTCTCTGGATGTTGTAAAATTAATGTAAATTTACCTGCCTCATCCAGATTACTTGAGATGCAATTGAACTGTCTGTTATTTGGGTGGATGTTTGGCAGAATCTTGGCCCGTTCCATCCAAATTCTGCTAAATTGGGACCTTTAAAATTGTATTTTAAAATAGCAGTACTTAAGAATTCTACTTGATCTGCTTTCCTTAACTAACTACCCTCTAAATGTTGTTGGGCTACAACTCTTTAATTTCTATGGTTAGTTGTCAATATTCTAGAAGTTATAGTCCCACCAAATTTAAGACCACCAGATTTTCATGTGCAAGCCATTGCAGGTAGTTTCCTTCTCATGTTATATGGTAGTTCCTGCAATAGAACACCCAGACACATTAACTGAGTTTAGAATTCTGTCATCCCTTCCCACAACTAGCACGGGAGATATCGTGGGATGAAATTTTCTGACATGCCTGATGGCTTTTTATATTATTTACATTCAGCAACATGGGAAAGAGCAGTGTGGTAGCAGTTCTCAGGTCAATGCTAAAGAAGCTTTTGTAAAACGGGTATAACAGCTAGTAAGAAAATAAAACTTAATAACATGGATTATGATTATGATCTATTTTATAAAACACAGGATAACTAATAAATATTTCGAAGATAGCTATGCCAATCAGAAAATATTAGCCATTGTCTCCAAAGCAATACAATATTGGTGGATTAGAAATTTGGAGGAAATCTTAAGATGAGAAAACTATAGCTACTAAATGAAGAGAAGGAAATAATAATATGTTCCATCAAAGTCAGCAAAAAAGATTTCTGCATATGAAGGTGTTCATAGTTACTACCACTGACAATAGCTTACTTCAGCCTTACGATACTTCACAACTATATTATCTATACTGATAATCTGCTTCCTTACATAACCATAGTGCATTTCAATAGCTGTTTAATTTGTCTTCTTTTTAAAACATTAAATAAATTGAATAATCATGGAGCATATATTCTGTCTTAGCTCAAAGACAGATGAATTACAACTTTTTATCAGTTTGGTTTCTTAAGACAATATTTCTCAAAATAATATTCTTTTCTTTCTATATCTCATTATCTCATTCGTATTAATATTTGAGTGAACCTGAAGGTATTATAGCTAACATTTGTCAGTATACAAATATGCAACATCTACAAATGCAGAGGATATTCAAGAAAAAACACTTACATGCTCTCAAGCTCTGCTTCTGTCAAGGGCTTTTGTGAGTTCTCAGGATCTGATGACAAATCCAGGCAAAAACACCTTCTGATTCCCCCCATCCCACTTTATTACACCAATAGATCTACTATTGCTTTCAGTCAAGTTTTGCAAGTATAATTTACAAGTTCAAATCAAATCTTTATTATGGTCAAAGGCCAGCATAAATTTACAAGTTAGGTAACTGAATTCCATTGCCCACTCCCTCCTTCTTCTGTCCTTTCAGGTAGCTAATGGCTTTAAAACATAGTGGAACATTTTTTTTCCCTCTACAGATTATTGCAATCTAGGTTTTCCTTGACTACATTCGTTTGCAAGCTATAATGTTGTTCTAACATGTTTGAACACATGCCTGTATTCTTCCTGAACTAACAATTCTTCACCAGGGTAACCCTTCTTACTCCCTTGCAGGTTCACCAGCCAACACTGCTCTTTACCAAAACCATAAATCTCCCACAGCCCACTGTTCTAAATTGATCCTAGTTTGTCAGCTATTACTTTTCTCCATCAAAGTTCTCCTTTTCTTCACAGTTATCCCTGGGTTTTTGAACCATTCTTTGCAGCCCAAGCAGCCCCCCTTTCTCTCTTTTATGAAAAAATATTCCAGCAGGAATCTAAGCTAACACCTACTCTCAGCTTTTACTTAACTCACTAGAACAAAGTATTTGTTTGGGTATCTGGGCTGCTTTTGTGACAGACTCACAGAAGTATGGGCTCCAGTGGGCTGTCACAGTCTCCTTTGACGTTTGGGAAATGTAGCTCTATTGCAATGCAACTGAATTAATCCTGTTGGAAGAAAGGCATGTGGTTAATAGGCAAGGAGCCATAAAAATGGATTTGTACAAAATATTAACATTTTGACATCATACTATCATTCATGAGAAAGTGTATGTCACTATCTACTGGCCATATATTCTAAGAGTACTAGTCACTTCATTAGCTTTCAAGGCATCAATTCCAACTACATGTCCAACCCCTAAATAGATGACTTATGTTGTTGAAAGAACGGAATTTGTTGATTAGCTCTTTGGGAGCATACATAAAGCCTAATCCACCAAATCCTTCTCTCCAATTCATGTAATATTCTTTTTCACATATGGAACAAGGATGGGGAAACTTTTTCAGTCCAAAGGTTAAGTTTCAGCATGGGAAAGATCTTGTGGAGACACATTCTAGAGGCCAAAAGTAAAGGAGGGCAAAACCAATAAAACTCAACATTACCTCTTAACCAGTTAACATCCAACTAGAGATCACCAAACTCAGCCCCAAATTGAGCTTTCATCACAAATGTTCCCAGTCTAGACATCCATTCAATAAAATTCTCTGCAGACAACAGGAGTAATTTTAATAAGCAATGAGAAAATATATAAATTCTCTTTTTCTCCAAATCCAGCAAAGTTCTCTTCAACTAGAAGTTGAACTAGGGGGGCAGTTTGATCTAGTAGTTAAGGCTCCAGGCTAGAAAGCAGGAGATTGTGAGTTTTGGTCCTGCCTTAGGCATGAAAAACCAGCTGGGTGACTTTGGGCCAGTCACTCTCAGCCCAACTCACCTCACAGGGTTGTTCTAGTGGGGAAAATAGGAAGAGGAAGGAGTATTAAGTATGTTTGCCGCCTTGAGTTGTATATGAAAAAAAAGTGGGATAAAAATATTTTTTAAAAAGCCTACCAAAAAACTCCTCCAAAATTTCCAAAAATCATAATCCAATTTATTTTTTAGCCAGTTTTGGAGCTGATGATCATATATTTTAATACATTTAATTTAAAAATTTCTCAACCACTATCTCACACGCAGATGCACTTGAAATTTCAGACAAATTAACCGAAATATGATACCCACAACAGAACACGTGTTGAGAGTTGAAATCGAGAGAGCAATGAAGAAAGTATAGCTAGCTGTACAGCACAGGAGAAGCAAGCAGAAACATCTCTCAGCTGAAGAGGAAATGAAAGACAGGGAGGCAGAGAAGACCATAGAGCTCTGGAGAAGACTCCAAAGAGCCTAGAGTGGTTCTGAGGAACAGTGAGGATATACGAAAAGGAATCTCTAACGGTGGAAAGTCTATGAAGCACAAGTGACTATTAAAGTTATAAAAGCAGGTAACATGAAATTGATTCTTGCCCAGGAATTGTGTAAGAATTTGCTCAGCAAACAGGCAACAGCGTCATGAAAGAGGGAGAGAAAGAGGTGGAAAATGGCGGGGACAGAATATTGGCGGCTTATTATTCTGATGGTTAAGGTTACTCAGACTATTTCAAAATGCCTCTAGACCAGAAGTGGGGGACAACTCTGACAACCGAGCAGTCTCCTGCCCTCTTTGTGATTGGAATAGAGCAAAATGTACACACTGCTAAAGCAACAGAGGAAAAGTCTGGTCAGTTGATGTTCTGACTTGAACTTAGAAATAGGTTGAGAGATTTGGCATATAGGAATATTCCAATTCCTACCCCGTAAATTTGTTCAGTGTACCAATTCAACAATATAAGGTACAAAAATACATTTCAAAAATATAAATAGGCTTTCAAGCTCAAATGGTTTATCATGCTGAAATGCCACAAAACAGTGAGTCTAACCAGCTTCACAATTTTTGCAAGCCTATTTGGAGAAATGAATACTTTATATTAACTTCCAAGAAAAAGAGAGTGAGAGTGAGAGAGAATACTAAAAATTACAGCACTTCAATTTAGAATAAGCAGTGTTCATTTGACCCTTGTGCAAATGTTCACTGCTGCAAAATTCATTAAAAATTATCCATAAACAAAACTGATGAAATAATTAGCACATTACAGGCTTGTTTCTCTGCATGCCCATAGTTCTTGCTCACAATCTGTACCTCTCTGGCATCCCGATTCTATAGACATGTATAGCTATGATTGCCTTGTTGATGCCAGTTTAGCAAAACCAGTGTTCTATACTTGTCAGGTCCATCTGCCACGCCACCTGTCATTTGCAAGCCCCATTATGAAACATTAATGCCAGTATTATAGGTACGATTCACACCCTATTAGAAGATAGTAGTTGAACTCCCATGGATTGAATTGTGGGTTGCACTGACCATGTCCAGTCTTGTGTCACTGGAACAAACTCAGTTTTAACCAAAATCTGGAATCAGTCTGGCTGGAGCTCTGCCTAAGTTCTTCATAAATTTTACTCTGTTTTATGTGCCCTGCTAGGTATAACTACCATTATTAAATAGTGTTATATTTAATGATGGCAGTATAGAGAAGCCAAAAGACATGTTCATAGGTCACACACTTAGACACATCCAGCTAAAGTCTTTGCATTGCTCCTAAACTGATACCTTCTGAAAATTCAACTTGTTGAACCTACCAGTTGAACTGATGTGTGATCAGCTCATCTGTGGCCAGCTTAAAGTATAGTTGAGCAATTTCTGTTTTGAGATACTGAAACTCTGCAAAGCTTGTGGGAGGACTGGTTTCCTATCAGTGGAAACTCTTATAACATGCCACGAACTCTGCACTGCTTCTTCACCCTCCTGTAGAAGTTCAACAATGCAACATCTTACCAAGATGCTATTTTTTTCAATAGAGTTTAAAATACTACAGATAGAAAGTCCTTGGAAGCTTTGCAGACCCCATCCCATAATAATACCTCAGCTTTTGGGGGAAAGCCACCAGAGAAATGCACACAACTTGAAATTAAAACATGGATGGGGAACTCACCATTGATAGCATCTACCATCAGTGTTCTACCATCAAGGTTCTTAGTCATGGTTCTCAATCAATGGCATCTGCAGGGCAGGTCAAAAAGTTAAGGTGGAGGTTGCAGCAGTGCAATCAAAGCCTCGCTCTTTTTCTACATGTGTTGACCTTGCACACACATACAAAGGGTAGCTGCAATCACTATCTTGACTTTTTTGACCCCACCCTCAAAGACATTGCTGCTATCAGTCCATTCTTGAGTAATTCTACTGGCATGAAATTTGATGTTCCCCCTGCTAATCCCTGTTCTGCCTCTACTACATCTGTCCCAAGCAGAGGTGTGCACCATTCAGTTCCAGAGCAGGGAAAGATCCTTTGGATCTAGCAACATGTATAACAAATGGAAGGAGCAGAACTACAAGCAGCACTTGTATTGAGGTTCTCTCTCCCCCTTTGTTCCTTTCTTTAGATGGGCAACAAATCCTGACTCCCTGGTCATTCTGGAAAGCAATGGGGAGAAAGTCCCCTCACTTCAGTGTAATGCTGTTTCAGCCTGTTAAACCCTCCTGCTGCTTCACTGTTTTGCTACTTCAAACCCCAGCAAGGACTTTTCATTATATTTTACACACAGCTGTATCCAGTTCTTTACAAAATCAAGGGCAGAATGGGGGCAGTGGAGGCTGACCAAAGACTAGGAAGAGGAGGCATGTAATAAGCACAGCCAATAAGCACCTCTCAAATCTCGCCTGCTAGAAGTCACCTGACGTTGCTTGTGAAGTAAAGGGTAATGACTTTATACATCTGGCAGCTGTCCCTGGAATCAATCAGCTTGGGGTGGGGGGGGGGAAGCTTTTTAACTGCAATACAGCTAAGGATGCCTTAAACTTATCTTACTCATGGGCAGGACTATCACAGGGATATGGCAGAAAGATGTTGTCCAAGCACGCTTGTTCTGAGGTTAGGTGCAAATGGGGAAGAGCCTTTGGTCTGATCAGCTGCAGAAAGTACTGAGGCCAGCAGCAATGAAGAGTCAGCTTCAAAGCATTTCTGAGCAAATGGGGAATAAAAATGGTGGATTCAAGGAGCAATGGATCCAATGCATTGTAAGTAGATGGTTGCCTAGGTTTCTGTCAGTCTACCTTTGAGGTAGTCCAGACAAGAAACACAAACCATGATACTAACTCTACCTTTACTGTAAGATTACAGTAACAGAATGTTGCAAGTCTGAAAGCACTTCTCCCTCCGTTTACTTTTACTTTCCCAAAAACTAAGGAGCGTCCCTTCTGAGATGCTTCCCACACCTCTTTTCTTTCTGTGGGATGAGATACCTTTTGCATGACGGTTGTCTAGGCTGAAGCACTTCCTCCTATCGCCCAAGGTCATTCCCACAGACCATTAACAGCTTCAGGTATCAAATTTAAGCCATAATAAATCAGGGAAGTCTCCAAACAGCTCCCACAACAAAATTCAAACAGGAAATTTCATCTACTGGACTGGAATTTGACAGCAAAATGTTAGGCAAATACTGTTGTAATATAGTATTATCCTTTACTAGAATTACTAAATTTAAATGTAATAGTCCTGGAGAACATCTATCTATATGGCTGCTAAGAGTCGACACTGAATTGATGGCACACAGTCAATCAATCAAAAAAATGTAATAGGCTCCACTTTTTAAGCAGTGTCATTCACTCACTTTCTATCCCCTCCTTCAACAACAGATAGGGAGATTGCTTCAACCACTCAGCAGCCAAGTTGACTTCTTCCTGGCCAGAAACTGCTGGATTAATATAAGAGAAAATCAATTGAACTTGATGGAATTTATTCCTAAATAGACTACCAGGGAATACCTGAGGTGCAGGATTGAAAAATCAAATAAAACATCATCTGAGAAGGCAGTGGCAACACACTTTCATAGCACTGCCAAGAAAACCACATACTGTAGATGTGTCTGTGTAGTCACCAGGAGTGGACATGAATTCAAAAGAGAGTTTTCCTTAGGCACATCCTGGGTTTTGCTTATTTTCTAACATCTGACAGCTATTATGAACTTCCCTGGTTATTAAATGTCTCTCTATATTTGCTCCAGCTGTGCCCATCTACCAGGCAAACAGAAATTAATTCTAATCAGATCTCCCTATCCATTTTGAGAGATTTGTATATTAATTGCAATTCCTTGTGGAGTGGAGAAATTCAAATGAGTGTTGCGGATCAGCTGGGACTGAATCTTCAAGTTTAATCATATCTTTGGAAATCGTGGCAGAAAGTGCTTGAGACTGGCCCTTCATCATGCTGGATTCTTATTGTCAATCTTCCTAGATTGCCAGGAAACATTTTACAACAAGAGGCTAGCATCACTGTTAATTGGCCTTTGCATTACCCAGGGATACAATTAAATGTCATTGATCCTTGCCGCACAAGAGATTGCAGGAGGGAAGCTCAACAGTGGTAGCAAAATAACATCTGACTCATAAACTCTACCTTCAGAAATAGGCTCCTATTCTCACTCAGGAAGGTGCTCACTTTTTTCCTAATGCTTGATTAATGTGTCCCTTCTGATCTTCCATGTCTTTTCAGTTGTGGTTCTATATATTAAAGTTCATTTGGGGTCATTCTGAGCACTGTTGTCAACAATCAGAATCAATAAAGAGACCTTTGGCAGCTTAAGGACAATCAGATTTATGATGGTATTATCTTTTGTGGACTGCAGTCCTCTTCATCAGATGCACAATCATGAAGGAGCAGAATATTACATATAGTCCTGACTGAGATGGGCTATTATTAGCAATGAGGTTCAAAGCAAGTGAAATGCAGAGGTTACAGTTAAAGTCACTTCTGAGTGAACTCTGAGAACTTACTGTAAAAATCCATGTAGGCATGTTCTAGAGATTAACAACAGTGGGAAGTGTTTTGCCACTGTCTTCTTCTGAGATGTTTTTTTAAATTTCCTAGTCTAGATTACAGTTTAGCTACTCTGAGGAAGTCTCCCATTAAATACTAACCAGGCCTGACCCTACTTAGCTTCCAAGCCAGGTGTTGTCTCCTATTTAGACATATGTTACAGAGAGCGATACTGTAATTGCATTGTTTTCAGTGGCTATTCATACAATCACTGCTAGAGGTTACACATTGTTCCAAGGGTGACCTATTTAATGGAAGAGGTTTGAAAGAAACTCTTTTTTGTTGTTGTTGTTTAGTCCCAAGGAAATAGCGCTGGAACCTAGATGAATTTTATGAATTAGTTCTGCTGCTTTTTGATGTTAATTGTCTTCATAATTCTTTGGTTCAGGAATAACCCCTTATGGTTTGTGCCCTAGGTTTTGGGTATTGCCATTGCTGATGTCAGATGTATACAGTATCTGTTTATTATTTTGTGTAGAGCATAGTTTAATCACAACTATCATGATCCCCCAACAGTGACAGTGCTGAGTAGAACTGAGGAGTTATAATGCACTGCAGGACCAGTGCAAATCTTTTGCTTGGAAAAGTCATTCTTGGGATCATTTTAATTCCTTTTTATTCTCGACTGTTGCCAGAATTTTGCTGAGCCAGGGAGAGGGGCTCATACAAGAGAGTTAGACATGCCCCCCTTTTTTTACCAGACTGGGAATCTCTGCCAGTCAACCATAGATGCCTACTAGCCTTCTTCTAGTGCATCAGAGAGCCAATTTCAGTAGGGGACTGCAGTTTAACACAGACAAGGCCTTCTTAGCCATCAGCAGAGTATTGGAGCTGTGCAAATATTGAGCCCAAACATTGAGTGTACAGTTGAGTAACCTCTGGAGAGCTACAGGTTTCTTAGTCCTGGCACAGAGTTTGTTCTATAGGAGGGATGGTAGAAGTCTCCTGACAAATAGTGGCATTTGTCTCGTTAGAAGACAAGAAGGTATATTAAGAACCTTTAATTAATTTATGTATTTGGTAGATTTATATACCACCTTTCATTCAGGAGCTCAATGTAGCATTGTAGCAATGCAGCAATGTAGTCAATGTTGGTCCCTCCTCCCATTTTTCCTCACAACAACCACCTTTCCAAATAGGATGTATTAAGAGAGTGACTGGCTCAAAGTCATTCAGCAAACTTTTGTGGCTGAGGGAAAATTTGAACCCATGTTTTCCCAATGCCATTCCAACATCATAACAAACATTGTAGGTATTATTAACAGATTTTGTAATCATGTTGCTAAAATAAATGTAGGCACAGGGATGGCACTTGGGCCCACTATAGGGTTCAGTCCCTGTGTCTATGTCATAATGATGAGGTGTATCCATGTTATTAAGTAGTTGTCTTAGGGTGGGCAGCTATCTATAAGCAGATGTAAAAGGGAACTGTTTTCTAAGATGGACCGTGAAGAATTGATAATGCTTTTGATACATTCAAGCTGGGAACTGCTGGTGACAAATGGGATTCTGTTCATTTCTTTTGGAGTTATGATCCTCCTGAATGATCATGTTTGTTGGTTTGTTTATTATTTATTTTCACAGTCCATTGGGCAAGTAAAAGTTTAGAGGCACCGGATTGGGGAAATCTTTCCAAAGACAGGTATTTAGAAAAAGACGTAGTTATGATATACTTCAATCATAGGCAGAAAGTGTTTACTGTTATTATAGAAAAATCAATCTCAGAAGTACAACACAGCCTTAAAGAAAATGCAGTAGAAACCAACCAGCTCTTATAAAAGTGTACTAAGTTACCCCTACTTCTTTACAGATTGATAACTAGGATTTCGGCAAAGCTTCAGGTCATTTCTTAAGTTCAAGTCTAGCAAATCTCTACAATTCACTTAACAGGGAAACAGCATGTACTTGGCCTGATCCTGAATAACAGAGACCCAGAGGGTTAGACACCTTTCTATTTATAGAGGGTTTGCCATTTTTATATAAAATAATAAGTCCACAACTACTATTTATAAATGGTTTTTAGATTACATTGTTAGATGTTCCAGAGGCACAGAATAAGGGAGTGGAATGCCCAGTAAGTTGAGATCAATGGAAAATTATTTTAGCAACCATAAGTCACATTTCCATACATTTAAAACTGAGGATTCAGCTAATTATTGGAGATGTGGTGCTCAAAATGCAACACTGGTTCACACGGTCGAACCTTATGTGTTGCCTTTGTCTGGGCTAGAAGTTTTGTCATAGACTAATTTTGTTTGGGAAGATTCATTGATTTTTGTTGGTGCAGATGTACTTTGGAATTACATACCATTGGTGTAGAAATTAACTTGTGGACAAAAGAAATTAATATTGTATGCTTTTACCATTTCAAAAAGCTGATATTATGAGGATGGAAAGATACTATTTTCTGTCTGTTATACAATAGTCTAAAGAACTTACCTCTATATATACTCTATCATGTTCTATTTTTAATATTTTTCTAAAGTTCTATAAGCTGACTTAAATTTAAACCAATTATCTGTTTAACATGATATGAACATACATGCAAGACTGAGTAGTCTATGAGTGATTAATATTCATGATCTTAAGGAATTCAGCTCTCAGACCCCAACTCTTTCTTGTTTTCAGTTGCATTTTGTGTTGAAACTTTAACCAAGAAAGCTGAAGACATGAAAATGGCTTGTTTTCCTTCCAACACTAGAAAAGAGATTTTCAGGTCATTCTAGTTGAGATCCTTCCACTAAAGACCAGGACTCTCCAAGGGGGAATCAGATGATTTTCTCTTTATTCTTCCAGATCCAAAGCTCAATTCACTGGCCTTCAGCTTGCCAGCTCAATGCCTAACTCTTGGAGATAAAGTTTTGGAGCCTTCCTAACAATTATGGGATGCTGCCACCTAGATAGACTGGGTGGCTGAGCATGATTTTCTCCCTTCATCAACCTAATTGGTCTTTTCCAAAGGATGGTTTTTCAGTCTTTTTTCCTATGCGTCTTACAATCTGATTGCTATAATACAGATAAATTCCATGTTAGGCTTCTGCTGGCTGCTATTGAAAAGGAAGTTGCATACTCATGATTCAAAGATGTAGATCTCCAATAAGTATATTGCAAGAAATAGAAAGGCCATTAAGAAAGAATTCTACTGTCTACTAAGTATAGAATACAAGCTCTGTATATAGTGAATTCAAGATTTAATTATTCTGCCTGCACAATGCAACGAGCGTGAGGCCTCCCACTTTGGGGTGAGAGATATGGTTGCCACCCCAAAGTGGGAGGCCTCAAGTCCATTGCACCGTGCAGGCAGAAGAATTAAATCTTGAATTCACTATGTACACTATATACACCTGTCTCTTGTTACTGTAATGGCCTTATCTGGCTTCAGGCTATTTGCTTCTGACCTTTTCAGTCAAAATCAGTGATGTCTAAAACCTTCCCTGCTAGATGAAAGCATAGCACCCAGGGCTTAACTGGGACTCAATAAATCTTTATCTGCACATCTTGAAAAATCAGCATTGGTTCTTGCCTGAAGTGCAAGCTTCAGCAAGGGAAAATCATCTGATTCCCCCTTGGAGAGTCCTGGTCTTTAGTGGAAGGATCTCAACTAGAATGACCTGCAGATCTCTTTTCTAGTGTTGGAAGGAAAACAAGCCATTTTCATGTCTTCAGCTTTCTTGGTTCAAGTTTCAACACAAAATGCAACTGAAAACAAGAAAGAGTTGGGGTCTGAGAGCTGAATTCCTTAAGATCATGAATATTAATCACTCATAGACTACTCAGTCTTACACGTATGTTCAGTCTTCCAAAAGGGTAGGGAGACCATTGATTTGCTGAAAGATAATTGGTCTATTTTATAGCAAAATTTGCCCTAAGATATTTAATGAAAAGGTTTCCAACATTTAAACTGAAAACGTCAAGTGTTAAATTTTGAAAATTCTCTTGGGATTGGTTTCCATAAGGTTTAACCTAAATCTGTATAACTAATTTGCCTGGGGGAGTTTGTGAACCACAATAATAAGCTACTGTAAATCTGTTGCATAAGAATCTGTGGCTGCCTCCATCCTCTGTCCTTTTCCAGTTGGAGCATGATCCTCCTTCCTCAAGATTTGCAGTGACTGTAAGTGACAAACCGTCATGCATCACCACTCACCAGTGCCCCTTACTGTGTCTGGTAAATTGGTCCTATGCTGGGAAATCTGAATAGACCAAAATTCATCCTTTCTTTTGCATATGTATCTCTGATACAAGTTCTTCTCAACACATATGGTTGAAAACAGACCAGGGCCTTCATTATTCAACTGTAGAGTCACTGAGATGGCAATTTTAGCCTGTAAGTAATATTGTGATTTGTTGGCTAGAGTTCTTCTCAACACAATGGTATGGTGAAAACAGACCAGGGCCTTCATTATTCAACTGTAGAGTCACTGAGACGGCAATTTTAGCCTGTAAGTAATATTGTGATTTGTTGGCTAGATTTCTGACATCAGAGCTAGAGTACAACGCTTGTTTTGTCCAATCAATAGATGTTGGTTTTCCTTTATTTTTGCTATCTATAAAAGTGTGAGACCTTTGTTCTGAAAGGGAGAGAAACAGATGCAAAAAAGACCTGTCAAACAACCTTCAAGGAAATCTAGACGTTTGCTACCATAACCCCCACCCCACCCCATAATGAACTCTTCCTACATTCTAAAATCAATACTACCTGTATATTCAAACAGATACTAATAACTAGCATAATTATATTGACTGTATTGTTTTCAGTTACAATTCTATCCATTTTATTGTCTTTACTTGTTCTTCCTATTTCCCCCTTTTATATCTAGAGATTTGGCCATCTTGTTTAAAAAGAGAATTTCTCATTAAAACATTCCCTACCTGCAAGAGAGGTGGGGATTTTCATATGGTCTTGTTCAGTTCTGGATTTTGGGCAGGAAAATCCAAAGTGTTTTCTTTTCCATATGTTCCTACAGCTGGACAAACTACAGGGTGTCAGGAGCTCAGCCTGATTGTTGACATCTTCCTATAATTATTTTTTACTGCAGAACACTTAAAAGAAGTATCTGCCAGTAAGATAAAATCACCATGGCTGCTAATTTATTGTGCTTGAGAAGGACGGTCAGGAGAGAGAGTTTTTGCCTTGCAGTGATAACAGAGACAAACAAAACCTTTATATATTACATGCATAATGAGTCTGTCCATCTACAGAGGTTCTGCTTAGGGTCTGGTCCTCTTGCAAGTCGAGAAAGGAGCATGAGCCAGAAAAGGCTTTCTTGCTCTTGACCTTGGCATTGTGGAAAACACTGCGGAATACAGAGATGATTCTAGTTCTGATTCTGTTGCTCTTGGCATTCCATTCTTTTTAAGTGGACATTTCTGAGGGTGACTAGGCAGCCATTAGGCTTTGATGCTATTTTATTGGTGCATTATTTTATGATTCATTTTTTTTATTTTGTAAACCACTCGGAGTGGACATAATTGGGTAATATAAACATTTTGGTAATAAATCAATATCCACGAAGAGGGCTCCACAGGTAGAAGGGAAACTGGAACCAAGCTGCTAGCCCCACTTTCAACATCATAACAATCATTGGCCATGTCCATTGACCTCCATGTGCTGTGTGTGAACATCTCACACAACTATCATCTATACACATGGATACTCAGTTACAGTTGATCTGGAATCCTGCATGTTTGAAGTTCCATATTGCACAAAACCTACACAGATAAGCTTCTCTTCTCAGGTGATAATGTTCAACATGTCAATGTGAGGGGGAAGAGACACAGGTGATGGCAATTTCAAGGGTATGGCAAATAGCACAGCCCTACCACCTTGACTATAAAGGGATTGCTCTTTCTTTAGGTATAGAACTTGAGAAAGAAAATACAATTCCTCACTGAGTAGTACACCGTAACAAAAAGTTGGACGACATCCCATCTCCAAGTATAGAACTTCCCCAGATGGGAGAATAAGACTGGGAAGAGAGTTCTTGAAGCCAAAATGGCCTGGCAGCTTGAAGGCCTCTGGGGTGAGACAGCTGTACCTTTTTCTTTTAAGGCAAGGGGTGACCCATTATGGATTGGAGAAAAAGCTGTAATGAATAATGGTGTCACTGGCAGCAAGAGCCTCACGGTCTCTCTTTCACTATAGGTGGAGAAAATAATTTTTTAAGAGAATGCCAGAAACTATGGCCTTATGCTTGTCCCCCTTGCTGTACCAAGAAAACATTTGCTGTTTTCAAACCTGAGCTCTATTATTGCTGAACAAACATCTACCTGACTGGGCTGTTAAAATAACTAGTGAGAGAAAGAAGGGGGAAGGCAGCAGCAGGGAATGAAATCAGACTTTTTCTTCCAGGGAAAGAAAAAACGGAATAGAGGAACAGTGAAGAAAACACGTACACCCCATCATTTTCCAGAACCCTCTCTGGCTATAGGAATGGCCTCTCTGCATACAGCTTTCCAGTGGGGGAGGCTGTTATTGATACATATGGCCTATTTTCCAACTGTCTTTTACAACACATTCAATTACCATCAGAATCAGTGTTTACAGTCATTTGCTTCCATCTGCCATCCTTCCTCATTTCCACCCACTTCATAATACTACAAGGTCACTAATCATAACACCAGCACTCATTTTTCCAGTACGTATAGACAAAGAAAGTATTTTTTATCCTTGAACAGTCTTGAAAAGATTAAGCTCTGCTCCCCTTCCTCCCAGGTGTTTCCATAGATACAGTAAGTCTTTTAGATAAATTGAATAATAGTTTCTGAACTGAGTACAGGGTGTACCTCTGTAGCACCCAGCTTTTCCTGAATTAACCTTTTAATAAAGGGGAAGCTCCTTTATAGTGCCTCAATTTGGAAGGGCAGGATAGGAAGGGGGCTGCAAGTCTACTGGGTGTCCTCCTTTATTGGTAGTGCAATCCTGTGCATGCGGGCTCAGAAGTAAAGTTCATGGTGTTTGGAGCCACTTACTCCCTGGTTAAGTGGGTTTAGAACTTCAACCTTCATATTAAATTTAGGCTTCAGCAAAAGCCAAGGCAGCCAACCATCCAGTAATATAATTACCATTCAAGTTGAAGAAAAGAAGGAATTTCTGTTTGGAAAGAAACCTATGTAGAGTCCATATTCATTATTCTTCTGAACATGTCAGTAAATAGATTTTTAGAAAGGAAAAAAGGGAATACGTGCATTTCAGACTCCATACAGACTGCATGATCTCTGCAGTATTAACTTGAATAGAGTTACCCATTGATTAAAATATCCAAATATTTTCTATCAATATTGCAGGATTAGTAGCTCTGGTTCAATAGTGGAAGCCAACTCACCTCTCGGAAGAGAAAAGGGATGGATTGGTTCTTATCTTGAAATGGTATTTTCATTTGTGTTGTGATTGCCTTTTTCTATTATTATAAACTGGTCACAGGGAAAAGGGAAGCACTTTTGAATCAATACTTGAAGTGAAAACAATGTTTTGGCTGCATTGCAAAAAGTGTTATTGGTCAAAACAACAAAAAGGAAATGAGACCACACAGGTTCTTAGCACCACAATTCAACATTTAGAAGGCATCTGTTGAAAGTATTTGTTTGATAATTATTTTCTCTGATATACTAATATACATTATGAAAGGTTCCTAGATTTCTGGAAACTTCAGCCCACTTTTAGTAAACTAGTGGAGAGGATGTAATAATTATGCAGGATCTGGCCATAATATATACAGCTATAAGAGGAGATGTGAAGACCTCTAAGTCAGCATGGATTATGTTTCTGAGATAACATTCAGTCTTCTGTGGTATGCTGTGAGCAAGGCGAAGGCCAAAGGGAGGGGGGGAGCCTGGGTTGTAAATTAATATGTAATATGTTATGAAAGTGAATAAAGGAAACATTATACCAAATACTTACAAATGACCCAGATGAAAGGTCTATGAAAGCTTTAGCCATCAGTAAACTCAAAAACATACATATATTTGTCAACATTGCTCTTTTTCCCCCCTAAAACTGAAGATTATCAAACTGATCATCTATAAAGAAAACTTTCAATCTGTCATCAGTCACAAGTGAAAAAGGGGCCATTTAAAAAGGAAACTGATCAATTCCCAAATATTTCAAAAACATTTTATTTATTATCATGTCTCAAATTGTTATATTTTAGTCAGCTTTTTTCTCCAGCCATTCCATTTCAGAAGACTCTGTTCAAGAAGCATTGCCACAGTATATTGCATAACCAAGAATTTTCAGCTGCAAATAAGTCTCTGGCTCCAAGCTTTCAGGAAAGGGTCTGTGGTCCATGAGCATCATGTAACTCATTGCAGACCCACCATAGTGCTGTTTCACAACAGATGATCTTAAACTTCAATGCTATAAATGTCCCTGCTTCTTCACAGCAGCTTCCATGAAAGCCAACTTCCTGGCTCAATTGTCATCTCTAGTCTTAAACTAATCCTTCTGTAAATAAGGGAGGGGTTCGACTTACTACCAATCAACTCTGTTCTGGAGTGCTGGAAAAAAAGAAGATGGGAACACTTCAACCCTCCATGTTGACAGGGAAGAACTGTTCAGCTTCAGCTACATTGTGGTTTCAATAGCAATCAAGCCTAACATACTTAATGTGAGTTTGTTACCATAAGTCTCTTAGTGTAGGAGTGATTTCCTCCACCAACCCAATGTCATTCATCAATCTTATAGCTTGTTCAGTGACAGGCTGTGACAGCATTCAGCTTATTTTGGCCACAGTTATTTTGCAAACCTTCCCCATCAACTTTGGATGGCTGGACCAAAGGAAATGGAGTGTGTAGCCCCATCTCCCTTCTACAGACTTTTCAGACTGCCTCAAAGAGAGTTATAGCTGCCATAATTTTCCACTAGGTAAGCAAGGTGAACTCACTGTCTATCATTCTAAGATGCATAAACAGTTTACTATTTTCTAAACTGGAGGGGGATCACAAGCATACAGCCAGCTCAAAAGAGTCAGTTATGCTTCTTAAACAGTGTAATACCAGCAAAGTACACAAGACGTGACTGAAGCCAAAATCTTATATAGGAAAGAGAGTATCATGTTCTGTAATACCTGAAACTGTTTTCTTCAGGCAGAAGGCTGATGTAGATCAACAGTTATAATAATACAAACCTTTGTTATAGCTTTTCATTTTGTTACTCCATTTGTTTAAAAGGAGAGGAATGTAACTCAGTTTTTTTAAAAGGATTGATGTAGTACTACATCTCTCTTCACTGTGTTGAAGCTGAAAGATTCTTGTGATGAAATGGACAAGCAGTGGGGATCTAGCTACATGATGAACAAAGCTTGCATTCTTCAATATCAACAGCATAAGCAAAACAAGAGGTACATCATGATGGGAGGCTTCAGACCATCATACTGAGTAACTAGTGACTGTGGTCAGGAACCAACAGTGCTCTTTTATTTGCTCTAATAAAATGAATCAGTCAATAAGAAGCAAGGAAAAGTGCACAATTTTGAATGAAGGTCCCATGCAAAATTATAAGCAGCCCTGAGAGTTTTTTAAAAGAGTGTCATGTATCCACCCCAAACAATTTTCATGATTAAGATGTTTAAAATGAGACAATGTTACTTGAAGAGCCCTTAACTTTCATTCGCAAAACAGATAGTTGCTGCATGTTATACTGTAAATATTGATCTCTGCATCTTCCATGCTAGTGCCACTAACCCTGACTATAAAAAGCATTCAACCTTCCATAATGTCAGATGAGAATGACATGCATCCCTGAATATGAAACTCATAGTCTGGGTTCACATATCACATTAAACTGTAATGTGGTTTGTTTGGTTTGGATTTGCATGTAGAAAGAACCTAATAAGCCACCCATTATGTCTTCTTCAATGAACCTTGCTTAACAGAAGTAGAATTCTAGTTTAACTTAAAGTAAAAACCCCAGACATGTCATAGAAACAGAAACATAGAAAGATAACTATAGACCTCTTTCAGGAGCTGGTATAGAAATGGTGGGACCTGGGACCATGACAAATGAAGTATTCATTTATGAAATGTCAAATAAGAAAGGATTCTGGCAATTCAGATTGGCCTACCATATGTAGGTCTTTGTTCCTAACTGCTATGATGCCAAGGTGACAAAACCTGTGTTGTGATGTAAGCTCTACTTTTCCAGACTCACATCACAACATTGCACAAAGTACTTCAAGGACAGAGCAGGTGCCAGTGTTGCTCCCTGCTTCTTATAATTTATCACTGTGAAAATACAAAGTCCTGCTTGGCAGAAGGTTCATGGCTTGGAAACCATCATTCCAGAGGAAAGGAAATTACAACAGATAGCATTTCTCTTTACACTGCAATTTCTTGATTGCTGTAAAGAAAGTCTTTTGGGTGAGGCCATTCATCAAATACAGGTAAAAGTCTATTTTTAAAGAAAATTCCCTCATTATCCCACCACCTAGGACTAACAGAACTGGGTTCAAAAAGCCATTCGGCCAAATAGATGGCAGCAAGGAGATACAGAGAGCATCAAGGAGATACTTGATGCTGCCATCAAGTGCTCATTCAGGCTTCTGCAGCAAGGAACTGGTAGACCTACCACTGCCTGGGGAGGAAAGCTGTGTAAATCTTGTTTTTTGTTTATGTGGCATCAAGTCATTTTCAATACCTAGCAACCACACAGATAGATTTTCTCCATGACGATCTATCCCTAACCTGTTCTTTTAAGTCTACCAACAGTGCACTCTTGCCACCGTAACTGAGTCCATCCACCTTGCTGCTGGTCGTCCTCTTCATTATTCAATTATTACTTGGTTTTTCTCTGCAACTGAGGAGACTCAACCTTTAGGGAATTCAGATTTACCAGATCATTTATCATGACTTCCAAAGACTTTCTTGTCAGAAGGAAAGCAGGTGGTCAAGTCCCACATCCACTTTTGTTTAACTAGCTACTTCGTTTTTGCAGTTAATATAGTCAATTTTTACAAGGGTACTCTGCCTTTGCAAGAGGCTTTGTCTTTCTCACGCAGGCCATGCTGATTGGCACTTCACCCCCCATAAGGAAACTGACTATAGCTGGCTCTGTGATTAATCAAAAGGACGTATCACTTTTCTTTTACTACACTTTCTTTTTTCTTTAAATTTGTATTGTTTTTAGTGTGTAAAACTCCTTTAATAAAAAAATAATTTTAAAAAAATAATCAAAAGGACTTGAGTTTTTATTGAACTAGATCAGAGTTCCCCAAAGTGGTCAATATCAACCCCCCAAGGGCCAATGGGACTATCCAAAGGGTCGATAAATGTCAGTTGATGGTCGATAAATGATGGAAGATAATAGATGGTCGATAAATGATGGAAGATAAATTGGGGTCAATCTTTAAGCTGTACGCCAGTCCCTAGTCCTGAAGGTGAGGTGGCTAGCAGTGAGACAGTGTTATCCAGGGCTGGATGGTCAGCCACCAGTAAGAATGGCTTTGAGTTGTCTCTATTATTACTATGATTATTATGGTTATTATTTATAGTACTGTTAAAGTAGTAATTATTAAATTATTTTCATATAATAAATGTTTGGGGGTTGATGAACAATCTGAAACTTCATGAAAGGGTCAATGAGCTGAAAAGTTTGGGGACCCCTGAAATAGATGACCTTTTTCACCATAAAAATGTGTTATTCCAGTCTCGAAAGCAAGTCCTACATACACAGTTTATTTTTGTCAGCTAGCTGTGTTCATAAAAATATTTGCACTAACAGAATCTGAAGTGATTCTGCATTTTGATAAACATGATGCAGCAATACATTGTGGCTTTATCTTAGTTTTTAAAATTGGTATTGTGGGTTGAAATAAAGTTTAAAATACAGGCAACCAAAAGAACAACGCCACAAAGCAACATTAAAAAGTCATATATAAGATAAAATTCTCATTTTAATTGTAACCAGTTAGAACCCTTAGTAAATCACAGTTTGCCTTATGGCATAATCAGAATAACACAGGAAAGGGAAATCTCACTAATTACTAAGAGAGTTTGGATGTGCACATTATGTAGACGAACTGTATTCAGAAAGAACATATGAATCTTTTTTGGATTGGAATGTGATCAAAAGCTTGGAATTGAATTCCTTTCATTTACATATTAGCAGACAATAAGATGGCAATTCTCAGCATATTTACCTCAATGCACCGAGGCTGACTTTTCAGTAGACACAGGATTGTTTTGCAAACCACACGAAGCACTACCCCATAATTCATTTAATGAATTCCTTAAACCACCACCACTCTACAATTTCTAGACATGTCACAGTTGTCATTCAAGACTCTTTCTCTTCCTGTTGCAGTGGCATCCCCATAGGTTACTGGAGTTCAGATTCAAAGGTACATTTCCCATACCTTTAATCCAGTGTTGCATTTCAGCTTTATTAAGGGAAGATCAACCTGGGATTCACAGGCCATGGGATTCACAGGCCACAAAACAGTCTGAGAGTCCCTTTATGTGGCCCATGAGATCCTTAAGATCAGGCTGGTAAAAATTAAACGCCTCTAATTGCCAAATTAGAGTGACATGATTTTTCCATTCATTTGAGGCAGCAAAACAAGTAAAATCAAGATGGTAAGCCTCCAATGAGAGCCAGTTTGGTGTAGTGGTTAAACACATTGGACTAGAAACCATAAGACTATGAATTCTTGGCATGAAGCTTGGGCCAGTCACCCTCTCTAGGAGGAAGGTGAGGATGAAGCACTTCTGAAAATGTTCCCAAGAAAACTGCAGGGACTTCTTCAGGCACTGACTCAAAATTGCACCTTGCTCCCCCAGCCTCCAATGCACATGGTCTGCTTATTTATTTTTAAAAAATACCCCCCAACAGAAAAAGGATAAGAAAATTCCAAAACTACTCCATCTGGTGATGTCCGCTGGTCACTACCATATTCTCTGCAGCCCTCACACAAACCAAATTAATAGCCAATATCACATACTATTCATTAACTAAGAGCAAATACCAGAATCTGCCATTCTCTAGACCAGGTTTTTCAATAGAAGTTATTGCATAAGTTTAAATGAAAATGTGAAAACATACTTGACTTGAGAGACAATGAAATCTTTTGCAAATGATCAGACTACGCTCCATATAGTTAGCCACATTAGGATTTATTTGCAACCAGGGACATCTTTAAATTTTCTAACACAGATCTCTCCAATGTGGCCTAAAAATTTAAGGGCCTTTGGTGGGACATAAAACAAGAGGAAGGATTTAACTGTACTTTTGAATGTACCTGTCAAATATGCATTTACATGTAACTCCATTGGTCTGACCTTTCCAGAAGCAGCAAAATAGACATCCTGAAATGAGGCTTAACTAAGTTTCTTGTTAATATATTTCAGATGTTGTTTCCAGTCCTTAGGATTCAGTGACCAAGGAAATGCTTTCTAAATGTAGTGATTGGTTATAACTATAAGGAAATGGTTATGTAACAACTGCTTTAGAATTTTGATATAGCCATAGTCTGAAATGTAGGGAAAAAATTGTCCCAAGATAAAGAAAGTTAGTATGTGGAATTAGGACTAGGGATATTTACCTTAAATCTTGATGCGGTATGGAATTAATTGATACTATATGTCCACCTAACATATCTTACAGGGTTGTTGGGCAGATAAAATGTGGGGAGAAACCAATTAAATAGCTTAAGCACATGGAGGAATGGAAGACTACAAATACAATAAAGAAAGAAATATAAACTACAGTGACATAAAACAGAGTTGGGTTGAGTTGAGTTGCTACCTTAGAAGTCATGCAGAGTCTGTTATAGAGTCTAACACATATGGCTACTCTAACAGTATGTGGGAATGACCTTGGGAGACAGGTGGAAGAGCCACAGACTAGACAACGGTCAGACAAGTGGCAGCTGAGTCCACAGAAGGAATTTGGGCATGGCAAACATCTCAGAAGGGACCCTCCCTAGTTTCTTGGACTGTAAATGCAAGGGGGAAAAGATGTACTTTCAGACTTGCAAGATTCTGTTAATGTAACGTTACAATAAAGTTAGAGCTAGTACTTCTGGGTATGCTTCTTACCTGGACTACCTTGCAAGGCTGGCAGCTACTTACATAGCTGCTTTCTACCAAGTTAGACCACTGGTCAGTCTCCCCAAGTATTGTCCATTTTGAAAGGTAGCAGCTTCCTATGATCTCAGGATTTTTTTCCCATCCCCTGGCCATTGAAGTGAAAATGCCAGAGCTTGACTATAGAAGCTTCTGCAGGCATGCCTTGTGCTCACTGAGCTATGGGTCTTGGATGAGAAAGCTAAGCTCCAGAATTGGGTTACTGCTGAAACAGGAAGCAGCCCATAGTTGCCCCTAAGATTGCTTAAAAGCCTATATTGTATGTTGGTGGGTTCCAGTTTCTTTTTCCATCACTGGTAAATGTTCTGAACAGAAAGGCAGTACTTGCCATTTGCGGACTATTCTCCCAAGGGAGATTTGTCCAGAACCTACATTGTGTTCTTACCAGAAGTCTTATTTTCCCAGGCATTTTACAAAACAGTTTGTTACTTTTAGACTTCTTAAATTTTTTTTAAATAGTGAAATACTGTACAAACTATTATACCAACAACAATAATAACAACCAAAAAATACAGTAGTGGTTATAAAATTTTAAAAGCATGTGAGTTAAAGCCCTCACATTTCTTGCAACTCCAGCATGAAAGATTTGATGTCCAGGTTTTCTTAAACATTCTTTGAAGGGTCCAATAGAGATAAAAGAATATTTTTTGATGAATTAACTTCATGTTTAAATCATAAGAAGTCTTGTTTTACACTTTTCAAAACTTAGACCCATCGATTTTCTAAGACTGGACATTCCAATTCTTTGTTCCTCAGTTCAGGTATGTAACTAATACTAACCTTCATTCTGTTTTTAATGCCATATGCAATTGAATTGTCAGTCTCACTTCAAGCACTTTATCTCTTAAGCACCCTAAGATTGCAGGTACCTCTGAGGCTACTAAAACATCTGAGCCAAACTGTTTTGTCAATACATGTTTCAGTTGTATATATTGCCAAGCAGCTGTTATGGGTAAATCATATTCAGAATGCAATATCTCAGAGTCTTTAAAACAATCATTACAAACCAACTGGCCCAGTTCCAGTAGAACATCTTCCCTGATATTTACAAATTCAGATTATTCCAATAGCATCAGTTTCTCACGTGATTCTGGATCACAACTTAACCACTCACTTATTATAGGTATTATAGGAAGACAGCCATGTTAGCCTATGTTAGCCAAAACTCAGAATCTGACAGCACCTTTTCAGACTAACAAATTTTCTAAAAGGTATGTTATGCCTTAGAGGAAAATGCGTTAGTCTGAAAAGGTGCTATTAGACTCCTTCTGAGTTTTCACTTATTAATGACCAAATATGTGTGGCAGCTTTCAAGGCTGGAAATTACAATCTCAGTTTACTATCCTTTCACCCTAAAATTTGCCAAGATTTCAGAGAGGTTGCATACCTCCTCTTTAAATAGGCTCAAAAAGGGCAATATTTCGTTCGTATTGCACAATCATATAGGTATTAAAAGCCCAGTGGTAGAATTGAATTGCTTTAATATCTTTGCATTGATACTTCTACCCTGATTTATCTTGTATTCATTTGCTGGGGCTTCCTGGGTGCTGCGGCTTGCTGGCACCAGCTGAGGTGGCTGAGGCTTCTAGGGGCAGCTGCGGCTTTACACCGCGCTGCAGCTCAGGGGCTCCTTGCAGCCCCAGAGCTGTGGCATGCCAAGAAGCCCCTGAACTGCAGCAAGGCAAGCAGTCCCACAGCTGTGCAGTTCTGAGGCTACTTGCCACCCCCCAAGGCAGGGGGCAGGGGAACCAAAAGGGCAGAGATGGGGGGAGATAGGCAGGTGGGGGAGTTGGAGGCAGTCTCTTACTTGACTGAGGCTCGAGGCTGGCAGGGACCAATCCCGGAAGGCTTAGATTGGTGGGGGGGGGGGGGGTCCTTGGCTAATGACCAGTGAAATTCACTTGACGACAGCAAAGGGGGTTGCTGGGATTGCCATCGCAATCAATGCAGTCACATGACATCTCACTTTACAACCACATTGCTTAGCGATGGAAATTCTGGTCCCAATTGTGGTTGTAAGCTGAGGACCACCTGTAATGAAGTATTCCATGGAAAATGTCTCCAAATCCAAGGGAAAAGTTCCAAACATATGTCTAACTCTGGTATCATGCCTTTGAAAGCAAGAAAGGAAAAAGTCAGGCATATTTGGAAGATAATTGATTTGCATCATGTGGTTTATTGGCTGCAGGATCAGTATAATGTGAGTAGGGGCTAGATGAAGAAATGATGGTAGACTTTTTGAATATACTGTCAAGCTGCTAGGAAGGGATCAATAGCCCTCCCACTTTCTTTGGAGGTTGTTGTTGTTCAGTCGTTAAGTCGTGTCCGACTCTTTGTGACCCCATGAACCATATCACGCCAGGCCCTCCTGTCCTTCACTGCCTCCCTGAGTTTGCTCAGTTTCATGCTCATTGCTTCAGTGATGCTATCTAACCATCTCATCTTCTGCCGTCCTCTTCTCCATTTGCCTTCCATCTTTCCCAGCATCAGGGTCTTTTCCACAGAGTTCTCTCTTCGCATTAGGTGACCAAAGTATCTGAGCTTGAGCTTCATTATCAATCCTTCCAATGAGCAATCAGAGTTGATTTCCTTTAAGATTGACTGGTTTGACCTCCTAGCAGTCCAGGGGACTCTTAAGAGTCTTCTCCAGCACCACAGTTCAAAGGCATCAATTCTTTGGTGCTTAGCCTTCTTTATGGTCCAGCTCTCACAGCCATACATTACTACTGGAAAAACCATAGCTTTGATTATGTGTATCTTTGTTTACAAGGTGATGTCTCTGCTTTTTAATATACTATCTAGGTTTGCCATAACTTTCCTCCCAAGGAGCAAGCGTCTTTTAATTTCATGGATGCAGTCTCCGTCTGCGGTGATCTTGGAGCCCAAATAAATGAAGTCTGTTACTGCTTCCATTTCTACCCCTTCTATTTGCCAGGGATTGATGGGTCCAGATGCCATGATCTTAGTTTTTTTAATGTTGAGTTTCAAGCCAGCTTTTGTGCTCTCCTCTTTCACCCTCATCAAGAGGCTCTTTAGTTCTTCTTCACTTTCTGCCATTAGGGTAGTATCATCTGCATATCTGAGGTTGTTGATGTTTCTCCCTGCAATCTTAATTCCGGCTTGTGATTCTTCCAGCATGGCATTTCTCATGATGTACTCTGCATATAGGTTAAATAAGCAGGGTGACAGTATACAGCCTTGTCGTACTCCTTTCCCTATTTTGAACCAATCAGTTGTTCCGTGACCGGTTCTAACTGTTGCTTCTTGTTCCACTGGAGAAGGAAATGGCAACCCACTTCAGTATCCTTGCC
Source organism: Liasis olivaceus (assembly GCA_030867105.1). NCBI lineage: Eukaryota > Metazoa > Chordata > Lepidosauria > Squamata > Pythonidae > Liasis > Liasis olivaceus. The sequence continues at coordinate 152,752,304 of CM061349.1, forward strand.
AAGAAAACCTCATGGACAATGTCTTTGGAGGTGGGGATATGCAAATAATATCCAAGTTCTGCCTATTCAAGAGAGGAGTTTTTGCAGAGCTCCACTCTGACAGTAGCCACATTTAAAGAAGAAAGGAATTTTAGAGCTATGAATGTTTCTCCCCTTCACTGAATGGAGGGTTCCCCCCTCCCAAAACAAGACATTGTCCTTATGGACATATAAAAAATTACACCACTCCATCTGGAGCAAGTAAAATGAAGCCCCAGCCTTGCACATGCTTTGCTGGCGAGGATCAACAATGATGAAATGTTAGTGCCAGGAACCATTGGCAGACTTGGCCTCAAGCCGGGCAGCGTAGGCTTTGCTGCTTCTTTGGAGAAATATACAGGAAAACGCGACATCTTGAAAGTGAAGGAGAAGCTATCAACAACAGCCCTTCTCTCTAGCTTACCATATTAAAGATCTCCTATAAAATAATCTGCCAAAGAAAAAAGAAAAGAAAGAAAGCTTTGCTAACACTTCGGTTAAGTTTTATTTCAAAAGAAGCTCTTTGGTGATTTTAAGGAAAGGTTGACTTAATGTTTCTGCTGTCGACCGTTTTTCACTCATTGCATAAGATACTGGGTTTTTTTCCATGGTAATGAATGACAGCTCCACAATTATGATGACAAAAATAAAGAATAAAAGATGAAAAGCAAGTGAAAGCCTAACTCTTTTACACCGTATGTTTGATTAGCAAATCCTTCCCCCCCCCCCCCCAAAACGTAATGACAGGATAAACATCCAAGTTGATATTTTTAATTCTTTTGCACTTAACAATCTGTGTATACCAGCAAGACTGAGCTTGTACTGTGCAAAGAGCTGCTTGATAATTAAGCCACTTTCTCAAATTCTTTACCTTAATTGTGTTGTATGATGAAGTGCCTTTGCTCTGTGAGTAATCAAACGCTCTGAAAGAAAATTGTTTTCAAAAGGGGATATGTTTTAACCTTTAATCACTGCATCTGAACTGGAGACATAATGTTTCTTTAAAAATGATAATAGCAATGGCTTTTCATTAACTCAGCCAAAATGTAGTTTCACTGTTCAGTTCCTTGGTAAATAAATCATTGTATTGACAGAGGTCCAATTAATTAAGCCAGTGCACTTCACAGCATTGGTATTGGCATCAAATGTTGCCTTCTAATCATAATAATGTTCTGCAGAAAAATGGTTTTAGGAATAAAGCTATTTCGCTTTCTTGAGTCTCTCTAGGATGGTCACATTTCAGCAGGAAAAAGCAGCCAATGCAATTCTGATGTGTTAGACTACAATTCTCATAAGCCCCAGCCAGCATAAACAGTGGTTAGGGTATAATGGGAACTGTAATTTAAAACATTGTGAGCCCAGCAGATTGTCTAATTGTATACTTCAGGCAAGATTTCCCTGCCTCCTTCCCCCCCCGCCCCAACCCCCCAGTATTGAAATGTAAGGGCTTTTTAAGTTGCATGAAACTTTTCTACCAGACTCAAAAACTTCTCCAGAATACTAATAGATTGATGTCTCTTACCATGACCCAAGCTCCAAAGGACATCACAGAGATGTTCCAGCTTTTCCTTCTTAATGGATTTTATGAATTTGGGAGGAAGGGGGAATATATTCTTCCTTCCCCCCTATTCCATGAACAAGGCATGGCAACTACAAAATAAAGGCATAATCTAGAAGTACCTTTGCTCTCTTCTCAGAAAAGTCTTCTTATGTACTTAAGTTGAATGTACTGTACTTTATAAAACATTATAATCTTGGCAGATACTAGCTGTGGATGTGAATTTGCTTATTTCCATTCATATAATGCCTGCTGAGCACTTCAGGAAAGGTGACAATCCCCCCCCCCCCATCATTTGCACAAACATCATGTATGTATATGCATTTTTAATGACATCATCCAAAACCACAAGTGTTTGGGATAGTCTTAAAGTGGTATATTGTGTAAATGAGACTGCAGTGTCTAATTTATACTTGTGCAAAAGACAGAGTTAAGCTGATATATTAGTCCACAGATCAATTAGCATTTTGGCTCCATCAAAGCAATTTTGCCCATTCCATTCCACTCCATTCCATTCCATTCCATTCCATTCCATTCCATTCCATTCCATTCCATTCTTAATGCTCCACTTTGGGTAAATTGCTGGCTACTTGGAAGGGAATTGTGTTCTTTGTTAGAACATCACATGTTTTCCGGTGTCATCTGAGATTACTTGCAAAACTGATAATTCTGTCAGTTCCACTCATTTTTAATCTTAAATTTGCTCATGATTTTGCAACTGAAAAACGTTACCACAACCCTCACATATATGTTAATGCAATGTGCGCTAGTATGTGCATTTTCCGAAAATAATGCACCCAATAAACATAGTATGTCATGCTGTTTTCCAGAATATTGTTGACCATGATTGTCACTGATAACTGTTTTTTTAAAAACAGAGAAATGTATTTCAAAAATTTAGGAAAAGAGAGAATATTATTGTCTGTGTATTGATTTGGGAAGAAAATGAAAATGGAACGCTGTACATTTCAACCCCATCCCAAGTTGTAAGCCTTCAAACATGGGACTGCCCGAGATAATCAGAAGGCAATTTACTCCTTAACCCACTTAAAACGGACCTTGTGTTCCACAGCTTCTTCTGAAGGAAGTTTGAAAACTGCAGTTTCATTAGCTTTTGCAGCAAGGGACAGAGTACAACAGAGAATGAAGCTTGAATGGCTCTTTAAAACAAATGTAGATGGATTGTCAAGACCAATGTGATCTACAATCTACAGTATATTATTTTTTTCACTAGAACCTTGTGGTCTGCTGTCCAGAGCTAGAGGTAAAATAGAGCTAAGAAGTGAGACTGGAAAGAAAAATTGATGGTTGGAGGAGAAAGTCATTTTCCTGGGCACATTTCCCTTCAAGATGCCATATCAAACTTGACTTGACCTCTCCTGCCAACTAGAGCTTTAAGGGAGTGGTGAGTAAAGGGACATAAGGAATGGAGTCAGCTTATAGGTCTATCTATTTTCGCATGGTTCATAGTGGCAGAATATTAGACAGAGGTCTTTTCCAGCTGTATTTGGAGATGCTTGGGACTGAATCTGGGACATTTGGTGTGTAAAGTAAACCACAGTATTACAGTATAATTCCCATGTTTGCAAGCTGGTTTGGGGCTTGGTTGCTGAATGGTATAAAGGACCAGGGAAAGCATATGAGCAAACCAAAGGTTAAAAGCTTTATCCACACAGATGCTCCAAGGTGTCAGTATCCTTTTCTACTCAGACTTCCCTGAGTATTTAATCAGATTACTTGCAAAAAATCAGGACTTAGAATAGTGTGGACTGCACACTTTCATACTGTTGATGAAAAATATCATTTTTGATTGTTCATCCACTTGAGAAGAAAAAAATATGTAACTGAAAGATAGTCTATTGGAGAGAAATACATTAATGCCCAGTCCACTCCTGGTTGTGCTCATTAACTCCATGCAGAAAGGTTTTGCTTTTGTAATTTTACATAGGGAAGAAGTCAAAATTATGACTCTACCACCTCCACCTGCAGTCTAATGAGCTATGGCTTATTTCTTATTATCTCTCCCTCTTAATATACAGTGTATTTTAGTGTATTTTGGCTATGTCTCCCAGGTACTGCTAAACTCTGAATTAATTCAGCTTTATTTATCAGTTTATTTGTTTATCAGATTCTGCCTTTTTAACTGCCTTTATGTTTTTAGACCATATTTTACTGTGGTTCATCTGATACATTACAAATTTACTCTGGGCTTATTCTTCTGGAAATCTGACATGCAAAAGAATGGATGAAAATATGCCAGGATGCATCTCTAGTTAAAATAGACTAACCATCAGAATGGTTTGAAACTCCATTGCACAATTCAACTTTTGAAGCTAAACAGATCTGGCCCTGTAAGAGATTGGGACAGAAGACCAACTGAGAGCGACAGGTCAGCTGTTTTAATTCTTCAGAGGAAGACAGGGTTGTCACTATAATAAATAATAACAGCAGTTGTGATCTTCATTTTCTGCAGGTCTGTGGTTCATCTTTTATAACCTTGGGTTTCTGTAATTTTTCTAAAAAGACTATTGAACTGTGCTAGTCTGAAACAACTTTTAAATGAAATACAACTGTACATCTCAGTGTGTGTCACAGAATGTAAACAAGTTCCAGCATATGGCTGCAGTGAATCAATCAGGAAATGTAACGGGGGGGGGGGGGGGGGATGAAACCGATTTCATTTTTTTAAAGCGTCTTGCACTTCCATAGAAAACAATTCAACATTTTGTCCAGAAAATTGATCTGTTCAGTCTCAAATGTTCAGAAAGCACAGCTGCTAAAATTGAAATAAATTTAATTGAAATGTGATTTCACAGTAAGTTTCACACAATGAGAAGTTTTGAAGCATTAGATTATTTTTAAGTTTGCAGAGTTTATTATGATCAAGAATGCTACACTCTTATGATAGCTGTTTACCCTTGCAAGTAGAGGTATAAGGCTGATACACGGTGCTTAAAAGTTTGTGAACCCTTTTGAATTTTCAATATTTCTGCATCAATATGACCTAAAACATGATCTGCTCTCTACACAAGTCCTAAAACTAGATAAAAAGAACCCAGTTAAAGAAATGAGTCAAAAACATTATGCTTGTTCACTTATTTATTGAATAAAAGTATTATTATGTCAAGACTTTTTCTTTTATTCTTATATTGAAGCAGATGCTACTATTTCCATCAAAACCATAACTTTAAATTCCTTTAAGGTGAGATTTTTAGAGACAACAACTTCTATAAATGAGTCCAGACAATGCCTTGGTGCACTGGAACCGTTGTCCTACAGGTGAAACTCGAAAAATTAGAATATCGTGCAAATGTTGATTTATGTCAGTATGGCAACTCAAAAGGTGAAACCAATATATGAGATAGACGCATTACATGCAAAGCGAGATATGTCAAGCCTTACTTTGGTATAATTGTGATGATTATGGCGTACAGCTTATGAAAACCCCAAATTCACAATCTCAGAAAATTAGAATATTACATGACATCAATAACACAAGGATTGGAAATAGAACAATATCGGACCTCTGCAAAGTATAAGCATGCATATGTACTCAGTACTTGGTTTGGGCCCCTTTTGCAGCGATGACTGCCGCAATGCGGCGTGGCATGGATGCTATCAGCCTGTGGCACTGCTGAGGTGTTATGGGAGACCAGGATGCTTCAATAGCGGCCTTCAGCTCTGCTGCATTGTTCGGTCTCATGTCCCTCATCTTTCTCTTGGCAATGCCCCATAGATTCTCTATGGGGTTCAGGTCAGGCGAATTTGCTGGCCAATCAAGCACAGTAATCCCATGGTCACTGAACCAGGTTTTGGTACTTTTGGCAGTGTGGGCAGGTGCCAAGTCCTGCTGGAAAATGAAGTCAGCATCCCCATAAAGCTCGTCTGCGGAAGGAAGCATGAAGTGCTCCAAAATCTCCTGGTAGACGGCTGCGTTGACCTGGACTTAATGAAGCACAGTGGACCAACACCAGCAGATGACATGGCTCCCCAAATCAACACAGACTGTGGAAACTTCACACTGGACTTCAAGCATCGTGCATTGTGTGCCTCTCCATTCTTCCTCCAGACTCTGGGTCCTTGGTTCCCAAATGAGATGCAAAAGTTGCTCTCATCAGAAAAGAGGACTTTGGACCACTGGGCAACAGACCAGTTCTTTTTTTCTGTAGCCCAGGTAAGACGCTTCTGACGTTGTTTGTTGTTCAGGAGCGGCTTGACAAGAGGAATACAACATTTGAAGCCCATGTCCAGGATCCGTCTGTGTGTGGTGGCTCTTGATGCACTAACTCCAGCCTCAGTCCACTCCTTGTGAAAGTCCCCAACACTTTTGAATGGCCTTTTCCTGACAATCCTCTCCAGGCTGCGGTCATCCCTGCTGCTTGTACACCTTTTTCTTCCACACTTTTCCCTTCTACATAACCTTCTATTGATGTGCTTTGATACAGCACTTTGGGAACATCCAACCTCTTTTGCAATTACCTTTTGGGGCTTTCCCTCCTTATGGAGGGTGTCAATGATGGTTTTCTGCACAACTGTCAGGTCAGCAGTCTTTCCCATGCTTGCGATTCTTACTGAACCAGCCTGAGAGACCATTGAAAGGCTCAGGAACCCTTTGCAGGTGTTATGGATTCATTAGCTGATTAGAGGGGGACACTTTGAGCCTAGAATATTGAACCTTTTCACACTATTCTAATTTTCTGAGATTGTGAATTTGGGGTTTTCATAAGCTGTACACCATAATCATCACAATTATACCAAAATAAGGCTTGACATATCTCGCTTTGCATGTAATGCGTCTATCTCATATATTGGTTTCACCTTTTGAGTTGTCATACTGACATAAATGAACATTTGCACAATATTCTAATTTTTCGAGTTTCACCTGTATATCATTTGGGATGGCACCTGATGGGCGGACAGGTTTTTAATACTCATACTTCTTTTTCAGCAGAGGCTATATGATGATAGCATAATCATCATATAGAAAAATATTTCCTGGCATTCCAAGATCATCTCTGTGCACATGTGAACAGGAGACACTTCCACAGCAAATTGAACCAACAGTCCAGTGTCTTCTATATGTGTATGTGCATGCCTGAGCAATCTAGAGGGCCCTTGAAATATCTTCTTCCCAAATGTCTTGGGGAGGATGCAGCTGCTTCAACACACCAAAGAATGGATCTGGGGAGCTGCTTGGCCCTCCAAATGACCTACATGGCCCTGGTAATTAAAGGCTGTGTTACTTAAAGTCTAGCCAACATAGAAATCATGACCACGCAAAGTCTGTTCCTTTTTAATGGGTGGGTGACGTGTCACATGCCTGTTAAAAAGGGGCAGGGCTTTAATTGCATTTACAACCACCATCTTGACTTTTTTGACCCCCCTTGAGGTCACTCCTGCTGGAGTGCATATCTTTTCTGATGTAAATAAGCAGCAAACAGATAACTTTCAACCTAGCCTAAGAAAAGCAATATCTGTAATGAGATTAATCTGTGGGAACATGACCAGGCTTTTTTTAGTATTCATCTTAGATATGTATTTTGTAATTTGAAAAATTACTGGTTATTTTATTTTCAAATCTGACCTTTAAAACAGTACTGAATTCTGAAGAATGTCAGGCCTTTGGTAGCTGCCCGAGTTGAAAATAATTTTTCCCAAGTATGACTCTCACAGAATTTTCTTTAGCAAGATTGAGATGAAAGCAGTAGTAACATATGATTTCCAGCAAGTGTTTTCCTCTGAGACCCATTTATCCATGTATCTGTTAGGGCAAGGCCTTCTGGGCTTTTCTTACGGCCTGACAGTGGACCAGAGAGGAAGCAGGTTTCTTCTCAGATAAAAGGAACCATGAGCACCACAATTCTGGCTGCTTTCATCAAAATGACATCAGACTGACTAATTTGATCCTCCCTCAGACATTTGTCAGACAACTAGTTTGATCCTCCCTCCATGGATGCCACTGCAGGGAGGGAACACAGATCCCCCAGTAGATTTTGCCCATTTCTCTTCTCTGGTAACATCATGGTGTTTGAAAAGGCCTACAGAATCTTTTTCACAGACACGTTAACATCCAGACCTTCAATAAACAGAAATATACACTGGCATAAATGGCTTTGCCTCAACGGTCAAGCTCTATTCTGCCTCAGAATAAGGAAGATGTGCTGCCCTTACACATTTAATGTGGGCGCATTAAGGAAGGTGATGAATGGATTCCCCCAGCTTCCCTTCCCTTCTAACCAAGCATCACCTCCCTGTGGGAAAAACCTCCACCAAGCACTCTCCTTAATGTGGGCTAAGGCCAAGGCTTTTGTGCAGGTGTGCATTCAAAGGAATATTCCCCCAACATCCGTCAGGTGTTTTCAAGCTACGTTTAAGCCAAAAAACAAGGGACAGGCATACGCATTCATGTATGTGTAGGAGCACTCCCATTGCATCAAGCAACACCTTCTGCCTGTCAGCTCTTTTTAGAGTGGTAAATCAATGGTAATGTGTGCATGCAGGCATTCTCCTCTTCTCACTTGTCAGTGAAGGGCTTTCTTTATGCTAAAGCTGAAATTTAAAACAGAGTAATCCTACCATCTGCAATTAAAGGCATCTCCTGTAATTTTAAATAAGATTTCAAATGAATTTCTTGGAGATGGGAGGGAGAGATTTTGGGGGGGGGGGGGTTCCTATGTTTTTGGAAGCTTTAAAGAAGAGTTACTGTATTCTATGGTTCCAATGGCTTGGAACCTGGTTCATGTGTTGAACTGAAATTAATCAGCATTTCTAGAAAAGAAAAGACTATAATTTTGGTTATTGATAGGATGGTTGAGGTGGAACTTACCAGGTTCTCCTCTCTCTAGTCAATTCTAGGGTGGGAAGAATGGGAGGGTGGGGGGAGAGAGAAGTGATTCTCCAGAAAGAGAAAGAGCACACAGCTTAAATGTGCTCTACATGGAGCTGCCCTTGAAGACCACCTGGAAGTTACAACTGGTCCAGAATGTGGCAGTGCACAGAGTGTTGGGCACTTCTAGGTTTACCCACATTACACCCCTGTTGTGCAGGGGGCACTGGCTCCCAGGTTCCTTCTGGTTGCAATTCAAGGTACTGGTCATCACCTTTAAAGCCCTACACGGCACAGAACCAGGTTATTTGCAGGACTGCCTCTCCCTGAGAACATCTGCCCATCCTACCAGATAGGATAGGGTAGGCACACTCCAGGTCCCATCCCTTGAATTTTGCCATCTTATGAGACCTAGGAAGGGTGCCTTTTCTGTTGCAGCCCCTGCCCTATAGAATAGCCTTCTCCTTGAGACCCAGCAGGCCCCTTCTCTTTTAACCTTCTGGAAAGCACTTGGAGGCTTTTCCTCCAAGTATTAGGATAGGGTGAGGGTGGAATGGGAAGAGACTGCTGTGGTCTGCATCGGGAAGTTTGGTTCCGGTGCCAGGTTTTTCTGTTTTTGATTTTATTGGGGGTTTGGGTTGTTTTTACTGTCTATATATTGTTTTTATCCTTTGGTTGTGAGCCACCCAGAGTTTGGTTTAGCGTGGGGGGCCATATAAAAGTTTTATATAAATAAATAGAGAGGGAAAGCTGTTAGCTCTACCCCTCCCCTGCAGATGGAATGGGGGAGGGGGCAACAACATTCACACAAGCATATATGCTCCCTTCCAAGGACTAGCGCTCAAGAGAGCAAGGGTCCTGTTTTTTTAAAGACAGGTCTACCGCTCTTTCAAAAGAATGGTAAACTCTGTGTTTAGAAGGAGCCCATATAGCACCTGACCAGCACTTCAAAGAGCCCCAGCCAGGTCTTACAAGGGCTGATGCTTCCACAGAAGCCAAAATGGCCACTAGGTGAGGGGGCATGCTTGCAGCAGCTCAAGTAACCCATGGTTGCTAGGCCATATCAGCAGCTGCACCATCAAGGAGGCATCATGTACTGAATGACATGATTTCTACTGGGAGAAGAGGGAAAACGCTATTTTAAACTAGAACAATTAACAACCTATTTAGTCTGTCTCCACTGAAAGCTGACAATGAGCCAGAGTGACATCAGAAGGATGTGTGTTTTTAAAAGTGAGGCATCTTTGTACCAAGTTTAGTGGGATGTAAAGATGAGTTCTAAAAATGACTAATGTGGTAGGTCCCACCCTGAAACGGCCCAACAGCATTGTGATTTTGCTAATTTCACTTTTTTTTTTTTTGGTGCTTTCAAGTCAGTGCTGACTCTTGGCAACTGCCTGGACAAGTTCTTGCAGTCCCCCCCCCCCCCCCCCTCAGAAGTGGCTTGCCCTTGCCTGCTTCCTAGGGCTGAAAGGGAGTGACTGGCCCAAGGTCACCCAGCTGGCTTGGTGCTTCGGTGGGACTAGAACTCACGGTCTCCCAGTTGCTAGCCTGGTGCCTCAAATACCAAACCAAACTGACTCCCACTTAGGAGACCATATTAGTCTACCTATTTACCTAATTGTGGATTTTGAGATTGGTCAAGTTTGCCTTTTAGAAGGAAATTTTTTAAAAAGTGTGACCTTATTTCTGCTTCTTTGGCACCTCCGAAGCAGCATATTATATCATCATGGAAGTATTTCTCTTGTGATTATGTTCTTCTTGTGGTAATTCTTGTGATAATGTTAACTGGCTTCTCCAGCTTCTGAAAAGTAAATGGCTGAATTTTTCTTTGTGAAAAAGAATTTTAATGGTCTTTGCCAGAAATAGCAGGAGCTCAAGTGTCTTGTGCAAAATAATAATAAGTATTATTATAATATATATACACACACACACACTCAGGTTGTGAGTCATTACGTATCAACAGCAGGATAGTTTAGGTATTCTTCATTTTTCTATCCTTACATCATAAAAAAAAAAGGACTGATATAGGAAAATAAAGCTCCTATAGGCTGATTAGAGATCGTGTGACCCCCACACCACTTCTTGTCTTCAAATTAGTGTATTTCATTTTCCATAATTAAATAAGTTGACAATGCAGGACATAAAAAGGTAGAAAGTTGCACAATAGTGCAATAAGATCACTAATTAACACAGAGAAGGAAAATGAAACTCATAGATTATAAGCTTATATGATATATGGGTATCTTCATAATGATTCACAATAGAAAAAAACACATCACCTGCTGAGAGTGGTCTGCATGAAACCCAATTATAACTGAAACATAATATAACTAATTATCTAGAATTGACTGAAATATGATCAAAAGATTGAATGACTTCCACATTAGAAATAAGTGAATCTGTACTGCTGGAATATTTTTTAATGGATTATTTGCTTGCAAGTTGTATATAATCCATACATGATGCCACATTTTATCATACTCCTAGTATTTGCAGAAGATATTTTGTCTGTGGTGGAAGAAAGGAAATGGATAATGTTGGGCAAATGAAAACATGGCACTAAACCTTTAGGACCATTATCACACACAAGGAAAGGAATGTATATGACGGGGATGTGCTGTTGTGATAATTTGTTGTAAGCTGCTTTGGGAATCCCCTTTAAATAAGGAAGCAGGACATTACTGATTTTGTGCATAGATAAATCACAGGAGAAAGAGTCCTTTAAATCATTTGCATCCTCACAAACAGTTAATCATGAACTAATCCAGATTTGGATCTGAAAATGACACAAAGATGGTAGCAGAAACTCTGTTTCTTAAGGTTATTCTTTCTGAAAAATAAATGATTCACCTGTGACTCAGTTTTATTCTTAGCTTGAGGGTAATAAAAATACTGTCACATGTGCATTTCAAATATTTTAAAATCAATTAAACTAAGGAAAGAGAATTAATCAAAGTGCAATGATAAATTCCAGATACCATAAAGTATGGATTATTTATCTGTTTTTAACCTTGACTTCTCTCCTAGGATATAAATCAGGCCACTTCAGGAACTTAGGATAAATAACTGATTAATATCAGGCTATGTTTTTTAAGCACCTGACCAGGACTTGTATTTAAAAGCAATGTTTAACCTTCATTTCAAAGGGCTTTTGCTAAGGAAAACATATTATCTGACTAGTGATGGATGTCATGCAAGTGTCAGCTTTTATCTATAAGTGTCCTTCTATCAACAGAACTTTGCTTGGCAGATCTGACTGCCCCCCTCCTTTGAAGCCCTGGCATACCACACAAATCTGCTCTGGAAGGTTTCCTAGCAGATTTTTTTGGGGAGGGGGGGAGAAAATGAAACTCTTGCCCTGTAAGCAAAAACTGGTTTGCATAAGTGGTTAGTACTTGGGCAGGAGACCACAAGATTTCAGGACTCTGGGCAGGCCTGGGAAGTTGAAAAAAAAAATCCCAGAAGGAGGCATTGGCAACATACTTTTATATGGTCATCCAAAAAATTACTTGAATGAGTCCATGAAGGTTTCAGGAGTAGAGCTTGATTCAGAGAAAACTGCACCTGAATTCCTCAATGGTTATGGAGGAGGATGGCCTTAAATCTCTTATTCTAAGCTAACATGAATAATTTTCCTTTTAGATATTAGCTGTTAGTATTATACAGCTTTAAAGTTGCTACTGATGGTTATTGTCTCTGAGAGATTCATGCCTATATAGTGTTTTGCCCAGACAAGAGTATAAAAACTAAGTTCTGAAATAGCAATATCAAAACTCTTCACTTGAGTAACTAAAATCTCTTTGTTGTGATGCTACCTGGCATTCACAAAATTGACAGCTGCTTCTCAGACAGGGAATACACATCTTTCTGTCTAAATGTTCTTAAAGGAGAGATCTATTTTATAATTTTCCTTGCTTCCACCATTTCTATACTTCATACATTGCCTCGTCTTTAAACTTTTCACCTCTCTCTTTCTGAGTTTTTCATCAACTCCATCCAACTACAACTTTCTTGCTCTTCCCCTGCCCTTCAACCAGTTCACTCAGTGGTGTGCTGGTAAATGTTTAAGAATTGGCTCTGCTGGCTCCATTGCCACTGCCACGCCACTCACCATGGCATAGCTGATCAGTGCACTAGGTGTTGTAGTTCAGTTCTGCTTTCAACCATTTTCAACTTTTTCCTCTACATACTATGTCTTTCATTCTCATTTTACAGCAATTCTTTTATATACAATGTTAAAATCCACAGCCTCTTTCACTTCATCATTCCACCAAGCATCCTTTTTCATACTTCCATTAGCATAACTCCATACACTTCTGAGGTCCTCTGTAATATCTAAATACTACTAAAACTCTTGTATCTGTAACCTTCAACTGGGCAAAACTCTGCATCATAGGGCAACAATTTTTGAATCAATATACCTCAAATGGGCTAACTTACAGAATGTGTCCAAAATCCAGGTTCCATTACTCCCATGGGATTAAAATTTGGGAAATTTGTGGCTGCTTTAGCACTACTGTGCTGCTGCACCACCATGGTCAGCCCAGGTCACATGATTGTCATGGACATATCCCTGACCTCTTTCCTGCCTCCCTCTGTTCTCTGTGCCCAATCAGCTGGCGACAAGGCCTGATGGATGAGCAGTGATTGGCTGCTTTGGAACATAGGCAGAAATCTGAAATCTCTTAACAGTGGTGGGTATTGAGGGAAGGATGAGGGAGTGACTTGGATGCCAGCTGGTGAAGTAGAGCTGGCTGAGGGGCACTGATGGTCGACAGGTGAGCCCTATTTCTCCCTTGAGGGGGCCTTTGGGGACATGCCAGAATGGGGAGCAGGGGTGAAGCTTTCCTCACAGTCCGCAGCTCCCTTTGTTCTACCTCCCCCCAGCAAAGTGGCAGCCAGTTCTGTGGGTCAGTCAAGGAGAAGGAGGCTTCACAAGAGCTCTCCTGAAGGTTGTGAGGGGAGGACAAATGGCACAGGCCTTTGTGGAAAGAAAGGGAGGGAGGGAGGGAGGGAGGGAGGGAGGGAGGAAGATTTCTAATGCTCCCTGCCAGCTTCTCACTAACAAAGTTAATAGAGAAGCCAGCAGCATGTCGCAAGTCGCTCACACTCCCACTGCTTTTTTGCCCTTGGTCATTCTGCTTCTCTGTTTAGGTAAGGAAATAACTGAAACAATGACCCAACGAGTCACAGATTGTCTAGTATGAGATATAATTATCTTAATTACATTAATTATTAATCAATTTTTGTAATTCTTTTCACTCTGTCCCAAGCAGCTTCCACATCATCTTTTCTTATATCCACTTTTCATATATTCTGCTGGGAGATTAATCTCTCTTCTAAATACTTTTTCATATAGGACTTGTACTTTTTCTTTCTGCAGTCATTCTATTTTCACTCTAGTTTTTTCATTCTTTCTTCCATGTCCATTTTAAGATCCATTATTGACACTACCCAAAAATTGTCCCACCTTCAAAATCTCTCCTTGCCTTTGTATCCTTAATTAATTCTTTCAGTCTTCCATCATAAATAATTAAAACAATTATGCTTTTTTATTTATATTCATGCCTCTATTGTCAGCTAAGAGAATATTTCTTCTCCTGCTTGCATTCATTCAGAATGTTGCACATTTTTTTCCCAAAAGTCATTCCTAGTTCTTTCATTATCACCATTAACTAGGGCATAACATACAACTATTAACGGCCTATGCATTTCTACTTTCATATACACCTACAACAAGCTCTAATACTGGGAAAGGTGGAAGGAAAGAGAAGAGGATGACCAGCAGCAAGGTGGATGGACTCAGTTACAGTGGCAATGAGTGCACCATTAGGAGACTTAAAAGAACAGCTAGGGATAGATCATCATGGAGAAAATCTATGTTGTTGCTAGGAATCAAAAACAATTTGATGGCACATAATCAATCAATCAGTCACTTTTCATAAACACACAACAAACAGATGGGCCCACAGATATTGACTTCTACTACCAATCATGTCTTTGGTCAATTAAGACTTCACATAATATTCTTTAGTAAGACACAGAAACTGTAGACTAAATTACTAGATTTATTTGTAACTCTTCCACATTCAGCATTCTCTGCTAACAGTACCTCTCAGGTTTGGCACATTTTCACCACTATGTCACATATGCAATCAAAGCCCAGTTTTGCCCCAAGCACGCTACTCTATGAAAGCTAGGATCTCTAATCTAAAAGCTATCTGTCAGGTTAAATGTTTCTCCAAATTTCATCATCTAAAAGATACATGACATGTATTGACAAAATCAGGCTGCTTCAATGTGTTGGTACTAAGGGAAAAAGCACTACACACCTAGGGACTAGGCTGCCTTAAAGAACACCTCCATTCATCTTCTGACAGCATCCTCATTCATTCCTCTGAGAGATGTATTTATTCAATCTGCACCCAAATCCTGGTGGTTTACATGTTGTACTGTATCTGGCAAAGATCCAGATGACCATTGGATGCTGGCAAAAAAGGATGTACTGCTGCTATCTAATGGTCATCTAGATTGTTGCAGCTTAATGCTGTTGCTATACCTACCTCCATACCCATTCACTGCCTGATTTAGAATATTGAAAGAATATTCAAAGGAAACACTTCTGTCCAAACCACGGCTTATAAATTGCAGCTTGACCAAGATATACTGGTGAATCTGCCTGGCTGAACCCTTCTACAATATGCCTGGCATAGTGCTGTATTTTAGGGCCTCTGAAAACTTACTTTGATATGGATTTTCCCTGGTCATGGATTAATGTTGGCCCTTTAACTGTGGTTGTTTTATTTTTAAGGCCTTGTTTAATGTCATAAGATTTGGGATTAATACCAATGAAAAGCAAAACTGCAACTACATTAATAAATAAAAGATATACGGTAAAAAGAAAAGGTGCTAGAGAATTCTAACTTGGAAGGGTTCCAGCTCCTTCTACTGACATGTCCCTGGATCAGCAGATGTGGGTTCCCATTCCTCCTGCATGAAATTATAGCTTAATGGAAGAGAAAGCCTGAAGGAGGACAGCAGGGTTTAAAAGGAAAAAAAGTAGGAAAGAAATAAGATACATGGACACACACACAGTTTTTAGGTATGGCTATCTACAGATTAGTATCACTATAGAACAGAAGCCATAACAAGGTAGGTATAACCAACAATCTTTCCTCTTAGCAGTGTTTGGATTAGTGGGGCGCAGTTTGTTCCCCAAAGCGGGACAGAAAAGTTTTGGCTCAAAGTGAGTTGGGAATTAGTACTAGCAATAAAGCTAGCATAGGTTAGGACTTGACCCTCTTCAGGATTCATCTTTGAATGACTTTCTGCTTTTCCTTTCTGCTCTTTCATTATCATCTGTTACATTTTTGTTCAAAACTGCACCATTCTCTTGTCTTCTCCAAGCTGCCCTCCCATAAGGCTGAGGTACTTATGACTGAATGTTGCTGAGGTAAAAAATCCCCTTCTCTGGGCACCTTTTCCCTTTCAGATATATCCAGTGGTTTACTTGAAAAAGGGGAATCACAGGATCTTCTAATGAAAGAAAAATGTAATTTAGAGTGTTATTTATCTTTCTTAAGGGGGAGAAATTAGCAGCTTTACTGTCAGTATTAGAAAGGCTTCCAATTGTTAAAGCTGTGGGTGACTTTGCTGGGGAATGTATCACGGGGAACGGAAGTACCAAAATGAAAAGGTATTTAGATTCCTATCATTTAATTATAATGTAGTTTTGTATAATAGTGTCAAAAAAAGAGACCACCTTACTTTATTTCTGCTTGGTGGGGTCCTGTTGCTTAAAAACTATTTTATCTAATGCTTTTTTAATTACAGATTTATGTGCCCATGGCCACATTATCCCAAGCTTACACATAAAAATGCCTAAGACTTCTCAGTGCTCATATATTTCAAATACCCATGAATATTTGGGATTGTTTCATCCTTCAGAAATAGTTCAAACACATTATTATCTCATTAGGAACCTTGGCAGGGGGCAGGTGTCTTAAAACTTCTTTTCAGAATGCTATAGTTTAAGATCTCGTTTTATATATTATTCCTGGGAACTTTTTTTTTTATTCAATTTGGAGCCTGGGTATTGTGAGAAATTTAAATCAAGTAAACAACTGGGTATGATGTCTGAAAGGAAAAGTTGCCCAGAAAGGGGATTTCTGTGTGTATCATGTTCACCCATATCTGTAGAAATTACAGCTAACTTTGGGAGTTACTGCTGCATTAGCCTGAGGGGGACCACAAGATTTTTCTTTAACCATTTTTCTTCTCTGGAGTTGGGTCACAGAAGGTGAATTCCTTTTAGTTCTGGACTACCAGAAACTAGCTACTCAGGGAAGCCACTATTTTTTTCCCCCAGGATGCCTCAAATATTGGAGGAAAATGTTGGTTGCTGTATCTTTATAGGTTAAAACTATCACTTTAGACAGTACTCAGAAACCCACTGGAAGCTAATCCCACAATTGTAATATGGCTGTTTGGCTCTTACCTGCCACCACATGGACTGCTGCATTTTGCACCAATTGCAGTTTCTGAGTAGTCATCAAAAGGTAGCCCCATGTAAGGCATGTTGTGGCAGTCTGCTCTAGCAGTAGAAAGGGCATGAGTTGCCAGGACCTTTTGTTCCAGATTGGGCAGAATTTGGTACCCCAGGTAAAGCTGAGTGAAGGTTCCACTGGCCCCAGTCTCCGTCTACTTCCTCTGGTCCCAGTCTCCACCTACTTCCCTGTCCAGAGTTATGACAGAGAGCCAGATGGTTTCTTGGCGAACAGCAACTCTACCGTGATAGGATTCAAAATCCTATCTAGACTTTATAGTCTCCAGATGCTGGGCCCAAACCTCTACAGAGTATCCAGCCTGATCCAGGCTGGAGATGTAAACTGTATACCAAGACCATACTGATAATACCTTGTTCGAAGCCTATGGATAACTTCTGTTTCACACAGATAGCAAAAACAGGGATAAGAAGACTGAACCCTGCAGCATCATAAATAGGACTGCATACCAGGCCAACTTTTTCCCCCACAACTGACTGGTTCTGCACACTTATGAAGGAATGGAACCACTGCAAAACAGTCTCCCTGCCCTTATCCTAGATGGACACCATGGTAAATAATGAAAAGTCAAGAATGGGAGGAAGGACGCATTCCTCCCATCCAAGTCCTGATGAAAGTCATCCACCAGAGCAACCAATGCCATTTCTTCCCATGCTCATGCCTCAATCCTAACTGAAAGGGGTCTAGATAAGTTGTTCTCTCTAGAAAGAACCGAATTTTTGTAATTGAAGCCATACCACCTTCTTAATAACCTTCCCTAAAAAGGAGAGGCTGTATACAAGGTAGTAGTTGTCCAATATAGGGAGTGCTTCTTCATGAGATAATGCAGCACCACCTCCTTCCCAGCACGACCCCCTCTCCCAGAGGCACAGACCACTTCCCAGATGAATCTACTCCCATACTCATCGCATCCAACTGAAGAAGCAGGGAGGGGCATGGATCCAAGCCACAGATGGCAAAGCTTGTATCAGAATACCTTATCTGCTTCATCAGAGACCACATGCCAGAGTAAATCCCAGATCACCCTACAGGATGCTACCCTAGTCACCAGTTCAGACCCCATCCATGGAGACAAAACTCCAGTAATTTGTAGGCAAAATGCTGTGCAAACCCATCCAAGTAGCATGGTGGCAAATCTTCCTCCTCATCGTTTTCCAATTGGAAGGCTCCCTTAAATAGTGCTACTGGATGACGACTCACTGATAAAGTAAGAGTGGAAAAGTACTGATACTCTTCCAAGGTGAGAGCTTGAATATGAGCTTGTACTCTTGCTTGGTCATGGTCACATTTTGTTTTTATCCACTGGCACTCTAAGCATTTACTCTTGTTGCTTCAACCTCTGGAGCAACTCAGCAAACTAAGGAGCACCCTGGGATCAGCAAACAGAGAGGCTGTTCAGAGGCAATCATGTCAAATGCAATGCTCACCTCCTAACTATAATTCTTAACCAAGCGCTCAACAGAGATTCTTTCTCTGCAGACAGACTGTAAGCTCCTTTCGTATTGGCTTCCATTTTCATTTGGTTACAAAACTCAGTTCCTCTCTCGTGAGATTCTTGAGAATTACAGTTTGGGATCATGCAGTACTTTGCCCTTATCATGTCAAGTGGGACCTTTATTATCTTAGTTTTGTTTCACTAAATTATTAGTGTAATAATTTAAATTATTAGTGTAATAATTTAATAGCTTTAAATAACAGAGACATTTCCCTCTATGGATGTGTTTCAACAATCCAGTTTTCTTACATGCATACTTATTCAATCATTGTTTGGTACATTTGATTTTCACGTAGCATGATATATGAACAGAGCTGTGTGGTTGGTTTAGGCACTGATGTTGTATGTGAACAAGACCACTCTGGTTTGTGCAACAAACAAGATGTTCTGTTCTTTTGTGAAGATGTCAAGGTTGGGGGAAAATCACTGTAGCTTTCTTTTAAGCCATTGCAGTCTTGTTGAATGTGCTTCACTGCCTTGATGCAAAGCTTTCTCTCTGTTCAAGCTGAGACATCTTTAAAAAAAAGAATTTGCCTACACAATTTGTACAATTTCAAAAGGCTTTATCTATTCACCATGTCTTTTCTTTTTTACCTTAACAAAAATGTTAACGTTACTAGCTATATTTCAGCTTCAACTGAAACTTTATAGCAAAGTTGTAATATGTAATTTTTATGACATCAAATGGGAATCAGCAATTGCACTATGTGTAGAATGTTAATTATGAGCTTGTCAGCTATTAGCATAAGTCCAAAGAAATAAAGCGTAGACTTTCAGAAGAATAAACGGCCTATCAATGTAATACGAAACAATTTAAAAACATTCAGACAATAAATGCTTTCAATCAGAAACAGTACAAAAATTGAAAACCGCTGGTACATACATTTATAAAAGTACATGCTAGTCCTTAAACATAATTCCCAAGGCTACTTTTTCCTAAATGTTCCTTACTACAAAACCAACAAAGGATTGGACATAAGTTGCATTTGTTTTGATGCTTCCTTTTGTCCCACCCCACCAACAATTCATACCATTTCTGGTTATAAACCTTGCACAGTTTGACAATAGGAATATGTCCTGAAAACACAGCAGGGCAGTCGTTCACTAAAGATCTGATTTTTATCACCCTCAGCCTTCTGGGATGTTACATCATAGCTAGGAAGATTTCATATACTACATCTTTGTCTTTAGCTCTTACTTTTTTGAGCACATCAGGAAAAGGGCCTAATTTCTAGTAAGCCCCCATGCTTTCACACTTGGAACATAAGAAATTATACAAGAACTTCAGCAAAAACAAAAAAATTGACCTTTTGCAACTTTCTCAAAGGGAGGAAGAAAAATATTCAGAGGAAAATTGCTTCTTCCCAGTAACTTAACACAAATAGTATTTTTACCTTGAAGTCAAAATTACACTCATTAAATTCTCTGGGAGATTCAGAGACAAGGACAGTTAGCATCAGGCATCCTAGCTCCATTTTTAGAGCCCAGTAAAAGGTATTTGTCAATATTATTTCACTAACATTTTAAAAAAACACTTAAGAACAGATAACCATGTTATGTTATAACCAAACTATGTAGTAATAGAGATGTTTAATAAATACTGTGGATTTATTTATTGGATTTCTATCCTACTCTGTAACCAAAAATGTCCTAGACCTCTTAAATCCAGTTAACAAAAAAATGACTATTTGGGTTTACTGTCAAAAGCACACGACACCAAGGAGAGAAGGGATGGAGAAGAAAGAGAGTTATTATTACTGAATCATGGCAAAGTGATATTTGGTAAATCCAACAATGCAATTTTATCCATCCAGAGACTAAACCCTGAGGACAGCCAGCAAATGTATTCCTCCTCTGAAAATCCCTCTTGGATTACTGTATGAAACATGGAAACAATTGCTTCATCTGGAGCGAATAAAGCAATGTCAAAACAATAGTGTTGTCCCCCTCCCCCCCAAGTTCTATTTCTCTAAACTAAAATCATGTTTATTCTGCAGTGCTTGGAGAGGCAATGTGCCTTGGCAAGCTGAGCGGAGAACCATTCATGCACTCTCTAGATGCTTCCCCTTGCTGTGATAGAAATCTTTAAAACTAGCCAGCACCAAATGTTCTCCAGTTTAGAGTCACAGGTAGTACTCTTGGGTGTGGAGCAATTTCCCCCAAACTAGTAATTGTGAGATCTTTGTTTTTTAACTCTATTCACTAATATGGTTGGGATATCATTATCTGGGAGGTTTGTTTGTTTCTTTTACATAAAGTGATGCTGGGGGCTTTATAGAAAGCACTTGAAAGCAATCAATAGCTCAAAAATAATCAAAACAAAATCTTCATACAAATACACTTCTAAAGAAATTGCTATTACTACTGAATATATCAAAGATGTTTAGCTACATACACAACTTACATAGATTAATCATGCTAGTCCGCCACCCCCTAACCAGAATATTAGAAAGCTAGCTACTAATACCTTGCTATGTCCTATCCAAAGCCTTGGTTCTGGAGCAAGTCCACCCTTTTCTTGTGTTGTCTTTCGTGGTTTCCTTTTTGAAGATTAAACTACAGGTAAGTGCTTGTTTTGAAGGAAGGAAAGAAGCAACTCTGACAATTTCTTAACAGGCCCTCAGAGTAGATGTTTTTATCTGAAGCATACTGACTAGAGAGGAAACAAGGCCATTGAACTCAGCGATATTTAAACCTAAATAAATGAACTTAGGATTTTATTGCATGCTGAGAGGGAGGATGGAATGGCAAGTAGAGAAAGTGGGAACCCAGCCAAGGATCAAGGTGATTGATGATATAACCTTTCTTATGCAGTACAAATCTGTGCCCCTCCATATGTTGCTGAACTGGTACAAACTGCTGGGAGCCATTATTAAGCAAAGTATGGAGAGACATGGTTTCTCCAGACTGCTCTGTACCCACTTAGTAGAAGGTAGCCTTGTTATGTTTAATACAATTTGCTTCTAAACAAAGTTGAATAAATCACCCAAGCTTGATTTCACATTGTTTTTAATATTTCCCATCTCAAGTTTGTTATATACTGATTCCACGCACAATATTATTTTTCTTCTCAAGAAAGTCAATATGAAAACATGTACATATTTTTGTGGGCCTGTCTCCTAATATATGCATTTTATATGCATTTATGCAAATTATTTTCCATAAATATCTGTGTTTTGGTGCACTTTTCTTCAATATCCAGTTTTGTACACTTAGTTTGAATTGTGAACTTCATCACAAAATTCAGGTAAGTTTGGACACCCACTTATAATTGCGTACTAGTTTGTGAACAGATTTTTGGATGTGCAAAATGTATAGGCTTCCACTGAATCACATATTTTCAGTACCCATACTCCTAAGTAGAGATGTGCAAAATTAGAGTGTCAAAGAAGAGTTTAAGTTTAATAAATTATTATTATGAATTATATCTATACTTTGTAACCATAGGCACACAAACATATATATCTGTACTAGTCAGCATGGTAATGTACCAAACATGAGATTTTTTTCATAACTAATGGTCACATGAGGAGATCCAGTATCTTAGATATATGCAATACATTTGATAAAATGTCATTTCATACTTCACAATAAGTTTTTTTTCCACCATTGGAAAACAAATGTGATCAGAGCACCCTCTTGTGTCCAAATACTAATATTGTCTAATAAAGAAAACCACTTCCCAGCAAGATGCTCAACTGAAATGGATTCTTATCTGGAGCTGCCATCTGCACAATGCCATATAAACCACCTCTTTGAAAAAGATGGAGTAGAGTCTGGTTGGGACTGGATTAGAACCCAAAATAGGTTTCATTGTTAAGAGAAAAAACTGGGGTGGAAAAAATGTATCCTTGGTTAACTTTCTTGAAATTTCTTTTTGTTGTGGTAATAGTTATTTCAAATGTAAGTTTCTGAATGGTTTACTCCTAAGTAATATGTTTAAGGGAACTTATATGATTGGAGGAAAGAAGGAAAAAGAGTTCCTACTTACATATCTGTGCCAAAAGTAGGATTTTTATTATTATTATTTTTTGGTTCCAAGAGCTGGTGAGTTCGTGAACCAAAGCGAAAGATGCTTTGCAGATACTTAAACATACTTGGGACTTCTGCCTCGGGTTCCCTACAGCAGATAGAGCTGAAAACACGAATCAAATTGCACTTACTACTGTTTCTAGATCTTACGGCTAAAATGTGTAAAGATCTCTTTCACTAGTTCTGCTTATATCATCAAGTTCCCCCAATTAACTTTAGTTCTACCTGTGTACAGACAAAGACCATCACAGGCCTTTAAAATCTCTGAAAGTTAGCAAGAGTCAGAACTGATCTCTGTAGAAGCCATGGAGATACTTCCACCAAATATATCCTATGTATTTGATTGTTTCACCTGGAATAATACTTTCTTCCAGCATATCTAAGACATTAATGTAACCATCCTACCATTTCAAGAATATTCTGCTACAAATTATGAAAATGTCAGTATATCGCTGACTGCCTAAGTCAAAGTCCAAGCTTAGGGGGCAATGTTACATACATGGCTTATGTTAAAGTTGCAAAAATCCAACACCATGTTCTTTATTAACTCTCATTATCCATCCGGACCTAAGGATTTATTTGTTTTCAAGTCAGCAAAACAACTGAGGTCCCACTAAAGCCTAAGAGGTGACTAAGACTAGAGTACCGCTGCTTCCCATTTCTGGGAGAAAGCTGGTTATGTCCCTACCAAAAGAGAAACTGTAAGCAGTGAAGACTACTGTAGGGTTCAGCCTCCCTCCCTGGCATAAAACAGTCTTTGCTTTGCTAAGAGAATTCCAAGCCAAGGGATCTGGCCAACTTCTCTTTGGGTGTGGGAGTGATGAGCAGCTGTGTGGGATGTTAATGAGACAGGCTGCAAAAAAGACCATAGCCCTCTCTCTCTCCCCACCCCGCTAATTTGACAGCCATAGCTAGTAAATAACAATAATAGCCAAAAAAAGAGGGAGGCGAGACATCTCAGATTTATTTGTAGGAGACGCCTTCCCCCCAGTCCATCCAAACACCTGTTCTGTGGGCTTACAAGCAAAAGAGGAACTGCCTGCAGAGCTGCCTGCTAACTTGGAACAAACATCACAGCAAAGCTGAAGCCAGAAAGGGGCTGCTGACACAAGCCAGGCACAAAAGGGGCCAGGGTTCTTGCGTCTTTACGGCGTGGAGGTCGCCGTTTCAGCAACTGTGAAGTCCCGGGCATCCCAGGCCCTGCACGGATCAACCCAGAACCCCCAAGCCCTCCCGGTCATCCTATTCCCAGACTGGGTTTGCCATGAGGCTTACTTCGGAGTAAGTCCCCCAGGAGGCAGCGGGCCTTCCCTCAGAAGGAGCAAACGAGCGTAAGGCCGCGACCTCGCTTAGCATCAGGGCTGACTTCGGAGCAGCCGCGCGCAGGCCCGGCTCGCCCTTCCTCCAAAGCCACTTTCCAGGTCTCCGGGGTTTGGGCCGAGCACGGGGAGTGGGAGGACTAAGCCCCCGAGGCGCCTCCACCCCGGCGGACTGAGCGGCAGCCACGTCAGCCCGCTTACCCTCCCAACTCCGCCCGCCGCGTCCGGTCGCGAGCCGGATCCGCAGCCCGGCTTCCCCGTCTCCGCCGTCCCAGGCTGCTCCGCGCGCCAGTCCGCTCGCGGCCGCAGCTCCTGCCCCTCCTCGGCGCCGGCACCAGCAGGAGGGATCCCGGCTGCAGGTAAGGCTCCGTCTGCTGCGGCCGCTGCTGCTGCTCCACCCCTCGCGGCCTGGGAAGGATCCAGAAAGCTGGAGCCGCGAGGCGCCCTCGCCTTCCGGCTGCCCCTGTCTCTGCCCAGCCGCTCGCCGGAGCGTCTCCGGCTTCCTTTCCCGACCCATCGTTGGAGGGGCCGGTTTGCCTCTGCTTCCCCCACGTTTTCCTTTTCCGCTCATCAGCCCCTCTTCTTCCTCTGGGCTCAGGCCTCCCCTCCCTGGCCGACGCTTCTCTCCACCGCATCCTCCTCAGCTCAGCTTTAATGTCTTGCTAGGTTTAAATCCCCGCCGCGGCTTCTGTACAGGGGCTTTTTCCGGGGCGCTTTGCCCCATTCTCAAGGTTTTAGAAGCCCCAGGCCAGGAGAGCCCTTGCATTGTTTCTCGAGACGCTGCTGCCTTCCCTCGCTACCTCATCCCATCCATTATTGGTGGCTCCCGCTTTTTTGTAGGAACAGGCCAAGGATTTTGCAATTAGAATGGGATTTTGGCTGGTTTCCCTTGGTCCTCCCGCCCCCGCTTGAAGAAGTTGTGGGAGTCAGCAGCATAACTCTCCTCCTTAAGTTATGGGGAGAGAGCGCCAAGTGTATGAGTCCTTAACCCAGATTAAGGTTTGAGCATTGGAGCTATAGAGAGGACATTGCTTTGGATGACAGCTTCCATAATCCTTTGCCATTGTCTTTGCTGGCTTGGACTGATTGGAGTTGCCCAAAGATATATCTGGATGGCATCGAATTGTATCCCCAAAGCACTCTTTGTACTACCTTTGTTTAATTTCACCAGTTTCCCACAAAGTCAAGGTTTAGGGCTCCAGAGAGGGGTAGGGCCGTACTGGCAACACCCAGATCTACTAAGAATCTCAAGAAGATGGCAGTTTTGTTAACATATTTTTTTAAAGGACCAAGAGGGCAGCTTCTTGGTTTTCAGGCCATGTCCTAGGATGGAGGAATGTTATTATTAATACTTAAGGTATCATGCTTATACTTCCCTTGGCTTTTTTCAAAAACACGTTTCTGAAGATTTTAGTATATGATCTTTTCAATCATTCTCTTGTTGATTTCTCAACAGGGTGAACTATATGTGAGCACATCTGCTCATTTCCTGTAGCCACGCTTCACCTGAATCTTGTAAAGCTGCTTTACCTGTGCCTTTGAACCACAGGATAGGGTACCTGTACCTTTGAACCACAGGAATAAGTAGATGAGCCTTTTCCTTACTTTGCAGGCATTCATTCTTGGCAGGGCTGTGGCTTTGTGTGCAAAAGAGCCTAGGCTTAAGGGTTGAGGAAGTATACTGCTGATGAATCACCGTATTACTTGGCTAGAAGAACTAATTGCCTTAACCATCTAACTTCATTAATCCATGCATTGAAAGCTTCACAGTTAGATTGTTATAATGCACTATTATGTGTTGTTTGCTTGTGCTTGATCTGGAAGTAGACGCAGAATGCAGTGTTGGGGCACCAGATGGAGCACTTGGCCATGCACAGGGTGTACCTCTGCTAAAGCATCTGTATTGCCTGCCAGTTAGTTTACCAAGCCAGATTCAAAATTTTGATTCTGGCATGCAAGGGTGTAAACGATCTGGGACCAGAATATGGATCTTATCAATCACCAAGGAAGTCTTCTTGCAAGTGCTGAGGTTGGCAGAAAGCCATTTTCTGGTTACTCATAGCTGGGCTTTCTCTATGGTGGTCCCTGCTTTCTGAAATGATCTTCCTCCTGAAACCTATAGGGCATCTACATTTTGTTCATTAGATACCTGTTGAAAACTTACCTCTTCATTCAAGCCTTCCCTGGATGAATGTTATGGATGAATGATTTTATTTTCTTCTTTTTTTCATATTTTACATTGTTTTATTATATTTTAGGATTGTATTTTAATAATACAGTAATAACTGATTTGAGATATGGCTACATGGGATGCAATATAGAAATCAGTTAAATTAAAATATAAGGCAGCTTCCTAGGTTCTTGATAACCCCCAAATCCTTCAGCTTTTGAATTTTATTTACAAACTGTTCCTCCCTAATTTATGGCAAGCCTTGTGGGCCTTGAACTGGCTCACAGAGACAAGATGTGTTTCTGGGTTTCTGCATTTTCTTTTGGGTTGGAAACAATGTCCTCAAGTACAGTAAAATAGTTTAAATTCCATCTCTGCCTTTCTCTCAGGAATAATTTATTACATGGGGGCCACCTTATTCCAAACCCAGTTAATTGTCTTTCTAGCCAAGTGCTGGCAGATTCTTTTGTAGTGGACTTTCCTGTTATTTGCTTCATGGTTCCTTAATTACACTTAACTGATTATGTAAGAAGAGAAACTGGAGCTTTCTTCCAGAGCCCAATGTATGCTCTGTCACTAATGCTGTGGTGGCTCTTCTTTTTTCTCTTTCTCTTATGATTGGATACTCCTAATATACTAGGCTAAAATATATGGTTTCTTTTTCAGTCAATCACAATCATAGCTTCTTCTGCTCACCCCAAAAGAAAGGCTGATTTTTGTACTTTTGTACTGTCTATTATCATTATTATACTATCACTGCAGAATATGTTGGACCCGGGAGGATATGAACAAGTTACAGACTTAGCAACAGAGGAAAGGAATGAAATTTGAGGAAAAACATGTTCCAGTTATGTGTCTTTACAAGCTTAGTTGCAGAACAATATAGAAACAGCAGGGTTATGTTGAGAGATTCACCGAAAGCTGGAGGAACCACTGAGGAGAGCTCATATCATGAATTTGCTGTAGAACATACAGGATCTAAAATTTGTTTCTTGTTTTCCTAGGCCCCGTCTACTTAAGAAGCATAAATGTCTATGCCTGGATTATGACAGCAAAAATCCTACAAGAAGCTTCTTCAGAAATATATGCAGTTCTGGTTACATCAGAGTGAGATCTATTAGTCTGTTCTGAAGTGCATTTGATTAAGATATTCATAATGGAGACCTTGTTTCCCAGAAGACAATGCATCAGAGACTTTATAAGAATTGTCTCCTTTTCTTTCATTTTAATATTGCTAGTAGCTTTAGTTGATCCAAGTCAAGACTTCTATAGTTTACTTGGAATATCCAAAGAAGCAACAAGTAGAGAAATTAGGCAGGCTTTCAAAAAGTTGGCTCTAAAGCTGCATCCTGATAAGAACCAGGTAGGTAGGCTTGTCAGTGAAGTGTTTTCCTATTAACTAAGAAATGTACATGCAAACTTTAAAAATCTCTATCATGTTATAATGATACATGTTTAATGATTAATTAGTAGAATTGTTTCAAAAAGTATAGTACATTATGTTACATGTGTAAAATCTTGAGCTCCCTTTATAATTGAAAGAGGAAATACCCATGAAACTCTTGCAACTTCTACAGTAAGCACTTTTTTTTCAGCTTCCAAGAAAGCATTTCTCTTCATGTTCAACCTGGCACTTTTTAATTGTGTTAGACTACAACTCCAGAAATTGTACTCAAATCCATTTGATTATATAATCTATACCTTCAGGCTAAATAATAGCAGATCCATCAAATACAATGCAGCAAACTACAAAGATACCTGATAACATCCCTTCTTTTTGCAATTGGAGTCCCAGTCAGCCATCAGTAATAAATGTCCACTCTGATGCCAACTTTGCATGCAGTTCTATAAAATGGGCAGCTTGTGTTCATTTCGGAATAGATAACACATTATACAGAGTTGCTGTGCAATGTGACATTTCTTTCTTGAATTAGGCACCCAACATTAGGATCTGTCTTAATGCTGTGGGTATAATAGCATTTGTTCTGTTTCAAGCTCAGATCCTCAAAACATTGGCCAGTGGTGGGGAGGAGGTGAGCTTCCTGCCTAGCAGACTTTCAGGCTCTCTGAAAAGTTGCCTATGTGGTTTGGGGGCTGTAGTTAGAGAAATAAAGGTTCAGGAAGAAGCAAAATCCTGCCAACGTGTAGGAACTTAGAGTTCATACCGTCAATTGCTTATTATTGATTCCTCATACTATAGCTGACTCCACTTAGAAGGTTCATTGGCACCCCTCCACCCCACCCTGAGAAAGTTTGGGATACTGCTGGTGGGGTGGTAATAGGAAAGTTATCTTCTGCCTGTTACAGCCTCTCCTTCCCAGCATTTCTCAGAATTCAAGGTAATGGCTTCACCTGAAGTCAGCAAAAATGTAATGAGTTCTCTTAATATACATATAAAACTGTTAAAAATTAATACAATGCCAATCTCAGAACATTTTTCTAAAATTGAAATGTATTGAGCAGATTTCAATATTTTTATTTCTCAATATTTAGTTTAATACCAGTGCTCTTTCTCCAGAACAATCCAGAGGCACATGAAAACTTCTTGAAAATAAACCGAGCATATGAAGTATTAAAAGATGAAGATCTGAGAAAGAAGTATGATAAATACGGTGAGAAAGGTCTGGAAGATCACCAAGAAGGAGGTCGCTATGAAAGCTGGCACTTTTACCGCTATGATTTTGGTAAGATACTTTCTTGTAAGTGAAACAGAATTACATGCTATTTCCCTGTGGCCCACTTGTAAAAAAAAATATATCTTCAAAGGAAAATATTGGCCCTAATGTGCACACAAAGAGGTGTAGGAGTATTTAAGTCTTAATTAGGGGTATGGATGTTGTGTGATAGCATATCATATATACTTGGCTTTTTTAATTACTTTGGGAACAGGACATCCATTATGTTAAATTTATTTTGACATCAGGGTTGTTAATGAGTTGCTTCACAATATGTTCTCAGACTGTTTTCAGATTGAGTAAGAGTCTCCGTTTAAGTTGCTTCTTGGTACGTATGGTCAACTGGCAGTCCACCAACATTAGCCAGCCATACACACATACGTACACGTAAGCGTACCAGTCACACACTTTCTGTCTGAGGTAAGCAATGTAGTACAGAGCACAAACAAAGAATGAGAAGTAGCAAGCAAAAGAAATTAAAGGGAGAATCTAAGAGAAAAGAAAAGGAGGTCAAACTAAATTTGATTTATACTAATACCACTCACTATCTCTCTCCATACTTTCTGTCCTTGCAAATTATCTTTGCTTCCATCACATCCATACACTGCTTTGTATATTGCTTATTGTTTTTTAAACTTCTAACCTTCCTCTCTCTGAGGAACTCTATATTTAACCACCACAACTTTCATAGTCTTCTCCTTCTGTTTAATCCCTTCCTTCATATATTAGTTTCACTACAACTACACTAGTTTCATTAGTTCTCATTCATTCTCCTTTTAGGGCTAAATCAGCTCAGTGTGATCCTTTCATACTGATTCCTTGATTTTGTGCTCTGTCTGCATTTATTTTACACCCAGAATCATTGAGAGTCGAATGGCATACAAGTTGTTGTTGTTATTATTGATATTATCTTTTCTTGTTTTACATAGACACTTCCTAAGTATCCTGTTCCCATGTAAATTGCTTTTATATGTCTCCTGATATACACAACTCTCACTTACCTGTATCCTATAACAAAATGGACAGAGGCATGCTCTTAAACCAGCCATTTTCACTTTCTCAGCAAACAACATTCCTTGCACTGTAAGATAGATCTCTGATGCTGGGAAACGTTAATAATAACAAGTAGATGGATATTTCAGGATCAGTCTTATCTGGGAAGAAGACAGTTAGCCCTTTGGTCTCACATTCTGGGAAAAAGAGGCTCAAGTGGCTCTCGGAGGCATGGCTTTAATTCATATACTAATAAATGAGTGCTAGAGTTTTGGCTTCTTTATATTTCCAAGATTTGGTATTAGCCCCTTTGCTTCTTGACAAGAAAGCAAACTAATGAGACTTCCTGTGAAGCTTTCTTTCTGGACTCTTCTGTGCTGTTAGAAGCTTGACAATAGTGATATATGTGACAGAGCTGAGGTCTGAAACTCAATTTAACCTGAGCAAAAAAATGTGAATTTGCACATTGCATTTACGAACTAGCTAAAGTTTCTCTGCTTTAAAGGGATTATGATGGTCACTACTAATCGGTTTTTCTGCAAGGATTTTGTTATTGCAAAATTTTCTAGATTGTGTGAGAAAAGCTGAGAGAAGAGTTGACTAGAACCTAAAGTCTCTCATTATTCGTGGGTTAATGGGCTTTAAGGTACATACAAACAATGAAGTAGTAATTGGATTTTTAGCATAAATGTCATACAGCTGAGTTACATGGGCGCTTTTTTACCAGGTATCTATGATGACGATCCCGAAATCATAACTCTAGATAGAGGAGAATTTGGTAAGTCATTTTATTTTCCTAACATTTCTGCTTTTGCTTATTCCAATTTCTTTATTGTGTTATTTTTGTGGTTGTTGTTCAGATAGCACAATGTCATTCTGAATCCATGTGAGCTAGTGTTCAAAGAAAGGGTTTTTTTTTTATTTACACCCTCCTCTTGTTTAGCGACTGCAATTCTTAAATCAGAAATGAAATGGTCACTGAGTGAAATGGTCACTAAGCGAACACGTGACTGAGAGAGGGAGATGTTGCGAAGATCACTGGTTGCTGCCATCTCATTCAGATAAAGTTCTCTCATGTAGCAACGCCAACATTACTCTCACTCCAGTGTGAATTGTTGTCAGAGAAATTTGATTGTAAGTGCACGCATTGGTTGGAAAATGATCTTTTTTAGTACCGTTGTATTTGCGAACGGTCACTAAACAAGGTAGTCACTAAACAGTGAGTGGGTGTACTGGATTTAAATCCTGCCTTTCATTTTGGAGCTCAAAGTGACATACACAGCTCTCTCTTTTTCCCTACATCAGCAACCCTGTGAGGTTGAGTGGGCTGGGAAAGATTGATAGTGATTGAGCTTCTGTCACTGAGTGTGGACTTGAACATTGGTCTCCCTGCTTCTAGGTCAATACCTTAACCACTAGCTCATACATTGTGCTCTTATCCCCATACTGGCTCTTTCATCCCAGAATAGAGATATGTTCATTCTCTTTCTCTTGTTTCCATTTTTCCCCTGCCAAATGAATACGGGATGCATCTTAAATTGATTTTTAAGTGAGCATGTATTCATGAGATTGATAAATTGGCATGATGATTTGTAAGGGGTGGGATGCCAAAATATTCTCTGTTGCTGGGTAACTAGGGATCGAGATGGCAGGCATTTCCTGTGTGCTCTTTCCTTTGGTCTTGGGGTCTGTGCAGTCCCACTTTTAAGAAGTAGGGTTTCCTTCAGTTTTTATTCAAAGGGAGAGCTAGGGAAAAGAACACCACTCCTCCATGGAGTTGCCTGATCGTACTTAACCATTTTTGTAGCATTAACTTGAGACATGTTCTTCAGACATTTTCTTAATGCATACCAGAATAGTTAATTGAACTGTAGTAGGCTCTGACAAATCGAGCATTTGGTTTTCAAAAGTACCCATCTTTGGGCACTTGCAAGGAAGGCCTAAAAACAAATGCTCCTCTCTCTCTGTTATTTCTTACTAGTGTTTCTAATATAGGCTAACTTCCAGTGGAGGAGATATGTTGATAGGTTGCGCCATTCTTGCCATCTTTAAATCTAATTAGCCATGTATAATGTGTTTTAAAAGCAGGGATAGGGAACCTAGTGCCTTCCCAACTAAAAAGACTAGTAATTGTGGATTATGGGAGTTGTTGTCCAGCTGAAACCCACAGGTTTCCCTCTCATTTTAAGGTCTTCTAAATTAATGGACATAAGCATAGCCAGGTTTCTCCCCCCCACCCAGTGATGATGAAATGCAGAGATAATACAGTCTGATGCCTTCCCCGTATGTTGTCCTTCAGTTCCCATCATCTCTACATCAGTGGCCTGTTGACTGGAAGACATGAGAGTCTACCCAGCTGGAGTGCATTGGTTTAGGAGAAGACTGAGCTAATCAGCGAGCTCCCATTTTTCTCCCATTATGTTTGCCTGGAAATTGATCAGTGGTAATAATAAAGGTTTCTTCATCATTCCTCTTTTTTTTAATAGATGCTGCTGTTGGTTCTGGAGAACTGTGGTTTGTAAATTTCTATTCTCCTCGATGTTCACATTGCCATGATTTAGCACCCACGGTAGGTTGCCACTGCAGGTGTGTTGAATTTATGTCCCAGTTTCTTTTGTGGACAGAATCCTAGGGGGCTGATTGAGGGGAAGGATAAAGACTTTTGCTGTGGCATGAGAATAAGAGGAAGCTGCATCCTTCTGGCATGACCAGGACTATATTTCAGCTATATAGTGCTCTCTAGTTTGGTCGATGTGAATCCATGATTGCATGTTTTGGCAAGAGTGTAGGCAGTGCCTTCCAATCTGCCACCATTCCTTCTGAAACAGCTCTGCTAGGAGTCAGATCAAAGATTTTTCCTCCACTTTGACAACTTTTGAGAGCATGTAGCGATGTCAGACAAGAGTGAAGAATGTGCTTGGTGATGGTGGGGATGATTATGTCATTATTCAGCTAACCTAAGAATAAAAATGAAGTTTTTGCAAACAACAGTAGTAAAGCTATATTTGAATTGCAATTAAGGGAGCAACTATTGAAATCATATTCTTTTAAGCATTTCCAAACCAGACTAAAAGGCTGAAAATAATATTTTTTTTCATTTGAAGTGGAGAGAATTTGCTAAAGAAATGGATGGATTAATACGGATTGGAGCTGTCAACTGTGGTGATAACAGAATGCTTTGCCGGATGAAAGGAATCAATAGCTACCCCAGCCTCTACATCTTTAAAAGTGGGATGGTAAGTAGGCACCCAATCTAGCATCCCATTGCATTCCAAAGAGGAGCTGTTGAAGTAACTCCACTGCATTCAGGGATCTCTGGCAGGAAAACAGTCTTTCCCTGATTATTAGAGACTTGTGGACAACGCTTGTCCTAGCTGTGTGCAGACGTGTAGCCTCATCAAGCCCATATGCTCAAGTACCATTGCAAGAGGGTATCCCAACATTGAAAGAAAGACTGTTGTCCCCCAATAATTTGTTTCTTAAATGAGAAGGATGCCTTAGATTTGCTGAGAATATGCAGATTTTTTTTCCTGTCCAGTCTTCATTTGTCTTAAATTTAGAATTGCCTTCCTCTGAGGTAATATGACAAAAGGCATTTGGTGCTGAGGGGAGACTTGAAACAGTAGGCCTGTTCCTGCTTTGGTCCTGAAAAGAGTAAGGCCACACATGGAAGGGGTGCAGGGCAAGGTGTCCTGCTTCCCAGTTTTTTTCTGGTGTCTGTCCCCAATCTTTCTGTTGAGCAGAGATGAAGAAGGATTCTCTTTGCTTCCAGAAAATGGGAAGAGAAGCACCTGCATAATCCAAAACCTTAAGAATTTTAAACCCTGAATTTCTCCCATTGCAAGGAAGCTTTAAATCTGTGAGGGCTGAATGGACAGGATGGAGAGCAGGCTATTGTTCTGTTCTGCTTCGGCCCAGCCATTCATACTTTGCAGATCCTTTTAGTGTTTCAACTTGGAGAAAAGCTACAGTGTTGATAAGGTAATACATGTTATGTATTCAGTTTATACTCCAGATTCCTTCTCTAAAGTCAAATAAGAAGGCTGTTGCAACTTTAAAAGCTTTCAGTAGCATGGACAGAGGATAAAAATAAGTTCCCAGAAACATTAGTGAATATACGTGACCCCAAAATATTGTTTTAAAATTGGATGCTTTTCCAAATCTTTTTTAGAATCCAGTGAAATATTATGGAGACAGGTCAAAGGAGAGTTTAATAAATTTTGCCATGCAGTATGTCACAAGCACAGTGACAGAACTATGGGCAGGTAAACTTTGATTTATTTTCAAATAATTATTTATTTTCAAATTGCACATGTTATTCTTTTATGTTTATTATTTTAGATCACCCAGAGCAGAGCCTTGGGCAGTGAGTAGAATATAAACAAATAAATAAATAGTTCACTATTGGAATCAAATATAGGTGACACATTTTAGCTAAAATATGTCTCTTTTATAAATCGTAATACATGCATAGGAAAAAAATGATCTTAAAGTTATGCTACAGCTAAATCACACTAAATAAGCCTTCTGAATACATGAAAACAATAGGCGCATTTTCCTAAATCCATTCTGGTCTTTTTTTCTCCAGGAAATTTTGTTAATGCTGTTGAAACTGCATTTGCTTCTGGTGTTGGCTGGTTAATTACTTTTTGCACTGAAAATGGAGGTAAATATATGTTTGCTTATCGAAGAGTGAATGAGAGACTTTAATTATTCTAACAGCCGAGAAGCTTAAAACTAAAATAAGCAGGAAAATATTTAGAATTGTTTCAAAGATAGGACATTTTTAATTAGTTTTCAGTAATACATTTTGAACTTCAGAAGGCAGCATTCTGTGATTAGATAATGTAACCCTGCAGGGATAGGTTTTGCTTTTTTAACAAGCTCTTTTGGAAAGAGATTTTAAAAATCTCCTCTCTGCATTGAGAATTAATTACCATCTACTTTGCCCTTTCCCGTTAATTTTAGCCCTTCTCTGTGATCATAAATCTACTTACCTTTTCAGAGGGGTGGAGGTAATCACTTTTTCCTCCTTCCCAAATTGAGCAGAAGCAACCCCATTGTCAAGCCAGAGCAGGGCTGAACAACATGGAATCCCAGGCCCACATCCAGCCCATGGAAAGCCTTGGGGGAGGGGGTCAATATTAAATAGGAAAAAATAGGAAAATAGTAGATTATTAGAAAAAATGATATTTTTGGACTGATGTAGATGCTTTAGGTGCCTTGTTCTGTTATGTTCTGTATTTCAGTTGAGAGACACAGAAGTATAATTTGCTGATTATTTTCCTAGCATTCAATGCCAAATATAATATCTGTGTTGAGAATGTGCCTTAACAGTTTTTGCCAAAGAATATTTAATTGTGTAATGGTATTTGCACATACACACAAATGTGTGGATTAATATAAGCCTGGTTTTTTTAAAGAGTTGTTTAGTCATTGTAATGTCATTTGTCTAGATTGTTTGGCTTCTCGAACACGCCTTAAACTGGCTGGCATGTTGGTAAGCATTGATGTTTTGTTTTATTTTTTAAAATACATTAAATATGCAGGTGATAGGAAAGCACTTCATCTCACTGGCTTCAGTGGGAGAGAGAAAAATACATGCTAGTGTCTCCCATCCAGGCTTAACTTTAGTTTGGCCATTATTTCTAACTCCTCCTGGGATGGTATTATTTCATAAGTGAAGCATAAACTTGGATGGTGAAGTATGCCTGTCATTCATGTGTGATGTGTCTCTATCAGATTTCAGTTTTTCATTTTCTCTTGTTTTTTGATACAGGAAGGCCTGGTTAAAGTAGGCTGGATGGACTGTGCCAC
The DNA here is from genome assembly GCA_030867105.1 of Liasis olivaceus. Taxonomy (NCBI): domain Eukaryota; kingdom Metazoa; phylum Chordata; class Lepidosauria; order Squamata; family Pythonidae; genus Liasis; species Liasis olivaceus. The sequence continues at coordinate 152,787,774 of CM061349.1, forward strand.
CCAGGGTGAGCTTTGTGATAATTTGGATATCTCATCTAGCACAACAGCGTACTTTCCACCTGGAGCCACCTTAACTAATAAAGAGAGAGGAGGTGTTTTGGTATGAGTTGTTTTACCATTGGTTTGCCTTTGCATACGCTGAAGAGTTGGTGGTGGTAGTGGTGGTGAAGGAAAAAGTATCTTTATTAGTATTCTTTTCTTCCTAGGTTTTGCTTATGCTCAGTTGGCGCTTATTCATTAAGTGTTTTGGTATTTCTGGCATTCCAGAGAAAGAGTAAAGTTCTGTGTGTTGGAGAACGTCTGTACTTTATGTCAGCCTTCTCTAGTCTGGTGCCCTTGAAATATGTTGTTCTAAACGCCCATCAACCCCAGACAGCATTGACCATGATTCTACTGGCTGGGATGATCAGATTTCTTATCCCTCACACCTGGAGGATATCAGTTGGAGGATTATCTCTCTAGAGAAGCATATACCTGTACTGATTTTGCTGCCTTATATCATGTAAGCATTCCAGCAATTAACTGTCCTGAAGGTATTAAAATGCCCCTACACCACTTACTGCATTCTTTTTCTAATGTTGGACAAAATATAAATATTTAGGATAATGTGATATTGGTAGCTACTGGGAGGTAAACAACTATTGCTGTTATCCATCCCACCATCAGCTAGATTGCATCCCTCATACATAACAGTGTTTTTAATCAATACAAGAAAGGCATGATGGAAATTTACATTCCTATTTTTTATTTATTGTCTTTATATCACAAATATAAGTCTCAAATTCCTTATTTTAAGGAATAAATCTAGAAAGAAAAGATGTGATTTAAGTCTCACGGGTTTCAGTGAGATGTGCTGAAATATAATCAAAATTGGTACTGAATATCATTACCTTTAACCCAGGTGGTGTCTAAAATGAGTAAGCAGACTCCTTCTGTTTGCAGTAATGAACTACTAGTCCTTTTTCCTTCCTTCTGGGATCAGTATTATAAATGATGTACTTATAAAATGTTTTGTCAGATGTTATGGTGAGTTATTTCTCACCTATCCATTTATTGTTAGAAACAGAGGAAGCCATATATTTAAGGATTAGGAAGAAACTTAGAATAAACTCAGGCAATAATGAATGCTGCTTCTGAGTATATCAAGCTTCAGAAGGTATACAGTTTCACTGCTCTTGCCATCATGATGGAAGTTCTCCTTCCACTTAAAACTTTGCTATGTGAGACAGCTCCAGATGAACAACGATGTCTGAAGAGCACAAGTTAAGTCATAAAGTGAAAAAAAATGATTTGTTTGACCCAATAACTGGCATCTCCCTGAGCAAACCTTGAGTAGTGCTTAGAGCTGTGCAGTGATATGGATTAGAAAGAGAAAATGTGATTTGGTATGTTTATAAGCTCCTTTGTCCTGTTAGCATCTTCTTATATCAAACATGTCTTTTCCTTGGGTCACATATCAGCCAAAGAAAAGACACAGCTTTTTAAGGAGTTGCTGGCCAGTGTGACGTGTGTCCATATATGTTCAGAATCCCTTTTTCCCTTTGGAATTCCTTCTGTGTATTCTGAAATTTTGATAGGACCCAAGTAAGGTTGAGAAGGAATATATAGTGACAAAGGCTATCTCTTTTCTACAGTTCTCTCTAACTCAGGATTATTTCAGGGAGACTGAAATGTTTTAAGGAATGGGAAGGTATCAGAAGTAGCAGTATACATAAGCTACACAAGGAAATAAAACATCTTCCTCCATTCTTTCCTATTTCTTTCTTCATCTTGTCCATTCAAGAGAGTGCAGAAATTGTTTCTGAAATGCATGAGAAATTACTGAAACGTTATTGTGAACAATTAAATTATTGCCAATAAAATATCTACTATACAATTGAATAACATTTGTGTGATGATTTCCACCCCTTTCAGTATGTGAACTCCTTAGATACAAGAGAAATATATTTGGAAGTCATGCAGCACCTTCCAGACTTCGTTACAATCTCGGCAACTACTTTAAAGGTAAAGACTTTAATTCTCAAATGATCTCTTCATTGCAACATATTTATTCTTTTTTCCCCTAAATCTTCATTTTCCCTTATATGTCATACCAGTCCTCTTGTCTTACATCTGGGCCATGTTTCTTTTAATCTGTAGAACTGACCTGCACAACATGTGGCCTTGTGTGGCTCACTGGCATTCTTAAAAAACTCAGTAAATTCACTGCCCCCAAATGTCACTGCCACCAGGAAGGATCCTCCCCTGCCCCCCAAAAGACCTCCAATGCCTCCAGGCCTCACCAATGCTGCCAGCTCCATTGTTGTCATCAGGATGGCCCATTCCCATCTGCAACTTATGCAGGCCTTCTGTAGAGGTTCAGCGATGGCCCTGGGCTTGTTTCCTTAAACCAGGATATAAGAAGCAGAGGAAAAAATAAAAGAATCTGTTTTGATTGGGAAGCTCAAACTCTGCCATTTTGAATGAAAATTCAAATGATATAAATGTTTTGCCTGGATTTATTTAATTTGTTGTGGCTATATATTTGATACAATATATGCACAAGCATGTTCACCCATGCATATGTTTGCTGCCTGCTTTGGGGCCTTATGTTATGATAAATTTCAGTGCACACTAGAGAAAGGTGCTCCCAAAGGCATCTGGCTCCATAGAAAAGTACATTTCAAAGTAAACTCAGAATAGAGTTGCACCACGAGTTAAGAAATACATATTTATAGTTATTATGAAAAATGTGCATACAATAAATAATATGTGCTCTACAGATAACCTGAGAAATCTTACACATCTGGGAAGAATCAGCTAATTTATTTGATCTCTTTTCCTCTTCTGCTTAATATTATTTTTCTTCAAAAAGCCTGAGTTGTTTTTCCTTGCCTTTCCCCTTTTGCAAGGATCATGTGGCCCACCATCGATGGTTAATATTCTTTCAGTTTGGTGAAAGTAGCAAGTCAAATACCCATGACCTTAAGAAGCTAAGCATTCTCCTTAAAGCTGAAAATATTCAAGTAAGTGTGTGAAACTCGATAATCCTTGATTTAAAAAGACAATATTGTTTTATGTGATGCCTTTTTCTTCCATGAATTCTTCAAAGCCTGGTCATTTTGAAGCTTCCTGCTATTTTCTTCTAGTCCCTTGTTTGCAGTCTTGTTCCCACCTTCATCTGGGCACCCATGCGCTTGTCTCAAAGATGTGTCCTTGAATTGGGAAGACTAAGTTAAACATTTTCCCAGACTGACATCCAGCAGCTACTTGCCCCTTCATTGAGGATTTCCCTTTTCCAGTTGGGATGAATTTGGAAGCACACACCCATTAGTGTTAGAAGGCCCTGGGTGTTTCTTTTTGCTATAGCTCCCAAAGCCTTAAGACCGATGTCTGCTGCTACAAGCTATGCTTTCCTTGTTCAGCCTGTTGAGACATTAAGGTGCTGATATATCTTTTCTCCTATAATGGGAAATCCTGAGTTTGTCAGTACCTTGCATTTACCTCCAAGTTCACAAGCATGCACAACAGATTGCAAGGTAGTCTCAAGATTTGAGATTCTAACTTGCATAGAATAGTGTGAGCATGCTTGAGATAAAACTAGGCTTTGATTGCATTTGAGGCACATTGGTTAAAATATGTCAAAACTGACCAGTGCTCTCCTTACTATTAGCAAGGAAGGACAGACCATTTCTTAGTAGTGTCAGCAAAGATCTTGAGAAAATGGACAAGGAAGAAAAGGAAACAAGTTTAAAAAATGAGAGTGAAAGTAGAATGTTTGTTTTGTGGGAAGTTTGCATTAGACTTATAACTGATAGCTATTCCTTTTGCAGGTTGGCAAGTTTGACTGTCTTACTGCAGTTAATATTTGTAACAGTCTGTATGTTTATGAACCACGCGTAGTAGTCTTTAAAGGACGGGGAATGGATAACTATGAAATCCACCATGGTAAGCAATTTTTATAGAGGATTTACGGCACTTATAACTGGGGTAGGCAATTTAATATTTTATAGTTATGTTCAACTGCAGCTTCACAATTCCTTGCCATTGACCATTTTGGTTGGAGCTAGTTGGAATCAAAGTACAAAATGAGTAGATAGCCTACTTCTGATTTATTATGTTGTGGTATCTGAATGTCCTTTCTTTAGGAAAGGGTTAGATTCTCTGTTGGCTATGTATGGTCCTCCCAGCTTCCCTTTTGCAACTCCCATTGAAGTCCTCCATCAGGTTGGGGAGGATGTAATATTAAGACTGTTTTTTTCCTTTTGAGGAAGGGTTGTGCTGATGACAACTAATGGAGGTTTAAGGCATACCTTGCACCCCTTAGCCTCACCTCCAAACCTAAGGTTTATTCTTTACTAGCAGATGACATAGCCCCAACCATATACAAAACAGTTGAAAAAGGGCCAACAGTTTTTGTCTGTCCATTCTGATTATACAGGTAATCCTCGACTTACAACCACAATAACCTGTCTCTTTCACTTTCCTATCCTGTTTTGCTGTATGCTGGTCTATGACTGTAATAAAGATTTGATTTGATCCTGTTTTGCTGAGCAGACAGTAGGTGGCTGTCCACCTGTCCACACCACATCTCTATTTTTGTTTCCTTTTAAAGGGAAGAATATTTTGTATGATTTAGTGGCCTTTGCCAAGGAAAGTGTGAATTCCCATGTCATCACACTTGGACCTCAGAATTTTCCTGGCAAGGAGAAAGAACCGTGGCTTGTTGATTTTTTTGCACCTGTAAGTATCTCATCATAAAGCCACATTGGTGTAGTGGTTAACTAACCAAGCTAGAAACTGGAAGCCCATGAGTTCTAGTCCTGCCTTAGACACAAAGCCAGGTGGGTGACCTTGGGCCACTTACTCACTCTCAGCCTTGGGGAGAAGGCAATGGCAAGCCACTTCTGAAAATATAGTACTTCCATGTAGTTAATGCAGGAGCACACGTTGAGCAATAGAAGCACTTGGTAAATTCACCCTTAAAAAACAGAGCCCAGAGAGGTTTGTACCTTCCTCCCGTTAAACTCTAAGAAAAGGGTGTATGAACAGGCAATTACCAACAACAGTTGGTCAAAAAGAATCCAAAATTGTGGTGCTCTCGGTGACAGGGAGATGTTGGGTTTTTTCATTCTCTCTTTGATACGTAGTGGTGCCCTCCTTGCCGGGCTTTATTGCCAGAACTGAGGAAAGCATCAAAGCATTTGTATGGCCAACTGAAGTTTGGGACATTGGACTGTACAGTTCATGAAGGGATTTGCAATTTGGTAAGTTGCAAATACAGTTACTTTGCCAGCATACACCTACACTTACTAAGTGTAAAGAGCTGAATATTCAGACAGCAGATTTCTGTGCACGAATCTGTTTATTTGTTACAAACCTAATAGAGTTGGAGTCTTAATAATCAGGAAAATTATTTATTTCCTTAATTTAAATTCTACCTCTTTAAATAAAAAATAAAAAAGTTCAAAGCACTTGTCAGATGTTAAAATCATGTTCTCTGAATTACAGGACCAACTATTCTGCGCAGCTTTGAAGCTGAAGTCTTATCCATGTTTGCTGGGATGAGTCCTGTTGGGACTTAAATATATAGGATTGCAGTATTAAGCTTTTTTTAAACCTGACTAATATCTATCCCATCTGGCACTGTGGTGTTTTGCTCCCTCCTCCTCCTCCTCCTCCTCCTTCCTCCCCTCCCCCTCCCCCTCCCCCTCCCGCTCCTTCTCCTTCTCCTCCTTCTCCTCCTTCTCCTTCTCCTTCTTTATAAATGATTGTAATGATATAGGGTATGGGTATTTTGGTTTAGTTTTCAGAGGAAAGGGACTGCCAGTGCACTGAATGAAAGGGACACAGCTCCTGCTATTCCTCAAGTTCTTTTACTTCTTGATCTTTTATAGCACAACATTAGAGCTTATCCAACCACTGTGGTATTCAATCAGTCTCATACGCATGAGTATGAAGGACATCACTCAGCTGAACAGATCTTGGAGTTTATTGAGGTAATTTATTTATTACATGTATACCCCATTGCAATCCCACAGGATTCTCATCAGTTTTACAAGAATACAAAAATAACTAGAACATCCATGGTCTAATTAAAATCATACAAAGCCTGAAGCATACAAACCAGAAACTATTCAAGTGTGTGTTAGACTCTTTGGCCTGTAATTATGCCAGATATGTATGAAAAGATGGCATTTTATTTTGTTCATAAATGTATTTAATGAAACTTTCATATTAAAAAAATGCTGCATATTTTGGTATGGTACATTCTCATCTTTTAGAGTATTACATTTAGTAAATAACTTACTGAATTTAAAACAATAAAAATAAAATATAAATAATGGTAAGATAAGAAACAGTTAGGGGGACGCGGTGGCGCAGCGGCTTAATGACGCTGAAAGTGCCGGCCAGAAATGGCTGAAAGCTTCAGCGGTTCGAGTCCAGCCTCGCGTTAACAAGGTGAGCTCTTGTTTCTATACCCGCAGCTTCTGCCAACTCAGCAGATCGAAAACATACGTGAGTAGATAAATGAGGACTCTCACTCCGGTGGGAGGAAAAAAAAATGCTGGCAGCGGCTCAACAGAGAGAGACGGGACAAGTTGCCGGTAAAAGCGCGAAAACCGCGCTCGTCCGAAAAAGGGGCGCGAAGCAACGGAAATCCCGCCTCCTGTGCTGCCAGCTGGGCTGACGCTCTAGGAATTAGGCTCTGGCAAAGTCTAATTCCGAAACTAGAAAGATGCAATTGCCTTGAAAACCGCTAGGGGGCGGTCACTGCAGGGTCAGTAATGACTGTTAAGCAGATTAAAAAAAAAAAAAGAAAAGAAACAGTTACAATGGAAGAAATGTAAACTGTGTAACACCAATTTTTCCAATTCCAAAACCTTGATATAGTCATGAGAGGCGCTACCTATCCCCAGAGGCAATGTTGCCTAGCACTAGTTGGTATGGTTGGTGAGGGTTCCACACTTTCAGTTTCTTTCTAGGCCATCATGGCAAGCAATAGTAGCCTTGTGCTCTCAAGGACACATTGGAGAATCTCTGATAGATGGTCTCCTCACAATTGGAGAACCATCTCCTGATGGAATTGATCCGATAAAGAATGTCCACCTGCCTGGGTGCTTCTTTCTCCTTTGAACTCTTCTTCATCGAGGTAGTTTCTGTGGTTGAGGAAGGACTGGCTAATTCCAGGAATGAGCCAGGAAGTGGGCATGGGCTGGGAACTTGAAGGTTTGGAGTACAATTCTCATGGTTCCTGTCAGCTGAGAACATCAATGGTTTCTAACAAAAAAAGGGAATTGCAATTTATTTAATGAGGATTTAGCTATTTCTGAACTTGTTTCTACCAGGTAAGGTGCATTTCTCTGAAATATTTGAATAGATGAGATAATGTCTTGCATTCATATTTCTCTAATTTGTGGTATTTGGTTCATTTTTTGAGTAACTGCTGTACAGAAATCTTCCCCCATGGTGCTTCCAGATACGTAGAACTGCGATTCCTGTCCAGCTGGCAATCCAACAGGCAATTTAGGGATACATATTTGACATACCTTGAAGCTGCTATAGTGAAATCAAGGTGATGCTACCATATTTACACAGTAGCCTAAATACATTGTGCATGATTTCAGCTGGACATTGGAATTTTATCTTTTTTTATTGACAGAGGAGTTGATACATTTGAAAAGGAATTTCATTAAATCTTCTCCATTCTGTGTTTCAGGATCTTATGAATCCATCAGTGATATCTCTAACACCGGAGACTTTCAGTGAGCTAGTGAAAAAAAGGAAGAATAACGAAATCTGGGTGGTTGATTTTTATGCTCCATGGTGTGGCCCTTGCCAAGCTTTAATGCCAGAATGGAAGAAGATGGCAAGGGTAAAAGCAAATATTGCTCATTTTTAGCTGTCTTAGGATGTATACAACATACTTCTTTTCAAAAAGCCATTCGTAGAAACTCCCTTGGTGTCCCATAACGTTTATGTTTAATTTTAATATATTTTGTCTATGATAATTTTTTACATACTTTGTCTATGGTAAAAGTATGGTCCCAGGCCAAGCACACACAGCCACACAGAGAGATGGTTGCAAATTTTACTGATAAGTTTGTGAAGTAAATAAACAAGCGGCAAAGGAAATGTGAGTGTGATCGCACACGCACACACAGCAGAGAAACAAGTTCCCCAAAGTCCAGTAAGCTTGCCTTAAGAGAATTCCAGTCCAAAACAGCAGGCACAAGAGTGGTCAAGCAAAGTCCAAAGATCCAAGTGTGGTAGAAGATTCATCAGCCAGTCCAGGCCCAGAATCAGAGTCACCAGCTTTCAAGTCAGGAGTCAAGGCACCCGGAGTCTGGGTAAATGAATGATTGTTGCCAACAGAGAGGCTTGAGCACCTTCTTCTTCTAAATAAAAGCAACCCCAGTGTTGCTCATTTGGAAGGGTGGGGCTCCTTTCTCTGCTCTCCTGTCTGCACGTTGAGCCTTTGCACTGGGAGTGGGTGGCAGCTCAGACTCCTCATCTTCAGACACTGGCAGCAGCTGTGCCTGCTGGTTACCAGGCAGCCCCACCTCCTCTGCCTGCAGCTCCTCGGACATTTATTTAGTTAATCGGGCAACTTTGGAACTGGCTGCTCCTTGTTGGTCTCCCCATCTGAGTCTGAGCTCACCATGACAACTCCTGACTCTTAGTCCATTCAATATTTTCTTCCCTTTCTGCTGTAAGAAGTAGGCAGAAAAGGGTGTGTAATATATATTAGCATTGGGTATAAACAGGGTCCAGATTATTTGCTTGCCCCTGTGAATTGCATTTTTATAGGCTGAAACTGATGATATTCCATAGCATCCCTAGTATATAGTTTGAATTAATTGGAGTAGTTAGTGCAACAGATTTTAAAATGCATTGGAAGTAGATATAAGATAAGGTTTTGCTTTCTTTTGAAATTATTGAGATTCCATATCTGATTTATGGCTGTGGGCTGTTTAAATTCCTCAGTTATTTCTAATGGTGCATTGCTATTCATGGCATAGAATGTAGGAGAAAAGAAACAAAAAGAGCATTAACTTAGGCAAGCAGGGGAGAAATGACAACTTCTTGGGTCTCCTTGACTACAATTGCAAAATGTTGTCTTTGGGAACAGGAAGGTGCTTCAAAGAAACATCTCCAAATTGCTTTTCCCTTAACTTTTGTTCAAGTAGTTTGGGACTAGAAACTCTTTGGAGAAGCTTAACTGGATGAGCGTCAGCTATGAGCCAAACATACCATTTCATCTGATTACCACCATTTTCATAATAAGATCTTAAAGGTTTGGTTTACTGTCGTTCCCATAACCACTATACAAATAAACAAACCCCAATTCACTGCTAGGACATAGGTTTGTGTAGCTCAAAGTCTTTTTCTTTTGGAAAAAGCAGAGAGACATGTGCATTCTTTCCTTGTACACCCAGTATAGTGTTTTCACTGAAATTCATGCAAAAATATGAGAGTCTAGGGCCTTTCCTAACTTGCATCTAACCAGGGCACTAATATGACATGGCAGCCTCCCTTTTTGCCATGTCCTTGAGAAGCTGCCTTCATCTCGTACCCTGCCTATGAGTGAGATAATCTTAAGTTGCCCTTAGCTGTACTGGTGTTAAAGTAGTATCCTTCCCCTTGTTCTGACACTGTCAAAGGACAGCCTCAAACTCTGTAAAATCTGGTGAACTTTCAGTGTTTCATTGGAGGGAAGTTGGATGAGTTGAAACGGTTATAGAGGGAAGATAAGGAGTGGCAAAGGAGACTGCCAGGTTTCATGCCAATACAATTTCCTGCTAACTCAAGCCATGGGTACATACCTGGGGAGAGACTGTAAGCAAACCCTTCGGATGTCAGGCTGTTGAATAAGATTTTCTTAAAAAAAAAATCTGTAGATTTTTATTGCAGTTATGTTTGGATGGTTTATTGGAGCAATTTTTACAACTGAACTTGAATAATCCATTCCTTTGTTTTAGTTGCTGAATGGACTGGTTGTAGTTGGTAGTGTGGACTGCCAAAAATATTTTTCTCTTTGCCATCAAGAAAGTATTCAAGGCTATCCTGAAATAAGGCTCTTCCCGCAAAAATCAGCTTCATCTTATCAGTACTAGTGAGTAATGCAATTGTTCATACTCCAATCTAAACTCATGCAAAGATGTTTTAGTTAAAAATGCTTGTGTGTGTGGTGTGTTTTGAAGATTTACTAAGCAAATATTTGTCCAGATGGGGAAAATAATGGTAGTTGATACAACGTTCAGTGATTTGGACAAAACCCTATTCGCTAAAATTGTGTAGTACTTGATATCTGAAGGCAGATTAGTAATTTGGCATGGCTGGAAGTGCCAATATAGCCTCTGCTTGCAACTCCTTGTATCTCTTCCCAGGATTGCACAGCAGCTGTAGAAGACAACCACACAGTCCAGGGGAAGTGAACAGCTCCTTTGAAGAGTTGCATATAGGTGCTACATGTGTACCCTTACATACTCCAAAATATTTTTTTTTTGTTTCCAAGGTCCCATTGTTCAGTATTTGTACAATAGATTTGTTAACACTTTGATTACTCTCTTTTTAAATATTTACCAAAAAGCAAGTCTATTACATAATTTATATTCAAATGTCTTTGTTCATATTATGGAACTGACCATCCTCTTAACTAAATTAGCACAGCAATGTAGGTGTCCTAGTGTAGTACTTTGTTATACTTTGGAATAAATCTCTCTCTGCACTGTTTTGATCAGTTGTATTTAACTACTTATTTATGGAATTCCTGCCCTTGAGATGTGGTGACAGACTCTAGTGTAGGGACTTTAAAAGGTATTTAGATAAATTGGGTTAGATAGATCCTAATAGCACCTATTAGGGATGACTGTTGTATGAAACTCCAGATGAGGGCGCAGTACCCTTCTAAATGACTGGTCGATGTGATGGCTTGCAGGCCTCTTAAAACGGTGTTTGACCACTGGATCTGACTTAGCACAGTTGCATTTGTATTACATTCTTATTATTCTCAGTAAAAAAAAAAAAAGATACCTATCATTTCAGGATCCAGAACATTAAATTGTGATTTCCTGTCACATAGAATATCTCCTGTGAAAGAAAACTTAGGGAAAACCTTGTGTAAAAATTGAGTCTGTAGAATATTTGTTTAAGGAAAAGCGCATTAGTAGATTCAACCCAACAGGTCGAAAACTCACGTGAGTAGATAAATGGGTACTCTCACTCCGGTGGGAGGAAAAATGCTGACAGTGCCTTGCACAGAGAGACGGGATCAGCTGCCGGTAAGCGCGAAACCGCACTCGCCCGAAAAGGGCGCGAAGCAACGGAAATCCCGCCTCCTGCGCTCGCCAGCTGGGCTCTGCTCTAGGAAGGAGGCTCTGGCAAACCACTTCCGAAAAACAATTGCCTTGAAAACTGCAAGGATTCGTCCAGGCAGTCACTGCAGGGTCAGTAATGACTGAGCGCAGACAAAAAAAAAAAAACCTTTATGCAGCTCTTCTCAAAGCTGATTCTTTTAGTAGAAGAGTAACTTTTGTTTTGTTTTTTTTCTTTCAACAGTAGCTACAATGGCTGGCATCGAGATGCCTATTCGTTGCGAAGATGGGCGCTTGGGTGAGTTGCATACGTCTACCTTTGTTCACAACTTGATCAAACTTTTTTATTTGCTTAAAAAATCAGTTTGCCCGATGAAAAATTCTTAGGAATTTGGAAGCTTATGCAGTTTAATAAAGTTTGGCTTCATAGAGGTATTACCTTCCTGTAGATTCTGAATTTTTTCATAGCCAACAAAGGTTTTTTTATGTTCTCATTTCTTTTTAGTGATTCCCCCCCCCCCCTTTTTTTAATGGAAACTCACTGATTATAGCAATGGCTAGTCATGCATTTCATATCATGTTGTAGGCAAATATACAATACATCTTTAGAAGAGAATATGTGTAGCTCAGGGTTGAACTGTGGAGTCCTTGCGGTTCTCTGAGCTTGGTTGTTTTCTTGCAAACGTTTCATTACCCGACTAGGTAACATCTTCAGTGCCGAAGATGTTACCTAGCCAGGTAACAAAACATTTGCAAGAAAAAAACCAAGCTCAGAGAACCCCAAGGACTCCGTAATACATCTTCTCAGCCCAGAAATTCTGGCCTGCCCTCATTCCCTTTGGTGAACAAATTTTTGGAGTTTACTCACCATTTAAATAAAGATTTTATTATTAAGATCCCAGTAAAATTAATCAAAGGAAAATTAATCAAAGGAAAGATTTTATTATTAAGATCCCAGTAAAATTAATCAAAGGAACATTACTTTTTTCTGAAACTCAGGCAAATGTATGATCAGTACATAGGTCCTCTTCAGCTTTGATGATGAAGAAGGGGTAGTCAAAATCAATATTTATGATTCTCTGCTTTTAAAAATACTGAGTTATTCATGGCACTGAGAGATGCTCTGAACTCATTCACATGAAAGTGTTACCTCCGTTGTTGATTTCACTGGAATCCTACAATTCTTCTCTTTCTTTAAAGTTATCTGCCTCAAGTGTCTCTGGATCTGACACCTCAGAGCTTCACTGATAAAGTTCTGAATGGAAAAGAACATTGGGTCATTGACTTCTACGCCCCTTGGTGTGGCCCTTGCCAAAATTTTGCTCCAGAGTTTGAGATAATAGCAAAGGTAATTCTTATGGTTTTCCAGCATCAGAAAATATTTGTAATATTTTAATAATAAAAAAATAATAATTGAACTTGCTTGTTGTACCTCCCAAATTAGCTCCCAACCAGGATATCTAACATTTTAACCTCTAGATTATTTTATTGATTCAAATGCAGTCTCCAATAGAAGAGAGTATATATAGCTCAGGGTTGAACTGTGGAGTCCTTGGTGCTCTCTGAGCTTGGTTATTTGCTTGCAGACATTTCATTACCCAACTAGGTAACATCATCACTGATGATGTTACCTAGTTGGGTAATGAAATGTCTGCAAGCAAACAACTAAGCTCAGAGAGTACCAAGGATTTCAAATACAGTCTGTCAAATCTCAAAAGTTGGGAATGACTGCTAAAGCTGAACAATAAAAAGGAGTCTGTGTCAGAAATAGAAGCTTTGACAGTATACTTCTCTGAGCATAACTTTCTTCTGGAAGACAATCCCCCATTAGCATCTGGAAAAGGTGATGGTGAACTTTGTTGGCTTGTTTGGTGTAGTGGTTAAGATGCCAGCCTAGAAAGCAGGAGATGGTGAGTTCTAGGTCTTCCTTAGGCATGAAATGGTGTATTTTTCATGGTATTTTGGTTAAAAATTCAAGGCTCGGCTTATCTGCAGATAGGCATATCTGTGAGTATATAAAGTCTTTATATAAAGAAGTGAGATACAAATATGATGATGATGATGATGATGGAACATGAACGATGTGGAAAGATAGCTGGTGAGGCAGAGACTGCCTGAAACTGAACTTTGAAAATCAGTTTCAGTTGCACAAGCACATGAGTGTGACTTTCTCACAGGAATTCACTGTATAATAGGTAGTTCAAAGGCTGCTTTCCCAGGATGTGCTCAGTTGATTTACGTCCCTATTAGTAATGCTAGAACTACTTTATCATTCAGAACAAACAAATCCTGTTATGACAAATCCTCAGGCAAGGAATGTACTATATCTTTGCGTGGGATGGGGTTCTGTCCTTTCCTTGAAACAGCCCGAAAAGTTGAAAGTGACTGAACCAAGATCCATTGCTTTTGAAGCCCTTGAGAATTGATTAGTTAGGAAATCAGTTATTTGGGATGAGAGGAGCATTGACTGCCCAGAGTCATGAGACTGGGGTGTTATAAAAGCTTGAATGAATGACTGACTGACACAGGTTAACTCCTTTCACCTAATTGCTCGGTAGTAAAAATAATTGCTAAGCTAACGGACTTTAGCATACAACCCTTTCTCTTTTTTCCTTTTTTTTTTTTTAAGACTGTTAAAGGAAAAGTGAAAGCTGGGAAAGTTGACTGCCAGGCCTATGCTCATACGTGTCAATCTGCTGGCATCAGAGCCTATCCCACTGTTAAATTTTATCCTTATCAAGGAACAAAGGTAAGCCATCTATATCATCAGTTGCAAGGAGTAGCTCAGATTATTTGTAGGGTTAACACCTAACCACCTTGCCAAAGTGACTCTTTTCTGAAACCCTGCAGAAATTCCACCTGCCAGCGTAGGCATGTGGTGCTGGATGCCCAGTTGTCTACCTTGATAGACCATCATTTGCCAATGTACAGGTATAGGATGGGCATTTTCAAGCTGTTTTCAGAAAATATATATATATGTGGATTAATATTACCGAAGAACTGTTCCAAAAGAGCTTTCCTATGCTTGTCTTAGAAATGCATCTGATGAAATTTATCTGCTCATATGCAGAACCCCACTCACTGATTATAAGCCCACCTTTAAAATGCTGTAAACCAGGAAGAGGTGGGGTGGGACTTTCTTCCTCCTGGCCTCTCAGTATTAAACTATCCCTTATTTTGATGTGTCTCTTTGTTCTGCCAAAGACAACAGTATCCATCCTATATATTCATTATCTACTTAATCAACACCAAGCATTACTATTAAACTTAATAACAAGACAATGAATAGAATTGACTTGCTGTTGCAAAAATGTATCTGATTGCTAGATATGACATCTTAGTAACTGCTCAGATGAATGCGGTATCTTTCATCCTAATGTTAGTACAGGTAGCCCTTGTTTAGTGACCACAATTAGAACCGGCAACCCTGTTGTTAATTGAAGCAGTCGCTAAGTGAAAAATCATGTGACCATGACTATGCTTACAATTTTACTTCAGCTTTCCTTCGCTTTACAGCATCAGAAGGATAGGGCCCCAAACAGCCAGGTGAGCCCAAAGGATGAGGAAGGTTTCCGGAACTTGACTCATGAGGAAACTGGGTAAAAGGGCACATCTTATAGCCCTTTTTCCCCACTCCCCCGCCCTTTGGAATGCACACCTGGAGCTGGGATAATTAGCAAGAAGAGAATATTTGTATTTACATACATTGGAGAGGAAGGGATTACAAGAGCGTAAGCAGGCACACAGTGGGGAATACACATTGAAAGGAATTCTCTAGCACCAGCTGTTTGCCTATTGCACTCAAGGCTGCAAACTGCCAGTGATTTAAGGGGCAAAAAGCCTTCAGTGTGAAATTGATTAAGGTCTGGTCAGTTTCAGGCAGCAGCTGCAGCTGTGCGAGGGTTCTACTCAACTAATTAAGGTCAAAGAGCTGGGGTTGTTAACTTGCAGTTAGCACTTTTAGGGACACTGGCAGCTCAGGAAGAGGGAGCTTGTTTAAGCAATTTCTGTCCCCTGTGAGGGGGGAAAAGAAAAAAAATGGGTCAGGCACAGGTCAGCAGGTACTGACTGACTATAATGGTGAACATGTGACTGAGAAAGAGATGCTATTGGTTGCAACGTTATTTTTTCATCACTGTTGTAACTGCAAATGGTAACTGTCTGAGGCAGTCACTAAATGAGGACTGACTTGTAATTCCATTTTTTTCTTTGATGTGTGTGTATTTAGAGCAGAGGTGATAATTCTTTCTTGCTCTGTTCTTAAAGAAAGATATTTGGGGGGAGCAGATTGACAGCCACGATGCAAAAGTCGTAGCTGAACTACTGATGGAGAAAGTAGAAGACATCAGAAAAAAGAGAAAGCAGTCTTCCAGAAAAAAGGTGGGCAATATTTTACAAGGTATTTTTTCATAAAGGTACTTTAATGTTATTATTTTGTCCATTTGTATCCAGCAGTATCTTTGAAATTGTTTCAGCTACCACACTTGGGCTGCAAAAAAATCAGGGTAATCACGAGATGATAACAGAGAGAGTTTTCTGATTTTTTGCAGGCCAGATACGGTAGCAGTAGCATTTGTGGAAAGACTTTGTGCCGAATGGAGTATGCAGTTTTCACCGGACACTCAGTTCTCATGAGTCTGTCCATGAATATTAATGTGCTTGAAAAACCTGCTCCTGAAGGTTGAATAACTTTCCTGAATCAATGAAATTTGGGTGTCCCACATTATTAGATAATCAGTACTTTCTACTTACTCCACCCTCATGCCCTCCAGATATGTTGGCCTTTTAGACTGGAATTTGGGGTAGCTGTACTTTCAGTATGTCTAGAAGATTCCAGGTTGGAGAAGCTGCCAAAGAGCAAAGATGTTATGTAGTACAAGCCTGTGGAAATGCATCCTGTGAATAAAAAGCAACATTACTTCCTATGGCATCCTTCCGTTTCATTTCATTTCATTTTTCGATTTCAACATTTCATTGTTGAGACTAAATCATTTCCCATATTGCAAATCTGTTGCAGTTGAGAAGGAAGGCTTTGAATGGGACTGCTGACCAAGCAGATAGTAGTAAACAAAGATCTGATACAGGAGTCCTCTGCAGTCCCTAGGGGATCATTTATGCCTTTCACATTGCAACTGGTAAAATAACAACAATATGTTGAGGAAAAAGAGTGAGTCATAAGGTTGAATCCAAAGGGAACCCATGTGGAACAGCTAGGAAATACTTAATACATTGTAACAGAAAGTTAATAAAAAGAACAGTTTTCCTCCGTTTGAGGTGTAATGCAGCTGGTATTTCTGTGGCAAGTAGGACAGAAGAATCTGAGTTTCTGTGACTATGAATGCAATGATGTCTCAGTATTTTATTAACTCAGTCATGTTTTCTTTTCTTTTCCTCCCTCTTCTGAAAACCAGGATGAACTCTGATGTACAAAGTGACTTCAAAACATAGTGAATCTGCAGCAATGACATGATCAGATCACGTTCCTCAAGAAGAAAAGGAAATGCACTGAAATTCCTGGGCACGTGGATCTTCAACGAATATTAAGGAACATGTTCTGAATCATCCAAAGTGTTCATTTAGTAATAGAGACATCAACTCCAGCAGCCAGTGTGATGCCCTAACTGCATCTCGGGAAGGCTGTTATGTTTTGATTATGGACATAATACTTGATCGGTAGTAGGTTTTTTTCTTTTTTCTTTCCACCTTCCCAATCTTGCTCTAGAAAATCATATTTTCTTGTGCTGAAAAAGAAGCGCAATAAAATGGCAGGTGGATATAGTCTTCTCTTCAATATAGAAAGACTAAGCATTATCTTGATCTCCGAGGAAAAAAGACTGAACTTCTGTTTTACCAGAGTATTCTGGTTAATGTGCTTTGTCAGGGATTCACTAGGTAAGCTAAAGATCTAGGAAAGATCAATTCCCTTAACATTCAACCCTCTTCGTATAGAATATGAATTATCCCAACCTCTAGACTATGTTGAAGAGCACTCAGATCATCATGAACAATTGCATGAAGATTTCAGTGCATGGCAGCAAAGAGAAAACCATACCTGTGTTGGTGGTGAGATACTGGTGGGCTCTCTGGCCTTTTGGAACACCATTGTAAGTGTTCAGAGAGCAACGCCATGGTCTCTAGTGGCATACACTAAATTCAGCAGCTGGCAGTACACGCACAAGGTTGCAGTGTTGCAGGCTTGAAGCAGTTCGGTTTTCCATCCCAGGCGCAAAGGTTTCCTTCTGCAGGTTGTAACAATAAATCTAAGAACATTAATAAACAGAGACATTACCCCTCATGGTTTCTCTCATGATCATTTGAGGCAACAGATAATATTGGCAAGGATTTTTCCATGGCTACCTGAATCTTGTTGGTTTCAGCAAAACTTGTTTCCAGGTAAGCAAGTATAGAAGAACAGCTTTAAGCTTTTCACATCAAAGCAGATATATGTTTTTAAAAAAAGCCTAGAAAAAGGTATATCTGAGTGGAATTTTCCAGTCATCTTTTTCAGCTTGTGCCACAGCAGATTTGTTCTATTTTTTAAAGCAGGATGTTCAAACTAGCATCTGAGATGTGTATTCAGTGTGTTTTGATGCCAGCCTTCTATGTCTTAAGAAGCAGAATTATAAAACATAAATGTATATTTCAAGTGCCTTCTGAAGATTTACTTCTGGTTATAGTTACTTTTGTGAGCTTGTGCTTTTGGGAAATTATTTGAAATTTTCTCATTAGACTTTTGTTCAGGATTGGGAGCGGTGTCCTTGATGTAGACCCATGCAGTATAATTCTTTTCTGATGCCAAATCAAGCCCTACAAAAGTTTGAAACTTATTTCACTTTGTTAATATCTGTATTTCACTTGCTCATGCAACTTTCGCTTGTAACTCTCTTGCTAGTTACTTGAAAAAAATGACCTTTCTCTGCTTAAAAATGGAGTGTGGTACTTAACAATATTGGCACAAGATTAGTGGCAGCATTGTTGTAAGTTAAGGACACCACTTTTCACACTTGTACATTTTTTGATGATGTGCCATCAAGTTGGGGTCAGTTATTGGTGACCGCATACTAATGGTTATTGACTTCATGTATGCGTAAGATTTATTCTATGTATGGAACAATCAGGAGGGACATATCTGCTTCCATAATCTGAAATGTCCATACTCAGATGAAAGCAATGGTAGCCAAGCTAGGAATGTTATGAAATCCCCAGATAAGCTTACAGACATCGCCACTGAGTAGAAAGCAAAATAAGAATATGATTTGATCGTAACAGAATATGATAGATAAAATGTCTATAATATCTGTTGATAAAACAGATGTTTTTGTTCCATCAGTTTCTCATATAGTCTATTTGGGATGCAGGATCTAGTAATGTAGAGAATCTTTTAAAATGCTACCTTGCAGGAGGAGGGAGAGAAATCTGCCTGCCATTGACTTTTACAATCAGAAATTGACTTGTGAATTATAAGACGTTTCTGTATACCCTAGAAAGGGTTGCTAATCCTTGTGCTAACAAGGAAACCAGGGCTTGGTTTATGACAGGGTCTGGAAGATCTGTTAGGCTTACATCTGCCTGTCTGAGTTCCTTGATGGTACAATCTGGGACAAAAATTCTACAGTGTAGAAGAACTTTCCTATATTCATGAATGATTATATGTAGGGATACTTTTAGATACTAGGAGAGGAACAAGCGCTTGAAGAAATTCAGAATAAATATTTGGTTAATTGGGCTTGCATTTGAAAAGTAAGTCTGAGTGTAGGTAGTCTGAACTCATTTGTGAGATGGGCCCATGATTGGCTGTTGAGAGTCAAATATATGTGGAGGTACAAAAGCTGAAACAGCTTGTCTGGGGTGAAATATGTTCCTGTTCCTGGGTGTCTGTACTTCTGTGTGCTACAAAGAGGAGCTTTATAGATGTTTGGTGTGGGAATGGCATTTCTGTTTTAAAATCGGTTGCAAAGTTTGCAAATCAAGAAAAAACCACTATCGTCTTTGGCCCTTGGACCTTTTAAGCAGATCAGATACAGAACTATACTGTAACTGACAAGAGTTCTTGTCTCACTCCGTGATTGTATTGTAAACCAGAGTTTATAATAAATTAAATTGTAGTATTTCTGGATTCTGATGTGTAATATTTCTCTTGGATTTTTTCCTGAACATTTGCTTAACTGTGTTGCTTCTTTCAGTACGGGATTTTTATTTTGTTTGTAACAATACTATTACACTGCCCCAAGTTTCTGGACTAGTCAAATAGCAATTTTACATTAGAGTGGTCAACCCAGGTACATGGGCATTTGGGGGCGGGGAGTCAACATCTGCAAGATGAAGGACAAGGCATTGGGATCAAAGTTGCCCCTTTAGTGCATATGACATTGATGCATTTACAAAATATGTAGGGCTTGCAGATTGTGACACACACAAACACGGCTCATGCCACTTGCAGAAACCTCCCTCAGTGTCCCCAAACTCCCTGCCCCACCTCCTTTTTAATTTTTTCTTTTAAATATACTTTTTTATTCAAAAAATGGGAAATCAGCATGTTTCAAGTTGGCAGCCATTTCCAATATTGCCTTTACAAGAATGCCATCAGATCTCATTTTAGGAAGAAAAAACTATGGTTGGTTGTAGCCCAGAATGTTGTTTGGAAATGTGCTCAGAGAAGACACAAATAGAACTGGGGGGGAGGAGTATAAGGAGGGAGGGGGGACATCAGAATACAGTATATAGTGAGCAACTGTACTTGTTTGCCTTCTGCTAAAAATGGTGCTTTATCAGCCATTTTGTGAATAGTCCCTCTACCAGCCCATAGCAATTATTTTTTAGAATATGCACAGGATGCTCTCCGAATTAGAAATGTGTCCTATAGCAGTATTAAATGGATGTCATGAATTCAAACTTCCCTGGGCAAGGTTGGAGAAAATCAAAGAACTCACCAAAATGCTACCATTGTTTCACGGATTCTTTTTTGAGTCAGAGATCAGCTATGAAATCCAGGAAAGAAGACTTGCCACTGAGCATTTCAGCCAAATAAAGACTTCTTCCGACGCAAGAAGAAATGCTATTAGAAGCCAAATTCCAAAAGCCGACAGTTAACAGGAGATGCAACGTCCAGATCGAGTGCCTGAGACACATCCAGAAAAAATAAATACTGTACCGGAAAAGAGTTTATTACGCTTGCACACCATGTTCTGTAATACTCTGCAAGGAGAAGTATGAACTAGTATGCAAGGACCCTGATGCATTCATCTGATGAAAATTAGTGGTTTTTGATTCCTTATTGAAACTCCTGACCGTATTTGCACATTTGGACACAGTCTGCTGCTCTTGCCCCTGAGAATGACCAGGAGCTAATCGGGGGGGGGGGGGGGGGGGGGGCGGCAGAAGCAGGTCTCTCCCTGTTAAAAAGGAAGCAGCCATCTTGGCTGGCATCTCAGACCTTAAGAGTTTCTCTCTCTCTCTCATGTACACACACACGCGCAGAGAGAGAGAGAGAAAGAAATTCACTGTGGCTCAACTGGACTTAGAGACACTGGACAGGGTGACAGCAGGCTTAGCAGTCCCCATTCCCGTTGCGTTTCACCTTCCCCCTGCATAGGAGTGAAAAACAAAGCCAGATGCCCTCCCCTAACCCCCTCCCCATTTTAGGCTCTTGTCCCTGCAAGGAGACTGAGCCTCACGTTACCTCTTTTTTCCAGGTTCACGTGACACAGCTGACCAGGGGGAAACAGTTTAAACCAAAACAAGCCTGAAGCTATTTGGGGAGAAAACTAATCCTCTCTTACCCTCCCGCTGACTCAGTTTTTGTGTTCAGTTGAAGTGTATTGTGCAAACCTATTAGCCTTGTCACATTCGGTGAAATCACATTATCCCTTGTAAGGGCAATAAAAGAGGTTTCTGGTAATGTTTAGGGGAGCTGATTTTGGGGAGCCGAGGAGTGGAGCAGATATCTGGACACACGTCCAAAGGGGCGAGCTTTTGCATAGTGGCAACTACCCCCACCCCACCCCACCCCACCCCATGAACACTCTTGCAGTGAGTGAGCCATAATGAGTTTGCTCATAGTGCTAAGTCAAAAACAAACCGCAGAATCATAGAGTTAAGGGGGATCTTAGAGGTCACCGAGCCCAACCCTCAGGGCAGGATCTACTAGAAGCTCCCTGACAGGTGACCCATAAAACACAGAATTCTCCCTCCCTCCCACTTTTCAACGCAGAACCTCTTTCCTTCAAGCTCCTTCACATTCTCTTCTACAGTAATAAAGACACGAACTTGTGCTTGTAGCAGGCATAGTTCTGAGTCCTCTTCAGGCAAGAAGGCAACACTGCGCTCCTTGCAGATCACAATACTGCAATGCTTCCCTCGCAGCACTCAGGAGATTGTTGTCAGCAGTTCCCCACCAATAAGCACCAGGAAATTTCTCCCTCTTTGGCCCTTCTTCTTTCTTCTGCTTCTTCCAACACCCCTGCCAAACTCTTCTTTGGTCTCCATGTTTACAAGGACAATCTGGTCCTTCATTATGATACAGGTATCTGTCGTCTAAGACCACAGATGGTAGAACCTTAACATCCAGGATGTGGTGGTTCAGGTAGTGGTGGGGACATCTCGAGGCACTCACTTAACACCCCTGCTTTGAGAGCTGCACTGGTTGTCAGGTGGTTTCTGGCTTCAAATCAAGGTACTGGCTGTCACCTTTAAAACCCTTCATGTTTCAGACCCTGGATATACCTGGGCATATCTTCTTCCATTGCCATTGCCCTGTCTGATAGCATCTAATAGGGCGGGCTCTTCATGTTTCCCCTCGGTCAGAGGGCCTTTTCAGTTGCTCTCCCTGTCCTCTAGAATAGTATCTCTCCAGATCTTCAGATGGCCTTTCCTTCCAGATTTTCAGAAAATTGGTGAACCCTGGATTATTTCACCAAGCCTTGGGGGCATGACTGTCCCTCTGGATGAGCAACTATTGTAACAGTGGGTGGTGGGTTTTTTATGTTTGACTCCTGGTGCATAAAATTGTTTGTGTCGTAGCTTTCTCATTTTAGTTTTTAACTATTACGTATTTGTTTTAATCGAAATTACAAATTGGGGGAGTTGTATGCCGCTCAGAGTTGGTTGATTGAAATGACCTATAAACCCTGCAAATAAATAAGAAATCAGTCAGTCTAACCAGCAGTGTCCACAGAAGAGCACAGAGGGGGTCAGAGTAATCCAAGCATCATCATGGTGTTGCAAAGCAAGCCTTACCTTTTCCACGTGTGCCATGATATCACACACATGTGCAAAAGGGCAGCGCTTGTGATGCAACACTGCTTTTGCCAAAATAAGAGTGTGGATGTTGCTGGAATGAACATAAAGGCCCTGTACTGTCTGAGAGGGGTTAAATAAATAAGGTATCTATCTGGCTGGCAAAGAGTGAAACTCAACTGACAGTCACAGTCAAAAATTCTTTTATGCTTTGTAAAGTTTTTCCAAGCCCTAACAAAAATAAGACATTAAGTGAAAATTGTATGAAGCCACTTTAGACTTTAGATTGCTAATACAGTTGAACTGATAATTATTTGGCAAGGAAAGTAGTGTCAGATTATATTTATTTGTAATCAGATTATATTTGTTTAGTATGATAAGTGAACTGGGTCACTGTCAAAAGTTTTAAAGCCCTATTATATGTAACACAGCCAGTTTAGTGCAGTGGTTAAGGCGTCAGGCTAGAAACTGGGAGCCTGTGAGTTCTAGTCCTGCCTAAGGCACAAAGGCAGCTGGGTGACCTTGGGCCAGTCACTCTCTGTTAGCCCTGGGAAGCAGGCAAGGGCAAACCACTGCTGAAAAACCTTGCCAAGAAAACTGCAGGGACTTGTCCAGGCAGTCGCCAGGACTGAAAAACTGACTTGAAGGCAATACTGTGTGTGTATATATATATGTATGTGTGTGTGTGTGTGTGTGTGTGTGTGTGTATATGATGTATGTATGTAAGAATGATATAGCTCCAAGCAGTTATATACATTTAAAATCCTGAACCCAATGTTTCATTAGCATATAGTGTGTCAAAAAAATAAAGAGTTGATGATGACAATACTTTCTCTTAGCTATTTCCAAGGTTGGTTCTTCATTTTCTCTTGATAACTGTCAGGAGTATCGACATGCAGCCCTCCCTTGCTTTTGATCAGCATTATATTCTCCAAAAACCTCACAAAAAGCAAATCTGGATAAAATGAGACACTGAACTAGTGGGAAAAAATGAGGTTGTGAAGTACGGTGTCAAATTTTGCAACCCAAGTGCATTGACAGATATGCTCATAAATTTTTAGAGCCTTATTCTTACACGCTATGTTATTCAAACATGTTTTCTTCCTTGTCTCATGTCCTACATACAGTGAAAACATTTTCTCCATCTTTTCTCCAGCTGGAGCTCTAACACGGGTGGTTACCATGACAGTCAAAGAGGTAGAGTACATCCCAGCACCATCGATTTTATTAGCATCCTTCATTATGTTGTATGCGGTAGGTTCCCCCAGGTTAAAAGCTCGTGTTAGGGCTGAGGATCCTTCCCCATCTTCAGCACACTGTAATACAGGTGAAACTCGAAAAATTAAAATATCGTGCAAATGTTCATTTATGTCAGTATGGCAACTCAAAAGGTGAAACCAATATATGAGATAGACGCATTACATGCAAAGTGAGATATGTCAAGCCTTACTTTGATATAATTGTGATGATTATGGCGTACAGCTTATGAAAACCCCAAATTCACAATCTCAGAAAATTAGAATATTACATGACATCAGTAACACAAGGATTGAAAATAGAACAATATCGGACCTCTGCAAAGTATAAGCATGCATATGTACTCAGTACTTGGTTTGGGCCCCTTTTGCAGCAATGACTGCCGCAATGCGGCGTGGCATGGATGCTATCAGCCTGTGGCACTGCTGAGGTGTTATGGAAAACCAGGATGCTTCAATAGCGGCCTTCAGCTCTGCTGCATTGTTCGGTCTCATGTCCCTCATCTTTCTCTTGGCAATGCCCCATAGATTCTCTATGGGGTTCAGGTCAGGCGAGTTTGCTGGCCAATCAAGCACAGTAATCCCATGGTCATTGAACCAGGTTTTGGTACTTTTGGCAGTGTGGGCAGGTGCCAAGTCCTGCTGGAAAATGAAGTCAGCATCCCCATAAAGCTCGTCTGCGGAAGGAAGCGTGAAGTGCTCCAAAATCTCCTGGTAGACAGCTGCGTTGACCCTGGACTTAATGAAGCACAGTGGACCAACACCAGCAGATGACATGGCTCCCCAAATCAACACAGACTGTGGAAACGTCACACTGGACTTCAAGCATCGTGCATTGTGTGCCTCTCCATTCTTCCTCCAGACTCTGGGTCCTTGGTTCCCAAATGAGATGCAAAAGTTGCTCTCATCAGAAAAGAGGACTGTGGACCACTGGGCAACAGACCAGTTCTTTTTTTCTGTAGCCCAGGTAAGACGCTTCTGACGTTGTTTGTTGTTCAGGAGTGGCTTGACAAGAGGAATACGACATTTGAAGCCCATGTCCAGGATCTGTCTGTGCGTGGTGGCTCTTGATGCACTAACTCCAGCCTCAGTCCACTCCTTGTGAAAGTCCCCAACACTTTGGAATGGCCTTTTCCTGACAATCCTCTCCAGGCTGCGGTCATCCCTGCTGCTTGTGCACCTTTTTCTACCACACTTTTCCCTTCCACATAACCTTCTATTGATGTGCTTTGATACAGCACTTTGGGAACATCCAACTTCTTTTGCAATTACCTTTTGGGGCTTTCCCTCCTTATGGAGGGTGTCAATGATGGTTTTCTGCACAACTGTCAGCTCAGCAGTCTTTCCCATGCTTGTGATTCCTACTGAACCAGCCTGAGAGACCATTGAAAGGCTCAGGAACCCTTTGCAGGTGCTATGGATTCATTAGCTGATTAGAGGGGGACACTTTGAGCCTAGAATATTGAACCTTTTCACACTATTCTAATTTTCTGAGATTGTGAATTTGGGGTTTCATAAGCTGTACGCCATAATCATCACAATTATACCAAAGAAAGGCTTGACATATCTCGCTTTGCATGTAATGCGTCTCTCTCATATATTGGTTTCACCTTTTGAGTTGCCATACTGACATAAATGAACATTTGCACGATATTCTAATTTTTTGAGTTTCACCTGTATATCCAACTTTTGTTTCTAGTGTTTGATGGTCATTTTGACCCCACGGTAACAGTGGTAACTATTTGCAGGTACAGAAGTCGGTGGGAGACTGGACACAACTAGAACAATTGCCGAATATGATGGCAAATGTGTGAGTGAGGGCAGAATGGGGTTTTGAGAGGAAAAAAGTCTTGGCACATTTCTAGTCCTTTGGTGCAAATTGGCCATGCCGGCACAAATCGTATAACAGTGGTTTCTCTTTTGCATAAAGCAAATTCTGGGATGAAAATGATCAGTCACAGAAGAGTGGAATGTGCATGAAGCAAGGGAAACCTGTGTTCACGCAACATGGACAATTCGGCCATTCTCTCTCCCGGTCAGTTGACTCACTTTTGTATGACATAATCTTGGAGGGGGCTATCAAGCACATGGATTGTTTTTTCCCCCTTTTTAAGGTCCTCCAATCATCACAAAAGGAGTCAGGAAACTGTCATTTCTCTGAATGTTTCCAGCCATTTTTTAAAAAGAAGGGGATGAGAAGAATCTTCCAGCTCTGAGTGGTTACTCTCTCTCCTCAGTATTCAATGACTGGCTCCTGGCTAGTGAATTTAGTTTCACTGTTCTGGGATTGGGATAAAATAATGTAAGGTCAGAAAATAATGTAAGATTGAATGTTGGGTTTTTACTGGTAGGATTCCAGTTGAGTGGCTTTTGTTTGACTGCTGGCTTTTAGGAACATTTTTAGATCTTGTAATCGTAGAGTTAATCACCCACAGGAAGGAGTCAAAGGAAGGGCCTGTTTGGCTAAATTTAAACCTTCCAGGATAATAGACTGGATCAATTAACTCAGTTTTGGAATTCACATTTTGTGGTGAACCCTCACATGACCCAGTTAAGCATGTTATAAGAATGAGGCATAGCCTGGTGTCCTTCAGATGTTTTGGATTTTAACACTCATCATCCCCAGTTAGCATGCCAGTGGCAAGGGTCTGTGGGAGCTACAGTTCAAAATGTCAGGAGATCTCAGGTTGCCTATTGCTGATCTAGAACCTAAGTCCAGCCGATGAGTTGCTAAACTGCCTTTGTGTCCTCCTGCAGCTAGGCCAGACAGAGGGTTTCTTCCAAAGACGTGCAAAATGCAAAGGTATATTCTCCTAGAATGCTGCCCCCCACTCACCCCCAGTTCTTTTGCATCTCTTGAACCTACTCCAAAAGACTGTTCCACAAACATTGTACCACCATTTGGCAGACACTGTCACAGCTGGAGCTCCAAACTGACAACTGGGATTATTAGTGCCAAGCTAGTTTTGACACCCAGCTTTGAGAGCAAAGTAATATCTCAGCATCTGGTGTTTTGATGTCTGGTTTGGTTTCCAGTCTGTCTGTGCAAAAGAAAACAAACTCACAGCTGAACAACTACTTGACATTATCCCAAAGGACTGTAACTTGTTACTGCATACAACATTAGCCATTCTAGCTAGAACTAAACAATCAAGTCCTAATTTCTCTCTCAGGACAAATAACACCATTTTGGGGACCGGGAAGGGATTTGGTTGAAAAAAAGTGGTATGGGAGAATCTGTTCAAATCTTCTTTGCCATCCTAAGCTCATATTACAGTCCTAATTCTAGTCACCTGCTCCTATGGCTTCTATTTTTCTTTTTAAAACATTGCCAATATATAAATGTAATTACACAGTTAATATATTGTTTAGTTTCAACTTTTGAAGGATGTTTGTTTTTAGGATCTATTGTCAACAACTGATTTTTTCCCTTTTCCTCTCCATTAAAAGGGATTTTCATATTTTTATAACTATTTTAATTTTTTTCAGCACACTTTTTTATTAGGATTAAGAACAAAAATGTTGGTAAACCCCTGTATTTGGTAATCAAATTTTTCACTAGTATTTTTTAACAAGCAGACCATCAAACATTTATTAGAAAATAACATTATATAGATTCTCATAAAACTTCTCCAGAGGGAGCATGTTTATAGATGTTGAAAATATTTGAGATAGATATAACTAGAAACAGGGCAAGGGGAGGCGAAGTAACATCTTTGCAGTGAAGAGTGAAAAGAGATTGCATAGTAGTTAACTGATTTCTAAAATCTTGCTAAAATACCAACAAATAAAAAGAGAGAGAGGCACACAACTTTAGCACAACTTTGGAGAAATGTTTAAAATTTACAGAAAAGCCTCCTTTATTATGGACTCTCAGTAAAGATTCAAACTGTTCCAATATGTTCCAAACATAACCTAAAGCACTGAACATGCTCAGCTTAATCAGGATGTCCCATTATAATGTAAGTCGATATCTTAAATGCTCTTGAAGCCAGTAAATCCTACTCATGCCAAGTTAGATACATTTTACTGCAATTAACGTGATTTCTGTATGGTTTTAAGTTACCTTTGGGAAGGGGTGTAATTAGAGTCAGCTGGTAGCACTTCACCTTCCCCTCAGCCTGGCAGCTGCTTCGCTGGCTCAGCTTCAGGCAACTCTCTTCTCAGTAGAAAGGCTGGAGGTGATGTCCAGTTTAGGGCCAGTTTCTCCAGTCTTGTCTCAGGCTTGGGTTCTTTCAAACAAGAGCCCGCATCAACCATGATGGTCTTATCAAAGGAGGAAGAGACTCCAAGGCTAAAGGAAGGAGGCCTTTTCATCCTTTGTTCAGTAGATTAATAGAATAGATCTGGTAGAAGACCCAAGGTGGGAATCTGGGCCAAAGTGAGGACCTCTGTTACATGGGAGCCCCCAGAGAGTGGTAGGGATGGGAGCCACAATAGAGAGGCCCAGCACATTAGCTCACAATGAAACATCCTTTCCTGCTTGATTTACAACTCTATAATTCTACAAGTGAAACCTTGATTTCTCAGACCCCCCCCCCCCCCCCCATGTAATGGACCCTGGATGCAATAGACCAAATTTTCATCTGGATATCCCCACCAAAATTACAGACAAGATGGTCTCCTGTGAAGTAGTCCAGACAAGGCAGTTAAATGTATGTTAATTTTACAACATCTGCAGTGGTTTATGTTATTTGTTTAATGACATCATTACAAAAATAAGGCAAATTGGGTAATTCTTGGCTATTTGCATCATTGGTGTGATTAAGTTATTACACAGATGATGCAAATTGACACAAATGATGTCAATTATCATGATGACATCCTTTCAAGTTTAATGGACCTTCTGGAGTAATGGATTACCTCCAAAATGATCCATGAATGAGGTTTCATTGTGGTTTGATAGGGGATAAGCAATTAGGCATTTACAAGGTTACAGATGCTCATGATATTATTTCTGCTGGAAAAATAAGTCATCTTTCCCTATAATAAAATGATGCTTATCCTCAAGGCAGCACAAATAAATTAAATGTTATTCCTTTGGCCATAATGTTATGATCTGATTAGCTTAAACTGTAAACATTCATGCATTCATATGTTCTCATTTCTCTCGCTTGTCTTCATTTTATCTGTATGCATGTATATGTGTTTTACTTTAACATATAAAAGATGCTATAAAGCATAGGAAAATAGAGTTGAGAGAAGGAGGTTTCAAATGGTGTTACAGAGAGGGCCTTTGTCCCATTATTAAGCCCTGAATTTGGGGGAAGTCTGTTTCCCCTGTGGAGGCAGCAATTGCCTACTCTGAACTCCAGCTCCTCTAGCAGGTCCTTCACAGGAAAAAGTGACTTCATAATTTTGCAGCTCAAGCTGCTTGATGTATTTCACACAACTAGGCAAACACCCACAATCTGAAGTAGGAGCAAGGATAACCAATACCAAATGATTTTCTTCTTCTGTGGGATGTAGAAATGAAGGCCTTTACACACACACACACACACACACACACATACACTGCCCATTCCAGGGCCTTTGACAGTTGAAGCCTGAAGACGATTGTCTGATTTTCTTTGCTACTCATTCTTAGCATTTCAAGCTTGATGACAGTGAGGAGGACCTTTTTTGAGGTTCTGGGGAATGAAAGCAATGCCAATATGGAAAATATCTTAATTCAGTTTACTGCATAGGCTGGGGAAACCAGCCATATCAATCAAGATGGGATATAAATATGAATAACAAATTTCTCTAATGCTTTTGTATAATATGCTTAAATTAACAGGGTTAGCTTAACAAGGATTTCTTAGTTAGCCCAGTGTACTCAACATGCTAGGTTCAAATGTGGTTTGCTACTCTGTGGCTCACTGTCTTGTCTAAACACAGCCCTTGAATTGCTTTTCATGCTCAATTATTCTTTTGAATGACCCTTCATTGTCCTTTGACTGGAGAAAAGAAAGTGAGGCTGAGAAAGAGTCATTCTCCTGAAGCTTCCAACTGAGATCATCCTGGGAAGAGGATGAGCTCATCCACGCTCATAATCCTGATCAGGATATAACCATTAGACTGTTGGGCACAGATTTTTTCCCTAGGGTTGTGAGGATAGGGAGGTTGCATGTTTGTGTAGTCATCCCTGTTCTGACAACACTTCAAAGCAGCCAACCAGCCAATCCCTGTGTACATGGAGCAAAAGGAATCACCCGGCCATCTGTAACACCAGCGGCAGGGGAATTGGGGTAGTATGTGAACCCCTCTGGAACATAAAACCAAAAGTCTACTTTTTGAGTGGCTGAGGTACAAATGAGTTGGATATGGTTCAGACAGTCAGGAGCAAGAATTAGAGCTCTGAAAACAGTTGCTGGAGAACAACAACATGAGGGGGATGATAGCACTAAGCTTCTGGGGGTTTCTTCTTTTTGCCAGTCTCAGGGGCATTGTGTAACAATTCCAGTTTTTCCTCTTAATGGATTTTCTCTGGCAAGAGAAAAGATGGAAGAAGAGGTGGACATGAGGGGAGGGTTACCAAAGGCAGCCAAGATAACAATCTGTAAATAAAGCAGAGATGTTGTACAATAGCCTTGTCCAGAAATTCCCTTATGGTCCAGACTGCAGATTCAGGATAATCATCAGAGGGAAACAAGTCTGATCCAGCAGGGCTCATCACATAATCTGTGTATGAGCCAGTTTGGTCTAGTGGTGAAGGCACCAGGCTAGAAAGCAGGAGGCTGTGAGTTCTAGTCCTGCCTCAGGCATGAAAAACCAGCTGGGTGACTTTGGGCCAGTCACTCTTTCTCGGCCCAACTCACCTCACGGGGTTGTTGTTGTGGGGAAAATAGGAGGAGGAAGGAGTATTAGGTATGTCCACTGCCTTGAGTTGTTTATAAAAATAAGAAAGGTGGGATAAAAAACCTTTAAAAAAAACCCTCCATCCAACACCATGCATTCTTTGAGGAAGTGGCAAACTCTACTATTAATGCAGTACATTTTTATTTTGCTAAAATTGGTTCAAGAGTATTGCCATCAGAATCCACATGTCAGCAACTGCACAGCAACAAAATCATTTGGTCATCTTGTTGTCTTCTAACTGCACTCACCTAGGACATACATGGCACAGATAATAGAAGACAGTTCTAGCCATGCCAAAATCTGATAGGCTCACAGAAATAGCGTCCTAACACTCAGTGTCTGCTCAAATCAACAATAGGCCAATGGTTTTGAAATAACTGTGCTTGAAAGGAGTAGAACATACTCCAAACATACTTAACATCCAGATGCTGTGGCTTTTGAGACGATATGTATAAGAACTTCCAAGCTTGTGGTAAATCCTTGTTATTAGAATTCATTTTCCCCACCTAAGCTTGAGGTTTTAAGAAGATTCTGAAGACATTTGGGACTAATTGGCTATTTTATGATGAAGAGAAACAGACTGTATCAGGGAATGTCAAGGATATTGCCCTGAAATTATAAAAAACAAGAGGAGGAAAAGCTCCAAATCTCACTGTGTTTTGGGTTTTCCATTTGCTGGAACAAAGAAGGATCCTGTGTTACAATGGAGATGTCCCAATATGATATATATAACTTTCTAGAAAGCAAGTCAACCATTCTGTGCTTAAACTAAAAAGGTGTGAGCATGCCGCATATCACAGAAAAATAGTGGCAGACGTTGCTGTGTCTTATAAAACTCACTTGTCTTGCTTCACCCTGAATTTGGGAATTCACTGAACTTAAAACTAGTTTTAGGAAGTTGGTTTCTGTGTATTCCATCTGAACTGGGCATTGCAGAAACCGGAATCCATTGGTTACTTTAGCTTCTTCTTCTACTTCTACTTCTACTTCTACTTCTACTTCTACTTCTACTTCTACTTCTACTTCTACAGTGGTACCTCAAGTTATGAATTTAATCCATTCCGTGACTCTGATCGCAACTCGAATTGGTCGCAACCTGAAGCAAATTTTCCCATAGGGTTCAATGTAAATACGGTTAATCCATTCCACCCTCTGAATTTGGTCGTGCCGCGAGGCAAATTTCCCCATAAGGTTCAATGTAAATACGGCTAATCCGCCCTCCGAATTTGGTCGCTCCACGAGGCAAATTTCCCCATAAGGTTCAATGTGTCAGCTGGCTAGGAAATTCCCCAGGCGCGCTTTAGTCAGTTTCACCGCTCGAGCCGCGAGCGCAGAAAGAGGAAGTGCTAATGAAAGGGCCACCTGGCGCCTCTTCACTAATCTGGAGCGGATGCTTTGTGTTAACGCCAGAGGGCTGTGGGCGCTATGGACAAAGGAAAGAGCCTCAGAATTGAGGAAGAGCAATCAGCGCGTGAGGGAAAGCTCCCGCTCCCGGCTGTGTGCGCGACAAAAGCCCAACGAAAGCAATGACCATGCCAAGGGCTAACAACAATTAAAGAACAATGGGACTCAGGCTGAACCTGCCATCTGGACAATTAAGGGGGATCATTGGGGAGCTGATAATCCGCAGCCTGTAAGGAGGGGAGGTATAAAGGAACCAATGTATTGTACCAAGCCAGTCCTGGCTTTGCTTGTAACTGTTGCGTTATGCTTGAGTAAACCTCTTTTGTGAACTATACGTGTCACGGGAGTTTCTCTTGACGAACGGGGCAAGATCTTACACAATGTAAATACATACGGCTCTGCATTTTCTTTGGAGCCATGCTGACAAGCACACCAAAAACCTTCCAAACGCCACAAAACACACCACAAGCCTCACCAAACGTCTCCTTGCTACCGCGATCTCGCCCACAGGAAGCCGCGACCACGTGGCAGCAGGGCAAATGGCTGCGGATCCGGTTCGTAGCTTGAGGCGGAGTTCGCATGTCGAGGTAAATTTTTGCGGCCGGAGCTGGTCGTGTCTCGAAATTTTCGTAAGGTGGGGCGTTCGTAACTTGAGGTACCACTGTACTTCTACTTCTACTTCTACTTCTACTTCTACTTCTACTTCTACTTCTACTTCTACTTCTTCTTCTTCTTCTTCTTCTTCTTCTTCTTCTTCTTCTTCTTCTTCTTATTATTATTATTATTATTATTATTATTATTATTTTATATTTCAAATTAGTCACCACCCATCTCATCGCAGAGTGACTCTGGGTGGTGGTGGTGGTTATTGTTGTTGTTATTATTATTTTAATTAAAAATAAATTAAATAGGCAGCTGGTTTTCTGCCAAACCAAGTGCTAGCTTTGGGTCTAACACTGTCTTTGCTTGCACTTGGCTCCACAGGCATTCTTAAAAAATAAACACAGTGGTGGGCTCATCTCAGAACTTGTATGGAAGTGTGCAGTTAAGTCTGATGAGTTACAAAGAGCAATTTTAGTTCCTGATCTTCTTGATAGTTCTGACCTGGAGCTTTTGATGGCTTTAAGGTATTTTTATTGGGATGTGCAAAACTTTAGAGGTACTATTGAAATAATTACACAAAAGCTGGAAATGTTTCACAAATGTATAGAAGAATGAAAGAAAATATTTAAAATGTCATAGGAAAAAGATTAATCATCTTGAGGGTACAGATAAGACATGTGTTAATGGAGAATGTTCAAGAAGAAAAGGTCTATAAAAAAAAGTCTTGCTCCACAGAAGTAATTTCAGAGTTCCAAATATTTCTTTCAACGCAGAACAAAATCAGACTCTAGTGGACTTTAGATTTTTTTTCCCCACTGCACTTAGAATATAACTTAAAAATGGAGACAGCATATCCTGTTGGTTTCTGTAGGGAGCCATGGGGATGACCTCAGAGAAGGCATCCAGAAGCTGTTAGGACAGGAGCAAGTGCAGAAGAAGCATGGGTTGAGCCCAGGAGGGCAGGAAAGCATGAGAGAGAGACTCAGACTGGATGTACAAATGATGGTCATATAATAGCTAAAATGTGCAAATTGTTACTAAGGTTTGCAACAGAGGATGAACAGGTTAAAGACTGTAGGGTGAAATGCAAACTTTGGTTATAATATGAATATGGATCTATGGGACAAAATGTGGGAAACTGGTGTTAAATTTACATTGTATTATAATTTAAGATATAACTTTTATAAATTGATGTACCAATGATATATGACACCAGCTAAACTGTCAAAAATCTATAAAAGAATATCAAATTAGTGTTAGAAGTGTGAAAAGGAAGAAAGGACTTTTTATCATGTATGGTGGACTTGTGAAAAAGCAAAGAAATTTTGGATGCAAATCCATATATGATGCACAAGATATTGTGGAGTAAAAGATATTGCAGACTAACATCACGATGAAACCAGAATGATTCCTATTGGGTTTTATGGATGTGGAATTAGAAAAGAAATATAGGAAATTAATATTGTATATGGTAATTGCGGCAGGATTATTGTATGCAACAAGATAGAAAAGTAATGAAATACCTCCAGTGGAAGATTGGATGATAAAATTAACTGAACTTGTAGAAATGATAAAGATGACCAGTCTGTTCAGAGAAAAAACAACAGGTTTTTTGGGGGGGTTGTTTTTTGTTTTGAAAGACTTATACAGTAGTATATTGCAAGAATTTTTATTGCAAGTATATTTGTTTTGAAAGACTTATACAGTATAAATTGCAAGAATTTTGGAAGAAAGCCTTGGAATCCTATTTTAAGAAATAAATGATCTAATGTTTTAAATAAAGTTACATTCATTTCCTGCAATCTTCAAATGAGATTAATTAATCAAGCACATCTTTTTCAAGGTTATAGGATCCTCGGTGGATGTTTCAGAAGTATGAGTGTCAACCTCTTTATGCAGTTGGAGAGATTTTGACACACAGGATTTAGGTCTTCTCAATGGTGGTTCCGTTTTGGTTTATTTTTCATAATATTGATTTGATTTGAAATTAAAAAATAACCTTTAAAGATGTCAATATGAGGTTGAATTATGCACTGAAAACCTGAAATTGATCAGTTTATTAAGAACTCTAGATTTATCAAGCGTGGAAGGTAGCTCAAAAGATTGTTTGGCTTCATGAGGGATATACTGCTACTATAGTCTTAAAACCTTGGACTGAGGACATGTGTACATGTTCTCCCCTTATTGGTTTTGTAGCAACATAATAGAAAAATCAATCAATTATATTCCACGTGGTCGAAATTCAGTTCAAAACTGAGTTGTTTTTCACTTTTATATGTGTATCATAGTATTTATATAAGCTTATCCTTTTTCCCCTCTTATTTATTGGGAAACAGTGTTTTTTTTTTTTTCCTTTTTCCTTACATTGTTTTGTATCTTCTGGTAGTTTTTCTTTTTGTGTACTATCACAATAAAAACATTATATCAAGATAAGGTATTAGGCTAGGCATTCTATGCAATATTGTGCCTCTAAAATTATAAATGATTTTGGGGATGCCCTCCAATAAATAAATAAATTTCCTTAGGATTACAGTTGGGCAAGAAATAAATATAACAATAACTTCTAAGCATTACATTTTGATCTATATAAAATAATGACAGAATCTTACAGCCTTATAAAATAATGTTGTTTCTTTGGAAGACCCACCCTTCTTGATCAGTTAAAAACAAATTTTTAATGGGCTTGCTTAACATTTGTGTAATTCCTGAAGCATGGACTTCAACTTGAAGTCAGCCAACTGTCATTCACCAGGAAAAAAAAAAGAGAGAGAGAGAGAGAGAGAAAGCTATTTCTTGCTTTAAATCAGCTTTTCTTAAACTGCTTTCTAAAATGCTGCATCTTGCAAAGCACTGCCAGGCTTCAGTGCAACCCTTCTGAGCTAACAAGTACAGCCCATCTTCTTTCCCTTCTCCTCCCCCCCCCCCCCCCCCAATTCTTGCCATGGCCTTCTTGCCTTTCTTCCCTGCCACGCCACTGTAATTCGCTCTACAGACTGAGATCAGGTAGAAGCCCCCAGCCATGATTACGCTGTCTTTGAAAGGCAAAGGCAGTGTGTTAAAAAGCCAGAAAACCAACAGGACACTCTGCTTTTGTGCAGAGCTCTGGAACTCTTGTGTTACTTGCATTCAATGGACTTCTGCATCAGACCAGGAAGCCTGCTCAGAAGGGACTTGACCATCCATCTGTTGCCTCCTGACTCCCCTGAGTCTCAATCCATACTTTAAGAAATTTATTTTATTTATTTATTTAAAATATTTATATGGCTGACCACCTTAAGCAACTCTGGGTGGCTCACAATGCTGTATTGGGGCCTATTCAACCCTACTGTGCAGAAACATATAGCCCACTACAGT
Source organism: Liasis olivaceus (assembly GCA_030867105.1). Taxonomy (NCBI): domain Eukaryota; kingdom Metazoa; phylum Chordata; class Lepidosauria; order Squamata; family Pythonidae; genus Liasis; species Liasis olivaceus. The sequence continues at coordinate 152,823,763 of CM061349.1, forward strand.
ATTTGCAAACCTCCATGGGCATATTCCAACTTGTGATATGTAGCTGCTAGGAGTGCAAATGTACTTAATCTTTGCACTAAGCTACTACCTCTGGGGTACTGCAGTAGTGAAATCTACTGCCGTACTTCAAACATGGTGCTGCCTCACCCTTGTCAAAAGTTGTATAACTTGGGCAATGAAAATCTTTGTCAGGACTGTGACATCTTGTCACAGACCAGGACTTCAAGAACACTTTGATCACTTACAGTATGGTTAATTTTGGAGGCTTTATGTCAACTGTGGATAAGCACCCTGAAAACAATGGATGTGCCAAAGCCAAAAGTGACCAAACCACCCCACATATATACTGTATTGATACTTATCTACATATATATTTTTCCACTCATGCTTAGCATATATTTTATTGTTTCTTACTTTCCAGTTCTCTCTCGTGGGATGCACTGCTTTCTGGAACCTGCGTCTTGGTCCTTGGCTATATTTTAGTATTAGAAGTGAACCTCATGAAGGTCGAGGGCGGGGGGGGGGGGGGAGCCCCTGCATGGAGGAATTGCAGAGACCAAAATAGTGCCTGAAGATCTAAACCCGTTCTCTCTCATTCCAGAGTGCAGGACACAGAATCATGGATTTAAGGTACAAGGCAGGTTCTGACTCAATGTTAGGGAAAACTTCCTAACAGTAATAGCAGTTTAACAATGGAACCACTTACCAGAGAAATGGGGGGCTCCATTTCATTGGAGGTCTTCAAGCAGAGGTTAGACCACCCACTGGTTTGGATGCTTTAATCTGGACTTCTGCACTGAGCAGGGAGTGGGAATTAATGGCCTAAATATCCCCTTCCAGCTCTAGGATTCAATGAAGGGAGAGAGTTCAGTTGCCCGTGTCTCTGGCACATGCCTCTGTCTTAAAAACAAATTTGATCCCCTCCCAATCTATAACAAAAATGGCAGGGGACTTACAAAGCCAGGCATAGCAGCATGCTTTGGGATGACAGCCATAAAGAGCTTCGCTCTCATGCCATTTTACCCTCAAGGGTGTATAGTTGTAGGAAATTATCATTCATGCCATAACAGCATCCTGCTAATTAACTGGAGAAGATGTAGTTACCTATTTGCTCCCTGAAATAATAACAACCAGATGCAGAAAGGTATGGTTTTAATCAGCCACCCTGGATAACCCACTGCATGCGCATCTCCGTGCATTTGCTACGTGACAAAAGCAGTGTCACTATTTCCGCACTTTATATATGTACGTTCCAAATTGTTTGTCAAAACGTTTTTGTCAGCCAGCTCAATCTATCTATATTTCTTTGTCATTTAGCAATATGAGCTTATTTTTAGCCACACTAGAAGTAATCTTTACCCCCAAGGCCTGCTGTATTGCCTCAACGTGGCGGGGAATGGGCAGTTGTTGTTCCTGAGAAGGATGAGTGAAGGACTCCGGGAGCCTGTGCCAAGAGTATATATGCCCAGCAGGCTCACTCAAGGATGAAGGTCACCTAAAGCAAGCAGGCACCTATATTGGCCCGCAGCAATGTAGGAAGATGCTGGAGGCAGATGACAACTTTAGTGACAAGGGCAAAGGCATCCATCCATTCATACTGCCCCGGAGAAGGCAATGGTAAATCACTCCTGTATTTTACCAAGAAAACCACATGGACAGAAAATATAAAGAAAAAAATTAAACTTGGAAAGAACTTCCTTAGTTTCTATAGAGGGTCATGGGGAGGAACCATACAAGTTTGTCTTGTAGTAAAAGGGTATTTGGCCATACCCACCATGTCAACAATTTGTGGGAATGCTTGTGACGTGTTATCAAAATTTAAAATGCCAGCTTTGGCCCTAAGGTTTAGCAATAGTAAAAGGGAAAGAGAGATTAAGGGTGTCATTCCTTACCTGAGATGGCTGTGTTGCCCCTTTGAAAGTCCAATTGAGAAATGGCAATGGGCACATTTCCAATTCTCTGGTCTCTACTCCTGTCCTCTGTCTCAACTGGCAAGATGGACATTCTAAGGAGAAATATAGGGGGTGACATGGCTGGAATGAGTGGCCAGCATTGCTATCTTTCTCTTTCTTAAAACAGATCCTTGAGAGCAATTGGCAGCAGCCCATAAAGAGGTGGCCAACTTCAAACAAATTACCCTCCTACTTCAGAAGAGCCCATCCTAGTTGCCCCATGTTAACTGGCTAACATGGAGGTGGCAAAGTGAGGGATGCATCCTACCAGGAAACAGTAGAACTAGCAATTTGGTTGTGTAATGGGATAAGGTGTGCAGTGTGGACTTTTACATTGCAAGGATGCATAGAGGTCACAGGATTGCTGTCAATAAGAGCAGGGCCAGGTTTTATCTTGACATAATATATCGTTCGACAAGTACAACACTATGCCTTTTTCAAAGAAGTATCTGGCAGCCATGCGCTTATATAAAGCACATTTAGAGCTGCATCCAAGGTAATCAATGTCCTTTCAATATTTTCATTATTGAAAATAAAATCTGCACCTATCTATATCTGATTTATTTTTAGTTGTGCAGAACTATGATGCAATGAGTGCGGGAAGCTTTTTCATATGGAATTATTGTGCTGCACCCTGACCTTGGGATGCTTTTTAAACCTTGGGATGCTTTTTTAAAGGATGCAAAAAAAGGAAGAGGGGAATAATAATTGAAATCAAGTATTGTATGCCACTTCCCTCCCCCCACCCCAAAGTTTTTTTCCCTGGGCTTCTCTTTTTGAGTCACATTTAGAAATGATGAAAATTATTTCTAGCCATTACCATTTTGAAGCCTTACGTATGCTCTCAATCTGAATTCTAACTTAATTTCTGAATGAAACCACCATAACTATTATGTGCCAAAGAAATGTATACCATTTTTTTGCTAAAATAATTGTTTTATTTCAATTCAGAGAGGGAGAGAGAGTCAGAATTACAGCTTCAAACTATTGGCACTGTTACAAAAGACTTAACAGATGTGATTATTAGGATGATCTGTTGGCACATGTTGAACAGAAATATGTATTGTAAGCTATTAACATGCCCATTGATTGCAAAGAAGTCAAAGCTTTTGTTTGCTACTGCAGCTCTTATAAGGGTGAAGTCCCTCTGGTTCTCCAGCAGTTAGACTCAGACTCCCATTGTCCACAGCTAACATGGCATGGGAGCTCGAGTCCAGCAATAGCTGAAGGACCACACTTGTAGCTCTCTTAGAAGTGTTCATCCTAATCCCCAACACTGATCACTAAACATTCCGGTTGCATGTAGACAGTGACATACAATCAAAAGGACAGCCATGAAATGACAAAGTGCAGATCTACGCTGAGAAGGAGGCCTGATGACAACTGCTTGTATTCCTATGACTCCACAGCAACAATGAAAACAAGAAAGGGAGAAGTGTTAACAGAGGGCAAGTATGGGGTATCTTCTGGCAAGACTGAACAATTCCATACAATCTTTCCCACAAGGATTAAGACCTTCAACAGTAAGTCCTTCATGCGGTCTTTGTCATGGCTAATGTTTTAAAACAAGGCTTCATATAAGGGGCTTATTGAAGCTGAATCGACGTTTAGCAAACCTATTCTAAAAGGCCTAACTCTCTTGGTATAATCTCTTTGCATAATCTATACTGCCATAAAGAGTATTAATCTGAGTGGGGAGAGAGGGGTGAACTCTTAAAATCAATCAATTCTCCACTTGCCAATTGTAGAAATAATTTGTGTTTGCTAGATAATATTAACAACTTTTAGAACTTTTTTGCCTTTTGATGTTTAATTTCTACTAGTAAAGGCCCATTAAATTCTTAATTTTTCTTAATATATTGGGATCTGATGTTCATCTCATTCTTCTTTGTAACTACGGGGTAATTTGGATTATATTTCTTCCCAAATACAATCTAAGAATTGTGGGATTTGTTTTTTTTTTTTTTAAATGTCCCTTCAGGCAACTTGCTCAGATACATATGTAAGAAATATTTGTGGATTTCTAGACTGAAGTGATTGTATACAAACGATTACCATGAGCATCTAATAACATCAGTTTGGCCAGTTAAAAAAAGAAAAATATTTATCACTGTAATTCACAGATAGATGTTTGTTAATATAATATACCTTTCTTTTCCAAGTGTTTGGACTCCTGCAAATGCAAGAGGCAAGAAGACATGAAGGGAAGAAAAAAACTAACATTGGCTACAGCATGAACTCATAGTAAACAATAAAAGGCAACGTGCAATAGTGCAATTTCTCTTTTGCTGCTTCAAGAAGGCAAGTCTTTAATTTATACAAGTCCGTGGATTAGTTTTGGCCTCAAGGTATTTTCCATCTTAGTTGCGCCTTTGCCGTGGATTGGTGGTTCTCCCAGATTTGGGAGCAGAATCACTTTGTCCAGGTTCATTTCTGCCTTTCACAGGATGACGGAGTTTCTGGTCCCAGCGCTGTAAGATTAAAAATAAGAAGTGAGACTACCACAACAGCAATTAAATTTCCTTCCTAAAGATGCGCTCCTCTTATCTTTTAATAAAAGCAATTAGCCATCTATATCAGAATTAGATTTCTGTAACGTAAAATTATGTGGAAAGATAGATAAACTGTCATTGGATCTTTTACTTTATTTGCAGTTTAAGGGGTTGATCTGCAAAATCAATGGCCACATCCTGGCTCAAATAATTCTGGTCTAATGATCTGTTGTGATCATTAGATCATATCTATCTGCTCTCTTTGCTATATTGTGTTCCAGCTCAACATTTGTGGCACTCAAGAGGAGCAGAAAGATCTCTTCCAGAGGTGCTGGTCTTCACTTCCCATATCCATAGTTAACATGGCTGCTGAGATTATAGGAGGGGAAGTCCAAACATCTGGAAGGCACTAGTTGGTGGAAACCTGGGCTGTATCATTCAGTAAGGATAGCTTCTAGAATCCAACTTGAGGAAATTCTGTTAAAAATGGAATACAGTTCTCACCTATTTTCTAAGAGTTCATTTTTAGGCATGTATATATGTGAGCCAGCATGGCGTAGTGGTAAAGTACTGGATTAGGAACAGGAAGACCCAGTTCTAGTCCCCCTTAGGCACAGACGCTTGGCTGGGTGACTTTGGCTGGGTCAGTCACACTCTCTGTGTCCTGGATTAGGAAGTCAAAAAACATCTATCTATTAATCCAGACTGGACCAGCATGGTAAATGACCATCCGTAACCTTCAATGAAGAGTCTTCATCCTCTTTGCTGAAGATTGATTCAGATGGGAAGCATATCAGACAATTTTTAATTAGGTAAATAAGAAGGTGAACATATTTAATTTTTGCTAAAAATTCACTTGGAATTAATTACCATCAAGCAATGTATTTTTAGTGTTGTCACAAGATCAGCTTTCTGGCAGGCAAATTTCCCATCTGTCAGTCTCAAGGGCAAGCATTGTTCATTACATGAAATTAGGCACCACCACATACTGTTTCCTGTCTTTGCCCACACTGCTAGTCTCATAAGAATGACTGGGTTGGGGGGCTGGGGGTGTCTTTGATAATGTTTAACTTACCCCAAACAATATAGCCTCTGCTTTCCGGACCTTTATCCCCTAAATTTCCATCAGTTGAACCTACTGTATGCATGCTATGGGGACTAATGGTACATTCCTCATATTATGTTAAGTTCCTTTTTATTCCAGATCAGCCTTGAATCGAAACTGATTTCAGTAAACAGAGTCAGTTCACTTCTTGTTTGTCATTATCTCCTCATAAATGAACAATACATGGTTAACTACTTTGCTAAAGTCAAATCCTGCCAGTTCTCTGGCAGGGAGCAGAAAGGTCTGCTAATTCAGTTCTAATTATATCTTCCTTTTTAAATCAAAGCAAGTTCTAATTTGGCTCTACCAATGAGTTATTCTTATGTACCCAAATGTTTATAAAGTGAGCCCTTACAGATTATTACAAATACCAAAAATTCTATGTATGCATAAGAACAATACATGTTTTACTTTGTGTTACTGTAACTTTATGCAGTAAAATAGGGCACAGTACTGTTTTACTGTATATGTTAATGTGTGTGTATATATATTTGGGTTTTAATCATTGGCCTGCCCCCTTCTAGAATGCCTTTAATTAAGTAATGTTAGGCCATCTTAGAGGTCTTATTAATAGAAATGAACTGGTGAACACCAACATACGATGACACAAGCAGAAAAGTGCCTTGCAGTTAATTTATTTTTCAAATGAAAACTAAGTGAAGCCAACTGCAGCCAAACTGGGGGAAAATGAACAACACACACACAAAAACACAACAGTTGGGCAGGAAAGCAACACAAGGATGAAGGACAAACCACGCCAATCCTCTCATTCTTCAGTCACCTAACATCCATTTCTGTATGTGTTCCCTTCATCTGTTCTCCTTCCTCTTGAAATTTCAGGCATCAAAGTGTAAATGTCCAAAACTCAAACATATAGCACTGGAGGAATCCAGGTATCCCTTCTTTAACTTCTTCAATAAATTAGAAACAACATCCTAACACTTGCAAGATAATCAGTAGCAGATGCACCAGTGAGGACAATCTCCTTCTTCCCTCAGCCCATTTATTATTATTTTTTAGCCACATTTGGTTCTTTCCGGAATAAAAATTTGCAGAATAAACAATATTCTGCAAAGTGCATAAAGGAGTAAGAAATAATAAGCAAGGAATTAAAGGTATGAGATAAAAGAAGGAAATAGAGCAAAATCTAGTTGATACAAACACCATTCTCCATACTGTTCTACCTCTGCAAACAGCTTGGTTCCATTGTTTCTACATTGCCTTTCATACTTCAAACTCTCACCCCTCTCTTTTTTTTTTGACAATCTCAGTTTCCTCCTCTCAACTCATTCACTCTTCCTTCATATATTTGTTTTGTGATTCAATTCTCATTCATTGTCTTTATATGACCAAACCACCTCAACGTACAGTATGCCTTTCGTATTTATTGCTTACTTTTGTATTCAGTCTACATTCATTCATGACTCTCTCTTTTCTTGCTTACACTGTTGGATAAACCATTATAGAAAGGACACTGAGAAACTGTAGCATGTCCAGAGGAGAGCAACCAAGGTGGTAGGGCTCCTGGAAAGAAAAACCTAAAAGGAAAAGTTGGAAGTGTTGGGTATGTTTAGCTTGGAGAACAGAACTGTGGGGAGACAAAATAGTTGTCTTCAAGTATCAGAACAGCTGTCATATACAAATGGGGGAGAATTGTTCAGTGTTGTTCCAGAAGACAAAATAAGAAACAATAGGATTAAATTATGAAAAAGCAGATCTCTTTTGGGCATCAGGAAGAATCTCCCAACAGTTGGAGCTGTTCAGCAAGTGGGAAGTGTCAGGGAAGTGACTCTGTTTTGTCTGGTGTATTTTAATAGAGGCTGGCTGGCCATCTCCTGAACTGGACAAGGGACTGGACTAGCTTACTTCTAACCCTTACATTGTATAATTCTAATACAACATTCTTTGCATGCAAACAATCATATTGCCAGCCTAAACACCTTTAACCTCATCATAAACATGCCTTATACATTTGTCCATAAATACACTGAACAATCAAGGGGACATCACACATCCTTATCTTACCCCTAGCTCAGTAATACCCATTCAATAAGCAATGTATTTATTTTCATGCATGCTTTATTTCCGTCATACACCACTCTTATCATGCTTAGCAAGCAAATTTCAGTTCCATATTAACATAAACATTCTCTATTTCAAGCTTACTGACTTTATCATACCCTTTCTCTAAATCAAAAAGTGTGCAATCAACTTTCTTCTCACATTCATACCTTTCTTAAAGACCAGATGAAAAGCAAAATTGTAAACTGCATACCCTGCCCACATAAAGCCCCATTCCACTTTCCAAATTTTCCTCATTGTTACTTCCCCTATTTTTCAATCAGAATTCTGTCCAATACCTTTCCAAGTATATCTGTATTCACGTTTGTTGTTCTCCTTTCTGTAGAGGAACAATATTATCATTTTTCCGTTTGTCAGGTCAAGATGCAGATTCCATACACGTTAAACAAGTCACATAGCCACAGCATGAGCAAACCACTTCCATATTTTAACATTTCTCAAGTTACACTGTCTACAACAGCAGCATTACCATTTTCCACATCCTCACAGCATTTTTCTCTTTGAGATATCACTCTTATTCCCATATATATCCCTAAAATACCCCTTCCAGCATTCCTTCACTTCAGTTTCCTTCCAAGTCATCACTTTTATTTTCATTCTCTTCATTCTGCTGGAGGCTCCTTGTTTTAGCTTTTCTCACTCACGACCAAAACATTTTTTAAAAGTTCCGCTCTGCATTTTCTCTGCCTCTTTTGATCTTAACCACTCCATGCTCTCTTCAACTACATTCTTTGTAACCATCTTTTTCTCTACATTTACATTACACGGTATTTTTCCATTATCCTAATTTTTGCAGCAGTCTTTCTCTTAAAGTTTCCGCCCCTCATCCACTGCCTCTTTCATTTCATCATTCCACCAAGCTTCCTTTTTCATATATCACACTATCATAATTTCACACACTTTGGTGGCACGCTGAAGCATAATTCTTTTTACTCGCTTCCAAATAGCTCCCACACACCCTCTTCTTAGCACACCCATATTTTGTTCATTTTGCTGGAAGATTACCTTCTAACACTTTTTCATACAAAACATACTTCCTCTTCATTTGCTTTAGTCTAGTTTCTTTCACTTTTCTTCTCTTCCATGTCCAATTTTTCCCCAATATCCCCTTTGATAATACCAGATAGTGCTCTCTATGGTATCACTACCTTCACCTTCTTTGTGGTTTCTGTTAGAAAAAGAGGAGTGTATACTTATGTCCTTCTGTGAAGAGAGGGATAAATTAATTGTATTAATGGGGTGCCTTATTTTATAGGTAATTGATCTTAGTAAGCGGTTATTGTTATACATCTAGTTTTTTTGGTCTTGGCCCTCTCCTTTTTTGAAGTATGGCTTCTGACAGGAATATAGGTGTATGTGCATAAATGCACACATACACAAGCATGTTGTGTGCACAGATTTATTTGGGGGAGGAAGAAAATCTGTACCCTTTTCAGTTGAAGCTAGTAAGCTACACTGACAAGGTGGGGAAGCCAAACATTGCTCAGAATTGTTGCCTGTTTTTATAGTTTTTTTAAAAAAAATAGCTTTCTGGGGGGGGTGGAGTTTAGATTCCTTTTAGGTAAATATTAATAGCAGATGTACTAAGCAGGAGAGAGGAGACACACAGAGAGACTAATTATTTTATTTCATTTTTTTATTTATTGCTTTTGTTAAGGCTGCCCAAGAACTCTCTCTGCTGTCTACAATAACACCAGTATATATTAAAAGCACATTAAAAACCACATGATTGCACAGACCAAAATAACACTCCCCAACTGCAAAAACTCAACAGGGGCTCCACAGCCACCCTAGCCCCAGGCCTTGGCACACAGCCAAGTCTTAAGAGATTTCAGGAAACCAAGAAGAGTGAGAGCTATGTATATCCCTGGGAGAAAGCTGTTCCAGAGGCAAGGGCTGCAATAGAGACGGCACCCTTCCATAAGATGGCAACCTTTAACTGATGGGACCTGGAGAGTTCCCACTCTGCCTGAATGTACCAGATAGGCAGAAACAACCAGAGATGGGCAGTCTCTCAAACAACTAAGCCCTAAGCCATGAAAGGCTTTTTAGGTGATGACCAGCATCTTGAATTGCACCCAGAAGCCAAGTGGTAACCAATGCGGCTCACTTAGCAGCTATGGCAGATGGACGTAACAAGAAGTGCCTGTTACTGCTTGCACTGCTGCACTTTGAACCAACTTCCAAATGGTCTTCAAGGGCAGCCCATGCAGAGCACATTGCAGTAATCCAAGTGTGAGGTAACAAGGGCATCGGTGACTGTCAATTTAGTGACAATGGCTTCCACCCACCTAAAAAACTGCCACTTTCTCATCTAAAGGCCTGAAAGAATATGAGAACCTGAGAATATGGGAGCAGGACATGATGAAAGCTGGAGCAGAGTAAAAAGGAAGACAAATCAATTAGTGGAAGATCTACTATCCCAAACCTGTTAATCAATACCAGGCATTTTCACAGACCACTGTTGCTGGCCAGACTATAAGGAACATTTTCTTTGCTAGCAATTCTAGGTTCTTTACCTACTGAGGATCTTTACTGATCACTTGAGATATGCAGACAGCTCTTTTTGCTCAGTGCTTTCCCTTTATTTTATAGAAAGGAAGGACAGACAATTATTTCTCTTCAATTTTTCTCTGTGCCTACTATGCCCAAATAAACGTATTAGTTGTTCAGGTTGCCCTATATTCTACTGTTTTTTCCACTCAACGCTATTTGTTTTTGTCTTTTTAATCAAAGAGCATCAAAGCTACCTCACCTCATTCAGATGCCATTATACACACTTTTGTCTGAATTTGTTGGTAAAGGGAAAATGTTGGAGGACTTTAATCATGGCTGAGAGTTTAAGTTGTTAAACATTTTTCATGCTGGGGTTAAGAAGTTTAGGGAAGAAGAAAATGCAATTTTCTTGGTCACAGAGAAAACCAGAAAGTGTGAGAAATATGTTATGTTTCCAGGCCACTTTGACCCAAAAAGGTGATAAATGCTATTAAACAGAGACTGCAAAAGGAAAGTTAACTCTTATCAAACACTAGATTGAAACAAAGAGTTGAATTGTCTTTAGCCATATTTTCTGCTTCGAAAGCATCAGTAAGAGGGTTTTACTAAACTGGTGGTGGTCACCAGTATATGTGGCTGATGGCTATATGTTCAAACCCATAAACGAGTGTGGGAAAGTGGGCTGTAATGTTTCTTTCTTCCAGCAGTGAGAGTAAGAAATAATCTATGCTGCATAACAGATCAGATTTTAAAGCCCTGTTATGCAAAGTGAATCCTGAGAGCCTCTGGACATAATGTCATACACAAAGCTCGAGTGAAAGAGCTCGCACCATTGTCCTCCCTACATTGCCAAGCAATTTAAAAGGATTTTCCTGGATTCAAAATAACCTTCCATAAACACAGAAAGAGCAGGGGCATGTTCAAAGCTCAGCATGTTCTCCTCTGGTGTCCCCACAGACATGTACTTAAAAGTTCCTGACTTAATACCCTCCTAACCCCATACGGATGGACTGAGTGGACTATTGTTTGTGTTCCGGCAGCAGTTTAGAAAAAGAAGACGAGTAATTGTAACCGAGGAAAGCAAACGTGGCATCCTGAAGACAAAGGACGCCTCAGCAGCAGTGCTGACAAGATCTCCACAGCACGTAGATATGGCCAATTCTAAACAGGGGGATCGGCAAACTGGCATTGCTCTCTTTTCTGATGCTTAGCCATTTTGAAAAGCTTGAATTGGGTTGACGGCCATTGTAGAAGGAAGTTTACAAGCAGGGGATATTTCTGTGGAGCCATTCTCTTTAAAAACGTAGTAACTAGTGGTTTTACCAGGATGGAGGCAACTCTGAGCAAACCGCCTTCTAGGAACAATTACACTATGCCAGGCTGTAGCAAATATCAGTCCTTATATTTCCCTGCATTTCCTTTTAACTTTTGAAAAAATCCAAGAGCACTGCAGAGCATAGCTCCTGCTGCACCTTCAACCTCAATGCTCTCTGCGAAACCAAGAAGCTGGCTGTGACTGGAACTTAGTTCCACTTTTTCAGACAACAAAGCAACAACGCTCTGGATCGAAGCATAATTATCACTCTGAAATCATCAACATCTAACCCCTTTGGTGCCACTCTGTTACGTGTCGACCATAAACTAGCATCTTTTAAAAAATCAACATGACCCATGGTCTTCAGCAATATCTTCAAATCTGTTGACAATACTACCAATGAATGCTTTACACCATAGATGATATAAACAGTAGATAGTAGACAGTATCAACTGCAATTGTCTTTGATTTCTTCTATATATATTGTAACTCTTACCACCCTTAACTTTAAAAGAATATGGAATGCCTCTTTTTAGTGTTACTTCATTACTCCAGCATTTACCATCCCAGCTCATTCTATCATTGACATTCCATTCTGGCAAATGTTTTATTCATCTGTCATAATACATATTCCTTCATATTTTTCCTGTTCATTTTAACATGAGGCACATCTCTAATCACAGACAATCTATATAACATGTTGTGTTGAAAAGCAACCCTAACGAAGAGCAACCCTGTTCCCAAAGTGCTGTCCTAAAATTTAATAATGCTAAATAATTATCTGTGCTTGTTTTGCTCATTTTCTATAATGTACGTTTGATATTTTTATACCTGTCTCTATGGTGTAACTCTTCTTTTCACCTCTAGTTTAGAGTGCCTTGTTTACATAGTCATTTACAGATTTTGGAATTTGTTTTGGCATGGGAGGTATTTGGGATAATGAAAAGGAGATTCAGTTTTGTATAGAAAAATATCCCACTGTGGAGATAGGAGATGCCTGGGGCTGTATTCTCACTTAAGCACGCTGGACAGTTAAGCCTAACTGAATGTTTCTGAGAAAACAAACAGAAGAAGGCAGCTTGTTTAGAAATGGCAAAAATATAACAACATTTATTCAGGGTCAAACATGATCAAGCAATTAATTAAATTTGTCTTACCTTCACTTTTTTCCCAAGACGATCCTTCCATTTCTCAGCGATGGAGCCTTCTACTAAGAGTAATCTATGCATTTTTAAGAAAAAGAACAACAATGGTTACATATGAAATGCAAAACAGGTCAGCTTAAGAAGAAAGAGGAAGTTTTATGTTCAAGGGTTAGATCTATTAATGACCACTACAACTTCCACTCAAGTTCCATAGCAACAGTCTACTTCTTCCATTCTTAGCAATGTTTGTTGATACAATCTGTGCTGATGGAGAGAAAAATAATTATGAATATGTAACTATACGAGTACTGGTAGTAAATAATATTACAGTGGTTTAGCTGTATCCTGCCTTAGCTATTCTGAATTTAAAAAGAGGGGAGAAAAAAAAAACCAATTCAACTCTTCGCAGTGTTGGACTGATAGATTCAGGACACATTCTTAGAAATAGATAAAACACTTTTCAGGAGGACATGGGTGGTCTTCTTTAATTTGTAACTCTAACATAACAAAGTTTATATTACAATAAAGCTACCCAAAGTTAAGGTGTCATAAGACTATTTTTGTATTAAATTAGGCAGAAACATATAAAACAGTGATGTAGATCTTTGCAATTAGCTAACCCTTGAATTGATGTAATGGGACCATTTTAGCCTAGGGAAAGGCTATGAAATGTTTAAAATCAAGAAATATTTGTTAATATTGCATTTATGTCCTACCTTTGAAATTAATTTACTCTCATAATCCAATCTGATGAAATGGGCCAGACACAGAGATTCACTGGACCAAATCCATACAATGTCTGATTCTGAAACAACCAAGATCCCAATTTTTCAGAATCTGGCACTAAAGATCTGTTGACAACCTGTTGCACCCCTCCTCTCCCCCCAGATGTGCTAGAACTGCAACTTCAAGAATTTCCAACCAGAAAAGTGCTAGCTGACAATACTGGAAGTAGGTGCATACCTTACACTTCAGAAAGTTCCAGGGTAAGGAAATATGATCATTGGCTGTCTACGTATAAACTAAATGACTGATTGATTAACTAGGCTGGGCAATCTTTTCATGACCAAGGACGTCTTTGTTGAGGAGGTTGAGATCTGTAGAATAGGACATAATGCACGCCACAGGGACAGGACTAGTTGGGGAGAATGTGGATTTTGGCCTTTGGGGAGTGCTATGATGTTAGGGTTCCTCTACACTGGTGGGAAACTATGCTGCCAGTTTTTAGATTTGTTTTAACTTTATCATTTTTATAAATAACTCAAGGCGGTGAACCTAATACTCCTCCCTCCTCCTATTTTCCCCACAATAACAACCCTGTGAGGTGAGTTGGGCTGAGAGAGAGCGACTGGCCCAAAGTCATCCAGCCGGCTTTCATACCTAAGGCGAGACTGGAACTCATGGTCTCCTGCTTTCTAGCCTGGTGCCTTTACCAGTAGACCAGACTGGCTCTCATCATTTATTTTTCACCATTTATGGTCACAAGGAGCTGCAAACTCCACAAAACAAGGGTTCAGGAACTGAATGTTGCCTCAGGCTGCAGACTGCCCATCCAACAAGGCAGATAGATTACAGCAAACCAATGAATGAGTCAGAACTGTTGTCTAGACCACTGGAAGCTTTGGCGAGGTTAGTTATTGCAAAATGCTTATACTGGCTACTGGCTGACATTAGCTGAATAAAACCATTTGATCAGGTCTGAGAGGTTGCTCTTGCTGCCAATTACCTTCTTCAACAATTCAGGTGCTGTTTTCTACTATTAAATCCTGATTACTGAAGTCTTACTCCAGATGCTTCCAAGAAATGGCTCCATGAAGTAGGCTGGGCATCCTTAATTCTGGGAGCCATTGAACAGATGGGAATGTTAAGATCAAGTTATGGATACAAAGCACCATTTTTTGGGGCAACTGGGAATGTATCCAACAAAGGTCTGGATGATGGTCACCTGCCATTTTTATTTTGCAAGAAAGCCTATGAACCCCACATGGGGTCCAAACACACTCTTGGTAATAAAGATGGAACACTACCAGATCTCCTTTAATTTATATTGAAAAAAAATATTAAGAAGGTTAGGGAACCAAGAGGGTACCAAGTAAGATCTGTTTAATGAAGCCATATAATTACAAAGTCCCAATCTATAGGAAAACTCACAAGACAACTGCCTCTGTTTACTAACTTCCTCAAAACTATGCCGACTTTATTCATTAAAGAGATGCTGGTCTTTTTCCTCCATCTGTTCATGTTCTTCTCTTCTCTTTTTAATTTCTTTTTCAATCAAAACAGTAACCACCCAATAAAATAGCTTGTTTTTGAAAACATTTGGTCCACAATCAACTCAAGTTATCTTTTTTGGTTTCCTAATTTCAGTCAGTTAACAGTGTTGTTATGGAAAGTTCTGGCGGAACTAATAGAAGGAAGGAGGTCAATTGGCATTATTACCTGGAACGTTCCTCATCTTCATAGCCCATGATGATGTACTCTTCATTAGCGCTAAGTGGTGGGCAAAGACAGCCAGAGTTTGTATATAAATTGACCGTGTCCCTAGGAATGTTCACCAATGAAGATTTTAGAATCTCTTTTACTTCGACCACTGCAGTGACATCATGACATTTGGTCTTTACCTCCTTAACTTTAGCCCGAATAACTGAAGAAGAAGGAAAAGAACAGGAGTTAAAACTAGGACATCTGATGCTGTATCTTCCAGAATATTTTGTTCTTTTCAACCCCAGAGAGGAAGTGTTTTTTTAAAAAAAACTAATGAATAACTGAAAACTTAATAACAACCTTTTCATTTTCTTAAAACCACAAATACTGTTGTTAGCACCAAAAAGGTAGTTTAAGAATATGAAAGTCTTACTGTTTTATTATTAATAATAAAGAATAACAATTGCTACTTTCTTGAAATCAATATTCTTGTTTTTATTTCTTTTCTAAAGAAGTGTTGTACATATTATGCATGTAATATCAGTGCATTTGTCTCTTAACACTTTTGTACCTCTGAAATTTCCCAAACATGTTTGGTTGATCTTGTTATCTCCAGAAAGCTACTTATTCTGGAAGGTGTCAGATGAAGACCCAGGAACACCAGGTTCAAATTCCACTAAGCCTCAAAACGTGTTGATTGACCTTGAGACAGCCAACCTCTCTGGCAGCCTGAACTACCAAAAATGGTTGCTTTGAGCATGAAACAGGTGAGGAAAGAAACTGAGCTCCTTAAAAGTCACTTTCTGTAGACAATTTTGCCCCCCCCCAACAGCTGGCCAGGTTTTGTTTGCCTTTGGAGATAGCAATTGGCAAAAGAAGCAGCCCAAGAACCTCTTTATGTCAAATCATTTCTGCTTTCATTTAAACTTCTCTTCTTCAAAGTTATTGCTTGCCCTCATGCCATGCTTACCATAGTTGTAATTGTTCCGAAGATAGGTCTTCTGGGTAGCTTTTATAGGCTTGCATTTGCAGCGCTCTAGAAAACAGAATTTCCCTTCGCATTAGAACTAAAAAAGGAGAGGTACATGATTTGGCAATTGACACAAACATCTGTGTTGACAGTAGGAATTGGTTTGTGTCTTGCTTATTTCTTGAGGAAAAAAAAGGTTAAGTCTACTGCTTATATACAGTATTTTATAGATTTATTAGAAATCTTATTATCAAAGAAAGACATTTTACTATTTTTTCATCTTCTCTTCTGAAATATTATAACCATTACAGACATTTCGTTTTGCATACAGCTGAACAGAGCATAAATTCAAATTTGCAGCAAGTTATTTTCTTAAGGTCATAAAACAAGAGAGTAGCAGAGTTTGTCTTGCATACTGTGATTCAGAGCAGAAGGTTTCTACTGGGGTATGCAGACCACGGATGGGATTCCTTGGTAGTTTAGACATGACATATCCCACCAGCCTACCTCTCCTCCCTGATTTTCTCCAACATCTCCCAACAGTCATTGCTGTTGTCCCAGTGCAAATCCCAATCAACGTCAATGACTTTTCCTTGCTATCATGATAGACCCAGGTTTTTTGATACAGTGATTGGTGGGATGTAAAGTTTCCAACATCTCTGCCCTTCTGGTCACCCTGCATTCCACCACCTTTGCCAGCTCTGCTGCCCTGTGCTCCACTGGCCCTGCCGCCCTGCATTCTGCTGGCCCTGCCACCCCCAGCTGACCTTCACTGGCTTCTTCCTCCTGCTGTTGATGATGCACGCCCAGCCTGGCCCTTTGCGAGAGCACCAGGCCTTCTTCCCAAGGCTGCTCACACCCTTGTCCAAATCACACATGGCCTTATTGCAAGCTTTCAGATTGGACAATGGCTTGGATGAAGTGAGAATGGCTTGGATTGGGGTGGGTCCTCGCCTAACGACTGGGCAGGATTTGGTTAACGACATCAGCCAGGAGTGCCAGGATTGCCATTGCTAAGCACTGCGGTCATGTGACATTGGAAATTCCACTCCCAATTCCAGTTGTAACCCAAGCACTGCCTGTAAATTCAGGGTAGATTCTCACCCACCCAGTCAGCTACAGCTGATCTTTAGAGCCATACTTCCATATCAGTCCCAGCCATCTTCCCAATATGATCTGCATTAGAGATCTTTTCTCAAAATATGCATTTTTCAACAAGGATTTCTTCTATTCTGATAAAGCAAGATATTACATTGCAGGCTTATGGACTCTGTCATCTTGCTTAGTTAAATTGTTAGTTCGCTGCCTTATACTTTATATATTATTGAATAGAAAGGTAAGACAGAAAACACTGTAATAAACACACATACATACATGCATATTAGACAATGTCACATGTTTTTACATGTTTTGCCTGCCTTTTTCCTGCTGACTTTGCCAGTCAAGATAAGAAATATACCAGCAGAGAAATGTAAGAGAATTTAATCTAGCTTTCACCTGGAAGAAAGCTTCATTTCCCATCTTAGTTACAGCAGGAATAAAAATCACAACAGGGCTGTTTGTGTCTACAATCCAGAATATATAAATATCAGAGTATTTGATATTTATTTTCACATCTATTTGCATGATTCAAAACTGAGAAATGTGCAAAACATTTTAAGCTCAAAATGAAGTGTTTCAAGTTCAAAAGATTCGTGGGAAGATCAGAATATCACCAGATACTTCCAGTGAGATCAGAACAAATTGCTTTGAACTCAAAAGCATTTTAAACTTAGAACATTTTGCATACCTCCGTTGGAAGTCTACCTGTTAGCTGAATTTTCTTACGCTGCCACTGTAGGAGACCCCCCATTCTTCAGCCATTGCACTGTTACCAGTTGGCTTCCAGGCCTAATTTGAAGCGCTGGGTTTTGAAACCCCCTGAGCCTGACACAATATGGTGCTGGGTTCCCTTAGGGAGCCAGCCCTGGTAGGTCATCTAGAGAGGCTGCTCTGGGTCTTGCCCCACATGAAATGGGGGTCGGGGGTGGGGGTGGACCACAAGACAGTGGTTGCAGCCATAAGCCTGTGTGGCATGCTATCTCCAGCAATACCCTTGGCCCCTCCCCTCTTGGCCTTTAGGAAGTTTTAACGCAGGCATTTGATAACTTGGAAGCCTGGTGGGAGAACAGTATGACTGAAAAAGTATTATAAGGGATGTGAAAAGCAAGTAAAAATGAATGGCCAAGGGCCAAAGCATTTAGAGCAGTGTTTCTCAACTTTGGCAACTTTAAGATGTTGGCTGATTCTGGGAACTGAAGTCCACACATCTTAAAGTTGCCAAGCTTGAGAAACACTGGTTTAGAGTAATGTGGCAAAAAGGATCCACTATAAGTGTATAGCAAGTCCTTCCAAATTGGATCTGGTATCTCACAAAAAGTCAGGGGGTTTTGCATTTCATGTGTAATTCTCCAATCACAACTTGCAAGAGTGAAGATGCGTTGTGCTTACTTACAGCCTTGATGGAAAAGGTGAGCCCTGGACAATAACCAGAGCGGTAACCCAGTCTGTAATTTGGGTTGGGTGGGTTTCCAGGCAATAAGGAGCAGCAAGGGAAAACGAGTTGTATTATTTAAGAGTATAAGGCACTTTGGGGCAATAGTGCTAGAGAAACAATGGGCACTGCAAATATACCTTTTAAGAATATATATGTTTTTTAGCTAGCAAAGTTTGTCCTTTAGTTTCCAATACACCTAACAAAATTCAGCAACAGTATTATATTTTTAAAATAAAAAAAGTCCGGAGAAACCTTCTAAGTTTCTTTAAAACAAACATGCATTTCGTGAAAAGGACAAAAATGTTCTTTCTAGCCCAGAAGAGACGGGTAATTATTCATGCAAAAGATCTTGCCAATTGTCTTTGCCAGGGAATACTTGATTAGACATTGCATACAGACATTTTTCACCAGCAAAAATACACTACATAACATTTGCAATGTTCTTTAGAATTGTTCATGTCCAAGATTTTTCTCTGAACAATATCCCATACTTCCCCTTGTAAAAGGGCATTGAAACTACATAAAAAATGATAATGCTTCAAATTTCTATGTCATTTTAGGGGACCTGAAGTGCTTAACATGTGATCCAGTTCCTGTTGTAATTTTTACAACAGCCTGCTACAACCTGGTTCCTTCCCAATGTGTTGGGACTACAACTCCCAGAATTCCCAGCAAACATTTTTATAGTTTTTAATCACCTTTTACTTGTAAGCTGCCTAGAGTCATGTATACAGTGAGATGGGCAGCGTATACATTTGATTAAATAAATAAATAAGCAAGCAAGCAAGCAAGCACAGTGTTTGCTTACAATCCAGAAATCCTTCACAATTCTGTGCTACAGATCTTACAGGCACTTCCCAGAAGGTAAGAAAGAAAACTGAGACTCTCTATACCTAAGATCCATTACCGAAATCTTCACTATGGAAATACAGATATAGATAACCCTCATGGATATGGAACTCCAAAGTAAAATATTTAATACAGCGGTGAAAATCAAACGGAATTTGACATGATGATAGGCTTCGTTCTTATGTCACTGAACAGGCACATTCTGACCCTGGGCCATATGTGGCTCTGAGCTGCAAAAGTTACCACCTCTGGAGCTGGAAGGAACTCTGCCCACCTTTCCTGAGAGTCAGCTTATATCCAAATTTTATGATATAAATTACCTAGACGGGATATCACAATAATCTTGGCAATATGCTATTCTTTGGTACCAAGATGATTCATCTAGTTTTTGAATACATGCGGTCATCTTGCATCCAGTGCTGGCACACAGATCAAGTACAGAAAAATCAAAAGACTGTGGAAAGCTTTATTTCAGTCAATGTATGTTCAGACTTATGATCAAGAACAGCATAGAGACCATGGAACTGGGAAAATAAATTCATGATTTGCTGGCAGGGAGGTTAAGAAGAAGCTCAGATGATGATTGGGAGTAATAATTGGAGAACATGGCACACTCATGTGTGCAGTATAAGGGAAACCAAGGATAAGCTTTAAGGAACCCTTACTGAATGATATAAGGATATACTGCATATACGTTTGTAGGCATGTATTTAATTTCTATCATGCCTTTCTATGCTGGTGAACACCCATGGCAGCTAAAAAATTATGTTCTTTTTATACATAAAACAGATTCACTGATCGAAACATCCAGGAAAGTATCTTATTTTAAAGATTGGAATATTTAAAAACAAACAGAAAAACACTGATTCTCTACGAGACTTTAAAAGCTTCTTTAATTCATTTCCCTTTTTTCCTGTTCTTTTTTAAAATAATGGACCCAACAAGCCATATAAATCATTTTATAGGTTCAAGAGCTAAAGCGTATGAAAAAGCCAGAATCAACTTTTATAAAAAGCAATGTCAAAGGAAAAACAGTACTTGCAAAATTAACAATATTCTCAGATATGACAACCCAAGTTGAATAGTTCCCATGGTGCAGAATCTTATCTAAATATGTTTCTACTCTGCCATTACTTTACCTAATTTACCATTTTCCTCCACGCTACAGAACTGGGAGTAACAAGTGACAAGGAATTCCAATGAAACTAGGAAAAGCCATGTAGACAGGGGCCTTTTCATTTAGTTCATATATCACACTAAGCCATGGTTTATTTAAACATGGTTTACTGAATAAATACAATTAGTTGGCTTTGCATAATATAGTCAGCTGTAACCCATCAGTTACCACCCACAGCGATAAAGTTCAAATCATGAAGTACATTCAGCCAAAATCTGACAATCATATTCTGTATGGCTGGTGGTGAAGAGTGCCAGGACTGTGGCTCGGCAAAATCTGGAGGACCACGGCTTCCCCAACCCAATCTATCACTTGCTACTTGATTCACTTCCTTAATTCACCTGATTTTCGGCTCGTCTGCCATTATAACTCTATAGATTACTTTTCTTCCTGAAGTAATGAGCATGTAAAGGTATTTCTGTCTTGTGCAGGGGCGTGAATTACATAGCGGCCATTTTACTGTTATTTCGCAGATCCATGAACATAACAGTTAATACCTATGAGCAGTGGCTTCTCATTACACTGAAGTCAAGTGGATTATGAAGACAGGACCAATAGGGAAGTTTATGAGGAAGGGACCTATAAGAACGTATGTTTGCTTCAACTGGGTATAAGGCCATTAGTAACCCCTTCTCCAGAATCTCTGCCTTTTCACAGCTTTTGTGAAGGAATTGATTTTTATTTACTTACATTTTTAGGAACTCCTATGTCCCACCCTATATCAACAGATTTTAGGCTGCAATAAACAGACTAATAAAGCACCATTAAAAAACTAAGTAAAGAATAAAATGTTGACCAAAATGTCTTTACTAAGAGCCAAAAGCTTAAGTACATAGTCAGATCTTAACTTGGTGCTGAAATGAAACCAATTTTGCAGGACAGCTTTCCAATATCTGGGAGCCAATTCTATCTAGGAAATGAGAAAACCCACCCTTTTCTCTCCTTGATGGCAGAAGAGGCAAGAAAAAAAACAAAACTGGCACTACAGGTGGTCCCCGGGTTAAGGACACCCGAGTTACACACAATCCATAATTAAGAACAGAGCCTACTGTAACAAAATTCAAGTTAAATACACAATTATTCAGGTTAAGTACACAATGATTTGAGTTCATTGCACAATATTACTTACACAGTATTATACAATAATACTGTTCCGGCTTACATACAAATTTGACTTAAGGACAAACCTTGGGAATGGAACTCATTCTTAAAGTGGGGATTACCTGTATTTGCTTTTTCTTCAAAATCTGCCTGATCAAAGAGAGCTGTGATCTCTTCATCTTATATAAAAGCATATCAATGCAACTGGGAAGAGGGAGGGAGGAGAATATACCCTTCTTCTCTTTCTTCTCATGATCTCCTCAGTTAATGGGGAAAGAATATTTTTGTTGGATAGGTAGAAAGGACACAAACTGACAATCTGGGAAGTGGACTGATGGAATCCCAAAAGTATAAACTGACTACTTGGGAATTATTTATAAATGTCCATGTGCAATAGATTAATAAGCTGCCGTGATTCACATACTTGAAGGATAAAAGTTGGTTCCATATCACACACTCAATAAGCAGTAAAATACCCAAGACCTGTCAGATAATTTTGGAACTGAAGGTTGGTGTAAAACTCAAGTCTTTTTGCTAGATACAGTTTTCCTGTGTGGCAGTAAAAATACCACTATGCATTAAATAGTTAATAATCTCTTACTCTTTCACAACTGATCAGCTGTTTCACTCATTCTAAATAGTAAGTTCAAACTGCTCTCAGTAGCGTTCTCTGAAATTTATGTGTCGTTTGTACAATTTTCTGGGCACACAGTGCCATCTATGGAGGTAGGTCAAAAAAATCAAGATGGCAGTTGTGTCAGCACAACTGAAGCCCCACCCCTTTGTACATGCATACAGAACAGGCAGCAAAGGGGTGGGGCTTCAATCACATTGCAATGACCAACTTCTTGACCTTTTTGACCCTGCCCTGCAGATGCCGCTACAAGCAAATATTTTTATACCGTATAAAACATCCTGACACTATCAGGTTGCTTCTGTACTGTTGAGGCCTGAGCTCATGGAAGAACAAGAAAAAGAATAAAAGGCAAAAACAAGGTATTAGATAAAAATGTACTCACCAGCATTGGTGCTTCTACAGTTCCCATTATTAGAATCCATAGGGAAATCTGGCATGAATTGTTAAATATGTAAACAAGTGTTAGTATTTTTAATACTGGATTATTCAACACAGCCACAACAAAATGCTTAAATTTTCATCCATTAAAACAGCCTTCCCCAACTTGGTATTCTTGGATGAGGTGGCCTTAAACTCTCAGAATCCCCAACACAATTCCATTCCATTCCATTCATTATGGTTGTAGACCAGCCCAAGAATCCCCAATACATTATAGTAACTAGGAATTCTGGGACTTGAAATCCAGCACATCATGACTGAGGAAGTCTGCATTATTAGTAAATGGAACTAAGATTACATTCACTTTTTAAAAAATCAGATGAGATAGGGAGCTCTCTATCAGGAGCCAAATATAGGAGTCCAGCTTCCTGTGACAAAAAGTATTTGCCATATATTCAGGACAGTTTCTACTGCCACTGTTGACAGTGAAAAAGCTTGACTAGAGAACACAAGAACTGCCCGCAGTGTTAAAATACGGACATTAACCTATGTTTGTTTTTACCACTGATCTTCAGCTCACAATATCCTCAGCTTTAACAATCACTCCTAAAAGTGCTTCAGATCAATAATTCATACACTGGAAGACCAAGGACAAAGAATACATGATCTTTGAATTTAGGCTATCTATGTCAGGAATGAGCCTGGAGCATCACCTGTGCCTTTAGGCACTGAATTTGTGTACAGCAGCTCCAAACGTTAATAGCAACTCATAAAACAGCATAAAGTAACTAGGGCTGTCAGCCAAATAAAACCTTGAGACATCGGTTTAACTACTGAATCTTGAAAGAGTTCAATTTAAAGACATTCCCATGTTATCAAAGCTTCAATGTAGGCACATTTTATAAGATACTGAAGCGCAACGTAACTTTTGTTAACTAGGACCAGGGGCAAAGAAACATTAAAAAATACACAAAAATGTTCTTAACTCACTGCTCCATTAATTCAACAATGCTTGCACAATTAAAACTGGCCACAAATTGATAAAAAAAAGCTTTATTAATTAAATTATCATTTAATATTGCAGCTCTATCAAAGAAAATATTAATGTATCTTCATAAAGCAGGGTGATATAAAAGGACAGAAGAGAACATGGACATTTCCAATTTCTTCCAGAAGTCCTTTTGGATGTATTCTGCTAAGAAAATGTGTCTGTCAACTTAATGCATTCAATTTACAAAAGAAACATCGCTTATGGCAGTATCCCCCAGACTGGAGCTCTCCAGAAGTGTACAGCTCCCAGAATCCTCAGCCAACAAGGTCAATGGTCATGTTGGGTGGCTATTAATTAGGGTGGCTACTAATTCATTAGAAATGTAGTTTCACTTAATTGCAAGGGTATTAAACTGGGAAAGTCTAGTTCATGGGGTTTCAATGTTCTTTCTCCACCTTGCCTTGGCAAATTTACTCAATATGCATTGGACTAACACGGATCACCCCCATCTGACCGTGCTTGATAATGACAGGAGCTGAAATTCAATATAGCTGGAGGGCTCTAGACAAACGAAAGCAGAATTAAAAACAATAGGGAAGACTACAGTACACTGCTAAAGGTTTCACTGAGCAGATATCAAGAAGACACTAGTAGTGCTACGTAGTCATGCTTGAGATTATATTTTATGTATTGGTCAAATTCGTATGCCACCTGACCCCCAAGGTCTTTGCATCCAAATAAGGAAGCAGTGTGGAAGATGGAACTGCCTGAAGCTTGGAAAGCTGTAGAATCAGATTCTCTCTGCCCAAGAAACAAGGGCGCCTTTTCAAAAGGGGACAAGTCTTCAGACAAAACAAACCGAACGCCAGTGGGCATTATGTCTTGTCTCTGGATTCGAGCCATAATCTATAAACTGTATTTACAGCCTACTTCCTCATATAAGAAGCCAATAAAACCAGGATATTGAGCCATGTATCACCTGTGCTTTACTATCCCTAGACTGCATTCCATTTTTTTAGCAGATGGAAGAGTAAAAGTTTGAGCCTTAGCACAACTACCTACCTCTGTCCCAACGAGGTTAAAAGGGGCCAAGAAGAAGAAGGCTGCGCCAAGTTATATCAGTTCTCAGAATGCTGGACACAGTTTATTATTAAATGTAGAAGACTACATTTATTTCTGTAATCTTCAGGTCATCTGTTCCAAGTATTTGTCTGTTGTCTCGTTCACAGACATCTCCACATCTGCGAGCCTCAATGGGCTGAAGACTTTCCATATTATTATTATTGGATGGGGGGAAGAAACAGTTATCTGCATTGGGCAATACCGCTTATATTTCCAGCATAGCTAAAATTGTAGCATGGCTCCCTGACTCCCACTAAGAGATGGAAGAAGCAGAAACCACAAAATGCATGATATGTGTGCTTTGACTTTTGCCAAAAGTAGACTGCAGACAGCAAGAATGTGACAGCATCTGCGTGTCCTTCTGTTGAGAAAAGGCTCCTGCCATTCGAATGAGTACAGCAGCATTTCTCAGCCTTGACAACTGTAAGATGTGCAGACTTCAACTCCCAGAATTCCCCAGCCAGCATGCTGGCTGGGGAATTCTGGGAGTTGAAGTCTGCACATCTTACAGTTGTCAAGGCTGAGAAACACTGGAGTAGAGGGATAATTCTCAGTTAGTCCCCTGAAGCTCCTTATCCATCATATTTGCTCGGAAGGAATCTTAACTCTCCAAAGGAGATGACACCCTGAGCTACATGGAGAGAGTTGTTGCTGAAAATTGCCTGCTTCCATGTTTCACTTAGAGAAGCCTTCGTTGGCAGAGGGACAATAGCTGGAGTCATCCCCAACCCCTTTAATACACTGGGAGTCTTCCTCACGTGTCTTCTTCTACCTATTTTGAGTAGAAATATATTAGGGAGGCCCATCGTCTCTGAAATATCCCAGAATCCTTCCAGAATGCATCTGGTTGGCTACTGTGTAATGCAAGACATAGGCCTTGACCTGCTCTTCATATGTCTTTATGTATATTGCATTCAGACCTTATGCTAAGGCCATGACGTTTTTTTTTAGCATGCCATTACGATTTGCTCAGCAAAACACTGCCAGAATAAACCCTGGCTTCCCATTATGTGAGGATGCAGCCAGTCTGCTCCACCTCAGACAAAGTCTGGATTGTACTAGCACATGGCTAAACAAGCTTCTATAATGGGATGAAAGGTACCTCTAACTAGGAAACAGACCCACTTTCATTTTTTCTGTTATACATTATGCCTTTAGCAGCATATTATTATGGTTGGTCACAGCCAGCCAGATGTTGAGACTGGATTTGGCATTTTTGTCCACCTACTGAGGTCTTCCCAAGGACCTGGGATAGGCAGATGTTTATTCCTGCCTCCTATTTTCCCCACAACAACAACCCTGTGAGGTGGGGTGGGCTGAGAGAGTGATTGGCCCAAAGTCACCCATAATTAGCAAACCGATTTAACAGACCATTTTGTGTTCCCTGCTTTTTAATAAAGCAATTATATTTCTAATGCTAATTAAAATTAATACATTTAATGACTTTTTTTTTTAAGGTTAAGCAAGGTTGTTGCAGAAAGGCCAGCTCTCCGGGTGTGAAAGAAAAAAAAAAAGTTCTTCATATAGTAAAGAAATTGCTGTACTGCCTCTCCAGACAAAAATATTTGGCTTCTGCTCTGGTGGCAGATTGAGAAATGCCTAAGGAAAGAAAAACTGTAAATAAAATCACTCCAGAATAGAGTAAGCCTTAGTCAGGCATATTCTGAACAGTAATAATGTCTTCAAATTTTCTGGTTCAATCATGAAATCTTTAATACTGAAGTAGTAGGAATAATAGTAGTAATAGAGATTTGCAGATTGAAGTTGAAAGACTTTGGAGGAAAAAAGTCAACTATAATACCAATAATAATTGGAGCTCGTGCAGCCATACCAAAGGGATTCACCAAGTATTTGGAAGTTTTAAATTTACAGCACTGACTTTGCAGAAAACTATCTCAACAAACTACCATGATACCTCCATGATCTCTTGGTTCTCGGTTAGAACCTAAATAATCAGAAAATGCCCAGTTATATACTGTGATATTTGTTGAATGAACAGATGATTGATTGATTGATTGATTGACTGATGGCTTAGGATTTAAAACCACAGGTTTTAATGCCAAATCCCTTTAATGTTTCTTAAAATAGACCTCCTCTAAATTCATTGGTAATTACTCTCATCTTACATGAAGAATGAGATCACAGGTCATCATTCTCAACAGCAGTTGTCCTCTCTAAGCAATTCCTCAGACCTATTGTCTTAACAACAACTTAACTTGTTGTTAAGACCTATTGTCTTAACAACAAGTTAAGACCTATTGTCTTAACAACAACTTACCAACACCTAGCAATACAGAAAATAGCCATTCTCCTTTTGAGATAGCTACTTAGTCACAAGGCAAGTGCCTACAGGGGACAGGGTAGGACTGAGGCATACAAATGGTTTAAAAAAATAAATGCCAGACTTCTTTTCTCCTTTCACAAGCAAGACAAAGCTGATTGCTTGCATGGGGAGCTAAAGCTCTAGCCTCCATGCCATTTCTCTTCTTTTTCTGGGAAGTAGTACACCTTTTAAAATTTATTTGGTTTATATATTTATTTTATACCCTGCCTTTCTAGTCAAATGGATACACAGGGCGGCTAACAGAATTAAATGCTGGTGGAGTCCAAAGTGGTACAGTCCAAAACGCCATCCCGTCAGCCTACCTTCTCATGCTGCTCGAGACACAGAAAAACTGCCTGGCAAGGCAGTCTCCACGAAGCGAGGTCTCAGGGCAGGAACAGAAGCTGTTTTCAGCTGGGGGACCTGGTCCATAGGAATGGCTGCCAGTCATGGCTAAGAAAGCTTGGCCAGATTGCTCTCCAGCTTCATACTCTATCCTGCTTAATGGCTTCAGTAATCTATTTCGTGGAGCTGAAGGGTTCCTGAGATAAACTTTGCCTTTGGGGAAAGTTTGCTCATGGGCCTTGAATCGCCAGGGGCTGGACAAGGAGATTGCACCAGTTCTTGTCTTCCAAATATAGGCCCAGTCATAAATTTGGTTTCAAAGGTGGGAACCCTTGGTCCTCCAGATGTTATTGAATGTCAACTCGCAGCAGCCTCATGACCAACTGTAGGAAATGTGAGAAGCTCTGCACTTGTGGATGGATAATGGGAAATGAGGTTTAACACAGCTGAAAGCTGCTGGGTGGTAAGAGCTGGCCCACAAGCTTTACTTTCCATTTAGAAACACTGCAACTCTGCCATTATGCCAATGAGTCAAACCACTGGACAGCTTATCTCTCAGGCCGCACACAATTCTCAGCCTAACTTTATGCAGTCCCTGGCCTAACTTTGGAAGCCCTTGCGGGCAATCAGGACAAGTGATGCTAGAATAGAATGCAATAACATCTCAAATCACTTTTGCCTTTGGCCCCACCACTTCCTGCGTCAGCTCTCTCCCATCATTGCCATGTGAGGTAACCTCCAACAGATGTCTCCTGAGAGAAAGCAGCCTTGTGCAGAGAAAAAAGTTATTCATCCCTGGTCTACAACGACTGGTAGTGGGACTTTCCCTGATTTCAGTTCTTGTTATCTCCAGGCAAGACTGATCTAACAGGGGGATTCTGAGCAATAGCTGTCCATGGAGCCTTGGATTTCTTTGGTGTGGCTGTTATCACAAAGCAAGCTCCCTTGTCTATGCAATGCACTTAGGATGATTCCTCCCTGAATCTTTTTAGCCATAACATAGCAGGACACATCCAAACACGGTACAGGCCCAGAAGCTGCAAACAGCACTACAAAACCCCACTTACTTCTTTCTTACCACATCTGCCTACAGCACGTGATCCACAAGTTACACCTGTCTGCATGGGCCCGAGGCTTGTGCTTAAGCACCCCAGTGCCCTGGAACCCCTCTTGTAAGCCTACCAGTCTCCTCCCCAACTTGAGTTTGCATCTCCGTTCCACAAAGTTTCAAGGTAGAAATGGTTTAGTCTACTTTTAGAAGACAAGGAATTTGTATTCCTGGAAGGAGGGGAGGGGAGAGAGGAGTGGGAAGAGAGGTGGCTTCAGCCTAGTGGCAAGAGTGTTTGTTTAGTTTAAAAAACATCTCAGCGCTAAGAATGTCATCATGATCTCAGTCAGTGAAAGAAAGCGTTCATGGATTCCACCCTGGCTTCATTCAATGAAACTATTGTGCTCTTTGTGGTCCTCCGTAATAGGTAACATTGGGGCAATCTGACAGAAAACGACTTCTCCGTGGCTTTGAATGTGACGGTTTCTTAATGGCTGCGAGCTTTGCCAAGCTGGATTTCAGTACTGATCTGTTCTGAAGGCACTTTGGGAAGCACCTCTATGCTTAGGGGAGGCAGACCTTTGCAGAGGCTTCAATGTGAGACATTCACCACCCCGCCCCCATTCCGCCACTCGAAACCACTTGCCCGCAGAGCTTCCCAGCAGGTATCAAACCCAAGACAGCTGAAACAACAGTCAACACTCTGTCTATAGACAGACCCGGGGAGTGAGGCTTAGCACGGCTGAAGCCTGAAGACCAGTTGTCAAAATACGAGGCAAATGAAGAATGGGATGCTGGGATGAGCCTGAGGAGGGAGATGGACTGCCCCAATGGTCTCAGCTGAGCCAAAAGGTGCACGTTCAGCTGTGGGTTGGAACTAAGAGGGAGACAGTTGATAAGAACACACTGAGTGGGCAGAGAGCGATGTACTTTTAGAAAGGCATGAGACAGCAAACCTATCCTAAGATATACCTTCCTCTCTTTTAAAGACTCTTCTAGCTATACTGTTTCCTTTGGTAAGCTGGTCTAGATATGAAAATTTATGGATACAGAAATATGAATCTCAACTTTCTGGTACCCAGCCAATGTCCAGAATAGTTCCCAACCATTTCAAAGCCCAGCCTAATGGGAAAGCATACCTTCTGCACATAACCATGAATCCAATCCAATACTGAAGCTAAGGACACAGACAAGCAAGCCTGAAACACAGCAGGTATTTAGCAAGCCAAGTGCCATAATGCAGATGCCTTCCTTAGTCCTAGTAAAACAGTCAGTAGAGCACCTTGGCATTTATCCTGTGCATTCTGGAGTTTTTCAAGAGTGAGGTATGAACCTGGAAGTTCTTGGTGACTTTTCAAAATCAGCAGTTTTCTTTCACTGCTGAATTGGGAGATCAGTTTTTAAAAATTTAAAACACAGTTTGTAGGTTTTGCAAAAATGGTATGGAGCAACATCTGAAACGCCAAGGACTGTTTGTCCCTGCTCTAGAGGCAAGCATCGCTGGCAATTACATGGATAAGTCCCTGCAGTTTTCTTGGCAACATTTTCAGAAGTAGTCTGCCACTGCCTTCTTTTTTGAGTTGAGAGGAAATGACTGGCCAATGTTTACCAATTAACTTCTGGGTCTAAGGGAGGACTAGAACTTGAGTTTCCCCGTTCTTCATCCAGCACCTTAAGCACTAAACCAAACTGGCTCTCATTGCACTTATAGATATATCTTTAGGCTCAGATCTCTTGTTTCAATGGCATGCATTTTGCCAGAGCATCTGCCAACTCAGGTGGTTTTCAAGCAATTCCTCATCAGGTTAAGGCTGTAGAAACAACAGGTCTCCAGATATTATTGAACTACAACTCCCACCATCCTTCATGCTGAGAACTTGCAATTCAGCAATATATAGGAAATTGGGCAAACAAACTAGAATGTCAGCTAGTACAATCAATCTTGGTTTTGAGCATACTTTGCAGTTGAAGGCTTCTATTTTTTGCATTGCTCCAGGACACAGAGGAATTTTAAGGGTCATCTGCCAGTGCTTTCACCTACTGAATTCCACAGCCAGGAGACTATCAGTATAAGAGGGATCTCACCAAGGAGACCTTCTTCAATGCCTCCCTATATCCTGGATCTCATGATTGCTGGATTGTTATAATCTTGCACCAGCATGATAAAAATTTAAACATACTGGAGAAATAGTGCAAAAGAAGGAGTTACACCAATGATCAGCCAATCCTCAAGAGGTTAGTGTATCATCAATGATTGAGATTTGCCAAATGGAATTTCTGAAGGCTCTCAATTGTGGTAGAGTCTGCCTATTGCAGACACATGTAAGCACCCTCCTGATCTTCTCTCTATAGGGTAAGTTAATAATTGGTCACAAAAAGCTACCTTTGGATTCCAATGCACATTTCTCTTGGAGTCTCAGACACTATCTCTCACAGCTTCTGAGCACAAATCACCAACTGTTTCCCAATTTCTACTCAGTTTTCAAAGGGACTGAGGAAAACAGTATGTGGAAATGGAAAATGGAGAAGATGGAGATGGTTTATGGGACTGGCACACAAATTTGAGACACTTCTACTAGTTTAGATTGCAAACAAAGAATTATATTTATGAACGTTATCTCACCAAAAAATAAAATAACCCACAAATTTGTGTAGTAGAAACCTTTACAACCTGTTCATTTAACTCTACCACATGAAGGAAGCTTTGTTTCCTTTTTAATATATGCAGTCACATACAAGATTTCCATTCTACAGCCTTTGAACAATTTAATTATTCATTATTCTTTATTTAAAATGCTTATATTCCCTGTATCATGATATGTAATTCCAGGCAGTATATGTTAAAATACTTTCCATACAATTTAAAATACAAGGAATCATTAATAATAATACTTTTTGTGTGTAGGTGCCTTTGAATCTGTTAACTTCTGGCAACTGCCTAGACTAGTCCCTGCAGTTTTCTTGGCAAGATTTTCAGAAGTGGTTTGCCCGTGCCTGCTTCTTAGGGTTGAGAGAGAGAGGAGGGACTGGCCCAGGGTGACCCAGCTGGCTTCATGCCTGAGATAGGACTAGAACTCACCATCTCCTGGTTTTTAGGCAGGTGCCTTAACCACCACACCGAACTGGCCCTCTTAATAATAATATATATATATTAAAATGTATAAGGGGCCAAGAGTTTGGGAAACATTCTAATAAAAGGTTTACCATGAGATTTATCATTTGCATAGATTAGATTATGTGCATTAGCAGTGGTTTTACGGTCTGATTATCAAAGGGACTGCTTCTTATGGTTAGGAACCTTCTGGAGGTTAAGGTCTTTAGGAGATGCCTCCACTATGAGAAGCCTATCTTTGTTTGATGCAAGGAAAACTCCTGGATTGCTCCTGGGTTGAAAAAAACATTATGTTTACTTCAGTTCAAGAAAGTGACTGTCTTACTTGATGGAATTTCCATGATTTCATGCTATATAAATTCAGAAAGAACATCCTCAAGCTGGAGAATGCTAAACAAATGTTGAAGAAAAGCCAACATTATGAAGAAGTAGAGCACTTTCACTGGGCAGATGGGCAAATGCACTTCAGGTTTTTACAACAGATAGTATTCATAACAGGGCTAAAGTAAGCAAGATTTTTCTTCTCCCTCTCTTATAACACTAGATGTCAGGATCAATAAATGAAACTGGATGGCAGAAGATTCAGGAGAGACCAATAAATAAAGAATAGAAGCTGTAGTGAAATCTCTTCCAGGAACTGTTATGATGGTCTTGGAGTTAGGTGGCTCCCAAGCAGAACAAAATTTTATTGAGGGTAATATCAATGAACATTAATAATGACAGTGAAGTGGATTCTTAATTTGTGAGGCAATATTCTTCAGTATTCACTGAATTTCTTCTGCCTTTTTTTCTACCACCCTTATACATCCTAATGGAAAAGCTTTTTTTTTTAAAAAAAAAGAAAATATCTGTGAAATACCATGGATACGATGAAAAGTGTTTGCACCCACCTAATTTGCAATGTGGCCAAGTGGTATGTGTGTCATTATTCTAACTCCACTGCACTGTCACCTCTTCAGAAGTCTGCAGCCTCCCTGGCTTCCCTCATTTTAACTAGAGTCCAAGGAGAGACGGCAAGAAACCATTCCATCTAGGGGGCTTCTTCAGATCAAGAAATTTGGGCAGCAAGGGAAGCTGCAGAATGATGGAGAGCCTTAAAACAGAACCCAACAGCATAATTCCTCTAGCATCTTCAGCACCAGAATTTCAAAAAAGTACTGCCAAAAGAAATTTGAAAGAAAATGTACAACATTCTAATAATAAAGTAGAAAGTTGGAAAACTTTTTTGCAAAGCAATTAACTTCGGGGGAGTCTGATTTTGACATTCTAATAATAGCCACACAGCAAAGGAGAGCTAATGTCCTTCATGTGAGTAACTATTGGTAATCAGGTGCTGATTTACACAGACTTGAGGATTCAGAAATTCTTTCTGTAGAATACAGTGGAAGTCACATTTCAGAAACAAAGCAAATGTTCAGTTTATGCATAAGACCAATAATCTAAGTTTATTCATAAGAAAAGAAACCCACAATCATGGGCAGGCAAACCACATATACAATTGTGGACAAGTCGTCAAGAGTCCAAAATCTCTTTATCTTCCAGGGGAACTAGAAAACACAATTCCACCGAAGCAGGTACTATCTCCTCTTCCATCCCCTGACTGTGCAGACTTAAATGCCAGCATTTTTGTAACATCTTGAGTGAACAGAGCCAGGAAAAGGTAACTGTGAGCATTTTTATTTGATCACAAGGAAAGTATTGCCTGGGAACAGAGTCCAAAGACTAGGATTTTTCTTGCAAAACAGCTTATTTTTTCGCTATGCAAGCTTTACAATAATACAGACGGAAAATAGAATACGAGGCACCAGAGGAGGTTGCAGGCTTCTCAGGAAGCTGGGGCTGGAGAAGCTGTGGTTATGGAGTGGAAAGGAGATAAGGGAGTCAGGTGAGAAGATCTGGTTTGCAGGTATTGTGGTTTACCAACATCAGATAAAGCAAATGATCATAGTTACACATTGGAAGTGGGGATGCAACCATGTGCTCATGGTTTTAATTGCTGCTGGAGACCAATTCTCACTAGCCCCAGCAGAAGAGTCAAGTTTAAGCAGATGTGGTGTCCAGTAACATCTGGAGACCACAAGTTCCTCATCTTTGACATAAAAGATATTGAGATGTATTAGGCATGATGAATAAGGATCTGAAAAGTTGTTCTTATTATTACGTTCATTTCATCACTAGTGATTTACAGGGTATATCAGCATCATTGTGGCAACACAAAGGTACAAGGATAGTTGGACGATTATAAATGAGTAGAGAGGAACTGGCCTACATTTGCACAGATAAAAGAGCTTTAGGGATCATCTGAAGTGGGCAAAGTTGGGAACTCTTCAAGAGATTGCCAAAACAAGAGACTGCTGCTTAAGTTGTGGGCAAATGGGGAAAACAAGGCCTGGAAATATGAAAGGATTGGGAGGGTTTACTTGCAATCAAGGAAAAGATGGGTAATTGGAGAAAGACTACTGACAGTGAGTGTGTGGGGCTGGATAGGAAAGGCCAGCAGATCTGAGACAATGGTTGTTTAGTTGAGGAGGAAGCTGGAGGACTTTTAGAGCAATGGCTTTCCTGGGGAGAGGGAACTCTGAGCAATTCATCCACAGTTCTTCACCATTTATTTTCCCCTTCTCTCATGGTACACGCTCCCTCCTCCCTCCTCCTTCTCTAGTGCAGTGGTTCTGGTTTCTCCACCTCCCCACCCCCCCAGCTTCATTTGTCCAAGGGGCCTCTAGACAAGGAGGAGAAAGGAGGAGGAGTTGTTTTAAGGAAAATGTGGCGTTCTGAACTTGGGAATCTCCAAGAACCCAGAAAGCACCTAATGGTCCCCATTCCAGCCAGGCTTAGGGAGGTGGGAAGAAGTGTCAGAAGGAGGACGGGCAGGGCCGGGGAACCCGGGATGGTGCGGGGAGGAGAGTGAAGGCGACTCACCGGATCCTTCGGCAGTGACGATAGCCTCTGGGGAAATGCAGACCCCTCGGTCGTAGACAGGCAGCTCGTCGCAGGCCAGGCTGTCCGGCCAGGCGTGGCCGTACTTGATGAGGACCGGCTCGCAGCCCGCGCGGGCCCTCTCGCAGACGGACTTGCAAGGCTTGATGGGCTCGTGCTGGAAGTCGAGGGTGCAGATGGGCGCGTACATGGCGCACAGGAAGAAGAGCAGGTCCGGGCTGCAGTGGACGCCCAGCAGCCCCTCGAACTGCTCCATGGCCAGGATGGCGTTGGCCTGCGTGCTGTGGTGCAGGTGGTTGGGCATCTTAGTCATGTTCCAGGGCAGAGACTTGCACAGCGGGATGCGCACCGGCTCGCACGCCGCGCCCCGGGCCAGCGGCGCCCAGGACGCCAGCAGCCCGGCCAGGGCAAGCAGCAGGGCGGGCGGCGGCAGCAGCATCTCCCCAGGGCCGTGGCCGCAGCCCAGCGGCATCCTCTCCCCTTCGACGCGGGCGGTCGCGCGCTTTCTTCCCGGCCCCTTCTCGGCGGAGGTGGGTGGACTCCTCCTCAGGCTTCCTCCTGCTGCCGCCCGACTGCCCGGGGACCAACGGGAGCCAGGTTCCCTCTCTCGGCGACTCCTACCGCAAGTCTGGCCGGAGTTGGGGGCGGGGGCGCGGCGCGAAATGGAGAGCGCCGAAGGCTGGCCGGGGAGCCGCTCCCACCGTGGCGCGCAGTCCGGGCGGGGAGCGAGGTCGGACTCCGCGGAGACACTTGCTCGGGAGGGCGGCTTCCTTAGCGCCCGCCGAGAGGATCCCGCTTGGGCAGCGCGTAGCAGGCTGGAGAGGAAGGGCGAAAGAAGTTGTGCGGGTGCGGGAGAAGAGCCGAGGGCGAGAGAAGAAGTTTCTTGGGGCGAAGTGAGCTGAACCGCGCTGCTCTGCGACCGCAGGTCGGTGTGGCGGACAAGCCCGGCTTTGCTTCTGTGCGGCTGGATCGCGCCGCTGCCTTTTCACTTGCTTTCCCACCTCCCGGCCAGAGAGCCCCACCTCCTCTCTTGCGCCGCGCCCACCCCCTCGCGGCTCCCTCCCCCTTTCCCTGCGAGGCAGCGGCGGGGAGACGGGAGAGAGGAGCGACCTGACCTGGGGCTGCCTCCTCTTCCCTCCCGGGCAGACGCCCCCGCCCCTCTCTGTTTATCCATCTGGAAAGCGGCCGCCTCTTTCGCTTGCTTTTCACGGGTTTTCTGTGGAGCTTCTGGGTCTGCCGAAAACGAGCCACGGGGACGGGCCCCGTAGAAAGATAACTCCAGCCTAAGATCCGTCCCCCGTCCCTTAACGGGAAAGATAAGGCCAGCCTGGTCGAGGAAGCACCTTAGTGCTCCCGCTCCCCTCAGAACCCGCCGTAAATGCCGCAGGGGAGGAAACGGGAGGGCCCGTCGTCCTTTTCCTTTCTGCTTAAGTACTCTTTTTCTTTTTTCACAACTTTCTTTTTTTCTTCTTTCCCCCTTCATAATAATTAAAAGCCCCCAAACCTGCCCTCTTTTGTTTTATTTTTAAAAAACCCTTTTCATTTTTCCCTGCTGTCCCTTCCCCCCTAAATCCATCTTTGGGAAAACTCGCACTACAGTGGCCAAAGGCAGCTCTTTCCACACGGATCCAGATGCTTTTCATCTTCGGGAACAAATAGAAAGCAGATCCTCTCCCATTGCTGCCACCTCGATCATCCCCTCTCCCCCACCCTGCAGACTCCCCCTGGCTTCCCACTGATCTCAGGCCATGGCAGAAAATGAAGGGACCCACTGATGCACACCCTCCCACCAAGCAGAAGGTGGAAGCCAACCAAGGAGGGCAGCAGAACTCCCTGCAAGAGGCAGGAAATCACCTTTGCTCCCCATCCCTCAAATATGCCTTTGTTTTCACCCCCTCCTTTACACTCAGCCAAGACAGATTAAAATGGAAAGGAAACCTCCCTACCCATCTCTCCAAGGGCATTCCTGCTCCCTCATTTGGCTTGGAGGAAAAGTTACAAAGAGTTGTAAGTCAGGATCAGCTGTACCCTTGGGCCCAGTGCTTAATAATGGCTACGGTGGGTTTTCTCTATGGCAGTGGTAGGAAAACTACAGGCCCCCATTGTTCTCAGTCCTCTGAGTTTCCAGGGACGTTTTTATAATTGTACACTGGGAGAAATTATGCAATCGTTCTCCAAATTGCTTTAGATTCAGATTACTTTATGCCCCACTCTTGTTGCTGCATGGTTAGTTCATGGTTAAAGGTTTGCAGGCAGGTGCCACGTTTGCACCCCTGCATGCCCCAAAGCACCAACTTTAATCCAAAGAGCTGCACAGTCCTAAAAGGTAAATCTCCTTCAGGTTGGGCTTGACTTTTGATGCCTTCATGGATACATCCAGGTTGTTTTCTTGGCAACAACGAAGTGGGTTACCGTTGACTTCATTTGGGGTGTTTTTCAGACTCCACAGTCTACAATCCTGAGATTTCCTGGTGCCTCCTATCCAAATACCAACCAGACCTGACCCTGTTTGGGTTTTTCAAGATCAGCCAAGGTTAGCTAAGTGCTACCAGCTGGGGGGGCATTAACATGGAGCTGTCATTTAAACTACCCATAATAGTCAATAGAGCATTGAGGGAATTTGGCGTGGGGGGGGGGAGGAGGACAGAATGCCTATGTCTGGGTTGTAGTCTCATTTTAGTTTGGTGTGTGAAATTAGCCTCAGGTGAAATTCATGTTTTCTGCACTGTTTTCTAGCAGATTTGGGCAGTCTGTGGCCTATGTTATGGGCATAGTCATTGCTGAAGCATTCTGGGGAGTTGTAGTTCAGCAAACATTGCAGATCCCACTGTTTTATATCAAGCAATGGCTAGATGCTTCCTGCTGAGATTCAAGTTGCATTAAGCATTGAATGAGCATTTTGCAAAATGCAAAAGGAACAAGGACAGGTTTACAAGGCCATCAGACATTTGCTCATGGATATGGTTGTAAAAAGCCATGGCAAAGCAGATGGGCTTATTCATGGTCCTGTAATACTAGAAAAATTGTCCCTAAAAGGTTTCTTAAATGATCATTAGGAGGTATAGCTTGATTATCATGAACTGCCAATGAAGATGTGGATACTCCTGTTTTAACAAAGCTTGTGATCCCAGGATGGTTTTGATTTTACAGTGGTACCTCAAGATATGAACGCCCCATCTTACGAAAATTTCAAGATATGACCAGCTCCGGCCGCAAAAATTTACCTCAACATGCGAACTCCGCCTCAAGCTACGAACCGGATCCGCGGCCATTTGCCCTGCTGCCACGTGGTCGCGGCTTCCAAGAGGAAGTGCTAATGAAATCTGAGCGGGAGGACAAAAGCCCAAGGAAAGCAATGCAGAAAGAGGAAGTGCTACTGAAATCTGAGCGCGCGGGGGGGGGGGGAAGCTCCCGCTCCCGGCTGTGCGTGCGCACTGATATTGCTTTCACTGTGCTTTTGTCGCTATGGAGAAAGGAAAAAGGAAAAGGAAAAGCCATTTGCCCTGCTGCCACATGGTCGCGGCTTCCTGTGGGTGAGATCGCGGTAGCAAGGAGGCGTTCGGTGAGGCTTGTGGTGTGTTTTGTGGCGTTTGGAAGGTTTTTGGTGTGCTTGTCAGCATGGCTCCAAAGAAAATGCAGAGCGGGCGTGGCAAGAATAAGGCTTTGCAGCTAAGAGGCAAAGAAGAAAGGAAACCCCTGAAGGAGATCTCCCCAAAGTCCCTTTGGAGGGGGACTCTCCCTCCAAACAATAACTGCCTCCCCACCCCATTCTCCCTCTTCATACTGTGCTTTTTTTCATGTTTTTGTGGTTTAAAAATAAAATGCATATGTTTCAGAACTGTTTGTATTTACATTGAACTTTATGGGGAAATTTGCTCTTTCCTTTGGCCATAGCCCTTGGCCTGGTGATTGCTTTCACTGTGCTTTTGTTGCTATGGAGAAAGGAAAGAGCGCAGAGGAATCAGTGGGGGGGGAAGCTCCCGCTCCCGGCTGTGCATGCGCGCGACATAAGCCTTCCCCCCCATTGCTTTCAGTGTGCTTTTGTCGCACGTGCCAAGGGCTATGCACAGAGGAAAGAGCGCGGAATTAAGAAGCAGCACGGGGGTGGGGAAGCTTCCGCTCCGCTGTGCGCGCGACATAAGCCTTCCCCCCCCCCATTCCTTTCACTGTGCTTTTGTCGCGCATGCCAAGGGCTATACACAGAGGAAAGAGCGCGGAATTAAGAAGCAGCACGGGGGTGGGGAAGCTTCCGCTCCGCTGTGCGCGCGACATAAGCCTTCCCCCCCCATTCCTTTCACTGTGCTTTTGTCGCGCGCGCCAAGGGCTATGCACAGAGGAAAGAGCGCGGAATTAAGAAGAATCAGCACGGGGAGTGGGGGGGAAGCTCCCGCTCCCGGCTGTGCGCGCGGGAGCCTTTCTCAGATTTCATTAGCACTTCCTTTTTCTGCGCTAGGGCTGACTAAAGCGCGCCTGGGGAATTTCGTAGCCGTGCAACGCTGGCTGACACATTGAACCTTATGGGGACATGTGCTTCAGGATGCGACCAAATTCGGAGGGCGGATTAGCCGTATTTACATTGAACCTTATGGGGAAATTTGCTTCAGGATGCGGCCAAATTCAGAGGGTGGAACGGATTAACCGTATTTACATTGAACCCTATGGGAAAACGTGCTTCAGGATGCGACCAATTCGACTTGTGATCAGAGTCACGGCACGGATTAAATTCGTATCTTGAGGTACCACTGTAGTTTATTTTTAGGTCAGTAGCTATTAGAAGAGCTTGTCTTGTTTGCACTGTAAGTATTGTGGGGTAATTTTCACAGATTTCTGATAAGGGGAGGAGCCACCACTTAGAAGTGGGGCAGCTCCTTTGGGGGCAGCAGAGGACTTTGTGAGGGTGACACACCCCTTACAAGAGTAATAAAGCCAAACAATATATTGGAAAATATAAAACAATACTGATAAAATAAAGCAGCCCAGCATTGATAGCTCTTCAATAAATCCTCTGGAAAAAAAAAAGTTTTGCAACTTTTTAAAAGTCATTGTGAGTAGAGGGGGAGGGGAACCCCTACAGAGAAGACCAATTTGGGCCTCTTTTTGTCACTGCTACATGTTGAATCAGCTGAAATTTCTGGGTGGTCTTCAAGGGCAGCCCCAGATAGAGAATTATAGTAGTCAGATTCTTAACTCATCATATGCAGGCTCAGCCTAGCATTTCCCTTTGGGCAAATAGCATTCCTCTGTCTATAGCTCACTTGTTAATGCAAGAATGTCTCCACCACGCAATATTTTTGCTCTCACTTAATTGATTCAGTACCTATGTAAAAATGTACTCTACATTTTGGAAATGCAAAATGCATGCCCTCCTAGTTTAAACCCTAATATATGCTGATAATCTATTATTGCTATTTCTGACTCATAGAAGCTTGAAAAAACACCTTGCAATATTTATAATGTATATTTTAAGAAAGAAAAAAAATTAAGTTACACCACTCTAAATCTGAAATAATGATATTTGGCAATCAGTCCCTAAATATAGATGACAAATAAGCAGACACATAATGAAAGATATTCTAGAGTCAGGTATTTGAATATTCTCTTCAGTATTCTAGATAATCTAGAATTCTGGATTTAAAGTGAGAGTGCAGTAAATAAGAGAAATGAAGCTACATTAATTTTATTTCCCAGCAAAGATGGCAAGTGGTTATTCCACTTCTAAATAAATCTAAGTTAAAGTGCTGTCCCAGATACCACAGAATTTAGAGAGACAATGATGAAATATGCAATGAGACATTAGAAATAGAACAGAATAAATATCTTGCACGAGTCCTATGAGTTCCCCAAGGACTCCAGAGCAGGTTGGCCCTTAATTAAAGCAAAGATACAAAAGGAATTATGGAAATTTCATAAATATATGTTCATGATACCCTGGTAGGAAAATTTAAAAGGGCATCATGTGTAATTTGTTACAGGTGCAATCTTTGTCTAATGTAACTTGAGATAGACCACAAAAAAACCCCACAAGGCCAAGAAGGAGGTCAAGTAGGAGATGATATGCAGCTGCTGTCACCATCATTTGAAAAAGAACTTTCTTTTTTAAAGGTACACCAAAGATCTGGGCATTGCAAAGTTCTGACATTTGTTCCCTTACAGAGTGCTTTCTTGTAGTTACTGTCTTCTGCTGTATTGTACTAGGTGGAACAAATGGGATTTTGTTTCCCAAGTGATCTATATTTGAATCAAATGGAGGACATAATTCATTAGGCCTTTTACATAATGGGCCAAGAACAACATTTCTGAAAGATTTTTTGTTTCTATTAACAACCTGTTCCAATAAAAAAAAAAAAAAATCTGGACCTGTGTCTCTGTATGCACTGGAATAAAATTCCAAATGAAATAAACTGGTACTCAAAACCCCACCAGGATAGCTAATGTTATGAAGTAACTGCATTTGTTAAAAAAAAATGTATTTCAATTTTTATTTTTATTTCCTTGGGACTTCTGCAAAAGAAATA
The DNA here is from genome assembly GCA_030867105.1 of Liasis olivaceus. Taxonomy (NCBI): domain Eukaryota; kingdom Metazoa; phylum Chordata; class Lepidosauria; order Squamata; family Pythonidae; genus Liasis; species Liasis olivaceus. The sequence goes on from CM061349.1 coordinate 152,864,818, forward strand.
TCATACTGACGGTTTCCTGGAACATTGTCAAGGGTCAGTGGTTAATCAAATAAAGTTTTTCATAGTGCTACAGCAAGATGGATCCCAACATCTTTATGCTAGTTATCCTCAATTACTTAGGAAGACGATATACTGAATTCAATAAGGTTGTCCTCTGAATAGGTTTAAGTTATAGAAAGATCAAACTTCCTGAGCAGATAGACAATGAAACCAGTTACCTAGAGCAGCAATGGCCTGAGGCTTTTGCACAGAAACCACCTGATCAGGATGCCCTCACTCTGAATCTTCTGTGATAAGTAGATTAGATGACCTGTAAGATCCCCATTTAGTCTATAAAGTTCACAGATTGTTCTATGTTACAATTGGCCAACTTCACATACCGTACCATTAGATAATGCTTTATTTACAAGCCATAATGACTGGGTTTACATAAAATGGTAAGCAATCCATAATCAAATTATGACGTAGTGTGAGGTGACACCCTGTAATGGGCAGAAGGAATAACCTCGAGGAACAGGAGGAAGAGCTGCAACCAAGGCAACGGACAGATAAAAGAAATTTGAGTTCGAGGCAGAAATGTAATTTGAGAAAGCATCTCAGACTTGACACTCCCTAGTTCTCACAAAGATTAAGGGAGGGAGGGAGACATATCCAGACGTCCAGGATTCTGTTACTGTAACCCAATAATAAAAGTAGTATTAGCATTCATGACTTTGGTTTTCTAGCCTGGTCTACCTCGAAGGGGTGACAGACCCCAACCTATGGCTTTCTTTGATATTAGTAGCTGTAAAGGGACTCTAGCAGAACAATTTGAGGACACAAATGTGCTAGCCTCTTGTCCTGAACACAGTTAAAAGTCCTTTAACTGGATCGTCTACAAAGCCTATCTTTAAACTATTGCCGAAATGAAATAATATTCTAGTAAAAAATCAAAGCATTAAGAAAGTTGTTTGCCAACCAGATGATCCTGCTGGGCAACTGTTCAGGGGGAGAAGGGAGTGTGATTCCTCACAGTTCTACAGGCTACATTTTGGGGGAAGCCCAAGACTGCATTTGATTCTTGAGCCACGGATTGCTTTCATCCATAACATAAAGTCATATAGTTCAGGACATGTCAAGGCATTTACATATGAACATATCAATCTGGGGGCTACAGGTACAATGACTCTAAGTACACTAAAGACTGTAAGGTCAGGAATTGTAAGGATCACCTAACTGCAAGTTATAGTAATTGCCTCCCATTTACAACTATCACTTTCCAGACTCCACCCACTTGCTTGCCTTTCACCCTCCATCTCACCTTATCAAGCCTCCTTTCCAAGACAACCTTTGCCTAGTAGGAGATGTACTGACTTATTTCTTTATCTCAAAGTCCACTTCTTTGCTGGAAATTGTTTAGCAAGGAGGCTAATTCAGTTTTTCACCTATCATATTCATCCGTCATCCCACAGGGCATCTCTCTTTCTCTAGACTTAAGAGAGCTTATGACTAAATTTAAAATCCCTGAACAATATCTGAACAGTAGAGTGGGTGGAGAAATAGGAAAGAACATGGAAAAGGTGAAAGGAGAAGGGTATAGATTTGGGGGAAGGCACCTGCTTTGCATACACAAAGCTCCAGATTCAGCCTCAGATAATGCCAAGTGAAAGAAGATCAGGCTTGCCAAGCAGGAAAATGTTGGATAGATCATCCCTGCCTACCAAACTGTTCCCTTTATGTGCAGAATAGAGGAAGGATCACATTCTTATTCTGCTGCTTTTATGTACATAAAAGGGTTAAGGCTGGAATAACCCAAGGCTACTCACTCACTTTGGGATTACCTGTGCTAATGATCCACAGTGCTGTTTCCAGGTGCTCTGGGAGGTTCTGGGTCCTTGTGATTGATAGATTGATAGATAATGTAAATGTTTGCCCTTGTTCATGTCTCTCTTTCCCTGCTTAAGCACGCCTTTTAACCCATTTTTGCCAGTCACATTTTTTTTTTATGCTTGCTGATGTTTAATAAAGAATAGCAAGCTATATTTTTGCTAGCCGAACTTAGTGGCATTTGCATTTGCTTTGATCTGGATATACAGTAGTGCTTAAAAGTCTGTGAGCTCTTTTGAATTTTCAATATTTCTGCATAAATATGACCTAAAATGTGTTGTGTTCCCTACACACATCCCACAGCTAGATCAAGGGCACCCAATTAACCCAATGAATCAAAAACATTATACTTGTTCATGTATTTATCGAGGACAATGATCCAAATCTGTTCTGTAGGGATTGACTGGGAGCATGCTAGATGCAAACAAAACAAAATTACCCACAATAATTTTCCAACAAAAGGTTATGGGCCCAGCAGGGAACCAGAACTAAACTCAGGACATCTCAAAGCATCCCAGGTTAAAAAAAAAAATCCTAATTTATTTTCAAGTATACAGCTGAACCACCACTCAGAGCCCACAAACTATAGATATGCATTAGGGCTTAATTAGGAAGTACTATTTGAAAAACTGGACCTCTCAGAAATTTTTGAGATGTCCAGAGGAAGTTCAAGCCATGATAGTTTGGATGGAAAAAGGATAGGTTACTTAAGTCTGAAATAATTCTAAGGTTAAAGTCTGTAAGTTATTTCAAAATTGTGCTTCAGAAAGAAGATCTGGGACAAGCTAAGACAGACATATGCCCAGCAATAGGAATCAGCAATATTGCTTTAATGTTCAGAAAACTCATGAATCTGAAATTATCAGTGAATGAAAGTTTAATAGAAGCTGTATCAGAGTATCTCCCTATTCAGCAGACAGTTAAAAAAAAAAAAAAAATAGTGTGAACCCAGTGCCAGATTTAGGCAGATGCTAAACAAGCTACAGTTTAGGGCCTCACAAAATGTCAGAATATCAGTTTTCTGATTTTGCAAAGGAGTTCATTATTACTTATATTAATAAAAGTGACCCTGATTACTTCTTGTCAGCATTTTGTATATATATTTATGGATCTTAAAATTATTTTAAAAATTACACTTAAGTATTGTTTCCAGGGTATGCTATATTATAATCTGAGAGAGATCAAGCCAGCCAAATGATAAATATGTAATCAGTAAATGCATTCATTTGAAAATAATTTGTATTTTTCACTTTAAATACCTTGCTATTAAATAATTAAAAAGCATTTATATGTTTTCAATTTTTTTTGTGGTGACCCAAGGTCCTGTTTTGGTATGCTCCTTAGTGGGACCTTCTGGTTTAACTTTTTAACAAGAGGCCTCCGAGCTTTATATAGCTTAGGGCCTCACAAGTCTAAATCTGGCACTGTGTGAACCAGAAAACAGTAAATAGATAGAATTTCTATTTCATGATGAAATTTCTGTGTGAACCAGAAAACAGTAAATAGAATTTCATCATGATGACATTTCTCTCAAGAATGTAACTGCCACATTGGAGGCATACCACCATGATGATGATGATGATATTGTTATTACAGTACAACTGAGAGAGCCCCTGTGCCATGGAGCTTGAGGTTGGCCAGTGTCGGCAAGCCCAGCAGAGGGGAGGCGAGGCAAAGAAGTTGATGAAGGTCAGCTGGGGGCAGTGGCGGGGCGGGGGGGAGATGGCGATGGAATACAGCAGCCTCTTCATCACGGCCATGCTGTGCAGGGCAGCCAAAAGGGCAGAGATGGGGGGTGGGAGATGGGTGGGTGGAGGGAATTGAAGAGGAGGCAGTTTGTGCAGGGCAGGAGAAACATGAGGTCCTGGCCTAATGGCCACAACTGGGACTGCCGGAACTGCCGTCGCTAAGCGGCGCAGTCATGTGATGTTTTGCTTAACAACTGCTTTGTTTAGCGACAGAAACTCAGGTCCCAATTAGGGTCATAACCTGAGGACTATGTATCAAACAGTTTTCCTAGGCTTGAGTTCAAAACAGCCAGCCAGTCATTGGACTTTATTTTTGCAGACATTTGTGGTCCCATGCCAATCAAGACAAAGGGTGGAAAAGCCTACTTTTTAACTTTCATAGACCATTGTTCAAAGGATACTGTACTGAGCTTACATAGAAAAGAAGTTCAACAGAAAAAATAAAGAGGTCTAATAATGAGATAGATTGTATCTGGGAATTTGAACAATAAGGCATAAAGCATTAAAATACATTAATTTATAGGCCTGACTGAAAAAAAGTTGCACTGAGAATCAAACCTGCTAAGTCTGATAAGGTATCTTCTGACTGAGGCAAAGTTACAATTTCCAAAAAGAAGCATTGAATACAGCTGCTTATCTGCAAAATCATCCACCCACAAAAGATGCAGATAAAACCATACAAGTTATGGAATGGGAGCAAACCCATTCTTTCACATCTCATTATTTGGGTGCAAAACCTATGCATATATCCCTGAAGCAAAAAGGAATAAATTACACTGCAGAACTCAGGAATAATGCTGAGCTGTCCAATAGGAACAAAAGGCCACCAAAAAGATTAATTAAAATGAGTCTTTTGCTCATTTTAATGAAGAAAAAAAGAATTCCAGGTGAACTGTGTTTAAATAACAGCTTAGTTTTACCAGCAGCACCTGGATATATCCGGGAAGTTCACAACAGAAAGCAGCAAATAACAACATTGGACAGTCAGAAGGGGTTCCTGAAAATAAGTCTGAGGAATCTGAAATGGCATCAGATTCAGAAGGCGCTGCTGACATACAATCAGACCTGGGCCCAGGATTAGAACTGAGATCTCAAAAATCTAAGGAATCCCACCTAAGAGAATGTGCTCCACAGCTAGAGCAAGGGATGTGCTTGATCCCAGCTGATGGAAAGGACAGGGACTGCCAACAGCTGGGCAGAGACATGGAGGGCAGCTGCATGGGAAGGGAAGGGAAGGGATCCTTGCATAAAAGTCAAACATGGATTCTAACAGAAGTTTCAAAGGGCAAGAAAGCCATCAGGCTGTAAGTGGGTTTTCAAAACAAAGCCTGATGTTCATGGAAATGTGCAACACCATAAAGTAGGTTAGTAGCAAAGGGCCGTGCACAAACATATGGTCATGGTTATGATGTTTTTGTCACTAGCACCTGAGTCAACCTGTATAGTTTCCAAGAATAAACCACATTGTTTTCCCACCTGGGATGAAAACCACAAGTGAAATAAATAACTAAATCATCTGCTGTCTTTCCAAGATACCAGACTCTGACTAATGCAAAGTTAGTCCTGTTGGAGCGATAAAAATGAGCAGCTATAAGCAGGAGTCTGATCTTTCCTAACGATGTAACTCATGTTTCGTTATAACCAAGGTTACTGGAGCTAGATGAGTATAACTTGAAAGAAGGCTCATCTCTCTATGTAGATTACATCTTTAAAATTTACTCTGGAGTTTGCACCTACCTCAACTAAGTGTCTCCAATGTATATTTTTTAAAAAGTACATAAATACGTTAGTATCTGAATTGTTGTTAAACAGTTCTGTTTGCCAGCCTCTGGTGTATACTTAACTCATCTGTTTACTCTAGTCCCACAGTATGTGCTTTTTACTAGCTTTGCAAAGTCAACACAACTTAGGAACAGTGTCAGTGTGTGCTTTCACACCTCACATTTTCTAAACAAGCTTCATCTTACCTTAATTATCAGCAGCTAGCACAACAGTCATTAATTCAGCTTTAGCTTCATGTCCTACACCAGTAAAAGCCATTTTGTAAATGAATCAAATCTGGAACTCAAAATATAGCTAAGCAACCATGTAAATTTTATGTCTTGAATTTTAGAGAATATTCAAGTGCACAGTATTTCCAGTAATATAATTCTTCGGAATCTATTTCTCCCTTTTACTTACACTGAAAGGCCAAAATACTGTCGTTAAAAATGTATGCACTTTGTATTTTAAGTGAAGGTTTGGCTCAATGCATCCTTCAGTTTGTGAATGTATGAATACCCTGAAAAAAAGAACTAAGGAAAAAAAATGAATTTCTTTATTTGATATGATACAAGGTTATTGCTGCTGAGCAGAATCTTGGGAAAAGAGCACTTGAAGAGACTTTGTCTACAAAAAACCACCTATTTAACCTGGGGATTTTTGTCAGGATTGTACTATTAGCAATAGCAGATAGAAGATCTTTACTTGCTTCCCATGAATAATGTAACATATGGATCAACCTTGAAACATGGATTCCAGCTGAATTCAAATCCATGTGCTCACAGATTTAATTTTAGGGCATCAAAATAGTGATTCAGGACTCTTGACTTTATTCCAGTGGTTTAATAAATGGTTTGGGGCAAAAACCCTATTCAAAAGTCTAGTGCAGGAATGTGCAACGTGAAGCCCCCCAAATCCTCTTGACTGTAGCCATCACCATCTGTGCTGACCAGGGTTGATGGAAACAAAATTTCCACATGCTGCCAATCCCTGCAGAGATGGCAGCCTAACCTCTTCAAACCCTGGTTCAGAAGGGAAGTAGATTAGTGTTGCTTTCTTCTAGCATGTTGTTTGACCTTTCAGTTTGGGCTACAGGAAAGAGAACTGTCAGGTAATATGGAGTAACATGCATTTTTGAAACAAGGTAACATAAATTCCCCTTCATGGATCACTGCCTTGTCGTGGCGAAGGGGCTTGTGTAACTCAGTGAAGCCATGAGCTATACCGTGCAGGGCCACTCAAGACGGACAGGTCATGACAGAGAGTTCTGACAAAATGTGGTCCACTGGAGAAGGAAATGGCAACCCACTCCAGTATCCTTGCCAAGAAAACCCCATGGACAATGTTAAAAGGCTAAAAGATATGACGCCGGAAGATGAGCCCCTCAGGTCGGAAGGTGTCCAATATGCTACTGGGGAAGAGCGGAGGGCAATTCCAAGTAGCTCCAGAAAGAGTGAAGCGGCTGGACCAAAGCCAAAAGGACGTTCAGCTGTGGATGTATCTGGAAGCGAAAAGAAGGTCCGATGCTGTAAAGAACAATATTGTATAGGTACCTGGAATGTAAGATCCATGAACCAAGGCAAGCTGGATGTGGTCAAACATGAGATGACAAGATTGAACGTCGACATCTTGGGAATCAGCGAATTGAAATGGACGGGAATGGGTGAATTTAATTCAGGTGACCATTATATCTACTACTGTGGGCAAGGAACCCTTAGAAGAAATGGAGTTGCACTCATAGTCAATAAGAGAGTGGGAAAGGCAGTAATGGGGTACAACCTCAAAAACGACAGAATGATCTAAGTGCATATCCAAGGAAAACCATTCAACATCACGGTAATCCAAGTCTATGCCCCAACCGCTGATGCCGAAGAAGCTGAAGTTGACCGGTTCTATGAAGACCTACAACACCTTCTAGAACTAGCACCAAAAAAAGATGTCCTTTTCATCATAGGGGATTGGAATGCTAAAGTAGGAAGTCAAGGAGTAATCGGAATAACAGGCAAGTTTGGCCTTGGAGTACAAAATGAAGCAGGGCAAAGGCTAATAGAGTTCTGTCAAGAGAACAAACTAGTCATAGCAAACACTCTTTTCCAACAACACAAGAGACGACTCTACACATGGACATCACCAGATGGTCAATACTGAAACCAGACTGATTACATACTTTGCAGCCAAAGATGGAGCAGCTCTATACAGACGGCAAAAACAAGACCAGGAGCTGACTGTGGCTCAGATCATGAGCTTCTTACTGCAAAATTTAGGCTTAAATTGAAGAATGTAGGGAAAACCACTAGACCACTCAGGTATGACTTAGATCATATTCCATGTGAGTACACAGTGAAGGTGATGAATAGATTTAGAGGATTAGATTTGGTAGACAGAGTGCCTAAAGAACTATGGACGGAGGTCTGTAACATTGTACAAGAGGCAGCAACTAAAACCATCCCAAAGAAAAAGAAATGCAAGAAAGCAAAATGGCTGTCTGATGAGGCTTTACAAATAGCTGTGGAAAGAAGGAATGCGAAAAGCAAGGGTGAAAGGGAAAGATATAAGCAACTGAATGCAGATTTCCAGAGAATAGCAAGGAGAGATAAGAAGGCCTTCTTAAATGAACAATGCAAAGAAATTGAAGAAAACAATAGAATGGGGAAGACTAGAGATCTCTTCAAGAAAATTGGAGATATCAAAGGAACGTTTAGTGCAAAGATGGGCATGATAAAGGACAAAAAAGGCAGGGACCTAACAGAAGCAGAAGAGATTAAGAAGAGGTGGCAAGAATACACAGAAGAACTATACAAGAAAGATCTTAATGTCCCTGATGTCCATGCTGGTGTGGTCACTGACCCTGAGCCAGACATCTTAGAGAGTGAAGTCAAGTGGGCCTTAGGAAGCATTGCTAACAACAAAGCTAGTGGAGATGACAGTACTGCAGCTGAGTTATTTAAAATACTAAAAGACGATGCTGTTAAAGTGCTGCACTCAATATGCCAGCTAGTTTGGAAAACGCAACAGTGGCCACGGGATTGGAAAAGGTCAGTTTACGTTCCAATTCCAAAGAAGGGCAATGCCAAAGAATGCTCAAACTATCGCACAATTACACTCATTTCACATGCTAGCAAGGTTATGCTCAAAATCCTACAAGCTAGGCTTCAGCAGTACATGAACCGAGAACTACCGGATGTACAAGCTGGGTTTCGAAGAGGCAGAGGAACTAGAGATCAAATTGCCAACATTCGCTGGATCATGGAGAAAGCATGAGAGTTCCAGAAAAGCATCTACTTCTGCTTCATTGACTATGCAAAAGCCTTTGATTGTGTGGATCACAACAAACTGTGGCAAATTCTTAAAGAGATGGGGATACCAGACCACCTTACCTGTCTCCTGAGAAATCTGTATGCGGGCCAAGAAGCAACAGTTAGAACCGGTCATGGAACAACCGATTGGTTCAAAATGGGGAAAGGAGTACGACAAGGCTGTATACTGTCACCCTGCTTATTTAACCTATATGCAGAGTACATCATGAGAAATGCCAGGCTGGAAGAATCACAAGCCGGAATTAAGATTGCAGGGAGAAACATCAATAACCTCAGATATGCAGACGATACCACCCTAATGGCAGAAAGTGAAGAAGAACTAAAGAGCCTCTTGATGAGGGTGAAAGAGGAGAGTGCGAAAGCTGGCTTGAAACTCAGCATTAAAAAAATTAAGATCATGGCATCTGGACCCATCAATTCCTGGCAAATAGAAGGGGCAGAAATGGAAGCAGTAACAGACTTCATTTATTTGGGCTCCAAGATCACTGCAGACGGAGACTGCAGCCATGAAATTAAAGGACGCTTGCTCCTTGGGAGGAAAGCTATGGCAAACCTAGATAGCATATTAAAAAGCAGAGACATCACCTTGCCGACAAAGATCCGCATAGTCAAAGCTATGGTTTTTCCAGTAGTAATGTATGGCTGTGAGAGCTGGACCATAAAGAAGGCTGAACGCCGAAGAATTGATGCCTTTGAACTGTGGTGCTGGAGAAGACTCTTAAGAGTCCCCTGGACTGCTAGGAGGTCAAACCAGTCAATCTTAAAGGAAATCAACTCTGATTGCTCATTGGAAGGATTGATAATGAAGCTCAAGCTCAGATACTTTGGTCACCTAATGCGAAGAGAGGACTCTTTGGAAAAGACCCTGATGCTGGGAAAGATGGAAGGCAAAAGGAGAAGAGGACGGCAGAGGATGAGATTGTTAGATAGCATCACTGAAGCAATGAGCATGAAATTGAGCAAACTCAGGGAGGCAGTGAAAGATAGGACGGCCTGGCGCGATATAGTTCATGGGGTCACGAAGAGTCGGACACGACTTAACAACAACAAAAAACATAAATTATTTTGTCATTATTTCACTGTATTCAGCAGGAAACAATGGCTATAACAGCTAACCTTTAGTAAACATACAACTTTATAGGAAGGGTTTTTCAACTTGCAAATGACTTGGAAAATGCCTTTCATTACATCCTTCTTTCAGCTGGACAACAAATAGGATCACTTTGCATAATACTGCCTGCAGATGAGAAAGTTGTACATATACTTATGCTAGGTTTACAAGTCACATGAAGCCATGGTTTCACTTAAGCGCCGTTTTATTAAATTAGCTAAGCTCATACAACACATTAAACTAAAATTAAAAGAACTACATGCTTAGTGTGTTGGGTGAACCAGGCCTATATGAAACAGATATTTACCTGCATCAGTTCTTCTTAAACAGACTGTGCATATGGGTTGGAAGGTCAAAAAGTTCTTTAAAATAGTTTTTAAGCTTATACCAGAATGTACTGTCAATGGTGGAGACAACTGCATCATAATTTCTCGTGTGTCTGGGAGCAGCAATGATGAGACAGTCCACAGAGAATCTATCAGCACTGGACCTTTTCTGATAGAAATTTAAAATCTCAGCAAAAAGAGAGGATAGAGAGAAAGGAGAAAAAAAAGATCATTGCCAACATCCGGAAAAGCAACATCTGAAGGTTACAATCACTGCAACAGCTGGATCTGTGTATCTCAACAGGATTACCAAGTAGGATATAATGGAACTTAAACCAAGTTTTGAAAGTTTAGTAACAGTAATAATTGTCACAGGGACAGGACTTATGTATGAATGGTCCTAGGCAGAAGAACTAAGATTTTTTTTGGTGGCATTCGGAGATATTCCAAAAGAAGCAGAGTGCTACGGTGAACTGATGACAACAGTGGCATAAGCAGCTGTTGGACTCTATTATGATTACTATCCCAAGTGCTGGAAAGTAATTGAAAAGTATGAAACCAAAAGCTAGGGAAGCAAGGAATAAGCCTTTCACTTCCTTTAGTTACAGTAAGGAAAATGGGCAGCAGCCTGCAAAGTTAGGTGTTTTTAATGCATTAAAAAATTAAAAAGATCTAAAGTACTCTTCAATCAACTGGACTGTTGATCATAGCCATTAGAGATGACAGTAAGGGAAATGCAAACTGTATTGCTTTTTTTTCTGTAATTGTTAGATACTAAAAATATATTCTGTAGAAGAAAGAACTACTATTGAGTCAAACATTAAACAAATTATTTGATGCAGGTATATTAAAACTGTGTCAGTTAAATCCAGCTTAGCATAAAATAGGAAAGTCACCAGCACATCATTCAGTGTAGTGTTTATTGTATGTAATGGAAGATACACTTGAATTTCAAAAATTTAAAACATATAAAAAGTGGTTAAGGGCTAACATTTTATCAACATTTGATAAATGCATAAGAATGTTTATTATACAGGAGGATACAATGTAGTGTTAATGCCAACGGGGCACCATGGACATTAGTCTTAAAAAATTTCACTATGTAGGCTTTATACAAACAAAATCACTTTTTGCCATTTCAGATTGTATGGAGAAGATTGTTTAAGGATAAGCAGTCCTATAACTTTTTTTTTAAAATATTAGATAGCATCTGTCATTAATCTGAGTGAGTGTTTCAAAAAATAAAGTAAAAATGCTGTAGTTCACAGAAATGCACATCCAGATCTTGTTTCTGATAAGAACAATAGGTACAGGTTGTAATTCTCCCTATATGAAATAATTTACACACAGATGAAAACTAGGAACACTAAAATAATCACTAAATAGAGTTCTCCATGGAGATAAACAAGCCATTATGATTTCTGCATGATCAAATATGAAAAAACATAACTTTAGTATTTCTCTTTTGAACAGAATCAAGACTCTAAAAAAGAAAGAAAAAAAAAAGGAATAATTTCAGCAAATGTGCAACCTAAAATCAGCCAAGCTTATATTGTAATACAACCATATTAAGAAACCACTGGTCAGAAATACAACTGCATTGGGAAAAAGTTTAGAATCCACAAAACTCTGCCAGGCCATAAAATAAAACAGCTCCACAGTTTACAAGTAAAACTGAGGCAACACAGAGGCGTGCTTAATTGGTCTCCAGAGAAGTAGAATATTCAGGCAGAGGATGTGACACTCTGTTTGTACACAGCATGGTACGCATTCCGTAGCAAGACATAGGGAAAGCAGGACTCCAGGAGGTCCATAGTCAGGAAGGGAGACTCCTGCACAATCTAAGGAAACAGAGGAAATCGGTCAGAACAGAGCAAAGAGCAGAATTCAGGACGCTGGTAAAATTTAACTTCCTATATTTACGTACATCCCTACACGTGCGCACACCCCAACACACACATTTCAACTGAGGCTCCAATAAAAATGGCATGTTTGGGGCAATCCCTATAACAAGGAGATTCAAACTGTTGCAAGGGAGACCACCAGTCTAGCCCAGTCTGTAAAGCCTGTAAACCAGATAGTTAATTTGCCTGCTCCATTTGGATACATTATAAACCACTCTCATCATTCATTGCGTTGAATGCCCAAAATATCTATTAGGATTCTATGTACATTTGTGGGGTGTTCCACCCTTTTTAGAGCATGGCTATAATGTCACATTGCTAGCAGACTTTGACCAATAGGAGAAAATCACAATGGCTAAACTACTGCAGTTCCTTCAGAAGCACCCTTGTAATTCTTCCTAAGTCATCTCCTTTTCTTCTTTTATTTTCAGAGTGAGCTGAATAAGTATGATAACACAACTGTAAAGTTGCTTTCATGAATGCACTTGATGATGACCTACGTATTGCTGAGAAAATTCAGATGGGAAACTGCTGGTAGGGAGTGAGAGACAACAAGGAAGAGAAGGCAGAGAGAGTAAAATATTGGGGGCTTCAGCTGTACTGAACTAACACAAAATCTGCAGCCAGTACGTGTCCAGCATAATTTGAGAGAACTAGGGTGAAGAAGGCTACAGTAGAAACTGTTTAAAGAAGTTAAGTTTGTTGAGCAATTATTTCTCTGTGGTCCACATCAGCATCTCTTTCCTTACTTGCGTTACAGCCTTTAGGAACAATACTTAGGATGAAAGCTTACCATGTCAAGAAGTAAGTAAACAGATTCTCTGTTCCTTGTAGTGGTTTTGTCCGTCTCCTGGCCAATTTTTAGTAGACTGGAGGAGGCAAGCTATAAGGATGCACACAGATAAACTGATTAAACATAAACAAATTACATATTCTCCTATTTTAATGGCACAGCTACTTCATTTTCATTTCAGGACCTGTTCAATGTCTGATACAAATACCATGTAAGATTAATGGTAATTTGCAATGTTAAGGAATGCAGCCAACATAGGGAATATAGAGAAATGCGTAATAACGGTATGAATGAGATACCCTAATTGCAGAGAGTTTCATTTGAGTATTTGGGTCCCTGGAATAGATCAATTCTAATGAAAGACAGTAAGCAAAACAAAACATGGACATTCATGTGAATTTACATTCACTATAGCAATCATTATTATATAGAAAAAAACCCCACAATATTATCTGGGTTGAAAACAAATGTTTAAAATGTAGATCAATCATAGTATAGCTGAAAACTTTGCAAAAGAAAGATTAATTTCTGGAGCAGGTTAGTTTAGAAAAAATAATTATACATACAGCCAAAAATTCTTTGAGACGATCTTCAATGCTTCCCTTGTGAATGGTAAATAAGGCTGCAGCAATCTGGTTGATTGCTTTCGCCAGGCAATGGATATTGTTGCAGTGACCTAAACAAAAACACATTTATATTATTTCATTCATTATTTCATACATACATACACACACGTTTCAGTACAATTTCCACATAGTGCTCACTATTGTTTTTCATCCTATAAATACTTCCACTACAGCTTAACATTTTCTAATCAATGAATCTCTAGAAACCAAGTATGATTGAAGCAAGAGATTTCTTCTTTCAAAACTACCGCTGTGAGATAAAACTGACTTGTTATGCCACACCAAAACCTAAGCAACGAAAGTATACATTGAAGCAATTATTTCAGCTGAATATTTAATAGATTCTCTCCACAAATTCCCACAGATATTACCTTCAATGGCAGGACTGTATTGAGACATCACATTACTAGCCAAAGTTGGTAAGGAAACCGCCACAAAGACCATCAAAAGGCAAGCAATTTTATACTCCTCCTCTGGACTAATATTTTCTGAAAATAAATTCAAATTAAGATGATAATTTATTGTGCGGGTCCAGAAAAGAAATCCCCCAAAGATTAATTACTGAAGATCTCCATGAAAAAAAAAGGTGGACTCCATGCAATGTGATATATGTGTGGACTTCGTAACTCAGGCAAGAGTATTTCACTTTCCTCCTCCTGCAAACTTCCTCCTTCAAATTCACCTCTGGGTACTGTGGAATGCTACAATAGGAAGAGGGAAGCTGCTCCATCAACAGTTCATTCTCCCCACTGTGGCTCCCTACAGTCCCCAAATCTGCTAATTCTGTCTACTGGCAAATAGATAGAACCGGATAACCATGAAGATGGTTGTCCTAAAAGATTCACAAAACACAACAGTGCTCAGTGGCTCAAGTCTCAACTGATCAGAAATAAGCATAACATAGTTAAATTAAAATCTCTGCTCACATAACAGTTTGACATTTGGCCCACTGAACTTTCAGCCAAGTATTGCTGCTACTTGGTTTGAATTAAGAAGTACTGGACACTTTCAGCTACTGGATGTTGGGCAAGTTGTGGCATTAACAATGGTTTTCCATATCCACCTGCACTTTATTTAAGTAAATAAGTATATATTCTGCTCATAAACTGCAGTAAAATAATTTAACAAGCAAACAAAAGTATGGAATTGAGATGGGCAGCCATATAAATTGAATGAATGAATGAATGCTTTAAAACAATATTCAGTACAAGCGCTTCACCCCTTTATCAGAAGTAGCCCAAAGATATAGTATTTGGGGAATTCTTTCTCAACCCTTGCAGGAATGGGCTTGTTATTTAAGATAACAGCTCTGAAAGCTTTCAGACTATTTTGGCATCCAAGCAGGATGATAGAGAAGTTTTCTGAAGCTATGGATATTAATAAGCAAATAGAGGATTTCATATGTCTTCTGACATATTGGAGAGTCAGTCACAAGAAAATATTTACAGCAGCACCTCTAGCTGTTTGACCTTAAGAGCTATGAGAAACAGGGTATCAAAAAATTGAATTGTAATCATTGTCAAATAGTAATCAATGTCATTTTTCGACTGAAGAGCCTCAATTTTATGTTACATGAAGTTAAGTGTTCTAGAAAATTCACACATGCATATCACTCAGTGTGAGCAAGTACTATTCTTTCATATAAAATAAATCTTCAAAAAAAAAACCTCAAGAAAAGAAAACATCAAGAAAAAAGAATTGCCGTGTCATTAATGATTTTAAAAACGATGCTAGAATGGAGAGAAGTGAAATATATATAGCTTGTTAAAAAAAGAGATGAAGCTATTGAGAATTAGAAGCCTCTGTTGATTCACAAGTAAAATGTTTTTTAGGGACCCACATTCATTTCAACTTGGTCCAAATGAAAACACATGAAGGCTTGTATCCTAGATAGCGGCCTAAGATAAATAAACTTAATCACAGAATAAGAGTTTAACTAGCATTTAGCCACCTCCTCCAGCCGCATGCATTCAGGGGAAAATATCATTTATATCAGTTTTTCACTATTTCAATTCTCTGCTATAAATAAGGGAGGGAAGGAAGCACACAAACAAGTAGTAGCAACAATATTGCAATATTTTATCCTGCAAATAAAGAGTTGGTTAAAAAAAAAATTGTGTATTTTAAAATAAAGGGAGATGAAATCAAGAATGGTTGATTTCACAACAGTAAATGGCTGAATGTACAAGTCATCACACAACACCCACTATCCACATGATTTATATCTTGCCTGATTTTTGAGAAGAAAGCGCAACAACCAGGGCAGGATCTATCTCGCATGGGAGCCCTGCGGCTGATGAGAGCTCATATACATTCATTGCAACCTGAAAAACAAAACCGTATTATAGAATGAAAAATGTCAGTAGGCTCTATGAAATTTGGCAGGAAGGACATTCTTTTTAAGTAACTGCACTGTAAAAAGGTTAAAAACAGAGCTAGGGAAAAGTAGAAAAGCTTTTGGTAATATCACAGCTAATATATATAGAAAAATTCAGTCAGCACCATCACGCAGGAATTCCAAGCCACTCTCAAATTGCACAAACTGAAAATCTAACTAAATTCAGGCGTAATTTGTGCTGGTAATGCTGTCTTACTACATCTAGAGAGATTTTATTCTAGATGCCCCCTGTAAATCAAATCTGATTTTATTTCAAAGTAGGAGGCTATCATTTTAGAGAATGAATGCTCATTATCCTGAAAACATTTCAAAATGCATTTCAAATTTCTCCCTCTACAATGCTGCTGGTTACATATCTAGGGGCTCCATGATAGGGTCCTGCCCCAGAAACAATTCTTCCCCAGCGCTTGTCAGAAAAATCAGCTGCCAGTGACTACTAAGCTAGTCTGTTCCTATCACGTACTTGCATCTGTCCCTGAAAGCCCCTCAGACCAAAATGACTTTAAAATATCCATTTATTTAAGGAATATTTCAACAACTAAACAATAGAAGCTCTTGCTAACTGTAAAAGTAATAACAAATGGCTATTCTCTTCCCTCTTTTCTAATCAGTCTCAGCTTCCCTCTTTAACTCTCTTCCATTCCCCAACATTCCATTCTCACCATTGATGACAATTGCTCCCCAGTCTTTCCCACGGTGACACTTAACACTTTTGATTAACATAAATAGGTTCTTCACAACATGTGTTGAAGACAACAAATCCTGGAATTGTAAATGATCACAGAAGCATGATACTATGTAATTCTTTTTATCATGCTAATCAAAAATGCCCAGAAGTTCCACAGCTAAGCTAAGGCAGGCTGCCTTATATTATATATTACTTTTATCGTTTGATATATATTCTTTATTGGAATTAAATCTCCTTACTCTCGGGACAAAGTTATTACCTTCATATCAGTCTCTCTTGGAATGTGATCCTTAAAGTCTTCAATTGAACTTACGAGGAAAGGAATGTGATAGGATAAGACCTAAGATAAGGGAACATGGAAAAAATTTTTTCCCTCAGTGTATCTTCTCTCCTTTTTGATAGAATTTTATAATCTCTGCATATATTTATCCCATCCCACCCTCGATTTATGCATACCAGCTATTTTAAGACTATTGAGATCATAATGTCAAAGTTTTACAGAGAACCAGAAAAACAACTAAAAGACTACTTCTTACATCCCAAAGCAACTACAGGTAGTCCTCAACCACAATTGAGAGCAGCAACTCAGTCATTAAGTGAAGCAGTCACTAAGTGAAACCATGACTATGCTTATGATCTTACTTCAGCTTTCCTTTGCTTTACAGACCTGCGAAGATCGTAAATATGAGGATTGGTTGCAAAGTTACTTTTTCATCACCATTGTAACTGCTGGTCACTAAACACAATTGCTAAAGGAGGACTACCTGTACAAGTAAATTGCTCACTTTTAACCATGAACCATTATGAATGTAAAAATCCAGCAAAAGAGGTGCTTTGAAATGTGTTGCAGCAGCTATCTCCACACGTGTCTGTGCACACAGCTGGGAGCAGCTCCGGAGGAGGAGGAGGAGGAGGAGGAGGAGGAGGAGGAGGAGGAGAAGGAGAAGGAGAAGGAGAAGGAGAAGGAGAAGGAGAAGGAGAAGGAGAAGGAGAAGGAGAAGGAGAAGGAGAAGGAGAAGAAGAAGAAGAAGAAGAAGAAGAGATGCAGCCTCATTAGCCTGGAAAAAGATGTGGCTGCATTAACAATTCAAAAGAAGAGACTGTATTTGCTCTCATGTTTTCCAAAGATTTGCATAGTTCTATTATAGAACACTGAAAATGTGATTCTTACAGCATCCTCATTTGGCTTCATTTACAATTATTAGCACTCAATCACATTTACTTCTGAAATATGTTTCACTCAACTTGCATGTACTTGAGTTTAACAGAACAGTTATAGCGCCCAACACAGTACTTACATCCCTAAGTGCTTCTTGTGCAAGTGATCGGAATGATAAAATGACACCAATAATAGTCATCCTCTTCAAAACACTGTCAACAGCTGAAAAAAATGTAAATGCTTTGAAACAGAAGGGCAATTTTTCACCAACTTAGGGTCATAATTAGCATTTTTTGGTCCTTGCTAAGTTCTGTAGCAGGTGGACCATGGCACAAACTAATCAGCCAGGAGGAAAATATATGCATTTTAAAATCTCATAAACACGCCCTCCCCAAAAAACCCTCCCGCCACAGCCAGAATTTCTGGATGAAGGCCCTTGCCTTAAGCTGTCAATGGAATTGAACTAGTAAAGACAGAGGGATAATGAAGACAAAGTCCCATAAAGAAAGGAATAGAACCAAGGTGAACCTCATTCAAGGTGCAGTTCCCAAATGCTGCTTATAAACTTTGTCCATGAGCAGGATTCCCTCTGTTTTCAAAGTTTTCAAACACTGGGTCAATCCAACATCAATCTATGCCCAAGTCATCTGGGCCTTACTTAACATCACTACCTTAAAGAAGGTATGAAAGTGAATAAGGAATAAGTGAGTATCAGGGAAAACATGTGAAATGTAACTCTGCTTTTGCATGTTCTGAGGAGTACCTTTCTTACAGGTGAAACCTCCAAATTGTTTTCAAAGGTGGTCTATCACAGAGCACAAATGCAAGGTTATTCATGTATAAATTGTTGTGGCTACATTATCCTTATAATGGAAGGCCCACAGCTAAAGAACCACCTTGAGCTGATAGCCAATGCAGGCGTTTGGACTTCTGGGGGACAATACTATTTGAGAAATACATCCCTATCTCTTCACCATACCTGCTTCTAGAAGCATGTCTGTCTTGTCAGTATTTAGTTCCTGTTTCCTGTTGCTCGTCAACTAACACTGCCTCTATACCTTGGTCAGGCCCTTGAAGACTGATTCAGAGACAGTTGCGTAACTTCTGCATACTGATTATCCCTCGCTTCAAATTTTCACATTATTTCATCCAGCCTTTCACATGGATGTTACAGAGCATGGAGGACAACATGGATCCCTGCAGTACCTCATGGCTAAACCAAACAAACTGTGCTCAATACTACTGTTTCATCATTATCAGAGTGACACCAACTTCCTAGAATAACAAGTAATTCTAGGAAAATAATGTAATCGATGGTATTAAAAAAAAATCAAGATATCTAGGACAATCATGCACTTCTGCCTTTTTTTCTAATAAGGATCATCCACCAGAGCAACCAAAGCAGTTTCAGAGCTGAAACCAGGCCTGTATCAGATACAAATCTAGAAAATATATTTCACCCAAGCACATCAAAGTTGAAGGCATTTTCCATTCCATCATCCCATTCAACAGGGCAGTATTTGCTACTAGACAATAGTAGTCCAAAACTCAGAGTTCCAGGCAAGGACTTTTGAGAAGGGGGCATGCCACTTCCTTTTTCAGGACCAAGAGAAGAACTTTTTCTGAAAGAGGAAAGTCTGTAGGATCCCCGGCTAACCATCTCCAGCTAGCTTTAATTAGCTAAAATGATCAAGGGTCTAGAGCACAAATAGTGGAGCAGAGTCTATACTCTGTTTAAAACTCTGATCTACAAAAAATGAAAGTAAACCCATATAATTTAGTAAGACAATGGCCTAAATACCGTATTTTTCCGACTATAACACGATACTTTTTTCTAAAATCCTTACACTAAAAATTGAAGGGCGTCTTATTCAAGGAAGTCAGCCGAGGAGAGAAGCGGGCGGTTGCAAAACTGCCCATACTTTGTCTCTGCAAACAGGCTTCCTCCAATCACAAGCCTCCAATCACGAGTGAAACTGCCCATACCGTCTCTGCAAACAGACTTCCTCCAATCACAAGCCTTATGTAACTGACATCAGCTGATGCTGAACAAACCAATTAGAGGAAGTCTGTTTGCAGAGACAAGTTATCGGCAGTTTCACTCGTGATTGAATGTAATCAGTTATGCAAAAGAGCCTGGAAATAGAGCTGCAGAGAAACGGTTTGGACCTCCTCCCACCGAGTGTATCAGGTCAATGTTAACTAATTACTAAATAAAAATGTGTTCTGCACTATCTTTAAAATATTGATTTCTTAATTTTGGGTTGGAAAAGTGGGGGGCGTCTTGTACATGGGGGCGTCTTATTGACGGAAAAATACGGTACTTCAGCTTTATTGCGGCTTTCTCCAACCTAGTTCCCACCAGATGCTGACTAGGAATTCTGACTGAAGGGTAATAAACTAGGAAGACTAAGTTAAGTTGTGTGAAATGCAAATCAGATCTAAGATTGAATGAAAGGAAAAGAATGAAAGAATGAACACTCTTTTTCCAGAAGCATGTTTGGAACCCACTTTGATACCCTTTTAGTGTCAAGAACTCTTTTTAAAATTCTTACAAGCTTTTAAAGTTTTTGTCTTATACTGTTATTTCTAATGAGCGTAATTTGTTAATGTTAGTGTTTATTTGGAAGTGCTGATCTGTTTGGCTGCTTATTGTTTTGTCACTAAGAAACTTTTATTATAGAACTAATAAATATGATGAATATTTGTATTGTTTATTGATTAGAATACTTACATGACAATCTTTTGAAGAGAGCTGCCATCTGATCTGGTTTATCAAAGCTGGTCCTCATTTGTGTTAGTACTTCAACATTCTCAACCACAAGTTTCTAAGACGAAGCAAGATCTCAGGTCAGGCACAGATCTGAGTATAGTAATAAGTGCATGCTTTAGAACATTTCAGTGTGGCAAGCAGGAAACAGCTCATGAAATCCAGATCTTCCTATTATCTGACCAGAAGAACTATGTCATTATACTATTTTTGCCTGACTACACAGCAAACAGAAAGCTTAGTGTAATAATAATAAGCTCTGTCTACTTCATAAAGCATTTATTGTTCTAATCATCTCACGAAGCTTGGCCAAAGCTGGTTTGGAATAACTGGATCACATTCCTCAATCTGGACTATGATGGTCTAAAAAGAAAGTAGAGCAGAGCAAAAAGCAAAGCAGAGCAGAACGCAGAGCAAAGCAAAATAAAGCAAATTATAAATAATATTCTCTGCACAATATGCAAAGAAAACTATATAGCAAGTTAACAGAACACAATATCCAATACACCGGGTAACTGATCCACATCAACATCACCTTTACAGGTTTTCTTCATGGAAAAATCTCTTACATTTTCTGAGTTTGGTCTGGATGGATCTTCAAAACATTGCCTTATATCCTTCCTTCTTCTATTTTGGCAGGATTTTTATAGCAAATTTTTGAGACTAATTTACAAGATACAGGTAATTTGCATTCAAGGAATTAAAGTTGTAGCTTTAAGGCTTTCACCATACCACTCAGCAGAATACTAGATCTCAAAGATTAAGTTTCTTGAGACCTTACTGGATTTCCTTAAGCTAGGGACAGACAACTTTAAATCAGTCACATGTTTTGGATTTCAACTTCCATCAAGCAACCAAGGCAAGGAGTTGTGGTTCAAACTATCAAGAGGGCATTCAGAAACTGAAGCTGGTCCAGGATGCAGTGGTGCAGGAATTTTGGGCACTTTATGCTATGCCCATGTGACACGCCTGCTCTGCAAGCTGCACTGGCTCCCAGCAGGTTTCTGGGTGTAATGCAAGGTGCTGGTAATCACTATACAGCCCTACACGGCATGGGGCCAGGATACTTGCAGTCATTTCTGCTCACCCCACCAGAACAGGCAGCACTGGCGTGCTCCAGGTCCCTTCCATTAAGAAATGTCATTTTGTGGGACCTAAGAGTCATGCCTTCTCTGACACGGCACCTGCCCTATGGAATAGCAACCCCCAGAAATCAGGATCTCTTTCATAAGGCATTAAAGGCCAGGATGCTCCCCGAGGCACTGGGCCAGGAGGTTAAACCAGTTCTGTTGGTGGATTTGTGGTTTGGTCTGTATGGATCAATACTGGATTTTTAGGCCTGAACATATGTTATGTATTATCATTATAAGTTTAGGTTTCTATTTGTTGCATTATGTTTTGTTGACTTTACTTCTCTGTGTGCTCATGGGTCACTACCATGAGATAAGCGGCTAAATAAATTGTTTAAACAGATAAATAGGGCATATGGCAGCCACAGAACTGAAAGTTATATGTAATCGGATGTAAAGATCTGTCCAGCTAATCCCAGGCATTTAAGATGTATGGAGATGCGTTGTTTGAATACTGCTGATGATTAAACAAACAGGTTTGTGCACTTTAAGAAAACTGCAAACATTTTCCCAAAATGAGAAGAGTCTGCCATTGAGATAAAATGCAGGGGAAAATCCTGATGAATGAGGACAGAAGGTTGTACTAATTTAAATCATTTTAGAGATACCTCATTTTAACAGAAATTTGGCTGCTAAATTATCAGAACAGTGACTATGTAAGAATGATGAAAGCTACCTTGAGCTCAGCAACCTGTGAGGAAATATGCCACATAAGACTTTCACTCAAGAACTTCATGCCATATGGACCGAGGAGTTCTGACAGGGCTCTCATTTCTAAGGAAGAAAAACCATATTCATTTGCTTACAACTAAATCACACTGCCTTAATATAATGTATACAATATATATTGTCGTTCTTTTCTTTTAGCACAAGTTGGCATCTTAGATATGTGCTCTATCTCAAAGACTCCCAGTAGAAAATAATTTGCAATCTAATTATTTAGTGCAGTGTACAAAAGAAGCAGATAAATAGAAACTCCCCTCACTATAGAACAAACTTATCCTCAACTTCTACTTCTCACTCCCCCTTTTCCTTAGCTCCCTTTGATCCATCACATGTTTCAAAGGGACTTTTAACCTTCAGGATCAGCTTCTGAAGATTTAGGAAAGCACCACTGTGTGAGCAGAATTCTCTTTGTTCCTCTCTGGGTTCAACTCTGTAGCTTTGCTATCTGACCTCCCAAAGGAGTATTTATATTTAAGGATGTTACTTGACAGAATTTCTTGACACAAAAACATTTACAAACAAGTTAAATTGTTACAGAAAACTTACCTGAGATGTCTGAATATTCTTCTGCATTAAATGTCAGCTCATTTTCAGTAGGCAAGTTCACAAATGCCTTCATCGCGGGGAAATAGGCTATATGGCCGTTACTGACTTGCCTTAGCAAAGTTTCCAAATACCTTAACAAAATGAAATTTATTTTCATAGTAGAATTCACACCATATCAACTTTGATAAGACATATGGATTTTTGTCCTTGCTAATTCACATACAGCAACCTAATGTATTAAATGCCAGTTTTCGGAGCAGGTATATTCAGTTAAAACTAATCTGCAATTTCCTTGATAGGAAATTAAAACACTACTTCATGAAATCCGGTATTCAGCTGATATATGAGTTCACGTCTCTGGTACAGCCTCTGAAGCCCCAGAAGCTTTGACTGTATTGGAGAAGACCTTTATTGAGACTAAACTGCCAATTTATTATTACCTTTTTTTTAAAAAAAATTGGACAATATACAAGAGATTTGGAACAATCGGGATAGCCCATGTTTCAGGCTTTAAGGAATGTTAGATATGTTTCTTACAATCTAAAAATTTGTCTGCAGCAAAACAAAACAAAGACCAACCAAAACACTTTTTAGGATCTACTGGATCACTCAGAGAATATTTTTTAAAAGGTTGGCTTTCATCCTATGTTGGAGATGTCCTGAGCGTGCACTTGTCATTCCTTATTACACACACACACACACACACACACACACACACACACACACACACAGAGTCTCTGAGGGATGCAGTTCAGTTTTAAGCTGCATACTGAAGCAAGTATTATGATGATGATGATGAACTAAGTTCTTGGAAGGCAGCTGAGGGTTAAAAATGTTAATGTTTTATTATGCCATATCCAAAAAATCTGGAATCTTTTACTCTGAAGAATTTAGGATATACTGAATCTGGACTACTGGGGAAAAAAAAGGGTGATTAGGAATCCCTGAAAGAATGCTTGTCTTCTGGGACATGAAAGTTGGCTTGATCAACTTAGTCTCTGAATTTGCTTTGAACCGAATCAGAAGCAAGACCAGACCCTATGATTCTATTTGATCTAGGTTTAATTCATTCTTTGAAAATTGAATCTTAATGTTGACATTGAAGAAAGCTATATAATTTTAACAGCCTAAAAGTTATTCCTTCTTTTCATTTTTTTAGAAATATTCGTTTAGGACTAGATATAATTTGGGTAGGTGAGCTTTTCAGTTATTACTTTGGCTTAGTTGTTTTATTTTAAAAGTTTTTTCTGCCCGGGGTGCATTGTCTTGGAGTTTTTCTTTCTTCTTAGGTAGGTTAGTATGCTTTTCCCTTTCCTTTCTTTTTCTCACCATGCAGCTGCTTTTTAATATACTTTTTCAAATATGCAGTTCTTTATTCAATGGTAATGTAGTTCATATAGTTATACTGAGACTTAATTTAAAAACTAAGTTTTTGAAGAAATGTTAATTGTAACATCTTTAAAGTTTAAAAACCACACACACACACACACAGACACAGAGTCTCTGAGAGATGCAGTTCGGTTTTAAGCTGCATACTGAAGCAGGGCACATTGTTCTCCATCACTTGGGCACTCATTCCCAAACTTTTTTTTTAAGTCTGAAAGCTTGCCTCTTTCAAAACACAACAGGGAAAATAAAGCTGCAGACTGAAAGAGTCATTCAAATGCTTACCAATTTGTGTATAGACTGGTGATGGTTGGCTCCCCATGACTATCTAAATGCTGGGTTTGCTGAAGAAGGACATTATTAAACACTCTTGTGATGTCAATCTGTACATAATTCTCTATTGACTGGAGCACTGTCATGTAAGCTCTGACACTCGTTAACAATTCCGAAGGTTTTGCGATTTCTTGTGTTGCCTGATTATACATCGTCATTCCAACAATTGACCTTTGTAAAAATAAAAGCTATTAGCACAGTAGTGTCATGAAGCTATTGGTCTATTTCCTAATAAATGCAGATACTGAATAATCTAAATGAAAAGTTTTCAACCAACAAAACCTGGCTTTAAACTACTATAACACAGTTATTTCTATCATCTGAATAGTCTGATATTTGTCTGGGTTTCTAGTGCCACTGACTACTTAGCCCACGTTTGCATTAACATGTTTGCCAGGCTAGAGCTATAAGACCTCTGCAACTCACCAGCACATTTTAGCCAAGTGTTAGGAACTGGATTAAAGAATAAGCCTTCTCACTGGTCCCAGTATAGAATGGCATCTTGAGGGAAATCCCAAAAAATCAGCATCTAATAGCTGCTATTCATCTGATCCAAGGAACAGTTAAAATGCTTAAATAAGCATGGTTCAAATAAAATAGTTCTGAAAGGGTTTTTTCCCTTATTTTTCCTTGCGTTTTTTTTCTTCTCTTGAGAGACAGGAGTTTATCACTTTCCTTATTAAAGCAGACAAATAGCTGGGACAAGTGATACTATAAACTGCCACCTAATAAAAAAACATCTTCCATTCATGGATTTTGCATGTACATGATCTGACACTCTTTGTAAAACAAGATAGACACTTTAAATCCACTGTTGAGATTGAAGGTTTAAAAATAACACGTAGCAGTGGTCATTAATACGTGTTGAATGTTAATTCCTGATGCATCTTGACACTGCTTGAGAAGTGGAGAAGATCTATCAAAGTAACCCCCATATTTGAAAGGAACTGGCAGAAAACATCCCTCTTTGCCAGTTTTCTGTTATTTGCAAAACAAGAATTGTGCTTTAAAGTAAACTTTAGTCTGCTAAACAAAACATTTAGAAGTTCTATGGAGGATGAGTAGTTTGGTTTTGTTTAACAGCTGACTAAATTTTAGTGTGAGATCCAGTCCCTAATTAGCATATGATTATAAGCCAGGAATCTGTGAAATCAAATTCTGGTTTACTTTTCTGGCATAAGTGAAACAAAATTCTGGTGTACTTTTTTTCCCAGCCACACAGAAGAACAATAAGGGAAAATGGATTATTCACACGCAAGGGCATTACTCAAGGGCAACCTCCTGCTCTTCCATGTAATGCTATAGCTGAACTGTCCATGTATCACAGTGACTTATATCAAGCTCCCATACAGAAATGCTGAAGTATGCCTTGATCTACCTGACCTAACTTGGCTGGTAGGATTAAACAAAAACAACAGACTTTCTCGTATGCTAGAGCAATAGGGGTGCTTGCCACAAAATGTCAATTGACTCTGAACTTTCTATGCTTCAATGACTCTACTTGTTTTGATATTAAAAACAGATCTATCCCATTATCTAAACTTTGATATTTGTCATGAATATCTGATTAGTATGATCATTTACCTTGATAATACTTTAATTCCTATAAAATGACAAAACACAATATAGTTGTATAACTGAAAATAAGCAGCAATGAAGTTGGCCAGTGCCTTAGATGGAACATACACAGAGATGATTTCAAAGAAGTATCATTCATCATAGCCAAAGGTAATGATTTAAAATTGTACATTGGACTTACTTGGTAAAGCGAATTTCCAAGTGAGACGTTAAGTATTCCCTTGGGGTAAAGGTGTGTTCCCATACAATCATGTTTGGAACATAATTGATAGAAAAGCAGAGTTCAGAAAGTGCTGTGTGCAATTTGTCCAGGCTTGAGAGGATGAAAAAAAAAAAAGAATATGCAAGTCACATATGAAAGAATAAAACTATATAAAGAACCATCCATCCAATCTAAAAAAAAGATATAAAGATGAGGGAGGACATATATTCTATTTGAATACAATTATATAATTCTTTATACTAAGAATGGTAGCACAGGGCATAAAAAAGGAACGATTCTTTCATTCTACCTTGTGTTGAATGGAAAGCAGCAGAAGGTTACAATACAAAAATAGATGTTTGTTGTGCAGACCTGCTATTGATCAGAGTAGCCCTCCATTGTACATGGCTTCACCACAAGCAAATCAGAGTATCCTTGAGAATTTTTCTGTGTACCAATTTGCCTTGCACAGCTCCAGTATCAGTGAGGTTGAGAAAGAACAGAGATATGACTGTTCTTCTCAAAAGAGGTGGAGGGAGAGCAACCACATGGGCTGATCTTGTCCTTTCTCAGCCAGCCTCTGCTGAAAGTAGATGTCTCCACTATGTCCATGGTAAAATTTAGTACTGAAGAAGAAGACATGGCAGACCAACACACTGTTGCCTGCATCTCACCAACTTGGAGGACATGAAGCATACCAATACACACACAGATTGAAGAATGCTATTACTATTCCCTTATACAAAGAGAAAAGCAACTAAGGTGAATGCAAAAGCTACAGGGGATTAGTCTGTTATGTATATCAAGTAAGGTATTTAAGCAGAATTCTCATTAATAAGTTTCAAGAGGGGACAAGCAAAATTTGGAAAGTACAGTTAGGTTTAGCTGGGTAGGGAGTATGCAGGCCAATTGTTGCTCTTCAGCAGTAACTGAGGAAAAAATATGAGAAAGAATGTTTACTGTATGTTTGTTGATTCAGAGAAAGCATTTGATAAAGTGAATAGGATTGAATTGTGGAATATTTTCTGCAAATATGGAATTAAGGTTGGTTGATGAATGTGGTAAGAGTAGTATGTGATGGAGGAAAAACATGCATGCGAATGGAATGCTTAGCAAATGATTCAACACTAAACAGGGAGAAAGGCAAAGATGTGAAATGTTTCCTGGTTGTTTAATATATTTATGAACATGCTTATGGTGATATCATAGGTGTGTTGGTTAGCATCATGAAAGTGTACATACTTTTGGTATGTACACATCAAGTCCTTTGGCTGAAAACCTGAATGATGCAGCAAATGACAAGTAGATTGTATGATGTAATTAGAAGTATGGATCTGAAAATTAAACTATTAAATTACAATAGAAGAGAATATATGCAGCTCAGGACTGAACTGTGGAGTCCTTGGTGCTCTCTGAGCTTGGTTGTTTGCTTGCAGACATTTCATTACCCAATTAGGTAACATGATCAATGTGGGGTATTGATGATGTTACCTAGGTGGATAATGAAATGTCTACAAGCAAACAACCAAGCTCAGAGAGCACTAAGGACCCCACTATCAATTTAAGTATTGAACACCAAGATGGGTGATAAATAAATATGTACGGAATGTAAATGTCCATGATCAGTACAAAAAAAAAAGAATGCTGTGACGGTTTGGTCACATATGAAGGACGAGTGACTGGCTGAAGAGGAGGTGAGTAGGCTAACCTTACCTCTACTCCAGGAAAGCTGTGGTTGATGGCATTGATGATATCCTCAAAAAGGAAGAAGTGAATAGGGAATAAAATCATATGTGGATGTGGTAGAAGCAAGGATGGTTTGCAGGATAGAAAGATATGGAGAGGTATAGTGAATGCAAACTATATTTAGCTATATTTCCTTTCCTTTTTCTTAGGAAAAGAAAAGACTTTAAGTAGTTTCTTTCACTATTCCTCACTCCTTTTTTGCCCTTAGCACAGCACTACTTATCCTGAAAGGGAACAGCATGATGTTTAGGTATGTATATAAAAGACAGAAGAGATGTTAAAACAAGTTATCTATTTAAATATAAATGATCTCAGAATTACTCACTTGGTCACTACCAGCCTATTTTTTCTCATGCTTTCTACTCCTGGTTTTTCTCTCTCTGGTTCTCCTTTTTTACCCGTCTGTTTCTTTGACTTTTTGTTCACTGCTTGGCTAATGGTTTTGGCACAATGTTTTGGCAGTAACTTAAAAAAGGAGAAAAAAAATTCAAGACAGACGACAATGTACAAAAAACAAATTTCATTTGGGATACTGCACTTTGTACCTTCAGTACCATTTTGTCTCTATAAATTTGAGTAATACTGTTCATTTCCAGAATTTTACATCCTTGCAAATTAATTAGTAATGACAAATTTTAATTTAAGATTGAAAAGCAATTTCACTCTAATTTCTATTATTCCAATGATAATATTATGAAAGGTTATGCTAGTCTATGATAAAAATAAAGGTTTGATTGATTATAACGAAATGTAAATAAAATATTATGCAATGAGATCTAAATTGCTAAGTCTGTCCGTCCGTCCGTCCATCCATCCATCCATCCATCCATCCATCCAATTTATATGCCCTCCCCAAAATTGCCAAGTGACTTTGGGCAGCTAACAAGGGTTAAAAGCATACAATATGGAGAAATTATAAAATAAAACATAACATAGTAAACCATACTACCCTGGGGACCACCTTTATTATTCCAGCAGGCTTATATAACATCCTGGCCAGCCCCAGAACCAGGGCTTCGGGGCCTCCTTAAAAGTTGGCAGGGGCAGGGCCAATTGAGTTCTGGGGGAGGTTTGTTGTTCCATAGGGCAGGTGCTGTGACAGAGACGATGTGCCTCCTGGACCCCAAAAGGTAGCTCTATTTAATTAATGGGACCTGGAGCATGTCAACCCTTTCAGTTCTTGTAGGATGGGCAGAGTTCATTGGAGATAGACGGTCTCACAAATATCCAAGCCTTGTCTGTCTGTCTGTCTATTGTCTCTCTCTCTCCCTCTTTCCTCCCCCCTTCCCTTCCCTTCCCTTCCCAGATGACACTTCATACAGAATGAAAAAACAGGTTTATGCCCAAAGGGTTTTCAATATGAATAGGTACAAAGAAAACTGTGGAAGACAAGGGATATAGGCAGGGATAAACAAAGGAAGAATGTATAATTATTTCATAGGACCTAATTTTTTTAGTTACAGCACACAATAATGAGATTTAACTCTCACCTGGTCACTTAGGGTACACTGCTCTGTACAGATATCTGTGATAAGATTCCGGGCCTGTTTAGCCATTTCATCCAAAAACATGTTGCACAGGGAGAGGCTGCGATCACCAATGTGATGTCTCTATCAAGATAAATACAGTGCTCAATTTATCTCTACTCTTTAAAAATTAGGAGATCATTAATTGCTACTGAAGCTTGGTTGCACTAAGTTAATTTAAACAGAAAACTATGTAAACACCAAAGAACTTGTGTATCTTAGCTAGGAAGAACTAGATGCAAGGCTCATTCACTGAAAATAGCTTTTAACATTTATTTGGGCTAACACCACTGCAAGAAAGTGTTATCCTTTATAGTTTAGTCACTGAAAGCATTCAGTTTACACACACTCAGCAACAGGATATGAAACTAACGAATAAACAAATATCTTGAGTACACATGACTAGACCTCCCTTCAACAGAATTAACATTAAAGAGATGACATGTATTCTTACTATACCTAGCTAACCCCCCTCCCCCCAGACTTATCTGACCCAGTAAGAATAATTTTATAGCAAGTTATGTTTTAAAAAATCCTTAAATTAGGAGGAATAAAACTAATCAGCTCAGGCCACTGCTAAGAACTATTTGTCTCCTTTGAAATCTTGCTGAGTTGGGGAAGAGGCAGAAATGCACCCCTTACTCTCTGACATATTACCTCTAAAACCAAATGTGCCCTTTTTTTTCAACATTGCCACAAGCAGACTAAGTCAGGCTGATCTGAGAGGAACCACGTTCTTCTACCTGAGCATCCAACAGCTTATGCCACATGTATTTTAAGTTTCCTCTGTGCAAAGGGTCATTTATGGCAACAGAAGGTATACATGTTTTAATAAACCAGTAAGCACATTTAAATACTGATTTGAATTTTAGTGTGTTTGTGTGTGTGCAGGAGTGATTTCATAATCAGCCATTTTTTATTTCTCAAGAATAGAGGAATTTCTAATAGAACAGAGAAAATTTTGAGCTGTGTGATTCATTGTAGTTGACAAAGGAGGCATTCTAATCCAGTCTTGCCTCTCTCTATAAAAATAGTATCATCCTCCAGCTTCTCTTTCTACTTATGCAAGTGTTACTTTAAGTCACAGTATTACCTCTTCTGGGCACAGTTCATGGGTACAGCTCATAAAGTGAGTGCAAAGCAGCGGGAACGCAATTGAGTATCTGGATTGGGAGGGCAATTCCAAGCATTGCTGAAACATCTTCTCAAAAGCACGACTGTAAAAACTGTTCAGAATCATTGGTTACATTTGCATTTTACTTGGAGAAAATGGTTAGAAATCAATAAACAGTATAAAAGATGCAACTAAGTGCATACTACATTTAACATGCCAGAAATTGTATATATTATTTATACAATACCTAAACTTTCTAAAGACTGAAACACAATATAATGTGAGAGCTTCATAACATCACAAATTATTCTAATAAAAATCAGAGGAATAAATAAAACTAAAGCAGTCATAAATTAAAATAGAATCAATTTCCAATTCAAAAGTTATCTGAAGGAAGCAAGTCATCACTGACCACTTGAAAGGAAAAATGAAAGAGCAGAACAGTCTTTTAAAAATTCAACACAGACCCAACTGCAGAAGAATGTTTCTAGTGGATTCTGAATATAAAACATAAAAGCAAAATAATGTAAAGGTGTATACCAGTGGCCGGTATTCAGTAGCTGGATCCCCACTCTTCTATAGGTAGCAAGGGACTAAAATCCAAATTAAAATTGTTTTCTTCCACTCTCTGAATCAAACTGTAGCCCATAATATGTACTAACAGTGCATTTCTATAATGTTTATTCAAAACTGTTCCATGGAATTCAGTGGGTCCCACACAAGAATAGACTGCAATCTAGTAGTATGGATGCAATTTAACAGTGTTAACAGCAGTCATTTTACAGCATTTCACAATTTGCATCTTCTCTTTAAAGTTGGAGTTGGGTCAGCAAATGTTACAAACATTAATAAAAGTTCAGAACTAAATTAAATAACATACCAAAATATAGAAAGATCTGATGTTTCTACCAACATCTCAACCAAAGAGTCTACCATTTTTGTGTGGAAAATGATTGTGTTCATCATCTTTCCAAGTTCTCTGTGGTCTGCAAGACTAAGTGAAGCCTTAGACACACTAGTATAAGCCTGTAAATATATAATATAACAAGGAAAATAAATAATAGAGGGATCCCAATCTAAGACTTAATTCTTCTGAGAGAATCTGTCACCATTTATATGGAAGCATTTATGTAATAAAAGTGAATGAAAGATAAAACAAAGTACACTTTCATTATATTAACCTGGGACAAGTCACTTTTATCAGTTACCATGTGGAAAATTTCAAAATGCTCAACAACTTTCTGTGTGAAAACAGCATTTGTCTATTTTTGAAAAGGTAATTATAAATAAATAAATAGACAAGATTTATCTGAGAACTAAAGACTATTTTCTTCAGTTACTTTTATTTAAAAGTTCAATTTGGAGTTCTGAAAACTATTTTTCTTATAAAAGAGTATTTATTATTTAAATATTTCCACAATACTACCTGAGTGGGATCAAAGCCAAATCAGGACAGAACAGTAATGTGCTAATTTGCAATTACTATAAATGTTACTTGAAATGGTATGATAAAAAATTCTAAGTTTGTCTATAGCCAAAAACCTCCTGGACCTAAATGCAGAATTAGAATTTTAAGCATTCTCTTGTAGTATTTGGGAAAAAAAAATCCAACATAAAAGGACTGACATGTTCTTCCAACTCTTGTTCTTTGAACAACTGAGGAAAACCAGACTTTATACATTATCTCAAAAGCAACTTCCAAGAAAAATGATTGGGTTTATGTCTGACAATGGGATCTTTCTATGAGGGTACTCTTGGGGTATGTGCAATAAATTAATCAAGAATTTCTAAACTGATTTGGCTATACAACTGTTATTACAGATCTCTATTTGCATCATCTTATTTTGCATTTCTTCAAATACTCTGGTGTTACCCAGTGTTCCTGCTTTAAACAAAGGCCGTATTTGAATGTCTAACAAGGTTTATTTTATGAAAAAGGTTGCCCTCCAGGTTAAGCTGGCTAAGTATTTTAGAGCTTCTAGAATATTCAGTTTCAAAAAACAAAAGACATATTTAATAACCCAAGACTGAAGCAGTAGTTTAGAGATGGTTAGAGAAGTGACACTGGCTTGCCATGTTACATGAACACAGATGCATGGTTTATATGTGGCTTATTTGATCCAAACAGAAGCTTGTTCTACTCAGGCACAGCCAGCAACAGCAATCACAAATTGGAAGCAGTTCTGCCAATGAACCAGTCTCTACGGTGCCCTGCCAGAACAACTAGAATGACTTGTATCTTCACTGCAACCCTGTTACAGATAATCAATGTTTCATTTAATAGCCGCCTCCATCCTGATACCAAAGCAGTTTTTAAAAATCTAATTTGAGCACTGCTCTTAAAGCCCATGCAGGATATTGGACAAACATGGTGCTCCTTTCCAGCATGTCCAGTAAGAATCAATGAAATCATACAGGGAAGTTATGCTGGCCGTTTTAGCATTGCACAAATCAATGTAATGCCATGGAACAGCAATAAATGTGGGGTGACTGCAACAGAGGGAGAGAAAAACAACATTTGCTTGCTTGTCTGCAAACCAATTCATGCCTAAGATTAATAAAAAGCTTTTTGTTTTTAAAGGCATGAATTATTGCAATATAAAACATATCCTGTGCTTATGAGATAGGAGACAATTAATTAATCATGGACACATTGATCTGAGTCACACATAAAAGAGGTTGAACAAAGAATGCCCATGGCCATTAAAATCTAGGCATATCTCACCTTGATAAACCAAGGCAAATGAGTAGACACCGGGTTAAGAACACCCGTTTTACGGACAACCCGTAGTTAAAAAGGGAGCCTACTGTAGCAAAATTCCAGTTAAATACACAGTGATTCGAGCTAAATACACAATGGTTTGGGTTAATTACACAATACTACTTATACAGTATTATACAATAATACTGTTCCGGCTTATATACAAATTCGACTTAAGGACAGACCTTGGGAATGGAATTCATTCTTAAACTGGGGACTACCTATAATTGTTTGAATCAGATCAATGTTATGTATTATATATTTTTTTAATTGTAGGTTTTTGAATATACAGGTGAAACTCGAAAAATTAGAATATTGTGCAAATGTTCATTTATGTCAGTATGGCAACTCAAAAGGTGAAACCAATATATGAGAGAGACGCATTACATGCAAAGCGAGATATGTCAAGCCTTACTTTGGTATAATTGTGATGATTATAGCGTACAGCTTATGAAAACCCCAAATTCACAATCTCAGAAAATTAGAATAGTGTGAAAAGGTTCAATATTCTAGGCTCAAAGTGTCCCACCCTAATCAGCTAATGAATCCATAACACCTGCAAAGGGTTCCTGAGCCTTTAAATGGTCTCTCAGGCTGGTTCAGTAGGAATCACAAGCATGGGAAAGACTGCTGACCTGACGGTTGTGCAGAAAACTATCACTGACACCCTCCATAAGGAGGGAAAGCCCCAAAAGGTAATTGCAAAAGAAGTTGGATGTTCCCAAAGTGCTGTATCAAAGCACATAGAAGGTTATGTGGAAGGGAAAAGTGTGGTAGAAAAAGGTGCACAAGCAGCAGGGATGACCGCAGCCTGGAGAGGATTGTCAGGAAAAGGCCATTCCAAAGTGTTGGGGACTTTCACAAGGAGTGGACTGAGGCTGGAGTTAGTGCATCAAGAGCCACCACACACAGACGGATCCTGGACATGGGCTTCAAATGTCGTATTCCTCTTGTCAAGCCGCTCCTGAACAACAAACAACGTCAGAAGCATCTTACCTGGGCTACAGAAAAAAAGAACTGGTCTGTTGCCCAGTGGTCCAAAGTCTTCTTTTCTGATGAGAGCAACTTTTGCATCTCATTTGGGAACCAAGGACCCAGAGTCTGGAGGAAGAATGGAGAGGCACACAATGCACGATGCTTGAAGTCCAGGGTGAAGTTTCCACAGTCTATGTTGATTTGGGGAGCCATGTCATCTGCTGGTGTTGGTCCACTGTGCTTCATTAAGTCCAGGGTCAACGCAGCCGTCTACCAGGAGATTTTGGAGCACTTCATGCTTCCTTCCGCAGACGAGCTTTATGGGGATGCTGACTTCATTTTCCAGCAGGACTTGGCACCTGCCCACACTGCCAAAAGTACCAAAACCTGGTTCAATGACCATGGGATTACTGTGCTTGATTGGCCAGCAAACTCGCCTGACCTGAACCCCATAGAGAATCTATGGGGCATTGCCAAGAGGAAGATGAGGGACATGAGACCGAACAATGCAGCGGAGCTGAAGGCCGCTATTGAAGCATCCTGGTCTTCCATAACACCTCAGCAGTGCCGCAGGCTGATAGCATCCATGCCACGCCGCATTGCGGCAGTCATTGCTGCAAAAGGGGCCCAAACCAAGTACTGAGTACATATGCATGCTTATACTTTGCAGAGGTCCGATATTGTTCTATTTCCAATCCTTGCGTTATTGATGTCATGTAATATTCTAATTTTCTGAGATTGTGAATTTGGGGTTTCATAAGCTGTACGCCATAATCATCACAATTATACCAAAGTAAGGCTTGACATATCTCGCTTTGCATGTAATGCGTCTATCTCATATATTGGTTTCACCTTTTGAGTTGCCATACTGACATAAATGAACATTTGCATGATATTCTAATTTTTCGAGTTTCACCTGTACTTAAAAATCAGCAACTCAAAAGCAGTGGAATCTTTAAGATGTTATTCTTCCTTTCACCAGATTAACTTGCAGAGTCCATATAGGCGACCTTAGGTTCTTATTTTATGCCCTCCAACTACATGAACTGTACAGTATGTTTTATCCTCACATTATGAATATTTATGATTATATTAAACAAGATAGAAAGTAAGCAGCTTCTAAAAACTTCTCTATTTAGGAGCTATCAGTTCTTCTGTCTGAAAAATTCTTGATCCAGGCCATTTTACACATGTTAACTTGAATGTTATTTTGTTCCAAATAACTGAACACAGCTGTTCATATGACAAATTATTCCATTTATTATCCATGCATGTGAACAGATAGCAAACATGATTTTTTGCTAGCAGAGCAGGATGGCAGCTTTAATCATTATAGACAGCAGTTCATTTATGTTAATTTATTATTATTTATTAAGTTCATTTATGTTCAGGAAACATAGATTTGAAAATATGAAATCGAACACTTAAAATTACTGGTTTGACCAAAAATTGTTAGGCTCTATGGTGGAAAAAAACAAAACACTGCATTTAGAATACACAAAGATAATTCTTACCTGTAATCTAAACCAGTCAAGCCTCATTCCTCTGAAGTCAAATACCTCTCCGTCTTCAACTGCAGCATGGAAGGAAATGAAACATGAACTCTGTAACATACTATTAATGTACTATGCAAAGCTCTGTACAATTCTCTAAATGAAAAGGCAGTTCATATATCTTACTGAAATTTGAATGGAGAAAATCTAAGCTCAAGCTAAATCTTTTAGAAACTCCAGACAATTATCCTCAAACACTGTCGTTCAAAATGTTCAGGGAGACCTAAGTTATATCTGTAGCTTTCTATACAGAGTTCCTACAAATATTTTGTGAGAAATCTTCTGAAGTAGAACAACTGTGCCAATCTTACCTGCACTGGATATCACACCAACAGTCTATCGTAAGTAGAAGAGACTCACGCAAAGGCAAAGGCAATGCCACATTTGGCTTCAGGACTAGCGTCATCTTGAACAAGATGAGCTTATATTTGCAAATGAAAGACTGACAGCTCAGTCTCTGTCAGTGGGCAGTTACTTTGCAAGTAGCAAAAACACATGCAGAAAAAAAAAAGACCTGTTCAAAGACACTTAACTCACTTGGTCAAAAACAGCTGTATGAAACAAACGTGTGTGTGTGTGTGTGTGTACAATGTTGCTCAGAATGATGTAAGGCAGGAATCAGCAGACTTCCAAGCAAGAACACTTCCACCAAGTGTCACAGATGCCACTGAATAAATAAGATATACTAAAGGCCCAAACCCCACAAGGTCATTTGTAAATACTAAGTTCTTGTGAGATGAGGTAACTTGCAAGATTTCTACCCTTTTGCCAATCCCTGGTGTAAGAGAGCATCGTTTAATGGGGAATGAAGATTATGGAACTCACCTAAACCATACTCTTTTTACATCCTTTAATCTCTCTCTCTCTCTCTCTCTCTCACACACACACACAAACTCTCTCTCTCTCTTACCTTGTTTCACACTCAAGGAGGTCATAGTGTTTACAAAAGAGGACATAATGATGGATTCATCTTCAGGGCACACTGAAAGATTCTAGAAATTAAAATTTATAAAGAAAACAAGTTACAGCATTGGTTAATTCTGTAATCAATCACTAACAGCAAGTTACCACAAAAGGGAATTCTTCATACACACACACACACACACACACACACACACTCTCTCTCTCTCTATATATTAATGATAAAAAGTGCTTTGAAACCTATGTATGTGTGGACATAGCAAGTGTCTGCAATTCTTTAAAGCAACTACTTCTCTTCCTGGGATTGTTCAGCCACCTGCTGCTTTAAGCTGATGCAGGTAGGTCGTTGTTCACATTCCCACATGCTCTAAAGCACCTTTTTAAAAGAACAAAATCCAAAGCACTGCATCTAAAGCCCCAATACACATATACACAAACACACATACATTTATTAGGAAGTTTTCCTGCCCAACCACTTGCATTCCTAGCCAGATATTTGTGTAAGTACTAAGTGGTGTTAACAGTGTATAAAGTCTGATGCATGCAATCTATGTATAAAAGATAAGTGAGTGATGAGAAAGAGGGCACATCATTTTATAGACAGCATTAAAAAAAATAAAATCCACTCATAAAATTTCAAATGAAAATTGTTCTTAATATTGCTTCATGGCTATCAAGCTAAAATAATTTAATCCACAAAATACAAGAATGAAGTATATTTTTAATATTCCCCACCATGATGTCTGTATACCGTATTTTTCCGTCAATAAGACGCCCCCATGTACAAGACGACCCCCACTTTTCCAACCCAAAATTAAGAAATCAATATTTTAAAGATAGTGCAGAACACATTTTTATTTAGTAATTAGTTAACATTGACCTGATACACTCGGTGGGAGGAGGTCCAAACCGTCTCTCTGCAGCTCTGTTTCCAGGCTCTTTTGCATAACTGATTACATTCAATCACGAGTGAAACTGCCAATAGCTTGTCTCTGCAAACAGACTTCCTCCGATTGGTTTGTTCAGCATCAGCTGACATCAGTTACATAAGGCTCGTGATTGGAGGAAGCCTGTTTGCAGAGTCAAGCTATTTCACTCGTGATTGGAGGCTAGCAATAGGAGGAAGCCTCTTTACAGAAACAAAGTAAGGGCAGTTTTGCAACCGCGTGGTTCTCTCTTCGGCTGACTTCCTTGAATAAGACGCCCTTCAATTTTTAGCGTAAGGATTTTAGAAAAAAGTATCGTCTTATAGTCGGAAAAATACGGTAATATGAGCCTAAGAGGTTATTGGTGAAAGCAGGAAAATTAGAGATTTTAATTATAGATATTTGAGAACGTTTACAAGTCAAATGCTAACATATAGGGATAGGCAACCTAATTGTTACCATCAGATGTTTTAGACAACTTGTCTTAATCATGCTAGGTAGAGCTGAAATGCACAGAAGTTTAACTTACAGAAGAGAACTTCCTTGTGAGTCTCAATGTGCCATATAAAATGACTGATTTTTATGAATACTTATTTATACATTTATAAATTGTACAATTACAACCTAATTATCTGCAGGACCATCTCTTCCATTAGGAAGCTATCCAAATATTAGATACGGAGGAAAGGTCTTTTTAAAATGCCATTGCTGATCAAAGTTCACTTATATGGTACACGGGATGGAGGCTTCTCCACAGTTCCACGGAACATATTTCCTCTGTTTAGGTGGGAAGTTAAGATGGGTCTCTTTTGGCAGGTTTTTGTTCATTAATATGAGTGTTCTTTTTAACGTATGTTTTAACTCTTCGTCTATAGTTTGTTTTTCTATTTCGGTTATCCATCTTGACATCCTAGCTAAGTAGAACATAATCAAAGAAATAAATAAATAATCAAAGCTTGCTAAGCTATACTGATAAAGGAGGGGGGCACCAGTTGCTTACTTTCTCTGCTTTTGCTTCTGCTACTGTGTCTTCACATGCCCTCTCCTTATTACAAGAACCTTCACGTTCATTATATGCATATGTGGTTTAAAATATGAGCAGCATTAGTAACTAGTTCTGAACATCTTAATGAATCTTTGATAAAGGATAAAAGCTGAGCCCCATCTAGTGGTCACTAGAAAAAGGTAATTTATTGTTACAAAGCAATTTTGTCCTTCCAGACAAAATATGTAGACCTTAAAAAGTTTCTGTGTGAGTAGTATATCTTTTTACAGTAACTAATATGAAACATAAGCTTGATCCTGCTCTTAAACAGGAATTTTCCCACTAGGTTAAAAATACACGACAGTATTTAATCCAGCTCTTGTAAATTCTGTCAGATTTCATGGCAAAATCCTCACCACTCACCTGTACGAGTTCATTTAAAACAACTGCATCAAAACCTGACAGATATTGAACATAGTATCTTTGCATCACTGGGCCATATTTTCGTACATGTGCTCTAAGCTCTTCCATGTAGAAAATCAGTTCCGCTATGTGCCTGAAGGAACAGAATAGAACAGGTGATTGACAAATGGAAAAAAATACAGCGAATTTGTAGTGGGTGGAAAAAGACCAACAGTGTGAAAACTTTGATTACTTTTTTTTTTTGCTTTTAACTTCTTAATATTGTTTTCACCGAGACAGAATTCTAAAGAGAAAAGAGCCAAACAGGGATATCTCATGAAGAGACTACACAAAAGACTCTCTTCATGCAAATACTTTATTACTGAAAAAGCTGTATGTTTGTCCCAGTTAAGGCTACACAATTAAGAGGAAAAAGTATTATAAAAGTACATCTGGAAGAAGTGGAGAGGGGACAAATGGGAAGGGATGAATCACCCAGCATCATCACTTGGTCTTCCAGCTGAATGGGAAGGAAGCTGCAAGGAACTGGGGAGGGAGAGGGCCACACTTGAGGTATAGGCCTTTTCCCTGTGGCCTTTGGAAACCCCTTCTGTGATTACTGAAAACATCAATTTCCTGCCAGTTTCAGATGTAAAACACATGAAAAGTGCATTACAAGCCTTAAAAAGCAAAGGCCCCCACCCACAAACATTAAAACCACAATTTGTGGTGTGGTTCCACCCATTTGGAGCCATTCAGCCTCTTAAAATGTTAAATGTTGCACTTGATCGCTAAAAGGTCGCCCACATCTTCTATAGGGAAAAAGACGGAGGGGAAGGGTTACAATGCTCCTGCTTTAACAGTCAGAAATGGATGACTAAAACAAAACCTCTGTGGCAAATAAGACGTTTAATGAACTACTGGCAATCGGTTAAAAATGATGGCGTGCATCCAAAGGTATTGCAGGGAATACTCCACATATAATGAGTCTTCCCTTTGGAAAGAATCAGTTCTATTGGAGAATACCGTTCCATCAGTGGATGGGTCCAGAAGGTACAGCCTAGTGTAAGGGACAGAAGAAGTTTGGCGCCCTGTTCCAATTCTAAACATCCACAGCAGAGCAACATTAAGATTGAGGCACATTTTCCTGTCAATATTCCTCCAAAGCTATTCTGCGGAACCCAGGCCAATTCATTTAGGGCAGAGTTCCTCAAATTGGTCAATATCAACCCCTCCAAGGGCTGATGGGATTATCTGTTGTTATGATTGTTATTATTATTTACAGTAGTATTTATTAAATTATTTTCATATAATAAATGTTTGGGGGTTGATGAACAACCTGAAACTTCATGAAGGGGTCAATGACCTGAAGGGTTTGGGGACCCCTGATTTAGGGTATTATCTTAGAAATTTAACTTCAATGTTCGTTTACTATTTTCAGAGGCTGCAACATTTTCAGTAGAAATGAATTGGCAGAAATGCGTATTTGCGAAGCATCATGGTTACAACTAGATGACTTGCAAGTATTTAAAACTGTGATATAAATAAAGGAAGCAAAAGATATACTGTATATACTCAAGGATAAGCTGAGAAGTTTTGGTGCCAAAAAGCACCCCAAAAATTGGGTTTGGCTTATCCGCAGATGGGCTTATCTGCGAGTATATACTGTAATACTTTTTAAAAATAAGTATTTGAAAAATGCGGGTCAGCTTATCCAAGGGTGGTGCATTTTCCATGGTATTTTGGTTAAAAATTTGAGAGTCGGCTTCTCTGTGGATGGGCTTATCCGCAAGTACATACATATGCTTCGCAAAAAGAAAACAATCTGTGATGACAGAAATTATATTACAAAATGAGTACACGCACACACATACATGCACCACAAACCAGCTGTTTTCAGGGACATTACTGGAGAAGCATAGCTTTTTTATACTGTCACAATTAAGAAACATATATAATTAACTTTATGTGCCCAGTGAAGTTTTTGTTTGTTCTTGCTGACTTTCATCAAATTTTCAAAACAGATCAAATTGGCTTTGAGATCTAATGTCGTTTCAAAGATAAGTTTACAATACAATGATGCATGTGT
This sequence comes from Liasis olivaceus, assembly GCA_030867105.1. Classification (NCBI taxonomy): domain Eukaryota; kingdom Metazoa; phylum Chordata; class Lepidosauria; order Squamata; family Pythonidae; genus Liasis; species Liasis olivaceus. The sequence goes on from CM061349.1 coordinate 152,906,184, forward strand.
GTGAATTAATTAATATAAGTGTTTTAAATCTCTTTAGGATATACAGAACATTTTGGTGAGCTTTAAGTTGAGGGATATTGAAGCATTCTTCACACTGACCCACCCAGTGTGCATTGATATTTACAGAATATGGTATTAATAACGTTATTCTCAGAAAGGAGCTGAGTAATAAAACCAAAATTGTGTCAGCAGCTATTTCTCCATCACTGCAATAATAAAGATCTGCTGATGGGAACTTGTTTCAGATGCTATCTTAGTTATATATGTGATGATGGCAGGGAGAACAGTAACAACAAAGCAACTATTAAATGCCTTTATTAATATGACCTTTTCTATTGGGGCCCCATTACTTTCTTGTCTGTTCACTTTCTGTAGACAAATAAAAGCTGGGGGAACGAATTAGAGCCCCTGTCCTATTCCATTTCATTAATACAATGTTGTTTTCAATTTGTATTATATCTCTTATTTTTATTTTTTAACTTCTTATAAATTACTAGTAGTAAATATTTTAAATTAATGAAACTTAACATTCCGGTTGCAATCTAGCATTTATACACTGTAGTAATGCAGTTCCCTATATAATATTGGGAATATTCAAATCAGCATGTCCCATAAATCCTGCTTTATAAACCTTAATATACAGCTTTCAGTCAATACACACAACTATGTTTTGATATAATTTCATTTTTACAGGGGACCCTTAGCAACCATGATATAGAGAACATTTATTTAATCTGTCAAGAGATAAAAGGCATTCTATGGATCAGTGTACAAGTAGTGCCCAGTAAAGGTGAGGATACATCATAAGCTGCAAGGAACATGCTCCCCACAGCTATTCCAGATATTGCCTTACTTATCTATGAAATCATCCGCGCTTTTCTTAGGCATATTATCTGCATGTCGAAGCAGCCAAATAATTTCATCACGAGCAAAGGACAATGCCATAAATACAAACAGGGCCTGAAAAGAAAGCGACACATTCATTGGTGTGATTCATTTCTAAAGAAGGTACATGTATCAAACTGAATTGCCCAGAACAACAAGGCAACAGAACTAGTAATTCTGAAGGAGAACACTTTTCCTGTAGCATTATTTATTTACCTTGGGACCCAAAAGTCCTGGCTGATCTGACAAGACAGTGGCTAGCTCTTTTAGTGCAGACCGTAAAAACTTGCGCCGTTCTCTGTGCATTGAACCTCTGTTTGAAAAATACAAATTTTATGATTAACATTACCAATATACTACACTTCAGAAATAAGTCTCAGGTTGTTTGGAGGTCTCTGGCTGGTGATCATTAAAAACGAACTGGTGTTATGTCTTGCTCCTTAAACTACTAATTCATACAGTTTCACAGCCTGATTATTTTTATGTGGCTGATAAAGCCTAATGTCCACAAAGACTATTTTTAATATTTTTATACAGCCAGAGCATTCTAGAATTGTTTCACAACATCTTCTTTGTAACTCTGCTCTTAAAGAGTTTAACAAAAAATAATTCCAGAACAGACCAACTATGGAAGGTAGCACAGAGTGAGCTCCATGATAGAAAACAAAGACTTGGATTCAACAATCCAGCTGAGGAAGCCAGAGGGCATTGTGCTCACCCACGAAGGGACATACTAATATCCCCATCCCTTGAAACAAGTTCCACAAAAGAAAGAAGTCGCCCCCCACCCCTGAGCATCTCTGAAGCGTGCGGGTGCCGCAGCTGGAAGAAGGGGAAAGGAGAAAAAAAATTGGATGGCCCTCACTTTGTGAAAAGGGATCTAAATCTGTCTCTTAACTTTACTGATACAGCTATAAAATTTAGATGAATATGAATATGTAATTAGCAGCATTCTAAAATAGTTACTTTGTAGTGCACTTACGCATGTGATACAGCAGCTTCTTTACATTCCCTTATGTCATTTATACGCTTGTTATAGCTGCAAGGATAAATAAAATGTATAAACACGGTGGTGATGTAAATTTTCTGTGAACCTAGTTACAGAAGACAAGGAAATCTTCCTTTACTTAACTTGCTCAAAGACCAAAGGCTTCCCTAATATATTTAGATTCAACAAAAACACAGGGTAATAGAAACAGGGAAAGAAGGGTTCTGTATCCCTTTCCCCCCCCCAGAACTGGAAGACATGCAACAGGAAGCACATTTTAAATTAAGATTTAATTTTAGATGTTAAACAGCTCCACGTTGTGCCTACTATTCCTATAGCCCTTGGCTTTTGTTTCTCATAATGCTTTTGCTTTTTTCTTTTAGCAGCGTACTTTACCCCAACAGTCAATTCTTTTTTTGGCTCCTCTAAGGACATTAACTTGCAAATCTGTGCAAGATCCAGGTATTACTTCAAGATATATCCAATCCTTCTTGCATTACAGAAACCATGTCTTTATTTATTTTTCTCAATTTCAGAAACTGTTTGCAACTGGGAGAGAAAAGGATGCTCTTTAAAAGTAATGTCCAAAAATCTGGGAGGAGAGGACTAGATGAAGAACCTTCTGGATATGATCAGTGAAACATTTATGTACTTTAATAATGACCACATTAAGTATACATTAGTAATTTAACATGCAAATTTAGGAATGCTATGAACACCCTAAATTTAAAGTAAAATCAAACCTGTTAATGAATATTGAAACGAGCACCTAAGACTTCAGTAGATGTAATTCTCTGTGGTACTGAGGGATAAGGCCAACAGATTACTCTGATCTTCCCTTCTAATTTCACCAGTGGGTTGCATTTGTTAATACTACTAAGTAAAATTGACTTGGATATTCCCATTATGGACCCTAATTAAACTTAAGTTCTGAATGACTTAGATTCGTTTTAACACAGCTTGACAAGAGTCAAACATAATGAAACATCTGGGCATGGTAAAGCTAGAAATGAGTGGGGAGGGGTGGAAGATAACACTGCTGCTCTTAATGCTGATTATCTGGAATATCTCCTGTTTTGTTGTATCTCAATCATCACATAATATGTGTAATTAAAGAGAAACTATACCCTCTTATGTTTACAAACAAATCTTCAGCAGCTTTATGAATATGAAAAACTTCATCCCGAAAGAGAGCCAAGCAGGAGCTGCTTTGAAGAGCAAGTTTCCAAAGGGTCAGAGCTGTTGCGTCACTATTCAGGATTCCATGGCACAAAATAAATCCAACTTTGAAATGAGGGGGGAAAAGTTACAAAGATATAAAAATGATTACCAAGAATTAAAGCAGAATACTAAAGTACAAACCCATTACATTCTACCCACAAAAAAACATATCAAATAGATCATACATACCTTTTATTGCATCCAGTTAATCAATTTTCAACCTGCTTGATCTTAATATATAATGATTTTAGCATCCCTGTACAGCTTAAAATAATCACTGTGCAGGTAGTCCTTGTTTAATGACCACTCATTTGGCAACCATATAAAGCTACAATGGCACTGAACGAGGGGGACTTATGACAGGTCCTCATAGTTGCGGCCATCACAGATCCCCATGGTCATGTGATTGCAATTTGGGTGTTTGGCAACCAGATCACAATTATGATGTTGCAGCATCTCATGGTCACGATAGCCCTATGTGACATTCACTGCCAGCTTCCAACAAGCAAAGTCAATGGGGCAGCCAGCAGGAGGTCACAAACAGTGATCATATGACTGTGGGATGCTGTGACTGTGCAGGATTTGCCTAATGATGGTAACTGGGACTGCCACAATTGCCTTCGTAAGTTGGCGTGGTCACATGACATTGTGCCTTATGACCACTTCGCTTAGCAATGGAGTTCCTGGTCCCAATTACTGTTGGTAAGTGAGGACTACCTATACAAAACATACAAAATGACTTTTCACTGTCTGTGCTCCCTAGAGCCATTCCCCCCATGATCTGAATCCCAACAGTACCTGGTGATACCCATTCTTTAATGGGAGAGAAGGGTAAAAGTAAATGGTGAGCAACCATATTACCTATAGTTAATTAAAGCTAAATTAAAATGTAATCCAATTAATTTTTTATCATGGCCTCACCCATTTTGGCCCTAAGGAAATACCAGATGCTTAAAAAAAAAAAAAAACTAAAAACTGCATACCCTTGGTTTAAGAGGAAAACATTTGATATGTTATTATGTGTTGAAATATAACGTGAAAAACCTTTCCCATCTTTACATTAACTCAATTTTTTCTTTAAAAAGAGGCATTCTAGTTCTGTCCCCGCTAAAAATCAAATCAAATCCCTATAAGTGCAAACAATCTGTGCATTAATAATAGTGCATTAAGTGTATTAGAAAAGCCAATCCCTAGCTTTTACATCTATTGCATCAGAACATTAAGTCCTACCAAAAGGACGATGGCTCTTCAACTGGGCATTCCAAAAATATTCAAGGTAAGGATTGAAAACCTCCATCACCTGGCCAGCCCGGCTGGATCATCCAGCTCAAAAGTCCTCAAAGCCACACTCCCCCCTGCTCCCCCAGGAAAGCATTCTACCTCCTACAATAGCTGGCTGAGAGGTTCAGGTGACTCCAGGCACTTCAAAGAGAAAATGCAAGGATAATAAGCACCATTGCTCCCTATTTCCTCTTGCATGAATAAACTGATGCCAAGTGACAGGTCTTTTGTGACTTTCCCTTTGTAGATCTCTCCTGTTAGTCCTTGGGCTGAACTCTTATTTCTCACAGAGGTATCCACAAAATCCCCTTTTGGCTCCCCACTTTTGGCATAAAAAAGAGTCTTGTCATTTTAAACTCCTACTGATTTCCAGGGAAAACATTTAAGCACATTCTTGATTCTCTTCCCACTAGTATCAGTGGAACTCTTTTGGGGTCATGCCTACAAGAAATGTTAACAGTTGGAAAAGTTAAGAGTTCATGCAGTTGTTAACACTACTTGACCCTAAAAAAGGAAAGGAATTGGAACCAAACTTTCCAAGAATATTCATATTACGCACTGTGCCAGCCAGTCTAGTTAACAGGATCATGTGTGCCTCAGTTTTAACTCCCCACTGGTCTTGGGCAGCTCTTTAACAACAGTCTGCAGCTTTTCTATGACTAAGTCCATCATCCAAGCCTGCCACAACCAAAATTTGAAACCGAGTAACTACTGGTTCCAGTTCTAGTTCACGTTTACTAGAAATGGAAGCTGTACAGTCTGGGACTGGGGTGTAAGATGGTGGCACGCATGCTTCAGTTTGCTAACTTGGTCATCTTAAAATGTTGTGGAATCAGGGCTCCATCTTTCAATTTCCTTCCATTACTTGAGTTCTGTCACCCTTTACCATTTGTCTTATGTCACCATAAAAATTAACTAGCTGATTAATGATCAGCTAAAATTGATTGTGACCTAGATTTAAAAAGGCTAAAACATCAGCTGAAGATGAAATGTTGTTTAGCATCATTTTAGGCTGCTGTACCCAGAAGTTATGGTTAAAGCTATAAATATATTGGGGCAGAGAATAGAATAAATGTCTCTATTCTCTCACCATCTAACAAACTGATACTGTGACACCACAGTAAAGAACATTAATTGCAAGCACAGCAGTAAAATTTAAACTTACAAATTATCCACTTTTCCATTGTATCCAGAGAGAGATATTCACATGGCATCTGTTTAGAAAAGCAAATTTTAATCACAAGTGGAAAACAGCAATCTAGTTAATACAAGATTTGCTTTCATCTAACATCTACTAACATTATAAAGAAAAGCAGTCTTTCAGGGAAAGATATATTTCAGGGCTATAAAATGGTTCAGAGTGTATTTTCTAAGCTTATCTGTGTTTTGTTTCAAATACATTGACTCTTATAGTTTCTCAGTTCTGGACTGGCATGGTCAAAATCTACTGTCAGGACAGTTTAGCTATAACTCTGCAATCACTTGGGGTCGGGGGAGGTGTTCAGTTTAATAAGAAATGCACATTTTGTTATGATCTAATTATTACTAGAAATATACTGAAAGTTCTCCTGACTTAGAATTGTGAAGACCTTTAATACTGATTTGAGACTGACTTACTATTCAATCTGAGTTCTGAGACACATTTCCCAACCTGTATTTAAAGATGAGTTAACCCTTCCTTGTGATGATTCTCACGGGAGCCCCTTGGGAGAATGTAATGACTTAATCATCACAATTTTGCCATCTGCGATAGTTGCAGACATAATTCTAATGGATTAGTGCTGTCCAATGAGGCATAACTAAATATACTATATTGTATATATAAACACAATATGTAGCAGGTTACATCTGCAGCAATGAAAAAAATCAGGCAAGCACTATTTACAGCCTAACGATTTTTATTATTTTGATTCTGTAATTTAAGAATCTAGCATCCAAGTCAATTAAATTACAATTTTATGTTTAATGGCCCAAATGTAACCTGACTTGCATTAAGATTAACAAAGAGAACTAGAGATAGAAGCATGTATGAGAAAGTCGTCTTAATACGCTGCTTGCCATTATGATAAGGTTGTATAAAATTCACTCATGGCATAAAACTATAATAGGAAAAAAAAATCCCTCTCTCGTAGTACTACAACACAGAGATCCTCCATTAAAACTGAACAGGGGAGACTCAAGACTGATAAAAATAATACTTCTTTACACAAGGACTGGTTAAAATATGGAAAATTCACTGCCACCTGACTTGGTGATATTCACTAATTTACAAGTTTTTAAAAAGGGACTGGGCAATTCTTTGAAGGCAGGGTTATCCATGCCTACTAATGCTGACAGCTACATTCCACCTCCTGAACCAAAGGCAGTAGAAGGGAATCCTCTCTCCAACCTTCAACTTGTAAGCTTTCAGAATGCCTCTGGCTGGCCTTTCAGCTGGCCCACTGGAGTGCATTTTAATTTACACACTGAGAAAAATCCAACAATGAAGTTCTATACAACGTGGCATATAAGAGCACTATTTAGTCCCCATCCTACCACCTTACAGTGTTCCAGGCAGCTAACTTTTCCTAGATAATAACCAGGCCACTCATCCATTAACTGGGTTAATATAAGATACCCATCTAGGCTAAAAGGGCTTTGTCTAGTTTGTGATTTAGCATGCCACCATTTCAGCCAGCATTTTAAGCTTTAAAGTTCTATACAGTGATTTGCTTGGACATAAGATGTTATGCAAATACATCAATTAATTTATGTTAATCCACATTTAGGCATATTATATGAACTCAGAAAGCAAGGTGGATTCAGAGGGTAACAGGGCTAGTGGATGAGTGTTTTCCATTCCTCCCCACCCATCTCCAGAGCTGCCCCTTCCCTGCCCTTGTTCCATATGGAGGGGTATGGGCTATGGCATGAGGAGGAACTGAAGAGGGAAGTGATTTCTGGCTTCGAAGCATACATATAATACAGGTCAATCAAGCAGTGACATACTGTGTCTGACTGTGCAGGATTAAGCATTGTGCTGGGAGCACTGATGAGGCTCAAGAGCTGGGCATTTCTCCACTGATCAGCTGAAAGGTTTCGACGAGGATAGACCATCTGAAGTGAGATCAGGGCATCTGAAAGAGCCTAGAACACACATTAATAATAAATCAAGATACATGTTTTAAAAACCGATAATTAATAAATAACATTTGAATCTAATATCACAGTACTTTCAAGCATCCATTGTCATCCAAATGTTTAAGAAATTCATAGCAGAACTTGAACATTGACTCTAACTTGCACACAACAAAATAGCATCTATATTACTACACAGAAAATACACCCTACAGTTTTTAAGTGCCTGCACATCCACAGATCTGACAAACCAAGCCTATATCACAACAGCTGTGATGGGATGCAATAAATTCCCATTCCATCTATAGCTGAAAGAAAACAGTATCACTTATTACTATTTATTACTAAGGTTTACACACCAGTCCAAAGGTATCTGACTCTGAATGGCTTACACTTCCATATTCAGTAACAAGATGGAAATAAATAAAATACATTCAATAACTGTATCATCACCTCATGCACAAAGAATAAAAAACCAATTAAACAGACATTCCTACTTCAGGAGGGAAAGAAACTCACAATGCATCAGCCTCTACAGCCTTCCTGAAAAGCCATACTTCAATAGCTTTCTAAAATACCAAGTGGGTTGGGGCTAATCAGATTTCAGAGGGAAGAGGGGGGGGGGCAGCAACCAAGACAGCTCATCCCCGCAGCCCCTGCAATCAGAGAATGATCTGTCCAGAAGCCTTCCCTCCAAGCCTTATTGGACAAGCACACACCACAGGCAGGATGTGGTTCTCTAAACCCTCCGCTGCTGAGCCATGAAGGGTTTTAAAGCACCTTGAATTGCACTGGCTGCCAACCCATGCAGCTCTGAAAGAAGATGCATTACGTGGGCAACCAAGTGGCATCCATAACTACCTGAGCTGTTGTATTTTGGACTGTCTCTACTATCTAGGTGTATTTAAGGACAGATCCATGTAGAGTGCACTGCAATACAGTAGTTAAAAAGAAAAGTAGGCAAGGCAACATTAACAATGAGTAGGGGTTCTTGATTCAGAAAAGGCCATAACTGGCACACAACATGAGAAGCCCTCCTTACCACAGCTGCCTCTTGTTCTTCAAGTAGAACCAGTGAATCTAGAAGGAGCCCTAGGTTATGAAACAGTTCAGCACACAAGAGCACGACCCTATCCAGAACCAAAGATGGAATATCCAGATGGATTCTGAACCCAAAGCCATTCCATCTTGCTGGAACTGTGCCTAAATCTGTTTCTCCCCATCCAGACAATAATAGCTTCTAGGCACTGGAACAGGACCTTAGCAACATCTCCCAATTGGCTTGAGGGCCCAAGATATTCAACTGAAAATCTTCAGATGTCAGCCCCATAAGGTAGACCAGACTAAGAAACACAACCTCTATAGACCTAAAGCTACTTTTATTAGAACAATTATAGTAACAGAATCTTGCAAGTCTGAATGTGCTTCCCTTCCTCCCTCTTTTATCTTCATGTGAATTTGTCTATGTTACCTCCCTGGAGGCTTTCACCAACCAGGAAGTGTAGGAATCCAAGCTGCAGGTGGCAGTTGATATCACAAAAAATCCAATCTACTTCCTCAGTGGCTCAAATTCATCCCAGCTAACCTCACAAGATGTCACCTAATTCTACAGGACTTGTGTAGCTGGCTTCCAACTTCCAACTAATCTGAGTGATTTTATCTCCCAATACCCAGTAAATTTCTCACAGCAGTCCAACAAATGCTCTTCTAGCTCATCCTTTCTGGTCTCTTTGAACAGGACAGCTGGGTGGCAATCCATACAAGAGTGGAGACATACTGCAATTTTGCCACTCTTATTGCCACAGTGTAGGCTTGAACCTATGTTCTTACCCATGTTTGATCAGATTCACCCTTGTTTTTTTGTCAGCATTGCTCTACGCATCTCTCCAGCCACTTCATCTGCTGGAGCTCCTCAGTAAACCAAATATTTCCCCTAGATCAACAGACAAGGAAAGGCCACTCAGGTACAATCCTGTCTAAGGCTGCAGTTGTCTCCACAGTAAACAACCAAGGCCTCTGCAGAACTATCCTCCAGGGCTTCAGTAAATTCGCCAAGAACTCTTTGGAAACCAGGTAGATTCATCAGACATCTGAGACAGACCAAATGAATAGACCCATCCATCCTGCAGAGACTAGAAGTATTGGTTAACTCTGTAGCAATAAGAAAGTAGTTTGTCCATGATGGAGGACAGATGTTAATATCCTCTACCTTCAGATCACATTGCATCTGCTCTGAGACACAAACTAAATCTAGCAGAGAGTCCAACTGCTCCCACTGCCTATGATGACCTATTAAGGTACAACACCACCTGGATCAGTCAGAACTAAGTAGTTCACCTACCCAATCCTCTGCCCTCTCTGGGCCACTATCCCCTTTTCGCACTCTGCCAACATCTTTGGCCACCTGACCCCCTTCATTACCCCAAGCCAGGGCCTGGTACCACGTACCCTCCAGATCTGTCACTTAACATCTCTGCTCCATCACAAACACACTTCTATTTATTTTCACTAACTTTTTCTATTCCTTCTTGCAAAGCTGCTGCTTCCTTGATGCCAACTTGTTTAAAAAAATGCAGTGAGCTTACTAAAATACTAACACTAGGAACGGTGGTAGATATTAACACCTTTAAAAGCCACTTGGTGACCAGCTAACATGATTATATCATCTTGTTCATAAAGAACAAAACTGGTTAGTATAAATTTGATCCAAATATCCAGGAATCAGAGAATCTTCAGCAGAAATTTATAGAATGCGAGGGAAGTGATTTTTATTTTCCTTTTGTCTTACATTTCCCTCAAGATTCATTCCATTAACTCTGATTAATTTAAACATTCCTTTTCATATGTTTGCGAATGATTACCATTGCTATGCATACTAACGTGCATTAAGGAAGTAAAAATTATGAATGTCATATTTTTACTAAAATTCTTAAATTGCACTACTGCAAGCACAGTAATCACCTGTGTACCCCAAAGTATCAAATATGATTATTTATAAATTTTTATATTTTGAGAATGAGAAAATGTGATAAACATATATGATACCAACAGGGACAGTGAAGGCTACAATACTGAATTGGATAATGACTATCAAATGTTGGTTATATTCCAACACTTAATAAGTGACTGAACATTACTTTGCTGTAAAAAAATTACAAATTCAGAAGCCAGGGAAGAAGCGTAAAGAAATCACAATATGGCAATTTACAAACTTTACTTACAAGGGAAAGAATAAAAAGTTGTATCTGTTTATACAAATAGGCTAATTAACAATCTAATTATTTTAAAATCATAAAAGAAAATAATGACAGATGTATTATAACATTCTTAAATGAATTTTAAAAATACACAACACAGTCATTTCAGCAAACAGAAAAGTTCACACATACTTTACTATGTGGTACAAATTCTTCCATCATTTTCTTCAGTGGATTCTCATAATCCACAATCATCTGGCCAAGACGTGGATACTCTCTATCACTAACGAAAGCAAAAGAAGAATTCAGTGTAAAAATACTTGCACAAAATGACAGAGGTCCCCAAAGGCCTCCAGTGCATCAGATACCTTGCTCCATGCGTCATTTCATGAGCGTAGTTGTACAATCCTATGATGGCTTTCCGTTCTTCAATCCGAGACAGCAATATCATTAATGTTGTGTAGGTTATGATTAAGTCTAGATAGTTCTTTGTTAAATCAAAGTTTACGGTCTAAAATTAAAATATAAAGACAGCTATTTTTAAAAAATTACGCCAAATAAATCAATTCACTGATTAAACAATGCACACTTTTGCCAGCAAATTACTCATATCTCATTCAAGTTCTTACTCTTCATGCATTTTTCCTTGCCCATTGACACTGGGGTCTGGGACTGGCACAGGCCCAACCATTTGGAGCTCTCAGATTTGGAATGGCTGGTCTGACTTGTTAAGATGTCCAGGCCAATCTCTCCCATGAGAACTCCCCCCTTAAAACAATATTGCCTTGAAAACACTTTTCTGGGTTCCAGAAGTAAAACTACTTGATGACAAAAAATAAAATTTTCTCAGTAGCTGATATCCTAATTTTCCACCCTCTTCCTGACAAATCAGTGTACTGTTGCATGGAGCAGTCAGAGAAGTAGGATTTTTGAGATGATGTAGTTTGGGGGATTTGGGGAGGGTATTAAAAAAAAATCTTTAAAAATATATTAAACCTATTATTCAACCTATTCAACCAATGGCTTTGTTTTGCCAAAAATCAGTAGGAAGCTGCAGCTCCACTGTTCAGCAGTTTGTCACCAATATTCATGGCCTGAATTTCTAAGAGCTCTTGGAGCTATTATTACTTAATTTTAAAACATAAAAAATTAAATAATGTGTGTGCTTAAGGACCCCGTGTTGGTCAGCTATTCCTGATCCAAAGCATCATTTAACAGTAACTTAAGCAGGCGGTCAACAGTAATTTGATGTATTAACCCCATGGCCCATTCTCAATCCTTTAAGAATCTAAGAAACAGGTCCAGCTTGACATAACTGCAACAATACAACCCAGATAGTCCCTAGTAACGTTTCTACCTTAATTACTTGAAAGAATCATTTTTCCAGACTTACAATGTCAAAGAAGACTTGGCAAACATCGATAGTATTCAATAGTTCACAGACATGATCCTTTAAAATAAAAAGGGAAAGAAAGGTATGATTGTTTATTAAACATAACATTTTATAGTACCAAATAATTTATGGTAGGATATATATAATTCTCAGAGTAACATCACAGTGAATGATTTAATCTATACTTAAAGGGAACTTTTAGCTACAATTTATCAAGTCTTGCAAGAACAGTTAATCTATACTTAGGTCTTTACCTTAAATTCCATAACATCAACAAAAGTGAAGTAATATAAAGCCAGATTCTTCAGAATTTCTGATTTCTCTTTCTGCAGCTGAGCTAGCTGTTGCTGTAAATCAAAGACAAATATATTTATACATGTACACATACTTTTACACACAAGCAATAGTGCAGTTTTAAGGAAATCAAGAAATCATATTGCAGGAAGCACGTGAATCAGGTTTTCCATAAAAAATTTACTGATGATTTTACTGCGTAGCTCTAATATCAGGTTGTATTCTACAGGAGTTTTACAAAAATCAATAAATAACAGGACATCGTCTTTTCTGCTGTAAGCTCAGTGGAGTTCTCTTCCTGTGAATACGAACATCTACCATACTGCTGGCAGTTAGGGAAGCAAGAGGGTGGACAGGATGAACATTTTTGCATGACACCTCAATCAACCAGATTATTTCAGGGAAATGTATGTACTTTAACCATTGTGTGTGGCTTTTTTTTAATGACTAAAGCATTACCTGAACCCAGAGAAGGTACTTCTTCCAAGCTAGCATGAATTGGAATTTGAAATGGTTAACTACTGATTTCTTTTATGTCTACCTAAAACTGATGACCGCTTCGGGAGCAAAAGAAACACCAGGCCATAAAAAAGTGCACAGACCATGGTTAAAGAGCAGTGCAAGTAAGGAGAGGAGATGGTACCATGTACATAGCTGTTAATCAGTCTGACTGGCTGACATGTCATGTAAATCAGATCTGTTTCTTTTCTGGAAATCTCTCACCAAACCAAAGTGTTGAGCCCAGAGCAATAACTGTGTGTGTATATAAGCAAGCCAGCCTCCCATCCCAAGTAATGGGTGGCACTCTGTGATACACAGGTGTGCGCGCACATTTCAGGAGCAAAGGTGTAGACGAAGAACAAAGACAACTCCACTGGGCTCTCTGCAATCCTTTCATGACAGCGGGAATGATTCTAATCATATTTGACTATTATCTTTAATTAGTCCCGGCTACTAGGTAATTAGTACTCATTAGTACAAAAACTGTGACATAGGCACAGAAGATCTAAATAGGAAATTAAAAGTGTTATGTATTGGTTATACAGATAATTAGCCAAAGCAAAACCATTTAAGAGCACAAATCAGCATGATGAAAACAAGGACAGATTTCTTGATATGGGAAAAAGAGGTGATAACAGAGTTTACAGGTTTACGACAGAAAAACAATACACTTTTAAAATTCAGAACTTACCAAAAAGAATATCCAGGCAAAGCCACGTTAAGCATGCAAAATAAAATGTAGATACAAACATAAAATACAGTAACGGTTCTTTAACCAGGCCAATATAACACAATATACATTAAAACACAAGCAACAAAAGAAACAAAGATGAAGAAGAAGCAAGAGGCTAGCATGTTAGACATTGGTGAACATATGGAAGAGCAAAATATGAATACAAGAATATTCAGTGAACGTAGGCTTTCACACAGTATTTTTCAGCAATATTCGCATTACTTTTTGGGACGTTACCTACATTATACTCTTGGTGCTATGATAAAGACTAAGATTTCCTTAAAGCTTCATACTGAGTTTCACGAACAGTATCATAAATTTGAAACTGTATCTATAACATACTATGTTAATCAAGGGTTGGGGAACAACAGTATTCTTTCGGAGAGAAATGATACATTCTTTCTGAGAAATGGACTTCAAACAGGTCAGATATATGAGGGCAATACTGCTCTTCAATCCATTCACTTAAAAGTCAAATAGGATTTTGTGGTTCTCCATCATCACAACTTTTCATAAATATCCCAGAAATCCCCTAATTCCATTCTCATAAAATACTTTAATTAAGTACACACAAGTTGCACCTGAAAATTATCAACAGAATCATTTTTAGAAGCATGAATAAGAACTGACGTTGACAGCTGTTACTAATAACGGATGTAATGAGACAGGCTAAAGGGTACAAAAGGATAACAAATGCATATTAATGGAATCATTTTTAGACAACCATGGAGAAATATTTCTCCATTATATAAAATCTACAGTAGAAGATGGATAATCAGAAAGAATCGCAACAGGGAACTTTGATTTAAAACAGACCACAAAAGAAGTATGGAGGCAACATCTGGTTCCATGTTCAGGATTTAGGGAATTATCACTTGGATTGAGATCATGTAAGAATCCAATTCCATAGACAGTGAATTATAGCTATTCACAGAGTACAATTGGCTTTGGCTAATTGTGGCTTAGCCACATACCTGTACATATTTAGAGATTACACTTCCTTAACTGCACAGTTGCAAAGCAATTGCATTTGCTTTTAGATTATGTAGTCTGAAGATGGTGTACAGGTTCTTTCAGCAGGAATAAAGCCGACAACAGAAAATTAAAACCATGGGTTCCTTCTTCCATATTGAGACTGACACAGCAATCTAAAAGCAAATCATATGGATAACCTGAAGCTGCATCATCTGAAAAAGAAGCTGCGACAGCAATTGGAACCGGGATTGCCGTTGCTAAGTGATGCAGTCATAAAGCGCGATGTCATGTGACTGTATCACTTAGCAACAGTAATCCTGGCAGCTGTCATAACTCCAGGACTGCATGGGTCATTAAGCAGGAAGAGGCGGGAGTCCCACGTAAGGAGTGCAGAGGGGTGCATGGGTGCCTCGGGCGGGCGCTGGGAATTGCAGGCAGACTGGTGAGGGCAGGTACTGGGGAATGTGGGCTGGCCAGCGAGGGCCACAGGCAGGTGGACGATTGCAATCAAATGACCATGGGGATGCTGTGATAGCCGCAACTTTGTGGACTGGTTGTTTCTCTTGTTCAGTGCTGTGGTAATTTTGAATGGTTGCTAAATGAATGGTCATAAATTGAGGACTAAGCCTACACAGCTAAGCTATAACTGACCACTGTCATATCATCTGAATGTGATCACTCTTAATGTTGTTATTCTTCATCCCTTTCTAACTGACATTAGGAATCAAACACTAAATTCATGATATTCCTTGATCCACTTATATCTGATGAGTCAATAAGTATAAGCAACTAACGTGAAATGTTTAACTAAGACTGTGCAATCTTATCAATGCATCCTTATATCCTAAGAAAAAGTATCTCAAAAGCAGGAAAAACAGACAAAGAATGTCACTGATTAAATAAAGATGCATTATAAAAGTGTTCATTTTGCAAAGCTACCATATAGTTTAACCTGTATAATTTAACTATTTCGTTTGGAATAAGTTGATTTTTTCCCCATTTTCTCCAGTACTGAAAATAATCCTATAATAAAATGGACTCAAATTTAAGAAGATATTTAAAATACCTTTTCTTATTCAATGTTCTCAATGACCACTGTTGTATGACTTAATATATAGTGTTCAAACAGGGCACTACTGAAAATACTGGAGTGATTCCAGCTACAATTAATTTGGAATTATATTTTCTATTGATGGGTTTTCTCTCTTTTTAGGAAATTTAGTATACTCACACATACAAACATAAAATTATACAATATAGAGATTAGACGGAATCCTGCAGATTATTTAGTCCAATCCCCCCTGCTCAAGTGCTTAAATCCACAACTTTTAATAAGATGACTGGCAAATGTGGCTAACTGAGAACTGTCCCATAGTCTGTGAAAGCAATATTTAGAGGAAGATAGCCTGCAGAAGAAGATTGTGCATTATCATGATCATCTTCTAAAACTGAACAGAAGGGGACCAAGTACAGAGGGGAAAAGTAGGCAAAAGAAAGATGAAATCAGACAGTGGACAAATCAGGCTGGGGGCTGCAGAAGCTTGGAATGCTGCTAACTACTCCATCCGAAGCCCCTCCCCGTTCTGGTCACATAATCCAGAGTAGAGCTGTTTTTGAGGGGTTGGACAAGAGTCCAACAGCCACGCTCAGCTTGCTTTCCCTACTTGTCTTCAATATTGTTTTTTCTGCCCAATGTTTTTCTTGTAAATTGTACAATGAAGATTGTATTGAATATGAAACTAGCTCTTTTTGGAGGGGGAACTCTGGTGTGCATTGCTGTTCTCACATATGCAATAACAGCACCCATCTGATCCCTCATGCTAGACCTTCAGGCTAGTGGCTCTACAGGGTTAAACAGGAACCTTATTCTAGTGCAGGGGAGCTAGAATACTTGGTTGAAGCTTGTAAAAAGAGTAAGTAAATAGAAATAAATGCTTTCTGCAGGCAGCTTTGCTATTCTGCAGCCTATTATTTTTTATTTAATTTGTATTATCACATAATTTATCTTCAGCTGCAAGAAGTACAGCAAATCCTTTACATGTCTTGAATGAATAATACAGTATGCAAAAGAACTCTACTTCTAAAAATACATATTATACTAAAAATATTCATTTGTATTCTAGTAACAGGTAAGTAGATCTTTCGAAAATGAAAATTTTTGGTGGGGGGCAATATGTATTTTTTAGGTGATGTCCAGGGATCCCCATTCTAAAATGCAGGCAGAACCAAAGCAAAATACAAATGTGATTTTATTTAAATTAATAAGATAGCTAAAAAGTATTTAACACTTTCCCTTTTCTGCCAGTTTAAACAATATCTCCTGCAAATTTTGGAGGAACTTTGGGAACTGTGCCTATGACTTTGGGAACAGGAATATGCTCCTAACGTACCATGAAAAATCTTGGTAAAATGAAAGCAAGGAAGAAGATATTTAGGCAGATCATTTTTTTAAGTATTAAATGAATTATTATCTATTCTGCTCAAGGTCTTTATTTAAATTATGTAAAGATTTGGCAAATTTATTTCTGCTAATTTTAGTTACAGTATCTAATGTTTAGTCTCTATGATTAAGAATTTCTAAAATAGCAAGATGTTCATTTTGCATTCACTGATGTAGTTGTGTCTATCTAGTGAGCACAGTTCAAGGAAAGTAATGAAAATATTATCTTTTGTATTTGACATTCCACCAATTAAATATTTACTGATAAGTTCTGAAGGCTGCTGGAGAAGCCCCCAAAGCAATACTTCTGCCAGTTCCTTTTTTACACCCTAAAGGATGGATACTATTTTGTGTGATCACCTCTCATGAAAGAGAATTGGTTAGATCATGCAAGTAGAATATTCTGTCTGCAACTACTGCCAGATTGTAGGCTGTCTGCAACTACTTCCCAACTCTGGAGCTATGGGAATGGGCGGGTCAGTGTTCATTTTGATCTTTGTAGGTTGATCCCTATTCCCCTCCCTGCTTCAAAACTGGGTCAATGTTCAATGGCTCACTGGACATGGTGCAGCCATGCAAACATTTTATAAGTCTGAAACAATGGGGGGGGGGTCAAACCCCTTGTACCTATACTGAAAGAAGGCTCTCTTTTATATTAGCTTACTTATTTTGGGTGACCACCGCCAAACATGGGACACTGTATTTCATGTGTTATGTATCATGTAAAAAGAAGACTAGTAAGTATTTCTTTCTCTATTTTTTCCAACTTTTTAGAATGTGCCCTGGGGAAGAGATCCTTTTTTCCCTTTTTATCCCTGAAGTGATCACACCTCCAGCTTAGAACATCTCAAGCATGCCATGGCAAAACTGTTCACTTTGTCAAGTGTTATATTTGAAATGGGAGAGGGGACACCAAGGATTGTTCTTAACTACGCATGGAGATACAGTACAAATAGCAACAAGGAGAAGGGCAGGTTACTGATGACCATGATTTTTGCCTTGATTATACAGACCTGTAAAGAAATTGGGTCAGGTTGTACCATGCTGGTGGATAGATACATGAACATCTGAGGCTTCTTCTCTTATCCTACTTCACATATAACCTGTAAATCTGGTCTGTGCAACAGCTGGCCCATACAAAGTAGTCATTATCATTGGTATGTAAGTACGCAGGAGTCAAAATCTAAACCGAGTACATACGAGAAAAGAGGAACTGCTACGAAGCTTCTAAATGAGATGAGAGAAAACTTATTTTTGCGATAACCATAATTTGCATAATCCTTCACTAACTTGTAGCCAATATATGATGGGTTGTTTCACATATCAAATGTCAATCCACTTGACATTTAATTTTGATGATTCTAAAATAGGAAAGTCATCTTTATATTGCTGAACTACCACACCCTAGCTTCCCCATCATTACCCATGTTTCTTAGGAATTGTGGGAGAAGCAGTACATCTACAACAGAACAGTTGAAATGTCATACGCTGCCTACTCCCGTGATAATTCACACCCCTTGCGTTATACAAACAGATTTTTCAGGATCTTGTAATATATTTGCATAACATTTAAATAAATAATGTTGGTATTGTGGTGAAATACAGGTTGTCTTAAAAAAAAACTTAATCTTTTAAATGTGTTTTTTACTTCTATTTTTATTATTACTTCATAATCCAATTCACTAACTTATGACTATAAAAATGAAACTTGTATCTTTAACATTATGGCATATTTTCCAAAAATGCTGTACACTTAGCTTAGGGTTTTTCCTAGGTAAATCAACCTATTGAATATTCATGTTTTATATTTAGGTCCCACCTTTTATCCAGGAGTTACACAACACTCACTCCTCCAATTTTTCCTAAAGACAACAACCTGGTGAGGTTGGGTAGGCTGAGAGAGAAAAAGTGCCCCAAATCACCCAGTGAGCTTTTGTGGTAATGGGTGAATTTGAACCTGAGTCTCCTGTAAATACTGTAATTGCCACATGATACTATTTAAAATATAATTACTGTACTATCTAATGCAGTATTGTCCAAACTTGGCCACTTTAAGATGAGTGGACTTCAACTCCCAGAATTCCCCAGCCAGCCATGAGTTGAAGTCCACTCATCTTAAAGTGGCCAAGTTTGGACAACACTGATCTAATGGCATTACACAAGATGATATTTAAAAGGTCAGGATTTGATACATGCTTTGCTCTTAAGTTTAATATTAGACCCTCCAACAATTTCAGATTAAACATGTTTCTTTTCACTACTGTTTCAGATATTCAGTGATCTCCTTGCTTAGAAAACAGAACACAGTAGTGCTGAGCAAATTCTCCAAAGGAGGAGCTTCATAATGTGCCGAAACATCTCTCTCTGATGTTTCACATCCCGCACAGATACATGCTTTTCCCAGTGAAATAGTTATGCGCCAGATGTATGCCAAGACAGTGGGGAACTATGTATCAAGCAGTCACATGAGCCTGGAAAAGGAAGTGGCTATGAAAACCACACTGGAGCTGCTCTTTCAAAGATCTGAGCAGAAAGCCACAGAAAGTACTGATATATTTCTCCAGTCAGCAAATACGAATGGGAGACAATCCTTTAGATATGGACCAGTCCCACTTAATAATCTAATAGATTTATTGGATGTAACTCAAACAGTAATTATGTGCCTTAATTGCAGCACCAGCTAACATGAAAAACTTGGATATATCAACCACCCAGCACAGACAAGTTCCCTAACCAATCCTATGCAATTCATTTAAACACTGTTTAAATGATTACATTGGTGAAATAAAACATGTGTTTAAAGCTGATGCCCTTAAATAACAAGAATGCGTAACTTAATGCTTTACTTTGGTTAAATGCAAAGTAAACACAAACGCTTTAATTGTTTTTACATTGTTCAAATCCTCTGAAAGGTGTTTGCAGCACGTGGAACCACGTATAGACCTGTATATGGAAAAAGCAATTGCCCCTTTTTCCAACTTTGCACAGTTGTTTCTGTGCACAGCAGCTTGCACAGCTTTGCTAGAAAAAAAGTGATGCATCTTTTTTTTGAATATTTTTTTCTTAATCTGAACAGCCATCCTTCTTATGCATTCTCATATACTATTAAACACCTCTTTTGAAGGATCTGCACAGCCCTAAAATTTATTTAACTGTCCCTTTATAAGTATTATTAAGCATTACACAGATATCAACAATGATTGTTCTCCTTACTACAGAGTTAATTACTGTAAAGTGCTAGAAATATATGAAAGGAAAAAAAACTTTCAGTTTTCCCCTTTCTTACAATAAAATACACCAACTCTCAACATTTCTTCCATTTTTATTGCACTTGCTATTAATCTCAAATCTTTCTCACACCTACCAGATATAACGGTAGTAATTTGCCAATGACTAGCCAAAAGGCAAGAGACACCTGAGTAATTAAGTGAAACAATACATTCCTGATAATAATGACAGATTATACCGATCAAAACTGTTCTATTATCAAAGCTGCAGGAAATCTGTGTGTGGGAGAATTCACTAAGAAACGGAAAGCAGTTTCCCCCAGTCACATCTACAAATCGGCTTTCTTAGTGCTGGAAGAGTCTACAGTAAATTCAGAAGATACAATTTCTGGCCACCACCAACAAATGCATATTGATGGCAGAAGAGGGAAACACATGGCTTTAGAAGCTCTGAAGCTCTTTTAAAAGCTGGCATGGGGTCTTGAATTACTTCACACTCCAGATCCTGTTCTGTCCCTGAAAGTTGGCGTTTTAGAAGGTACCGTACGGCTCCTCTCCCCACTTGCGGTTTCTCAAGACATCCTTGTACTCTGACAATCCTAAACTTCCCCTTTGGTCACATAACGCTGCCCAGCTTATCCCAGCCCATGACTGAAACACCTTTAAGTTGTCAATACTGTATGTGTACAAGTGGTATATCCCCTTTAAATCAACACTATCCCACTCTTGCTTCACAATCTGGAATGCTTTGGTATCCCTTCTCCTACAGGCCAGATCAGGTGGCTTGTTATGGGGGCGATCAGAAGTTTATTTTCAGATTTGTTCACTAGCCATACTCCACTGCAACCATTTCTCTTCTAGCAACTGCCCACCCAATTAGTACTTTGCCTCCTGAATTCTGTTCAGGTCCCCTCTCCTCTCCTAATTTTGAAAGCACCTTTTCCAGGCTGCTTGAAGGCACAGAAGAGAAGAGCAGATCTCCACTACTTTATTTGGCAAAGAAGAGGCATATCTGTACAATCCTGCTTTAATGCTATTCTGAAACAACTACATTTCCACTATTTTATCTGGGGAAGTGGGGGTGTATTAGTGCCAATCCACTTAAAACAATATTCTGAAATAGTGACAGACTGATTTTTCTCATGTACTATCCAGAAAATAAAAAGTTATATCTGAACTTGCTTTTGTTGTTTATTTGCCTGTCTTCCAAAATTAGTTAGTTTCAATTAACTTCCTTCCTCTTGAAATAAGAGATTGGTTGGCCAGTAGCTAGTCAATTTTGGTTCTACCGTTTCAGTTTTTCCAGATTCAGAACCTATGTGCTTGTCCAATTGTGACAGTGTCTGCTTCCCTTCTCTCTGGGGTTATCTCTGCCCGGATATCTACATGTATATTGCTTTATTTCACATTATTTTAACTTGAGAGATGCCCAAATGGTATGTGGGAAGACAGGTACACAAACCTGTTCAGAAAATTTCAGCCAGGGTCCAGAAGTCAGTTTCTTCCTGCTGATCAGGGACATGTTGAAAGGGGTTAACAGCAAAGTCGGACTGACAAACCAGGATCCCATCATTTGACGGTAACTCAGAGCAGGGGCAATGGAGACAAGATATGCTGGCATTGTTCAGTGCCAGCTCAAGGATCAGTGGGTAGCATTTTAACTCAACAGTGTAGTGAGGCTCATTATACTGTAATATGATGACACTCCCTTTTTGTCATCACTTTTTCACTTGAATTCCCAAAAGGAACAGAAATTCCATCTAATTTATACTATTAATTGTGCATTCAGGATAGGGATATTAACCAACCTGACACAAAATGACTTCTGTTTGTATACTTGGGAGTTTTTTAAAAGACAAAATAAAAAATCACTTCAATTCCATCCGTAAAATTGAATAGTGAGTTTAATTAACATATGATTAATCTGCTTATAATACAAAGTAAGACAACAGTTAAAACAATTAGCTTAATCTGACTTTAAAAATCACAGAGACAAAAGTAAAACAAAAAACCCTTATTAGTTCAAGTTTTAAAACTTCTTTGGAATAAGAACTGTACTTACTTAATCACTGTACCAAACTGCTATTCTCAATATATGTTAAATGCAAATTCAGTTTTGGCAATTTTTGCTGACTCTTTGAGATGTTGCTATTGTTGCAACATTTTTGTCTCATGCACAATATTAAACAGGTAGAACCTGTCTAATACAACCCTAAAATTAGCTTTGAAGAATGCTAAAATATAAAATCAAAATATACATTCACACATACACCACTTATTTAAAAACTTAGTTCTGATGTCCAACTTTTCATCTTTTGTTACAAAAAAGTAATCATATGACAAAAGTCAAGAGGAAAATCTAAATTAAAACTGTGACTAGAAAAGAATATTTCAGCATGAAGGGGAGGGAGAGATTGTGTATTTGGACTCTCATCTGTGGGGGTGGTTCAGGACTCAATGCTCATTCCTCTCCTGTTTAACATTTATATGAAACCACCAGAAGATGTCAGCTGTTTGGGGTCCAGTATTATCAATATGTGTATGATACCAGTTGTACATCTCGACCCTGGGCAGGCCAAGTGATACTGTCAATGTCCTGTCCCAGTATCTGTAGGCTGTATGGGTCTGGATGGAGATCAGAGTCAGGCTTAATCCTGTGAAGACCAACTGGCTCTGGATTTTAGCCTCCCTCCCCCAGATCTGGGGATTTTCCATCTTAAGTCTTAGATGGGGTTGCATTCTTGCACCCAAGACCAGTGCATCATCTGGGGGAGCAGGTTAGACTCACTGCTCCTATTCAAAGAGCAGGGGGCATTGATGGCCAAGAGTATCTTTGCCCAGCTACATTTGGTGTGCCAGTTGCACCCATTTTTAGACTGGGAGGCCTCCAGAAGGTTGTTCATGCCCTAGTCACCTCACAGTTGGACTAATGCAATGTTCTCTACATGGGGGTGCATCTGAAGGCCATTCATACGCCACAGCTGATCCAGAATGCTGCAGTACGGACAGTGTTGAACATGCCTCAGTATGCCCATATGACACCACTGCTCCATGAGCTGCACTTGTTGTCAGTGAGCTTCTGGATGCAATTCATGGTACTGGCTATCACCTAGAAAGCCCCTCATGGGATAGGGCCAGGTTATCTGAGGAACTTATCTCTCATGGTTTCTACCCATCTGGTAAGATTGGGTAGAGTTGGGGTGCTTCCGATCCCCTTGATTAAGCAATGACATCTATGAGGACCTACAAAGCATGCCTCTTCTGTTGTGGCACCTTTTCTGGAATATCACCCCACCCCCCGATCCATTTAGCTTCCATCCTGATGATGTTCTACAAACCATTCCCATTCCCATCTTAACCACCCACCCCCATCCCCCTCAAGGTTGTACAGCCCAAATCCAGCTATTTTGCTATCAAATTTCAGCAGCATGATCTCCAAGTAGAAATGGAATGCTGTATGTGTCATATGGAGGCCACAGGTGGTTTGCAACCACCCCAATGGGCCATAAAAGAATATCCAGAAATATTCTGAATGAGTCTTGAAGAAAAGTTTACACACATACGACACAAATTATGTCTGAGTTGGGCTGTTATAAACAAAGCACTTTTCCGTTGGGTAAGAAATAATCCTTTTATGGGTGGATGATGTTTTCCACTAGTGAAAGTAGCCATACAGATCACGCCAAAGTCCATGCATTTGAAAGTACATATATTGTTGTGGCTTGCAAAACTATTTATTTGAAATGTTGGCAATGTACAACATTTGAATCAGAGTTCATTATTCATAAAGTAGATCTATAGAAATCAGTGGGACCTTAGCTTTGCATAACTAATAAGCCTCACTGATTTCCAATGGGCCTTCTCTAAAAATGATTGTCTGGATGCAACTCACAGCAAGTATAAAATACATCTGAAATAAAGTATTAGATACATAAATATATTAATATTGCCAAGTGGGACCATAAAAAGGAACATAATTACTGAACTTAATAACTGCATCAGAAATAGGAAATTTCAAGCACTCGTGCAAACTGTTGCATGCAGAAAACGTGCAAGCCCATTACCTGCCTCCCCTTTCCACTTCTGAGAAGAAAAACAGACAGGTAAGACCATCTTCCTCCCAATTTCCATTGCAAAGAAATAAGAATTAACTGATGGAGGGCTTTCTACATTCCTATCAGAATTCAGTTAAGATTATAAATCGCTTTGAAGCACTGTATGCATATTTTGTTGAACAGAATATGATAATGTAGCGATAACACCCCTGAATCAACCAAACCAAATAAATCTAAAGGCAGGGAAGATAATTGTAAAAGGAATCATTTGAGGTTATTTTATTCCAACCTGTTTAAGAGATGGTGAAGTGTCCAATTTTCACAACAATACCAAAAGAACAGGAATAATTTTGTTTTGCACAATCACCTAAATTGAGAGCTGCACCATTCAGGAGTATTATTGTGACAGATCCTTTTATTTTATTTATTTCTTATATTTCTAACCTACCTTTTAGGATCACCATAAACTACTTTATAAAACTCTAAAACAACATAAAAACACAATACATAAACTCCCCCCCGCCCAAATATTCAGCATCTCTGAAGATGCTCTGCTTTCAAAACTCATCACGAATTTTCAGAAAGTGTCATGGTGTACTTTCTACCCCACATGTTATGATGGAATGCCAATTTATAACATGGTATCGCTTCTTCTTCTTTTTTTTTCCAGACAGTTGAGAGCATTTCCAAGAAAAGAACTGGTGCCCACCATCAAAGATTATCTATATATCAGATATGGCTCAGACACATTCTATAGAAATTAAGAGGGTAAGCAGTAAGGGCAACCCTTTATCCCTGGATAACTGAAAATAATTAATTTTAAAATAAAATAAACAATGGGTACCCACAGAGCCCTTTGTAGTTGCAATGAGAGACAGCTATACATATCACATTGGTGGCAATCCCTGCCCTAGGAAGTACAGTGGTACCTCGCATTACGAATTTAATCCGTTCTGTGACTCTGATCGCAACTCGATCTGGTCGCACCGTGAGGCAAATTTCCCCATAAGGTTCAATGTAAATACGGCTAATCCGCCCTCTGAATTTGGTCGCGCCGCGAGGCAAATTTCCCCATAAGGTTCAATGTAAATACATACGGCTCTGCATTTTCTTTGGAGCCATGCTGACAAGCACACCAAAAACCTTCCAAATGCCACAAAACACACAAGCCTCACCGAACATCTCCTTGCTACCGCGATCTCGCCCACGGGAAGCCGCGACCACGTGGCAGCAGGGCAAATGGCCGCGGATCCGGTTCGTAGCGCGGGGCGGAGGTCGCACGGCGAGGTAAATTTTTGGGGCTGGAGCTGATTGTATCGCGAAAAATTCGTAAGGAGGGGTGTTCGTAACCTGAGGTACCACTGTATGTTAGGATAATTTCCAAGGGAAGCAGTATTATAATGGGGGTTGGGGAAAGAGAGACAGAGAGACACCTCCTAATGACTAGTTTAATCAGAGAGGTAGGAGCCCAAGTGAAACTTTCTTAGAAATATATTTCATTAAGCTTTCCTCTACAGTTAATTTAAGGAGTGATGGCTGTGCAGTAGTTGAAAAGTATCTGCTAATATATCTAGTTGCAATTCTGACGAAACACTTGCACTGTGCTCACAATGCAATTAATCTATAATTCTCCACCAAGTCTGAAAGATCTTGAACATACTCACAATAAAACCCTAACACACTCAAAAGGTCCCACTGAAATTCTGTCCTCAAAAACTATTGTAACTGTCTGGTATGATCATACACTCTAAATTACACAAGCTCCTGTCCAATTATTAAAAAATTACAACATAGTAATATTCAACACAGAATGCTTCTCCCATCATGTCATTAACAAAGCTACAGCTATTTAATGTCCATCTTCCTTCTGACATAGTCACTATAGAAACTCAACCTGTGTCATGACTAATATTATGGGAACATCAATAGGTCCCCAGCAGTTGCATTAACAAAATTGATTAAAGAAAGAGACATTTATCAAGTTCAATTATTTATGGAATGTTTCATTACTTACATTATTGTTGCGTGTCTCGACAGCTGGAAATTTTCTGACTATGAATTTAACAGCTGATTCCAGATTTTTATCAATAAGATATGAAGGTTTAGCTTTTGGGTCTCCACAAGCCTATGGGAGAAAATAAAAACAAGAAACTAAAGATATATTTTTTTCACCAAACCTGTTATTGTAAATAATCTGCAATCAAGAAATAGGAATATCTCTTTGGCTTCATAGTGAAGTGAAAAAAAAATGAATGGGGCTTGTCACAGCTGGACAATGCAATGAGACACAGTACAGAAATGTTCTTCTACTGGAAAAAAAATGTGTGGACATTTCAAAGCAGTTAGTGCAGGACAGTAGTGAAAGGAAAAAGCAACCTTAAAAAGAAACATATTTTCCTTCTATCAGAGTGTGAGGTAGGTTTATCTTTAATTGCCACCCTGAATTAGTGAAGCTAAACAACTGGCAGAAAACAGTGCTGGGCTTATTACATTTTTAATGTATCATTTGAATCAAAGAAACAAACAGCTTAAAGTTAGCATTGGCCTGTCTGTGATTTCTTTTTGAACAATCAGCGTTAGCATGCATTTAAAGATAAATGAAAGCAAAAGTCCTAATGAACTATTTAAACTATGTTTATCAAGGTTACCTTTAGGCACAACGTTTGCACCCATAGGAACATTCAGTATGTTCTGACCTACAAACACACCACAAGCCCCACAGAATTATGTCTATCATAGAAATCAAGTATTTAATTGGGCCGGGGATGTAGTCACACTACTCCACAATGTACTGATGTCAGTGTGGTGGGTGGTAGGAACAGTTCCCAATTTGACTAGTATTGACAACCTGGTTCCAGCCTAAAGAGCTATACATTAATTTGGGTAACCTTAATTTTATCTAAGATTTCAATCATCTCAAATTTGTTAACATATTACTGTTTAAATTGGTTCTTATGGGATTTTGTGATGATCCAGCTGGCCAGCTCTTTGCATATTGATAACAATAATATTATTATCCTCAACTGCTAAGGTAAAGCTTTTCTTAAGTGCAATGCTCTAGTTTAAAATGAAGTCAAGTTGGGAAAGAAAATGGAGCAGTGGTAGACACTAAAACTATGCCCAATTAGCAAACCCAAATTATCTACTATGAAGAAAATTGTGCAGTAATTGTTTTGGTGCTAATACCTTTTCTTCAACACAAAATTCTCATGTAATCTGTGGCTCATGCAAACTGTAACATGCTGTGTGCTTCTATACAATATAGTGAAAAGCCAGGATGGCAACTCATTATTATTATTACTATTACTATTATTATTATTTACAGTTGTGAATAACAGAGAGAGAAATCATGGAAATATGAGGCTGATCTGAAAGCGGGCAGAGGGAAGGTGAAAAAGCTTTGCAAACCTTCCATACTTGTCCTTGCTGGGGAAGCATTGTAACAAAACAAAACAAAACAACAAAACAAAAAAAGAGAAGATTACACATAAACAAAAGTTTCTTGAATTCCCACAAGCATCATGTTCAGGAATACAACCTAAAACTATTAACAGAGTTAAAGCTAAATATTGCTATTTACAATCAACATTCTAACTATCTCCATTTACATATACGTTACTTAAAAGGTGTGAATCATAATTTTCAGTACAAACATGTCTCATGTCACCTCCCAAAGTAATCATTCTGAGGGACAAGAAAAGGGAATTAACAAATTGACAGCACAGGGAACTTTCAGGAAGTAGAACTGTTAGTGAAAATGTTACATACCTGAAATAGAAACGAGAGCCAAGAATGGGGGAAAAAAAGATCCCAGTCATTACAGCAGACCTAATGCTAATTGAATATAATTTGCCATAAGAGCTTCATGAAGATATTCATTATCACCAAGATCTTCTCTAAACAGCTAGTCAATATGTCTGTTTCATATGCAGAAGAAAAATGCTGCCTATTTTTAAATCAACTAGTCTTACATAAAAGTACTTTTAAAAAAAACTGAAAATAGTTTTTTTAATTTAACACAACTTCCAAAATTTCCCCAGCTGGATGGGAATTCTGGTAGGAACAATATATCTGGAGGGCACCAAAGAAGCCTAGTCTAATTCTTACTTAAACAGTCCCTCAAAAAAGTCCCTCAAAAATGTCTAGTATCTCTAGACACCAACGTCCGTCACACTCACACACAAATTAAGTGCCTGCATTTAGACATGGAAAATCTGCAGAATTAGTAGAAGTAACACATTCTATGCTGCACAATTACCTGCAAATAACTTCTGAGTTATTTCACACAATTTAATAACAAACACATTCCAGAGCAGAATTTTTATCTTGAATAATCTTATTACAGATCTTTAAGTCTTTTAAGGCTAATGTATGTCTTTCCTTCTATTTAAATGTTCTAAAACAGCAAAATAAGTCAAACATTCAACATTGTTTCCTTTTGTGTTAGACTTTCAAACAGAACCACTTTGAAACTGAAGATTTTTCTGAAAATTGTGAATCTGAGTGCTAGCAAATAATTACTTTATTACTGAACAGATTTCTGGAAAAATGGCAAAGGAGATCTTGAACTGAGCCCCAAATTCTACATCCAGGTTTGTTTTATTCCTTGAGTAACAATGTATCTTCTATTTCTAGATGCTCCCTAGCCGTCACTGAGAGCAGCTTAAGTCCCAAGTAGTTCAAATGTTCACAACAAGCGTGTACAGTTCATCTTCTGCCAAGATGAAATCAATTGCGAGTGCTAGGAAAAAGGTCAAATTCAGAAAGTCCTTATATGAGAAAGGCTACCAAATCAGGCAACGGGTTCCAAATCTATTCGTTTATCTGATTTTATACCTTCAATGTATGTTCCCTGTCCATGAAAAACTAAGATAATGTAAGGTGATTTTGAGCCAAGCCAAGCCCTGATGATTTCACAGCGAAGTCCATGTAATTTTCTTGCAGCAACCTGTACTAAAGTTTTTAAAGTAGTGCTTTAGAGTTGCTGCTGTCCTTAGCATTTGTCTCACTTAGTGGCAAGAACCACTTGTTTTTGCACTGTGCTTATCTAGTTCACACCGCAAAGCAATCAATTTAAAAAGCTATTAATTGGCTACCTGCCCAGCATCATGAATTTAAGATGGGCAGCCCAAAAAATTGAATAAATAAATACATTTCTGACGTGATGACTGGCTTTTACTGCTGGCTAGCCTGATGCCTGTTAAAGTGGTACTATACAGTGTCTAAAAATGTGAACAGAATTGTTTACATTACCACCCCAGATACAGGCAGTAGTAATCCATTTCCATACTGTTGGCAAGGAAATGAAATAGGCTATTCCCTGACGTCATCAGGACACAAGTTTGACTCAGAGGATCCTTTATTCTTATCTTTTACTTCCTGAGTCATATTAAAAAGACAGTCAAAAGATGACAAGAATATCCCTTCCTGAAAGCACGCTGGCTCCAATGGGTCCTTGAATAAATAGCTCCCTAGCTCAAAAGATCCCAAATCTTACTTTCCTTCTCATATACCTCTATTTAAAATTACAATAATACTGGAAATAACTATGATTTCTGTAAATCTATTCAAGAAAAGGGAATATGAGAAAGCCAAAATGTCACATGTATACTTATAAAAAAATTCAGAATATGAAATGAAAATATCTAAAGTGAAAATATTGTACTTTTAGAATATGCATTTCCAGTTGACGTTGTTAGACCTTATGACTCAAATATATAACTACGATTTTGAATTCAAATAAATTCTAAGGCACACGTTGCAAAGCATCTTTAATGACATATGCAAAAATATTAAGCTTAAGGAGAAGACAACTGCAATTCAACATAACGCTCATTACATTCAAAAGGTATATATCCAGACAGATAACTGGAAAGTTGTATTCCATCACATCAGGCCACCAACCCATCTAAATAATCCAGAGGATTATCAACTCTAACAGTAGTTTTGTTTTTCATCTGAAAACATTTTAATGAAAAGTACCAGAGATTAAACCAAAGACCTTCTTATATGAAGCATATTGTACAACACTGAATTCCTTTCTTTTTATATAAATAAATTATGACAGTGATATGTAATTACCAATTATATTGAAAGCCCAGTAACTACTGCTTCTATTAATCTTATTGCCAAGAAAAAAAATAAATATGAACCTACATAGAAATAGTAACATGTAAATGTAAACATTGCTGCACTGACCTTTTATATCTAATCACATCACCATAAAAACCAGATATTCTGCACTAGAATAGTCAGATTGGTCCATACCATTTGTGTTCATTCACAAATCCTACATCTATGTTTTTTTTTTAAAAAAACTGCATTATGATACATTTAGCCATAATACATTTTATATACATTTTATTTTAATATATATGTGTTCATATCCATCTTGAACTGAGAATGTTACTGTAAGATTTGAAGTATGAAAAGTGATACAGTAACCGATTTTCATATTATTTTAATAAGCATGTATCAAGAAGTTCTTAAAAATTATTATTTGCATTGCCATCAGAAAAAAGAAACAAACATTTTGATTTTTGAGGAAGGCAAACAAAAGTTTAAATATGCATATCAAAATTCAGATTAGTCTCTTCCTCAAATCTACAGAAATGTTAATATACTATTAGAAAACTGGAATAATTCTTCAACACATATATAATCTGGCAACATTAAAAAGGATGTGAAATATTGATGCAAAGAATCTAATTAGTATAAAATTTAGTATCAGAAATATTTTATTGTTCTAGATTCCCTGAAAATGCTTCTGTAACCAGGAATAAACTGACATGTGCAGGCAACTATAATCATTACTTTAAAAATTATAAATGATATCAATTAAGAAATACCTTATGCCAAAAATATGCATAGTTATGTTAGGCAATATGTATACTGAATTTAACAGGATAATTCTAAATTTTAAAACTACACTGAATTAAGAAGTCAGGATAAAAACTAACAACTATAAGCTGTTAAGAAAGTGTACAATTTTGCAGGTTTTATTCATACTGTAAAAATATGTTGCAATTATTCCTGTTTAATCTGGATTAATCTATGATTTTGCACTGATCTTTTTCTTTTATTTATAAAATCATTTTTGGATTGAATTTCATCCTCAGGAGGACTGAGAAGTTTAGGATTTAAATCTAAAATATGTACCTGGATAACACCTGTTAGAACCAACCAAATTTTTACAGAAAAGTGTACAACTTTTCAAATTCTCCAAAACTCCAACTTGCCTGATTAACAATGCATGAGGATTCAAAAGCTTGCACTGCCCACTGTAGCATTTCAGATTAACATAATGAAGGCATAACCTAGTTGGGGATTTTGGATTAAAAAAAAAAATCAACTGGGATTTTAAAAAGTATTTCTAACTGCAGGATTAAATCGCAGAAAAAAGTTATTCTGAAATAATTCTGCCACATTCCAGAATATCATATATCTACCTACCATAGTTCTATTTGAACTGTTGACTTCCTTCTTCCAACCACAGATTATACACCACGTGACAAACCACTTCTGAAATTCAGGACAGTTTCAAAGTATGTTTGTGGTAAGGCATGAGGTTCCGCTGTGGTTTAAAATAATCAAAATCAAGAAGCTTCAGATATTCAGCTCCCAGTCACATCTTAAACAGCTCTTGGGAGGCTGATGCTAGTGACAAAACTATTTGCAGAAAAAGCTTATAGTTTAGAAGGCAACAGCAATGACTATCATGTCATTTTGGATGCAAAGAAACCTTTTAATTAGCAACTCAGGGTACAGCATTTAAAAAGAATCTGTATTGCAAAGACAAATTGCCTTTTCTAGTAAAGTCTGAATCCTTACTATTCTGGAACCCAATGCATTTCATTCTGCTAGGGTAAACAATTACTGGATTTCCTTAGTTCATACAATCAGACAAGAACGAAAGAACATAAAAACCACAGGAGTGCCTTCTAATAAAGATTTCACATTATCTGCATCCCAGGCAGATAGGTACACACGGCTCTTTTACAAATACTGCTATAACTTTTAAAGCTTCAGTCAGTGTTTTGAATCTAAAAGACAATTGATCCTAACATATTTCAGAAATTGCAACATCAACCCCTAACCATTATTCACCAGCTTTTCCAAAACCTTTCCTGAATTCAGAAGAAGAAAACCTTAATCCAGGACAGCAATAATACTGATATTCCAGTATTCTAGCATCTACTAAACTAAGTTACTGCAGCTTTCAACGAGTGTTTAAACCAGCACATATTTTTGCATATTGGCCAAATTCGCGCATTGCGCTAAGCCATAATGTGCTTTGTTTGGTTTTGTCTTAGCATGTTGTTATGAATTTAGTCATTATGGCTTGCAAACCATGGATTCTCAGTGAATATATGCACAATGATAGCTCATTAAACAAGTCATGAGTTGGCACAATCCACCACAAGCAATATTGGATTATATTTTAGACTGCAAACCTAAGGCGTCTAAAGCAAGTCCAACCAAAGTCTCTGAGAGATCTACAAACAAAAGTCTATTAACTTATAATAGCTCCCTATAACAAAGCTTTCAGAAATAAACAAATTTATACTACTGTAATAGCCTAGAGAAAAGGTCCCCTTCAGGTAGAAGCAACACATACAGTATTGCTGGACCCAAGAATGATACTTTACTGAGACAGATGAACATGGAGAATGATACTGCTGAAAACACCTACCTCTAGGCTTGTCAAATCATTTCACATATACACACATATTCAGATTCTACCTGGGTTCTATATTAAAATTTAAGGGGACCTATGGTACTGCCAATTTCATATTTTAATTTACATATAGACAGTGCACTAGACTAGACAATATCATTTGTAAAAAGTCCCATTAGTAATTCTATGCTTCCCATCTATGATTGTTATTACTATTAAAAACTTAGCAACAGTTAGCAAAATTAATGAAATAAAAGTAGTTAGAATTATGGATTGCATGGGACAAAAAGTAGCATTCATACAATTGATCTCATTTATATATAATCCTAAATCAGACTTTTAAAACATTTCTTGAATATAACACAGCAGCCTGGCTCACCTATAATGCTAAGGCATAATGTGTGGGTTCACACATCATACTAATACAAAAAACAAACCACATTTATAATTTACTATTATGCATGTTATTTAAAACTTAAACCACAATTTATGAATCCAGAGAATCATACTTCTCCTGCTGCATACCAGTTGGAGTATTATTCTGAGGCAGGAAATCCAATATCAATTAACAAATCAGGAAAGCCTGGGTGCCTTGGTTCAGATGTTCTTGAGAATTTTGGCTTAATGCAAGTTAAAATCATCATTCTCAAGACATCAGAGGTGAGGATATAAAACACACACCTATAGTTTGATAAACTGACATATGAAGCCTGAGCTAATAATCTAAATGCAACCACAGCATTGCTCATCTTTCAGATAAAAATAATGTAAAGGCAGTAACAACCTTCTTCTTCTACAAAATAAGAAAGCACACAGTAAAGTTCTTCCAGTAATTTAATAATTTATTCAAATATTCTAAACCAGAAATGGAGAAGCAGATCTGCAAGCTGAACCTCAATCACCAACATTTAGCACTCCTCCCCATCCCAAGCATTTTCCTACTTAGCTGGTGTTTCAAGATGCTAGTAAACTTTTAAGTAACGCTGGTATGTCTTTGCCCTATCTGTCCTCTTCCCAAATGAGGGGCAACTAAAACCAGTTCTGCCTGGTTCCTGGGTGCTCAGAAAAAGCTGTTCTCCAGAGCCACAGGACCATTGTAACTGGGGCTTCAGGAAGTGCAGGAACTGGCCCTCTCCACTGTCATCATTCAGTCTCAGAGGAGGACCTGGGAAACAATCTGACTTGTTGGGTCATGTCCTGTTTCCTACCATTTACCAAAATTTCCTAAATAGCTGTACTTCATTTTTTCTTTAACAAAATATTTTAAAGTATCTTTCTGCTTCTAACAGAGTGCCAACAGAAAAGAAAGGTTGCTTCCTCAGCTCTTGTACTGTCCCTGGAAATAGGCACGCGTAGAGAGGACACTAGATTTAAAGACTGAGGACTTCAGCTACTTTTGAGTTAACCTAGCAACTTGTAGCAAAATAGGGAAGAAGAGGGAGAAAAATGATGCCTATATTGCCCACGGAAATACTATTCCAGCCATTTTCCAAATTTAATCAGAGAAGTTACACTTTCTGGTAAAATTAATTTGGCTTCAAAAGGCTTAACTTCAATAGGGATGGGCCAGCTGTTACCACTGATAGTTTCTACTTCTGCTTTTCTATTTAAAACAGCCAATTCATCTAACCACAATACCATCTATTGCCTGGCAAACTTTCATAATCCTACAAAACAAAAAATCAGCCTGAATATCATGAGAAGCAAGAATTGTGGTTCTTTGGAATCTTACAAGCATGCTGGTGCTCTTACTTTGCTCCTGCGGTCTACTAGAAAGTCTCTTGTTTTACATCAAAGCCCAAATCTATGACTTGTTACCCTCCTGAAAAGCCAGAGTCTGAAGCCAAGAACAAATCCTGGTTTTAGATTCTGGGTTTATCAGAAAAGTAAATGACAGGGATCCCAGTTTGGAAGCCTCATTAATCCATAGACGGTTTCCCGGTTTTGTTACCTCTCTTACTGGTTGTAAGAAGAAAGCAAAAATGAATCAGGCAGCATGCATTAGACTTGTTTATTCCTGATAAGTGGCAGAGGACTGACATGTCAAAAGATGACACTAAGAGAAGAAAACTTATGTGAGAACAAGATCCCTTGAAAACTACAAGACTCCTTTCATGTGCAGATATTTTCCTGAATAAAGGATTCACAACAGAATGAAAAATAGCAGCCTGCACTATTCAGAATCTCATCCATTCTGCTCTACCAGATCACATCAGCCAAAACCAATGAAAACAGCTGTAACTAGCTGCCACCTGTTGATCCCAAATCCAGTAACTTTCCTTGCAACCAATATTGATTCAAAAGAAAGTTCATTTATTGAGAATAAGTGTACAGATCCAAAGCATTGCTAAGACTGAGCAAAAGCACGCCAAAAGCTGTTTTCTTACTTTCTCCCCCCCTACATCGCCCTTAGTTCTTGGTCTTCTGATTCCCTTGCTGGTATGTCCTTGAGCATGCCAGAGCCTGTGATAAGGAGCCATCTGCTTTAAACGAAGTTTCTCATTCCTACTCCCCCCCCTCCTTTTACAATGGTAGAACCGCAGCATGTAAAAAGCCATTTTTTTAAACTAGCCATATAATAATCTATTATGAAATCTTGTGAGGATTCTGACAACAGCTTTAATCAGTAGTTCTACAGTTACCATAGCGATGAGTACTGTATAAAATCTAGATACAAAATTGCAATTAGCATTCATGCAAAAGAAAATTGGCAGAAGGTGAATTGTGCCAAGCCCAGCTATTTATGATGTCTATGATTTTTTATTCGACAGCTGGTGAACACAACTCTCTCGACTCAAGTATGGTTGGTTAGTTTGTGGCTGAGTAATGAGAACCCTGACATTGTAATTTATGATTCAGTGTATTGTGCAAATCCAGAACATTGGATTGAATAAACCATGGTTCTGTTAACCCTGGATGCAAATGAATTGTGCAAACATTTGTAATGCTGGGGAACTGGGTTCTGTAATTTTGGTTGAAGTACCATGAAGTTATACAGGTGACCGCAGAGGGGAACAAAGGACAACACATGTCATGATGGCACTTATGTACTTCCATCAGATGTCATTATGTGACCGATTACATAATCACGTCATTTGCACAATATAATTATGCATATTTTTGCATCACTATGGTCTGTAACAGATGCCTCTGTGATGTTATTAACCAAATGTAACTGAAGTGGAATGGGAAGATATTCACTCATGTTTTGAAGTTCCTGGGAGTGATGTAACTACAAAGGATGCCATTTTTTTCTTTTCTGTTTTCAAGGAAAAAAAAAGCAGATTTTCAAACTTTAAATTTCAGTTCAAGCAGCACTTAAGAGTGATATGTTACAAAGTTTTATGAACTTGGAGATGCTATAACATTCAACCAAATCATTGTTTTGACAACTAAGGTACCTTTAATATTTGAAAGCAGCTTCACAGATATGTAAACTTAAATGGCAGGATTTCCTAGCTAAGACTCATTAGCACATTTTTTGATACCTTCCTAAAATGAAATGGATTATATTCTTCTGATCCGTCTTATGTAGACAATCCCTTCTCCCACTCCATTCATAAAGAGAACCTCTATGGTCCATAGATAGATTTTAACATATAAAGAAAGAGTGCTTGATCTGTATGTTAAACTTGTTATCTTTACTATGGCTATGGTTGACAATATAGCGAGGTATCAATCTTTGCTTTTACTTTCCTAGAAATATATCCTTTGGAATGTAGAGCTGGGCTCTTGATATCTGACTGATCTTATGATCCAGCACTGTTAACAACTATTTTACATGCCAGTAGTATTAAGTGATAATCAGGAATTAGTCAATGACCCACCAGAACACAATTTACCATTTTTCCACCCCTGCTTTTGAAGACTGGAAGTCTTGTAACTAAGCTACCATATAAATCAAGGACTCCGACAATACAAACATTTACAAGAACAACATTATGTAACACCTACAAAGCTGATACTGCATAACTGAGGGGGGGAACCACCTAACCATGAGCACAATTCTAAGCACTTCCTTATTAAAAGCAAAGGACTTTCTTCTAAGTAAATGTAAGCATCATTGGGTATACCACAGGACAAAATTTTCATAGTTAAGATACTCCAGTAGTTTTATACATATATTTTAGTATTTGCTCACATAATATAGATCCAATAGATCAAATCATAGCAAAAACCACCTGATTATTTTTCCAATTAAATTTCAATACTCTGTAGCAGAAAACTCTCAGAAGACCATCAGAGAACAGAATTACATATTGAATTTTGTAATATGTTAATGCTGCAAGTTGGTAGTCAAATATCAGCAAATTAGTATTTGAAGCACAGTCTGTCAAGAATCTCACTTTTCTTCCTTTAAGATGAGCCCACCGTGCCCCCTCCCCTTTGGCTAGCAATAAGGGGAGCAATCACAGAAAGCAGCTGCTAGTAAATCCTAAAATACAAATGTTTACTAAGTACCGAATCTACCATCTTTCCTGTGAGCATTTTATTTCAAACAATAATGACACGGGGTAACCAGCAATTAAAATAGTTTTATTACATTTGGGCAACAAGAGACCGATGAGAAAAGTGCAGGTTTTACACATCCTGTTTGAGATCCCCCTTATACAGAAACGTACACACATACGGAACACCCTCCACTGAACAGGGCTTCTGAAAACAGTGGCGAAAAGATTATCTCCCTCCAATATATCTGCATCTCTATTTCCATGGGCAAATAAATCCGGATGGTGCATCCGGCCCAGTCCCGATTTACACCCTCCCCTCCCCTTCCTCTCTACTCGCTCTTTGCGTAAAGGAAATGGGAGTTTAAAAAAAAAATTAAAAAATGGGGTTGGCTTTCCTTTGCATTCCGGGCCTCCGCCCCAGAGCAAATCAGTCCCCACACCTTGCAGGCCTTGCTGAGTAAGAAGCCGCCACAGGGTTAGGAAGAAAAGCCTGGGGAGGAGGAGGAGAAGGGGGGGGGGAGACTTCGGCCCCGGTGCTACGGCCTCTTTTCCTCCCGCGCCCCTCCGAGCAGTCGGAAAACGCTCCTCGCGCGCGGCCTACGGCTCGCATCTCCCCAAGCCAGGCCGGAAATTCCCACAGCTGGAGGAATAAACCACTGGAGCGAGTCGCTCCCCTCCAGCTGCTGGCGAGCCCCAGGCCCGCTGTCCCCGCACGGCTTCGCCCCCCCTCCCCCCCGCAGACGGGCCCGCGCACCTTCTTAATGTTGTAGAGGCGAGTCAGCATGCCGACGCCGCGGTCGTTGAGGATGGTCAGCTTCTCGGCCAGCTTCTGCTGGCTGGGCTGCAGCACCGAGCGCGACATCCTGGGAGAAGAGAGGAGAGGCGGCCGAGGCTGCGGCTGCTGCAGGGAAAGCGGCTCCGCGCTGCCCCGATGGATCCCCCTGCCACCACCAACCCCCGCCCGTGAAGCAGCCCGGGCCGCGCTCACAGCGCCTCCATCTCCCCGCACGCTCCGGCCGCCTCCGCCACCCGCGCCGTCTTCCCCACCGGCGTTCCTCCCAATCTGGGTCTTCGCTAGGCGTGGCGGCAGCAGCGGCGGCGGCGGAGGCTCTAGCCCGGCCGCTGCCCACAGAGAGGCCGGGCTCCTCCGCCCCACGTGATGCGCCTCTCTGCTGCCCCTCCAAGGTGGGAACCCGGCAGAGGAGCCTCCATTTCGTTGGCACGCGAGAAGAGGAATAAGAATAATAATTAATGATGATGATCGCCACTATATCTCAGCTGCAGAAATCCGGAGGACTAAGCGATGGCAGTAATTTTAACCCGAGGTCGGCCGGATTTTTGCAGCCCAGACTTGATCCGCCCTAGTAGTAATTCTAAACCCCCCGGCAGCCCCTCCCGAAGTTGGGAGGCGCAGCTCTCCTTTTTCGATAAATTCTCCTCTCCGTAATCGTTTCGTTTGCTAACCCTTTATTTCAACCTACCTCCATCTGGGGTTTTCCAACAGTGTTGACTGACTGCAACTCCCATAATCCCCACCCGGCAGGGGAGCGCTGTTGGCTAAGAATTATGGGAAATGTAGCCCACCGCAGTTGGAAAGGTTTCAAGTTGGGAAAGATGCTTCTCTTGATAAGAAACTTATGTCTGTACTGCACAACCACGTTAAGGTGGTAACATCTGTGAAGGCAAACCTAACCTGTTTATTAGCCGTTATAACCATCTGGGAAATTAAGAATATTGCCTTTTTCCAATAAGAGCCAGCGTAAAATAATGGTGAAGTTGGACTCACATAGAAGAAAACCAGGTTGAAATCATCACTAGGCTGTGGCACTCACTGGTTGATTGTGGATCAATCATAGGAAGCTATTGGAATAAAATAAGGGGACATCCCCTGCCATTCTACCTTGAGGTCTTAGAGGATATGTGAGGTGAAAATTCCGTAATTAATGGAAGGAAACGTCTCCCTTCACCCAGATACACTCCAGGTCTGTGCTATCTAGTGTTTAAATCTGACCATGTACGTAGTTTTGTTCTAGTCTAGAACATCTGGACTAGAACATCTAGACTTTGTTCTTTAGTCTAGAACATCTAGACTAAAGGGATCCAAAGTAGTATTTGTAGCTGCCCATATAAATTAAGTTAAATAAATAAATAAATAAATAAAATGTGAGTATGGCTCACTGTGGCACAAACATGTCCTCATAACTGTTTTTATGCAATGTCTTCATGATGTTGCCTTTACCTCATCTCCAGCCCACAGTTTTCCCTCCTATTCTGACAATTTGTGCTGTGGACAGGATCTAGCATGTCTTGTCAATCATTTGTGTGAGGACACGGTCCGGTGCTGGGATCTGACCCATTCCTGATGGCCACTTCAAGTTGCTGCGATCACAGCCTCTTTTGGAAAGAAAGGCATGTAGGGAGGGGTAAACTCGGAAGGACATGTTTACTAAAGTTGCTTCCTTACCTTGTCATGGGAAAGTAGCCAGTATTAAGCTCCCAATCCATGCAGCTCAGTTGCTCATCTTTTCCAAATGATAAGATACAGAAAAAAGGATGAAATATTCCTTCCATTGTCTTATTCCTTGATAGTCACAGAGTATGAGTTTGCTCTATATGGGCAGGTTCTCCAGATACTCATAACCTTACCTGGTGCTTCTTAAGAGAAAACCACTGACCCAGTGATCTTTTACCAAGGGCTGGATTTACACATTCAAAAATAAAAATAAATGCCTGTGGTAGCTGTGTCACATTGCAGACAGGATGGAGGAAATTCTTGCTTCCCTTAATCCCCTTTATGGCCTCATTTCATATTCATCTCCCACAAGAAGCAGGTGCCTTAGCCTCTCAGATCCAGATCCAGATGCTGGAAAGAGAGTTCACTTTAACCTATCCATCACTTCTGGTTGTAGTTGAACTGAGTAGCCTAAAGTAAGGTAAGTTAAAGATAAAATATCCTCCAAGTCAAGCTCAATTTCTGCTGACTTCATGAACACATCATTTTCTTGGCAGCAATACAGGAATGGTTTGCCACTGCCTTACAATATATATTTTTTAAAATTTTCCAGTCTCACCAATATCCCTTATAGTTCATGGTGGTCTCCCATCCAATTACTAACTAGGCCCTGCTTAGCTTTCAAACCCATACAACAACAAACATTGGGTATAAAATATTGTTTCAGTGCTTCATCTTAATCACATTTCACCACAAAATCCAGGTTCAGATACTACACTAACTGACCCAGTTTAAGCCATTTCCAATACTGGACTTCTATTCTGTTTGCTTGGCTTACTTGCAGAGTTTAGCTAGATTTCAGTGTTCTTGGTAAATAAAATCTAAGGTTGCTTTCTTCATAAATTGCAATGCAGTAATATAATCTCTTTTTGGTATGAGGTTTTCCTATTCACTCAGCTGTTCATACTCAGCAAAGTATTTTTTTTTAGTCAACTTGAAGCACTGCCAAGATATTTATGGCTTTATGACTAAATAAGAAACACTCTATTACTTGCATTCTTTCAGAAAATCTCTGGGTAAGAATTTCAAGCACCTACATGTCTTTAAGGTATTCTTATTTGTTAGTAACAAACTCCTAGTGTTTATCCTGTTTGTACAACTACCTAAGAAATTGTGCAACAATTTCTCCAGGCTTCTGAATTCTCTTACAGACGTAGATTTTCTCATAAACCACATTCC
The DNA here is from genome assembly GCA_030867105.1 of Liasis olivaceus. NCBI lineage: Eukaryota > Metazoa > Chordata > Lepidosauria > Squamata > Pythonidae > Liasis > Liasis olivaceus. The sequence continues at coordinate 152,947,310 of CM061349.1, forward strand.
TCTTGGGGATAAAATGGATATCAGACTCGGCCAGAATGGTCTTACAATTGTGTTTACATTCCTGTTTAGTAAAGATAAAGGATTTATAAACATTGTTGGCTCTTTTCCCCATAAAATAAATGAGCAGAGTTGCACTATTCACTCCTCCTTGAACATGAGTTTTGTGGGTGTGTATAGTAAGCATTCCTCCACCCCCCTCCACCCCCAAAAATTCAGGACACATTGTACATTATTGAAGCTGAAAGCTTCTTTTATAGGGAATGATGCTGGCTAAAAATTCATAGATTTAATTTTTTTTTATCCCTGTACGTTATGTCACAGAAAGCTGACAGCATCCTAAAGAAAATCTTTCTTGTCATTCAGCCACATTGTCAGGATTAGCCCAGGACACTCCAGGAGACAGTACAGATTCAATTCAGCATGGTTTATTGGCTTCAGTCCCGTTACAGACTCTTCTCAGAGTGAAAGCAATTCCCAGAGTCACCCCACAAACATCCTGCATTCCTCATGGACACATATAGGAAGCTCCTAACTCCATCCAAACATATAATTCACTATATGTTGTACAAAGTAGGTTGTGTGTGTGTGTGTGTGTGTGTGTCCCCTCTCACCCCTATGGGTCGTATGTGCTTCCTCAATCTCAGATCCTCTACAGAGGCCTGGGAGTTTGAGGGTCCTGCGCAGTTATCTGAGCTGTTCCTAGCACTGCACTCTTCTGGACAGAGAGCTCTGATGTTGTTCCTGGGATCTGCTGGAGCCACTCTCCCAGCTTAGGAGTCACAGCCCTGAGTGCTCCTACCACCACTGGGACCACTTTGGCCTTTACTTTCCACATCCTCTCTATTTCCTCCTTCAGGCCCTGGTACCTCTCCAGTTTCTCATACTCCTTCTTCCTGATGTTGCTGTCACTTGGCACTGCTACATCTATCACCACCACTCTGGGAGAAGTACTTTCTTCTTTGGGAGAAGAGGACTGGGGAACTCAAACATTTGTTCAGTATCAGAATGGCATATCTGAGCACCCATGGAATGAATGGCTAGAGATCTCAAACTTCCTCTCCCAAAAGATATCTGAGTCTAACACACCTTGGCCCTACCTCCTGCTTCTTGGAGTGGTACCTTGGTAGTTATTGCTACCAGCACCTATTTTCTAGGAGGATCCTCATCTGGCATTTTCCCCCTAATCCCAGGGGTGAGAGAAATAGGGATCTTGTATTCTATGGTCTTTGCTGGTAAGTAAAGTAAAAGGGTAAAAACTGATATAAAGGAAATAAATTCTATAGTGCAATCTCCTGGCTCTGTACTGTTGAACCAGTATGACTAGCAGAATCATATGTTTTTAAAAGGAAAAGATAGATTGTAAAAATCTCTTTTACTCTATGTGATCACATACAAAATATTCAAAGGAAATTGTTAAAAAACATACAACGCGTTGCAAAGGAGATAAAAATATAGTTAGTAATCACAATTTGTGACTTAAATTTTTTTTTCTCCCATAGAAAAAAATAGGAAAATAAAAGTTGATGTTGGCCTGCTCTTAATCTGGATGTAACTGTTATAAAGAGGCTCCAAATTGCATAAAATGCAGTTATTAAGCTTGTACAGTGAAAATAAATGGGTGGGTATTAAGTATTAGGCTTAAGCATACAAAATCAAAATAAAATTAATCTGATGCAATATTTCTAGCTAAACTTTTTTTTACCTATCCTTTCAAAGATGTTTTCCTGACACAGATTTCCCTCTGTCTCAGTTAATCATGAACTTCCCCTCTAGATCCCTGGAGATTCCAGTCAGTTAATTCTGAGGCTGCTGGGGGCGGCAGGGCTAGAAGAAACATCATTTCGTTCCTCAACCAGTTCCCAACTGCATCCTCTGTCTATTTAAAAGACCAGCACTTTTTCTCTCTCTAGGAGGAGAGGGCCAGAGGGAATCTCCTGAGCATTTGTGCTAGAAAGAGCATTTCTTCCTTTGAAGATGCAAATTCAACGTCTGTAAATGTCTATGCTGGACTGGCAAGAAAGGCTAGCAAGTACTGTGAAAGTAGACGGTCTGCTTATGACACCTACTTTACAATATAACTACTCTAGTTGGCCTTAAGAATAATATTACCTTATGGTGGCATTGGGATCACTGGAATTTGGTATCAACCGAGTTGTCACAGTAATGGATTACACATGTTGCTGAGGCAGTCTAGGATGAAGGCTGCTGTATCTCAGGGTCTAATTTTAGAGAACATACACTCACCCATCCTGGATAACTTGTTGTTTATATTACAGTAGGATAGACATTTTTAAATTTTATTTTTATCATTAGATTTTTATCTCACATTTATATTTGGTCAGCTCAGGATGGCATGATGATGGGGGCAGCTGTTCTGGATTGGGGAATGAGATCTGTGGAGAAGTAAGCCATAGGTGAATCCCCATCTTCACTGGGCCCATATTCCTCATGTTAAAGTCTATCTCTGTTGCTCTTTGTGCATTCAGTGATACAAATGCTATGCTGCACACTCTACTTTTTCACACTACAGTGTGTTTTCTCTGGCCCCCAGATCCATCTGCTCCACCTTTCACACTTGTCATTTTCTTTTTAGGCCTCTACTGGTCAGCCCTAAGCAAGTCAGCCTAGTTTCTGCTCTGCTTCTTGCCTACTGGCCCAGTCCTTGCCCTCTTTGGGGAAGGATGACTAGCCTCTCTTCCAGATAGCACTGGCTTGAGTTGTGCTTGTTCTGAGAGATGTCTGTGCTCTTTCTCTTGTTTTAATCCAGACCCCGAAGGCCTCCCAGTGTTGGACCCAAAACAGGGTTCTTGCCTGGAGACAACTGCCAATAACTTTGCCAGACACGAGAAACCCTTTAGAGCAAAATTCCTTTATTGATGCGCAGCAGTAAAGGGGATACCTCTATGAAAAGAGGCTCCCCGAACACAAAGAAATCAGGATTTTTATACATCTTGCTTCAAGGAGATAGAACATTTAGAGATTAATGATTGTTCAAGAAGTTCTTCATCACCTTAACTGGGATTTCCCTTTGATCTCTTCTGTACTGTGGACGCATCCCCATATCCTTTGTTTTCTCAGGAGATGTCAACTACAGGTGAATACATTTAATAGGTTACTAAGGTTAGATATAGGCTAACTGAGAAGGGTCAGCTATGGGTGAATACATCCTTGCCCTGAGAAGGATTATTAAGGTCAACTATAGGTTAATTGGGAAAGGTTAACTACAGGTTAAAGCTAGGCAAGGAGTTAATCCTTGCTGTCCTGCAAGAATCACAGGCACAGTACTTTTCCATTCCATGCTCCTCACCAGGAATGTATACAGTCCTGTGGACTTAGCTGATGCATGTGAATCTGGGAGACAGTCATTGGGGTTCATGCTGTATGCTGTACATAGACAGTGGTCTGTCTCCACACAGTGATTGTGATTGCTACTGGCTTGTCCCATGAGCAGCAGCTTCCTAGTCTTTCCCTTTTGTTCATGTTGCATGTTGGTTTGCATGCTTGACACAAAGTGCTGATTGAAATCATGAATGAGTCTCAGCCTAGGATTGGTGCAAAATGATTTCCCTGGTTGATGTTCCCTTGTGAGCCCTCTGAGGGCAAGCTTGGCCATCCCAATAGACACCTACTGCTGACAGGTGATAATTACCACCTGAGCTGTTGTTCCAGAACCAAGGAGAATGCAGTGTACAACTTCTACCCTTTACATGCCCAGAATTCTTGGCTGCCTGGCACATCTCAGAGATCTAGAAGGCTTGCAGATGATCCTGCATGGTCATTTCTCATTTCTCTGATGAACATTGCAGTGCACTCATGCTGGAGTAAGCTCATGCAGAAGGTCCTGCTGATTCCTCTCTGACTATAGTACTCTCAACCATGCATTCTGTGTGAGGCAGTTATTCATATTCCAAGATTTGTGTTAGGAAAAGATAGAAAATACCATTTAATACCAGAACAATCAATGTTAGGTTTCTTGTGCAGCAGATCAGGTAGGAGATGGAGATGACATCATGAGGACATGTTCCTTAAAAATTATTATTGAGGTGTCTTTATGTAAGCAGGATTGAGGAAAAGCTGGTAGTTATGTTTTCTCCCAATGATAATCATGTTATATATTTGATATGCATATCTTCCAATGTATACATTTTAAAAATGCATATGTGTTCTTTCCCAGTGGAATGTGTGAATAAATATTTCCAGGACCAGCAAGACCTGAAGAACATACCAGACTGGTTGGTTCCTGGTTCCAAGGGGAATTAATTTAACTTACAGAAACAGAGAATTGGGGTTTTGCTTTCCCCAACAAATACCATGGTGGTTGTCTTGCTGATGCACACATTTTTAAAAAAAAATAGCAATATCACTACTACCGTTCACAATATTAGCCAAGTGTCCTGGGGTACCAATATGGGGACATACGATGCTGAAAAGTAGTCTCTCTAGATAAGGGAAAAAGAAGAGGATAGAATCCCTTCCCATTGGCAGTCCCCCTTTTCTTTTAGGATGAAATAAAACATCAACAAGGATCACATCCAGAAACCACAAGTCTGACCTACAGTCAAAAGCATATTTCCTACAAACAGAATAGAGGACTGGCTATTATGCCCTCCCCTTTCAGTCTGAAAGTCTCCTTGCAGCTCTTGTTAAAACGATTATCATTCATCAGTGGCAGAGAGGACTTCCTTCTTCGGTTGAACATAGATAGCCAGGTTAGATAGGCCTGACTCAATGCATAGACATTTTGCATGTTTCACTCCTAAAATCAGATGTATTTTATTTATTTATTTATTAAATTTATGTGCTGCCCATCTCCCCCAGAGGGTATTTTGACTTTTGGTGATAATAAGATAAAGACAGTGTTAGCTGAACTTGACTCTGGTGATTACATGGCTATAATTTTTCTGGGCATGATGCAGAAGCAGTTTGCCATTGCCGCCTTCCTAGTCCACCTAAAGTAACCAATGAATTGACCCTATGATGAGAGAAGGTTGAATACATAGAATTCAGCATTTGTTCCCCCAAAGAGCCTGTCCCATATAATCCCATTATATAAAAGGAGAACTGAGGAAAACCAGTCTGTGCCTTTGTAATTCCATCCAGGGTTGTTAGGAAAGTGGAATGATTTCTGATTTGTTGGGTGGACCCAGGGTGGCATAGATATCAGGCAAAGCAAGAAACAGTCTTCTCAAAGAAACTAGCTTTCACTTATTCACACACACACACACACACACACACCCTTCTATAAAATGGGAGAAGCACTTGGAGAAAGGCAAGAGACAACTAGGGGAGAAAAGAAGGAAGATGAGGGAATATCCGTGAACATCCGAGCAGAAGGCCCAACAACTCTCTCTCCAGCCATAGTCTTTGCAGTGAATATGCACTGAAACCCAAGAGCATTTTTAGGGAGGTCATGTATTGTATTGATTTTGTCTGGAATTCCCTGTGATATTTGCCTCCCTTTATTTTTTTATTTTCCCTATATTTCCCTTTTCCCAGTAATCTCCTTTTTATACCTATAAATTTTGCATCATTGATTTTGTATGGGAATTTCTCGTTAAAATCTTCCCAATGTGCAAGATGCCTGGATACATAGCTATCCCTGGATTGGCATAAAGTTTATTAACTTCTGTAATTTGGAACTATCAGTGGGAAAATCCAAAGCACCTTTCTTTCTGTTTTCCTAGAGGTGGGCTGAAGGGAGAAGTCCTGGCTAGAAAGGCTAAGAGCACCTGGGCTGGGCAGACTCCAGAGCGGGTGGTTTGGCTGAGAATAAAGAAAAAAAATATGCAAACACTGTCAGGATGTTCTGTCATCTCCATTGCTTCCTCCTCTTCTTCTCCACCTCCCAGAGAAGCAGAGGAATGAACTGGGTAGACTAGTCTAGCAATAAGATACAAACAATAGAAATTCAGCATCAGGCAGTACCAAAATAACTTCCTTAGGAAAGGCGAAATTAAAACACAAACCACAATATTGAAGCAGCTGGAGGGTGAACAATTATTTCCTATCTTGTGTGGAAATGTCTGGGTCTGGCTTTTCTATTCAAAACTCCTGAGCAAAACCTTAATTGTGGAAGTATTTTAAAAAGATATAAAAAAATATAAATAGTAGCAACAGACCCCCCCCCCCCCAAAAAGCACCACAGATAATTTTTTTTAAAGTTTGGAGAATTAACAGGTCTGAAGAGAAAGGTTTTATTTGCTTTAATAAGGGCTGGATTCACCCAAATGTAGATGACCTGGCACCATATACTGAGCAAGAAACGATGGCTTGCTAAGGAAGTTACATGACAGAGAAGAGTGGGATGATGGTGATAAACATCAATCATAGTCACCTTCTCTTTCTCCCTTCCTCATGCATGTATGCACCCACCTCTTCTCATGCACACCCCCAGTCAATCCATTCCAGTCCAACCCTTCCTGCTCCTTCACTCCTTCCTGCTTTATCCTCCAGGTTTTCAGATTTATCTCTTTGTCCCTCCTACTCAGTGCTAAACTCCCATCTGCTTCTCTTCCACACCCAGGTCAAGGACTCACCAATCCATTGGATGTCATGCCTCAGTTGCTACGATTGCTGCAAGAAAAATGTGAGAGAAGGGGGGAAGAGATAGGTATACTAATTTATTTATTTCATTTTATTAATCAAATGAATGTGCCACCCATCTCACTATATAAGTGACTCCAGGCTTACAAGTAAAAGAACTATAAAAATATTTACAAACATATACAAAGCTAAAAAGCTAAAAAGGCAGAGAACATCCTCAAGCCACCAACCACCCCCAGTGCTGCGAACCCCCAGCAGGTCCCCATGCAAGTTGGCAGAGCCAGGTCTTAATGCCTTCCAGAACTTGTGAGCTACATTTCTATAGCAGTTCTTGCTCCTGTGTTTGTGTGTGTGTGTTTTGTTTTGTTTTTTGCGTGCACCTGTCTACTGGCATTTTTCTTGATGTTGATATGGCAGCAGCAGAAGCTGATGAGTGACCCAACAGCCACTGCAAAGAGAACAAGAGATCGACTAGTGAGCAATGTACATATGAACTAGGAGATCAAAGGAGTGTGCCAGATACAGCATCTCCCTGAAAGCTGCTAAGCTGCTTTAGCAGCTGCTCCCTGTTTGGGGCTACAAATTCATATGTGCACCTGCTTGTTAATCTCTCTTCTATTTTCATAGCAACTGTGGCTGCTATGGAAGAAACAAGAGATGATGAAGCTGGGGGGACAACTGCTTTAAACAATAAAACGGTTGGAGTATGTTGCACTTTCCTGGAAAATAAATTCTATATTGTAAAAGGATGCATGCCAGCACTGAAAAACTCTAATTCTGAACAAGGATAGCATGTGGCGTGCAGGTCATGTCTTATTTTTGTCTGGTTTAAATATTTAACAATTTGAATGTTGAATGTTCCCTGAGATGAATGTTCCTTAATGAGGGTGCTGTCACTGAAAAGTTCCTAACGGTGGGCTGGAATGAGCTGTTGTTGAAAGAAACAAAAATGGCTGTTTCAGAGTGTGTTTCTGCCCACTTTGTTACATGTAAGTGAGTGTTAGATATGTCAGAAGAAACATAAATAATTTGAATGCAGTGGAAATAGGGCATTTAAGAAATAGGTGTGCTGAACAAGAGTCAGGATAAAGAATGAATGGGATCCAATAGTAGGTAATACATGTAGTTCAGGGTTGAACTGTTGGGTTCTTGGTGTTCTTTGAGCTTGATGGTTTTCCTGAAACCAATTAATGGGTCCTGCATGAATGTATGTTGAATACAAAAGACAGTGACCGGTAAAGAAGTAAGTTGATGTGGTTTCTTTGATCTTTTGGAGGATTGAATGACATAACAAATGCACAAAGGAAGGTGAAAGGAAGATGAAGACTGAGAAGGTCACGACTGGATCAAGTTGCTAAGACCTTTAGAAGGGAGAGAGGAGAAGGTTAAAGAATGAGTTTTTAAATCTCCCCTCTAATTGCAAACTATTCAGGCTGTTCTCATATGGCAAAAGCGTACTACTATTAAATAAGCAGGATTGGGAAATCTCGAGAATTGTAGCCAAATTTTGTGCAATCGCTATGACAGACGTTTTTGGGTCTGATCACTTTCCCAGATGCATTTAGTTCAGGCATTAATAGGCTTTTATTGGAAAGGTGTGCTATGTATTTTTTATTTCTGTTTGGTCTATGACTGTACATTTTAATAAACTAAATGAAAGAACAAAAGTAAATGAAGTAGTGTGTGGATGTGGTGGAAGGAAGGATGCTTTGCAAAGGGAGAAATGTATGGAGGTAATTAGTGGTGTTTGTGTAAACTAATTTTTTTTCTGCTTCCTTTCCTTTTTCTTATTTCACGCTTTCAATTTCTCTTGGCAATTACTTTCTACTCCTTTTCTGTGCTTTGCATCATGTTGCTTACTCTTACTGAGCACAATACAATGGGTTTGTTTGTACGTATGCAAGTATGTCTTGGAGGAGAAAACAATGATAAATTTCCTGCCTTTAAATCTCTTTGTGCTGAATTAAGATCAAATTAAAAGGAAGACAAATGACATAAAAAAAGTCTTACTCAGACACATACACAAAAATATTTCTTCCAATCACTCATAAGGCACTAGAATGAAGGGTTAGGAAAAAAATGTACATGTACAGAGAAATGTTCATGTAGATTGGCCTCATCTACAAAACCGGTGAAGATTGGAGCATCCTGAGAAGAGGGCCACCAAAGGAGAATTTAAATTCTGGACAGGTTCATGAACATAGAGCCTTCCCACTGTTGAGTTGAAGATCCAGCCATGACTGAGTCAGCAGAAAACTATATTTGCATGACATTGTCTGCCTCCTTTGCACTTCCCTATCTTGCCTCTGTTTCAAGTCACTGCAGGTGCAATGACTTAGCCCTGCAAGGTAGTCTAGACAAGAAGTACAACCAGGAGTACTAGCTCTATCTTTCTTGTAAAGTTGCATTAACAGTCTTGCAAGGCTGAAAGTATTTCTCCCCTCCTTTCCTTTTACTCTCTTTACTTTACAAGGCTGACTTGAAGGTACCAAATAAATACATATATATAATCGTCTAAAAGGGTAGGAGATGAAAAAGATTGTGGCTGCATATTGAAGCCTTACCTCTACCAGGTTATATCTACAATGGAATTAACTTTTAAAAAGAACATTCTGGAGGAGAGGAACTGAAATCAGGGCTTCCCCAAGAACACCGACCACCAGGAAAGGAAGCAAGAGTAGAGATCTTTCAATGATAGGTGTTAACTGGGGATGGACTAGTCTATTTCAGGGCTTCTCCCTCTTTAGATCAACCATTCAACTAACCTGTTGAAAAAGGAGTGGGAAGGAAGTGGCTGTGAAATGTAGTCTCCCCCTCATAGGCAAAACAGCATTGCAGTACAGACACCAAGCCAGGGACCAGAGGGAAAGAGACAGTCCCAGAGCAGACCTCCTGGGCTGGACCATTTCCAACCTAGCAGATCCCTTCTCCCAATTACATCACCCCAAGCCTCCTCCTCTATGTGCTGTGGATTGTCCAGATGTGAGCTCTTCTTCTGCTTTCCCAGGGAACATTTTGGACTGGCTTCAGGCTGCCTCAGCAGATAGAGGCTCTGTTGTGAGGACATGTCCTCAGGGAACAGTGGGACAACTTTGCAACATGGTAAGCAGGCTGTGTGAATGAGGTCAAAACTAACACATTTGGCATAACTTAAGGCTACCTTCTGGAGTCAGTTTGGGGTAGTAGTTAAGGCATGGAGCTAGAAACTGGGAGACCAGTTCTAGTTCTGCCTTAGGCATGAAGCCAGCTGGATGACCTTGGGCCAGTCACTCTCTTTTAGCCCTAGGAAGAAGCAGACAAGGGCAAACCACTTCTGAAAACCCTTGCCAAGAAAACTGCAGGGACTAGTCCAGGCAGTTGCCAAGAGTCAAAAACTAATTCAAAGGCACCCCCCCCCCCAAAAAAAAGTCTGCCTTTAATGGGTGTCAGAAAAGATGGGGGGAATACTGCTTCAACACTGACATAGCTAAGAATGACAGATTTTGTTGTATGCTTTTTATAAGTTTTTTATATTTGTATTTTATATTGCATTTTTAATATTGTTTTTAATTGCTATAAGCTGTCCAGAGCCATGTAATTGAGATGGGTGGGTACATATACAAATAAACATGACCAGAGATTTCTGAGCCTTTATTATAATAAAAGCAATCCATGATGTCCTCCTAAAACACAAAAGAATTGCTTAACTGAAATGGGTAATCTTGACATTTTTTGAGAACCATTTTCTAGATTTCTTCCTTTCCAGCTTTTGGGACTCTTGGGCCATATAGCTGAAACCCCCGTATGATCAGTTAATAGCCCCACTGAGTTTAGTGGGCCCATTTTCAGGTTAAGTGTGTTTTGGATTGCCACTACAATCCTTGTCTTACTCTACAATCTTGATTGCATGGGATGAAAAGGGACAAGGAACAGAACTGTGGATGGGCAGAAGAAAAAATACATACAGTGAGTAGTCTTTTTTGTGGATAGGAAGAAATGCTGTGTACTATTTTTGTGTACTATTTTATGAAGCTGATTAGGAGAGCAGCACACTACTTGTGCTTCTCTGTAGTGGGCATGAAACAGTGTGGCTCCCTTAGTTACAGTTGCTATGGAAAAGAGACTATAAGCTGATAATTCAAATAGGACTGAAGTAGTCTTCACTGAGTCAAGCTTGGCTCCTGGTGACTTTTTGGATGTGGACATATAGTATTTTTGGTCAGCCACTACCTTCTTCTGGGAAGGTTTTTTGACTTCCCTGTCTGTCTACAATTCTAGAGGTCTCCCATGTTTAGCTTCCCAGATAAAGTCAGTCTGGTGCTGCTTCAACAGGAATGAAACTTCAGCACGACTAGGCTGTAGTAAAGTACAATGCTGATAAGTAGTGGACTTAGCAAATGTGCATTGTTAATTAAAAGGGTCCATAGAGAACAGTTGGTCAGAGGTTCGGGCCAGAATTTTGTAAGATCAGTTGGATCTTTTGGAAAGGGTCAGTTGATAGATGACAATAATGAGTTTGATTTTGAATGGAATTGATCAGGAAGAAGAACTGAATGTTTACTCTCAAAAGAAAACTGCTGGAACAAGGCCTAGAGATCAGCGGGGCCAAAGTGGCAAAATATGGTGGTGTGGAGGTGAGTCCTTAAAGCAGGTAGCAGGGCCATAACAGAATGTCTCTGGAAGAAGTCTGAGAAATAGGCTTGTCACCCAAATCACCATAAAAATCAAAGCAGAGAGGGCTTGAGACAGATCAAAGGGTTTGCCCATGTGGACCAGTGAGATTGAGATAATTATGCATGTTCTGTTGTGTTGCAATTATTCTGACTCTTGGAAAAAGTTAAATTAGTCTTTATTTTAAAAAAATTCCCAGCCACCCAGATAAATTTTACATGCTATATTTATTAGCTGACAGAGACTCTAGGGGTACAGATTTTGATTGAAAACTTTGTTTTACAACTACAAAGACTCATCTCACCCTTGTAAACCCTACAGGATTGATTTGGATTAATCATATGAATTTAGAGTTTTTTAAACCTTATATATACTGATTACTGACTACTATTATTTTCTCTATTAACCTGTATTTTACAAATTGTATTCTTCTTGTATTCTGCTGTAAGACTGCAGTAAAGCATTCATTCAATAAAGCAGTAGAATCTTGGGGAAGAGTTCTTTGGAATTTGTGAAGAAAGTGAATCTGGGACAATGATGGACAAATGATCAGTTTGTTTTAGGGGTCTTTTGGACAACAGCACTAAAAGGCTACTACCAAGTGCAGGAAAAGAGTCAGTTTGGTGTAGTGGTTATGGCAGCAGGCTAGAAACCAGGAGACCGTGAGTTCCAGTCCTGCCTTAAACACGAAGCCAACTGGGTGACCTTGGGCCAGTCACTCCCTCTCAGCCCTGGGAAGCAGGCAAGGCAAAACACTGCAGAAACAAGAAAACTGCAGGGACTTGTCAAGGCAATCACCAGGAGTCAAAATCTGAATCAAAAGCGTGTGCGCGCACACACACACACAATCCAGTGCAGGATTCAGCGTAAAGAAGTGGTGACTGCACTTCCCATTCCCCCCCTCCTACTCTGCCTTTGCATCAAAGCAATGGTGCAGTCATTAAAAGGCAAAATAACTGCAAAATACCAGATAACAACTACAGCCACGTATAAGTGAGATGGGCAGCTATATAAATTGAGTGAGTGAGTGAGTGAGTGAATGAATGAATGAATGAATGAATGAATGAATGAATAGATGGTAGCAAGAGATGTAAACAACTAACATTGTTCTGGTTGTCCCAAGTTTGGCAGCCCAGATTTAGTAGCCCTCATCATTAACAAATGTGGCCTGATATTTGTTTTCCTTTTTAAAATAAGAATAAAATGAGCTAACTTGTCATTAGCTCTCTTGCATAAAATTCTCAAGTTATGGAGTTGAATTTCTGTATGGAAGAAAATCATGTAATGGTGAGATTGTGGATTTTAAATTCAACCAAAAAGGACAGAAAACGCATACACACAAACCATTTTACACATTACCTTAAATAATTGGAGAAAGGCAATGGAGAAATATATCACAAATCCAACTATACAAATGATCTGTCTATAAATTTACAAGGAATAGAAAAACTTTAGTGATAGAGGCATAATATCTGAAGTATCGGAAGCTTTGTTGCAAAACATATGTTCCTATTTTAAAATGTCCACCGGCTACCTCCTATATGGTAAAATATAAATCCCTAACAAGAATCAGAAGAGAAGTCCGATGCAACAATTAAAACTTTTTTTTTTTATCTGCTTAACAGTCATTACTGACCCTGCAGTGACCGCCCCCTAGCGGTTTTCAAGGCAATTGCATCTTTCTAGTTTCGGAATTAGACTTTGCCAGAGCCTAATTCCTAGAGCGTCAGCCCAGCTGGCAGCACAGGAGGCGGGATTTCCGTTGCTTCGCGCCCCTTTTTTGGACGCCGGCAACTGTCCCGTCTCTCTGTGGAGTCGCTGCCAGCATTTTCCTCCCACCGGAGTGAGAGTGCTCATTTATCTACTCACGTACGTTTTCAATCTGCTGAGTTGGCAGAAGCTGCGGGTATAGAAACAAGAGCTCACCTTGTTAACGCGAGGCTGGACTCGAACCGCTGAAGCTTTCAGCCATTTCTGGCCGGCACTTTCAGCGTCATTAAACCAAAAAGAGAGGAAAAAATAGAAAAAATAGAAAGTGCAGAGAAGAAAAAAATAGAAAGAAAAATAGAAAAGAAAGAAAAAATTAGAATATAATAATAATAATAAATTTTTTTTAGTAACTTACCACCATCTCCTAAAATACAAGAAATGATACCTTCTTCCCATATTGCATCTTTTATCTATAAACAAGTCCTTAAAGCCTGGTCATTTCAATCCTGATGTCAGCAAAAGGCCATTAAAGGTTGCCAGACATAACAACATATTGATTTTAATTTTGATCAAATAAACCAACTTTATATTCCTTCTTTTTACATCTAATAATCTTGATCTTTAAGTCCCTTCAAATGTAATATCCTAGAACTTGATTTCTTTTCATTTTTTCTTTGTCCCTTCTCACAAAATTCTTCAAAGCTTTAACAAGCCTCTTTTGTAAATCCAGTATAGGAAACTTATCCAGGTTACTCTCTTGGTTTGTTATTTGTATATCCCTTTTAATTATTAAAAGTCATCAGCCAGTTTCTTTTGTATGTCCAGTGTCACATCTTTTTCCATGTCATGCTTGTAGCCTGTCATTTTTAAATCCACTTTCAAATTAGTCTCAATCTTGTCAGGTAAAACCTGTTCCTCTTCCATAACATCTTTTAAACACAATTGATCTATAGAGTCAGACATTCTTAAAATTAACTGCTGGGTCCATTGTTCAAAAATATCCTTCAATGTGTCCAATGTTAAAATATTTTGCTTCATTCTGTATTTATAAGTCAAGTTTGAGTGTTCTTTTCCTTTAATTGTAATCTTTAGCTCCTTCTAGTTCTCTCTAGTGTCCAATTTTTAAAGTCTTATCTTAATATATTTTTTTTAGAAGAATTCAAAAGAAAAGCATTTTCCCACAGGAAGAATTCTTTATAATTATTTCCAAAATCTTACTTCAAATTTATCTGGACCCTTAGTCCATTTGTTAACTTTCTAAAATCAAGGTTTTAATCACCCATTTGCTGTTTATTCCTATATATATATATCCTTCAACTTGTATTTAAAACTTCTCTCCCTAAGGACTGAAAGAAACTCAGCCAGTGCTGTATAACTTGTTGATCCAAAGGCTCCTGAAAAGTAGTTTCAGGAATCTGAAAAGCAGTTAACAAGCAATTTCTGAAAGTGTTTAGAAAAGGAAGTATGCAAACCCAGTGTCCTTTTAAAGGCACCAACTGTGGTTTGAGGAAGATGGTTATTCCCTCATCTCCCAGAGCTCAAAATCCACCAGAGACCACTGTCCTGTGGTCTCCTCATGAGGAGCAGCTGTCTAGAGCACTTGTGGGCAATCTCAAGTCCTCTCCTTGTCTGGAGAGGAATTATGAAGAACTGGTATTGGCTCTTCATTCTGCCACAGTCGTTGGCTCCACTTTTTGTGGAGCTGTCTTCAGTTCACCATTTCTTCCCAGGATGTCCCAGGGCTCTTTTCTAGAAATTAGTTGGCAACAAGGTTGGGGAGAGGCAGAGCACCTGGAAGATTAAATTTAAGCCTCGCTTTCCCTGAAATCTCTTCCAAGCATGTTATCTAAATTAAGCAACTCTCAGCATGTCTCCTGGTCCATCGCTCCAAAGTGGCTGAGGTAAGGAAGAGGTGTGGTAGCAATGAGTGGAGATGGTTGCAGGGGCAACGGCAAAAGACTTTCTGCTTCCTATGGCCACATGGCTAGGCTGTCAGGAGGCAAAAGACAGCTGTGGATTCAGGAGGTGGTGGCAGATGGAAGTGTGCAGGGGAGGATGAGAAGAAGGCTGTGGGAGAAGAATGGAGCAGCAGCAGCAGCGTGTGTGAGAGAGGTTGTCCCACCTAGCTTTGGCTTAGATCCTGAGAGCTTGTTCCTAGTGGGATTATACACTCCAGCCCAGCAAGCTTGCCCATAATTTTATTCCACTACTGATTTTCATTGTTCACAGACCTTCCAAATCCATTGATTTATTCTGTTTTCATAATTATGCATCAGCAAGTAGAAAATCCCTATTGTTCTGTCATAATGTATTCTTTATATCATTGTAGCAAATATAAAATAAATTTACACAGCTGCATGTTGCCAGGTACCAGTTTGTATCAGGGTAGATATAATTACAGTTAAGTGTCATTACAGTGGCAATCCTGTATTTGACAGATTTTTTTTTTTTTAGAAAAGCCTTTTAGCTTACTTTGCACATAGAGTAAAAAAAGGGTGAATGTTTGTTGGGTAGTTAAAATGGCTGCAGGTGATATAGCAGATGGTATTTATAATAATTTGGCTTTTAATTAAGCAAATATAAGATCCTGTAAAATATTGAGTCTAAAAAAGCAACAAGTAATGCAGAACAGATTGTCCCCATTATATACACACATAGAATTTGATACCCCCACAAAGTAGATCTTGCTAAAATATGATTTAATAAAACACCAACAATGAATGATGTGAATAGTTTTTTTATTACAGTAAAAATGAATTACTACCATGTTTAAAGTTAACTACTTGCTTAAGGGGTTATCCAAATCAGTCTGCATTAAGCTCACAGAAGAATTTGTCCTGATTTTCTAATTTTATAATCATGTCTCAATTCTTTCGTTATAGATCACTGAAAAAGCAGGACTCCAATGCAGCTTATACCCCAGTAAAAATATGTGTACAGTTGCATGCATTTCCTAGCATCTCTCTCTCTCTTTCTCTCTCTCTCTCCCCCTCCCTCCCTCCTTTGTCCTCATGTAGTCACGGAGGCGTATGATATGTGTTAAAACTAAGATGGGAGGGACATTCTCTCCCGTGCAGACTCTCATGTTCACACTGCTACGCTCCTTCAGCTCTGCAGTGGAGAAGATATGTCGTTTTAAAATCAGCACGAGCCCTTTTCTTCCTGCGTGTATTAATAGCATCATACAATGGGTAGCTTACCTTAAAAATTAAGTAGGATGAAGCCTAGTTGATGCTTGGAAGGAAGACCACTCAGAAATCTCAGAGCTGTGTGCTAGACTGGGAACTGATACAAAATCTCAGAAAAAGGCAATAGAAAAACACGGCCATATTGTTGCCAAGGTAAACTGTAATGTCCATGTAGGAACCTGGTGCTGAGCTCAATAAAAGGGAGTTTTTATCTTTTATAATAATAGTAACAATATTGTTATCGTAATATAATTGTGATACTGTTGTTCACTGAAGCAAATCAGGTTGGATCTTAACTGGGGATGGAGTAGAAGCACCTTCTTGTTTTGATCAGAAAGATTTGAAGATTAGAGGTAACAGTGTTTGGCTGAATGGAGTCATCATCAGCTACCCAGGATTCCAGGCCCATGAAGCATTGTAACCGTGTACTTCAGCCAAACACGATGACAGCCTACTTTAGGCCTCAATAAACATGAGGGGATCAGCTGGGGAACAGCTTCCTCACTGCAGTGTATTTGAAGAGTGCTTTCCTAGTAAATAGACCTCACTGAAGGCATTAGGAAAATTTAGTCCTAAGGGTATCTGCGCACAAGGTGTAACAGGACACGAACACACATGCATGTGTTGTTGGGGCTTGGACTGTGCTGAAACCCATGAGGGGTCTCCACATCTTCTCCCCACCATATATTTATTTATTTATTTATTAAACTTGTCCCTGCCCATCTCCCCCCAATGGGGGACTCTGGGCGGCTCACAACATATTAAAACTGTAAATAGATATACAATTAAAATTGATAACAGCACACGTTTACAAAAATAAAAGGGAAAAAAATCCAGGAGGCCGATGATTCAAGGCAGCAACACCTTGGCTAGCCCCTAGAGCAGTGATGGCGAACCTATGACACGCGTGTCAAAGGTGACATGCCACAACAGTTTGGGTGACACACCAGTGTTCACCAACACTCAACAACTATTTCCTCTGCCTGAGTTACCAAAGAAACTGAGTTTGTTTTACTCATATTTCATTTTTGTAATTATTTGACGTTTCTTAATATAATACATAGCACCACACATGACTGGACTGTATTTTTTAAAATAAATGAATAAGTAAAGAATTGTTTCTCTTTTGTTCATGTGTGACATGCCAGCAGAGTCAAGTTAGGCATTTTCTGAATTTTTGACACACTGAACCCAAAAGGTTCACCATCACTGCCCTAGAGGCAGCAAGGCCTCTAGGGGGCTAGCCAACCCCACATCTGATGACCTCCCTCCCCGCCCCAGGCCAGATGGCCGAGTCAGGTCTTCAAGTCTCTCCGAAAGGCCGGGAGTGAGGGGGCCCGTCTCACCTCTGGGGGCAAGATGTTCCAAAGGGCGGGGCTACTGCAGAGAAGGCCCTTAAGGCCTACTAAGCAACTAAGCATATATGATAATAAATTTGTCAGTCTTTAAAGGGCCATAAAACTCTTGTTTCTGGCAGCAAGTAATATAGGCATCTACGGGGTAGGGGTGGAGACAAAGGAGGTGAGTCACTGTTTCATCATCATGATTAGTCATGGATGGCTATGCATATAAATACTAGAAAACTAAATAGTTTTCCTATTCAATAATCCAAAGCTCTTATTTTAATTTGGTGTGTTAAAATGAATTGTTTGAAGAGCTGTTTAGATGAGGCAGGGCTGAGAGCCCTGTGCAGGCATATCTTTAGGACAGAAGGGCCTCCAGTGCTGAAACCTAAATAATTCTAGGGTTTTTCTGGCTTTTTAAAATAACTTAATAATAATTACTATTATCATTTTCCCAACATTTAGATGATGGGCAAATGCAATGTTTTTAATTTCCTCAGTGTCCCAGACATAGAAAAATTTATGGCTATACAAAAACAAATGAACTATTTTATACAAAAATCCTATAAATGCATTATGCATTTTATCAATAATAATATTATTTATATATATTTAATTCCTGAGCAGCTGAGAACTCCGAGATTTTTGTGGCTTTTACCCTGAACACTGGTAGCATTTCTGTAAGGTAAGATTTGTTCACATATGATATATAAGCTTGAGTACAAAATGAGAATTCAAAACATGATGCTCAAAATTCCCATCAGATGAGTAGAAGAACCAATAGGGTCCTGCTATTTACTATTGTGAGCAAAATTACCTCTCCTTTTTCAGATTCAGTTCCATCACAGACTGAGGTTCCACACAATGAATGCCAGAAACTTCATTAATCGCAGCCTTTCATGCCATCTACATGGTATAGCCTCCAATCCACAGCTAACTAGTGGCCAGTCTTTTGCAGGGAAGCCCTGTTGCTTATCTAGGGATGGAGGCAGAGTTGCCTTCCATCGCTGTTAGAGTACACCTTGTAATACTCTAACAGTTGGGGCACTATAAGCAATTAGAAACCCTTCGAGAATACCACCTTGCCAAACCTTGTTTTTTTATTGCACAGCTGGGAATCCATGACCAGACTTTTGTCACCTAACCTACAAATGTATTCCCTACCCACTTTGGGGGAACTTAGCCCTTGGAACAGAGAAAATATTAGAGGTGGGGTGCCAAAAAAGGTGCAACTGTAGTACAGTCATCCAAATTTTCACCTTGGTTTCAGCATTATAAAAAACACAGAAGCCTCTCCCAGTATCTGGTTAATACTACCAATGCCCCACTGAGGAAGGTTTTTATGTCCCTTTGCTTGCAGACCAAGTCTTCAGCATATCTTGAAGGAGATTTGTAAGCGCCTTGTTCAAGAGTGTTTCTGTCCTCGTGGTGTTGGTCAAGTGGAGAACATTATGCACTAAGTCCACCACTGCTCCATTTATGATGAGATCAGGGCTATATTACTGATGGTAAGTAAATTCAAGGGCTCAGACTCTGAACGATTGAATTATTTTTTTGCAGATGTGTTTCCTACTATTAGTAGTCAGGTTGCTATCTTTGCTTTGTTGTCATTTAAACTCCGAAAGAAATATTTGCACTCATAATCATAGTCCTGGTTTTATTTTGTTTTCATCTCTTTCCATCCAATACTTTTTTTTATTATTTTATTTTATTGTTATTTCATTTCATTGAATTTTATGCTATGTTACCTTGTTATGATAACAATAAACTTACTAATCATTTGCATTTTTTCTGCATCTGAAAAATTATGTTTTTTTACTTAGTAAAGCATTCATTTGAAGGATAATTCAAACCTCCAGACACCCCTGAACGTTTCTCCCTTGAGTGAGATCTTTCTGTGTGCTGAGGTCCAATTAGCTAATTTTTACAAAGTTCTCTAAAATGAATTTATTACTCCCACCTTCAAAGATTAAAGCCATAAAATATCAACCCAGATTTCACAGACTATGCAATTTTTCCTTCCCACCCAGCCTATGTGTTCTGATTATAGAGCAGCTGTGTTGTGTTTACAGTAGACAAACAGATGTTCATGGGAGAGAGCACAGAAACCACTCATCTTAATTTTTTTGTGGTATGTACTTGTATGATTATGGCTTTACAGGCACACACTCCTTGCTTGCTTCTGAAGCCTTTTTACAAAAGCTATCTGTGCAGACACAGATTTTCACCTTGCTTAGGTAGCACAGAGTGCTACCTGAGAAAGAAGTCCCATGGATTGCTCAGTTTAGGACCAATTTGCATCTAAGCATTGCTGACATATGTCCACTAATCTAAACGAAATATAAAAGAGACACAGCTGAAAATGTTAACTATTGTACTGACTGATCTTCACAAAGTATTTTTAAAAAGCTATTATAGCCAAGGCAGGATAATCAATGGAGACATTTGTGCAGGCTTCCTAGAATACACACAGATGTCACTCATCTCCATTTGATGAAATATAAACTAGCCTGGTCTTGCTGAAGACTTACCATTTGTCATGTCTTAAGGGGCATTGTCTCACAAGCATGATTACTTTCCAGAAAAAATGTTAGTAAATACAAAGATATATAGCAGCTACCTTTTTCTGTCCAATCAGAAGGATGCTGTGAATCTTAAGGATTGGAAGTTGAGGTTGGTGGGATCTCAAGAAAAGCCCAACTTCTCCCACTAACCACTGACCTCTCATTCTGGCAATCTTTTTGTGCTTTACTTGCACCTCAGGAGGATGAATAATTCCACGTGACTTTGGGTTGACTAGGCCACTGGGGGTGGGGGGAACTCACTGGCCTAATCCGGTAAGGCCATTATTCAGTTCTTATGACATTAAAGGGTGAAATTAAGCAAGAAGCTTCCTCTTCTTCATCTCCTGGACCTGCTTGAGAAGGTGGGAAAAGAACGGTTTTTGACCTGGCTCTCAGACTGGATTTAGTTCTTTACCTGTGCTGTATGCAGGTTCTTCTGATGTAGGAACATGATCTGTTCAGATCAAATCTTCAAAACAGAGAGGAAGCAGGTAACATTTGTCTTGCCTTCAGGTTCTGTAGAAAAGCCACAAATGCTCCCTGCTGGCATACAAACTAAAAAATCAATCAACAGTTAAGTAGAGCTATCTGTATGAAACACTTCCAGATAAGGCTTTAATGTACAATTGTCCTTCCTTGTTCATTATCTCTCACTCTTTCTTCCATCCTTTTTTCTTACCATAAAAAACCCTCAGAGGAGGCAAAGATTGTAGTTATACAATATGTTTTGCATAGTGTTACTTGGAGCCTTTTATTGGAAAGCAATTTTATAGACTTTCAAATTCCCGCTGGATATAACCTCACAGATCAATGTCCTCTTTTATGTCTTACCAGTTGTCTCCAGAATGAAACACATGTATTCCGGAACCTCACTAATTTTTTTGTCCTCCACTAGACTCATTTTAGTTTGCCAATCCATTTTAAATGGTGATACTCAGAATTAGACACATATATAGTAAAACAACCGCTATCCGTTCATCTTTTGAAATACATCTGTCTCATTCAAAAATCTGGTCTATATTTTTCATAAAAATCTAGTCTTTAAAATGCAGTCTATGTTTTTCATTAAAAATCTTAGGAGATCCTTATTTTATGCATTTTTACTAGGGATGTGCAAAACTCACTTATTTGGGAATAGAATACTCCAGAGAATTCTATTCCCCATCCAGACCATGCTGAACTTTCTCCAGACCATGCCGTTCCAGGGGGACACTTTGAACCACATCTGGTTTGGACATCTGACTTCCAGAAACTGCCATACTGCTCTTTGGAATGGCTCAGTCTGCAGGATTTTGATATGGCCTAGAGGAGGAATAGAATGTTCCAAAACATTTCATTCCCAAATTAGCAAGTTTTGTCCAAGTTATTTATTTTTAATTTATTACTCAGACTTGTATACTTCCAGAATCCAAAGATTTGTCCAATTATTTCTGTAGTCTCCATTTAAAAGCAAAACATACATCTACTGGCAGCATGTACTACTCCACTGGGTAGATTATAAACGGTTAAAAGAGTGTGTTTTTGAACTGAGTATCTCATATTCATATTGTTATAATGAGAGTGTCCTAGAGAGCACTGGAGGCGCTGGAGTCCAATGACAGAAAGGGAAATACATTCCTAAACATGCCTTCTACAATCAAATTCAGGAAGGACTTGTTTTCCTTCAGTGTCAGGGACATTTTATTGCCATTTTTTACTTCTTATCTGGTCTTGTTCTGATCTTGTAAACAGCTGTAACCTAACCAGTTATTTTTCTACTCCAAGAATATTTTATTCTGTAGGCATGTACATTGTCATTATGTACATTGCCATGGTTATCTGCACTGTCTTCCTTTTTGCCTCTGCGTTTTGAGGATTATTTGATTGGGTTTTCTCTCCCTTAAACGTGTATTCAGTTTTGTAGTTTGTGTGTGTTTTACTTGACACAAAGAAATAAAAGTGAGGAATTGAAACTGAAATGATGGAATGTTGGAAGGCACATTTTAGAGATCTCAATGGGAATGATAGTGGTAATTTGAAAAGTGGAATTGAAACAAATGCTAATCAATGTCAGTGTCCGAAAGGGGAAAACACACACACACACACACATGGAGAACATAAATGTTGTGGCAATGTTGAAAAATGAAAAAGCTGCAGGTACTGATGATATAACTGAAGAAATGTTGAAGCATGGATGTGGTTTGGTTTTAATGTGTGTGTGCGTGAAGAGTGTAATCTGTGTCTGATGCCTGGAAAGGAAAGATAGCAAGAGTTAAGCAAAAACTATGCAGAAATTAATTTAAGTGTGCCTGGGAAGGTGTTTGGCAGACTTCTAATTAAAAGGATAAAAGAAGTAACAATGTACAAAATTTGGGAAGTGTGATGTGGCTTTATGACAGGTGTAGGGTGTGTGGGGCCAGATTCTTACTCTTCAGAAGATCACTGAAAGAATAGATGAAGGTAGTGATAGTGAGTAATGATATAGTCTGTGAGTGTTGAAAGAAGCAAAAATAGCTGTGTATTAGAGTGTGTTGTATAGAACTGAATGCTGGGTCAAGAGAAGCCTAAACTTAAGTTAATGCAGTGGAAACGGGGGTCTCAGAAGCATGTGTGTTAAAATAAGAAGAGATCAGAATCAAGACTGGATGGCTGCTAAACAAGTGGGGATTGAATACAAAACTGAGTGGAGAGTATGCCGAGGCAATTGGGTTGTACAGAGAGAATAAATGGGGATTGAATTCCAAAACAATTCTATGATGGAAGAGTGGAAGTGTTGAGCCAAGTTGGATGAAGCTGATGAGATCCTCAAGAAGAAATTGGTAAGAAGTGTACAGTATGTGAAGTAATGCATTCAGGGCTGCTACCTAACTGGTTCGGTTAAAGTCTTCCTCTTCTATAGGGAACAGATAGCAGCCCAGCAGCCCCTGGTGAGCAGAGAGCTCATCATCCCCAGCAGCAGCCCCTCTGCACTCTTGCTGCCCGTGCCCCATGGTCATCTCCTCTACAGCCAGGGCATCTGTTGGTGTGTGTACTGCTGCAGCTTGGACACAGGCATGGTCTAGTTCCTCTTTAGTGACACCAAGGAAGACAGTTAGGCTGGCTGGCCAAGCCGAAGGAGAAGGAGGAGCTCTTGCCATCCGCACTGGTTGTTGCCAAATTTGGAGAACCCCCCCCCCCCCACCCCCGGGTGTATGGATGTGGTTGGAAACAAGGATGGTTTCCGAGGATAAAAGAGTATGGTGAGGTGTAGGGCGTGGTGTTTGTGTAAACCAGATTTAGATATATTTTCTTCTCTCATATCTATTTGTTTTCTTACCATTTCTTATGCCTGGTCAGAACGCATACGTACAAAACCATATGAAAGTGAGAGTGGAGCAGAGCATGCGTGCCTCTGTAAGCTGTTTCAGCAACCCTGGAGATTTCATGCTATTTAACATGAAAGGGCTCTCAACCAATCCAGAAAGGCTTCTCTGTAGCCAATCCAAAACTCTTTTACATGGTCGTCTGAGCAAAAGGAAGCTGAGCATGCAAGGCTTCTGTGCTGCTTGCCAATTTTGCTTGAAGTCTCTCTGAGGAGGAATGCGGATACGTTCAGGCAAAGCTGAAAGGCTAAGACAGATCTGCTCGTAAAAAGAAGAAACCAAATGCAAATAAGCTTCTCCTCGCCGTCCCACTTGAAGGCTTCTTTTTTCATGTAATGCACTCACTCACCCAAGAAATCAAATCCTTCTCCAGGACTAATTTGAAAAAGCAATGCACCAGAGTCACAACTTTATCTGGGAAGAGACTTATCGAGACCTGGAGGGATGCCCAGATGCAAGTGGTGGAAGTAGCTGATGGTAATGAGGGGGAGGCCTGTGGTTATGTGCAGGACCTGAGCCTGGATCTTCAAGTTGGGGTGATTAAGCCGTGGCTGTTGCTGGGTATGTCGTTTTCAGCCAAAGCAGCTTTAATAGTTGAGCAACTAATGCATACCTGTGTGAACTGTAAAACAACTCTCTCTCTCTCGCTCTCTCTCTCTCTCTCTCTCTCTCTCTCTCTCTCTCTCTCTCTCTCTCTCTCTCTGTGTGTGTGTGTGTGTGTGTGTGTGTGTGTGAGTGTGTAGAGAGAGAGAAAGACAAAGACAATATGGTACAGTGGTTAAGGTGCTGATCTAGGACTTAGGTTCTTGTCCTCCCTTAGGCATGGAAGCTAGCTGGGTGTCTTGGGGCCATTGTTCTCTCTCTCTCAACTCTAGACTAGGACATCAAAAAATAATTGTCTGCTAATCCATACTGGGCCAGCATAGTATATTACCATCCATAACATTCAATGAAGAGGCCTTCATCCTGCAGTGGATTGATTTGGGATCATAATGATAGTATAATAGAATAATAATAATACAGTAATTCTACCTTTGTGTTGGTTTCAAGACATAAGATTAGCTGCAATAATGAAATCTGTAGATCTTCAGTTAGTAATAACTCGCATGGCTAATTTAATCTGGGTCCAATCCATAGAAGGGTTTTTTCCCCTTGGCTGCATTCATGTCTTGTAGGTATGTAGAATGTACATGTACATAGTACATGTGTGTGCCTGTAGTATGCATGTGTGTAACAACAATTTCCTTAATTTCAGCAGAATTATATACAGTATTCAGTCTTCTTGTCGGTATGTAATTATTTTCCCAAATTTATGGGGTAACATCTCTCTTTCACAGGTTCACAAGATGCTGCTCATGATCTGGAGACAATGAAAAAATATAGGGTAACATATGTGTTTTTTAAAAAAGCTGTTGCAACTTATAGTTAACATTAATACAGTTTTGGAGCTCTGGTAATAGAAAGTTGGCTACATTTGAATGAACTTTTTTTTTGCCCTTAGTCTGGAATCTTGCCTATATATGGGCTAAGGATGATAACCTAGTCTATACCTTATTTATCTTATTAAAATATGTTATGTGAAAGCCTCAAATGATCAAAGCCGTGAGAAGTGAATATCTATGGCCCTAACTGGTAACGATCATGGTATGCAAAGACTGTGACTTGGAATGCAACAGGAGAAATGAACATGAACTAATGAATGAAATGAAGTAGAAAAATAGAACTGTATTTGTGAAACTAAGAGAAAGAGTCAGAATTTAATAGATCTGAATGAAGGTGCTGCTCTGATGTTGTGATGCCGATGAATGGAAGAAGTGGAAGTAGTGTCTTGATTGTATATCTTCTCCGTTTTAGGTTACCCATGTTCTAAATGTAGCATATGGAGTTGGAAATGCCTTCCTCCATGACTTTACATATAAAACCATCCCTATTCTTGACCTGCCTGAGACTGATATCACCTCCTATTTTCCTGAATGTTTTGAATTTATTGAACAAATCAAGTTAAAGGTAAATAGTTGTAATGTGTGGTTGTTCCAAGTGAGTGGTGCATAGCAGTATGTGTACGTGTGTATGTGGTGGAAAAACCAAACAAGCATACAATTTTGGCATTGATTAGTTATGAGTCTCCTTAAGACACTTCCATACTAAGATTAGTTAAAGTATCTTGAGACTGGAAATGGCTATTTATTCCCATCCTTATGTGAATGAAACTTTAAACCTCAGCTCAAGTGGTAAATGAATGCAAATTAATGTAAACCACGGGCTATATGTATACACATATATACATTGTATATTTCCTCGGCAAGGATATGATCTTCTTCAGTAATTTTCTCCAATCAAGATAATCATTTCAGTGTAAAGCTTAATAATGTACTTTAAGTCTTACAGACCTAAAAGAAGTGGAGGGTGCTTCTACACTGGAAATCAGCATCAAATGGGCCCCCTTGAAGTGCATTGATTTTAGAGACTGACTGCATTTCGCTCTGTACTGAACTGTGGCACCGAACTGAATAGAAAACATTTAGATTTCATATACATGACTAGGATTTTGCCTTGCATATATAACTGGTAAAAAATAAAACATATTAGAAAAATTATTTTATAAAGATACAGTGCTTCTATACCTAACTGATTGTATAATGATAGTGATGTCTGATCTATTTCATATAACTTGTTCATTTGATGTTACAGCCTGATAGTATCTTTACTTTTTCGAACCTGACTCCAGGTGCTTGAGCTCTGTCATGTTCATTGTTTACACAGTTTGAAAGAAAGGAAAATAACTTTGCTCCATTACGCTTTGTGTTATGTTAGAAAAAAGAATGTGGCATATTGTTTACAAGTTACCTGAAACGTATCTTCATTTCATGCTCTCCTGAAGGTTTCCAGTTACCGTTTCCACTTCATTACTAAATTAGATTGGCCATTCTAAGATCCTGGTATCAGTGTTCTGCCTCAGAAGTTTTAATTTTTCAGTTAGCTTCTGATGCTCAAGACTGGTTTTACAATCTTTCCTGATATTTCTGGTACTTCATAATACAAAATGTTTTTATTACACAGACAAAAACATTAGATAATTTATTCACATCACATGAAGGCGCCCCGCCAGGCAAAGCAGGACAAAGGAATACAGTATGAGATCACAAATTGCCTCGTTAAAGCAAACAAACCTGCAACAGAACACATTTTTCTATATTTCCATGAATGCAGTAGGCTTCTGAGATCTAAGTCTCAAATATAGAAGTTTGCCAAATTATTTTTTTCTAGAGGTTTTTTGTTGCTGTTGTTGCACATAGCTATATAGATTTGAGGGATGGGATCACAAAAAATGCATCATGTAATTTTAATTGTAAGTTTAATTCTTAGGGCTTTGAGTTAATTATCTGTTTTAAATGTAATCCTAAACCTATTTGACCACCAGGCTTATGTCCTCAAATCTCCATTTTCTTCTAATATACAGCAGAAAAAAACAGAATTACCAATTCTGATTTTACATTACATATTGTTTTTGCTACATTCAACAAGCGTTCATTTTAACTTTCAGGTTGATTTATTGAAACATGACATCCTAATAAAATGGATCTTTGGTGCTTGGTTATGCTCCCCATGGCAGATCAGACCAACATCAGAAATAAGTATGCATGGCAGACCCTTAAATGTGCTTGTTGGCATAAACAGATGGCTTGTCTGTAGTAACACAGCCATGCCATCAGTCTCCAGCTAAATCTTAAATTTCTGCTGGTGTGCTGAAAACCCTGAAATGTCTTTCTTCTAAGGAGGAGAAAAATAAATAATAGGAAATCATGGTCATCTATTTGGAAAGAGAAGCACTGATTTTCCGTTCCCTGTTAGTCATCTTTTCTCAACAGATGAGTACTCCCGAAAGTGACAGCATTGACTAAATACTGAGGGGGGGAAATATTGAATATAGCAAAATCTATGCAGCCCACAGGGATTCTAGTAGAAATAAATGTATGTATGAAAAGGAATATGTATATAGTAAGTTATATTTCTGATGACTTTGTAGAAGGCTTGCTTAAAATGCCTATTCGATAAAAGAAAATGTCTATGGCTCCATTTTTATGGAAAATGATTGCTTCAATGTGTTTTTTTTTTCTTTTTTCAAAGGATGGTGTTGTGCTTGTTCACTGTAATGCAGGAGTTTCCCGGGCAGCAGCAATTATCATAGGATTCCTAATGCACTCAGAAGGACTCAATTTTGCCAAGGCTTTTTCTGTGGTGAAAAATGCAAGACCTGCTATTTGTCCAAATTCTGGCTTCATGGAGCAACTCCAGAAATACCGTCAATGCAATAGTTAAAAAATGGAAACTTAAGTGGCATAGTAGAATGATGGAGAATGAACTTTATGGTTATGTTGTAATGAGAGAAATGGCCTTTTTTATCACAATGTTAATAAAAGTTGCCCACCATTACAACTCTATAACTATCATTGGAAACTCATCTTCATTCTTACATGTAATGCTGAATTCATCTCAGATACATTTTACTTTTTAAAGTTCAACTTAATGGATATAACAATCAATCAGTGTGGATTTCTTAAGCATCTTTGATTTGGCAATTATCTATTACTTGCAACTGTATTTTACCACTTTAAAAAGTTTAGGATCACATAATCATATCAACTCACTGTATGTTTATTACAATAGTCAGTGATGATGTGTATGTTAGGCTTCACTGGGGTCAGTCCCCAGAATCCAGTGGGAGATTGGCTAAGTGTCAGAATCCTCGCAAGATTTTATAGTAGATTATTATATGGCTAATTTAAAAAAAAAAAAAAAATGATTTTTTCTACATGCTGCGGTTCTGCCATTGGAAAAGGGGAGGGGGAGTAGGAAGGAGAGACCGTTTGATGCAGATGGTTTCTTATCACAAGCCCTAGAATGTTCAAGGCCATGCCAGCAAGGGAATCAGAAGACAAGAACTAAGGGCGAAGAAAGGGGGGGAAAAGAAAGAAAAGCAGTTTTTGGCGCGCTTTTATTCAGTCTCAGCAAAATGTAACGAACTGCCACTTGTTGATCTTAAAACCAGTAACTCTCCTTGCAACCAATATCGATGGTTGCCTCAACACAATATCGATGGTTGCAGATGCTAAGAGAACACCAGAAAAAGACTGGAAAGTAGGAGATAAGGTTCTTTTATCTACTAAACATCTTAAATCATTACAACCTTCCAGAAAGCTCGCTCCAAGATTCATAGGGCCTTTTGTCATCGATAAAGTAATTAATCCAGTTTCACTACGATTACAGATGCCTGCCACCTTTAAAAAAATCCATCCAGTATTCCACTGCGACCTGCTTAAAACCTGCTTAAAACCGCGATATTGGTTGTAAGGTTCGTTACACTAAGTCCAAGTGGGTCCCTTGTAAGATCAGTAGGAATCAGGCTCCAAAGCAGACCAAAGGGGCAGATGCAAGTCAAAATTCAGGCAGATTTGAGGTCATGGTAAAGAAGGAGAAACTAAGCAGATTCAGCGACAAGTTCCTTAGGATATCGATCATGCTATTTAAAGCATGCTGGATTAGTACTGGCCATGCGAGTTAGCTTTTAGTGCATAGGCAGAGTAGAGTTGAACCCACTTCAACCACAAATTTCACTCCACCAAGTTTGTACTGTGGCCAGAGTACTGATAATAAGGCATTTGAACATAACTGCTAGTAGCCCAAATGCAGGTTCTTCTGCTCGGTGGTATATAAATTGAATAAATAAATATATAGTACTAGGGGCTCGCATCTGGCATTCCACACCTAAGAAATGTACAATATAGTCATATTGCAGGGTTAATGTTTCAGAAGAGTAAGAACAGTGTCATTTTTCCTTTCCTCCTTCTGAAACATCAATATACAAAATAGGGGTTTTTAAACCCAAGAACATGTATCACAAATACTCACTTCTAGGATACTTACTAAGAATTGTCAGGTTTTAAGCAGACAATTTTTTTCTTTCCCTGCAATCCATTTTCCTTCCTCATTTATAAATGGCACCCTAATATTCCATGTTTCAAATGTTGCTGGGAAGCGTTTATAATTCACTCTTCAGAGTTCACAGCAATTTATAACAATAAAAACATTAGACCAGTGTTTCTCAACCTTGGCAACTTTAAGATGGCTGGGAAATTCTGGGAGTCGAAGTCCACACATCTTAAAGTTGCCAAGGTTGAGAAACACTGCATTAGATTAATATCCAGTTGTCAAAAAATGAGTTAAAAAAATGAGTCAAAAAGTTTAATTTATACACATGGCAAGGAGAATGAGACATTGAAGGATGTTCTGCAAAGGATTATTTTAATCAGTTTCCAGAATGTTGTTGATGTAGAAATGAGATCAGGTTTACACAGGGGGTTAATGTGTTTATTTGATGTATTTGTGTAAAGTGTATTGGTTTGGTGGTTTTTCACTTGGGTGTGTTTAATTGTTCTTATTGTTTCTGGATTTTGTAAGCCACCGAGTCTAATAAAGTGGGCATCTACAATAAATTAAATTAATTGTTCTATTGCCTGCTTTCAAGATTTGTTTTGAATTTAAGTCTTAGTAGTCATACTAAGTCATCTAAAATATCTAGAATAAGATCACTCTAGATATTTTACATCTGCATCTTGATAACACTTGAGTTATAGGGAAACCCTTTTATCAGTAATGCTAAGCTGCATCAATAGCAGCTGAATATGTGACAAACTTTAACACCTTTATTAAGTCGCCATTAGAAATGCACCAGTCCTAACAGGATAGTTGCATGTTAAATTTGGGGATACTGCCTGGGCTACGCTGAAAGGTTATTAAGACATTTTCACTTGCCTGGCCCTTCCTGTACCTGCAATATATGACTCTTAATACTAAGTCATATTATAAAATGGATCTCTCTGAATTCATGCAGTCTACAACTCCCATCTATTCCTACAGCATGGGATTAACATTAGTTTACATGAATGCCTGCTGTGTGGTTTTTTGTTCCTTGTTCTTAACCATGAATGGTTGGCATTAAAGGAGACAATTGTGACTCGTCTTCAAACCGCTTTTAAAGATTGGAGAGATTGATCTCTTCATGGAAATGCCACAAATGATATACTGTTACATCATTGATGTCATGATGCAACTGACAAAGATTACATAATTTGCATCATTAGTGTGACACCTGTGCTGGTTCACATAATAGGACTGTATGTAAAGTCATTCCTTTTTACCATCAGCTCCTTCCCCGATACGGCATTGTATCACTGATAGCACTTCTACGCAAAGACCGCATGAGTTAGAAAAGAACTCTTGACCTCTGTGATTCCTGAGGTTTCAGAGCCAAATCCCTTTATCTCTCACATAGGTACAAGATATTTGAAACTGAAACAGAGCCAGTGTAGTGGTTAAGGCATCAGGTTAGAATCTGGGAGATTATGAATTCTAGTCCCACCTGAGGCACAAAGCCAGCTGGGTGACCTTGGGCCAGTCATTCTCTCTCAGCCCTAGGAAGCAGGCAAGGGCAAATCACTTCCAAAAAACCTTGCCAAGAAAACTGCAGGGACTTGTCCAGGCAGTCTCCAAAATTCAGACACGATTGAACAGATTAAAAAAAAAAATGGAAACTGCAGTTAAAATAGTATTTTCTTTGAAACATTGTGGCTCTGTGGAGCTTGTAGATGATTAGTGTCTTGTCTGCAGATATTCTTCCTGCACCCCACTTCCCGGGCTTCAACCATCCTAGCAAGTCTTTCAAGTGCAAAAGTTGCTCTGAATACTGTGCAGCTGCCCCTCCTATGAATAACAGTTTTTGTTTCTTATACAGGATGAGACAGATGCAGCTTTAAAACACATCCGCACTTCCACTTTCCAATCTTTCAAAAGCAGTTTGAAGATGAGCCATGACTGTCTCCTTTAATACCAACCATTCATGGTTAAGAACAAGGAGGAAAGTACCACACAGCTGTAAGTCCAGGACATCCACACCCTTTCCAAAGGGGAAATAAAAGAAATCGTACTGCTCCCCTCCAGCGACCTTCTTAAGTTGCATGCAATTATCTGATCTCATATAATAAAACAATATTTCCTATTATCCTGGAACAGAAGGTATTGACGATGGAATTTACGTTTTAAATAACTTAAACTCGTTATTTTTCTGCACATGGAGTTTGAAAAAGTAAGCCTTTTTCTCTTCTTTCGTCTTCCACAGGAAAAAAAAATCGCAGCTTCCAAAAAATCTTTAATTTCATGGGTCACTTCTTCCGAGGACTCACAGGGGCAGAGTCACGCAACAACCCATCCCGAAACGGCCTTCCGGTGTGCAAGAAAGGGTCCGAACAATTCCATCTCCTCGCGCATTCCAAGAGAGAAACCATAGAGCCACAAACAAGGAGGAGAGGCCCCCAGTCTCAACTCTATGGCCCGTTCTTGGGAGGAAGTGGCGTCAGCCTTTCTACCGCGGGCAAGAGCGGCACTTCCGCCCCATTTGAAAGTGACGGGCTGAGGCAAGAGAGAGGCGGGTGGTGTGCAAGCGGGTGGTTTGTCGTGGCTGCCGCTTTCCCGGTGTGGATGGCTGCCTTCGCTATGGAGCTGCCGCTATCTTCCCCTTCTTTGGGTGAGCCTCTTCTCGGGCTCTCCTGGGCTGTTCCCTGTCCCTCGTTGGATCCGGCAGACTCTAAGGAAGGCGGGGAGGGGAGACGTGCTCACCGCTGGCGTTTTTCTCTTTCTGCCCCACGTCAGGGCTCGGCCGTTTGAGCTCCACTGGCGGGCTGGGGGTGGGATTCTAGAATGCCCTGAGTCTCGCGGGGAGGGAGGGTAGGTAGTCCCCGACTGTGACGTCACTTGAAACTAGACCTATACGGCGGAGTCCCGGAAAGCAAGGGCGTCTGAGGAGGGAAAGCAGGTTTAGCGCTTGGTCGGGGAAGGGAAAAGCAGATGAACCCCCACGACGGGCTCAGTCGCGTTCACAAGGCGGCCGCAGGGCCGGTCCGGGAAGTTGTTTTTAGACCTGTTGGCTTAGGTACGCTGTAAAGAGCCACGAACGTCTTAAGCACTCATTGCTCTAAGAAGTTACGACCACCTCTTGGTCTTACGTCTGCTATAATTGTCTCTTGTTTGTTCAGAGGGAAGGTGGTTCTAGGAATAGAGTAACGTGGATTTAGATATTTGCGTAGCCATGAATATGGTGACTGTAAACTAAGTTAATGCTTAACAGGGCGCTTGTATTTAAATAGGAAAGCTTTATTTTTGTGTTTTGTTTTAAAGTCTTGGAGTTAACAACCAGCTACTGTAGTGTCTTTGGTGGAGGCTTAACACAGTTTTTATGTGAACCACCTTTTGTAATACAGGTGCTGAGCCAATGGCATTAGGATCCCCTACTTCACCAAAACCAGGTGCTGGTGCTCAGTTTCTGCCTGGATTTCTGATGGGTGATATACCAACTCCAGTGACGCCACAACCTCGTTCCTTAAGTGGTCCTTCAGTTGGTGTAATGGAAATGAGGTCACCGCTGCTTGCTGGTAAGCTGATTCTGAATAAAAATACTTCCCTAGTAGCCCCAAATGGCAAAAATTCACTCAGAATATCCTATAGTAATATTGAGGATGAGTATTACTGAGACAGGGGTAGGTGGCTGCTGTGTTTGCCAAGAACAGGTCCTTGCTGTTTAAAAAAAAATTCTTTTTTTTAAATCTTAGCAAGCAAGCTAATTTTAGCATGCCAAAAGAGCACTGTGTATTGCATTATACATGCATATTTTCTAGGGTGAGTCACTTAAAAAAGGTTTTTTAACTGTTCAGCTTGACTGATACTCATTATGTTACTGAATTTCCAAAACACTTCATTTTTAAAAATCATAACTGCTGTTTATGTAATGTTGCTCTTCCCTGAGAATACAGCAAATTGCTTAGGATTTATAATCACAAATACTGATCACAATTGTAATTTTTTTTTCTCCTTAAGTTTGTTTTGGGGCACAGTTATACTGTGCATATTGCTATAGTAAATTGTATAAAAAGTGATAATGATAAGGGAATATGTCTTCTGACATGCTTCTTAATTAAAAATAGTGCTTTTAGCTATCTTAAAAAATCAAAAGCAAAACATGTTTACACAGAATTATGAATATTAAGCTAATCTGTATATATGTTTCCATAAGACATAATGCCATAGCTCCTGAAAGAAACAGTTTAGCGAATGTATAGTATTTTTTATTCTGCTATGGTGAGTGCTTGCTCCTTAGATCCAGAGAGCAGACTGCTATATTTTATTTTTTAAAAATTAACACCTCTTTTATATCAAACTTCATGGTAATACAGTGTAGAGTGAATACAAATTACAAAGCATAAGAAAACAGCAGACAAAACCTTAAAACTGATAATTTTTGAAATAGTTAAATGTGAATGCCTTTCAGGTACTATGGCTTGAACTGTAATCACAACTTTACAATCACATTTGGTAATCTTGAGCAAATTGATTTACTTTTTAAAAACTATGGTTCTCTAGTAAGTTAAAGGAAGATGCTGAGTGTGAGCAAGGAATAGACTTAACACTATGAAGTGCTCTTGCTGTATCATTTTTTCAACATAATCATTCGTGTTTAAGTAAGTCTCACTGTATTCAGTGAAGCTTCCATCCTGATTTGTGTGTTTTAGATCCAGTCTGTTATATGAAGAGAGGGGCAGGCAACTTCATAAACCAACTTTTGTAGCCTTTGGAATCCCCCTGATTGATTACTGAAAATTTTCAGGTAGCAAATATATGGAAATGGTAGTGTAATTCCTAAAATTAACATACAGTAGAGTCTTGTTTAACCGACCTTCGCTTATCCGACATTCCGTCTTATCCGATGCCCCTAAAAGAAACACAACATGCATAAATCGGCGACGAGAAAAGTGTGCCGCTTGTTTGCGAGTGTGAGTGTACTCTTTCTTGTTGCTCCTGACGGTGCGGCGCCGCAACACAAAAATCAATTGTAACAGGCGCAGCAGATTGGTTTTTTTTTTTTTTACCGCACTCAGTCGTTACTGTGTGTTATCCGACATTTTCGTTTATCCGACGTTCTGCTGGCCCGTTTATGTCGGATAAGTGAGACTCTACTGTATTATAGTTAAGCAACATATAATATCCTCAAATACTATCCCCATTCATGTGTCTGGTGTTGCCCTCAGATGTTAAATCTACCTCTTGCTTCTCAGGAGTTTGCCCGCCCATGCATTAGCTGACACTTCTTAAGCAATACAAGTGAGAGAGTTGTAATACGCTTCGGAATACATTTTTCTTTCTAGAAATAAGATGGATATTCTCTTAAAGGTAATTTGCCATTTGATTTTTGACAAGATTCAGAAATAGTTATGCACCTGTATTCCTATGCAAGCCTTTTTATTCAAGATAATCAATTTTTTATATCACAAAAACATAGCAAGGATCACAGAAAATGCTATGCTAACTAGTTTTAATGTTATATATTTACTTAGGTGGATCTCCTCCCCAGCCAGTAATGCCAACACACAAAGATAAAGGTGGTGCTCCTCCAGTTAGAAGTATCTATGATGAAGTAGCTAGCCCAGGTCTTGGATCAACACCCTTGACTTCAAGAAGGCCTGTAAGTGACTCCCATGAAGTTGCAAAGCCAGACTAAAATTTGCAGGTGATAAATAATCATACTTTTCTGCATTGGCAGGTATTAAGAGATGCTTTGAAAAAAATATTAAAGGCCTTTTCATAATGGAGTTAAACTTTATGGAATGTGATCTGAGCACACAAAACAATTTTGATACTGTGTCATATTTAATAAGGGAGAAGCAAAAGAAGTAATTTTCTCTTTCTGTCGAGTTCTGGATTGCTACCTCTCTGTAACTTTCATTTCCAAAAGCAAGAAGCAAGGCTAAGCTGGCCATTCTCTTTCTTACTGTATCTCATTTGGCTATATTAATAAATAGCAATAGCGCATCACTGTTCCCCTGAAATTATAACACAACCAAGTATGTATGTTAAGGAATACAAATTATCCTTGTCATAATCCTGCTTCAACGTTAACAACATGTAAATGTTTTTATAAATATACTTGGTGGTGAAAAACACACTTATTATTTTGGGAGTCACTGTACTTCTCTAATGCATAAAGAAGGAATATGGAATGTTTTTGTGATTCACTGAATCTTGGAAAAAGACATAAAATGAGTGGAAGAACTTGGTATACTGAGTCTAAATGTACCATCCACAGGAAATGTTTCTATATACAGCCAGAGAGCAGAGTTGGGGTTTGAATGCACCAGCATTCAGTGCATGGGAGTATTTGATGTCGCACAAATAGGAACTCACTCTTGTCTTTGGAGGAGAAAGGAATGAAGAAAGGGCATAATATTTTGCTTGTTATTGTAGACTGATACAACTTCGTTGATCTTGGCTTTGCTGTAGTATGTTAAGATATTATACATTTGGCTGTGTGCAATATTTTGATGCAATTAGTATTCTCCAAGACATAAGCCTCATAGTTGAAAAATGATTACATTTATTTGTATTAGAATCCCTATGTTGCTGGAAAATTATTTATGCTAGTTGACATAGCAGTAAATGTTTTATTCCATACTGATGTCTTCATCTGATTTTATAATACATTGGACTGTTATCTATTTTCCTCTTTAAGTCAATACTTGCATACATGCTTCCTGTGCTTTCACAGTTACCATGGCCCAAATTACTCAACTCTGCCTTCTGTGATTGAGCATTGTTGTTACTGTTCAGTAGAAAAGTGGAGCTTCAACTGTGAGGTAGCATAATTGTCTCAGAGAGAATGCAAACTGCTTATAAAGTCCTGTAAAGTAATAATCCATACGTAGCATATTTAATGTATCATTCAATCTTGGGATTTCATTTGCTTTTATCAAATAGCAATTGATTCACATGCAAGTTCATTTTCAAGTTCAGTTGTACTGACTGATTTTAAAATAGAACATTCTGTTTGAAGAATTTATTTTCTGGCTACTAAAACACAACTTCTAACTAATGTTTGTACTTTCATGCAGGCCACTTTTTGTGTAATACAGAGTCCAAATGTTGGATCTCTGCCAGTAACTCCCGGAACAGGTAGGACGTCTACCTGTTTTATTTCTTTTCTTGGTATTTAATTTAGAATTTATCTACAAGGGAAACGTTAACAGTATATCATCTATTTAATTTGTATATGGATCATTTCACTATTTATGGGCTGATGCATATTTCCCATTGAAATCATACCAACCTGACTTTTATCAGATTTTTAAAATTCCTACCCTACTTTATGTCTGACGCAGACAGAAGTCTTCCTCTTTTAAGTTACTTTGTTTGTTTTCTAATGTAGTTATGTGAAATACTGGCAATCAGGATAAAAGGTTTATTATAAATTTTATAAATCTTAAGCATTGACAAAATTATTTTA
Organism: Liasis olivaceus; assembly: GCA_030867105.1. Classification (NCBI taxonomy): domain Eukaryota; kingdom Metazoa; phylum Chordata; class Lepidosauria; order Squamata; family Pythonidae; genus Liasis; species Liasis olivaceus. The sequence continues at coordinate 152,984,033 of CM061349.1, forward strand.
CTGGCCTTGAGATACCACGTCATCATCAATATTTCTCTTCCTTCAGTATCAAACGCTATGTGAATTTGATAAATATGAATCCAAAAATTAACTAGTAAGTAAGTAAGTAAGTAAGTAAGTAAGTAAGTAAGTAAGTAAATAAATAAATAAGCAATCTATGTCTACTTTTTATTTCAGCTTGAACTTTTTATTTCATCTTTAACTACAGGAACTTATAAGACACATCTCATTATATTTTGACAGGGGCAGGTGTGTTTAGTCCAGCAAGTCTTGCACAACCTAGGAAAGCCACCATGTCACCAGCTCAACTAGATCCATTCTATACTCAAGGAGATGCTTTGACATCAGAAGATCAACTTGATGACACCTGGGTAACAGTATTTGGGTCAGTGATTGGCAGCTCAATGTGGACAGGTGGCTACCATGGTTAAACCTGTCCTAGAATTTTTGGATTATGGGATGTTGGTTCTGTGGGAGAATAGAATGTTTATAAAATGTGAGACCAAGGTTACATGAGGTTACAATATTCATATGCAACTTTTTCAAGCTGAATGATACATGGTTAGATTTTTCATAAACACAGTAGTGGGTAATCAAAGCAGTTTACATAATGAAACAGGGCAATAATCGCAAACTCCTGAACAGATTTATTTGTAGTTGTCCTTACACCTCAATTCTTCCTTTGTGTATTGAAATACTGGGGTTTGGACCCAGAGGTGGTGTTGGATGCTATAGTAAGGAGCAGCCATTAATTGTCAAGAAAGAAGGCAAATGGAGTTTTGGACTGAGAGGAGGAAGACTGGAGCAGGGAAAGGTTAAACCAAGGTCTCTTGGTTTCTATTGAGGGAAAATCTTGTAAGAGTAGGTATTTATTTTGGAGGCAGGTGCATTAAGTTGCTCATTTAGTTTGCTCATCTGTAAAAGCATTCCCCATGAGATTATGCTGTTCCCCAAACTACTTTGGATGAATTTTGTAAATTGATTGTAAATTAAAATAGCATTTTCTACCTGGATTTACTTGCTAGCCCATTATATACCATATCACTTGCAAGGTTAAGCTACTGAGGTTTGATTTAGTTTATTTAATTAAATCATTGCATTGAAGAATAGCTACTGAGGAGTTTATTGCCTTCTCCTATCCAGGAAAACAAGAGGGAAAGTTTTTAAGTAAAAGCTAGTGGTGGAAAGATAGAAAGAGAGATTAAAGCAGGAGCAGGTATGTTCAAGGAAGAAGTCTATCCATCATCTCCCACCAAAGGAAAGGACCACAGGAATAGTTAGAGAAACAACTAAATTTGGAAAATCATAGTCTATATTTTTAGTTGGGTAGTGGGTGGTAGAATCATCTGTAATAGCTACTATGGGTAAATGTCACCATTTAATATAAATTAAATTATTTCTGTACTTGGATTGACTTGCTAAGGCTAACTATCATGGTTTTCTTTCCCCACATTAATTGCATTGTTGAAAATTGGAGAAAGAGAAGAAGTATTCAGGAGATTGTCAGTGACTTGAGCATAATGTATTTGTATGCATTTCTGAGAACTCTGTCAGTGGTATAATGTTGAGGTATAAAGTAGACTGCATATTTTATTTATGATTTCAAATAATGATGCAAGTCTTTTCTACTGATGTTACAGATTTCCTCAAGCATCTGCTTCATATATCCTGCTACAGTTTGCACAGTATGGAAACATATTAAAGCATGTGGTGAGGCTAGTTATATAGCTTTTGCTTTTTTTTTTTTTTTTAAAGTAGCCATTCTCAGATTGGCTTCTAAATCTTATTCTTTCTCGTTGTCTACACAGATGTCTAATACGGGAAATTGGATGCATATTCGATATCAATCAAAGTTACAGGCTCGGAAAGCCTTGAGCAAAGATGGAAAAATTTTTGGTGAATCTATCATGATTGGAGTTAAACCTTGTATTGATAAAGTGAGTTGTTATATGGTGTTGTGAGCGTGGGAAATACCCAAAACAGGATGGATAATGCAAAGTCATAACCAATCTTTGTTAGCAAATGTGTATCGCAGTACTATACCCCTTAAATCAGGAGAAAAGACTAGAAGAAACTTCATTAAGAAATACAAGTCATTTAGTTGTTTCAGTCTAATACAGTGGTACCTCAAGATACGAATTTAATCCGTTCCGTGACTCTGATCGCAAGTCGAATTGGTCGCATCCTGAAGCACGTTTTCCCATAGGGTTCAATGTAAATACGGTTAATCCGTTCCACCCTCTGAATTTGGTCGCATCCTGAAGCAAATTTCCCCATAAGGTTCAATGTAAATACGGCTAATCCGCCCTCCGAATTTGGTCGCATCCTGAAGCACATGTCCCCATAAGGTTCAATGTGTCAGCCGGCGTTGCACGGCTAGGAAATTCCCCAGGCGCGCTTTAGTCAGCCCTAGCGCAGAAAAAGGAAGTGCTATGAAATCTGAGAAAGGCTCCCGCGCGCACAGCCGGGAGCGAGAGCTTCCCCCCCACTCCCCGTGCTGATTCTTCTTAATTCCGCGCTCTTTCCTCTGTGCATAGCCCTTGGCGCGCACGACAAAAGCACAGTGAAAGGAATGGGGGGGAAGGCTTATGTCGCGTGCACAGCGGAGCGGGAGCTTCCCCACCCCCGTGCTGCTGCTTCTTAATTCCGCGCTCTTTCCTCTGTGCATAGCCCTTGGCGTGCTTGACAAAAGCACACTGAAAGCAATGGGGGGAAGGCTTATGTCGCGCGCACGCACAGCCGGGAGCGGGAGCTTCCCCCCCCCACTGATTCCTCCGCGCTCTTTCCTTTCTCCATAGCGACAAAAGCACAGTGAAAGCAATCAGCGCGCTGGGGGGAAAGGCTTATGTCGTGCGCACGCACAGCGGAGTGGGAGCTTCCCCCCCCATTCCTCTGAGCTCTTTCCTTTCTCCATAGCGACAAAAGCACAGTGAAAGCAATCACCAGGCCAAGGGCTATGGCCAAAGGAAAGAGCAAATTTCCCCATAAGGTTCAATGTAAATACAAACAGTTCTGAAACATATGCATTTTATTTTTAAACCACAAAAACATGAAAAAAAGCACAGTATGAAGAGGGAGAATGGGGTGGGGAGGCAGTTATTGTTTGGAGGGAGAGTCCCCCTCCAAAGGGACTTCGGGGAGATCTCCTTCAGGGGTTTCCTCTCTTCTTTGCCTCTTAGCTGCAAAGCCTTATTCTTGCCAAGCCTGCTCTGCATTTTCTTTGGAGCCATGCTGACAAGCACACCAAAAACCTTCCAAACGCCACAAAACACACCACAAGCCTCACCGAACGCCTCCTTGCTACCACGATCTCCCCCACAGGAAGCCGCGACCACGTGGCAGCAGGGCAAATGGCTTTTCCTTTTCCTTTTTCCTCTCTCCATAGCGACAAAAGCACAGTGAAAGCAATATCAGCGCGCACGCACAGCCGGGAGCGGGAGCTCCCCCCGCCCGCGCGCTCAGATTTCATTAGCAGTTCCTCTTTCTGCATTGCTTTCCTTGGGCTTTTGTCCTCCCGCTCAGATTTCATTAGCACTTCCTCTTGGAAGCCGCGACCACGTGGCAGCAGGGCAAATGGCCGCGGATCCGGTTCGTAGCTTGAGGCGGAGTTCGCATGTTGAGGTAAATTTTTGAGGCCGGAGCTGGTCGTATCTTGAAATTTTCGTAAGATGGGGCGTTCGTATCTTGAGGTACCACTGTATAAGTTGTAGGGCTAGCATCTAATGTATTGGAAAATTAGCATGGAAGTAAATAAAGAATGGGACTTTTACACAAAAAGTGAGTGTTTCTAGTCTGAAGAATTCACTGTTTTCATCCGGCTTAGGTCAGAATGTTAAACATTTATTGCTACTTTAAATCAAGTTTTTCACTGATACCTAATGTAAAGATTATCCTAAGATACATGTGGGCAACTTGGAGGAACCAAGTGGCCAGTTTGTGACAGTTCAATGCTGTCATGGAATCAAAGGGTTGGAGGGAGACATTTAGGTTCCAGAGGCCAATCCTCTGCTTGGTGCAGGAATTCAAATTAAAGTAAGCATGAAGGACAGGTCTCTACCCTTTGCTTTAACTTATTTAGTGAAGCAGAATCCAATGCCTGCCTTGGGCTATAAACATTCTTTAAGCTTTAATGCTGTTTAGAGACATCTCTAAATGTGTTACTTGATCTTACTTGTAGAATGTGATGGAAAATATGGATAGAGGCATTGCGTCATCCCCAACTTCAGTCTTCACACCTCCAATGAAGTCGCTTGGTGCCCAAGTACAGCCTTTGAGCACTCAAAGGATCTCCACCATGAGACCTCTAGCTACTACATATAAAGCATCAAGTAGCGACTACCAGGTATTTTGTATTAACATAGTGAAGAAATACTAATCACCTTTCTTGAAGAAAAGGGATTGGCCTTGGTTAAAAAGGCATGAAGCAGCTACTTATTTAAATTTGTCTCTCTTGTAGGTAATTTCTGACAGACAGACTCCAAGGAAAGATGAAAGCATTGTGTCCAAAGCCCTGGAATACATATTTGGTTGGTAGTTGAGAGAAGTTAGAGTAAGCTTGGCTAGAACATACAAAAGACTGCCAGCACTTCTGGTTAGTTATATAACCATTTGTGATAATAGACCATACATCAGTTCTGCTTTCTAAAACTTTGGCACAAAGTTACTTGCACTTTAATCCACAGTTGGATTTATACTTGACTCAGATATTAAATGGTTGCAATCAATGTTAATCTTATTTCTATAGTGATTGCATGATACAACCTAATATGGACAGATATACAATATGTGAGTCTTTCAGGACATGCTAATACTGTCCATAATTTTTCCAGTTGCATGGTTTTCTTTCTACTTCAGGAATTATGGTCTTTCTTGCTGCAAGATAAGCTCATGGACATTATTGTACAGAAAGACTGGGATAGGCTTCGTCAATTTTAAATCAAACATTTTCATTTGAAAGCTGTACTAAATATAACCAGTCTTTAAAAAAACTTTGGACAAATTGATTCTAATTTGGAGGGTGTTCATTTTTTTTATCTAAATAAAAATCGTGGTGCTATTGTTTTTTGAGCTGATGGTGGTTTTTGTAAATTATCCAAATATACTATCAGTGTATACAAATACCACTGCTAGTATTGTTATGTGGCTTTTTGTGCATTGGGTCACATTTAATTGCACAGGTATTTTTACACTTAAATGCTTTTACACGATGACAAATACATGAACTGCTTTATCCACTATGTAGGGCTTATTTGGAAGCCTAAATTTAGTTCTAACAACAATTCTCCTTCCAGATATTATGGCACACTGATCAATATCCAGATTTGCACTTCCCATCCTATAGCAGTTTTACTCCAATATCTCTAAAATATACACCAGGAGTTATCTCATCCTTTTGGAGCAGATTTTGGAGGGATGGTAGAATATATTTTGCTGATACTGTTCTGTAAGTGGGAAGATGCTTATGGGATACACCCCAAATGATCTGAATGCTACTTATCATTAAATATGTCCCCATTACATTCTGTAGTTGGCATATGAATGACTTATTTATATACATTATTCTTGTCTTTCAAATATGGAAGAATAGCTGAACAAACATTAAATACCTCCTGCTGAATTTTGAACTTGCATCACTATTTGGAATCATAAATAAAATATGCAGTGTTTGTCTATTTTATACCTCGACGTTATCCCACTGATAGAATTCTCAAAAGTCTATACCAGTGCATCATGTGCAAGTCACTGACAACTTCTAAACACTTCCTCTCTTCCTGCAGTTTTCAACAAAGTACTGTTTTCAATAGATTAGTCAAACTCTCAGTGTAGAATAGATAGATTAAACATGAAGAATCATAGCACGTCCCTTTGGCTGAATGGCTGTCTTTGTAGGAGATCTTAATATTGCCGTATTGCTGTTTTTTAAGTGCAAACACTGATTTACTACATTTATATCCACTTTTTTTTTCCAGAAACATTAGCAGTTTTTAGCCTTTATATTCTTGCAACAATAACACTGGGAGGTAGATTGGACTGAGAAACAGTAACTGGCCCAAAGTCGTCCCAAGGGTTCCCTGGACAGATTGGAATTGTATTTGGGTCTCTGTGCTTCCAGTCCAGTATCGTAACCACTGCACCACACTGAGTCCTGTCTGATGCTGCTGAGATGGAATTCGTTAGTAAACATGAGTTTGAGAACTCTGATTCAGTAGATGGTAGGTGGCTACTGAAAGAGGAAGTAAAAAGGGTCTAAAGATAATTTCAGAAAATAATTATTCTCTGCTTGTTTATACTGTTCATTTTCATCACTAATATATATTTCCATGCTGATTGGATCTTGTTCTTTTTAGTAAGATATATCTACTATTAAAAAAAATATTGTTTGATCTTTTGTAAAAATGAATACATTTATTTTGTTCTTGAAAGAGAGAGACACACACAGACCCACCAGTCCACTCCATGTATGGACATTTATGCCAAAATAAAACATGTTAACCAAAATAAATACTATCTTATTCTTTGTTTGGTTTTATTTACTACTTCATATTTTTTGTAGCTGATAACTAAGAGAAACATTTTGGAATTAGATTCAGTTCATTGGTATGATTAATGCATTTGGTGGTGAATGACATTGGAATGAAAAGTTATTTCCATCTCATGCAAGAATTACTGTAATAGCTCTAGTTCTTGAGAACATTGTGAAAATGGATGTTGTATTTTATCTGTGTAAAGATTTTTCCCATGTGCAGACTGAAAGGCAGACTGAAAGGCATCACATTGATTTCAATATTTAAAGCTTTAATAAAGCTTTATACAGTAGTAAGATACTTTGCATAGTTAATGAGCCATTTTCTGGAGCTGTAACTCCTTTGACACTTTTACTGGCAGTTTTTGCAATGTGTTGCTGCTGTTAAAGATTTCTTTCACTTCTGAATAAATGAAATGCTGCTACATGGTCATAACCAAAATGTTCTGTACTAAATTTTCTGCTCTGCTCATCTTATCAAAGGTATGCATCACTTGTAAGTCAAATTGTTTTTTGGTGGTGGTGTGTGTCTCTTGGTGGAATAATATGTGCCAATGGAGTGGATTTGCCTTTCTCCTGAAGGCTCTCAACCTGCTGTAAATTTTTAGGGAACCTTTTAGAGCTGATTTACAGTATGTGGGAGGCTGCTTAGACCATTTATTAGAATATTTCTAAGTTAAGGATAAGGACAAGGGGAGATTGCTTTCCTGAGCCATTGACTGTAAATAGCCATGTGCAGTTTTCTAAAATAGGTGTGCAGCCATCAAAGAGGCCTATTTTTTTCCAGTAGGAGTGTGGGCTGTAGTGGGATTGTTTTTCTGTATTCAGTCTCATGGATTGTGATGAACCATTATGGCTAGAATTTTCAGAAAGTTATGGGCATCGGCAAATACTTTTAGCAATTTAGCAAAAGGACTTCCATTGAAAGACTATATCTTTCTGAAACTTCAATTAATGCTATATTGTGATAAGCTCTAATTATTAAAGTGAGATAGGCATTCTAAAAACCAGTTTCCTATTTCATCCCAAATGACAAGCTATTTAAACTAGTATAGGAAAAAAAAATCAAATGTTAAGCTTTTTCTTGGCAATAGATTTGTTCATATCTTGGATCATGAAACTTAAGACATGGCTATTCAATCTGGGCTTTTAACTTTAGTTAATACATTTTCATGACTGTAAGACCAGGCTTATTATTGAAGGAAGATGAGCCACTATATTTTGTTGTACTTGCAATCTTTTTTCCAAGTAACTTCACTAAATGTATTCTGTTTAATGCTATGGCAACTTTTATTTTTTTTGCAGGGAGGATGCCTTTGAGTCAGTACTGACTTCTGGTGACTGCCTGGACAAGTCCCTGAAGTTTCCTTGGCAATGTTTTTTTAGAAGTGTTTTGCCATTGCCTCCTTCCTAGGGCTGAGAGTGAGTGACTGAAACAAAGCCACTCAGTTGGCTTCATGCCTAAGGTGGGATTAGAACTTACAGTCCCTGGTCCCTACAAAACTGGTAATAAAGTGTTTTATTCAGATGAAGATTCCCATTGAAGATGCAGAGACAATAGTTTGCTTTGAATCTTGTGATTCAGCCAAGGAAGGACTACTTCAGCATCACAGAGTAGACAAACTTTATGGACTGGTGCCCACATGAGGAAATTTGGGAGTATGTTGTGGGTGTTCTCACAAAATGGCTGGCCATATCTGAAGTACCTTCTAGCAGTAGACCAGGTTGAGCCTGGTTCATGATTCCTCTTTGTCTTCCCATCAGCATTCAGCCAATATGCTCTCTATTATCACAGCTTCTGTTTGCCTCTGTGTATGTGACACAGTACCAAACATTTCATCCAACCCTTTTATAGAATGTCTATGGGGCCTGAGTAAAATCTGGAAGAATTAATGTAAATAAGGATGGTGCTGGAGGCTTGGCCTTTTGATTTAGAACATGTGGTTTCCCATATGTTTTTTGTGTTTTTTTAAATAGAGACAGGTGAGTAAGATCCAACAGAACATACTACCTTGTAGGAGGAGAGCTGTATTTGTCCATGGAAGCAAAAATTCAGAGGAACCTGGTAGCACCTTTTCTGACTAACACATGTTATTAAAAGATATAAGCTTTAATGAGCTACAGCTCATTTCATCAGAGGCATAGAGTGGCTCCTTTTAACTCTTCTGTCAGGCTTCTTTCTGTCTCCATGCAATCCTCATTTTTCTTTTGTAAGCCCTATTATAATATGTAGGATACTGATATGTGGACCTTTCCCAAATATTCACAGCCTTGTGTCATTGGTTTTATGTGGTTCACGTTAAACTACATTTTCAAGTTCTGTGTGCAAACATATCTACAAAAGGTTGAAATAAGGGTAGGCTTATGTTATCAAATACAGCTGACTGCCATCTTGTGGTATCCAGATGAAGCTTCCCCACAACATCAGCATGTTAGTGTCACTTAATACATCTACCCTTGAATGTATTGTTTTCACACTCCGTATAACTCATTAGAAAACTTACCAGAGTCATTAAAAAAACCAAAACAAAATATAGTAATGCATTGACAGCCAGCATTAACTTGTGACTTTATTTTCATTAAAATGTCACAGTTGTGAAGCTCTGGTACTACAATGCTTTTTGACAAGGTGTTTCTTTTGTACTCTGTGAGCCTGTTAATGTGGAGTAGGCAGACCTAATGTGAGATCTCTGATCTGTAGAATATTGCAACTGACTTAAAAAGTCTTTGTCTTGGATGGCCTTGTGCTGGTCATTTATCTTTCAACATGGATGTCTTTCATTTGTAAATATGGGAAATCAGTTGCCCTTGACTAAGTTTATATATACCCAAGAGAGGGTCATCTGCTTCCTGCCCCCCCCCCCCACTTCATACTGGGGTTTGTTCCCAGCCACCATTTTGCAATTTGCATCTGATGGTTAGACTTTAAGAACTAAAGACTTCCTCAAGCAGAGTTTAACTCCTGGTGGTATGTGGATTTGTAATTTTCCTGACATGTTATTGCCTTTTTTTAAGAAGTTTTTTTCAATTTTTTTTTTCAAATTTTCCAGTCTAGCCTATAAACCTGTGACTTCTTGGTGGTCTCCCCTCCCCTTCACCCACATTCAGATCTGCTTAGCTAGGTTCTACTTAGCTGTGGGTTCTACTAGAAAAAGATCCTACAAACCTGAAAACTGCTTGCCCCTGAGTGTTCCCTATACACATTGTAATATATAACCCAAAAGACCCATATGGTAATACAGATTACCATATTATATGATTCTCGCTTTTTTATAATAACAGGGGTCCTTCTGGACTCATGGTTCCTGCTCAATGAGCATATGGCAGCCATGGCCAGTAGAGCCCTCACACAACTTCATCTTGTGCACCAATTGTGCCCTTTCCTAGAACATGAGGACGTGCTCTCAGTCACTCAAACGTTAGTCACTTCCTGACTGGACTACTGTAATGCACTCTACATGGCGCTGCCCTTGAAGAGCATTTGGAAGATGCAGTTGGTCTAGAATGCAGTGGTACAGGCAGTTGGGGGCAAATCCTGGTATGTCCATGTAACACTTCTGCTTTGCAAGTGGCACTGGCTTCCAATAAGCTCCTGGGTGCAATTTTAAGGTGCCGGTGGTCAGCTATAAAACCCACATAATGCATAATGCAGGCCCAGGTTATTTGTGGGACTGGCTGACCTCAATCATATCTGCATGTCTCCTCAAATCTAACGGTGGGCATGCTCCAGGTCCCTTCTCTGAAACAGTGCCATCTAGTGGGATCCAGGAAGCACGCCTTCTCTGTTGTGGCACTGTCAGGATTAGCTCAGGACACTCCAGGAGACAGTACAGATTCAATTCAGCATGGTTTATTGGCTTCAGTCCCGTTACAGAATCTTCTCAGAGTGAAAGCAATTCCCAGAGTCACCCCACAAACATCCTGCATTCCTCAGGGAGGTGCCAGTCTCATCCTCTTATCTCTACCTCTCTGTTCTGGGGATAAGAGTATGCGCTTAACTCTTTCCGCTCTAGCTCTCACAGGCACCTTCCTTATGGAATAGGATGCATTCCTCTGTTCCCAGCTCAGCAAGTTTGGGCCAGAAGTTCTACAGGTCCTTTTGGATTCAAAAGCAACGACCACACCAATAGGAGCACTTAAGACTTTATTCCAAGGCAGTATAATAAAATCACATAATTACATAACAAGTTAGCAATCAAGGGATATTCAAGAAGACTGAAGAATGTAACATAGCACAAGACAGCAATTAAAAATGTTCAAGAATACTATAAGACAAAGACCTTATGCCCCTTCTGCCAATCAGGGAACCTCAGAGAGATGACAGCAAACAAGCAACACCTTCATTAGGTATGCATCAAAGCCCTATCCCATGGTGCTTATCTGACTAGTTTATATATATATAAACTTACAAGGCAACTGGAGTCACTGTGTGTGAGTTGGGTGGCCATATAAATTTGTTGAATGAATGAATGAACGAACGAATGAATGAATGAATTTTTTTAAAAAAGGCTCTGAACCATAATTAAGCACACCTGCTTTTCAGTAGTCTCATCTTACTGGATTTTACCAAGGACAAGGAGGACAAGTCTTTCTTATCTTGGAATACTTTGCCTTTCTGCTAAGAGTGAGGCTATCAAGGTTCAAGGCTGAGGAGTCCTGCCAAGAATGAGACCATCAAAGCCAAGAAGTCCTTGTTCGTAGTGGGTAGTAATGAGACCGTCTCAAAGTTAAGGAGTATCTGTTTCTCAAGGTTAATTGGATTGAAGATGAGAAAGATCATCCTACTTACACAGGTGTCTCACCAAGGACAAGACAATGAAGTATGACCCTTTAGTGAGTAAAATAAATACTTGCTTAATTTTGCACTACAGTATTGAACCATTACATGAAAATATAAAATCATATAGGGTTCTATGTACTATGCACTTAAGGGAAAGAGGTACCCCCCCACTATTAAATTAGCCTTTGGCAATCTTTTGGTGGAACCATCAGCACCACACAGCATCCCTGCTGAGATCTGGGTGGGCTTGACCCTGTTAGGGACAGTCCTGTTAGGGATTGTCTTTTCCCTCAGGTTGGGGCCAGGCTGTTAATAGAGCCTGACATGTACAATTTGATTGGGTTGTAGTTTTTAGGGGGCTGGGCTTTGTTGTAACATTGTTTTATTATTTCTTATTGTTATGCTTGCATTGTGAGCCTCCCAGAGTCACAAGACTGAGATGGCCAGTTTAAACAAACAAACAAATAAATACATCAAACAAACTTTGGTTCTTAAGTCCATATTCACTGCAGTATTGGCTCATTATGCAGTTGCTAAATTGTGAAGAAGAAAAAGATTTACTCAGGCTCAACTTTGTTACATAGATGGGCAATTGTATAGACAAAAATTTCAGTGCACAGATTACATGAGGCATCAAGACTATTTATTTCTGTGTCTATGTTTTATTTCAAGGAAGATCCATCAATCAATCACGCTTCTTGCACTTTCTCCTGCCATCCCTGCTCTTCTCAGTACAGTCTGAATACAATCTAGGAGCTTTAGCACATTATTTGATTGTGAAGAATAGCTTCCATTACAGTTAAAAAAAAAATATCCACTGAACTCTAGAAATAAGGTAGAGGGGGAAGAATCAGTTCCAAGGCTGACTTTTCTAGTGAGATGGAATCCACCAAAGATCAATGTCCCCTTTGGCACTGAGCAATTATTTTCTCTCTCCCACTTTTCTTTTCAAAGAAATTATCCTGAAGATACTAAGGTTGTTTGAATAGAAGCATACCAGAGTTTTTACCAGAAGCTACTTTCGCACACAGCATAGTGGACAAGAAGCTTCAGAAAATATTTTACACATGTCATTGTAAGTGTTATGAAGCGAAGCAAAGCAAAAGAAGAAAAAAAAGGAGTGGATAAGAACATCACATTTTTCAGTTCTTCACATGTTGTAATTTTGTTCTTGCCTTTTTTTTTCCAAAATAGAAATGCATTACCAGATTGGAAATACATTTCAAAAATATGTGTTTATGTGTGTTTTTTTTTAAATTCCTGAACATCATGGACTAGAAATAGGATAATCAGTCTGTTCCTAAGATAATGCGTTTCTTCTCTCTCGCTCTCGCTCTCTCCTAGGAATTTGTATGCTTTCTGTCCAATTTAAATTTAGAAGAATGATCATCTGATAAAGAAATTATTGCCAGCTGGTTTAGCTTCTTTTGCTGGAAAAGGGATTCACTCCTATTCTTTCTTCTGAATGGTTTGGAAGCCACATCACTCTGCGTGTCTGGTTTTTATCATAGGCCACTTTCTGAATAGTTAAACCCCCTTTTTCAGGCCAGCAAGATATTTAAATAACTTTCCCCAAATGCCAAAGAGCATTAACATTAGCATGTTTTAATGCCCTCCCAACAGCTGTTCTTGAAAGCAAATACAAAAAAAAAAAAGTCTTTAAGAGTTAAGATTGTGCCCTTGTGGAGAAAGAGCCTTGGAATCTATAGTCCATGTTCTGTTACACTGCACCTTCTCTATAAGGACAGAAGGACCCACTTCCTATCTTCCTATTTGGTGAAGTAGCTGGACAATTCTAATTTATTTTATGTACAGTTACTCCTCACAGGCCAGGACATTTCTGTTTTCTTGACGGCGACAAAATTTTGTCCTACTGTTTGTGAAACTCAACATACTTGGATTGCCTCAGTGATCTAGTTACAGTTTCTAGGTGTCTATTTTATTTTACCTGAAACAGTGTTTATTGTTGTAACCTGCAGAATTCAGGGACCATAAGAAAGAACTACAATCACCATAGGCCAGGAATCAACAACTTTTCAGGTGCCAAGCACCATGCACAATATCATGGCTGCAAAGAACAGCACTTAAATATGAAATGATCCATATCTCAGGTATAAACATAGACGTTGTGAGATTTAGCTATCTTGTGAGATTTTCTGCCATTTTAAATGATTATTTTTAATTTCCGCAGTCAGTGGATACTACCTTATGATACCCGGTGTCCCTCAGACATGCATTGTTGAGCCCAGCCTTAGGCAACCATGATTTTACAGAACTGGATCTAAGAAAGTTTACTGTGAAATCAACTTGATGCTGAGCTCAAGAACTCTGAAACTTCCAAGCACACGGACAACACAGGCTTATATTTCAATAGACTAAAAGGGCCATTTCACCTCTGTCATAGCAGCCCTGTAATAGACTATTGATTTCAAGCACCATTTTCTATTTCTTTGTAATTGAATTGTGCACATAAACATAAGAATCTGCAGGATGAGGACAATAAAAGGAAAGTGGCATTGTGGGGTCAGATTTACGATGGCTATACTGGAGCATGGTGAAATAAACATTAATTTTCCCATTGTCTTCTGAATGGCTATTATTAAAACGAAAATTTGTGTACACTTTAAATGATATGTGATTTCACTCCCTAATCTTAAATTAGACACCATACAATTATTTAAACATTCAATTCTTTTTTTTTATGGCATTCATATATACGCGTTTACATTTCTTTCAGATCTTATTGATTTTTCCTGCAAGCACTATTTTCATTTAAGTAAAGGAAACATCAACCTCCCCTTTCTTTTTTTCTTTGTCTTTTCTTTATTTCCTGTACAGCAAGTGAATTGTTTGCAGTAGAAGAAAGGAGGTCTGCAGCATTTATTCTAAAAGTGAACCCAAGGTTGATTCTAGAATCTTTTGCATCTTTATTTACCAGCCTCCTCAAAACCTTGCAGAATTCTGTGATAGTCAGGATTTATTAAAATCATGTGCATAAGAGGTGAGAAACAAAGAAAAGACCTTGGGAAAAGAGGTTACCTAAGGACTTTAAAGGACTTTACACTTGACATGTAATTTAAATGGAAGAAAGTTTAGAAAATGACCTTGTAAATTATGGATACACACAATGCAAGTCATCTGCTGGTACAGATGTGGACAACTCTCAGCCCAAGGCCTGCCTTTAGGTCTATATGTTCACCATATGCAGCAGAGGAAGTCTTGTTCTTTTCCCTTGCCTGTATTTTTGCTCCAGATGGTTGTTTTCCCACTGCCATTAATGATACTGGAGGTAGTGCATCCAGGTAAAGGGTTACTGACTTCATTTTAGCTCTATGGTATATACAGTCACCTTCCCTTATGTTCTCAGAGCAGAGAGATACACATATGTTACATTACGGAGTCCTTGGTGCTCTCTGAGCTTGGTTGTTTGCTTGCAGACGTTTCATTACCCAACTAGGTAACATCATCAGTGCTACTGAGTGTGGGGTTTGCTCCCTGTTTATATACAGTAACTTGCCTGCCAGTATTGGTGGGGGTGTTGTTACATTATGTCTTGTAATGTCATATTACATTATGTCATGTTACATTATGTCATACTCCAATGTATGGGGTTTTACAATACCCCCGGCATTGAAAATGGGGTGGGTGGTGGGTGGGGTGTCTTTATTTTTATATAGTGTTTATCCTGTGTGGTATTTGCAGTTACACTGACCACCAGGAGGCACCATGTGGTCGGTTTTGTCCTTTGAATTCAATTCAATTCCCAGTAGAGTGTCTGAATAACATCTGGCTACTCACATCCGAAGAGTCCCAGTAAGGCTGAAACCAGTCACATGGTGACGCCTGGTGGTCAGTGTTACTTCATTTTATTACATGTAAAATACAAAAAATTATTTATTTATTTATTTATTTATTTATTTATTTATTTATTTAATAGACTTGTCCCCGCCCATCTCCCCACAATGGGGGACTCTGGGCGGCTTTATACCCTGTCTTTCTTCCAGATGCTGGAGGTGGTGTATGAGTCCTTCTGTTTCATCCTCACAATAACACAGTGAATTTGATGAGGCCAGGATATAGTACCTATTCTTGTGTTACACAGTCATTTTTATAATATTGGGGAGATTTGAAAGTACCTCTCCCTGGTTCTAGATTGACATGACATTATACTGGCTCTTGCAAACTACCATGTGTGATTCCAGCAAACAACAAAATAAGGTTACACTAATCAAATCTACAGCAGAACCATGCCTTTATTAGCACCAATTGACATGTCACAGAATAGTCAGCAAGCGTAGGGCCAGCATGTTATGCAAAATAAGGCTCTGAGTCTGGGCTAGGTGACTTCATATTCTTCATAGGATGTTATGCCAGCCTTGAGCACATAACTTTTAAGGGTTAATATTTAAGATTTGGGCGCCAGGATGTCTTTGAGAGGTGAGGACAAAGGGAGACAGGTGAGAGGTAATGATAATGGGAGCAGGTTCCTTGTACCTTTAAAAGTCCTTCAAAATTGTGTTCCTTCTCCAAGAAAGTAGAGCATTGCAAAGATAGAAATGAGATTGGGCTGCTTTGAAAAGGGCAGCTAGGAGGCCCTTTAAATGTGGATAAAGGGAGAGCCCTCAGATGTTCAAATGAGACTCTTTCTCAACCTCCAGCATATTCTCTTGGCTAGGATCATAACAGTCTCAATGCAAGTGGATACATACAATCCCCACTTGGCCAGAATAAGGGTTTCAGGGTAGAATTTGAATTATATGTTGGCATAAGAATGGCTCACATTCATCAAAGAGGCTAACTGCCCGTGGCAGACTTGAGGCAGCAGCTGTCCTTCTATGGCCTTTGTTATCTCTCTTTCAAAGGGCCAAGAAAATTTCCTCTCCCCTTCTTGTTTCATACTGCTCAGATAATTTCCAATTTGCTTGACCTTGGAGAGGAGAAAAGGGTGTGACTGAAGGCTTGAAGTATAATATCATCTAATGAACATTTTGGCTTGCTGGTTATTTCAGAATAAAATGGGGGGGGGGGGGGGGAATAGAAAGGCAGCAAAAAAACAAAACCAAAACCACCATCCACATCCTATGATACTGGTGAATTTATAAGAACTTTTGAAAGCCTTCTGGAGCTGTAAAGGAGGTCCTGGGTGACATCATATGACCTGTGGATAAAGGGTTATCCATCCCTGTGTTAAGGACTAACTGGTTGAGTTAGGGCCTGGTAAAACAATGGGATAAATAACTGGTCAGGCCCTATATGGGAGCTATATGATTTAAAAAAAACAATTTTATGCCTTTTTTTTAATACTGAAAATAAACGAACTGCTTCAGTTGATCAGCACGAGGGAGATAGTAGTTATCCTTGCCTAGCATGCAAGACTGGGTTTTGTTTTTCCCTTGCAAGATGAATGGAGCATAATGAATAAGAGTAATGCTTATGTTTGCTTCACACAAACTATCTCAGCACAGCAATCCTGTAGAAGAGGTCAATCAGTCTTCAGCTGAGAGCTGAGGATAGCTGCGCCTCATCAAGGGCCACTTGGAAAGCTAATATTTGAACCAAAGATCTCCATATGTGCTTACTGCAGAGAGATCTGCTGCTGCCTCTTACTGGATGTAACTTCAGACATGAGACAGGGAGATTGATTTAATCTTCTCCTCCATGCTGTAGATCTTCTTCCATAGTTAAAAACAGCTCCAGTTATGAGAATCATTTGCATCAGGAGACTGGCATAGGAGGAATTAGTTCACTCACTTCACCTCCTTCTAATCCATGTTCTTGGTCCAATTTTAATTCTCCCTCCCACTTCTCTGTGTCTTCTTTAAAATCTGTCTTCTAGTTTTTATCTAAGCAACTGTTTGAAAACAGCACTAACAACTTAGTTTTCCTAAGACCTCGAGTTCATAATTTAATGTCTTATTTAGGCATCTCCAATGTGGTTTCTTCCAGCAAAGTTGGACTTCAACTAGCTGGGGAAGTCTACAGGTTGAAGGCTGCACATCTGGAGGGCATCTGGTTGATTTATTTAATTTATTGTTTTCCATATTTGCTTCTACCCAACTTGGAACTTGCTACCAACGTATTTTCATGACTGACGGCAGAGTTGATGGATACTTAACCTTCTTCTTTCAGACAAATAAAATCTCAATAGTTTTTTCCTATGAATTTGGAGAAAGGGAAGAAATTATGCCCTGTACGGGGTTGGCCTAAATAACTATCTACCCAGAGATCTTATGATGGAAATCACTTCAAAAAATTCCCCTAATTTAACACTGGTAAATATGGATAATTTTTGCTATCATCCATCAACTTTTCTTAATAATTTGTATTCTGGCATACTCCCCCCCCCCCCCCCACCTTTCAAAATTCCTAATAATATCCATATGGGGTTCTTTAAGGACAATTTGGAAGAAGGTTTGCTGTTGATTTGTTTGTTTGCTTTTAACAAAGGTCTTTTTGACAAAACTTTAGGATCCCTCTGCTAAGAGTCCATCATTCTTCATTAGTCCTAAAATCTGGAAACTGAATGCCACTGGCATGAGAATGCATTAGCTGATTTTCTGCAGTGCTGTCTATTTTGATATAATGCTGACGCTGTTATTTTTTGCAATATATTCCAATTGGCATGGGAGTTGAAAGCATAATTTTCATTACATGTGCTACACCAGATAGCAAAAGCAACAACCCTGATTAATCCTTGGAACTCACCCAATGGTGCAGCAAGCTAATGTGGTTTTGAAAATGAAAATGAGTGCTGCCTCACTCATTCAGAAGTACAGCATCTTGAGGTTAAGCAAATGTAAAAGCCACAAAATAAATACGAGGATCCTTTTTAGTTATTCATGGTTCCTTCAGGATTTTTCTTCTTTACCTTTAAATTAAGATCTTCGTGAACCCTGAGGAAGGACTCTTGTTATTAATATTGTTATGTATATTGGAAAAGCTGTAAACTGAAGGACAAATTGGGCAATAGTTTTATTCTGAGGTGATGCATTGGTTTTGGCAGCAGCAAACAAGAACAGTAAATGAGGTTTTCCAAAGAAAAGTTGTCCACAAAATCTGAGCAGGCCAGTTTTGTAGAACAAAGAAAGTTCTAGTCAGCAGATTTCACTGTCCTTGGACTCTTCCTCATGGCTGAGTTAAAGTATTAAATCCACCAGTCTTTGATTGGGCAGAAAATTATGCTAGCATAAATTCTGCTGCCTCAGTTGCGATCCTTATGTACCACAGACAAGTGAATGATGCTATCCTTAGTTACTTATTGTGAGTGAAGTTAAAGAAAAAGATCGGTGGATTGTCCTGGCTTCATTTCTCCCCCCACCAAGCATCACCTGCTGGTGGACAATCACTCTTCCTAATGTGGGGTAGGGCAAGTTTAGACTGGTGCTTCACATGGTGGTTTAGCTATCTATCAGATAGCTCCTGTCTGTACAACCTCTCCTTTGTACTTGAAGCACTAAACCTATGATCAAAATTAGCCTGGCTGATAGATAATACAAGCAGAGGAGGCACAGAATGAAGTGAGAAGGAGCAATCAATAATAGCTAGCTCCACATCTGACTAGTGCTGGGAATGAATGATCAAGAGATCTAGTTCTGACCAGATGGCCAGCAGTACCCAGAAGTAGCCAGGGAATGGCTGTGGAGAACCTGCATGCTCAAGCATTGTTCCAGAACTATGTAATTCTGACGGGCTTATCCATATTAGTAACCATCATCATCATAGCCTATAGTGTCATTAAAGCCAGAATGCAGAGGGAGATACTGTACACTGTAGTGCTTTGCACAAAGAACTGTAAAAACTGCAGCAGCATGAGACTGATCCTAGAAGCACTGCCTAATTAGAGCAACAGTGGTAGTGTTCCAGCATGACTCCACTGAGCTAATCAAAACAGTAAAATATGGCTATACAGAACATCATTGTTGGTAAAAGCAGCAGAAAATCTATAATACACCCAATGGTGACAGTACTAGCAGTGCTAGCAGCAGAACATGGCTATATTTTTCTGGTTTAAAACAACCATTTGTCCCGCACGATATCTGGCCATCCCACGTGCTCCAGTAGATTGGGTACACTTTGGATCCCCTCCCTGAAACAATTCCATCCGATGGGATCCAGGAGGCATAGCTCTTCCAGGGTAGCACTCACCCTCTGGAATGATCTCCCCCTTCCCCTGAGATATGGCTGGCCCCAACCCTGTTGGCCTTCAGAAAAGCAGTTAAAAACTTGGCCTCTTCCTCAGATTGGGGCCGGGATGATTGGCGTTTTCTCATCTGGAGAGGGATGCAAGTTGCCTGTTAATGTGTTGGACTTTTAATTGAAACTTTTTTTTAATCTGTGTTATGCTGCCTAGTGTTGCAATGCCTTAAAAAAAACATCAACCAATCTCGCAACCAACAAACCTGCTGTGCAGCTCAGAACTAGTGCACCCTCAAAAGAGTGCCAGGCCTATATTTGCCTAAAATTAAAAAGACCTTGCACAAGATCAGTGCTAGAGAACTGACCAAGCATTATGTGGGCAGAAGCCTTTGCAAAAACCAGGCATCCGTCTTTTCTGCATCCCAAGCCAAACTCACCTGAAAGGCGCTCCCTAGAAACTAGAGGGGAGGGGCATAGTTTCTGCAGCCTTAAATGGCCAATAGGAGCTGGGCAGATCCCACTCCTGACTGTGTCAGCAACTACACTGTTGATGAAGCATGCCAGATCATATCCATGGCAGAAACTGTGGGGAGATAAGAGGGAAAACATTTCTTTAAAACTGGAGCAGCTAAGGACAACTTTAAGTTGCCTCAGGGATGAGCTGGAGATGAAGCAAAGTTGATAAAATGAGGATATGGCAGAAAAAAAGAGATTGGCAGGTCATGATGTGGTTAGGAGCAAGTGAAGAAGACCACCTTGAGAGAGCAATCCAAGTGGAGAATGTTTCTGCTGCTTGATCTCGTCTGCTGCTATGTGAAAAAGAGCCTCATGTTTTCATGGCCATTCCATGTACTTCCGGGCAGCTAGAAATCTGAGCAATCTGCATTTACCAAGAATGATGCACTAAGCGGAAGAAATCTGAGCTGGACTATTTTGTAATCGTTTTGAATGTCTGTCAGTATGAAGAGTTCAAGGCCAGTACACAGCTACATTTTCCATCTCACTATAATGATTTTCTATATCAGAGGGCTGTTAATTAATGTGAAAGGTTGAACCTAAAATCCTCCAATTTTCAATCTCAAATCAGATATACTCCAGACTTCTCTCCTTTAATTCACATGGATGAATTACCTAAAAATATACCAGGAGCTGATGACCATCCACTCTAATGAAAATTAGGAGAAAGACAAAGGTTATCGAAAATAAACAAAACACTCACTGCTACTAAAAGTGGTTGTGATTGCCCAGAAATTTCATTGAAACCAATAAGATCAACAATCTTCAGTGGGACCCCAAGGCGGCTATTGTTAAATTCCTTGGTGCCATTTCATTAAATGTAGGAAAACATTACATCATAGCATGGAAGGGAAAATAGGGCAGAAGAACCAAGGTTGTGCAACTTCATATGGATGATCATCTTATTGAATGCTTGGCCTTGTTAGCAGCACCAAGAAAGGGAAAACTAGTACAGGTGAAACTCAAAAAATTAGAATATCGTGCAAATGTTCATTTATGTCAGTATGGCAACTCAAAAGGTGAAACCAATATATGAGATAGACGCATTACATGCAAAGTGAGATATGTCAAGCCTTACTTTGGTATAATTGTGACAATTATGGCGTACAGCTTATGAAAACCCCAAATTCACAATCTCAGAAAATTAGAATATTACATGACATCAATAACGCAAGGATTGGAAATAGAACAATATCGGACCTCTGCAAAGTATAAGCATGCATATGTACTCAGTACTTGGTTTGGGCCCCTTTTACAGCAATGACTGCCACAATGCGGCGTGGCATGGATGCTATCAGCCTGTGGCACTGCTGAAGTGTTATGGAAGACCAGGATGCTTCAATAGCGGCCTTCAGCTCCACTGCATTGTTCGGTCTCATGTCCCTCATCTTTCTCTTGGCAATGCCCCATAGATTCTCTATGGGGTTCAGGTCAGGCAAGTTTGCTGGCCAATCAAGCACAGTAATCCCATGGTCACTGAACCAGGTTTTGGTACTTTTGGCAGTGTGGGCAGGTGCCAAGTCCTGCTGGAAAATGAAGTCAGCATCCCCATAAAGCTCATCTGCGAAAGGAAGCATGAAGTGCTCCAAAATCTCCTGGTAGACGGCTCCGTTGACCCTGGACTTAATGAAGCACAGTGGACCAACACCAGCAGATGACATGGCTCCCCAAATCAACAGACTGTGGAAACTTCACACTGGACTTCAAGCATCGTGCATTGTGTGCCTCTCCATTCTTCCTCCAGACTCTGGGTCCTTGGTTCCCAAATGAGATGCAAAAGTTGCTCTCATCAGAAAAGAGGACTGTGGACCACTGGGCAACAGACCAGTTCTTTTTTTCTGTAGCCCAGATAAGACGCTTCTGACGTTGTTTGTTGTTCAGGAGTGGCTTGACAAGAGGAATACGACATTTGAAGCCCATGTCCAGGATCTGTCTGTGTGTGGTGGCTCTTGATGCACTAACTCCAGCCTCAGTCCACTCCTTGTGAAAGTCCCCAACACTTTGGAATGGCCTTTTCCTGACAATCCTCTCCAGGCTGCGGTCATCCCTGCTGCTTGTGCACCTTTTTCTACCACACTTTTCCCTTCCACATAACCTTCTATTGATGTGCTTTGATACAGCACTTTGGGAACATCCAACTTCTTTAGCAATTACCTTTTGGGGCTTTCCCTCCTTATGGAGGGTGTCAATGATGGTTTTCTGCACAACCGTCAGGTCAGCAGTCTTTCCCATGCTTGTGATTCCTACTGAACCAGCCTGAGAGACCATTTCAAGGCTCAGGAACCCTTTGCAGGTGTTATGGATTCATTAGCTGATTAGAGGGGGACACTTTGAGCCTAGAATATTGAACCTTTTCACACTATTCTAATTTTCTGAGATTGGGAATTTGGAGTTTTCATAAGCTGTACGCCATAATCATCACAATTATACCAAAGTAAGGCTTGACATATCTCGCTTTGCATGTAATGCGTCTATCTCATATATTGGTTTCACGTTTTGAGTTGCCATACTGACATAAATGAACATTTGTACGATATTCTAATTTTTCGAGTTTCACCTGTATATCAAGAGCTTAGGCTAAATCTTCAGGTTTTTTTAGCTTTTTATTTCCTTTTTCTGTTGTTAGATTTTGTTAGTTCCCTTGAGTGCTTGCCAGAGAAGACGAAGGGGGTAAAGGTAAAATAAAATATATGGAGGGTAAAAGTTATCAAATGTATCAGGAGTTACTCTGACTCAATAAGAACCTGTTGGTTACTTAGCCTACAGCCTGCCAGCCTAGAGAGATGGCAGTGCAGTTCAACTATGGTTATAATAATTGTGGGTGACACTCCTAGCTACCCATGTCTACCTTCTGTTGCTTTTGCTGCCACTGGGTGTAGAAGCTGGTGTTCATGTTTAGAACTTAATCCCACTATTTACGAAGAGTGGGTCTCAGTAATGCAGTTCAAGTTTTCTGTATCTTAAAAGACTTTTGTTGTTGGTGGTGATGGTGGGGGTGAGTCTCTCTGTCTCTGCTTCCCCGCCTCTCTCTCCAAAGCCTGCTGACTGAATAGCTATTTATTAGAATGTATGACAGTTTAAATGGCTCTTGTCAACAACTGCCCACTTAGGAAAGTGGCAAGCTTTGCTTATGGTGCCATAATGAAAACCGATCTCCAAAGAAAAGTCTTTTAAAATATGAAGCAATATTTCTAATGTGTAGTAGGTGAAAGGTTGAAAATTATTCAAAAAATAAATGCATCAAAGAGATCCGTGTGGAACGCAACACTGAACTTCTCTCCCATTTAGTCTTTGAGGTACATTTTCCCCTTAGTTTCATGAAATAATTCACTATATAGCCCAGTCGTGCTTTTGACAGAGAAGCAGCTGCATGAGTTTGAAGTAGCAAAAGTAAAAGAATCTTGTAGTTTACTGAAAGACTAGTAACAAATTTATTATAGCTTTAGCTTCTGTGAACCACAGACCTCTTCATCAGAAGCAAGGTGCACGATCCTGTGAGAGAAGTTATATAAATTAAATGTAGGAAATGCAGCCAGTGACAATTACCAAGATACAGCATCAATTTATAACAGAGTTGTTGGATGTGATACAGACTTTCTTGCATGGATGGGCCAATGCCATTTTTTTTCCATTTATAATTAAAGGTGGATATAGGAGATAAGAGACTTCTGCTTTGGCTAACATGATTTCATTGATTTTTGTCTTTAATCAAATCAACCAACAAACTCCAAACAGCATAAAATAAAAAGCAAGTGGATAAAAAGTATGATTTCAAACCCAAATTATGATTCTCATCTTTAAAATCCAGAGCCCACTGGGGTTCAGCAGAATTTTGGCTGCTGAACCCCACTGGTTTCAGCAGCTTCTAAACATACCTGTGCCCTGGTTCCAGATTTTCAGGGAACTTTAGATAAATTCCCAGACATTCACTCTCTCAATAATGCCATCCCGTTCTTTAGGACCCATTTTCTTATTGCCACTTGGTAGCACCCATTTCTTGTGGGTGATAGTAACTCCTGCTATTCCTCCTCCCAAGTGAGTTGTTTGTTCATTTTGTAAAACCTTTCAAGCTGTCTGCCCTTCAATTGTGTGGGCCAACTCCCAGAATGCTCAGTAATAGCCATGCTAGCTGAGGAATTCTGGGAGTTGAAGTGGCACCAAGGTTGGCAAAGCATGATTCTGTGTTCTGCTCAGTATGATCCATTCTAACTTATATCAATAACACCTTACAATAGATGCTGGTAAGTATATGTTGCAGAACATGCACCAAAGTCATATTTTCATGACTATGATACATCTTGGGTTTCTTAAAGGAAGAAATAATTGCTGGCCTGTAACGCTGAATGTCCCCCCCCCCCCCCCCCCGCTTTAAACCTTACAAATGCTTGAAATGGCCAGCTCAAACTGGCAAGCTGAGTTGAATAGCATTTATCAACCAAGGAATGAATACCTCACCATTTATTTTTAAAGTGGGTAATCATAATTCTCTTTATTCCCATACAAGTTTTTTTTTTTCCATTTTCAAAGAGTAAGGGATATATTAACAGAAGTTGAAACTTCCCAAGCTTTACAGACATTGGAAGAAAAGCAGCAGTCCAAGGAGGATGCAAGACTTACAAACATTGTTGCATCAGAATGAAACAGTGACAAGTTTGGAGTGCCTAAACAACAACAACAACAACAACAACAACAATAATAATAAAAAAACAATCAACAAATGGAATGGCTTGGTAGAGAAAAAGAGAGATGTACATATGGGAAAGAAAGAAAGAAAAATCTCTCATGTCCGGAGAGATTGTGTCCTGCTTCACACTGAGAAGTTATTCTAAAATGTTCTTAATGTTTGATGAAAGCACATATAAAAGGGATGAAGGTTCAACCACCACCTTGATTTTTTTTTTTAACCAACCCCCATGGATGCCACTGCTCAACACCCTGAATATGTGTTCAACATTAACCAGTCTGGCGCACATTCCTGGATCAAAGTTAAATTCTAGATGATGGAAGTAGGTTTCTGTCTTTCATCAGTGAATAAATAGGTGCCAGGCTAATACTGGTCCAAATATTTACTGCTCTAAAAGAATAGGTGAGTCACAATGCTACAACTACCACGTTCTCTGTATCAGTTGTCATTAGCTTCTTTGCATTGTATCTCACCGTGTCAGGGTGCTTCTGCTGCCGTTCCGCTAAGTAATTAACTAATGATATTGCCAGCAAGACTTAATTCTGATCCAAACAAGTCCAGTCCAGAAAAGGCCAAAGTTTGCTAATGAGCCCTGCCCAGCCTGGATTCCCCTGCAGCTACCGATGGGGTCTCCTTCTCTGGAGGCACCAAGCTTGCCAACCACCTTTGCCAAACTTCTTGGTACCCCACAAATCCATGGTCAGTGGCAGCAAAGTATACCACCCCACAAAAGCTTGTTCATGGGCATTTTTCAGTGTTATGCCAAGTGTGGCATCTCAGAAAAACAAGTAGAAAAGTAAAAGTAATGGTTTTCCTTCTTAACCAATTTTTGACAATGTTTCCCTTTAAGTTAAAGTAGGACACTTTCTGTAGGTTCAGCACAATTTAAGCTGGCTCCTTTTGCGTTGTCCTTTTCTCATTCCTGTCTTAAAAGAGTTCCAGAGGATTTTTTTTTTTAAATATTGTTGTATAGCTGAAAATTGGCAGGCTTAATGTCCTATAAAGAGTTCAGCATCCCTACTGTTTTCATCTTATTCTGCCAAAAATAAAGCAGCTGCAGGCTTTTAAGTGGTTCCCTATTACAGCTTATGGATTAATCTTCTCTTTCCCTACCCACATTTCAATTCTGAAGCTGCCTGAATCAGATAAGTTTGTCCTTGAATCTCAAAGGAGAGATTCAGCTAGCATCATGCCCTCCTCAAATCTCCAGTTTTCACTGGAATTGAAGCATAGCTAGTTTTCACAGGTCTTGAAGGTACCAGTGTGCCTACTCCCCTCCTCTCCCAATATCACAAATCAGCATTTGTGGGGATTTCTGGGGGAGATATGGCGAATTGAAGATGTCCCCTTGAAAGCAGAACTGATGACTGCAGCAAAGACCAAGGAACCAGTGAGTAGACTGATGGACCCGGATGAATTTCAGAGAGAGCTGGGGCTTGTTCCTGTTGGTCTGCTGCTTTTACAAGCTGGGCTGCTTTCACAAGCCAGGAGGGACATGGTCTAAAGAGCAGGTGGCTGAGCTCATAGTCCTAAGGACCCTGCCCACTTCCTCAGGTCCAACAGGCTCAAACTATTCCCAGATAACTTTCCCAGGCATCTCCTCTGGACCTGCAACAAGGCTGGCATCCAGCTATGAGCAAATCTGAGTGATTTTGTCTGATAGATGCTGAGCAAATTCCTCCGCACGCCCCTGCAACAGGATCCCTGGGCCCCCTTTACCCAAGAGGGCTTGTGTCACCTGAAACAGGGCTGTGGGGCGGCAGTCTGCGAATGTAATAAGGGCAGAGAAATACTGCTGCTTTGCCACCCTTATTGCCACAAGGTAGGCCTTAATAGCAGCTCAAACCCGTGTTTGGTTGAGGTCATCCTTGGTTGAACGCCAGTGACACTCTAGACATCTTTTATTTCATCCCCCTCAATTCCTCATTAAACCACGGGGAGTGCCGGGATCTGTGAGAAGAGAGAGGTTGCATGGGCACAATCCAATCCATTGCCTCTGCTGCCCCCTTATTCCAAGTGGCCACTAAGGCTTTGGATGGACCATGCAGCAGACCAACAGGAACAACCCCCAGCTCTCTCTGAAACTAATCTGGCTCCATCTGTGGGTCCAGCCTCCTTGTAGTGGATAGTGGCACTAGAGAATCCCATGGAAATCAGGGTATGATCAGACCATGACAAGGGAGACACCAAGAACTCCCTCAATTTCAGATCACATAGCCACTGCTCTGACAAGAACACGAGAACTGGAGTGTGACCACTGTCCCATTTCAGGCTCTGGATGAATTGGGATAGGCCCATGGTCGTCATGAACTCCCAAGCCACCTCAGATCCTGTTCCTAGAGAAGGCAGACTGAAGCCCCCCAGAATCATAAGTCTGGGGAACTCCACTGCCAGCCCAGAGATCCAGTCAAGGAGCTCAGGCAGGGAGGTTGCTATGCAGCAGGAAGGTTAGTACAACAGCAACAATCCCAACTGATTCCTAGAACCCAACTTAATGAACAGGGTCTCACATCTGGTGACCTATGGTGCAGCATCCCTGAAAGCCATAAGGGATTCCTGGATGACAATTGCCATGCCCCCACTCCTGCCCCAGAGTTTTGGCTGATGCCATACCCAAAACCCCGCTGAACATATTTCCAAAAAGACTATCCTCCTTCCAGACCCAGATAGGTTTTGGTAATATGCGCCAGGTTGACCTTCTCATTAATGACTAAATCACTAATGAGGGAGGCCGTATTACAGACTGACCTGGCATTCAGTAGCAGCAGCTGGAAGCCAGGGCCGCTGAACGTCTGCTTACAGGGTACCATGGTAGAGACCAAGGAGCTGGAATGCAAAACTGGTATAAGGCATCCTTTTTGTCTTCTTCATAGCTCTATTTCCTCCAGTTGGTAACTTCCCCTTCCCCCCAATTTTCTTGTCTATTTGAATGCCTACCATCTCTGATTCTTCTAGCTTCTTGAGTCCTTCCTTTTTATTCCCCTTCACTATTCTTCTCCTGCCTGTTATTTTCACTGTCCTTCCTCATCTCACCTTCTCCTCTCTGTAGGCCTTTCCTCACGAGAAGTTTAAATGTACCTCCTAGGCTTTGCTCTATCAGTAAAAAGATGCCAATATAAACTGGCTTTTGGATTGTGTCCTCTAACTTTTTTACATACCCAAGACATACCTCTGATCACTTCCTGTAATAGATCACCTGGAAAGGGATGATGAAGCATTTTTTTCATACATTGTTGCTACAGAGGTACCCTGCTTGTTTAAATAGAACAATTTAAAGAATAGTTGCTTTCAAAAACAAGAAGGATTGGATAACATTCTCTTAAGTTCGGAGTTTTGCCTTAACTCTATTATCCTCATATTTCAAATCTTCAATATCAATCTGTAATCTTTCAACATGCACAATAATAAAGATTGCATTCCCTAACATGATTAGGAATAGGGATTTAAAAAACCCCCTCATTTTAAAGAAATCTATTTCTTGGCCCTCATAACTTAACAATGATGCCTTATTGACTATGGATAAAAGTTTAGTAGCTGTCTTTGTTACCTCCTAGAGCAAAAAGCTATGATAGTAAGTCTTCCCTGAATAACTAATCTTTAAAAAGCATGATGGAAACATTGGTGTTGTAATGGAATTCTCTGAGATTGGGAATGAGAATGAATGTTTGCAAAACATCGTAGAACAAGAACAGATGGACTTTCCATTCATATCCCCTAAATGGCTAGCCAACTCTCTCTTAAATCAGGAGAGTTAAAAAGAGGATCAAAGGCATCAATGAAGACCTACCTTAGCACACTTGCAGATAAAAAGGGAGCTAAAGTACACCCATATCCAGTTCCCAAGATTATATAACCTTTGTTACACTTGTAAGCCCTTTTTCCTTGCAAAAAACCTGGATAATGAAGCTTCGTGAGAATCTAGCTTTCTTGGCTACTCATAGGAGACTTGACAGATATCTTATAGAAATGCTTCATGAGAGGCAACTTATATAAGAAGAAAGGAAGTCTTGGGTTGTAGAAGAAAGATGCTGCAATGGTTAGTTCATCACATTTATTGGACATCTATCAAATCTGGGCAGCAAAAATCCACATGACTACTAAATGACAGCAAAGAGGGTGTTTTTGTATCTCTTTGCTGCCATCCAATGGTTTTCTATATTTGTTCACGATAGAGTGAATGATTGGTTCAAAGTCACCCACAGAACTTCAGGAATGAATGGAGACTTGAATGTGGGTCTCCCCAGTCCCAGGCAGCTGTTGACACCTAGCCTGGTGTCAACTACACAGTATACTGCAGGAAGCAGAATAGTTAAAAATACTTGTAGTGTTTGTTCATCCCCAAACAGCATCATATTAATAATGGTTGCTAAAATGTATACAGATTAGCTAAGTTAACAAACATCTGCATTGTTCTTTTACTATCATAGATAACTTCTAATTACTCTCCATTTTGAATTTAAAATAAACAAGTTGGGTTTTCTTTTCAGATTGGTCTTTCACAAGTGTTGTCCATTAGCCTTCAACAGAATACATTATTAATGCCTTTGTGACTATGATTCTATAATAATGGTACAAAAGTGCTGAATGAATGAATGAATGAATGAATGAATGAATGAATAAGAACTTATGCGCAATGAGTTTACTGTACTTTGTGCCTTGAAATTATTTAAATGTGTTTTAAAGGAGATGAGAAGAAGAAAAGGACTGTCTTTTTTTTTTTTTTTGGTTTGTTAGTTAAATTTTATAGCATATTCATTCATAAGAAAATGTCTTCTTTTCATAGATATCAGTTTCAAACTGACTGTGTCTTTTAGTACCAGGAATTATTTTAATAACAGATTGAGCTGGCAGCATATTTCCAAAGTGCTTCAGATTTTTCTGTGAAAAAATATATTTTTAATCTGCCATGTAGAGGAAAGAAGGACCATTCTCTCTCTCATTTTTAAAAGAAAAAGAATCTGCTGAAACTTTGAAAAGCAAAGAAATGAATAGTCCAATTTGCTGTTCCGGTGAGAAAGAACTGGGCCAGTATAAAATGGGCTGTTGGCACAATAAAAGGAAATGTTGTTACAGAAAAAATGGATATAAAATATCTGGTTGGGGCCTTTATAGATGCAAGGATCAGAATGCTTGGATTTAGTATAAAGCTTTCTGATGGAAATAAATGAAAGAGGAATTTTCCCTTTTCCTTGAGTTCAGCATTCAATGTCATGAATACTGTATAAAGTTAAAGAGAAAGTTAATTTCTTAGAAAAAATTCAAAGCTAGGAAATGCAAAGTTAAGCTTTTTTTTTTTTTTTTACATATATCCATAAACCGCAGTTCAACTTTTTCTATGAAGAAAATGGATTTTTTCTTTTACTGATGCCAAACCAAGAAACTGGCAGAATCTTTCTAGCTGTTGGCTTTTGCTTCAAAAAGAAGCTAATTAAATATAAGCAAGCACCTGATAGGAATGTGCTGAAATTTGTCTTGCCATTTCTCAAGCATTTTCTTCCCCTGTAAAAGTGACTTTTGCATATCTATCTTACTCTTAGAGTGCTTGAGGATTTATTTTCAATTTCTTGAATGCTGGGACTTGGGTACTGTTGGGTTTGGTTGCTAGCAATGCTGCAGGCAATATCTGTTTATGGAGCAGAATTATCATTAGAGGCATTTGCAATTTCTCTGGGTGATTTTTTAAAATGTGTTTGTTTTGGGGAGATAGAAGAGGATGCTATTACTGCTGCAGTGGTTCCTGTAACACACCTTTTCATTTGTCTGAAGCCTCCTTGGCTGCTCATACATTCTAATCTGAAGGCTCTTTCTTGTGCCTCCCTAACCACAGCATAAGCATGCCTTGGTACCCATTTCTGTCTGAAAAGCCTTCATGAAACCATCTTCCTTTCATCCCCAGCCCACAGCTGAGACAGCTTAAGGTCATCTTTAAAGGTCATCTTTAAAGATGACCTTAAGCTGTATCAGTTTTAAAATAATGCTGTCTTATTCCAATGCAGTTTTTACTATGGATACCATTTAGCATGTTTCATTGACAATGTGGTTGCTTATGTAGTCAGAGATGGGATCTGCCCAGGTCCCTCACAGCCACTCTAGGCTGTTGTGATCATGCCTCTCCCTTCTGGTTGCTGAGAACTTTCTTCCAGGGCAGTATGGCTTGGGCTGCAGGAGAGACCAAACACCTGTCTTTGCAGAGGGGCCTGGCCACATAAAGCAAGACCAGTGCTTCCATTGCATATGTCAGATTTTACAGGGGCTACTTATACATGTGGGTTTAGCACTCTTTTGAGAGAGTGGTAGAGATACTTTAAAATAACTCGCACTATTTTCACAAGTTTAGCACTCTTGGGAGAGAGCTGGTCCTATGCTACTCAGGAGGTTGATTTAAACTGTGAAAGAAATCTGGGTTTTGCCAGCTGTGTCTCGCAAGTTTTGTCTCCATTGGGTGCATTTTCCACTGCTACTGGCAACAAGGGGTTGGGGAAGGAGTGGCATTTATTTGCCTACTCCATGTTGGATGCATCATCCACGCCCACCAGACTGGGAATATGCAGGGTGCAAACTAAACTGAAAATTACCCACAGTCATTTTCCAACACTTCATTCCATCCATTAACTACTTCCAGATGCTGCAGGCCATAAGAACAGGCTGGACTTGCTGCTGGCACTGCTGTTCCCATGCAGCACTAACCGAGGATGGTATTTGCTTCTTATTAACTGCTCCCTCCTGCTTTACCATCCCCTGAGTCTTTGTACTTTCAGCCAAACTACTTTTGGACATGGGTTTAGTCCTTTTCAGACGGTCTCTATAACCGTGTTCAGGAATGGCCCAGCTGACAGGCCGCAGGCATGGAGTTTCCCTGGACCTGCACTGCAACCTGTTTGTTGGGCCACTGAACAGATGGCTAAACATCCTGATCCAAGCTTCCTTACACTCACCTAACCCTGACCCACTGCATATTAAAGAAAAAGGGTGGTAGCTGTTTACCTGGCAATAGAAAATGCTTGGTGGGAGAGTAACAAAGCCAGGAATCCACCAATCCCTTTCCTTAATTGTCCCACATTAGAACAGTAACGAATCACCTCTCAGTGCTTGTTACCGTGGAGAACAGGGCTCAGCAAGTGGGGGAGCGCATTTTACGCCAGCATACTTTTCTGCTAGCTCAATGACTGCTGGATAGCACTTTAACACAGCTACCTGGCTATATCCTGATAAAAGCCATGGAAAGTATTTTTTCATGATGCGTTCTCTTGGGATTTAACTGACCCATAGGAAGTCAGGGAGGTTGTAGACTTTTGGAGATATGATTATGCAATGAAGATCATGACATTCATGCACTCCTCAGCCCCTTGGCTGCCTTGTCACTAGATGAATGCAAGAATACCACACTCGGTCCAAGAGAATTTGATGAATTTCTCTTCTCCTTGAAAAAAAGAGGAAAACAAATTATGTTTCATCAAGCTGAATAACTGGTAGAAAAAAATGAAGGAGAATTTGTCTTCGTAGTGCCATTGGGAGCATAGGAAGCTGAATAAGAGCACAGATCCAAATGCCCCAGGTTTGTTCAGACTGGCTGGCAACTATTCTCCAAGATTTCAGATGGGCCATTCCCAGCTCTGCCTGGTGAAGTTGGGGATTGATCCTGGAGTGTTGTGCATACAAAGCTATGGAAATTATAGTCCTTCCCCAGTCATTTAGGCTAGACTTATTTTGATATTGGTGAGTCCCTTCAGGGGCAGGATCTATAAAGAAGAACACTGTGAAAATTTGGGAATCAACATTTTCCTCTAATGCAGTACAAAATCACAGAACGTGAGTCCAACTACATAGACAATGGAAGGGCCCAATTAATTTTCCATTGTACAGTTATACATGCAAATTCATGCTCTTCAGCTTTTTCCTGCTATACTTTCTGGAGACAGCCTGGCTTTCTTCTTATGCACAAGAGAAACAAGCTGTATTTCCCATGCACCACATTCTGATCTAGGCACTGCTGTCAGGTATTCCTACAAGAGCATAGAAGTGGCACCATTGATGCATCATTCTGTTATAGTTAACCTGGCAAAGCTGAGTGTTCTTTAGCAAAAAGGTGAAAGTAAGGGGTACACTAAGAGAATAATAAACTTGTTTGGTTCCCTGGATAATTCAGTTCTCCAAAAACCAAAAGACATGCACAAAATACACAGCTGAAAGTGAAGTAGCTTTGCAAATGAAGGTGAATTTGGGATGCTCCACTTCTGGGAAATGATACAATATAGCAGGAAAACAATAGGTAGTGATTTATAGTTTTTAAATGCTGAATTGACTGACCAGCTAGAGACAATGAGAACAAGAAATGTACTGAAGTAGTAAAATATTGAAGAAATACATTGTTTGACTGAACTGGTTAGCAATGGAGGGTCCCAGCAACTGCAAGGAAAACATGAAAAAGTTGCAATCTTGTGAGACCACAGTAACCTCAGGGGAAGTTCTGGTGGGGGCACCCAGGCCAATATGCGGAATAGCCTGTTGATGCTCCTGGCCATATTTATATATTGGTCAACTCAAGGCAGCAAACATACCTCATGCTCCTCCTGCCTCCTGTTTTCCCCACAACCACCACCCTGTGAGGTGGCCTGGGCTGAGAGAGGGACAGGCCCAAAGTCACCCAGCCGGCTTTCAGGCCTCAGGCCTACAGCTCACCATCTCATGCTTTCCAGGCTGGCACCTTAGCCACCACACCAAACTGGCTCTCCTGAAAACAGGGTGACTTTGGTTCACTTACCCTCTCCTTGTCTTACCTACTTTGCACATTATAAGGAGAAAATAAAGGGGGGCCATATAGAAAGTGCCCTGAGCTCTTTGAGGAAAATGGGAAATAGTAATAATGATGATGATGATCCTCCACTGTCAAATTAATATGAGAGGGAATGGCACAAGTTTCAGGTGAAAAATACCAATTTCCTTCTGGGATCCTGCCAGAGCCTCTCATTTAGCGTTACCCCAGGCTGACAAGTCTCAGTCGGTCTCCGATTATTTCCCACCCCGCTTCCCGCCCCAAGCTATTCAGTTTCAACCATGAAAGAAAGTCTTGACAGCTTCCAGGGCCCACCTTGCCGTGTTTGTCTTCTCTTTCGACTGCCTCCTTCTTAAGAGGCCAATGTGGCTTCGCGGCGGGGTCGCGGGGAGCCTCCGAAGGAGCCGCAACGAGGCCCCGGGACCGGGCCTTCGAGGGGCAGCAAAGAGCGTGCACGGAAACTCCTGTTGGATTCAGGCAGCTCCCTGGCGTGAGCCGACGCAGCTCGCGGCCGGTATGTAGAGCCCTTTCTTGCACTCTGGAAGACAGAGACCTTCGGAAATAGACTGAGTGAGAAGGGGATTCATTCTGGGGCAGCCATGCAGCAGCCCGAGGCCCCTGTCTGATGAGAGCGAGAGCGAGAGCATGAGGAAATGCCTGGAGAAGGAGGTGTGCTGGCAAGAAGAGCTTCTTCTCCAGCAGCGATATTTGAGCTTCTCCAGAGGGAAAGGATGAGGTGGGGGAGAAGTAGGTAGAAAGGTGGAGTGTGAAACAATCCGTTTGAAGCAACGGGCGCTTTGAGTGGCTGTGAGGCAAAAGGTTGTCTTCCTGCTCTGTGCTTCCTGTGGGTGAAGAAGGAAAAATTAAGGGTGCTAAAAGGTCTGAAGGGATGGTATATTTTGTTAAAACAAAGCTTTTGAGGAAGGCCTTAGGAAGAGGCCTTTACAGCCTGTTTTTGAAGCATTTGAGGGCTCAGATAAGATCTTAATATGGAGGTGTTTTCTCCCTTCTAAGCACTACTGAAAGAATACCATTCTTTTCAGATAAGGATAATAAGTAACCAGGGATTAGCTTTCATGAATCTTTACATAAGGAAGACATAAATGGAGTAAGTCGTGTTAGCCTTTTAGCCAAGCCACAGGGAAAAACAACACAGAACCACGTTGTGCTTGTGCAGCTGTAGGCTCCTTCTCTTGAAAGTGACATAGGGCTTGTTGGGAGTTGTTTAGGAGAGAGGACAATTACTGGCCAAAGGGGCCATTTATTATCCTGCCTGAGTGCATTTAGAGAAAAAGATGCATAATAATATATCCATCGTTTGGGTCAGAATCTATTTATTGTGGCAACAAGAAACTGCTGTGTATGTCACGTAGTTTAAAAGTTTCAGAATGGAAAATTAATTTCAATCACAGTCGAATGCAACTGGGAGATTCAGTGCCTGAAGCACACCATCCAAATGGTGGAGGTGATGGCGATCACGGCAACATCTGGCTCTAATGGTATGCAAAATCTATCACCTGAGGATGGCAGCTTCATTTTCCTTAACGATATAGCTTTCTGATAGGTTTTGAATTGGGGGGAAATCCATTCTGGGGTTTATTTTCTGGTGTGTTGTCCAAAGAAGGTGAAGTCCTATGACTCTCCTCAAATATTTTGTTCTTTCTTTTTATTCTGTCTGATTCAGTCAAGGATTATTGGGGGAAGAGGTTGATACCATGGTATTTATAGACTAAGGGTCTTTCCCCACTGCTAAGCTGAGGTGCTCTCCACCCACCTTTCTGAGTTGGCAGAAAATTATACCAGCATGAAATTGGCTGTCTCCATTGCCTCTAGTTCATGTCACTGCCATCACCTGACTTCTCTCCAGCGTAAACAAAGCCTAACCAATTTTATACACCTTGAGGCTGCCCTTGGATGGTGTCAAAATCAGGGGGAAAATATTACTTTAATACTAGTACAACTAAGAATGACTTAAATGTGTTTCACTTGTGGGCTAGAGAGAAGATGAAAGCAACATCGTGAGGACACAGCAGAAAAAAAACATGCTGGTAGGGTATGTTTGTGATGTAGTTAGATGCAAGTGGGGAAAGGCTCTAGGATTTCATATACAGGTGAAACTCGAAAAATTAGAATATTGTGCAAATGTTCATTTATGTCAGTATGGCAACTCAAAAGGTGAAACCAATATATGAGAGAGACGCATTACATGCAAAGCGAGATATGTCAAGCCTTACTTTGGTATAATTGTGATGATTACGGTGTACAGCTTATGAAAACCCCAAATTCACAATCTCAGAAAATTAGAATAGTGTGAAAAGGTTCAATATTCTAGGCTCAAAGTGTCCCACCCTAATCAGCTAATGAATCCATAACACCTGCAAAGGGTTCCTGAGCCTTTCAATGGTCTCTCAGGCTGGTTCAGTAGGAATCACAAGCATGGGAAAGACTGCTGACCTGACAGTTGTGCAGAAAACCATCATTGACACCCTCCATAAGGAGGGAAAGCCCCAAAAGGTAATTGCAAAAGAAGTTGGATGTTCCCAAAGTGCTGTATCAAAGCACATCAATAGAAGGTTATGTGGAAGGGAAAAGTGTGGTAGAAAAAGGTGCACAAGCAGCAGGGATGACCGCAGAGGATTGTCAGGAAAAGGCCATTCCAAAGTGTTGGGGACTTTCACACGGAGTGGACTGAGGCTGGAGTTAGTGCATCAAGAGCCACCACACACAGACGGATCCTGGACATGGGCTTCAAATGTCATATTCCTCTTGTCAAGCCGCTCCTGAACAACAAACAACGTCAGAAGCGTCTCACCTGGGCTACAGAAAAAAAGAACTGGTCTGTTGCCCAGTGGTCCACAGTCCTCTTTTCTGATGAGAGCAACTTTTGCATCTCATTTGGGAACCAAGGACCCAGAGTCTGGAGGAAGAATGGAGAGGCACACAATGCACGATGCTTGAAGTCCAGTGTGAAGTTTCCACAGTCTGTGTTGATTTGGGGAGCCATGTCATCTGCTGGTGTTGGTCCACTGTGCTTCATTAAGTCCAGGGTCAACGCAGCCGTCTACCAGGAGATTTTGGAGCACTTCATGCTTCCTTCCGCAGACGAGCTTTATGGGGATGCTGACTTCATTTTCCAGCAGGACTTGGCACCTGCCCACACTGCCAAAAGTACCAAAACCTGGTTCAATGACCATGGGATTACTGTGCTTGATTGGCCAGCAAACTTGCCTGACCTGAACCCTATAGAGAATCTATGGGGCATTGCCAAGAGAAAGATGAGGGACATGAGACTGAACAATGCAGCGGAGCTGAAGGCCGCTATTGAAGCATCCTGCTCTTCCATAACACCTCAGCAGTGCCACAGGCTGATAGCATCCATGCCACGCCGCATTGCGGCAGTCATTGCTGCAAAAGGGGCCCAAACCAAGTACTGAGTACATATGCATGCTTATACTTTGCAGAGGTCCGATATTGTTCTATTTCCAATCCTTGCGTTATTGATGTCATGTAATATTCTAATTTTCTGAGATTGTGAATTTGGAGTTTTCATAAGCTGTACGCCATGATCATCACAATTATACCAAAGTAAGGCTTGACATATCTCGCTTTGCATGTAATGCATCTATCTCATATATTAGTTTCACCTTTTGAGTTGCCATACTGACATAAATGAACATTTGCACGATATTCTAATTTTTCGAGTTTCACCTGTAGCATTGTGGAACTTGTTGAGTCAGGCTGTTTGCTTATTATTTACATTGATTTTACTTTCTTCTCCTTTTGTTGATATCTTTAACAATAACCTCCATCTACAAGAACTCTCTTGGATGGTTAGAGACAGTTGTTCCATTCAAAAAGGACAGATTTGAATGAGGAGTACCTTTGGTGGGGTGGCAGGCAGTTGATTACAAAATTTGCCACAAATTTAGAGGCTGCTCATTGATTTGCAGCAGCGTTTCTTGGTTGTTTGAAGGTTTATTATTATCTTAAATCTTGCCATCATCACAGGTGGAAGCATCCTGGGTGGATATCATCATGTCCTCTCTCCAGATAAATTAATGACAGATTAAATAGGGATAGTTTTAATGGACATGAAACTTATCCAAAGCAAAACAAGGCTCCCCTCATGTTTCTAGAGAACCTACAATTCACTTGTCAACTTCTTGCCTTTCAGTTCACCTTTTACCCCAAACCACAACAGATGGCACCAACTGTGTTTGGTCTTGAAAAGCTAAGCAGGTTCAGACCAGGTGAGTAGGATGAGAGACCATCAGAGCTATAGATTAGACTAGGAAATTGAAAAAGAATGTTCTGGGAGAAGGCAGGAGGAAATATGTTTATACTGTTGCCAAGAAAACAACATGGATGTGTCCATATAGTCCCCAGGAATCAAACTGTACTTCTTATTCCAGGGGAATATTTACTTTTACTGCTTATTTCCTGAGGAATCTTTTATTGCACACTTTGGAGCATTCTTGTGTATAATATGCATTGAATTATCTGCATGTCCACATGCTCCAGTATTGCTTGAAGGCCAATGAAGCAAGTAGTCCCTTTGCAGAAGCCATGTTATTCCATCTTCAGCAAAATCTAGTATTGTTAAGGGACAAATATTAGATTGATTGGTTCTCCAAGATGTGAGGTTTTAATGATGTGCTTTGGCACTTCCATTCTTCAGATTACTTGATTTCAGGATGTTCATTCACTTTCATTTGATGATTTCACATATGAATTATTTAAAGCCTTGTGATATAATGGTCCCTGGTTCTGATGACATTTACTTTCGAATTGAATGGTTCTAAAGCTGAACTTTTGGTTACCTGTATAAATGTTTTGCTAATCAAAGGGAAAAACTATTCTCAGTACATATTCTCAGCCTGCTGTAAAGATTTCATTTGAATTCATATGTAGTTTCTCAGCCTTCCTTCCATCTTCTTTTGAGGACTGAGTTTTTCCATTCTCTGCATGCTTGATTTCTCGCTTCTGATGTATCTGTGATTGGTTTTTAGATATTTTAGATATTTATTTATTTAGTTATTTATCAACAAGCTTTTGACAGTTTGACAATGTTACTTTACATTTGGTCTTATATTTTCTTGATTGGTGCACAAAATTTGTATCTATTAAAGAAAAATATGAGAAAGCTCTATTAAAAGTGAAAAGCCATATTCAAAGCATAGAGTGCACTGCAGTGGCTTAAAGGCATGGTTCAAGTAAGCAAAGAAAGGGCATTTGATGTCCAAATGAGTTAGGGTACTTTTGGCTGAAGCTTCTATTTGCAATCATTGTCCCTCATTCACTGGCTGGGTTCACACATTGTGCTAAATGATGATTTGCTTAACAAGCCAAGCTGGTCTGCTTCATACATATGCTATGACTTAAATAATGCTTTACCAATCTCAGTGACTAGGTTTAAACATTATACCAAGCCAAAGCTAAACAAAGCATATGATGATGCAGCACAACATACAAATAATTGAATTTTATGTGATTACATTCCATATCTAACATCCTCTTATCTTTTCCTGTATTTTTTCTTGCCAGAAAAAAAATGAGGAGAAACAGAATAGCTGTACAATATCCTTTGACTGATAGCCATTGATGCACTCTATTTTGACTCCTGACACCCATTTCTATAAGCTACCATATCTGTCCCTGTATGTGTATGTGATGTAATCACATATTGCTTGTTGATTCATTTACCTGATCTGTCCTTGTCCTTACAGTGCTTGAGTAGCTGGAGAAAAGTACATCCTATATCTGTGCTATTTTTATTCCCACCTCTAGGTAAACTTGTATATACTCTCACTGAAGCTAGTTCACCTTGCTTATTAAAGGACAGTTTAAAATTTGGGACAGCTATCCAATATTTAATTTTATTTCTTGGCTTATTCCTAAAAAGGCAAGTTTCTTTTTGGAATACATTAAAAAATACAGCCCTGGCAAATATATGGCCCTGGCATAATGATGAACAAGACATGGTTACTTGTGTTACCACAGATAAATAAAAAGGTCGCTCAAGACAACCTTCAGCAACAGTGTAAAATGAAATATAAGAACAAATAAATAAAAATAATAAGAAGTTAAAATAGTTAGAATAATTTGAATAACAGATAAAACTGAAAACAATACTAAAAGTGATTAGTCATGGCAATATCCTTGCTTAACCCAGCAGAATCTATGGAAGGAAAGATTGTGTAAAATAAATTCAAGATGGCAGCTTTGATAGTTTTGACTGTTCCCGGTGAACATCCCTGGCTGAATCTCTGCTTTTCTTGACCAATTAACTGCCTGTTTTTTAGCAGTCATCCCCAATTTGGCAAGCATGTCAGGGCTGCAAGTCCTTGAATCCTTACCTAGCATAGAGGATTCTAGGAGTTGTGGCGCTAACACATCTAGAGGACATATCTCTTGAATTGCTGCCCCAGCACTTGAGATTTGTGTTTTCCCTGGTGACTTTGCCCATCCCAGTTATGTCCCTGTACACCAATTCCTTTGAGTAGACAGGAGAAAGGGGAACGGTTCATTTCGCCTCTGCTGTATCGTTACTAGAATAGGGTTAACTTTTTCCCAGCTGACACTTCTGGATGAATTCTTTGCAGTGTATTGCTGCTGGGGACCCAGGAATGGTATGGCACTGATAATCGCCCCATCTTGCATGACCTGGGACAAGGACTATTGTTTGAGTCAACAGCAGAGTTAACACAAGGTTCACAGGGTCAATGTGTTATGAAACGAAGTGTCAGTAGCTCTTTCCCATTGCTCTTTCAGCCTCTTTCATAATGGCAGGTGCTTGTGCTCCTGTTTGCTTTCTCAGATGAATAATGTGATGCTGCCTCAGGATAACAGAAGCACAGCTGTATCTCAGCATCTTCCTAGTTAGCATAGCATGAGAGCATGACATCTTCACCCCCTGCAGCGGCTGAGTTCTTGACATTCATAACGTATCCACTCCTCAACTAGATGTGCAGTCTTCGTCCCCTGAAATAAAAAGTAATGATGATAAAAAGTCCTGGATCTCGCATTTGTCTCCTTTAAATACTTATAGGAAATTAGATTCCATGCATTATTTGAATAATTTGTTTCTTTCCATTTTTTTTTTGCTTTTTTTTAAAGGATAGTGGAGATTTTGCTCTCCCCTTCAGTATCTAAATGAATCATGCAATATTTACTCAAAGGTAAGTGCTAATATTTATTTATTTATTCAATTTATATAGCTGCCCACCTCAGACCAGTGACTCTGGGTGACTAACAACAATAAAAACAATCAAACACTTAATACAGAAAATTAAATATAAATATAAATACAGCCAAGAGATCTTAAGGGCCCCAGGCCCGGGCATAAAGCCAGGTCTTCAAGGCCTTCTGAAAAGCCAAAAGCGTCAGGGCCATCCTAATCTCAGGAGGGAGGATGTTCCAGAGGGCAGGCACCACAGGGGAAAAGGCACATCTCCTGGTCCCCACCAGCCGACATTCCTTGGCTGACGGGATCCAGAGCATGCCCATCCTGCTGGACCGGATTGGACGGGTAGAAACAACTGGGAAAAGACAGTCCCTAAGGTAACTCGGTCCCAAACCATGAAGGGCTTTAAAGGTGACAACCAGCACCTTGAATTGCACCCAGAAACACACTGGCAACCAGTGCAGCTCCCGAAGCAGTGGTGTTACATGTGCCGAGTAGCCGACACTATTTACAACCTGGGCAGCTGCATTCTGTACCAGTAGCTCAGTAATTTAGTAACTGTGTTTAGGATTGCAGTCTAACATTTTGGTCTGAACTAAGAAGAGGCACATTTTTGAAGCTGGGAGCACATTTAGAATTATGGCAGCATGTGGACAGCGCACTCACACAATGATGGCCATGGGAGACTTGCTTGTTCAAAAACAGCTACCATAGTAGCCAGAGCTGGTTGGTTACAAAAAGAGCCATTTACTAGAAGGTGAGCTAACCCTGTGGGAAACTCTCTAGAATTCCAGTGGAGATTTTGAGGGCCCAAAGACATTCATATGAATATATAGGATACAGTATTAGTATAGTAGTTTACCATTTCTTTCTTTAAAATATATATTTTTTGAAACAGGTGGGGCAGGGAGTCTGGTGGACAGGTAGGGTAGTAGCTGGAGGTGCATTGGTCCCTGTGGATTCTATGTTACCTACTCCTCATTTAAACAAGCTCAAGTCCAGACTAATATTAAACTGATATTTTGATAAAGGGTGTTGCAATGTTCAGACACCCACGCTAACACACAGCGTGACTGGGATCAGCCTCTTCTTGCTCTTACTATAGAAGGTTTTTGGGTCTAATCCTTCCATATGTAGTACCAGGGGAGACATAGAAAGACCGTGTTCATGCTTGCTCTCAGAAATTGTACAACTGCTGGTTTTATGTTCTAGTGTCAGCACCCAGAGAGCAGACCCACACTTTCTGCTTGGCCACTGCTGTTACGGGCCGCTCACCACTTCCTGAGTGCAGAAATGGATGATGTTGTCCTCCCACTTCTACTTCTAGCCCATTGCAAATGCACCTGTGCCCATGTTTTCCAGCTTTGATTCAAAACAACTGTTTTCTGAACTGCAAATATTCTCCAGTTCTTTGTTCTGATCTAGTAGCAGTCCCAGCTTTGACTGGCTGCGTGCTTTGCACAGGCCCTCACCTCCAGCTGGTCACTGCCCTGGGCAGCCATGTTCTCTGCTGGTCAGCAGTTGCTGTTTTTTTTAAATCATCTTTAATCAACTTGCAGTCGAAACAATGATGGCCTGTTGAATCAATGAA
The DNA here is from genome assembly GCA_030867105.1 of Liasis olivaceus. NCBI lineage: Eukaryota > Metazoa > Chordata > Lepidosauria > Squamata > Pythonidae > Liasis > Liasis olivaceus. Next base: position 153,026,219 of record CM061349.1, read on the forward strand.
CTATTCTCAATCCTAGAAGCTCATGCTCCAGTCAACCCTTACACTTCTCAGTGGGGCGCCTTCAGCTTTTCCCAGGCTGGGTGAAGTATGCTTCTCTTGCTTTACCACTGCCCGCCCAGTGTACTGCAAACCTCCTGTCCTTTCCATTTATTTTTACAAAACATCTTTCAGTTGTGAGTAGAAGCATTACCTCTTTGTTTCCATGAAGCTAAACTATTAGTTTTTCCTTGCTACAAAGTTTCCATGGATCTACAGAGGAAGTTGGAATGAAAGAACAATCTGTTCTTTGTTGCTTTGGTAATTATAGCATTGGAGCTATAATAGTACTAAAGGGAGAAAAAAGGCAAAACAAAAGGTCTGCATTAGCATCAAAAGATATACAGGTAGTCCCTGGGTTGAGAATGCCTGATATAAGGATAACCCATAGTTAAGAACAGTGTCTACTGTAGCAAAATTCGAGTTAAATATACAATGATTCGAGTTAAACACACAATGGAGTTAATTATACAATACTACTTATACAGTATTACACAATAATACTGTTCTGGTTTACATACAAATTTGACTTAAGGACAGACCTTGGGGATAGAACTCATTCTTAAACTGGGGATTACTGTAATGTGGGAAGGGATGAGTGTGAAGATTTGCATGCATTCAAACATCTGTGCAAAGGAAAGGTACAGGAGCTAGTGAGGAAAGAACAATTCCTAAAAGGAAAGGGAGGCCCTGGAAGATTGGTCCACGCCACACATAGACCAGCCAGCAAGGTTGGCAGAGGAACAACCAATCAGGTCCTGCAAAACTAAACTGGATTCAACTTACTTTTAATTAGGATTAATGATATGCACTGAATATAATTGCTTCCCATTTGTTTAGTATTTTTCCTTCTCTGACACCTAGAAAATGGCAATTCAGTAGCGACTTCTGCAGTGACCTGTGTTTAAGGTCTGGGTGGGCACAGGTTGTGTACCCTAAAATATTTTAAATATGTTAAACATGCCATGAACCTGCTCAGTTTTCAACTTTTCAGCTCATTTCTACATATTATTTTAAGGAATCCTGTGCAGTATTGTACGTAGCTCTAAAATCCTTGTGCTTTGCATTTAGATAAAATATCACAGATTCCAAAGCAATAAAAACAGATGCAGTGCTTGCACAGAAACATGTAGATGAATGCTGATATTTCTGTGGTTGTTTCAAATATATGCCTGGAGGCATTAGTTCTCATCAGGTGGGGAAAGGATAAAGGATTTGGTAAAGAGAGATGGAATAGTATAGGAATTATTTTTAAAAAGTAAAAAGCCATATAAATTCACTGTGGCCTTCTGAATAGGGGGGAAGAGACACCTGGAAAAGTGACCACAGGTAGTCCTTGACTTATAACCATTTGTTCAGCGACCATTTGAAGTTATGACGGTGCTGAACGAAAGGTGGTTATGACAGATCCTTGGAGTTATGGCCGTCTCCCCCACCCATACATGCTCCCTGCGCATCCTCCCCGACCCATGCTGCACCCCCATACCTCCTCCCTGACCTGGGTAGCATCTCTTGTGCACCCCTGTGCACGCTGTCTGACCTGCGTGGTGCCTCTTGCACACTGCTGTGCACTGCTATGCACCCTCCCCAACCTATGCTGCACCCCCGCGCACCCTCCCTGACCTGCGTGGTGCTTCTTGATCCATGCAGCACCTCTCGTGCACCCCTGCACACCCCTGCACACCCTCCCTGACCCATGCAGAACCTCTTATGCATCCTTGCACACCCTTGCCAACCGTCCCCTGCACCCCTGCACACCCCCTCACTCCCTTCCACACCTGGCAGGAGTCACTTGCCATCCTGGCAGGAGTCACCTGCCATCCTGGGACTTGCAACTTCCTCCCAGCTTCCCCACTGACTTGAGTTGTGGGAAGCTGGCAGGAAGTTGCTTCGCCTAATGACCATGGGATTCAGTTAATGATGGCAACCACGACTGCAGGGATGCCGTCCCTAAGCAATGTGGTCACCCTTTATGACCACATTGCTTAGCGAGGGAAATTCTGGTCCCAATTGTTGTAAGTCGAGGACTACCTGCATTTTGTTTTGTAGATCATCCTAGTAATCCTATAGGTACCAGTGATAGGCCCTCCTTTCCATTCTACTTTCAAATTTCTTAAAGATGATTTTACTTTTTAACAAAATGGGGGGGGGGGGGGAGACGATGTTCTGCAAAGCAAAGCATCCACCTCTAGTGTCATCTTTATTTCCAAGAATGTCTTTGGATTTAAAATAGGCCCTATAAGCATTCCTAGAAAATAAAAATGATGACTAGCTGCAACCCAGTGTTTTATCTGTAAATATGCCCAACTCCTGGGGAGGAGGAAGTGAGTGATATTATCCTGAGAGTCTGGAGACTCTACCAGGTAGGACCTTCACCAGTTTGCCTTCTGGTAAGTTATAGCTTACCATAACCAGCTACACATTCTGTGGCAACTGTTTTGTAAGTGTGCAAGCCTCCCTGGGGGTGCATCGGAGTGCTCAGATACCCAATAAAGTAATGAGATATTCTTTTAATGTACTTTGAACAATGTAATTTACAAGAATACCTTTGGTAATCGCATCCCAGTTTTCCCCAACTGGTTATGTTGTAATGTGTTGGGACTATATTGGCCGGGCTGGCTGGGAATTCTGGTGGTTGTAGTCCTAACACTTCTTTTGGCATCCGGGTGGGGAAGTCGAAGCATAATCAGTTGTTAAAGCAGGATGCTCTGAGTCTTTTTTGTGTGACTCTGTATATAGTCTTGTCATTTTCTAGAATCACATTTTCATATTAAAACTATTGAATATTCAATTAACTTTTTAGCTCTCTGCAGCTAGTAGCTAAAAATGTACTGTAGCTGCAGAGGTTGCCAGACACTGTATTTCTTTGTAAGCAACATGCTTACAAATGCCTTATCTACTTCACGCTTTTGTAACTCCTAAGAGCTAGCTTATAAATTCAAGTGTATAGGAATTCTCCCTAGCATCAAAATCTTGCAGAAAAACTGGCATGCCTGGAAGAAATATTTTGATATACCTTTTTTATTGATAGGCTAAGTTTCTCTAGGCAGAGGTGTTTTTTTTAAGTTAAAAGGAGATGGAAATGTTTATTTATGTAAATTCCCATTTGTGTTTTGAAATGTATCAGAATGTCCTATTTCAGGCCAAGCATGTACACACAGAGATTAGGTTTTAAGAGTTTGCTTTAGTTTAAAGCAAAGCACACACACAGGTAGGCAGAGTAAAGTGCCAAACATGTTGGAACTTGCCTTCAGATGTCCAAAGCAGTGGGGAAAAGCATTACTGAGTCACGGCCCAGGAGTCTAGGCATTTGTAGACAGTTGTCAGCCAGCCCATGTTTCGAGTAACTGACTTTTGAGAGGCAAGAGGTTCAAGCTTCCAAGTGCACAGAGTCTAGGTTAGAATGGTTGCTCCCAAAGATTGTGGCTGGGCAGTGATGGCTCTTATATTGACCCATTGCCAGGTGGAACCTAATTAAGGCTGGAGGTGGGCTGAGTGTCTTTGCTCTGCTTGGTGCAGAGAATGATGCCCTTGGGAACTGGGCACTTTTCTGGAATTGGATTCCTCTTCAACTGGTTGTGGGCACAGCTGCCCTGTGTGATTGCTGTTGGGGTCAGCCTCCAGTGCTTCACTGCTTGCTGCTTCTTGAGACTGACCCTCATTTGGTGCATCCAGAACACGCTCCTTGGCACCTAAATCCTCCAAATCTGAAACGGGCATGACACAGAAGGACCACTGGGTATTTTTCTTCTTCCTTGAGAATCATAAATTGATTCTTACAAGAAATAAGTTTAGAACTCACTTGGTTCTTGTAAAGGGTAGAATATTTCTGTTATGTAAATATATTATGTACGCTAGTGCAATCAGTTTTAGGTATATCATTATACATGTATAAATATTAGATGTATATTCACATTAGTGAATGAACTATTTTTTGAACTTTTGCCTAAGGACAGAACTATTAGGGAAGCCATATTTGGGCTACAAAAATCCAGGTAACTTCTAGATGTCACCAGAAAATTAGGGTATTCTGTATCTCTTTGTGACCATCTACTGATTGCTCTGATTTTTCAGCTCAGCTATGGCAACCCTAAGAACTGGAAATTAATTAACCAACTTCAGCAGTTTTTCTCTTTCAAAGTCTTGTTTGTATAAGGAACTGGAAGCTAGTAACCAGCTTCAGCATTTCAGGTATGCTTGATCATCATGACTAAGTCCCATTGAAACTATATGAATTTAGGGAGCTATTTTACCCTCATCCATTTGATTTATATTGTCTAATTTGAGTGACTCTTCAAAGTAATATTCCTTCCAGGTGTATTGGGAGACAACTTCCACAATTTATAGTCAACCTGCCTGAAGAAGCTGAAGAGGGTCAAAAAAGTCAGGATGGCAGCCACAACTGCACTGTTCAAGCCAGCATTGATTTCACAGTCATGGCCACTATCTTGACTTTTTTGACTCCCCACCTCACCCCATGGATGCTGCTGAACTGGATACAGAATGGCATGACGACATGGGCTCCACCACTGAACTACTATCCTGTACTATGGTATTTAAACATATAAGATTCTAATTTCTGATATTTCACTAGCACCATTAGTTCCAGGGGCAGTTAGTTGCAACTGCCTTCTGCAGGATTGGATGCTAGAAGCTGAAATGCCCAAGCTGATGCAATGAAGAAACATGATGTTTATCCCTTTTTTTTCTCACACGCCTGTAGTATTCCTGCGTATAAGATCGATATTAGTCATTCCCTTATCAAGAAAGTCCTGAGAACTGTATTTTTCTTTCTTTCTCTCTCTCTCTTTTTGTGTAGAGATTTCTCAGCACTCTCATCAAACTACAATCCCAGGAATCTTTACAAAGAAATCAATGGGAGTTCAAGTGGTAGAGTATATCAATATTTGTAAATGAGAAAAACATAAAGTATCTGTATAGACCACTGCTCTTTAAATAACAGCCAGCATTATTCATTTTGCCCACCAATGCATGCCCATGTCGACTAGATTACAAGAAAAGCACTCCCTACATCACCTATTCACCAAAATAAAATTTTTAATAGTCTTCTTGGAATTCTCTGCACAATGTATCCCAGTTTTTGGTGAATAAGGAGAAACCCTGGTAGAAATCCTACTGTGGTTTATAGTAGAAAGCACGATGATTCTAAGTTTGAAAGGTTCCTGGGCATTTTCTAGCATGCTTGCGTGGTAGTGCATAGAATTGAATGCCTAGCATCATAATTTTTTTTTTCTTCCAAGGACAGGCAGAACAAGTGTGATTGGTTCACTTTGAACACCAGGGCACCTGCAGATACCCAAGGATGCCACATGAGGATGACAGTTGCTTTTGAGATATTGTTTGTTTTTCAGTTCAGAGAAAATGGTTGAAGTCCATAAGACAAGTATCTCCAGGTTCAAGAAGATATGCTGGGAGGTTCGGGCAGATTCAAGGAGATATGCTGGGAGGTTGGAGCAGATAGGAATTGGATTAGATCTCTACTGCCTATCTCCAACAGAGTTTGGATGCCAGTCAACATAGCTTGTTACTTCCAATCACCACCAAAATTTATTAGGTAGCAAAAAAATGTTAGCCTACATTTGCTGGCTAGACTACAGGTCTGTTGGTGCCTCTTGTGTATAAAATTATGGTGGAAGAATTTTGGAAGAATGTTCTCAGTACTGTCACAAAATGGCTGCTGTGTGGAATGGACAGTCCAAAAACATCGGGATTACAACCTACTTTGTGTGTGTGTGTGGGGGCGGGGAGAGACAGGGAGAGAGAAAGAGGAGAACATACTTCCTTTCACTGTCTGTAGCATCTCTCTCTGAAACTCTCTTACTTGTAGAGACTTCAGTTCTCACACCAGAGGATGCTGAAAATGGTTATGACATGATCTTGAAATAGGCACAAGAAATCTCAGATCTTACTCAGCTACTTCCTTCCTCAGAATTACTAGAGTTGGAGCAGAGAGAAGCCAGAGGCTCTTAGTCCCTACAGAATGTTTTTAGGAGACACCATGTTGGAGACTGAAGCCTTCAGGTAACCAAATGCAAAAGAAGTTGGTAAAAATACATTCAAATACAATTCTCTCAATTCTCCTGATGAAAAGTAGTCTGAACTGCCAAAAGACACTAGAGGGAAAAACTAGGCATTGGCTACAAACAGGAGGGTAAGATGAGGCAACAAGAGAAAATAAAGATGCAGAGATTTGTGAAAATGGTTTAGTCCATGACAGGGGTTGCTTAAAATGAGGTAGTGATCATTTTATAAGATCCCAAATTGTAACAGTCATTGAAACAAATAACTATGTATCCCCTTACTTTCACAACACACAATGTCTTTTAGTTACCGCAATAGGCAGGAAACATGCATATTTTTGCAAAGTTACAGTATGCAAAGCAATTACTCTGTATTTCAAATTACTCTATTTAGCTTAAATACAGAGAATGCTATAACAAAATATAAATGATCCATGAACAAATTTTCTGATCCTCTCCTTGGTTAAGGGAAGCAGTTTAGTTTTCTGTTTGAAAAAGAACCATGTATTATAGTTGCCCAAATTACACACACACACACACACACACACACACTTAATCATGGAGATACTGTCCTAGTCTGCTTGATCAATAACTGAAACTCTGCAGTGCAATCAGAAGCTTTGCTTTGTAGAAACATTAACATGATGTGAAGTAAATAAAGATGTGATAATTTGCTCCAGAATTTATTTTCATTGTGTGCTACCCCATATACTGCTTGGATAGATTGGCCTGTGAATACCTCCAGGAGGCCCTCTACAGCTATGTACAGTTTTTGAAATTAAAGTCAATACTACTACTGTTACTACTACTACTACTACTACTACTATTATTATTCCTCCTATAATTTCTTCATTGGAGTGTTGCAACCTGTGAATGTGTATCAGCTTGCTCTCCTTTTTCCATGTGTGTCCCACAACAGATGAGACTAACTTCCACAAGAGAAGCAGTATTTTAGACTATGACATCCAAATGTCATTCTTAAAGAAATGTACTTGGTGCCAATGTGCTTTTCCTTTAGTTGCCAGGAAAAAAACAAAGAAACACCATGTTATTCATTTGGGCTTTTAAAATTCCAACAGTGAATTTTAAATTACTGCTGCTATTTTAACTGCTATTTTATTTTGTGATTTTATGACAGCATATTTCCTTATTGTATTTCATTATAGCTGTCTTGGAACTGAGAAATAAATAATTGTATATAAATTAGGGCTGTGTAGCTCTTCAGATTCAATTCCCAAAAAGTGCATTGGTACATACTTTTTTTTTCCCTGATGCCTATCATCCATCCATCCATCCATCCATCCATCCATCCATCCATCCATCCATCCATCCCTCTTTCTCTTTCTCTCTTTTTTCCTAGCATCTTGTTGGGCAAGGGTCAGACTGCTCTTGCCAGAGATTAGAACCAATTATCACACAAGGTGTGAGTGGGAAAGCTCATCTGTTTCAATTCTCTGTTTAGTCCAAGAATTTATCAGCCATTGCCCAAAGGTGGCCATCCAGGACTGTTTGAAAACCTTCACAATGGGGGAAAGATGTGGTGTATCTACCGCTGTTCCACTGCTTAAGAACTCCTGCAGTCAAGAACTTTCTCCTAATATTCTGCCTGAAACTAGTTACTTTTTCTCTCTTGGTCCTTGTGATCTTGTCCTTTAAAGTAGCCAATTCCCCTGGTTTGGTGTAATTTGCAAATATCTATCCTATCCTTTAGGTCATTTATAAAGATGTTGAATAGCACTGGGCTGAGAATGGAGCTCAAATGGATCTCTTTCTTGATGCCTTCCTGCAGGACAATGCAGAAGCAGTTACTGTTGCAGTTGTTTAAAAAATTGCAAATCTACCAGACTACTATGTGGTCTAGCCTACATTTACTCATCTTGGCAACAAGGAAATAAATAGTTTATCAAATGCTTTGGTACATTATATCCATAGCATTCCCTTGATCTACAAAATTTGTCCCTCAAGAAAAGTTTAGTCTGACAAGAGTTATTCTTGAGAAACCCATGGTGACTATTGGTAATGATAGTATTCTTTTTCTAGTGTTTACAGTACAGGCAACTAGTAACTAACTAGTCTTTAGTTGCCTGGATCCTTCTTCCTCTTCCCCTGTACTGGGGAAGGCCCATAGAATACTAGGTCTGTGTTTGCTGTTCTCTAACCTTCTGGCACCTCACCAGTTTTCCAGAAGCTTTCTAAGATAGCAATCAGCACTTCTAAAATCATTTCTGCTAACTCCCTCAACACTTTTTAGGATATAATTTATCTAGTTTTGGAGACCTGAATTCATTTAAGGTAGCTAGATGGATTTTGCTGACCCCTTATCAACTGAGAGCTGCATTTCTAACCTCTTTCCTCAATCACCTTAGGAAGCTTATTGGTCCAAACAGGCCTCTTAAAACTTTTCCCCTTATTCTTTCTTATGGCGATTATTTGTGTCTGTACTTTTGTTTCATTTTATTTTTCAGGATCCCCCATCTTTCATAATCTCTTATTGTTTAGGATTTTAAGTCATGGTATGTTGCCTAGTTTCCTGTTAGAATTTCCTTTCTTGAAGTCCAAGGTGTATGATAGATTTCTCTTAAGTTTTCCTTACCTAGCTGTCTTGAACTCTATCCCCAAGATTCCAAATCCTCTCCGTTGGTCAGGATTAGAATAACTGATGTCCTTGTTTCTTTTTCCATCTTTTGAAAAATAAAATTGTCAGAAAGATAAGAAATCTGTTGGACCTCCCATTCCTAGCCAGGTTAGTTTTCCGGTAGATATCAAGGTGTCTAATTTTCCCATTACCATCACAGCCTAGCTTCCTAAGAATGCTTCCCTTCCTTTTGAATTTTGCTCCATGTCTCCAGATCTTACTGAAGAAGAGTGCTGAAAAATTTGAAAGTTTGCTCACTTTCTTTTTGGTAAAGTTTTCACTGATCCTTAACAAAATATGACCTTTCTATTATTCTATTGTTACTCTCCCCCCTCTTCCAAATGACAAGAACTGTAAATAGGTTTGGGTGGGGTGTCTAATTTGATTTAATTAATTGTAAGAATTCATGGAGAAAATCTATCTGTGTGGTTGCTAAAAGTCAACAATGACTTGATGGCACATAATCAAACAATCAGTTGTAATATTATATATACACTGAATTAGAAATGTTTTCCTCAATATGAAAAATTCAAACTATATAGCATAGTACAATTAAGCTGTTCAAACTTCAGCCATTAACACCTCTATAGAAACTATTGTCCATTTCCAGCATAAAGGTTCTTTACTATACATGTCCAGACATTAAGATTCATCTGCTCAACTCTGTGGCTTACATCTACAATCATCTCCCTCAACTTGTTGCTTTCAAGATATGTTGGGTTATTCTCATCAACCACAGCCAGCATGATAATGATAATCCTACCTGGTGATGATGGGCTTTGTAGTCCTAGAGATTTGGAGAATATCAGATTGAGGGGAAAAGATCTACAGTATCACAAACAGTATTTAAGATACGAATCCAACAGAAAAGCAGTGCAGTTGGGGATAACAACATGAAAGGATACCTTTTCTCCCCAGCTATTTGTCTTTAAATTGAATTTATTTCTGTTGAATGAAAAATGACCACCAGATGGTGCACGTTGCTTTTGTTTATCATGCTTTATCCAAAGGTTTCTTCATGGAGGAGATCTTTCTCAGGGTATAATGCACAGGACGAGTTCTGGTATTCCCACAGGGCAATATTTTTCCACTTGGATCTTGTTGGTCACTTTTAGTAATTGAAATCAAAAGTCTTTAATAAGTGGATAGTGGACTACCCAACCATTCTTTGGCTGCAATCCAATACTTACCTACTGGAGAGTGAATCCCATTGATCCCAGTGTCTTCCGAGAAGAAACAGGATTATACTCTAGATTCCAGCCTCCCTATCCGAGGGTCTGGCTATTTAAAGTGCTAGTGAGCCTGGAATCTTATGGCAAACTTTGGAAGTAATGCACCGATGGAATTCAATATTGTTGCAGTTAATCATAGGGTGGTTGATCATAGGGCTGGCCTGAAACATTTTGATGCCTGTGATAGAAATTCAGATGGTAGCCTCATTTCTCAACGCTGCAGTTCTATCCTAAAGAGCACATTCTAGCTGAATCTGAATGCAGCTTAATGTAGACAGGAGTGTGCCTGGCTAAAGTGGGGAACAAGCTACCCCTTTGGGCTGAAAGCGGGGAATAGTTTAGTATCACTGAGATCAGGGCTGATCCAAGGGGGGAGGGGTAGGAGTGTGAAGACATAGAGATTTGACCTTGGGAATAGGGAAGGAAAGAGCAAGCCCCTTAAGAGGGGACTCTGAGGAAAGATTATTCGGTCCTGAGAAATAAATGAATAAGCCTGCCTTAATTTTGTTTAACATAAAATGGGGCAGAGAGAAACTTGAACAAGGGTCTGTTATTCTAACCTATACACAGACATACGGAGTGTCTGTGTGAGATGATGTCAGAAAGTTAAGACAGTAGCCATGGCCACGTAATTGAAGACCCTTCCCTTTTAATGTGCATGCTTTGTGTGATCATGCTATCTCCCCTATAGATGCCCCTGCCTCAGGCTTAAGATACTTGCTAATATTTTATTTCAGGATATTCAAATTATAATGTCCTTTTTGGTGCCCTTTTTGCTTTTAGGTGTCATTATTTTTACTTCTGTTTTGGTCAATAGAATACCTATTACAAGTAGTCCTCGTTTAGCAACCACAATTGGGACTGGCAACTTGGTTGTTAAGTGAAGTGGTTGCTAAGTAAAACCATGATTGTGCTTACGATCTTACTTCAGCTTTCCTTTGCTTTACAGTTCTGCAAAGGTCGTAGATGCAAGGACTGGTTGCAAAGTTACTTTTTCATCACTGTCATAAAAGTGAATGGTCACTGTATGAGGCAGTTGCTAAATGAGGACTACCTACATGCCTCAAATGCAGGAGATAGCCCAGCTTCTCTGGGTCTTTGAGAAGCCCTGGTTAAGGCAGCTTAAAATGATTGTGGGGATTTCCCCTTTCACTTTGTAGAGTTTTGAAATACAAAGGCATCTTTTGAAGGAAGAACACTAGCAATGGCCACAGCTGTCCTATTGTTGCAGGAATACCAGAATGACTGGTACTGAAACAAAACTTTGTCTTGGGGTACAAAGTACCATTCCTGAAATGGATTCTGTGAAAGGAGATGCATGAGTTCTAGCCCTTTCATCAGTTAACTCTGCAAGACTTTTGGCTCTTCAAGATGCAATGGATGTTTAGCATGAGGGTCGTCCTGGGCTTGAGATTTTGGAAGAAGTTTTCTGCATTGGTCTGTGGCAGCAAGGAAAGAATTGAACGTGTGATTGCATTTTTGAAGGGCATCTATTTAATTGTTGACATGGTGAGAGAGGCATTAGCAGAAATATTGTTCCTGCCTCCTTGAGCTTTATGGTCTGACCAGCCACAGCATATCATTTTTCACCCCTCCCTTAACCTCTGGAAGTATCCTAACCATCCTGAAACCCTATTTAATGAGGAAAAACAAAACAAAACAAAACGAAACAAAGCAAGGTATTGGAGGCAGGAGAATACAGCCATTAGGATGATGTAGCTTATGCTCTTTCTAGATATTGTTGATCTGACCTCTGGCTCTGACCCATAGCTTTTAAATGATCCATTAGACAACCCAATCCCCTGATAATTAAAGAAAGAGAATAGCATTCCAATGAAGCAAATGAGCAAGTAAAGATCTGTTTTGCAATCCAAGGGGCAGTCAGGTTTTACTGTAAGTCTGAATGCACAATTTATAAATATTTTATTAAATCTTTTTAAACTGTTCTTCCCAAATCCTCTCCTCTGCAGATTCCTGACTGCAGCATTAATGTCAGCAAAGTGTTTCTGGGACAATCAGGAAAAGCAGTCAGATTCTGCTTCCTATCCCCACCACTCTCCTATTCCTACTGCTTTTCCTTAGTATGTTACAAATGGATTGGGGTTTGGCTCCTGCTCCCCACTCCTTCTAAATTGTAACTGTAACCTTTCATGGAGATGTCTCCAGGTTACACATTTAAAAAGTAGCTTCATGGGGCTGCAGAGGTAGGTTATACTGTCTTTACCTGAAGGGAAGATGATCCCCATTCAACAAAAGGGAAGGCAAAGACAAATCTCTGCTTCCATTCCTGTGTTCTCAGATCTCATTTTAACGATCAGTCCTTTGCAGAAAGTCTAGCAAATACAGCATTATCCTTGTGAGTTGAGAATATTGACTGGTGGGTAGGACTTTTCCAGCTGAGGTTTTGGTTGTGCTGTGTCTCAGACGACAAACAGATGGAGAGTGAGGAGGGGAAACACCAGCTTGGAAGAGTGCTGGGGGAGGAGGACAGTTGTGTATTGTGTGACTGTGAGTGGGAGGGATTTTTGGAAAAAGGGCAGGGAAGGGAGTTACATGGATGATTGTTTTGGACGACAGAAGACCTTAGCTTTTGGGGGATCAATCCCTAGAGCAGAAGAAACATAGTGAGACACAGTCCAGGATGTCACTAGTGGTACAGATGAATCAAAAGCACTCAGTTCCACATAAACACAGCCCTGTTTATCTATTCCAGACCAGCTTCTTGGTAGAAATGAAGAACTTAACAACAGTCTTCTGTAGGTGATTTTTGGATCTGGTCTCCACTGTCTTCTCGTTCCCCACCCTTAGAGCTTTGTGGTAGAGGAAAGAAGAAGATGAGAGTACCAGAGTAGGTTCTTTTCCTCCTTTGAGAGCATTTGCTTTGCATGCCTGCATAAATCCTTGCAGCTTTTGTGGATGGATCATTCACAAAAGTTCAGTCTCTTTCAAAATAAGCAGCAGGAAGGATATTTGTTGCTTCCTATTTCACCAGCAGTAGTCATACCTATGTTGTAGCTGTTATATGTAAGGCACGTTAAGCTTACAGTAGGCAGCTTAGTAAAGTTGTGCTGTGATAATTTAATTTTATTTCTTCCTAACTCAGTAACTGATATCTGTGTTAAGTGAAAACCTATCTAACTCCCATGCTCACAGATGCTTGAGAAGTGAGCTCTGTGAATTTTGATATAAACTGACCTGATCCATACCTCCTAGATAAATGTGTAGATTTGAAACATTTTTGGATTTTGCAGTTCTCCAAATTTTGTGATGTGGTTTTACAATTGAAAACAAAAACAAAAATTATACCAGAATGTATATAAATGTGCATATTTTAGGAAAAAATACATTTCAAAATATATTCTTTGGAAGGAAGTAGATCTAGAAATGTGCTTTTTGGAAGAAAACTCATTCAAATATGTATATATTTAAATAATATTTAAATATAACTTTTCCAGTAGATTTATTTCTTTATGATTTTAGATGAATGTAGAAATAGGATGGAATGCAAAACTGACACAGATTGAAAAGAGACCAATCTATCCATCCTTTACATCCTTTTCTTAAAGTTTCAATGTACTGAACCTGCTGGTTTTGTTTTAAGTCTGGGTGGAGTTGGATAACCAAATAGGCATTTGAAGTGTGGAAGAAATGGTGTGAACACACATTTCCTGCTCTGAAGTCCAGTGTCCTGGCATGCATTTAACTAATTTCTGTCTTCTCTCACAGTAAGCCCACACATTTTCAGATATGTACACATTTGCATATACTATTCACACTTGTGTGCATTGGTCAAGTCATTTATATTCAGGCAGTTGCTAATTAGCAGAACTGTATGGGAAATAAGATCAAAGATATCTTTTTCCTTACAGTGTCAGCCAACTGAGAAAGGAGGTAATCTAGTGGTATTTTTTCAGTGCTTGGAAAAGAGAGCAAATAAATAGATCTAACATACTCTCTTCCAAGACTGTTGCTAACAGTGTTTTCCTTCCATATACAGGTAGTCCTCATTTAGCAACCACAACTGGAACTGGCAACTTGGTCGTTAAGCAAAGCAGTTGCTAAGTGAAACAGCAACTGCGGTTATGATCTTCAACTTTTTTTGCCTTACAAATCTGCAAAAGTTGTAAATGTGAGGATTGGTCACAAAATTATTTTTTCATTACTGTTGTAATTGTGAACGGTCACTGTATGAGGCAGTTGCTAAATGAGGACTACCTGTATTGAGCAAAGGAAACCCTTCCTAAATATATGGAATGGAATTCTAGTGTCTCTGGCTTCCTTCGTCTTTTTTGTCACTACAGGTAGTCCTAGAGTTATGACAGCAATTGGGACCAGAATTTCCATCACTAAGTGATGCGGTTGTAAAGTGTGATGTCACATGATCATCACTTAGCAAAAGTAACTCTGGCACTACCCATTGCTGTTGTTAACTGAATTCTCCCTAGTCATTGGGTGAGGACCCACCCCAACTGAAGCCATTCCCGGCTTGGTTTCTCCCAGCCCTGAGCCTTGGTAAGGTAAAGGACTGCCTCCCGTTCAACTCTCCCCAACTGCCTATTCTCCCCCCCCAATCTCTGCCCTTTTGGCTGCTCTGGACCCTACCTTGTGGGCGGCAAGCAGCCTCAAAACCATGCAGCTCTGGGGCTGCTTGCTGTGCTGCAGCTCTGGGGCTGCAAGAAGCCCCCAAGCCACAGCGCAGCACAAAGCCACAGCTGTCTCAGCCCAGCCCAGCCCAGCCCAGCTCTGCAGCACAAAGCCGCAGCTGCCCCACCCCAGCCTAGCAGCACACTGAGAAGCCGCAGCTATAGCTGTCCAGCCCAGCCCAGCTGTGGGATGTGAAGCTGCAGCTGCCCCAGGAAGCCCCAGCCACCCGAGCCCAGCACTGCAGTGTGAAGCCCCAGCCACCCTCACCCTCTGGCACTTGGAGGCCCCTGCTGCCCTGTGCTCCACCGCTCCAGCTGACCTTTGCTGCCTTCTTGCTCCCCCTGCTGATGAGGCATGCCTGGCCTGGCCCTTCGCGAAGCAGCTGCTGGCCATGTGAGGCCCTCTTCGCAAGGTCTCGTGAGGAAACTGCCGCATGCAATCTCAGGAAGAAGGCCTTGCTCAGAGACTTTGAATAAGCTCTGTGGTGGCCCTGTTTAAACTGTTCGTTGACCAGGTTATTATTATTAGATTTTTATTCCGTCTTTTATATATTTTGGTTAGCTTAAGGTGGCAAATAGACCTCATACTCCTGCCTCCTATTTTCCCCACAACAACAGCCCTGTGAGGTGGGCTGGGCTGAGAGAGTGACTGGCCCAAAGTCACCCAGCCAGCTTTCCTGCCTAAGGCAGGTGTAGAACTCACAGTCTCCTGCTTCCTAGGCCAGCACCTTAACCATTATACCAAACTGGCTCTTTTCTGTTTCTGCTGCTAATTTTAAGGAGTGCTTTATTGAGATTCATTTATCTTGTAGTTTTACACTACTTAGCTGTGTAATTTTTTTAAAAAATAAACACTATAAAAATGTGTGCCAGTTGCACCCTTTCCTGGATCAGGAAGCCCTTTTCTCAGTCACTCATGCCCTGGTCATTCCCGTTTGGACTACTGCGACACGCTCTATATGAGGCTACCCTTGAAAAGTATCCAGAAGCTGCAACTAGTGCACAATGTGGTGGTGGGAGCAGTTATGGGCGCCTCTAGGGCTGCACATGTAACACCTCTGCTGCGTGAGCTACATTGGGTGCCGGTTTGCTTCCGGGTCCAATTCAAGGTGTTGGCTATCACCTTTAAAGCCCTGCGTGGCATAGGCCCAGGTTACCTGAGGAACTGTCTTGTCCCAATCACATCCACCTGTCCCACCCGGTCCGGCAGGAAGGGCATGTTACGGACCCCCTTGGCTAAAGAATTCCGACTGGCGGGGTCTAGGAGGAGAGCCTTTTCCACAGTGGCCCCTGCCCTGGGAAACATCTTGCTCCCTGAGGTGAGGTTGGCCCCCACTCTCCTGGCTTTCTGGAACAGCATGAAGACCCGGCTCTGCCAACTAGCATGGGGACCTAACGGGGGCTCGCAGCACTGGGGGTGGTGGATGGTGTGAGGACACTGTCCCCGTCTTTTAACCCTGTGTGTGTGTGTGTGTGTATAGTAAAGACTTTTTATTGTTTTTAATTGCTGTTTTATTTGTAAGCCGCCTAGAGTTACTTGTATAGTGAGATGGGCAGCATATACATTTGATAAATAAAATAAAATAAATAATAACTATGGATGATAATTACATATAAAGATCCTACTGCTTTTTTCAGAGTCATAAAGAAATAGTATTTATTTTTGTCTTCAATTTTTAATTAAGTTGCCACTGGTCTCTGAATTTTCCTATCAACATTGCTACCATATAGCTTATTCAGTTTGGTGAAGCCCAGGTCTTGAACAAGTTTGCTTGAACTGTGATGTTAAATGTTTAAATTGTTTTACTCATGTTTATTTGAATATATGTAGTCCCTGGCATTCTAAAGGCTGAAAACACATAAAAACCATATAAAATAGAAATATAAAAGCCTATTCAATTGACACGAAAATACCAGTTCTAAGAACTAAACTGCAGTCCAGAGAAATATACCCAAGTTCAGTGTTCAAATGTAATATTAAAATTAGAGCTGTGCAAATATTCAGTTCAGAGATTCTGTTTGAAGACAATCAGATTGCCTAATCAATGCATCTGATAAGCCCTTTCAAACATGCAATCCAATCAGTTTGGAATATTGAATAAACTGCGTGTCATATGTGAAATTGTGCTGACTTGGTTGTCCACTCAGTTCAAATTGTTGAATAGGACTAAGATGAAGACTTGGACTAAACTGACTATTCAAACTGCATCAAAGGAAATCAGCACATGAGTAGTTAAAATGCTTCTAGAATGCTCAGGGAAAAAAAAACCTTTCTCACATTACACAAGGCTGTGGTTGCCCTTAGCTAATCGTGCGTGTCTGTTCAGTTGACCTATACGAGATATGTATCCATGGTACTGGTTTTATTTGCACTGTTAATTGCAGGGCTATGACTTCAATCTGCAAATTCCATCTTGCCAGTTGCTGTTATTGTCCTGTTGCTTGGAACTGAGTTGCCTGCAGAGGAATAATTGAATTGTTCAACATACTGTGGAAGCAGAGGAGCATTTGAGTTGCCTGACTATAAAGCTAAGCGCAAAAGCTACACATCCCTCTTTGAACAAAAAAGGAATCTTGGTTTGTACAGTTTAATTTAGATTGTGTGTTTAAATGTATCATATGCTGATTTGTTTATATATTATTCTAAAATCTTTTTTTGTAATCTAAATATTTGCACATTTCATTGTAATTTCATTATAATCTAGCTCTTTAGGACTCATTATAGGCAGAGGTTACATTGGAGAATGATTTTTACAGGGTAAATGAAGTGATTTCTCCTTTACCTTTGCTAGGGCATATTTATATAGTATTAAAGTACATGCTATTTATATTAGCAGGAAAATTCAAAACAAGCAGTTTTCTATGTGCACTATGAAACTGAGAAGATGAGATTAAGGTCAGGTTCTCTGATCAGAAGTTCAGCAGAGAATGGGCAATTTATCAAGGGGAGATGGATAGGAGAGGGTGCCCTGATCTTTGCTTTCCCCCAAAGATTGATGGGCAAGAAGCAATTTTAAACCAGGTGTGAGAAATCTTTGAGTGGCCACTGGCTGAGGGACATAGCAGACTGGACCGTGATGCAAGGTGGGTGGGGCTTATTACACACGTGTGGGCAGGATCAAGATCTTCATGCACCCATCTATTAATTATACAGAGCAAAACCCCAATAAAAACATATGATTCCAAAACCATTTGGATGTTTGAGATGGAAATGAGAAGGAAGAGAAGAACATTATGTATCATTAATGCTACCTATTGGCTACCCAAGACAGAGTCTCCAAAACATGTTATGTCAAATGCTGCCAAGCTAAGCTAGTTTTGATTTTTTTAAAACTGTAATATAACGTGAAGTGTAAAAATTATGTCAGTAGAGACCCAGGTGTGTTTTCTGGGTAATATCTCAGTATAATAACGTCTTGAAAAATATTTCTATACAACCATAGAACAAAACAACTTATTTCAAAGCTTTATCTTCTTTTATAAAGAGTTAGCTCCAGCATCCTCTCTGATTATAAATAGATGATAACCAACCGCTATGAAGCTATTTCCTTTAATAATGAGAACTAGGAAGCTCTATTTTTTTTAATGTAAGTTTCTCATGATGATAGATATCAGATTCTTCCCTGTTTATATTAAGGAAGCTGTCCCCAGCCTTGTTTGTTTATAAGATCATTGCTCCTTAAATCATTCAAAATTATTCCAGCAGACATCTGACAGCAAAGTAGAAGTATGCTATATCTTCTATTAGGCATGCTGTGCTAGTTTTCACACATAGCAAAGTGAGACAAGATAAACTGCCCCTTTTATGCACAATAGCGAAAATGCCAACAAGGCACAGCATGTGCTTGGGTTGAAATGGGTTAGGAAGATAATAACAAGTCACAGTTTTAGTGAGCTGAGCTGCTTAGCAGTTGCTTTCTGTAGCAATCGAAATATCTCAAATTAATAGCCAGCTTCCTTTTAATCTCTCACATGGATGCTACTGGCATAGTCTTCATAATTATAATTACGCAAATGTTTTACCTGCTTGATGGGTACAATTAGAGTTTTATAAAATAACATTGCAGCTCCAAAGATTCAATGATTGGGAAGCCTGTACACAATCCTATTATCCTTTAATTGAATTGATCCACTACCTAATGCTCATGAAACATATGAAATTTCTCCTGCAAACCATACCAGACCACCAAACAAACATTTTCATAAGGGAAAGAAGTTGCATTATTCTTTTAAAATAGGAAAGAAGATAGGCTTGCTTAGTTAGGAAAACCTATGAAATAATTAAAAAAAGGCGTTGGGTAATAAAACATGGTGAAAACTAGGTTGTAAGTTTTTATTGCTATATATGTGAGTTATAGTGTGGCAAATTTCAAAAATAAAAATGCTTTTAATTGAATAAACTGCCATTTTTCAGTTTTAGATAATCTATATTCCTCTTGCAATAACTCAAATTCTTTCAAAACTTGTTTGACAAAAGTTGATCTAAAATGTCAATGTCCCTTATTAGCCCATGAATTCCAAAGGAAAGCTTCACCTGCAATTTTTAAATTGGGATTATCCTAGAGTATAAATGTATGATTCAAATAGGCATCAAAATCATACTACCAAATGCTGTATGTCTTGCAACCTTTAATGCTGAAAATTAAACTATATTTTGACCAAAAAAAAAAAAAAAAAGAACAAAGCCCTGCCAGAGTGCAGAAGGATCATATAATATTTTTCTAATCATGCTCATAATGGATTTTAGATTTTGATCACTTGGATTCCATAGCGAAACAGAGATCAAAATATATGCCCAATTATCAAGCTAAAAGCCAGGAAAGTTAAATTCCTCACCATAATATGGTAGATGTAATTTTGATACAGAAATTCTAGGGGATTGTCCTTTCCATTTACGTTTTTGTAATAATTTACCAATCTACTTGAAATACCATAAAGCTGTTAACATAGGGATCCCTCTAAGTACATAAAGCAGCTTTGGATAATGTTCATTTTTACAACATTTATCTGTCTTTATGAACTCACTGGGATTTTTCATCAACAATTGATATCAACATTGATCTGAAATAAATAGATTAATATGTTTACATCCATAAATGAAGAAATGTTCCTTGGGATAATTGTTTCAAGATATTTAAAACATTCAATTATCAAGTTTGGGATTTAAATTTTTACAATGTTCCACAATACATTGCAGCCTAGAGGAAATGTATGAAGGTTACTTCAATTAATTGAGTAACCTGATAATTTATCAAACTGTTATTCTGTGCCAATAAATGTTGATATAGAGGGTTCCTAATTATTGTAGTGGAAATCACTGAGCCTGTAGGGTGGAATGTTGGAGGTCTCAGACCCCCTTCCAGAAACCCTCTGGGCCTTTACACCCTGGTCCCATCTCCTGCTTTGGGGTATTGGATTGCTAATTCCTGCTAGCACCACCTGACTTCCAAGGAGCACTCCATCTGGCAATAAAAAGGGCTAAAAAAAGTGAGGTAAGTTCTAAAGTACCATTTCCTGGCTGAATAGCACTGAGGCATGTTATCAGACGAATCAGCTTTTTCCCTCCCCCAACCCAGTTAGACCAGTCTCATAAAAGATAAATAAAATCAAATATTATTTTGAAAAAGAAAAGAACATGTAAACAACTTTTAAAAACTTTGAATATTAAAATGCAGGTATTGTTATGAAAAAGTGACTTCTTTTTTCTCCTTTGACTTATAGAAATGTTATATTTTTATGTGCAGAAAAGGTCTTAGATGTCTTTTTGAGAGGAAGCAGATACTGTACTTCCTAAATTGGGCAATATGAAAACCCAGCCTTGCCCTCCTTATCTTAAAGGGTCATCATGTAGCCAACTATTAAGAAGAAAGAGATCAGACAGATTCAGGCAATTTGGAAACTGCTGGGAATACTCCTGAAGAAGTAGCTTCAGGATAATCACTCTGAAGGCTGTACAGGATTAATTCAGAACAGAAGTCAAAGAAAGAGAACAAGACCAATGAGAATTATGTTCTGTGAATTTGCACTGAAATATTTGAAAAGGGAGCAATTGCAAGATCATTTGCTTAATGCTCATGCTTCTCTGTAATTCATTAAAGCAGCCATCTCTGTTTCTGGGGTTGTGTGGTTGTAATAGAAATCTCAGCAGAGCAACCACAGGTTCCTGGAAAAAGACATAGCTGATTTATTAAATCACAAGGCAGGTATTATGTTTGTGCTCATCTGTGTTCCTGAACATCTTTTCCAAATCAAATATGAACTTGGACTAAAATAGGCAAGATATTGATGTTGACCCATGTACAAAGGGATGGGGTTTTTATTATGATGCTATAACTGCCACTTTGCCTGCATTGACCCCTCCTCCCTCGGATGATGCTGACATAGGGATAATCCAGAGATGGCTCCAAGGACAGAAAGACAGGCAAACTCAAGAAGATATGTTTCAGAAGTCCAGATACATGGTAAAGTAGGGCTGAGCCACAGAACCAAAGTAACAGTTCCTCCTGGGCAATGCTTTATACTGAGTGAGGAGGCATTTCCTCTGTGTTTAGAGACCTAATATTACCAAACCTCTATTTTTATTGAGCACTACCCCTCATGGCCTGCTCTTTAGGATTAGGAAGAGGTTCAGGAAGATCATCTTCCTATGCTTTATTAAGCACATTGCCTTCTGGACATCAAGAATCTACCTGTTCCTCATGGGTGTAAGGAATCCTCCATGAGAAATCCTTTAGGGGAGACATGAGAGTTTTACTGCACTTTTCATGTACTATGCAAGAGGTTACATTTTGGAATGTAATTTTTCATTTTGCCAGATGTTCTACTGTATTGCATACCATATTCTGTGAACAAGAAGGTACTTTTGGCCTGGAAACCACACTAACTCTGATTTCTATGTGCCAGTTTCTCTTGGCTCAGCATGCCATTTCTCACTTGGCTCTGTGCCAGCATCAAAAGTCCTCTAGAATTACTGTCACCCAACAGCTCTGATTGTTGTCAGCCTATCTCATGTATAGCATTACCTTTCAACTTGAATTTCTTTGCAATATCCCTCAATTGCGCTTCCTCATGTTGTCCCTTAAATCTCCTTCCTCTGCCCCGGTGCCATTCTGTTCAGGAATCCTTCTGGACCTACTTAACTTTTGCTTTTCTGGTTCTTCACCTATTTTTCTACCAGTGATTTGCTTTCTGGTTGACCTATTAGTCAGGCTGGCCTACCATCAATAAGCAAGCTTTATGGATGAACAGGGATTTGAATTTGAACCTAGCTAGTCCTAACCTAACTGGTAATCAGGCCCTGGTAATTTGATACTTTCTCTGGAGAGTTTGAAATTTTGTCAGGCTGGATGACAGGAATGTGATGATGTTTTTTTTTTGGAAGCTACTTAGGCACTACAGTTCTATTCCCTTATATAAAACTTTGGAATCCTCAGATGGCATAAAGGCCCAGTTGTTATTGATTTTTGGTATTATAATTGATACATTCTGAAAATCTGGAGCAATAACTGTGAGATGGTGATTCTTCTGTGGAAACAAAGATGTCATCTTACATAAACCTCAGAATCAGTCACAAGGAAAGGAGCTATTGATTACTGACTGCATTACGAGAGGCTCTTGTTAGGCCTCCTTTGTACTGTATCCTTCTGTAATCTGGAGACCACAACTGTACACAAGGACATATTAGCACTGGAACAAATCCAGGAACAAGCAAAAACTAATCTAATTTTAGAGAATTCATTAAGAACATGATATTACAAAACGGAAATGATGAGACAAGATAATTCTATACAACAGCCTTCTCCAAACTGGTGCTTTCTAGAGGTCCTGCTGCCTAGGATTTCTGGTGGCTGTAGTCCCCCAACATACCTGGAGGATGCCAGACTGGGAAACACTGCAATGCATTCTTAGTCCCCAGGAACATAGTGGGGCTCATTTCTGAGAAAATGCAGGTAGTCCTTGTTTAGCGATTGCCTTGTTTAACAACCATTTGCAATTATAACGGTGATGAAAAGTAACTTTGTGACATTTATAACCTTTGCAGGTCTGTAAAGCAAAGGAAAGCTCAAATAAGTTCATAAGCACAATCATAGTTTCACTTAGTGACCGCTTCACTTAATGATTGAATTGTCAGACCCAACTGTGGTCACTAAATGAGACTACCTGCACAGAAGCTTGG
Organism: Liasis olivaceus; assembly: GCA_030867105.1. NCBI lineage: Eukaryota > Metazoa > Chordata > Lepidosauria > Squamata > Pythonidae > Liasis > Liasis olivaceus. The sequence goes on from CM061349.1 coordinate 153,048,982, forward strand.
TAAGCATTATCCTTTTTATTCCAGCTGCAATACTAAATAGTGTTTGTTGCCCTAAGAGGCAATAATATATGTGCTGAGTCATAATTAGCATTTAGGAAGTAAATCTGGCTTGAGATAGAACTCTTTTCTCAGCCCTGCTATTTGAATGATGTCCTTTTAGCTTGAAATGCTAGGGATGAACTAAATCTGGACTTTGTATGTACAAAAAGCATGAGTTCTAATGCTGTGCCATGGCCATGACCATTCATGACCATTTCTTGATACTGTGATTAGAAAGGGTTGTAGAAGAGTCTGAATGACTTTTTCTCTACAGATGGATATGTCTGTATATCCATTTATATTGGATATTGATAGTAAGTCCACCAATATTTCAATTAAGTAGATGTGCTCCAGAATTAGAATGAGAGTGAGCTGAAGGAGTAATGCTTTTGCATCTAGCTATATTATAAATGTACTGATTCTGGTAGACCTGTCAGTTGATGCATAATTTATAGTTCATGATGTTTAATCTAAAAAGTGCAAACTGTGAAGCTTATACTAAATGAATGACTATTTCTAACATTTTTGCAATATATTGCATTTATACTCAGAGTAATATGTTTACAAATTAACGCCTTAGCACAGTAATACATATCAAATAATGATTTTAATCCAAACCTCCTCAATTAAACATTTTCGTTTAAATAATATAATCAGCGGTAGATTTGGTATTTTTAGTAAGAAGGAGGCAGATGAACGTGTCATGTAGTTAACTGCAGACTAGAAGAATGTTGCAAATGTTCAACAGATAATCAAAATTAGAGATAAACAGAAGTTTTAAATTGTATGTATTAATAGTAATATCATGAATATATTGAGATGTGTACATGCATATCTTTTATTCCACTGTTGTCTTTGACCAAACTAGTCTTTTGGTATGTTGAAACATTACAAAAGCTTACAAGAGACAACAGTGGGAATAAATGTTTACACTTCGACCATTCAGGTTTTATTTAATGCTGTATCAAAATCTATCCTTGAATTTCCTGAAAGTTTTTCTCCCTGGTTCTCCTGATAAGGGCCTTCACTTTTTCTGTCTCATTCTTCAGAAGTTCTTAAATGAAATTCTAGGCAGTTTACAACAGTCAAAACATTATTCAGAAATACAAAATTCTAAAACTCAAATCAACAACATGAAGAGGCACAACACCCATCACAATGAAGTACACAAAATTTGATAAACACATGTTCACCACTCTGCAACTTCTCTGGATCTGAAGAAGCCTTATGGGAGGAGTTCCCTCAGGATGTCTTCTCTTTTAGACCACTGTGATGAAACACTTTAAAGCACTCCTTGGCTACCTCATAATTAAAATAAGAGCATTTGACAAAAAGTCATTTTCTTGGGGGTGGGGGGAAGTGAAAGCAATTTTCCATCAAATTAAATAAAAATGGTCTGGAATAGAAGAAGAATTATTTTTTGGCAGAACAGTCATTTCACCCACAGCACTGCAGAAATGTTGAAGAAATTTAAGCTAAAATGGGATTTAGTTGGTCAGTCCCTGAATGAGAAACCTTTGTATGTGAGGCTTGATTCCTGAAATAACTCCAAAAGCATAAAAAGATAAGAATTTAATGAAGTTTAAAGAATGAAATGCAAGGAACAATAAATAAGGAACAGTTGGTTATCTTGCATGGTTAATGAGACAGAGAAGAAAGAGAAAGAAAAGTCAGTGAAGCAAAGGGAGAAAATATATGGATCATCAACCAGAGAGGATGGGATGCAATTATAAGAGAAATGTAAAGGAATTTTATGAGGGTATAAAGAATATAAATGGTGAAGACTGGTTTCTAAGCAGGGCTACTGGGATCTGAGATTAAAAGTGATCATTCTGGTTGGAAGGAAGATAAGTGGTAGGGTGGTTGAAGTAGTTTAGCGAGGCATTAACACATCAGCATCTAAAATAATGGGGATACCGAAACTTAAATACACAGTGGAAAGGGAATGCACCAGAACCTAAATCCAAGGAAATCATCTATGGCATAACTACTCAAAAGAAAAATGTAACATGTAACATATCAACCCCTCTCTTCTGCACCAATCATTTTAAAAAGTCCACTTACAGACTAGTTGCATAAAAGGTACCAAATTTATTTTGCACTAGTAGCCTCAAACGTGCTTAGGCACACGGATATAGTTCCACAATTCTTTTACTCCAAGCCAGAAATATATTCCCGTAGATATATTCCTTGGGGCTGGTGCTCTACATGGGAATTACTGAAGGATGAAGGTGTTGCTTTCCATCCCCCCCCCCAAAAAAAACCTCACTTAATTTGAGACATCTGGAGTGAGAACAATACCGTAGAATAATGGAGCCTTGTCTTCATTGACATTATTCATAAGACGGGTGAAAAAATTGGGTCCCCGTTTAAATGATGAGCAGTAATGCTCAGTTGCCAAACAAACTTCTGTCTTAGGAAATTGTTTGCCTTGAAGAAATTCTGGAAGAGTATTTCTGCGTAGAAAGCTCATACAGATATGAATTGTGACGGGAGAATTCTCCATGAACATTTGGCTTTGGATGGTGGTGTTAATTGTCTTTCTCTTATTTTTCTTGTCCAGGAGATAAAGACATTTAACACCCCCCAAATATCCACTCCAGATAGAGATGGATTTAGGATGTGTGTATATAGACTGATAACTATGATTAGAGAAATATGGGAATGTATTTCGTGGCTTGGAAGACTCAGGTTGGAAGATCATTTTGGGGAATCAGCCCTCAAACTCAGGACCAGCTTCTGTATTATAGTAGCAGATATTTATTTATTTATTAAATTTATATGCTGTCCATCACCCCAAGAGGGTGACTCTGTGACAGCTCAAGTTTGTTTTGTATGCATGTGCAAAAGCAAGGTATGAATTTCATACAATGCTGGAAGCAAAAGGTGTATCCTTTTGGTATAATTTTAGGGATTCTCTCTGTAAAAATATGTTGGGTTTTCCCCTTTGAAAATAGGGATAGATCTTAAATTAAGATTACAGGTAGTCCTCACTTAATGTCATTTGTTCAGCGACGGTTCAAAATTATGACGGTGCTGAATGAAGGGACTTATGACTGGTCCTCAAAGTTCTGGCCATTGCAGTGCCCCCACAGTCATGTGAACAAAATTCGGGCCCACTCAGGCCCACCCACATTAATGACTGCCTTTTGGCCGCCTGCCTACTCGCTGCCTCCAGCTGCCCCCGCTGCCTGCCCCTGCCCACTGCAGCCATGCCTGCCATACTGTGCATCACTGCTCTATCTTGCAGGGCCTTTTTTTGTGCTGCCTTCTTTTGTGCCAGTGCAGCTGGGGCTTCTCTCATGCCCCGCCCAAGGCCTTCTTTCATGAAAGAAGCCTGGCGTGTGAAAGAAGGCCCCAGCTGCCCTGCCTGAAAGAAGGTCCCTTCTAGCCAGGTCCTTCTTTTCAGGTCTGTAAAAGAAGGCCCTGGCTGGTACAATAATGGCACACAGTGCAGTGGGCTTGGTGGTGGGCAGGGCTGGGTGGCAGGGGCAGTTGGTAGGTGGGCAGCCAAAAGGGCAGAGATGGGGGGGAGGTAGACAGGCAGGGGGAGTTCAAGAGGAGGCAGAGGAGGCAGTCCATTACCTTATCAAGGCTCGGGGCTGGGAGGGACCAAGCCAGGAATGGCTTGGATTGGGGTGGATCCTAATGACTAGTGGGATTTGGTTAATGATGGCACAGGGACTGCCAGGGTTGCTGCCGCTAAGCAATGCAGTCTTGTGACATCATGCTTTATGACCGCATTGCTTAATGATGAAAATTATGGTCCCAATTACCATTGTTAACTGAGGACTACCTGTAATAAAATTAATATTTTAATTAAGTTAATAAAATTAATACTTTGATTTTAAATTAAAATATTATACAGGTAGTCCTTATTCAACAACCGCTTGTTCAGTGACCATATGAAGTTATGATGCTGCTGAATGAGGGGGACTTATGATGGGTCCTTATACTTGTGGTTGTCGCAGCATGTCCACAGTCATGTGATCATGATTTGGGTGCTTGACAACTAGCTCACAATTACAATGGTCACAGCATCCTGCGGTCACGTAGTCACCATTTGCAACTTTCACTGCCAGTTTCTGACAAGGAAAGTCAATGGGAAGCCAGCAGGAGGTTGCAAATGGTGATCACGTGACTGTGGAATGCTGCAACTGTGTGAGATTCACCTAACAATGGTAACTAGGACTGCTGCAACTGCCATTGTAAGTTGGTGCAGTCACGTGACATTCTGTTTTGCGACTGTGTCGCTTAGCAACAGAGTTGCTGGTCCCAATTACCATTATTAAGCAAGGACTACCTGTAAACTTTAATCGTCTTGAGGCCATTGTACATTTCTTATGCTTTCTATCTTTTGCTGTTAATAAGATGCTGGTTTTATTAAAAAGACAACAACAGACAGCTAGACAGTAATGATCAGTCCGAATCTAGATATGCTTAGAGAACTTTCAATGTGTTTAAACTAGTCACATTTTGTGGCTATAAAATTTGTCACTATGTATCTGAATTGTGACATTTTAGAAATCACTTGTTTAAAATGAGATTTCAAAGGAAATATTAATTTGTTTAGCAAATTAATGTCTGAGAAAAGCTTGATGCTTTCTTCCTGTCTGGAAAATCTACAACAAACCACTGAGAGGGAGGTTGTTCTGAATGGGGAATAGTTTCCATTCTGGTTCTCTTGTTTCCATGGCTACCCGCTGTCTAAGCTCATATCTGCACTGTCAGGTTGCCCCATCACATGTATGGGCCATCATCCATTTTTGGAGATGAGGAATGGTCAAATCATCCTCTACTTGCTCCCAGCCCATTGCGAATATGACCTTCACCCCATTTTCCTGGTCTGTATTTAATAAGTAGAACTTCAGCTTCTGGTGGCTCCAGCATTGCTGTCCAGTTTACCTGCTGTACTTACTTTCTTCTACACCAAAACCCAAACTCTTCAGCTCATTGACCCCTTCATGAAGTTTCAGATTGTTCATCACATTTACCATATGAAAATAATTTAATAAATACTACTTTAACTAATAGTACTGCAAACAACAACAACAACAACGGATAGTCCCATCAATCCTTGAAGGTCAATATTGACCACTTTGGAGAACCCTGTTCTAGACCAATACTTGAACTTTGATTGGCTGCTGCACATTTCACCTGAGTCAATGGTATTGCCCTGCAATGCCATTTAGAAAAATGCCTTTCTTGTATTTTCTTAGATTTGGCTTCTTAATCTTAGTGATAACTACCATTGCTAGTAGTATTGCAATAGCATGTTGGTTACAACCTTTGCTACGTACCGAGAGTCATTGGTTTGAAACTTAACAATTTACTATTGTTTCCTCCTAAGCTACCCATTTTTATGCTGGCTTAAAAAAAAAAAAGCAGGTCAACCAATGTACATTGGAATACTGCTTCCTTTTTCCTTCCTTGTCCACAGTAAACACAGCGTTAAATCCTTTGCAGTACTTATTCATCTGGACTACTTGGGAGCTGGAGTAAAATTATTCTACCTCTAGTGACAGCAGAAATGATGAAATAGTGCACCAGTGAACTTGTTAAAAACAAAGCAGAAAAGTGGGCAGCTCAGGGAAAGAAGCATAGTAATTAAAAAAACCCATGTTTCAGTCAAGTTTTGAACCGATGACCTTCTTCCTGCCAGGCAAATGTTATAATCACTATTGATAACAGTAGCTGCAGTAGCAATTAGGAAACCAATACTGGGAAATTGCATGAAAGGAATTTTTATTATAAAGCTGGTTGCTATGCCTGCATATAGGTGTATTTTGATGCTTTAACTCTGTATGCAGCATTACCTTTTTCAGAAAAGTTCGTATGTCTAATAAGACCCACTCCCAGAAAGGAAAGTGTTTGGCAATGGCCTTCCTGGCATAGAAAATTGGGAGGGCACAGCAGCAGGGAATTGCCCAATGGAGGGATATGGTGGCTGGCAGTCGGGACTAAACACCTGGCAACAGGCAGCTTCCTACGTCTCCCAGTTGGGACACAATCTGCTTAAGCCAATGTAGAGTCCAGCCAGCGTCAGCGTGGGGAGGAGCACCTTCAGGGTGCTATGCAGAAATGCTGCACTGGATGTTATTTAGTGGAGACCCTTTAGTAGGCCTGTAGATGTGGGAAATATTTAGACAAAGGCCGCTGAGAGAGAGGGATGCTTTCTGGTTGACCTTTGCTTTGAATGGGCAGACACAGCTGCCCATTTTTAGAGCAGCCTGTCAAAGTGATAAAAAACAGGAGGGGTGGCAGTCAGTTCTCAGCTGTTCAATATGTTCAAGAAAACATTTACTCTCAATATTCTTTTTTTTCCTATGAAGGTATATGTACAACGCTTGAATGATTATTGGTATACATAGATATATACTCGTGCCCAAGATATCTCCAAACTTGCTAGTCTTTTAACTAATTGGTATTATATAAAGTGTCTATGTTGATATTAGTATAAACAAACTTACAGCACAACCCTACACATATTGATTGCAAGTCCAGAATGAATTAATTCAATGGAATTTACTCTCAGGTAAGTATATATAGAATTAAGGTTGTACATGATCCCACTGATTTCAGTGGAGTGACTTCAAGTGTTATTTTTTTTTATTCATCTGCCAATATAAATCAGAAATAATTTCACTGTTGTCAAAAGCATTATCTTCATGTGGAGCAAGGTTATAAACCAAGAAATGAACCCATTTATTGTAACGAATTCAAATTCCATGCTTATTGTTGCTATACTTTACAGTGGTTGCTTGACCAGCTAGACTTCTGACAAATCTTAAAGTCCACTCCTTGAGAAATAGAGAATTGGCAACTAAACCAGATCCCATATTTATTGCATATGCCTGCTCTCTCTTTCTCACTTTTTTTAATCACAGTCCTTTACTGCAGCCTTCCCCAGCTTAGTGTTCATCAAATGCTTAAGGCTTCAGTTGCCAGTATGACTACTGGAGAGGATGAAGGCTGTGGTTCACAAATCTGGGGGCATGAAGTTAAAGTCTGCTTTAGCTGGAGATGCCAGAGACATAGATATGATTGAACAAAGAAGAATCCATGGCAACAGGCAGCTGTACCAGTGTCCAGGCCTAGGGGGAAAAGTCATGGAAATATAGAACTATAAATATACAATTCTAAGGGAGCGTGTGTTTTCTCAAGTTGCCTAAACGTGAGATGCCAGGGAGCTCTCCAAAGAAAGCTTTGGATGCTTAAAGTGAGAAATGGAAGTATAATTCACTAGTGCTCCCTGTCCCTGCCCTTAATCTTAATCTTGTTTGACCCTCAGGATTTCTGATAGAAGATGCCACTGGCACATTATTGTTCTACATTCAACTTAAGATTTTCCATAATAGCTGTGTGCCAACATCATGGAAATTAACCACAAAGCAAAAATAATCATTTAATCCTTTAATATTGGAAATCTGCAGAACAGGGAGGGGCTGAGCCAATTCTTATGCAGGTCTTTATGCCTTTCCTACCTATTTGTAAAACATCTGTAGGCAGAATAAGCTGCCAGCCATTCCTTCCTAATATATTCATCTTAATCTTGCTACTGACTGAACACTCAGAGGGAAGAAACTCACATGTAACACCATATACAGTAGATGTAAAGAACTGATGTAATAACAAACGAGTAAAAGGAAAAGCACAAAACAATATGAGATATTACAAATAGAAACATCATAAAATCCTATCTGTTCTTCTGTGCTGTCACCCAATTCTGTAATCTACCACATCTTCATTTAATACTGTTTTTTGAAGAGTTGGCTTCAAATGTGATTTATTTACATTTTTCCAATTTCAGTTAATATGAAAAGACTGCCAGAACTGTCCTTGCTTTTTGAATGATTGAATCATAGCTTATTTCATTTCTATCAGGTTTTGAAAGTAAGCAAATTTTAATAATCCTGTTAAATGTATAAAAAATAGTACTTTTGCTCTGAGTTGCTGATTGAAAATTTCAGAGGTATGTTGTTATCTTTTTGCAATCTAGATATTTAGATTGCAAACCCATATGACCTATATGAGGTGGGTGGATTAAAAGACATGAAGCATCTTGTCTGATTACCTACAAGAATTTCCCATGCTTACATGAATCCTTCCAGGTCATGTATATAAATCCTCAAAAATAGACAACTCATAGCTAGTGGGCCACATGTGGACTTTGCCTCTCAGAAATTATGCCACTGAATTTTGGAAATTACATGCAAAGCGAGATATGTCAAGCCTTACTTTGGTATAATTGTGATGATTATGGCGTACAGCTTATGAAAACCCCAAATTCACAATCTCAGAAAATTAGAATAGTGTGAAAAGGTTCAATATTCTAGGCTCAAAGTGTCCCCCTCTAATCAGCTAATGGATCCATAACACCTGCAAAGGGTTCCTGAGCCTTTCAATGGTCTCTCAGGCTGGTTCAGTAGGAATCACAAGCATGGGAAAGACTGCTGACCTGACAGTTGTGCAGAAAACCATCATTGACACCCTCCATAAGGAGGGAAAGCCCCAAAAGGTAATTGCAAAAGAAGTTGGATGTTCCCAAAGTGCTGTATCAAAGCACATCAATAGAAGGTTATGTGGAAGGGAAAAGTGTGGTAGAAAAAGGTGCACAAGCAGCAGGGATGACCGCAGCCTGGAGAGGATTGTCAGGAAAAGGCCATTCCAAAGTGTTGGGTACTTTCACAAGGAGTGGACTGAGGCTGGAGTTAGTGCATCAAGAGCCACCACACACAGACGGATCCTGGATATGGGCTTCAAATGTCGTATTCCTCTTGTCAAGCCGCTCCTGAACAACAAACAACGTCAGAAGCGTCTTACCTGGGCTACAGAAAAAAAGAACTGGTCTGTTGCCCAGTGGTCCAAAGTCCTCTTTTCTGATGAGAGCAACTTTTGCATCTCATTTGGGAACCAAGGACCCAGAGTCTGGAGGAAGAATGGAGAGGCACACAATGCACGATGCTTGAAGTCCAGTGTGAAGTTTCCACAGTCTGTGTTGATTTGGGGAGCCATGTCATCTGCTGGTGTTGGTCCACTGTGCTTCATTAAGTCCAGGGTCAACGCAGCCGTCTACCAGGAGATTTTGGAGCACTTCATGCTTCCTTCCGCAGACGAGCTTTATGGGGATGCTGACTTCATTTTCCAGCAGGACTTGGCACCTGCCCACACTGCCAAAAGTACCAAAACCTGGTTCAGTGACCATGGGATTACTGTGCTTGATTGGCCAGCAAACTCGCCTGACCTGAACCCCATAGAGAATCTATGGGGCATTGCCAAGAGAAAGATGAGGGACATGAGACCGAACAATGCAGCGGAGCTGAAGGCCGCTATTGAAGCATCCTGGTCTTCCATAACACCTCAGCAGTGCCACAGGCTGATAGCATCCATGCCACGCCGCATTGCGGCAGTCATTGCTGCAAAAGGGGCCCAAACCAAGTACTGAGTACATATGCATGCTTATACTTTGCAGAGGTCCGATATTGTTCTATTTCCAATCCTTGCGTTATTGATGTCATGTAATATTCTAATTTTCTGAGATTGTGAATTTGGGGTTTTCATAAGCTGTACGCCATAATCATCACAATTATACCAAAGTAAGGCTTGACATATCTCGCTTTGCATGTAATGCGTCTATCGCATATATTGGTTTCACCTTTTGAGTTGCCATACTGACATAAATGAACATTTGCACGATATTCTAATTTTTCGAGTTTCACCTGTATCATTCCAAGAATGAATGAATGAATGAATGAATGAATGAATGAATGAATGAATGAATTATAATGCAGAAGGCAGAGGGATGTTTGTGCTGGTCTGGTCCCCGATATCTGCATATAGGCTTTCCCAGTTTGGAAATCCATGTGTTAACAAAATAGAAGGAAAAAATCTGCATCACCAAATTTTGGCAATATGCTACCAAATTTGGACTGCACTGTGGCTTCTGGGAACCACAGGAAAGAGTTTGGGGGCTTGCAAACAATGGATTGCCCACCTCTGATGTATTAGCTGAAGACAACAGTTTGTTTGCTTGTTTGTTTATTAGATTTATGTCTGCCCATCTCCCCCTAATGGGGGACTCTCAAGGTTTGTTCAAAGCCGAAATACTTTTCTATGTGAAAAGTAGTAAATTGCATGAGCAAATGAAACATGTAAATTAGATGAACACATATATGATATCAAAAAGGTAGTCTACAGCTAAAAAGTGTAGATGTAAAGATATAGGGATAGCTTTCCTGTATGCTTATAATGTTTAAGAGCTTTTTATTTAGTAAAGGGTATGACTGCGGCTTACAACATCTTATATTTTCAAACCCAATTTCCCCATTTTGGTTTCTTTTATGGGCAAAGTGGGTACCTTAAGCCACTGTGACACAGAAGGCACTAATCAATTTAGCACTTAAATTCCCCCCCCCCCATCACAACATTCACAAGTGGTCAAAAATTTGGTTCTGCCATGCCAATGAGAATTAGTTCGTTAAATTTATACTTTACCTTTCTTTAGGGCTTCAAGTCAGCCTACATAGTACCTCTTCATCCCGTTTTCCCACAACAGTTTCCTTGTGGGGTAGATTGGACTGAGAGACAGTGACTGACCCAAAGTCACCTGTGGAGCTTCTGTGGTTGAGAGGATGCTCTTGACCTGAGTCTTCTCAGCCTTAATCCAAACCTTCGGTGCTACAACGGATGGGCTTTCAGTCATCTTATAACTAGCCATACTCCCTACAGCCTTGAGGAGGCCAAAACAAATACAGTACCACTTCTCATTCCCGCTTTAACTGTCTGTTTCTTCTCACCTCTGATTTTTCAAAAAATTTCTGTTCCAATTTTCTGACAATTGAGACATTCCTGCTTTTTTTTTTTTGGGTGGGAAAGCTTTAATTACTTGGTCTTTCCTTCCCTGTCCTGCACGTTCTAAAGAGAAACGAAGGAAGAAAACAATCTCAAAAATTAAACATAGTTTTGGCAAGACGTTTTCTAAAGTAATCACAAAATGGGATTGCACAAATGATTTCCAATCTACAAAAAAGTTAGCATGGAAGTGACCCAGGAAACTCTCTAACTTTCCTTGCTTTGGCTCATTGATCTGATATAAGCCCCTTCACCTGTGAGAGGTCCTCAGCTACTTGCCTCGTCATGTGGCCAGAGTGGTGACCCAACATTTTCTGCCTTGTAGTGTTGGATACATTATCCCCATCCACCAAATAGTTCCCTTTATGGTGAAGCATAGAGATCGCCTGCTGTCCTGCTTTTCATCTCTATCCTGCTGCTTTTATGTACATAAAAGGGTTAAGGCTGGAATAACCCAAGGCCACTCACTCACTTTGGGATTACCTGTGCTAATGATCCACAGTGCTGTTTCCAGGTGCTCTGGGAAGTTTTGTGTCCTCTTGATATACAGATAGGTGTAGATAATCTGGACTGGTGTTATTAAGTCTCTGCCCTTTTTATCTCTTGCTTATATTTCATCTCTCTGTCTCCCTGCTTTTATCTGACTTTTGTCCCATTTTTGCCAGTTAGCTGTTTTTGATGTTTGCTGATGTTTAAGAAATACACTCCAAGCTATATTTATTGCTCGCTGAACTGAGTTGTGTGTGCCTGCTTGGATCTGAATATAGGAATTGACCAGAAGCATGCTGGGTGAAACTAAACTGAGAATCACCCACTGTAATTTTTGAACACATAATACATTGCAGACAAGAAGTTAGTCATCAACATGGCACATGTTTTGGATAATATCACTTTAAAGCCATATCTTTCAAGCTAGCAAAGAATGGTGGGTGACCCAGACTCTGTACCAAGCTATAAAGTTTGCTGTTGGTTCCCTCTCAATATCACATGACCTAATCATGTGATGCTCTGGCAAGCTCTCCAATCTGATCTGTTTGCTCATTTCTCTTATTTGGTTGCTCAGCTGTTCTGATTCATGTGTTTGGCCTTTTCTTGAGTCAGTACTCATGGGGACTTGCCTTATTAAACCCCACACACACCATAAGAACTAGTTTGTTCAGCTGTACTTCAATTAAGTTCCCAGCTTCTTGTTCTCATCTCCCAACTTGTCATAATTCTGTTCTCTTCCCTTCCATGCCATTGCTTCTTTCATTTTCCTTCTGAATCTTGCCTCCCTGATGTGATTTTCATTATTAGTCATCTTCCCACGGCAAGCCATTTCCTGCCTCTCCACAACAGCTAGTATTATATTTTCTTCACGACTGACTTCTAGACTGCTATGTAGCCGAGCCTTTTGTAGTTCTGGGAAAAGATGGTGATGACTCTTAACATGCAATTAAAAAAATTTTTTTTTGTTAACTTGTATGTCGCCCATCTCCCCCAACGGGTGACTCTAGGCGGCTCACAATAACAAAAAAGGAAAAAACACCAATCCCTCCAACAATGGCTAAAATCCATAAATAATTAAAATAGAAACATGCATTAAAAATGTCCTAATCCCCCCTATAAATTTTAGCCCTAAAACCTTCAAGATGCTGGGGACGGGGGCCAAACCCATCACCCCATCAGCCATCTCCACAGATGCGAGCCCCCATCCAGCCCCCAGGCCTTCTGGCAGAGCCAGGATTTAACCCCTTTTCTGAAGGCCATGAGGGAGGGGGCACACCGGACCTTGGGAAGCAAGATGTTCCATAGGGCGGGAGCCACAGCAGAAAAGGCTCTCTGCCTAGACACCACCAATCGAAATTCCTTGACCGGTGGGGTCTGCAACCTGTCCCTTCTGCTGGACTGAGTGGGGCGGGCTGAAATGACTGGGGCGAGGCGGTTCCTCAGATAACCTGGTCCCGTGCCATGAAGGGCTTTAAAGGTGATGACCAACACCTTGAATTGGACCCGGAAACAAACTGGCAACCAATGCAGCTCACGCAACAGCGGTGTTATATGTGCCCTCCTAGGGGCATTGAGAACTGTCAACACCGCCGCATTCTGCATCAGCTGTAGCTTCCGGATACTCTTCAAGGGTAGCCCCATGTAGAGCACGTTACAGTAGTCCAACCTGGAGGTGACCAGGGCATGAGGGACCGTGCGGAGGGCCTCCTGATCCAGGAAGGGGTGTAACTGCCGCACAACACGAAGTCGTGCAAAGGCCCTCCTAGCCACGACTGCCACCTGCTCTTTGAGCAGGAGTCATGAGTCCAGGAGGACCCCCAGATTACGCACCGGGTCTGTCTGGGGTAGTGCGACCCTGTCAAGAACCAAAGATGACAAACTCCTAGATCTTGAGGCTCCCCGTACCCACAGCCACTCCGTCTTACCAGGGTTCAATCGAAGCCTGTTGTCCCCCATCCAGGCCCCCACAGGCTCCAGGCACCACGAGAGGGCAGTCACAGCGTCACTTAAGGCACTTGGGATGGAGATGTATAATTGGGTATCATCAGCATACTGATGATACCTCATCCCATGGTGCCGAATGATCTCACCCAACGGTTTCATGTAGATGTTAAATAGGAGTGGTGAAAGCACCGACCCCTGAGGCACCCCACAAAGTAGGGGCTGGGGGCTGGACCTCTCATTCCCTATCAACACCGATTGGGTTCAGCCTTGGAGAAAGGAGCTGAACCAGCACAACACTGTGCCACCCAGCCCCAGCTCCTGCAGCTAACCCAAAAGGATACCATGGTCGATGGTATCGAAAGCCGCCGAGAAGTCAAGAAGAGCAAGGATGGATGCACTCCCCCCATCCTGCTCTCACCAGAGATCATCTATGCGACCAATGCTGTTTCTGTCCCATAACTGGGCCTGAACCCTGACTGATAGGGGTCCAGATAATCCGTTTCCTCCAGGATTCTCTGAAGCTGCCGCGCGACCACCTTTTCTACCACCTTCCCTAAAAAGGAGGGTGGGAGACTGGATGAAAATTGTCCAGAAGGGTGGGGTCTAGCGATGTTTTCTTGAGGAGTGGGTGGACCAAAGCCTCTTTGAAAGGCTTCAGAAACACCCCCTCCTGCAAGGATGAATTGACCACCGCCAGAACCCACCCTAAGGTCACCTCCTTGGTAGCTTTAACTAGCCAGGAGGGACAAGGATCTAAACCACAGGTAGTCACACTGACAGCCCTGAGGACCCTGTCCACTTCCTCAGGGGCAACAGGATCAAACCATTCCCAGATAACTGGGTAAGAACGCTCCCTGGGCAACTCCCCTGGACCTGCTCCACGCTTGGCTTCCATCTGAGAACGGATCTGAGCGATTTTGTCCATCAGGTGTTCAGCAAATTCCTCTGCACGACCCTGCAAATAGTCCTCTGCCCCCCCTTTTCCCAGGAGGGACTGAGTGACCCTAAACAGGGCTGCAGGGCAGCACTCTGAGGATGCAATAAGAGCGGAGAAATGTTGACGTTTCGCCACCCTTACCGCCACTAGGTAGGCCTTAATAGCAGCTCTAACCCGTGTTCGGTCAGATTCGTCGTTAGTTTTCTGCCAGCGGCGCTCTAGACATCTCTTAGCCCTTTTCAGCTCCCTCAACTCCTCTGTGAACCACTGGGAGTGCCGAGGGTGATGGGCCAAGAGAGGATGCACAGGCGCGATCCTGTCCAAGGCCCCAGCCACCTCCTTGTTCCAGGCTGCGGCCAGATCTTGCTTAAAATTAACTCTGATAAATAACTGACACTTCTCTGCAGCATTATTTGAGGCATTTTGTATAGAGAAAGTAGTATCACTTCAGAGTAGCAACAATAGGACCTTTCGTTTTCCAAAGTACTCAAGCTAGTATCATCTCACCCCATAATTGCTCCTGATAAGCAGCCTTTTGCAATGTTTGAAAAGCCTGAAAAATCTGCTTGACTCAAGACAGTAGAGGAACAAAATCTCTTGGTATGGAGGCTTTATTTGGGACTTTTCCTGTGCTGGTGGATCTCTGCATGTTTGCCCAACAGTAGCAGTTTCTGGCTGAAGCAGTGGTGGTCAGCACTGAACATCTTAAAATGACAGATTTCTATTTCCTACAATATTCCTGACATTGCATAGCCCTCCGTCCCCAGCATCTGGGGCCTAGGCACATTTGAGAGCATCTTATGGCCCTTCTAGTAGGCTTAGGGAAGAAGAGAGGTGTCTGCAGGATTCAGCACTTTTGTGACAAAATCTGCTTTGTCCTGTTGCACTACAAGTTCTGCCCCTTTCATAATGCATATGATGTCAGAATTAACATACAAAAGAGTACAGCTTGTATGTGCATGTCTACCTTGGCATGACCCTGCTTTTGTCATTTACCCCCCTTCATCACACCTGTAGATCCCTGTGGGAGAGAAATCTTGTCCATTCTCAAAATGGCTGTCATGCTGACAAGTGTCCCAGGGCATTGTGGGCAATTTAAATGGTGGCACTAAGTTTACCACAAAAGAGGAGCAAGATGCCTTGCTGAGAAAGCCAAGTAGTGATGCTAGCCCTTTTTAAAATATATTTTGTTGCCAGACTTCATGTCCCCAGTATTTCATAGGTGAAACGGGGACAGTCAATATTCTTGACACTTCTGCTCAAGGATTAGTTTTCCCAACTGCACATTAGAGTAAAATTCTTCCTTCAGTTAAGCTGCATTAATTTATTTGTTACCAAGCTATGTCCTTAGCAATTTCTTTCTTTGGAAACTTAAATTTAATGGAATGTTGACGGTCACAATAGATCTGACTGTATGTACAACATAATAGTACTGTTCAAATACACTCAGTCTTTGGACATTAAGGAAATTATAAGCTTCAGAGCTGAGTGAGAATTTTCTCAGCCCCAGTCCACCACTCTTAAGCCTCTACATTGTATCTTTAATTTTTTTTTTTTCTCATGGAAAGCTTACTTTTTTGAACATGGTCTATTTATAAGATTGCAACTCTGCATTTGTAGAATTGAGGGGGAGGTCAGTCTGTAGACTATGTTAATGATCTCCACTTTCTCCAACTCTGTTTTGATGGCTGTTTTTCCCATGCCCTTCTATTAAACTATGGAGATCTTTCTTCCATTTCTTTTTCTTTAAAGAGCTCAATTTGCTGAAAGTAATTGATAATCCAGCATCTCAAGGTTGGGGGAATAGCACTGGAACTCTGTATTGAGTTAAATGTACCTCACATGCTCAATGATAGTCTGTAGGCTCTGTTATGCTGAGAATATTGGAAATCATTGACGACAACCCACAGGATGGATGCAAAAGAGCTGAGCCAATCCGATGAGAGAATGTGGATTGAACAAATTCAATACAAAGTATTTCAGATAGTTAAAAAAGTTTCCTTGTTTTAGGAGATCAAAACTTCTGCTCTTACTCTAAATGGGTAGCAAGAGAACACTTTTTTAGGGGAAAGAATCTCATGAAGGTGGTTGAGGTTTTTTTTCTTTTTTGGTGACTTCGAGTCAGTCTTCACTCCTGGTGACTGCCTGGACAAGTCCCTGCAGTTTTCTTGACAATAGTTTTTGGAAGTGGCTTTCCCTTGCTTTCTTTCTAGGGCTGTGAGAGAATGACAGACCCAATGTCACCCAGCTTTGTGCTTAAGGCAAGACTAGAACTCACAGTCTCCCAGTTTCTAGCCTGATGCCTTTAACCACTACACCAAACTGGCTCTCTATGATGTAAGCTTTTTTTTTTCAATTGATTATGTGCCATCAAGTCATTTTCAACTCCTGGTGACTACATAGATTTTATCCAAGGCCATCTATCCCTAACCTGTTATTTTATGTCTCCCAACAGTGCAGTCATCACCTCTGTAACTGAGTCCACCTACTTTGCTGCTAGTCATCTTCTTCTCCTCTTTCCTTCTACCTTTCCCAGCATTAAAGCCTTTTCCAGAGAGCTAGGTCTTCGCACAGTGTGTCCAAAGTAGGATAATTTGAGCCTGGTCATTTGTGCCTTGAGTGAGAAATCTGGATTGATTTGTTCAGTGAGCCATCAGTTTGTTTTTTTGGTTGTCCATGATATTATCAGAAGTCTTCTCCAACACCAAAGTTAAAAAGCATCAATACTCTTCCTATCCTGCTTCTTTAAAATCCAACTTTTGCTTCCATAGAGTGTCACAGGAAATAGCATGGCTTGCATGATTCTGATCTTTGTAGGTATAGACACATCATGGCATTTGAATGTCTTTTCCAAGACCTCCATGGCTGCTTTCCTGAATGCTAGTCTGTGGCATATTTCTTGACTGCTTGTTCCTTTACTGTTGATGGTTGATCCTAAAAGGCAGAAGCTATCCACTGCTTCAATATCTTTATTGTCAATTTTAAGGCTGGTTGTTCTACCTGTTATCATTAATTTGGTCTTCTTTATATTTAATTTTAGTCCCATTTTTTTTACTGTGGTCTTTGCCTTTTAGTACTAGGGCTTGCCAGATCCCTTGTGTTTTCAGCTATCAGGGTAGTGTCATCAGCACAGTACAGGTTATTGATGTTTCTTTCTCCAATTTTAAAACCACACTTATCTTCTTCCAACCCAGCTTCTATTAATATATATTCTGCATGGAGGTTGAATAAACAAGGGGAGAGTATGCAGCCTTGTTGCACTCCTTTGCCTACCTGGAGCCAGTTGGTTTCACCGTGTTCTGTCCAGACTGCGGCTTCCTGACCTATATATAAGTTTCTCATGAGGACAATGAGATGTTGTGGGATTCCCATTTTTCTGAGCACATTCCACTGCTTGATATGTTCAATGCAATCAAAGACTTTTCTATAATTGATGAAGTACATACTGACTTCTTTTTGGTATTCTTTGGCTTTTTCAATTATCCAGCATGCATCGGCAATAATGTCTCGTGTTCCTTGGCCTTTTCTAAAGCCAGCTTGAACATCTGGCATCTCTTTTTCCACATAGGGCTCTAACCTGTATTGGATGATCCTAAGCATTATTTTGCTAGCATGTTAAATTAAGGATATTGTATAATAGTTTGCACACTCTGTTAAGTCTCCCTTTTTTGGTATTAGAATGTACAGTTGTGTGAAAAAGAAAGTACACCCCCTTTGAGTTCTATGGTTTTATGTATCAGGACATAATAAAAATCATCTGGTCCTTAGCAGTTCTCAGAAGTAGGTAGATACAACCTCAGATGAACAACAACACATGACATATTGCACCATTGTCATCATTTATTTTACAAAAATAAAGCCAAAATGGAGAAGCCATGTGTGAAAAACTAAGTACATCTTATGCTTCAATAGCTTGTAGAACCACCTTTAGCAGCAATAACTTGAAGTAATCATTTTCTGTATGACTCTATCAGTCTCTCACATCATTGTGGAGGAATTTTGGCCCACTCTTCTTTACAACATTGCTTCAGTTCATTGAGGTTTGCGGGCATTTGTTTATGCACAGCTCTCTTGACGTCCCGCCACAGCATTTCAATCGCGTTGAGGTCTGGACTTTGACCGGGCCATTGCAACACCTTGATTCTTTTCTTTTTCAGCCATTCTGTTGTAGATTTGCTGGTGTGCTTGGGATCTTTGTCCTGTTGCATGACCCAGTGTCGGCCAAGCTTTAGGTGTTGGACAGATGGCCTCACATTTGACTCTAGAATGCTTTGGTATACAGAGGAGTTCATGGTCGACTCAATGACTGCAAGGTGCCCAGGTCCTGTGGCTGCAAAACAAGCCCAAATCATCACCCCTCCACTACTGTGCTTGATGGTTGGTATGAGATGTTTGTGCTAGTATGCTGTGTTTGGTTTTTGCCAAACGTGGCACTGTGCATGATGGCCAAACATCTCCACTTTGGTCTCGTCTATCCAAAGGACAGTGTTCCAGAAGTCTTGTGATTTGCTCAGATGCAACTTTGCAAACCTAAGCTGTGCTGCCATGTTCTTTTTAGAGAGAAGAGGCTTTCTCCTGGCAACCCTTCCAAACGAACCATACTTGTTCAGTCTTTTTCTAATTGTACTGTCATACACTTTAACATTTAACATGCTAACTGAGGCCTGTAGAGTCTGAGATGTAACTCTTGGATTTTTTGCAATTTCTCTGAGCATCGCACAATCTGACCTTGGGGTGAATTTGCTGGAACGTCCACTCCTGGGAAGATTGGCAACTGTCTTGAATGTTTTCCACTTGTGAATAATCTTCCTCACTGTAGAATGATGGACTTTAAATTGTTGGGAAATGGCCTAATGACCTTTCCCAGATTGATGGGCAGCAACAATTGCTTCTCTAAGATCATTGCTGATGTCTTTACTCTTTGGCATTGTGTTAACATACACCTCAATGCTTAAGACCAGCAAACTCCTAAAACTTTGGCTGTTATAGAGGTAGTCACACTTGATTAGCAGCACCTGGCTGCTACTTAGCTTCTTCATACCTACGGAAGCAGTAAGGGTGTACTTAGTTTTTCACACATGGCTTCTCCATTTTGGCTTTCTTTTTGTAAAATAAATGATGACATGGTGTAATATGTCATGTGTTGTTGTTCATCTGAGATTGTATCTACCTACTTTTGAGAACTGCCAAGGACCAGATGATTTTTATTATGTCCTGATATGTAAAACCATAGAACTCAAAGGGGGTGTACTTTTTTTTTCATATGACTGTAGATTGACCTCTTCCAATTGGTTGGCCTGTGTGTTGTTCTTCAGATTTGCTAGCACTGCTTGCTTAGAACCTATTATTCAGTCATTGATTGGATTGTAGCCAAGTATTGTTCTTGCTATACCCTTCCTAACTATAAAAACAACATTTCTTCTTTGTTTTTCATGACCTGAGTAATAGGCGGTGTGATCTTCTGACTGAAAGTGTCCGATCCCGGTCCATCCTAATTTGCTGATGCCTAAGATGTCAATTTGTAGTCGTTTCGTTTAATCTTTCACTGTGTTGAGCTTTCCTGTGTTCGTGCTTCCTATGTTCCACGTTCCTATTGTAATCCTATCTTTGCAGCTTTGGATTTTCTTTTCCTGCATGGCAACATCAGCAATTAGATGTCCCGAAGGCTTTAAACTAGCCATGTCATAAACACAATCTGTACTCTGAGAGATCCTCAGCTCTTCTCCAGTAGCATTTTGAGTGCCATCCGACCTGAGGGGCCCATCATCCAGTACTATATAGTCAATCATTTTATACTTTTTATCCATGTGGTTTTCTTGGCAAAAATATAGGAGTAGTTTATCATTGCCTTCTGCACAGTACAGGTAGTCCTCGACTTACAACCACAATTGGGACTGGAACTTCCATCACTAAGCGATGAGGTCGTTAGGTGAGTAACGCCCGATTTTACAACCTTTTTTGCCCCCATCATTAAACGAATAACCATGGTCATTGAGCAAATCATGTGGTCATTAAGGGAATCTGGCTTCTCCCATTGATTTTGCTTGTTGGAAGCCCCCTGGGAAGGTTGCAAATGGTGATCACATGACCTCGGGATGCTGCAACTGTTGTAAATACATGCCAGTTTCCAAGTACTTGAATGTTGATCATGTGACTGTGGGGATGCTGCAACAGCCGCAAGTGCAAGGACCGGTTATAAGTCACTTTTTTCAGCACTGTCATAACTTCGAACAGTCATTAAATGAATGGCCATAAGTCGAAGACTACCTATATGAATGGATGCCTTTGCCATTGTCTCTAAAGTGATCATCTGCCTCCAGCATCTTCCTATATTGCTGCTTCCCAATATAGCTAGGCAGCTGGATGTCCTTCCACCTTGGGTGACCCTGCTGGGAGTATATACAATTGATATACACTCCCTATATTCTTTTCTCATCCCTCCCAGGAACACCCCCCCCCCCCACCACCATGAGGAGGCAGCACAGCAGGACTTGGGGGAGATGAGGTAAATAGCCCTTATGAAATCAGTGATTCTTCCAAGTGAACATGCAGAGGCTTGTGCATGGCTACAATCCCAAGTCCAGTGTACTTACCTGCACAGACTGGGTTCACACATTATGCTAAGTCACACTATAGTTTGTTTAGTTTGCCTTAATGTAGCTTGTAAATGACTATTCATGGCTTAGCATGATGCGTGAATGCAGCTAGCTCTGGCTTAGCCAACAATTAGCTGACTAATTAAGCAAATCATCACAGTTAAGTAAATAATCAATGGAGCTTCTGAATCAACTGGGTTTGACCCCCGTGATGCACTTCCCTTTCCCCGATCACATGGCTGAGGAGATCTGCTGTACCTTAGTAATTCCCAGCACATTGTTTCAAGGTGGTGGTGCCACATAAGAGGCTTGCCTTTGTGAGGGGCTGGCTGTATAGGCTGCTTACGGAGGTCAGGCTGTGACCTCGCCCAGGCATCAAGAATTTTCAAGCAAAGCAAAAGCAAGGCTCCGATGGGCTTTGAAATGTTCCTTAAGGGCAGCTCCAGAGGGAGAAGAGATGTTTATGAGGCATGGCTTTCTGTTGTGGCAAGCAAACTGCTAAGTTCTTGTACGCCTTGCTAAATCATAACCAACTGCATGTCGCATTTTCACCTCCGAGTCGGAACAAATGCATTCCTTTTAAATGTTTTTTTGTCAATTGACTTATAGGGCTTTCTTCAGAAACCTCTTATTCATGTACTGCTGAATTTGACAGTGATACTCACCTACTTTTGTGGTCGAGTTTATCCTCCATTGGATAACAGCCAGCAATTCAGAAGCAAACCTTTGGTTATGGAACAGGATTTCTCCCTCTCCTTTCTCCTGCATCCTGGATCCTCTGAAACTGGTTCCAGAGTTTGCCCACCCATTTTGATGGTTCTTTTATATGCTGCCTACTCCTGAATAGCTCTGGGCACCTCATAACAAAATAAACTGTACAAATAATAAAATCAGCAGAAGAAAGAACTCAGAAAGGCCTGGGAAGAAAGGTACATTTTTAGCCTCTGTAATAAGGAAGGGGGATTCCCAAACTTTAAAACAAAGGTGAGCAATCTGCAACTGTGGGCCACATGTGGCCTAAGCCCCAGTTTTGTGGCCCCAAATACCATGCTGTCCAGATTTGACAATGAAACACAAAGTTTCACTGGGGTGATTTTTGACTTTACAAAACTGAAAATAGATGTGTTAAGTCTTTGATAGATGTAACCCACTTATTTTCCCGTAAAATGTCTCAATAATGGGCTGGAGAATTTGGCTGCATTTTGTCCATGATATCAATATGACACCATGGTTCTTAAAGGCCATTTGGAACCAGAACAGAAAGAAAAAAGTGTGCCCCTGTGTGAAAAAAATTGCCCAGCTACAAAGGCACCCTGGGTATACTACCTTCATCTTTTTGCCTGAATGTTTGCAGAACTGTTCCTCTAAAAATGGCCTAGTATGCCCAGAAATTGAATAAAATTCTATTTCATATTTCCCTTTTCTTTTAAAACTTAGTGTAAAGCTGCTTGGCACAACATTTCCTGCTTTTATCCATCTGAAATTTGACAGGTTAGAAGAGCTACTAAGATTAAAAAAGATATAGTTGCTTGTCCTTCCAAAACTCAAGCAGATCCTGGGTAACACATGATGTCAGTTCAAATCTCTAAGGTAATACAACCTTCCAACTTAGTCGGTCAGGCACTTTCCAGAATGAATATTGATTATTACCATTGTTAATATTGTTACTGATTAATTTAATTCACTTTAGATGGGGCGGACCTTGAAGACCATTCTGAAACTTCAGCTGATACAAAGTGCAGCCCCTGTATGCTCACCTTAGAGTCTTGATACTGCTATGTAACACTGCTGCTGCGGGAGCTGCACTGGTTATCAGTATGCTTTCAAGAGCAATTCAAGGTGCTGGTTATTACCTACAAAGGCTTCAGGTCCTGGGCATCCTCAAGAATGTGAGAAACTATTGGAAGAAAGCGGGAGACAAGGGAACAAGGTGATTGGTTTATCTCATAAATGCGTACACAGACCAGATGTGGGGGACATGGAAAGAGAGCATTTCAAAAAGACCCCACCTTAATTAGTTCATTGTAACTGAGAAAGTGCATCCGCGCCATTTCTGTTGCAGTCTAATTAAAATCCCAAAGTGATCAAGGCCCACCCTCTTTCCCCCCCCCCCCCCCCCCATTATTATTGTTGTTATCATCTTTAGGCTCAGGAATCAAGTGGAGTAGAAAATAATACCATTTAATTTTTGTAACTGTAGCATATTAACAGAAACATGACGACTCTTGTAATGCTATAGAGAACTAATAAATGTCATGCACAGACTGTAAATGGCATTAGAATATCAGTGTTTCTTCTTTCAAAACGAAGCCTATTTCACTGTCTGTAATTTATTTATTATTAAGAAAGAATGAAACAAGCAGCAGCATAAGCCTAAAACAAAGCTGCAAGCACAAACAGTTGCTTCATTTTCCTGGTCTGGACATGATAATGCTTTAAAATTCTTCAGGCAGAAGTACCACTGGTGGAAAACATTATAAGCCTGGTGCTGTCTGGCTATGTAACTACTAGCTTACTCTGGCAGGGACTCTCCCCTGACTTCAGTCCTCTAGCTGCAAGGTGGACATTTTCCCATTTGTCTGCTTGAGAAAGAACAATCATGCTAGAATTGGGATTTACAAAGTGAAGCCTTGGGGTCACAGACAGTCTTTCTGTGGCCCTCTTATCACAACTGCTGCAAATTGGTGACACATTTTCCCTTCAATCTAGTTCAGGAAACACACAAAACCTCAAGTGTAAGCTTTAAAACAGGCTTTAGTTTTAAAATGGAATCATTCAAAAAATCAGCAGCGCCCCCTCCCCCCAAATCCTGGTCCATTCAGAATGAGATGTAACCTCATCTTAGTATCATCGCCCCATTCACTGAGGCTCTTGCCCTCCCCTAAAATGGCCTTTGGAAAGATTTTCCCTGTTACAATGCAGAAGCATAAGGTCCTGTGGCTAAGTAGGAGAGCTTTTTACTCATACGATAATGGGAGGTGGTGGGGGGAGGAGAAATGCCATGGATTGCATCACTACAAGTCAACAGAAGAAAGACAGATGTCAGTCAGCCATAGAATCCTCTAGCAACAGCTGCCAGAAAAAACATGCTGACACTCAAAAAGACTAAGTAGCCTAATTGCCAATTTTGTTTTCACAGTGGTTGCAACAAAGGAAGGGCTGTTCAAGCAATAGCAGGGGAAAGGGAAAGAAGAGGAGAGGAGACTATTGGATCAAGGGCAAAGGGAACAAGCTGCATGACACCTCAAGATCTCATTGTCTAAATGAGATCCCTTCTCGGCCCTGAAGGCTGCAGGTGGATTCTGGCAATGGGTTGCTCATCCAGAGCCTTTGTGGCCTTTTTTCGGATCTCATGAAAGGCACTTGGGAGGGAAGAAAAAAGTTTCCTTCTTTGAAAACAGAAAATTGCTAGTAGTTGTACTGCAGAAGAAAGAAGTCTGGAGCATTATTCCTTTGCTACATCCAGTCTTTTTGTTCACACCCAAGATTGGTAGAATATCTTCCAAAATACTTATAGCTCCCATAAAGTAATTGTATGTGTCAGTATTTGGTAACTTTGGGAGTGGTGAACTTTAATATTTTTCATTGAAATACAAGGTAGCTTAAGAGTCCTCTTCTGTGAGATAAACAACAACAGCAACACTATTATTAACCTTCTCATGTTTAGAGATAAGATGAATATTGAGCCTGTTTTTAGAAATGGCTTCCAACCTCCTCCCTTCCAGTTTATAAAAATGATTGTGCTGAATACTTGGATGTAATACTTATTCACACATGTTGGTTTCTATTTGGAATGTTTACACTGAACATTAATGTTAACATCACAACATTTCTATGAATGGTTTAACAAAGACTTTTTAGCCCAAATGCAAAACAAGCTAAGCCATTTTCAGGTGCTGACAAGTAGAATTCATGGACAGTGATGGGCGGGCTGCTCCAGTACTACTGCTCCAACCCCTACCTCTTCATAGTAATGGTGAAGGTGAGGAGGTAACCCTCCATAGATAGGGGACCCCAATCAGCAAGATTCCCCATCTTCACGGAGGACTGACGCTACATTCAAGTGAATACAGTCTTATCCTCACTAGAGTCCTTCCCCATCAGAACAGGAAAATTGTGGATTCTAGGCCAGAGCACAACTTCCACAGATTCTCCCCCCCACCCCCCAATGTAGGTAAGAACATTCTGGGCTTGTTTCAACTCCCTTAAGGGCTTAGACATCTCAGCAGCCAAATGTATGTGGACTATCTAGAATCATTTTTTCAAATTATATCATCCGTATCTTTTTTTTCCAGAAATATTGACACTTGCTAATAAGTAAATAGTCGCAAGGGCTTTATTGTGAAGCTCTAATTACAGCAAACCACAACTATATTCCATAATTCAATAGTATACTTGCCACAGCTGCCTTAAAGCCTAAGAAGAAAGCTTTTGTTTGCGGATTTATGTCATCCTTCTGACTATCATGAAGCATTCTAGCGTTAAGATTTAAACATGCATTTTCTCTCAATTACATGCCAAGGAACAGCTGTTTTCAAAGAACAAAGCAAAGAACTGCTGCCCTTAATCCGGCTGGAATTAAGGATAAGGCTGTAAACATAAAGTCTTCTTCGAGTTGAGCTTGTGCTCGTGTCTTAGCGATTACATGCACGTGTCTTTATGGTGTTTTTTTTTTTGCAACAACATAGAAGCAGTTTGCATTGCTATCTTTCAGTAGACTGCCTTATAGACACAGTTGGCTGTAGCCTACCGGTGTGCAGCTCATGGGTAAGAAAGAAGAAGACTGCTCAGTAAACAAGCTTAATTCCTGTTGATCAGGCAGTACTATTTTTTAATTTTTTAAAATTATTATTTATTTAAATCACATGCGGCCACTGCATTGGAAGCGACCATTTAAACCACTAAACCCAACCTACTGATTGGTGCAGGAATCCACATTATAGCATTGTAGATAGATAGCTGTTTAGCCTCTGTTTGAATGCATCTAGAGAAGGGGAGTCCCACCCCATCCATTTCAGTTTCCAAAATGAATGATGTAAAATCAAGGAAAGCATGTCTGTCCTGCTTACAGGCCTGCAATCTAAAGGACACGGTGGAAAACGGGGTGTGGGGAGTGGGGAACAATGAGGGAAAATAGCACAAATACCAGTATTCTTTACTGTAGTCATTCTAATTAGTAACTGGAATGGAAACAGCCAGTTTGGTGTAGTGGTGAAGGCAACAGGCTAGAAACTGGGACTCTGGGTTCTAGTTCTGCCTTGGGCACGAAGCCAGCTGGGAGACCTTGGGCCAGTCTTCATCCCTCAGCCCTAGGAAAAAAAGGCAAGGGTAAACCACTTCCAAAAAAATCTTGCCAAGAAAACTGCAAGAAGTTGTACAGGCAGTCACCAGGAGTCAAAGGCACGCATGCGCGCGCGCGCGCACACACACACACACACACACACACACACAGTAACAGGAAGGGGAGGAGCCAAACCAATTGCTTCCTGCGCCAGGCCTTCTTTTGTTCTTCTCTGTCACAGGAGTCAGTGCAGGGGAACGTTTTCTGCACAGCCTCCTTCACTTGGAATTGTCTCTAACACCCCTTGAGATCTTTTTTACTCACCTTTCCATAAATTCTTTTGAACATAATGTCTATATGTGCCATCCTCTTGCCTGGGCAACGTGCAAATTAATCCCTTAAGACCCCAAAGGTCTGATTTTACAAAAGAGGCTAAGTGGTTCTGGATAAGGATAACCAAAAAGCAAATCAGGGCATCAAAAGGCACATGGTTTGTCTTGAGCTCTGCATCTGTACATGGCATTGATTTGAATCCGGATAAAATCTTCCTCCCTTTAGCGTTTCCTCCGCTTGTCTTTTCACATATTTGCAAAAGGTGAAAAAAATAAAAATAAAAACCAGTTCCTCAAACAGTCCAATACTGAACAGATTTAAAAGAGATCATATTATTTTGAGGGAACTACCTCCCAGGTATTTTGATGCAGATATTTTTTGCTTTTTGGATAAAAGCTGGAAACAGAAAATGCCTTCAAACAGAAATCTCTTCTTCCACCAAGACACTGGAAGGAAAAGCAGCTGTCAACTGTGGAGTATCCTTAATATGGTCAAGAACTTCCAACTTGTGAGGTGTCTAGTTCAGCACAGTTGTTGAAGTAAGAATGTTGCTGCTGAAAAACTGTTCTTTGGAGCCTAGCAATTTCCTTCCAACAGTGAGAGGGGATGCTGTACAAGGTTGTTTATTATTAACCTTAATAACATTGAGGCCCAAGATGCAACCAATGTGTCCCAGAGATGGCCTTATGATGTGAATGTACATTATGCTCTGTTATTGGAAAATTTGGATATGCTCGCCTGCATATGGGGCAGAATAAAGTTAGGAGCTGCCAACGTGGTTGTGTTCCAATGATCTCCTCAAGGAATCGCTCTGCTGGTCTGAACTGAGGTAAGGAGAGACAAAAATACAGCATTCTGTCCATTGGACTGCCTGGTATAACTTAATCCATCATAATCTTGGGAGAAAAGCATGGAAAGAATAATAAGGAGAATTAAACACATATGCACTACTAGCGAGGACATGTTTGTGGTGTGGTATGGACTGGCAATGTTTTCGTTGCATGCAGAATTGACAGAGCCAAACCCTTTGGCTAGTTCACATATCTGAATGACCCGGGAGTCCAGGGGAGGGGTAAAAAAGCCAAGATGGTAGCCACAACCATGTGATACAAGCCCCACCCCTATTTAATATGCATCATCATAGGAAAAGGGGCGGGGCTTTGGTTGTGTGGTCATGGTTGCCATCTTGACTTTTTTGACTCCACCTGGAGGTGCTCCTGCTGAAAGCTTGTGGTGTGGCATATTAAATCAAAAGTCGCTGGGGGGACTCATCCTGAGCAACTGCATTTCTACTTCCAGTTAGGTCTCTACCAGTTTTTCTCTGGCTCCGCTTTTTTGATGCATACATTTGTGGGACGTTGCAGCCAGTTACAATGGCTGCAAGGCTGAAGCATAGACCTTGTTTTCAGATTAGGCACTTAGTCCTCTAAATCAGTACTAAGAAGCATTGACTAAGGGTCTAGAATTGTGTTAAATTCCTGAAGATAGAGGAATGAGTGACTGAATTATTAATCCATATGGTTGTATTGGTCTATGCAAGAGATATCATGGCAGTGTGTGGGGAGACAACTTTAAGCCCAGCCCTTAAAATCCCAGACAAATAATAGAATCTATACCTGCTTAGCTGTAGCTTTCAGTTTGAGATTCAGAAAAAAAGCCACAGGGATCCATCATTATCATTTTAAATTGGTTAAAAGTTTTTAAAAAAAAAATAATTTAGTGCTTGATAATTTTCATATAAGAGTCCACATTATCAGTTTTTCTGAAATTGCTTTTTAACTGTGCTGCTAGATTCAGGCATCAGATTTCCTAACATCTGATGTCTTCCTTTAATTTCTATTTATTTGATGTTGTGGGTTTGCCCTCAGAGAAGCTTGTAGAGGTTACATTTTTCTGATAACTTTAATTAAAAGGATCAGGTGATGGAACAAACCTACCTCTGTTTGAGACTCCAGAGAACCACTATCTGAGCATAAAGAATCCAGGATTGGATGTGATAACTATCTCCTTTGGCATAGAACACTTGGCATAAAAAGGCAGCTCCTTTTTCCAAGATTCCCAAGATTTTTTGTTTTAAGTTTGTGCTATAATTTTATTATGCTTTGATATTTTATTGCATAAATCGCAGAAACTGAATGACTAAGTCAATCAAAGAACAGTAGGCTCCCTTAGCAGCATAAATAGGAGCGATTCTTCTGTAGTCCACGTTACCCTTGCAAGGGGTTAGGGATCAACAGATAACTCAAAGGTCTTCAGGGATTTATTCATAGACAGGTATACTGAATGAAAGAATGAGAAAACAGGTTTCTTTGAAGCAGCAGATCAAACTCTTGATTGCTGTTAGAACACCGAATGGAGTTCATGGGAGAATGGATTAATTCTGAATGAAGTCCGTTACATGAAAAGATTAGCTTATTTCCAGTTGTTTGGGAAGAAGAAACAGACTAGCTTCATAAGATGCATGACTTGTTTAATTATAGTTTACTGAATAAATCAAAACTTGCTGAGTTCACACAAAATGATGAACACATTGTACTGAACTATAATGTGGGTTTGGATTAAAGTGTTATGTAAGCCAAAGTAGAGAATTGTTTCTCCTCCAAATGACTGCTAAACAATAGCTGAATAAAATGGAAAGTGCAAAATAATTTACTTTATTAAGTAACTGGGGTTTGGCTAGTTATAAGCAACACTATAGATTGGTTAACCAAGTGCAATGTAATCTGGACTACTATGGATCTATTTGCTAACAAATGCAGTTGCTTCTTTTGGGGCAGCATATCCAATTTGTTTCCTTTTGGGTCAGCATATACTTCTGTTTATTTACACAGACTTTAATGCCATTTCAATCTGACCAACTCTAAGGGCTAATCTTCACAGCCTCCTTGCCCCAGCTCCAAGATGGTTCATTTAATTTTTACAGAAGACATATTCTCACAGCAGAGGCTCCATCTCAAAATCAGCCAACTGCTGAGGCAGGTGGAAGCTGATCGAGTTGATCTAGCAGGAAAGCGGGGTTTTCCATTGGAAAGTGAACAAGATCTCCTATGGGAACATCCTACTCTCCACTGAGGAGTTGTCTTTAGAGGGTTGCCAATCTGCAGGGATCCACTTGGCCCACCGCAGTACCAACCTCTGCCATCCAGCCCTGGGGTGCTGTGCCTCCATGGCAATTTTGTTTGGCTGCTGGAATGGTCAGAAACTTGTCCAGCAACCAAAGTTTTCTTTTTTGGCTTGGGGAAATATTAACCTCATGGAACACCTTCCACAAGGTAGCTATAACCTCTGGTAACTTTTGCCTGCATTTCTCTTCCCACCACTGCCAAGCACCTGGGCCATGTTTCTGCTGCTATTTGGGGAGCAAGGGGCAGAAGAGCACAATTAATGCTCCAACAGCAGAGGTTGCGCATAGCTGCTGTTCTGGGAAGGATCCAAGCTTAGCCCGAGTGTGATGGTGACCTGTTGCTGTTGGGACCAGCAGTGTTGCTCTTCAGTGTGGTAGTACAGGAAGGGTGAGAAAAAGGAAGCAGAGCAGAAAAGTGAAAGATTTTAGCTTGGCCAAGGTTTAGGGGGGACGGGGACAGAGGCAGTCAGTCAGGAACTAGAATCCTCTTTCCCTGCCTGTAATGGGCAGAAGGAATAACCTTGAGGAATAGGAGGAAGAGCTGCAACCAAGACAAAGCCAGATAAAAGAAATCTGAGCCCAGGGCAGAAATGTAATTTGAGAAAGCATCTTAGACCCAACCCTCCCTAGTTCTCATGAAGGAAAAGGGAGGGAGGGGGGAAATGCATTCAGACTTGCAAGATAATAAAAGTTATATTAGCTGGTGTATCTTTGGTTTCCAAGTTTGGTCTACTTGACTGACACTGTCTTGCTCCTCCCTTGGGCTGGTCACTGTCTTGCTCTTCCCTTGCCCAACAGAGCAGCAGCACCAGCTAACCAACTGCCCCTGTGTGAGGGTATTGATCCTGCCATCTTTCCTGAGGATCAGCAAGAGGAATTCTGTGGCAGCAGTGGTTCTCAGTTTGATGGATGGGAGGAAAGCCCATTGACTGAGGGAGTGTGGATGACCCTAAGCAGCCTATCATCAACCATATAGACAACACAATGAATAACCACCATAAATAAAATTTACAATAATGCAATAAAAATCAGCCTCCAGCCTCGGCAGGAGAATACTCCAACTACTCTCTGAAGGGCCTTTGAAATAACCAGGAGGTCTTTACAAACTCTTCCATAGAATGGGAGTGCTCCCCTAAGGGATTTAAATCTGCAGACAGAGATCCTGGTCTAGTTAAGCCCATGCCTGCTCTTTTTTTTTAAGTATGTGCCCAAGCAAGGACTAAGAAAGAAGTCAGAAAAAAGAATTATGGCTGATTGGCTATTGTGGAGGCAAGATAAAGGCATTTCTTGAAGGGAAGCATTTTCAGAAATGATTCTTATTAGACTTATGAAGAGGCTTATGTTTCAATCTATTGTACGCTTAGGGGTTTCATGACTTCGGCCCATTGTGTCCAAAACATAACTTTGATTCCCAAATAAGCTCCTTTTTAATTTTTCTGGAAAAAGCTGAAGCTGTGTGACCTCTGTAACTTGGCCAAGATTTTGACGATTATGCCAAGTCAGGTGATCCTTTCAGTAGCTCTCTGAAATGCCATCTGATGATGAAGTGTCTTTCTAGCCCTTCAAGGTTGAATGCTGCCATGATAACAAATCAGCAGTTGTCTGCGCTCTTGGAACTAATCAGGTAGTCAATGCAAAACTTTGAGCAGAGAACTTTAAAAGAGCAATGAATGTGCTTAAATTTAAGATCCTGGCAGCCTATGAAAAGCTTTTGTTGCTTTGCTAAAGTGTTCACTTTATTCATTCTGGCACCTGGAAATATGAATCATTGGATCCTAGAATTGGAAGGGGCCATTGAGGCCAATGAGTTCAATCCCTTGTTCTGTGTAGAAATCCAAATTACAGTAACCCTGACAGATGGCTACCTTCCTACCTCTGCTTGCACACATCCAATGAAGGGGAGCCCACCATATCTTGGGGTAATTGGTTCCATTCTCAATCTGTTCCTATTGTTGATTTATTTATTTTATGCCTTTAAGTCAGTCTTGACTCCTGGTGACTGCCTAGACTAGTCCCTGCAGTTTTCTTGGCAAGGTATTGGAAGTGGTTGGCCATTTCCTCCTTCCAAGGGCTGAGAGAGAGTGACTGGCCCAAGGTCACTCAGCTGGCTTTGTGCCTGAGATGGGACTAGAACTCATGGTCTCCCAGTTTCTAGCCTGGTGCCTTCACCACTGAACCAAATTAGCTCTTGCTCTTAATGTTAGGAAGCCTTTTATAGCATTTAGTCAGAATCTGCCCCCCTTGGATTTAATTTTTCTGTCTTGTACAGAACACAGAATGAGAGGGGTCTTGTCTTAACCTTCTTCTTTGTGATGTTTTTCAGCTTTTTGTGGAAGTCTGTAACATCCCCCTCACCCCCGGTAATCTTTTCTCAAGGCTAAACGTACTCAGCTCCTTCAATTTCTTTTTGCAGAATTTAATTTCTAGTCCCGCAATCATTGTTGTCCTTCTCTGAACCAGTTTCAATTTCTCTGAGTCCTTAAAGTGTAGAATCTAGAATAGGACACAAGGACTGAGCAATTACTCACTGTGATTTGCAAATGATACTTCTTGTTCATTCACGCATTTGCCTTTTTTTGCAGCTACATCACTCTCTGGCTCATACTGAATTTGTAATCAATGACCACTCCATGATCTTTTTCATAAGCATCCCTGCTAAGCCAGGAATCCCTCACTGCATCTGATTTTTGTTTTGTGTCTGTGTAATTTGCATTGGTCTCTATTAGATTTGATTGTTATTTTCAGCCCATTTTTCTAACATTAGGAAATTAAAAAACATTGCATTTTATTTCTTTTTTCTATGGTATTAGCAATTCTCCCCGTCCCCCTTTTGGTTTCATGTGTCAGTTTGATTAGAATTCTGTGTAGTTCTTCACCTTAGTCATTAATAAAAATATTGAAGAATTGAGGAGTGAACCTGTGGCACCCTGTTAGATACTGCTGTCCAAGCTGGTGAGGAAGAACCATACTGAAACCATTTCAGTATGATTTTTGAGGCAGTTAGTCTTTCTGTTTTTCCCACAGTAGCTAGTCCTGAATTCAAGAACCTAAGGGAAACTTGGTGCTGTTAGGTCCCCTTCAATTCAACTGCTGCTAACTCTTCCACCAGCAAAGGGCTCTTTTCTCCTGACCCTAATCCAATAAGAACCAAGATCCTTCTAGTTCTAAACAGACAACATATCTTTACTTTCTTGCATTTCAGACCCAAAGATTGAGCACAGCTCTGTTTTGCTATTTTCATTTAAACATTTAAGCATACAGATCAACAACCAGATGTATACTGACTTTACACAACAATAGCTACTGAACTCAATGGGAATGAATTCTCCCCCACATTCTCTCTGTCTGTCAGTGAATTAAGCAGAATCTCTTTAAAACCCAGGATGTTTTAAATCCCAAATACATTCACACAATTCAACAATCTTAGCTGTCTTGCAAATGTCCTCTCTCCTCCTCTTGACTCCATCTGATTTCTCCTGCATCTCCTCTTTACTGGCCCTGATTCAAATCCAGGTCATTTCCTTGTTGGTTCTTCCAATAACGATCTGCTCTCCAGTTGTCACACCCTGGGCACACTTCATGCTCTTTTGGCTGCAAACTTCTCTTCAGATGACATATAGTACAGACCATGCCTGCCAAGCCACCTCCTTTGAACCCAGACTGCAGCCGGCAAGTCAGCAGGGCACACAGCAGGGAGAAAACCATGTGCATTCTCCCTTTGTATCTTACTCATGAGAAAGAGTACTCTTTCTGTCACTAGCTCTCCTTTGTCTCTTATCTCCCTTAAGGTGCCTGACTCCTGAGAAATCTGAGAAATTGTACACCTTGTGCCTGCCAAGCTGTTCAGTTGACACAACCTATCAAACATATATGGCAATCCCTCAAGAATGTGAGGGACTTCACCTTCTTGCTTTCTTGGGACTGTCAATATGTAAGGTGACATGAAGCAGATTTGGGGCCACAACACACAACTGGTAGGTAATAATAATCTTTGCTACTTTTGCTGCTGTGATTTAGTGTCCAGTGTAGTTATCAGAAGGTTAAGGAAAAAGGTTTCTGAATTGACAAGGCAGATGTATTGGGCTAAGGATCAGGGAAAGCAGGAGAATAGAATTGAAGTCATCTACTTTATAAGTAAGTAAGTAAGTAAGTAAGTAAGTAAAGACTTAGGGAAGGGTGTTTCAGCAAGAAGTCTTCTTTGGGATCCCTTTCTGAGTGTCTTCACACCTTCCTCAAACTGCCATTGTGGACTATGCATTTGCTTTCTGTCTGGGGCAAATCATGTAAAAAAGATAAGAGATTTCCTTAAAAAAATCATTGTGTCACGCAGTAAACCAATGACATTACAATCCATTACTCTAATAACTGGTCCAGAAGTAAGCGTGTGTGTGTGTCAAAGAAGTCAAGATGGCAGTCACAACCACACAGTTGAAGCACTCCCTTTTTTATGTGCATTGTGACATTATGATCTTGTCTAGTAGCATTCCTTTCTTTCCTGTTTCTAGACTTGGTCCCACCATTTGGGGTGTGTGTGTGTGTGTGTGTGTGTGTGTGTGTGTGTCTGTCTGTCTATCTATCTATCTATCTATCTATCTATCTATCTATCTATCTCTGCTCACAAAGATTTCAGCACAAATAATTTCAAATTTTAATGACTAGTCTGATTATTACAGTGCAAGAGACCATTAAAAAAATACAGGCCATAATAAATGAATCAAGTCTAAGATGCCAAAGATGGTGTAAGTTTCTTATGTGCTTAAGATTCTTTTGCATAATACTTTTGACCAATATTTTAAAATGGCAGTTTGTTTGGGAAGAGTTTTTTTTTAAATTTATTATCTTAACAAAAATGAAACAGAGTTGGATCTGGTGAGTACCTGGATGGGAGACTACCAGGAAACTCCAGGCTGTAGCCTAAATTGGGAAGTTGAAAAAACATTTCAGAAGAAGGCAAATAGAATCCACCCCAGGGACTGAATTTGATTTGAGGGAATCTTTACTTTTTTTCTTTAATCTTCTCATCCATAAAATAAAATTGAACTATCATTGCTACCCCTCACTTTTGCAGTACTGTTTTTAATGCCTATAGTTCTGGATGAAGTGACAATAAATTAATGCAGGAGACAAGGCAGAACATTAGATAATGCTCTCAGAATTGTGGTTGACAAGAGTTGAAAAGGACATCTTGGGTCATTTATTCCATATACTTGCAATAAGTGTGGAAGATTGTCCTCTGTACTAATTCCTAAATGTTTCATCTGATGCTGACACTTCTTGTTCACTGGTACAAACAGTGCTAATTCACTGGCTAAATTAATACAATTGGCAAGTACTGTGTAGAGTGGGCAACTCTTCTCTTTGAACCTGCTCCATAATGTATAACAGGCAAGAGTGATCCAAGAGCAAATTGGCTTCTTGTAAAAACTACCTACGTCCACAGAAAAGCTTTTACGTTGAATACCCATTTTCTTAATTTTAAAGCATAAAAAAATCTTGTTCCCAGCTCAGAATGTAATTAAATGGTCAACATTAAGCTCTCAATTCTTATACCCTAAAACACAGAATGCAGGCATTTGTCATTCTGTTTAACCATGTGTCAGATTTAACCTATAATTCTCAAGTTAGCTTTGGTGAAAGCCCTGTCTCAAACTTATATTCTCCCAATGCGTCCCCCCATTTGCTGTGCAGCTGAAAATGATGGGAATTGATGATCATAATATCTGGAGGGCACCACCAGATTGCCTACCTATGCAATGTGGACTAATAATATCTCAGAAGATTATTATAAGGGTAGCTGAGATAAAGGGGACGATGGTTTTTGGCCACAGGAAGTAAAAAGTAGCAAATAAAAGGATTTTTGGGTTTTCTTTGCCCAAGCACCAATGCTTCAAAAAAGTATGGAGACTGCTGGAAGGAAATTGATTAAGGAAACAGCAACAACAAGGTTCTCCTTCACAAATGGAGGTCACATTTTCCTATATCGCCAGCAAGCAATGCTTGTCATTATTGTACCATGAATAGTCCAAGGGAACATTCCAAAAATGTAAGTAATTGTAGTTGGCCCTAAATCAAAGTCCTTCAAAGTAACCTTTAGCTCATGGTCAAGTTTCAGTTTTGGTAAGGAAAGATTGGAGACAATCTTCTCTTTTGTATAATGATGTGGTTGAAATACTCGTGATTCACACAAAAATGTGCTTTCAGATTATCTCCCCATTTGCAAGATCACCTAATAGGTAGAACCAAATTTTGATTAAATCCTAATGAGGCAGCCAGATCTAGCAATGGTAAATAGACAATACAGCTTCAGCTTCAGATGATTAATTGCCAATTTAAATGCTGACTGATATGTGAGAGGCAGGAAACTAGCACAATTTAGAAAAGGCTAGGCTGAAACTCTTCTTCCTAATGGGCTACTTTTTAAAAGGGATACATTTTCTTTCTTTTTACCTATGGGAAGGCATAAAAAATGCGATTTCCGGCCTGCAGCGTGAAGTTGTATAGTTTGCAATATCATCTGAGGAATCTACCGCTTTATTCGTACAAATTAATATGCTCTGTATATTCTACTTGTAATACTTCAGCAGGTTATGTTATTCAACAATGTCAGTTGACACTTAAAAGTGAAAAGAGGTAAATATACATGTTTCCTCATTTATGCACTCCTGCTTTAAACAATTCTGAAATGTCAGATCCATGCTGCATTCTGGCCAATAATAAGTAGGGTGAGCAAATAGAATAGCTCTAACCCATATGTAAGAGTTGAGCCTTTACCAGGTGAATGAAGAAGTGATTTATGGTACTGTACTGGTAATCAAAATGTCCAAATATTTCATGTCACAAAGAAGCAGTGCAACAAAAAATATTTGCTTTGAAGTCCACCCTTTTGAAGATTGCATGCTTTCCCACAGCAAACGAAAGAGAAAATAGTTTAGCTTCTGTAGTTGATGGAGAAATGGAAGCTACTGGGAAGTTCTCCACATGAAAGGTATACAAAAAAGATTAGCATCTTCCAGTCTTTTTGGCATAAATAGCTGCTGACTGACAGTTACATTAAGTTTGCCAGCTTCTAACCATAATGCAGCAGGAAGTTGTTTTTCTCTGCAGTGTAATGCAATGATGGTTTGGGGAGGACTCAGAAGTAATAGTTATATATTTCCAACTGAACTCAGTGAGCTTTGCAATTCAAGCCAGAAGAAATAGTATCATATGCTGATACAGTTGGAAGTCAGAATGCTTTCAAATAACAGCTTTTCTCTAGTAGCATTTGTGAAGGTATATCGATAAAAGGAGACCAGTTACATTTGTCCTCACAGTACTTTCCAAAAAAGAACATGGTTAAACACAATTTTGCTTCTATAATCACCATTACTGAATGTGCTGATATAGAGATCTGTAAAGAATAGTCTCACCATATTTTGGATAGGGAGACTCCTAGCATGAAATTTGCCCCCCACCCCCTTGCATGACACCAATGGCACACTGTTGTCAACATGATAGTCTTTCCTCTAGTTCATATGGCGTCCATATATACTGCAGTAGTTCCCCAACGTAGAAATATTAGGGTGCTTCCATGTATGGAAAGCAGTAGTTGCTTGCTAAATTTTTGAAGGACCCCTACATGATATCATAACATCCTTGTATTCCTGTATTTTATCTCCATGTTCCCTATCCATGCATCCATCCATGCATCCATCCATGCATCCCGTTTTCTTGAGAAGCAATGGTAAAATAATTTTTGTAGATACAGGTGACTTCATGGTTGCTTTCCAGTCTCTTCCTGACATGTGTTGTGATGTGGTGGGTAGTTTCTTTGATTGATTTGCATTTATTTCCCAAGCATTTTTTAAAAGTCTATGCCATTTAAGTAGTTTAATAAACAAAAGTCAAATACTTCCTTTATTGCCTCCTCTTTCAGAACAGTGTATTTTAAAAACTGTTTACTTGTGTGATTTTTCCTGGATTTTCCTTTGCCAAAACAATTTAAAAATATTTAAATATGATTTTTATTTTATTCAAAACAGTCCAAGAAATGAGGCTTCCAGTACAAATTAAAAAACAAACCTTTCAGAGAAAGAATTACCTCTGACAAACACTACTCTCCTAAGGGCTTCAGAATTCAGTATAATCTTCCCTATTACATTAAAATTGTGTTAAAACATTTCTAATGAAATGAAACAAGTGTTAAGAAAGGAATAAATCATTTTGTTCCTCTGGGCAGTACTAAAACATAAGTTATGGTTATTTCATTTGTCTTGTTATTCACCTGTCTCTACATATGAGGCTGAGAATTATTCTGACAAGCTCTGCATGATGCTAATGTTCGAACCCTATGGTTGGCCTGCAGCCAGAGTATCAGATATGAGCATCTTTGGGGAAGGAAAAGCCATACTTTTTGTTTCATACATTCTGCTTGACATTGTCCAGAAACATTGGTCCTAGGATGTACTTTGGACTTTGTTCTGGAGAAAGGTGGTCCAGCTGTGGAGGACAGCTGGAGGAGCTGCCAGAAAAAAAAATTGGTTACATTTGTCTCAGTTACGCAGTGCATGACAGAATCAAGGAAGGACTGCATATCTAATTAAGAACCACTCCCTTGTGTGAAAAACACACAAAAATGAACCCTTGACTTGAACTAAACCTGTGGTAGAAAAAAAAAATATCAGGAAGTATTTCTAATTTTGTAACAACCTTCATACTCTGAAATTTACAGGTAGTCCTTGTTTAGCGACTGCCTTGTTTAGCAACCTTTTGCAGTTACAATGGTGATGAAAAAGTAACTTTGTGACCAGTCCTCACTTTTATGACCTTCACAGGTCTGTAAAGCAAAGGAAAGCTGAAATAAGATCATAAGCACAGTCATGGTTTCACTTAGCAACCACTTTGCTTAATGGCTGAGTTGCTGGTCCCAATTGTGGTCGCTAAATGGGGACTACCTGTACAGTATAGTGGTACAAATGCCACTGGAATATTTTTAACATCTTTTCTCCCATCCTCTGTCCTTTTCAGATCAGTAGGAAAAGGGATTTTTTTCTTCTCCTGTTCCTTTCAAGTCCATTAACAGGGGCAACCCTGTCAACAGAAATATGCTATTGTTTTTCACCCATTGCTTTGTTGATCCATTCTATCTGCCTTATGTGTTTCAGATTTTTGGCTTGAATTTTATCATTGGTGGTTGTCATGAATACCACTTGGCGAAAGGCAGGGTTTTTTTTGTTTTTGTTTTACAAACTCCAAATAACTGACTAAATAAATGCATAAAACTAGAATTGGACTGGGAATGAAGTGTTTTTGATTGATTTCAGAGTTGTAAAATATGTAGCTTTTAAATAATTAAATCTTTGTTGATTCCTGATAACAGCTGATCAAAATAAAAGGCTAAGAGAATCTGCCTTTTTTTAATCTATGTTGCAACACCAACTGCAGTTTAATGCACTGAGATTTATGGGAGGAACCGTTTATTTTATGATGACTGGAACAGAAACCATATTTCACAGCAGTTTAGAACTACCAATAGTCTCATTTAAGCACAGGCTGTCCCAATGCCATCTCCAAAACAAACTTCTAGTTTGCCTTGCCCTGGTTAATTGGGTCCACCAACAAAAACTTTACCCATTCCATTCTGTTCTCTTTTATCTGCTTTATGTTGTTGCTGGTTGTTCTGAGGGATTGGAAAATATACTATTTGACAGACAGGATACCTGTAGTGAACTAAATTATATGATTCCACAGTACTAATGGGGGAAAAAAAGTGAAGGCATGTTAGAGTAGGTGGTGAGATTTTTCTAACTGATTTAAAGTTAATACTTCTCATTACTAATAACATGATGATCACAGTGGTTGTATATTTGCCATTGTTAGTATGGCCTCTACAATCAATTATCTCTCTTCACCAACCCACAGAGAGATTTACTGTCTGGTTCACTGTTCTGGAAGTTAAACCTAGGTCACTCTAATCACAGCCATTTGGCAATTGTTTTAAATGCAAGTGTGCTACCATCTGTCCAGACAACTCTTGGAAGGGAATTCAAGGCCTCTGAAAAAAAAAAAAAATTATATATATTCTCAGTGCTGGGTGGCTTTCAATCTATTTAAAGGCATATATTTATTTATTTTACAACTGAGTTTCACCTACTATCATCCCTCATAGTTGCTTTTGGGAAGGAATGTTTTGCAAATTCCACACCAGTTTACTCAAATACGTTATATTAGAGAACTTGGTCTTTGATCTAGTGGGGCGAAGAGAATGCTAGAAATGTATTTTCTTTTCATTAATTCATGAGTTATCTGAGGTAAAATTGAGAAGAGTGATGCCCTTTTCCCCTTCTAGCCCACGTGAAGGAAGATTGGTAAACCTCTTTTTAAAACTAGTCCAACAGACAGGTCGGTGGGGTGGAGGTGGGCCCAGCATGAAATGGGAGAGAAGCTTTCTCAGTGTTCCAGGTGAGTTCCATCCTGCTTTGCCCTGCATTCCTCTTCCACTGTGCTTTTGGACACAGGTCTACCAGTCTTTCAGAAGACTGGTAATCCTGCATTCAGAAATAGCCTGACAGGCAGGTTACCAGCACAGATCGTCTCTGCACTAGTGACCTGTCACTCAGGCAGTTTGAAAGGTGGCTAAAGCCTCCATGCGAGGCATTCACCCATTCTTGCTCAAGTCTGCCCTACCACACTTCCAGAAGAGCAACTGGTTTTTTTCACTGGCTGCTACACTGGGTGGAAAGAGAAGCAAAGCTACCAATTGCTGCAATAAAACTGTAAGGGCAGGACAACTCCCAGGCCGGGTTACTGAGGTAGACTAGAGCTGGACTGTCAGGGCAGTGCAAATCATGCTGGCATATTTTCTGCCAAGTGAAGGACTGAAGGAATGCACATTAATGTGGCCATGAAGAAGAGCCCTAATTCTTGTTCCAAGCCAGAATGCTGAACTAGATTAATCATATGAATAGGCCTTTTTTTGAGGGGGGGGGGGGGTTTGCTGCTGAGCTATTCAAATAAGAAAGAAAAATATCTGCATGTCCCAAGTGAAAATACATTGTGAGGAAAAGCCCTGAAAACCATAATGTAGTTATATATCATGTCTATTCTAGGA
This sequence comes from Liasis olivaceus, assembly GCA_030867105.1. Lineage (NCBI taxonomy): Eukaryota > Metazoa > Chordata > Lepidosauria > Squamata > Pythonidae > Liasis > Liasis olivaceus. The sequence goes on from CM061349.1 coordinate 153,089,665, forward strand.
AACCATAAATTTGTGGGAGTTGCTTCTATTCCTCATATTGTTGGTTACCCAAATCCGTTTGAAATAATTCATATTGTTGGCAACATCAGAATGAAACTAGAATAATAATAGGATGCCTGAGAAAGCAACCATTTACTAATTTATTTTGTATGTTAGGGTAAATTTTCAGCATAGCATGAACTGGATTAGATAAATGTACTGTTCCAATTTTGTAAATATTTTACTAAGGGCATTTGCATTTTAACTCACTGCACATGAAAGTAAACATTTACACTTTTTGCAAGCTGCTGGAAGCAACAAATGTGGCTGTGAGAGCTGGACCATAAAGAAGGCTGAACGCCGAAGAATTGATGCCTTTGAACTGTGGTGCTGGAGAAGACTCTTAAGAGTCCCCTGGACTGCTAGGAGGTCAAACCAGTCAATCTTAAAGGAAATCAACTCTGATTGCTCATTGGAAGGATTGATAATGAAGCTCAAGCTCAGATACTTTGGTCACCTAATGCGAAGAGAGGACTCTTTGGAAAAGACCCTGATGCTGGGAAAGATGGAAGGCAAAAGGAGAAGAGGACGGCAGAGGATGAGATGGCTAGATAGCATCACTGAAGCAATGAGCATGAAATTGAGCAAACTGAGGGAGGCAGTGAAAGATAGGAAGGCCTGGCGCAATATGGTTCATGGGGTCACGAAGAGTCGGACACGACTTAACGACTGAACAACAACAAAAATCATGGTCACACTCTCAAATGCTGAGAAAGGAAGTTATGAGTTTATTAACTAGGATTCGTACTGCTTGTTCAATTAGATTAGCTTAGGAAATTTTCAGAGGAATCTGTATCTAATGAATGAAAGATGGTTTCAGGATAGGCTTTGCCTTGATTCCTTGCATAGCTGTTTGAAGTTGCATGGCAAATAGCCCCTTTATGGCTTGCTACCATGCAGTGGTGAAGGGCCTTGCACATCCCAGTTCTGTTATCAGCTATACCATTCAGAGTGTACACTTCCACTCATGACAGGCAGGTCACAGGGAGAGACCAGATTATATGTGATTTCGTGGAGAAGGAAATGGCAACGCACTCTAGCATTTTGTGAAGAAAACCAAATGGGCATTCACAACCAGGACAATGTCAACATGATACTGGAAGATTTGTAGCGTTGATTGGAAAGTATCAATCAAGCTACTAGAGAACAACAGGGGATAAGTATGAGTAATACTGTGCTTACAATATGGCTTGATTAAAGCTGAAAGGGTGAATATGTCCAAAGGCAAATGGAAATGTTGATGCTGAAAAGATCTATATACCTACCTCTATTGCTCTATCTTGCTATCATCTATATATATCTACAAGTAAATCATTGGTACTTGGAATATCAGACTACGAAACAAGGCAAACTTTATATGCTCATTCTGGAAATCAGCAAATTGAAATGGATTAAAATAGGTCAGATCACATAAGAGAAATATCAAATATAATGCAGACAAGAAAATCATATAAGAAATGGACTAGTATCATTATTAATAAAAACGTGACAAAGTCAGGGCCTGGATACAAACCATAATATGATACAATGATCCCAGTTTGAGTCCCCATCAATATCTGGGGAAGGTTGCTGAGAAGGTGGATGGCCTGCAGCTGATGAGAACCCTGGAGGAAAAAGTTTATCTAGACCTGATTCAGTTGGGTTTCAGGCTGGGATTTAAAACTGTGATTGTAGGTTGTGCTTGTAGATGACCGGTGGTAGAGCTGGGATGGCAGTAGTGTATCCATCCTCGTGCTCTTGATCTCTTGTGGCTTTTGATTCCATTGACCATGGTATTCTTCTGAGCCAGCTCCATGGGTTGGGATTGGAAGCACTGTTTTGTGGTCATTCGCTTCATTTCTCTGGGGCTGGTTGTAGTCAGTGTTGATTGTTCCATAGGCCTCTCCTGTGTGGGGTGCTGCAGAGCTCTATTCTCTCACTCCTCCTTTTCAACATCTACATGAAACCGCTGGGTGAGGTAGTCTGCTGATTTGGGGTTTGGTATCATCTGTATGCTGATGATACCCAATTTTATCTTTTGACTCTGGGCCAGCCAAGTGAGGCTGTTGAGGTTCTGTCCCAGTGCCTGGAAGCTGTGCTGATTGGATGGGGAGGAACCATATCCGACTCGATCCTACCAAGACTGAATAGCTGTGGGTGTTTGGATCACCCAAATCTGGGGATATTCCATCTTTGACCTTGGATGGGGTGGTACTTCCTTGGCAGGTGGCAGCTGTGGCAAGGAAGGCCTTTGCCTAGCTTTATCTGATGTGCCACTTGCGTCCTTTCCTGGATTGGGGGGCCCTTCAAACAGTCACTCATGCCCTGGTCACCTTATGGCTCCACTGCTGCACTATGCTCTATATGGGATGCCCTTGAAGACCACCTGGAAACTTCAACTAGTGCATAATGCAGCAGCATTATCAGTAATGGGCATGTCTTGGTATGCCCATGTAACACCTTTGCTTCACAAACTGCACTGGTTGCTGGTTTACTTCTGGGTGCGATTCAAAGTGCTGGCTGCTACCTATAAAGCCCTACATGACACAGGGCTTGGTTACTTGAGAGACTGCCTGTCTCCCATAGCATCTGTCTGACTGGTCCAATCTGACCGAGTTGGAGAGCTGTGGGTTCTTTTGATTTAAGATTGCCATCTGTTGGGACCCCAAAAGCATGCCTTCTCTGTAGCAGCGCCTGCCCTTTGGGATGAGGTTCCCCCCAAGATTCGAACAGCCCCCACTCTACTGGCATTTGAAAGGGCCCTGAAGATGTGGCTCTTCATCCAGGTCTTCCTTTCTGTTCCCTTCTGTGTTTGTTTTCTTTGCCATTGTTGTTCTTTTGTCTCGTGCTATTTTTGTGTTTTTTATATTGTTCTTTGTTTTTAAATGTTTTAACAACTGTAAACTGTTCAGAGTTGCTGGAAGTTGGGTGGCATATAAATTAAATATATCATTATTGGTTGCACAGTTAGCCAGATGTTTAGCCTGGATTTGGCAATTTTATCCATCTGTCGAGTCCTTCCCAAGGACCTGGGATAGGCAGATGTTATTGTTTGATGGTGTTAAAGGTATCGTCACAGGATATAAGCTGTTCCAAGTAAAGCTGCCTTTTGTAATTGACTGATGGTGATTTTGTCAATAATATATTATTATTGTCAATTATTATTATTGTCAATTATTGTCAATAATAATAATATTAATTAATTATTATTTGATAGCCTTTTGTCAGGGATGGTTTGAAGGTTCCTGCATTAAGCAGGAGATTGGATTAAATGACCTCCAAGATTTCTATGATTCTATGAGGCAAAGAGTAATATTTAAATAAGCAATACAAGGGAACTGATGATAACAATTGAATGGGAAGATCACCAAAAATTCGGGGAAACTTTTATGGAAAGATGGGTATGATAAAGATGAAGTAGGCAAGGATCTACTGGAGAAAGAAGACATAAAGAAAACATGGTGTGCCTATATGGAACTGTTCAAAAATATAATAATGGGGTTGTAGAGACAGTTTCTAATCCGATTCATTCATGTTCACCATTCTGTACATTTTTATCTACAGCAGGGCACAAAGTCCTAGATGTGGTTTCCTGATCCCCTCCACAAATTGTTGCTAAATAGAATAAAGTAATCGAAGGCAAAAAGGACCAACTAAACAGGCATTACTCATAAAAATCTACATTTAATTATTTCAATTTAAATTCGATTCCAGGCCCAACCTGGGGAGGCAAGTGGGGGTGGGGGGCGGGGACATTGAAAACCCTGGATATATCCCCATAAATGATAGGGCTCTACCTTTTGTCATATAGTCTCACCCACCAGGGTTCTCACCCTCCCTTCCAAGTTAAGGGTGACCCCTGATCATCAGTGCTGCCCATTGTAGAATAATGAACATAGCCGACCCAGTGTCTTGATACACTGAGGGTTGTTTCCAGAATGGATGACTTTGTCAGGAAATTATTCTGGTGATTCTACTTTGCCTCTGAATCAAAGAAAGGAATCCTGGCATCTTTGAAACATTCCAGTTTCATTTACCTGAAACTGAAATTAGTAAGCAAGGGAAATGGACTTACTTGCAAGATTTAGCCTTTGGTTAAACATTCGCTATATGGAATGGGCCTAGACTTCATGAATCAATTTAATTTGTGATTCTTCAGGATTCTATTAAACTGCCAATAAAGGGTATACTAGCAACATGTGAGGTTCTCCTAAAAGAGCATTAACTCCTTCAACCCCTTCAGTCCTTTTCATAGCTTCCACTGACCTGGGAGTCTCATATCAATTTAATGGGATCAAGAGGTGTAAAGTTTATACTCATTTTGAATTGATACTATTCACTGGTATCATTTTAAGTTTGTACTTTCCCAAAACCAAAAACATTTATGGTTGACTGTGAGATAGGGAGAGGAACGTTCATATTGCAAAAAAAAAGTCATGAACTTCAATCAGTTTCTTTAGTGGCACCTTGGAAACCATGTTACATTTTAAAGCCTGTCATTTTCATTTATTGAAATGCGTGCATCTAGTTGCTCTCTGTGGAGAGAGATTGCCATGACACAGTAGAAGCTGTAATAGATGTACCTGGTTAGAAGAACTTTAAAATGATATCCAGCATGACTAGCATCTCAGCAATTCACCTGGGAAAAATATTTTTCCCTGTAGAAAAGATAAAATTATATGTATGGTTGTCATCTAAAGGAAACATTTTACTATCATCATTTTTCCAATTGCTCTGATATTTACACATTCTTGCATGCCCAAAGAAAAAACTGGTGTAATTTTCGTTCATTTAGAAATTACTGAAGTAAAAACTGCCATTGTTTCTCTGATTCTTTCGGCTTCTTTTGAAATGATGTTCTTGGGTCTTGAAGAGTGGTTAACATTTCAGTTTATCACCATTTTCCAAACTTGATTTGGAAGTTTGTGCAGACCAACTTCCATGGCATCTACTGTTGGACAGAATTCTTGTGAAACCTGCTGAAAAGACTTCTGGGAGTTCAGAGAAGTTTTATATTGTTAAATAAAGAATCCACAGTGATTAACTATTTTAAATTGTACTTCTGTGACTATGTGTGTGTGTGTGTGTGTTTACATACTGTACATACATACACATACACACACATTCATACATTTGGAGTGAAGTGGGAATTTGTACATAATCAGGAAGGAGGGGGTGCATTCCAGGATGGACAGAGAGACAAAAGACGACACAGTCTGGAGCAGGAACACAGGAAGTGTAAGAGGTTTAGGATAGACACTCCCTAGAATCTCCCAGGGTATATCCACTAATTGCAGTAGTACAGATTTAGTCTGGCAAGATTCTGTCTATATGGCGTAAGCAATAAAAGAACTAAATTTGGATGAACTGTTTCCCTGTTGTTCTTGGATTGGGCCTGAAAGTGCTTTAGAAGATAATAATTAAACACAAAATTTTAAATGATAAGGAAGCTTCTGGCTTTATCAGTGCTGCCCAGGTGCCTCATCACCAGAGCAGAAATGGATGACATTCTGGAGAGCAGAAACAGATGACATTAATGCCCCCTATTAATGTCCCCCTCACCTTCAAAGTAACACTAAGATGTGTTTTTCTTCTCTACTTCCAAACTTGCAGTTTTCCCTGTTTTGTTGTCTTTTTGTTTAGGCTACAGTGATTCAGTTTGCTGCAAGCTAACCCCAGCAGTTCACTGACTACTTTGTAGAGAAAGAACCACCCTTTTAACTGAGTCAATGCTTAATATTTACTTTAATGTTTCTATACCTCCCTTTACCTGTATTGCTGAAACAGCATAATGGTTAAGACCTTTGCTAAGCTTAGAGAAGGTTGTCAGTCCTAAATGTGGCGGAAATGCTTTTTTAAAATTATCTTTTTTCTTTTGTGGAGCACATAGTTTTCCCCTCTTGGTTTTTTTTTTTTAAATAAGTCCAAAAAGTATCATTTTTTTTAGTCACCTAGCTATAGGCAGGTTTGGGATATTTGGTTGCTGAAGGTGAAATCTTTCTGCCTTAAAATTCTGGAATTAAGGATTTTTTTTTTTAAGGTGCCTGTTGTATCTGCATTTATTTGCACTTTGATGTTTATATATATACACACACACACACACACACACACACACACATACACACACATACATACATACATACATACATACATAGCGGCTGGATAGCGTAGTGGTTAGAACACTGCCTTTGATGCAGGAGACCGGGGTTCAAATCCTGGCTGGTACCTACCTTACCAGTAGGGGTCCTTGGGCAAAGACCCCTTAACGCTTCACCTGCCTACCTCAAAATATGAGAGTGACACAAACTAAGAGAGTCATGCTGGCTTGGACGTTGCCCAGATTAACAAGGTCCGCGTCAGATGTTGGGGAACCAGGACAATCTGATGTTAAGTGGGCTACTGGAACAAACCATACATGGACGAGACAAGAGAACTTGGAAATGATGGAATGCTACTACAACAGCAGACCTAATGAGAGCGGATATATGAAATGTATGAGGGAACTATGGATAGACAGAAGGCCTACATCCACACTAACTGAGAAACAACTAGTTACCCAGCGCTTCAACATAGTGAAGAGGAAGCTGCTCTCACAACTTGAGATAGACCAACTCCACATTACAACCCGGACTCAAGCAGACTTGGAAGAACAAGCAGATGTGCAGCCAACACCTGAATCTGGAATGTCACTGCCACCCCTTCCATTACAGAGCACAGCAGCTGATATGAGGCATAAGATCATGGATAAACTAGCTACAGTCAACCCTCAAGTCTGATTACCAAGGCTCAGTGGAGAAGTACCATCAGATAGTATGCTAGAAGATGCCAACAGAGCCCTCCAGACAATCCCTACTACCACCATAACTGAAACCAATGAATTGGTATATGCTACAGCCGCTGTAATCCTGGAAATGCTTGGCTACACGATCAAGAAGAACAGCAGTACATACCCACCCTGGAAAATGAGATTGGAGGCTAAGATCAAGGCAACTCGGAGAGAAGTTAGTCAGCTGGTGGAACTACAGAAGCGTGTGGAGATTAAGGATAAGACTCGGCTACTGAAAAAATATATGGGCCTGACTCCATCTGAAGCCATAGAGACTGCTAAACAAAGGCTCACAGCACTGGCTACCAGGCTAAGGAGATACACTAGAGAAGCAGAGGCCAAGAAGATAAATGCCCTGTTCTCCAAAGAACCATCCAAAGTGTACTCCCAACTGCAGTGCAACCAGAGAGTAGCAGCTGAGCCACCAGCAGCGGAAAATGAACAGTACTGGAAGAACATATGGGAGAAAGAGAAGACCCATAACACCAGTGCAAAGTGGCTGCAGGACCTGAAAGCAGACCACAGCAATCTCCCAGAACAGGAACCAGTCACCATCACAGTAGCAGACATCCAACAGCGGGTCAAGAACATGAAAAGCTGGACAGCACCTGGCCCGGACATGATCCACACCTACTGGCTAAAGAAACTAACAGCAGTGCATGAACGCCTAGCAGCACAGATGAACCAACTGCTAGCAGCAGGCTCCCACCCAGACTGGCTAACACAAGGAAGGACAGTGCTGATCATAAAAGACCCTCACAAAGGAACAGCACCATCCAACTACCGGCCAATAACCTGCCTCCCCACAACATGGAAAGTTCTATCAGGCATCATAGCTGCCAAGCTACAAGACCATATGGGCCAGTACATGAGCACAGCTCAGAAGGGCATTGGGAACAACACCAGAGGCTCAAAACACCAGTTACTCATAGATAGGGCAGTCGCCCAAGACTCAGGGTCTAGGCAGACCAATCTGAGCACAGCCTGGATTGACTACAGGAAAGCCTATGACTCAATGCCGCACACATGGATCTGTGAATGCCTGGCACTATACAAAGTCAACAGGACACTAAGGACCTTCCTCAAGCACTCAATGGGACTGTGGAAGACAACACTGGAAGTGAACTCAAGACAGCTCGCACAAGTGGCCATCAAGTGCGGCATATACCAAGGTGATGCACTGTCCCCACTGCTGTTCTGCATAGGCTTAAACCCCCTCAGCCAGATAATCACAAGGTCTGGATATGGGTACAAGTTCAAGAGTGAAGTCACCATCAGCCACCTCCTCTACATGGATGACATCAAGCTGTATGTTAAGAGTGAATGAGACATCGACTCACTGATCCACCTGACATGGATCTATAGTGAGGACATTGGGATGTCATTCGGACTGGAGAAGTGTGGCAGGATGATAGTAAAGAGAGGGAAAGTAGTTAAGACCGATGGAGTGGAACTACCAGTGGGCCACATAACAGACATAGAGACCAGCTATAAATACCTTGGTGTCCCACAGTCACATGGGAACCATGAGGAGGAGGCAAGAAAGACAGCAATATCCAAGTACTGATAGGATAAGACAGGTCCTGAAGAGCCAGCTCAATGGGAAGAACAAGATCCATGCCATCAACATGTATGCCCTGCCAGTCATCAGATACCCTGCCGGTATAGTGAGCTGGCCAAAGGAAGACATGGAGGCTGCTGATGTGAAGACCCGGAAGCTCCTCACAATGTATGGAGGTTTCCACCCCAAGTCCAACACCCAGAGACTGTACGCCAGGCTCAAAGAGGGCGGGCGGGGTCTGATGAGTGTCAAAGCCACTGTCCTGGACGAAACCCGAAGTATCCAGGAGTACATCAGTAAGATGGCACCCAAAGATGAGCTGCTGAGAGAATGCCTCAGGCAGCAGCAGACAAGGCAGGAGGTTCAAGCTGTGGGAGTGTGGAGCAGGGGTGTGAAACATGGACTCTTATCCCCAGAGGAGCGAAGAAGAGATAAGAGGATGAGACTGGCCCCTCCCTGAGGAATGCTAGTGATGTTTGTAGTTTGACCCTGGGAACGGCTCTCAGTCTGAGAAGATTCTGTAATGGTGTGAAGCCAATTAAACCTTGCTGGATTGAATCTGTATTGTCTCCTGGAGTTTCCTGGGCTAAACCTGACACAAGCAGAGGAAGTGCCATGGCAAGACAAGCCTCTGCATGGGATGTACCATTGACAGATAGCTGAGGTGGCTGACATTGGGAAATCCTATCAGTGGCTGGAAAGGGCCGGACTAAAAGACAGCACTGAGGCACTGATCATAGCAGCACAAGAACAGGCACTAAGCACCAGATCCATAGAAGCAGGGGTCTACCACACTAGACAGGATCCAAGGTGCAGATTGTGCAAAGAGGCCTCAGAAACAGTCCAACACATAGTGGCAGGGTGTAAGATGCAGGCAGGAACAGCATACACTGAACGGCACAACCAAGTAGCTGGCATTGTGTAGAGGAACATCTGCACAGCGTATGGGCTAGACCCCCCCAAGTCCAGATGGGAGATTCCACAGAAGGTTGTGGAGAATAACAGGGCTAAGATCCTGTGGGACTTCCAGATCCAGACTGACAGGCAGGTATTGGCCAATCAACCAGACGTGGTAGTAGACAAAGACCAGAAGACAGCGGTAGTGATAGATGTAGCAGTGCCAAGTGACAGCAACATCAGGAAGAAGGAGCATGAGAAGCTGGAGAAGTACCAGGGCCTGAAGGACGAAATTGAGAGGATGTGGAAAGTAAAGGCCAAAGTGGTCCCAGTGGTGGTAGGAGCACTCGGGGCCATGACTCCTAAGCTGGGAGAATGGCTCAAACAGATTCCAGGAACAACATCAGAGCTCTCTGTGCAGAAGAGTGCAGTGCTAGGAACACTAAGATACTGCGCAGAACCCTCAGACTCCCAGGCCTCTGGTAGAGGACCCCAGATTGAGGAAGACACATACCACCCATAGGGGTGAGAGGGGAATTTTTTTTTTTTTACATACATACATACATACATGCATACATACATATATATAAACTTAACTAAGTCTCTCTGTCTCTGTCTCTGCATTTGTGTCTGTACACACACACAACATTATATATCATACAGCCCATGGAAAGGAAAATGATTGACTGTTTTCTGAATCAAAGAGGTAGGAGGGCACAGCAGAAGGGAGTTGTCCAACGGTAGCCTGCAGTCCAGATAGAATTCCTGGCCTGTTTTTGCCATAGTATCTCAGTCTGGACAGGATTTTCTGAAGCTGGTTTGGATCAAACCTGCAAGAGCAAAGGTCAGGGGCAACTGAAACGGTATCTGTAGATCTGCCCTCTGCTTTGAAGGAAATGCTGCATGGGCAGCATATAAGTTTAATCAATTGTTGTTGTTATTATTTGCCTTTGAGTTAGTCTTCACTCCTGGCAACTGCCTGGACAAGTACCTGCAGTTTTCTTAGCAAGATTTTTGAAGTGGTTTGTCCTTACCTGCTTCCTAGGGCTGAAGGAAAGTGACTGGCTCAGTCACCCAGCTGGCTTCGTGCCTAAGGCAGAACTAAAATTCACAGTCTCCCAGTTTCTAGCCTGGTGCCTGAACCACTACACCAAACTGGCTCTTAGATTACTACTACTACTACTACTACCACTACTACTACTATTATGTACAGAGCTATTTTCTCTCTATGCCAGTATAATTCCATAACATCTTGGCTACTCAAGTGCCAATGCATTTGATTTCTTTTTACTTATTTATTTATGGGACTTATATGGCCACATACATGTATCATAACTCTGGGTGGCTCACAACAACAACAATAAAAATGTAAAAGAAGCAATAAAAAGCAGCATCCAAAGAGTAGCAATTCCCAGCACCCTAGAACCACACCTCCAGTACATAAACAATCACAACCACTGGGCTCCAGCCTCAACCTATCCCAACACTTGGGGGAGAGATAGCTTTTCAAGGTCTTCTAGAAATCAAAAAGGGTAGAGACCTGCTGTGTCTTGGGGGGAGGGTGTTCTACAGGGTGGGGACTGCATAGAGAGGGCCCACTTCCTAGGTCCCACTAGATGACAACATTTAAGGGAAGGGAACTGGAGCACACCCACCCTATCTGACCTGAAGGAACAGGCAGATACCCACAGGAAAAGGTAGTCCTGCAGATAACCTGGCCCTGTGCCATGGAGGGCTTTAAAGGTGATCACCAACAACTTGAATTGCACTTGGAAAGAAACTGGAAGCCAGTGCAGCTCACGCAGCAGAGGCGTGATATGGGCAAACTGAGGGGAACCCATAACTGTGCAAACTGCCACATTTTGGATCAGTTGTAACTTCTGGATGGTTTTCAAGGGCAGCTCCATTCCAGTCACCAGAAAGTGACCAAGGCATGAATGACTATGAGCAAGGCCTCCCTGTCCAGGAATAGGCACAGATGGCACCCAAGATGAAGGTGTGCAAAGTGCCCCCACCCAGTGACTTTGTTGACAACAAATACTTTGTTGTCCTCTAAATCATTTGATCGAAAAGAGGATTTGTGATGTCAGACTTTTCTTTCTCTCTCAGTGCCATTTAATCCTTATATAGGAAACTCATTTGGCCCACTAGATCTTCTAAATTACCTTGTGAACTTTCCTCTTCATTCATTTGTTTCCTTTGCTTTCTTCACAGGGGAGCTGCAATGTATTTAAAAATGGATTGCCAATTGGTTTTATTGAGGATTTCTGTTTAACTATGAACATGTTAAAAACACATCTCGCTGTATGTACATGCACACACACTGAGTTCAAACGACCCACTACAGTTCGAAATAGCCACAGAATTAGTCCATTTTGTGCTACTGAGAGGGCTAACCAGTTAATCAAGGTACTCTCCTGCCTGAACAATTGCAATAGTCTGCTGGTAGGCTTGTCCACTCTTTGGTTCAGGTCTCTGTGGTTCTGAGTATTTCCAGATTAACCTCTATTTCTCCTTCCTGACCAGTTTTACACTACCTGGGTCTCCAGAAACAGCATCAGTTCAAACTGTTAGTGCTGATCTTCTGGGCAGCCCATACTGGAAACCCAGTTATTTAAATGACTTGTTTACAATTTAAGTTGCTGTGTGGTTGGCTCAGTTGTGCAATCAGAGTCAACTTTGATTGTACTTGTCTCCGAACAGCCGCCTTATATTTTAGAACTTTTTTTCCCATCTAGTTTTTACTCTTTGGAATTGACTCCTTGAACTTGTCTTGGAGTCTGTTCTCCAGAGGTTTAAAAGTCCTTTAAAAAGATCCTTTTTCAAGACCTGTATGAAGCTGGAATAACTTTTCAGTGGCAATACTTCATATTCATTTAAATTAGGATTGTGTTGGGATTAGATTTTTTTAAATGATTATAATGTCATACTGCTGATAAACACTAAATTTAATATGCTAAGACAATTGTGGGATCCCACCTTATGCTGAATCACAAGCTACTGAACCCCATTTCAGTCTAGCCTAGCATGCTGTGTAAATCCAACCTTTAAGGACATTTCCTCACTACTGAGTTTTAATATTATCCATCCATCCTTCAGTCAGCAGAAAACTATGCCAGCATGACATTCATTGTCTCCATGCTGATCTTTTTCCTGCCAGTGATGTATTTTTATCAAAGATAATGAGTGACAAAACGAAACAGATTTTATATACTTTGAGGCAGCCCTTGGACAGTGTTGGAATAAATGGAAAAATACTATGATACATCTAATGGTTATTTAAGGCTGTTTCATTCAAGGGCTGAGGGCTAGATGAAGGCAATGTCATGGCAGAAAAAAATATGTGGCCAGCCTAAGTTGAAATCTTAAATTCCTTTTAAAGAAGGAAAGGCTGGAACTTAAAAAATATCTTATGGAAAATAGGATTTGATGATCATGGAAAATAAATAATTCAGGGGCTCGGTCACATGCTTTCTTTTATGCACATTCTCCTTTCATGAACTGAGATGGAAAAAACAACTCCTTTCCTTGAGGGCCATCACTTTTTAAGGTAAAACTGACTTTACAATATATGAAGCTCCTCTTTTTCTTTTTGGGTGGTCGTTTGTAGAATTTTCTGTTTAAGAGAACTATATAAACATTTTTTTTTCTTTTGTCATTGAGTTAGCAGCTGCTGGGAGCTGGAATGGATAGACATTATTTCCCATTCTAACAGTACTTGGATGTTACTTATTATAGTAAATGTTTTAAATGCTGCTGTACTTTCTGGTTTATGAGATTGCCTTCTGCTCTTGTTCCACACTGCTTTATGGAGCATCTTTTGAAAAAGAGGACAGAAATAAACTTTTGACATCTGCTTATTAATCCATTAATGATTCTCATTATTAATAGTCCTCTGAGTGTCCCCTGAGATCCGGAGGGCATTCTGAAGGGCCTTAAAGACCTGGAGAGGTTGATGCCCCTTCTAGGTGCATGACATTTTTGTCTTGTCACCAGTTCTGCCATCTGGCTATTGCTATTGTTATATGTTTTTGTATATATGTTACCTGTTCATAGGCTGTGAACTCCCAGTGTTGGTTGCAGTTGGGCAGTATTCAAGATGAGATAGATAAATAAATAACTAAATAAATATATTCAATAAATTCACAAATGGAAAAAAAGTGCTTTCAGGGTGCTTGATGTTGCAGAAGGAACTGCAATCAACTGAGATTCAGTCAAGAGTTACATTAAAGATTATCTTTTTAACATTATAAAGAAATGCTGCTTACTCTACTCTCTGTGTTCTCCTGCTCTCTCTTTTCTGTCTGTGCTGAATCATTTTCTGATTACTGTACTTCGCACAACTATCCCGTGATTGACTAGCTAGAAGTAGATTCTACCAAGATTCCATTACGATTACACTGGCAATCTATGCTTCTCCTTGGGGGTTGCTGAGTTAATCTTCTTGCCTGCTTCTTCGCCCTCATTTGGCCTCATCCACATTGATTCAGCAATTAATTGGGAGGTTTCCTAGTCCCTCTGTGATTCTTAAGACTTCAAACTCCATATTTTTTCTAATTAAGGGCCAAACAAAATCAGGATGGTGCATGCATAATATTTCAAAATAAAATAAAATAGACGGTGAGGCCGATACATCTATCAGTGATTTTGTTCATTACCTTTGACAGTAGATGGCACCAGTAAGTGCTTTTGTCCTATACAATATTTATTTGCTATACACGAATCATTCAACTGTGATGTTTTGGGATAGAAGTGAGAGTGAATTCTTGTTCTTTCTTTTTGTGAGTATGAATCTGCCTTATATTCATCCTTGCTGATATTCCATAATTCCGTTTTAAAATAAAAGGTTTTAGCCACAAGCCTTTTCTCCACTTACAGGGCTACACTTTGCCTGTAACAATTTCATACAAGTGTGAGATTGGTGGAAAGACTCCTGAAACCAGAAGATATGGAGGCTCTGATAGTATTGAGGAAAAGAAGGAAGTTCCAGTTAAAGATGCATGAAGTGGGGAAATCAAACTATTGCTCAAGATGTGGTTCTGGATTGTGCAGTTTTACACACAATTTATTTGGTAATAAAAATTATTCAACCTTTCTGCTGCACTTGAATGATGAAATATAAACAGGAGCTGCCTGGGTGTTTGTTCTCTAGTCCTTTCCATTGTGATAACATGTGTCTATGTGTGTGGGTGTGTATATATGTGTATGCATGTATGTATACACACACACACACAAACACATCTCTGTATATAGTGGTGTATCTAATCGCTGATAACATGAGCCTAAAACGCACTTCCTTCTCAAAGGGATTTACTCTCTGAATTCTGAATATGTAGCAGACAGCAAAAGAAGAGCATAGAAATGAGACTAGGACTTGCCCCAACTTGACATCCTCCAAATGTGGGGCTACAGTTCTCTTCACCCAAAGCCCACCAGCCATGGTGGTAAGGCTCATGGGAGCTATAGTCCAATACATCCCATGGGCTGGTCAAGATTAATACATGAACAATGTGAGCAAATGCAGATACATGTGCAATCTATAAGCTCAGTTACATTTGTGGGGAAATACCTCTTTATGGATTTTGGCCACCCAATAACAAAAGCTACGAATGGAACCTTTGCAACACATTGAAACTCTGAGATGCTGTTTCCTGCCTTCCTTGGCTGAGACTTGGGTGCTGCGTCATGCTTTTGCGCTGCAGCTCTTGAAAAACTTCCCCTCTGTTTAATCCTAGCTGCCTCTTCTAGTTCTACGACAAGAGCAGGGCCCCTTGGAGGGAGAAGGCAGCTGTGGCTCTACCAGAGAAAAGCAGGAGATTTTCTTTTAAGGCTACAGGAATTTTGCCCCCTTGGGGCTTCCAAAACTTTCATTAAAGGAGCAATGTGTTGTTATTGTTGTTCTCCTTCTCTAAAAATGATGATTCCAAAGCCTCTTGAGTGTAGTTTCATTGGTCCATTGGCTGGAAAACCAATTGACTAGGATCATCACATGATGACAACTACTATAAGGCTAGTCAGCTAGTTGTTGGCCTGAAATTACACACTATTCCCTAACTCATACAGCGAGATAAAGAAAATAAGTCTTTTATTACAATAAAGCAAGCAGAAATCAAACTCCTAATGCAGATTTCTGCCTAGACATTTTATCTATCTATTTTTACAGATACAGTAGGTAGATTTTTACATTTTTCAAAGCTTCATATTCCTCTGATTCATTTACCTGGCCTTCTTTGAGATCTCTGGAAATCCCAAACTTAATCGGAGGCTGTGGGGAATGTGGTTATTCTATGCTTTTCCCAACCTCAGGCAACATACTTCTATGGAATTCTACCCCTTGTTCATACAGACCAAATCTTGTCTATCCCTGCAAGGGGCAGGGCTGGGATATCTGACTCTATGCAAGATCCAGAACATCTCTCCCTCATGGGGAATGGATTGAAGGGCTGGTTTGAGGAGCTGGCAGACAGGAAACATATACTACAGTTGCCTTTCTTACATTTGTGTGCACTTAAATTTAATTCTTAGACAGTGTTCTTCCACATGCACTCTGGCATTTTGTCTGTATTTTGATGCTCTTGTGCCCAAGGAGGAAGACTTAATGCTGTGTTTACAGCATGCCTCTACCCAAGCTCTCCTGGCCAATGCAGGTCTGTAATAAAAAATGAATCATCATTTTCTACCATGGCAAACCCAAGATAGTATGTTGGCTAACACAAAGGAGAAGATGGTGTCTCCCAGCATTCAAGATTCAAAAAACAGCCAGATTTTTGGAGCGAAAGCAGGCTGTGTGTGCTCACAACTCTGTGTCCCAGTGTTCTTCATGTCACCCAGCTTCTGCTGTCTCTGCCTGATGTAGAGCCATAGCCTATTCTTTAAAGAACTTTGTTGATGCATATTCCCATGAAAGAAAGGCTCCATCTTGAACGTTGGCATTAGGATATTTAGAGACAATACTATTATGCTATGATTCTCTAATCCCTAAGTATTTTCAAGAGAAGAAAATTATCTGTTAGCTGCATGAAGCAAAACTATTTCTCTAAGAGCAAATGTTGTAAATGTGTTTTTCCTTTTCCCCTGCTCTACCTCTCTGTTTTTAATGGAACAAAAAAAGAGTTACTGGAAGGGCTCTATAGACCAACATACATCAGCAACAGATTTAAGTGTACATTTTCCAAGAAGAGATTTAAACTTTGACTTTATTTGTATCTATCCCTTGGATTCAGTTGAGAGGCCTAATTTTTTTTTAAAGAAGAAAATGTGCAATACTCAGATTTTCCAGATATTTAAATATTGCTACTGATATCATGAAAACCAAGCATCGACTATTCTCCTGCTGTTTTTATATTTAATATTCAGCTTTGTAATTTAGTTGTATGTCTTTTCACTTGTGTTCCAAGCTGTATCAGTTTTGCTTGGTCAGTTGGTTTGAAACTGTAGTAATTTCATCTAAGAATATATATTGTGTTTTTAAGTGTGTTTAAGAACAAACACTGCTTTTTAGTGCAAGCAGTGATGTAAAATAATTTTGTCACAAATCAGGACAGATTTAGTTCATTAACCTTAGAAGTATTTGTACTGAAACAAATGTTAGCCACCAGCTAGGGTTACCAGATATCTAAACAGGCAAAGGAGGACACAGACAATATAAAAAGAGGACATATATATGAAATTATTTTTCCAGTATCAGAAGGACTGGTTTTTCAATTGCAATATTTTTCCAGCAAATTTTTGTTTTCAAGAACATATGCATGGAAATTAATATTTTTCAGAAAATCCAACAATTTGTCCAACAATTTTTTTATTTTCAAGAATGTATGTGTGAAAGTTCTCACAGGTAACATTCTTCATGTTGCATTTGGCAAGAATGACTCCTTTGACAGAATCAACAGATAGCCAATTTCTATCTTTTGTCCACTGAAGGTTTATCAAAGAGAATACCCTTTTGATATTAGTGTTATTGTCCAGGAATGCAGAAGAAAAATTCACAAAAGTTTAGCAGCTCTGAGAAACAACTTGCATTTTTGCAGCCTTTGGAGTAGAAGCACCACTATACATGCAAGAGATCTTCAAAGAAGTGGTCAGTCTGCTTGTTTACAAATACTGAACTTTAAGATTGCAGTATTGGTCAAATAACTGTACATCATCCACAGTAACACCCTTTTCCTTCAGGTAAAGTATGCGTGGTAACAGCTTGTCAAATGAAGTGTCCTTCTTTGCATCCAAACACATCCAGCAAAAATAGTGAAATTCATCCAAAGGTTTTAACCACTTTTCCAAATACTTAATGCACTGTTCATACACCAACTTAATCTCTTCTGCACAATACTGACACTCTTTCTCTAGATCTCTTTCATGCAGCTTCTTCACAAGCTCTCTAACTTTCAGAGGTATAAATGTCTGATTCAGTCTGCCTTTCAGAACTTCAACTGAAGACTGGAGGAGGTTCACCACCTCTATGACTCACGATTCTTCACTTTCATCTGCTGCAAATTTACCCCGGAAGACAGTCAACAATAAGTGCAGAAACCAAATGTAAACTTCTGCAAAATTGTTCTCGAAAACATTCTTGATCGTAACTGGTGGCTGACTTAGAAAGAAAATAGTTCTTCAACACTGGAAACAACCTCAGTAGTCTCCCAACAGTTGGAAATAGACTAAACCATCTAGTTTTACTGCGATATAATAATTGCTGATATTTAATGTCTATATATTCACAAAAATCTTTTAAAATCTCGGTCCAAACTGTATATACAGAAAACTAATTGAATATCTTCAGTACAATTGCCTCAACATCAACTTTCAATAAATCAGCACAATGTTGAATGCAGTTGTGGAAGACATGAACAGGGGATCCAACACCAACTATAGGCCTGTTAAGGTTTTCTTTCAGGGATGAAAACATTTTTACCATCCTTTCTATTGACACCTTCAAAGTTCACGTTAACATTGTCCCTGTGAATGCAACACATTTTGAGGACAGATCATATCTTGCCAACGTTTTCAATCTGTACTGTGATATAGTAGCAGACATTTCATTTGGAGTATTGTCTAGCTCAAGAATATTCGTCTGGACTCCACCAGCTTTCCAGTCAAAGTACTGAACAATGAGTGGGAAAATCTTCTGTGCTCCATAGTTGCTGGTATCATTTGCAATTCCAAAACACATAACCTCACTTAGTGACTTTATGAGTTCAGAAATAGCATGGAGTGCAATAACTTGGTATATAATTGCCTCAGTTTTGATTGTAGCACGTGTTACATTTTTTGCAGTTTTTGAGTCTCCAAATGACATATGCATCAAACCAGCAATTTGTATGACTGATGATGAGCAACTGCATGAAATGCTAAAGTTGCTTCAGCAGCACACGCTTTTAAAAATACTGTTGAGTGTTTAGGCTGAAAAAATGGTGTTACTTTGCTTGATGAAGCTGAATCCCTTACCATGTTTTTGTGCTTCTCACTGTCAGCATGGCGCCTCAGACTGGTGGATCCCTTATTAGCAATGGGCTGATAACTTGCAAGCTAAACACTTTGCTTCATTTTCATTGCATCCCTGAAAAAAGCAGAGAGATACTTACTCTTCATACTGTCTGAACATTTCTTTTAACTGAAGTAATTTTACTCAGTGGGCAGTACAAAAATATTAATTACATATAACAGAAAGAAAAACTGCTAGCTGTAATACAGAATTGATGATTCACCATAGAAATAAATGATGAGTTATGTGCTCTACAGACTACAGTGATCAAAGATTTGAAGGGGCTGGATTGAAGCCAATGGCTGGAATCAGGAAATAAATTAAACAATGTAAATGTAAGCCGTCAAGTCTGTCAATCAACAAAGGAAAGAAAGCAGACAATAAAAGCTTCAATGATTACTGTTGTGAAAACAGTCATAATAAATAAATAAATAAAGACACTCAAAAAGCTGGGCAATATTTGATTTTAAAGCTATGCCTGCCAGATGGAGGACATTAGGACAAAAAGGAGGACGTGTCCTCCTTTTGTTTGATGTCTGGTAACCCCACCATCAGCAAAGTTCAGCTAGTCTGAACTGGCATTTATTTTTTTGAGAAAGATAGTTTCCAGCTTGTTTTAACTTGTTAAAAGCCCAGTGTACTAACATTGCAACCAAATAGCTCACTGAGAGCTATCTTCTTTTTTTACAGTGTTTTTGAGCCTTTATATCCTAAGAATGAGTGTTTATTTGACTATTATATTTAAAAGAAGTTCAGTCTCTGTTCATTTCCTTATTAGTGATTTATAGCACCTTCACACCATCACCCTCAACCATCGCTGAAGTGAGATAAAGCCTGTCCTCATTACTGTTATATTGGCACAAGAATAGATGATGACTCTAGAAGATGGTTGAAGTTGCTAGTGGGGAAACTGTGTAACTCCCCCTTAAAGTCAGTGTATCATGGTGCTCCTGCCAAAATGGGAGGTAACTAGGTACCAGAATAATCCTTTTTTCACGGACAATGCTGGATTTAAGGAATGTCCTCTCCAGAAAGAATAACCTGATATCTACATTATGGTTGTCTTCTTTTCAGCACCAGGTAGCTTTTTAGTGCTCGTAGTATTTTTAGATAATTGCACTGATATTGGTTTTACTTTGCTTTTAAATGTGCTGCCAGTGTTTTGATCTTATTTTTACATGGCTTGTTTTGTTGTCACAGTTTTATTCACCTCTTGCATTTAATGTTTTTAATCTGCATGCTGCTCAATTACGGGACAGGATTTAAAAACATAGTAAACAATAGGGCTATGTGTACCATTTGAAGGAATTCGTTGTGAAGCAACCCAAGCACTCTACTGAACTTGCTGCATGTTGGAGGGTCAGGAATGTTGCTTTTCACTTTGGCATTGTGTTGTTTATAGTACAATCTCTGTAAGCAACACACATTCAGAGGGGCTTTTGAAACGGCTACTCTGAGTTTTTGATAGGACCCAAGTTTTTGCTTCAGTCTGAAACACCTTTATGGCCCACATACATAATCAGAATAGCAGGTGGGCAAAGTCAGAAATTGAATCAACGATGGGATTGCTCTCCAAGTAGAAATGCTCATCAGATTCTGGGTTTGGAGTGCTCTTTCCAGGAAGATGGTGGGAGACATGACAAACCCTTGAGAATAGCCTAAGATGCTCCCCTCCTCCTCCTCCTCGAGAAATATTGGGACATGTAATGGAAAGTGGTACAGATGCTGCTTGCATGGTATTTTATTGATTAAAACAATACATATTTATTATATAAGTAGTTCTGAGGCCTGAAAACACATTAATGCTAGAATCTGCCAAGTTCTTGCCTTAGTCTTTGAGGTTCCATCACAACTCTACCCTAAGCGGCTCCTTTCTGTCCCAGTCAGGAGAACAATATTTTCTCCTATAGAAAAAGTTGGCAACCTTTGCTAACAAAAGCTTTGCAACTGTAAGGTGTGCACATATTATGCATAAATTGTGTACATAAAATATTGACCAGAACTTGTGATGGGTATTTCTACCAGGTTTTTCCCTCTCTTTTAATATATGTCTCTGTAATTCCCCTCCTGCCCATTTTCATGATCTATTGTTAGCCTGCACTGTTTTCTTCATTTGCTGATCCAGCATTTATTTTAACCTTTGCAACCTCATTTAGTAAAGCTATTTATGTCATTATAATTATAATTCTCTGCATGAAAAATTGCTTGGCGACATCTGCTCCAGATCGGGGGATTTGTTGTTGTTGTTTGATTAACATGAAGTACTCTCTGGCCCAGTCCTTTTTAGTTAGTCTAAAAATGTTGAGTCTTACTGACCTTGTTTTCTGTTTGATTTCCACCCCCACCCCACCTGCTGGATTCAGTATTTTAATTCCATCCCTTCTTTCCTCTTCCTCATATTTCACCAATACTCTTGATGATCTTCATAATTGCCATTTGGAATTAACATCCCATGAACAGAACAGCATATTTTTATTGGTGACCATAACCAGGAAGGAAAAGGTAAGACCCAGGGACTGGGTAATTAAATACCATATTTTATTAATTCAATCAAGAGCTGTGACACAAAACATTAGCTCTGGATGATCTGCCAAGGCAAGAGGTACTTGCAAGTATTTCCCTCCTTGGCCACCCAATCTGGACGAGCCTTCTCCATCTTGAAACCATTGCTCTTTCATAACTTTCATCCCTCAGACCAAACTATTAGGTACAGGGGGAGTCTCTATCAAGTCATTATTCCCCCAAATATCAAAGCTTTAGATCTTATGAGCTGATTAATTCTCATGGAAGTATTTTTCTTGCCATATAGAAAGAGCAGTCTCACAAATCTTCTCGCCCTGAATGTAATGATATGTTTATAGCCTGAGAGAGATTCCCATTCTGCACATCTGGGCCTTCCTCTCTTATCAGTTAAAAGAATGCCTTCTTCACCAGTTCACCCAGAGCCCATGGTTAAGAGGCTGAGATAGTTCCTGTCTTAGCAGGTTGGGAGATAAAATGGCTTCTGAAAGTGAAAACAATCGAGCTGCTGAGATTTTTCTAACCTACCATATATACTTGCAGATAAGCCCATCCGCAGATAAGCTGGCCCTCAATTTTTTAACCAAAATACCATGAAAAATGCACCACCCGTGGATAAGTCGACCCTCAAAATTTTCTTATGTTTTAATTTTCACAACTGGCTTATCTGCAGGTGGCACATTTTTCGTGGTATTTTGGTTTTCAAGGGTCAGCTTATCCGGGAGTATATATGGTACTTTAAAAAAGTATACTCGTGGTTAAGCCAAACCTAATTTGGGGGATTGTTTTGGAAGCTAAAATTCTTGTCTTATCCACAAGTATATATGGTAATCCCCTTTCTCTCTTTTGGTTAAAGAAGTCTCTGTGAGATTCTTGCTTTGGTCATCTCACAGTGTCAAGGGCTTGCTGAAGGTGCATCACCATGCCTACTATTGACTCACTGACAGGACAGAGATCACCACTGCCCCTCAGAGCAGCAGGAGAGTTTAATAGGGGGTGGGTGGGAGTCCAGTTCGCTCTGTCCTGCCCTTCAACACCTTGCAGCATTGTCTTCCAAGATAGCCTAATTAATTATTGAATTATTGAATGGATCATTTAAGCAACAATATGCTCAGCCCTTCTGTTTCTCCTCTAAGCTCCGCAATATCTTTTTCTGCCATATCTTCTTCTCTCAACTCCCTCCTCATCAGCGTCCCTTACTTCTTCTCAGCCTCCCTGTCTTTTCCATTTCTGCTGGCCATACTGTTCCTCTTGTCTTTGGATTCTGTCTTGACTTTTTATCCCTCTTTTCCTCCTGCTCTGTGGCTGGAACTGCTGATTTTCAGCTTCAAGAGAAGATAAATCTTTCACAGCCCCTACATTTACATTAAAAATATGTTGGTGGGAAACAAAGCAGATTATTCCATTTTAGTGACAGTATTATTTTGGCAGAGAGTAGATAATAGACATTTTCATCTGAGTTTCCAGATATAGTTGTAGGAAACTAAAGAATGCACTTTGAACAAATGAACAACCCAGTTGCCTTTATGATGATGGAAACAAAGAAAAAGCGCATAATGATCACCCTGTGTTGATTAGCTTTTTGCAAAATTCACTGCAGTGCAACTTTTGCTTAGTCTATTGCCGTTTTTCCAACATTCAGCATGAAGACTCTAGAATTTGTATATCATTGCTGTCTTTTCACACTGTTAGTTCTGCTGTTAGTTTCATGCCCAATTGTACATTTCATTCTTTTTTGTTTTCATACTCTACAACTGGCCATATCAACCTGCCAAGGTTACCCTAGAGCATCCATTGGATCAGGATACTTTATTAAGGATCAGTGAAACTCTGGTTCATGCTAGTGCCACTTCTTTTGATTTTCTACTGAATTGTCTGACTCACAAAATTCCTATAAGTTGTTGCACTTTTAAAATAATTTGCATATTTTCCTATACAACATACTAACTTTTACTATACTTCATTTTACAAATCTCTCTAATACATCTAAAAATTTAATTTTCCCTTATACATACTGTCCCACCTGTATGATTTCCTAAAAGATGGATATAACATGAGAACTGATCCTCATGCACAAGGTGGTGTCATTCATACTGGGAGCCCCATTATAGTGTTGTATATGGATGTGATCCCCTAGACTTTACAAATCAGTATTAATTTGCTGATTGTTTTACCATTTCTTGTCCACATTTATTTATCCATGTTAATCATCCTGTTAAGATATAGTCATAAATAATTTCTGGTTTAAGACCAGGCATTGCAGCTCAGAAAAAATGATTTAGAGCCACAGGATTTATTTATTAAAAATATGTTCCACTTTTTCTTCATAAAGTGGAATCAAAGCAGCTCATCAAAACAAATTGTAGAAACATTTAAAGCTTTAAAACACACTTTAGATTCCAATTCAAGAGCAAGATCACATAATTTCATCATAAAATACACCCCTGCTGCAAATAAAATAAAATAAAATAAAATAAAATAAAATAAAATAAAATAAAATAAAATAGCCTTAGCTTTCCTAACATTTAAGAGAAAAAGGCTAAACAAACATCTTAAAGGGAGCATTCCAGATCCCATGCATGACAGCAGAAAAGGCCTTGCCTTATATCCCAAATAATTATGCTTTTGCAAGTGATCACAGGCATAGCAGAGCTCCTGGGGAGGGCCACCACATCTGGGCTGCACAAATCTAGAAGCCATAAGATGGCAACAGTGACTGTGTCTTTTTACTTAAGACAGTCTTAAGGAATTTGAAAGTATGGCAATAACAGCCCTTTTGCTGTCCTGGTTGCAAACCATGTTATGTTTTACAATTGTGCCTAGAAACATATTGGAAGCCACTGAAGAAAAAACACAATTGGGACCAACTGATTGGCAACGTCAGCTCCAACAAACAATCTGGTCGTTACATTTTGTACCAGCTGAAGTCTACCAATGCTGTTCAGAAGGAACCTGGTGTAAGGTATGTGACAGTAATCCACCTGAATTTTTAAAAGCCAGGCCAGATCCTGAAGCTTTCCCAAACCGTAGTGTTTCAGTGAAGGGTGAATGCATGTACCGCTTCTTCGCCACTACAACAACCATCTTGCTGACCAACAGGCTCTGTCTGGACTGTATTACGCAAGAGGACTGCAATTATGGTAGTGAAACATTTCCTGTTCTCCAGCTCCCTTGACTTCCCCTGAATTGCTGATGTGTTCCATGAGAAAGTGGCACCCTACAGAAGATCTATTGAACAATATACCACTGTGGCTGTGCAAACTGCTTGGTATGAATAAGGCCTTCAGAAGACTTCAAAGTCTCCTTCTCTCTTACAGGCAGTGTGGTAGTGGGAGAAATTCTCCATAGCTCCATAAAACTATTAAGGAAATCAATTTCAGCTCAAAGGGCCCTGTAAACATCCATTTTCATCAGACAACAGAGAACATGTGGTTGCCAGTACTAAAAAAAAAAAAAAGTAATTTGGAATGATGTTCTGAGGATTCAACTTTGTTGATGTTGCAAATGGGTGCCAAGGTCAAAAAATTAATCCTTGATGCACCATTAAAGCAGAACTGATTATGATGATGAAAATAATGAAAACATTTTTTTTTTCGTGGCCAAATGTAAACTCCAGTCACATTCTCTCTTTTGGGGTGGGTGAGGGAGAGTATTAACTTTATCAATGATTCGTATTTCATGCAACAATGAAGTTGTGAAAAATAGGATTCTGTCATATACCCATGGAAAAGATCGACAGGATAATATATCTTCAAGTGATCGTAATTCCACCTTTCATTTTTTCCCCTAATTTGAAACTAAGTGACATATACCACTGCAAATAAAATCTTCCATTTTCCTTCCTCCCAACTGTGTCTGTGGGGTGGGGTCAAAAAAGTCAATAGGGTGGTTGCAACCTTGCGATCAAAGCCCCACCCCTTTGTAGGTGGAGTTTTTTGAGTTTCATTTAGATGATTTTGCAAAAAGAGGGAGAAGCTGACTAGGACTATGCACCCCCTGAAAAGTGATTCTTTGTGAACTGAGAAAAAAAAAAGATTCTTCAAGTCACTTTACCTTGAAACAAATGAACTCTTTAAAGAAGCTGCACCTTTTTTCAAGCTTATGTGAACGCTTGAGAAAAGACAGGCTGTTAAATAAAGAATGGAGAGCTGCCAGGCTGGTGCGAGATGCAAAGCATTTCTTCCGAACCATTTTCCTGTTGTGCAGAGCGCAGCAAAGCTCTCAAAAACTCTGCTCTCAGGAAAATTACACATCAGCATGAGAGCTTGCAAAATGCAATGTCCATATTTTGCTCTCCAAAGAAAATCCAGTCAGAAAATATATACTAACTGGTTTTTATTGATAAAAATGCAAAACTTCATAAAATACAAGTTGCATACAAAATATAGGAAACAACAAAGACTTCTTCTCATCTTAGCATCCAAGACTTATTCACAACAAAGTCTCTAGCTAAAAACTCTCAGAGAAGAGGTACACTACTTGGCTACTAGTTACAACTACATAACCCATAAAACTACATGATGGATAAAACTATACACGACTGACAGGCTAGGCATCTAGCCCTCCCATTATATTGCCAAGATATACCCCCCCACTGAATAACTAGCATACACGTGCCAATAGGTGGCAGTAAATAGCACAACACAGTCACAAGATGCTTTGTTTACATTAACTTCCCACAGTAGACGAAACAATTTTGTTGTACAGAGAACGGGATGACTTTCTTCCCATGAGAAAATCCTGACATTTCCAAGTATGCAGAGCTCTAAAAAGGGCCACGTTTTGAGCTTTATTGCTGCTCATTCTGCCCCTTGGGGTTGCCCATGATCCCACTGGATCTTTACCAGTCTTATAAAATCAACCAACGTGAGCCTGGTGAAAGTTTTTTTCCAGCCCATTGTTGGAAGGCCCGAGGGCACCTGCAACTTTAACAGCTCTGTCACAGGGATGAAAATCTGTCATAAATTTCCTGCTCCACAATCTGCTTTCCTAGTACTTCTGTTAACCTGCAGGAAGGAGAAGGAAGGGTCAAATTGCATACAGCTGCATGCAAAAATTAATGTTTGTGTTGATCCATAACAACGTAACCTGCAATCAAGCATCATTAACATGGGAAAGCATTATGTGGGTTAAATGACCTCACTGGATTATTGTGAGAAATAATAAAAAAGGCAAATAATTCTAGAGCATTTTATATACCGTGCAATGTGCAAAGAATGATTAAAACCAGTTCTGATTATCACCAGTGTCTCATTAGTTCATAACTGATTCGACATAGCTTGCTCGTTCATTTTTGTTTACAAGTATTTATTGCTACCCAATTGTTCTAAGCAGATGTTGGCAACACAGATACTGAAAAATGTATGAAGCATTTTCAGCCCTAATTACAGTTGGACTATTTGCAAACATCAAGTGCAATTTGGACAAGAGCATTCATGCAGAAAAGTGACACTACCATAAAACATCAAAAAAAGATTCCCAACAGCTAATTATCACTATAGATACCTATTTATTAGAAATGAAGGATGGGAAAATTTATCAGGAAAAAAAAAACAAGCATTATGAGAATGCTGACAACACTAAACTAGCAAAAGATGGAAATAGGGAGCATTTGAAGGTTATTGTGACAATCTTTTTTTTTTTCCATGTACGCAAAATATTTGGAAAAAAGGGGCTTTAAAAGAGGGAGGGATATTAATCCAAATGATCACATACCAAAATTGAAAATTTGGGCAAATCGATTAATTTTGAGAGCCAAGCTTCTAGAATACCCATCTGCCTGGACTAATACAATTATTAAGCTATAATCACATATCTGGAATAAGAACTCTTGAATTTGATTTGGATTTACTCCTGAGGTGAAGGATATTCAACTGTGATATACAGCTGTAGTTTTTTACATTGGGAATCTCCTTGATCCCAAGGGCCAGTGACATACTTTTATAGGAAGCTTCTCAGGACCATATTCCAGAGGTGGGTGACTGAGAAGCAAAACATGAACCTGAGAACATTCATGCAAAAATGTGCATACATACTGATAAAAAATACACAGGGGATTCATGGAGGCACCCACAGAGAGATGCATACTTACTCCTTGGAATGTCATAGGTTTTCTCTGCTCTGTAATTTTTCTGCTCTCCTTCTCCTCCTTCTCCTTCTCCTTCTCCTTCTCCTTCTCCTTCTCCTTCTCCTTCTCCTTCTCCTTCTCCTTCTCCTTCCTTGAAGGAGACAAGAGTGATTCCTCCCTCTACCTTTTTGGGTGGTAAAATAAAATAAAAATAAAAATCTGTATTTTTTCCTACAACTTCCCTTTCAATCTGATGAATGAGAGTTTGCTTTCTAATTTTTTTTTTCCAAAGGAGAAGAACGTTTTTGTGAAATCCAGATGGGTGGAACATGGTGTTCTTACACTTAGTGACAAGGGAGCCAAGGATTATATGTTGAGTATCCATACTTTCCCTGTACGAGTACAACCATCTCCTGGTTCCCCTGCTTCAGTTGAATCTCAGAGAAGGAAAACCAGTGCTACAATACCTAAAACAGAATCCTGCCCCTAAGAAAATGTAGAGGAATCCTTCTTCCTGAAGAAGCCATCCACCCAGTTTTTCTGCTCATCAGTTGCGTGAAGAATTTCACAAGCCATTTGTGTTCTGCTCTATGTGCCTAGAAAATAGAACCCTATTATGCGGAGGGGAATTGGGTGATCCTGCAGGAATCCCCTAATCCTAACTGATGGACCAGTGAGGTGGAGGAGTGGGCCAGATTCTGTTCTTTTTGCTCAATCGGTTGACCATACATGGTGAAGAGAGAAGTACTCCTTCAAGGACTGTGGGCTTGGGGTGCTCTAAATTCTTTGAGGTGGTAGACCTCATCTCACCAGTATTTGCAGGCTGGTTATGGAGACCTGTGTCCTGTATCCAGCTCACAAGCTGTCGATCCTACTCCTGCTATGCAGACTTCATAGGGAGCAGAGGTAAAGTGTCCCTTAAGCTGCGTTTGATTCAGGGACACATCCATGCGGTTTTTTGGCATTGTTATGGAAGTAGTTTGCCACCTTCTGGGACTTTTTTAAATCTTCCAGTCTAGCCCACACCGCAGAATTCCCTGGTAATGTCTCCTTCATGCCCAGGCCAGATTGGCCTGATGCTGCCATGGCAGAGATTCTGTTAGGGACCAATTCTCATTACACTGCATGGCAGATCAACAAGATTCATTCAGTGGGCATATGGACATAATTTTTTATCTATGAAAAACAATGCAAATGTTAATTTTAGCAGAGACTCTTTCAGTCCTTTCAAAAATCAGCTTTCAGGATCAGGTAAAACAATTCATCATTCTTCCTTTGATAGCTTATTGAAAACTTGCCAAAGGAAGCAGCTAAAGAGGCATGTTTTGCTTTTCACATAGCTTAAGTCATTCATGTAGGATACTTTACAGATTGTTTGATAAAAAGGATTTCAGCTGCATGGTCTTGAAGAATAATGTTTGAAGAAGGATTTTGAATATAGCTGCTTAGCTCTAAAAGTGCTGTTTCTCATGTAGGAAGTGCATCTATGTACATGTACATAGGACTGAACTGCTCAGTTAGATCTTTAGAAAACAATTGCTTTTCCTTGTGAAACTCAAAAAGTTGCCGTGTCCCCAACTTGTATCTCTCTGGATATTAATGCAATGCTCATGATTAAAATATTTTGCTGAAATGAATTACTGAAATGGCCTCTCTTTGAGGAATTATCAGGAAAATGTATTTATCAGAGCTTTCACATAATTGATTATAGATATTCAGTTTCTGCTTTGAATTATGAGTGAATCATTTTATTGTTCCAGAACATATCTGTTATAATTCATTGATTTATTTTGCTTCCTATTGTGCCAGAAAAAAAAAAAAAGCATGGGGGGTGGGATGGGGGAGGGAGGGGGGGGCACTCATCTTGTAAACCAACGTTCCCCAACGTGGTGCCCTCCAAAACAATAGGACTGCAATTTCTTGGATGCCCAATCAATATATCAAAGCTATGCTGCTAGGAATTCTGGGAAGTGAAGTCCAAGAAATTTGTTGAGATAAGATACACTCTGGTACCCTTATGGATACTCTGCTCTGAACATAGATACTGTAGGGTAAGAAATTGCTTTTTTAAAAAAACGTTAAGACTTTCCATGGCTGGAAATTATTTTTAGGGTACCCCATGATACTTTTTAATGCAGCCACCCTGTATGTGACTTTCTCCAGATGTGGTGGGAATCATGGAATGTTGGCCAAGCATTCTGAAATTATCAGGATGGGAAAAGGCTGTTTAAATACCAGCGCGAATCATTCCACATTTATGACTAATTTCTGACATTCTTAATCTGGTAAAGTCATACTGGAATGAAGGTGTTATCTGAATATTATCTCTCACAATAACCTAATTTAGATTTAGAATGAAACCACTACAGTATTTAGCATGAGGTAGAGGAGCCAGTGATCCTTCTTCCTTCACGGTGACCCTGAGGAGATTGGATATATGCATTTCCATTTTAAATTAACCGCAGAAAGTTGTTTTGTCTGAATTGGGAGCCCCAGTTAGTTGACAGTTTTATCTAAACAAGCTAGGATCATATTGTCTTGTAGATTATTTTGCAAGTTGCAGTAAAATACAGGACTGTAACTTGTTCAATATATCTATAGTAATGGGCTTGTTCCTGTTATCTGCTGCATTGGGGAAATGGAATGCAGGCTTCTGAACCTGCTCCAAATAGTGTCTTCTCTTCATTTATACTGCCTAGGCCAGGATGGCGAACCTATGACACATGTGTCAAAGGTGACATGCCATGATGTTTTGGGTGACATGCCAGCATTCACCAACACCTGACAACAACTATTCTCCCTGTCTGAGTTACCAAAGAAACTGAATCTGTTTCACTCGTATTTCATTTTTGTAATTATTTGATGTTTCTTTATATAATGCATAGCACCACACATGATTGGACTATATATTTTTTAAATAAATGAATATGTAAAGAATTGTTTCTCTTTTGTTTGGGAGAGGGGTGACACGCCAGCAGAGTCAGGTTAGGCTTTTTCCGAATTTTTGACCCACCGAGCCCAAAAGGTTCGCCATCACTGGCCTAGGCCCTTCCAATATCCACTACATTTCCAATCACATCTCCACTTACAGTTTCCAATCACTACAATGTTTTGGCAATTCACAATTTTACATTTTGCTTGTCATCTGTTCTCTGGGACTGTCAGCTATATGAAAATGAGGCCATATTATGCATGGAACGTAGCTTTTCTATCAGCTCTGAAAAGATCATCTTATTGCACCTTATTAAAAAAAACCAAAAACCAAAAACCAAGTGCACTTTATGCCAGCAACTATGACTTATGATAATAACTGTTATCAATATGCAATTACTTCTGTTAGCCTGGAACATATTGGTATTCGTTTATTTAAAGATAATGTAACACATTTGTATTCGTTGAGGTAATCTGTTGATATGATTAAATGTGAATGGCCATCTTTGACTTGAGCAATAATATGAAAAATTGCTACCAGATCAGCAACACAGCTAAAAATGGGACACATTAAGTGACAGAAGATTACATTATCTTTTATTTAAGGGCCAAAACAATACTTAAAAAAATAAAATGATCAATATAGGCAATTATTAATTGCAATGGTCTTTCAGAAAGAACAAACTCAACGATATAAATTTGGAGCCCATTTCATGCTAGTCATCTTCTAGAAAGAAAGAAAGAAAAAAGATGAACACTCCTGTATTATATTCAGGAACTAGAAGGATCCCAGCAGAGAATAATTCTGTATGATTCAGTGACTGATGTAAATATTTGAATGCATTCCTATGGACAGGGACAATCTCCACAGAACTCTAAGGGTGAAGAGACCAGAATAAATACAAAAACAAGACACTTGAACTCTTTTGCCCTTTTGTGAAATGACATATTGGGACCACTGTTCAGTAATGGGTGGGGGAAGAGACCCCAAAGAGAAATACTTAAGTTTGAAGTGATATTCTTCCATTTGACCTTCTCAAAAGCATCTGATGCAAAGAATTCTTTCTTCTGAACATGAGTGTGAAATAAAGAACAAAGAATGCCTGGAATGGTTTATAGCCAAACTCTAAATGCGTATACAGGCAGTCCCCAGTTTAAGAACAAGTTCCATTCCCAAGGTCTATCCTTAAGTTGAATTTGTATGTAAGCTGGAACGGTATTATTATTTAATACTGTCCAAGTAGAATTGTGTAATTAACTCAAGCCATTGTGTATTGAACTTGAATCACTGTGTATTTAACCCAAATTTTGCTACAGTAGACTCTGTACTTAACTATGAATCGTCTGTAAACCGGGCATGCTTAACCCGGGGACTACCTGTACTTCAAAACAAAACAAATGCTTATTTTTCCACACCCAATCTGGATATAAAACACAGAACATGTGTTAAATTTTCTAAATTTATTTTAAAGCACAGTTCCACAATACAAAGCTACCAAGCTCTCTGCCACCTATAACAATGTTTCTCAACCTTGGCAACTTTAAGATGTGTGGACTTCAACTCCCAGAATTTCACAGCCAGCATTTTGGGAGTTGAAGTCTTAGAGTTGCCAAGGTTGGGAAACACTGCCACACAAAACAGTAAAGGGATATTTCCTGAACTAAGTCTCAATCTGGTGAAAAGCTGAACAATCATTTGGGGTGTGGTCACAATATTGTGTGTGTATTCATTCATTCATTCATTCATTCATTCATTCATTCAATCAATCAATCAATCAATCAAAGTTTGTTGTGGTCTTGGAGCAGTACAAGGATGATGACCTGTGAAAGTATACCTAGTCTATCTTAAAATGATAGCAACCTAGGATAAAATAAAATTAAACGTTAAAATAAAATTAAAATACATTTATAAAACTATCTAACTAAACTCTATGCGTGCAATCTAAGGTGCAGCCTATACTAGGTGAAACTATAGTCACTAAGATTATGTTAAATATAAAATGTAAAATGTAAGTATCTAAAATTACCATTATGTTAAGATATAAAAATTTAAATGAATTACTGTTACATAAAATACATTACATAAATTAGCCCATCAGGGTCTGGCGAGTCTTCATTGCTACAGCACAAAACCTGGCTACCTGCACTGTGACAATAGGCTTTTCATCTATGAGCAGCATCTGCATATAGTCTGAATCTGGGCAACCAGGATATTCGCTAATCAGAGGTAAGATGAGTTTGGTTTGGAGATCTCTGTAGAAAACACACTGAAGAAGGACATGGTCTGTGGTTTCCACCTCTCCTGAGTCACAAGAACAAAGCCTTATGGCCAGTGGTATTTTTTAAATATATATTTGCCCTCCAGTACTGCAGAGGGGAGAGCGTGGCATCAAGCTAAAGAAAAGGCTTTCCAATGGCTGGGTGTGTATTCATTCCATATTACCTATACCTGGGCTATGACTCCATTCTGTTCTACTTATGGTGCTGACATCTGCCAAATGCATCATGTTATTCCCTTTCAGGATAAACAACATTAGGTACTGCACAGAAATTGAGTAAAAAATAGTAAACAAAAGGAGTTAAAGGCCTAAAATAAGACAAGGAAATATAATTACATCTAGTTAACACTGACACCTTTCACTATACCACTACATAACTTTCTATCCTTATTGATTTATTTATTCAATTGTTGTGAGCTGCTCAGAGTGACTCTGGGCAGCTCACAACAATTAAAACAATACCCCCTCCAAAAAACCCCCAGATTAATAAAAAAGCCTACAAACATATAAACTGTCAATAAAAACAGAAAAATAACGACAATCAGCAACAGAATCTAGTCAGTACCTCACGTTCAGCACAGTCATTGAAGAAGCTCTCCACTACCAGCAGACCCCCAAGCACAATGGCAGAGCCATGTTTCCATGTTTTCAGGGCCTTCCAGAAGGTCGACAGGGTCGGGGCCAATCCAAACTCCAGGGGGGTGATCTTCCCAAAGGCAGCGCCATGGCAGAAAAGGGTCTCTTCCTGGGTCCCATCAGATGACACTCCTTCGTAGATAGGACCTGTAACATGCTTCTCCTGTTGGACCTGATGGGACAGGTAGATGTAACTGGGAGAGGCGGTCTCTCAAGTATCCTGGTCCCGTGCCATCCCATCCATACACTGATGCATGCCTTTTGTTCTTTAAACTTCAAGCCTCTTTTTTTTTTTTCAGGATCACATCAACTCTGTCTAACTCTACCCAACTTCCCTGGTCTTCTCCTTCCTCTTAATTCATTCACTAATCCATCCTACATTAGTTCTGCAATTTGATCCTCCTTTATTCTCTCTATATGAGCAAACTATCTCAATGTATTTCTCTTGTACCGAACATTCATTTTTGTATTCAGTCTAAGTTTATTCATCACCCATTCATTCTTCACTCTGTCTGTTCTTGTTTTTCCGCAAACACCTCTTAAGTACCCCATTTCTACTGCATTTGGTTTACTTTTATCTTTATCCTGACATATAACAAAGTTGGCAAAGTGTGTTCTTATGCACAGCCAATTTTGCTTCTTGTGACATAAATGCATTTTTCACAATAGGCCACATGAAACATGCTACAGTACTACTGACATTTGCACATCTTAAAATTTCTCGTTTTTCCATCTTTAGTAGATATTGTATCAAGCTATATAAATTCATCTACTTGCTTTAGTTTTTTTCTACTTATGTATAACTTGCAGTTCCTCACTCACTTTCCCTGTCAAACACAACTTTGCTTTGTTCTTTGAGAAATTGATTTTCACATCCAGACACTTTGTTGCATTTGTCTCAGGTTAGCTGCTAATTATTCAGGTTCTCAGCCAGTCAATGGCATCATCTGTCTACAAAAGTAAATATGCATTCATTTCCCCAACCAACATATCTTTACCATCACCATTTTTTTCACAAATACAATAAACAGCTAAGGGAACACTATATATCCTTGCCTTATTCTTTGCTCAAAGATGAACCGTTTGGTAAGCATTTCATTTCTTCTCATGCATGCTTTACTGCTCTCATATACTGCACTTATTGCATTCAACAACAAAACTTCATAGTTAAGGTGAAACATTCAAACCTTTTCAGTTTATCATACACTTTTCTAACTTGACAAATGTACTATCAATGATCTGTTCAACAGCAAAAATCTGATCTATGTACCCCCTTCCTGCCATAAAGCTGTACTGTACTTCCCCAAATTTGCTTGTTGTCATCCTTGGTACCTTTTCAATAAAATTTCTGCTGGACATCATTCCAGGTACACTAAACAAACAAACCTCCCAATAGATTTTTCCCTCCCTCCCTCCCTCTATCTTTCTCCAGGTTTTGAAATTAGTCCAAGAAGCACATGAAATTAGTACTAGGGTCACAGATGGCCCTAAAGCTGAAGGTTTCTTATTCCAGATCTAGAATAAAGAATTGCACCCTGTTATTCTTAAAACCAATTCTGTACCCCGAAAGTAATCTCATTGTTACATTAATTACAATGTAAAATCTAAATGTAAGTGAAATTATGTAATAAAATAATGGAACATTCTCATTTACACTAATACCACAATAGGTAATTCATTTTTAATATTTCCTTCTGCTCATACATAGTACAGAGTCTATTTCTGTAAGAAGCACATCACTAAAATAAATTCAAGTTTCCTGGATGCAAAAATGTATAAACGTGTTCATTAACATGGTATGCCACAGTTTCTAATCCATGCCTTCATTACAAGTAGATTATTTTCTCTGGCTCCAATACTGTGTACGTGAGATTTGACCAGTTGTTAATTAGTTCCCAATAAAAGTTCCCAATATTTTTACAGTAGGCCAGAAGAATTACTGTACTATAGAACTAAAATGTATTCATTTATCAGATTTATATGTCACCAATTTCATGATAACTCAAGAAGGCTTACAACAGTTAAAACACCCATAATACATATACAGTAAATAATATAAACAATAAAACACCCACTAACTATAAACATTAACATATCCATAGTAAAAAATCAAAACAATAAAAATAATACTGTAACCTTACTGTCATAATAAATTAATATGTCCACATATAACAGTCACATATTGATATACAATCTAGCTTTAATTGATGTAACATTAAGATGATGTTCATATCCCAAAGGCCCTCCAGAATAATTTAGTCTTAGCTACTTTCTGAAAGGCTATTAAGGTGAGGATTAATCTAATTTCAACAGAGACGCCTTTCCACTGTATTGATGCTGTAAGAGAAAATCATATTCTCCTTGCTTGATCTACCATTATCTTGCTAAAATACAGGATTATTAGGAACATTTTCTATGATATATATACTGGATGGTGGGTTTTGGCTGCAAGAAGCAGTCCTGAAGTACCTTAGTGCCAAGCTATATCGGTCAAAACCAGCACTTTGAATTGTGAATTGTGAATTGTGAAGCTTATCACAACCAGTGCAGGGCCTTAAGCAACACTGTAATATGCTTCTGGTAGTGTAATGGGATTTTGTATCTAACAATTCCTTTTACATTTCACTGGTGTTCTTTCCAAGGAGTTTTGTGCAGTTGTACAATCACCAAATATGTATTGAATATTTCTCCATATGATTCCATCACTACTTTGGTACAAATTTTGTAAAATATTCCCTTAAGTTAATAGCACTATGGAAACTTGTGCCCATCTATTGCATCTATTTTATCATTGATTGAAGGTTGTAAATTGTGATACTATTTTCCTGATGATATCCATATTAAAATCATTACCTCCTGATCCAAGTACCCCATATTTTTTTTAAAAAAAGTAATATTTGAAACAGCGTAATCAAAATCTGAGTTTTCCCACAAGAGGGTTAATTGAAATGTCGAAGTAATTTTTTGGCCTGTTTTCTAATTTTTCCATTTAGCTATTCATGTTTTGGGAAGTACTGCTAACAACCTGAGTGGATGATCTAGTCCAGCCTTTCCTAATTTACTATCCTCTACAGGTATTGGGCTGCAATTCCCATGGCTTCCAGCCAGCATAACCAATCCATCTTGACTGGGGATAATATGAGTTGGAGTCTACATCTTTGGAAGCTGGGGAAGGCTGATCTAGTCTTCTCTGTTTCTCTTCACTCCCTCTCCCCATCCCAGATAAACTATTCTGCTGGTGATATTTCCTTCTGATACCTTGTCCATCTAAAGAGTGTAGAACATGCAATTTTCGCTCATTTTTATTATTTATTAGACAAAATTCTATATTGATCATGCCCAATCAGAAAAACTAAAACAAAAACATGAGGAGTTGATATAAGTTATTTAGAAAGTGGGCTACCTTATAAAGTCTGTTTTGTGAGCACCTTCAGTTTCCATTGATTGCAATAGTATTCCACTTAAATTCCTATGACTTAAAAGAGAGATGGGGAGCCCATGGCTTATAGTATATATGTGACACCCCCCACAAAGAATTTCTGGGGACTTAGAGCCTGCCAGGTTCATGCTGATGAAATTTGGCTTGGCACTAAGCCATGGTAGCCCCTCTACCACTATTTATGATATAATTAAAAAACAAAACAGAAGTTCAACAGCTTTTAGCATTAAAGTGCCTTAAGCTTTCAGCAGTCTTAATGTGCCTACAACAGCTTAATCCCAAAGGCTCCTCTGCAAAAATAAATAAATAAACAAGTGAAAAGGATGGAAGTTTCTAGCGCAGTCTCTTCCAGTAACATCATCACATCACCATCCTCAGCCCTGGCTGCTACCCTCTCTTGTTTAAAGAATTAGGGCCATGATTAACTCAAATAAACTCCTTTTAGAAATTAAGAGAATGTTTGAAACATATCAAACAGTACCTCAATTAGGTATCAAATTCATCTCATAGATCTTGTACTACAAATATGGCATATTGTGTTTCCTTTCAGTTGCTAGTTTTAGTTTTTTTCATCAGTATAAAATTGTTGACATTTCTAATGATGCTCTCCATGCACTGTAAATACCTGAGTTTAATGAATGCCAATTTTCTTAAGTGCTGCTTTATAGCAAACAATCAAAATGTAGGAGTCCAAATATATGCCTTCTCAAATCTGCCCTTTGCATCATCTCTAAATCAGATGTAAAGTTCTCATTTCTTATCAGCATCTATGTGAATTGAAATACTAAAACCCCTGTTTGCTTTCATAGGAGTTTGTAGAATATAAAGACTGAAGAGAGACAAATGCCATGGTATTTAGCAACCCTATTGCATTCATTATGAGATTAGCTCATAGGTTTCAGAAGGAATGACTGATTTACAAATTAAGCAAATTTGCAAAGACCAAAGGTCACTTAAACAGAGTCTTGAAAGACTGAAAAGACTCTTTAAGTTGGTTTATGTATAGAATGTGGTTTTACTGAATTGGCATATATATCAAAGTTGTTCCCATATGACCAACTCCAATAAGTTGTCTGTATCATATCTTGTATATTAATGTTGAACCTTTCATTTCTCAAGTTCTTCAACTTCAGATGTTGTCCGAGGCCAGACTTTCTTACCTGGGGCTCTTCAGATAAGTTGGATTGTAAGTGTGGGCTAGGAATTCTGGGAGTTGTAGTCCAACCTTTCTGGAGG
Organism: Liasis olivaceus; assembly: GCA_030867105.1. Classification (NCBI taxonomy): domain Eukaryota; kingdom Metazoa; phylum Chordata; class Lepidosauria; order Squamata; family Pythonidae; genus Liasis; species Liasis olivaceus. The sequence goes on from CM061349.1 coordinate 153,127,553, forward strand.
ATATCACGGTGTGAAAGGTTGCGCCAATGCATGCATTGCTAAGACTTTTCAGTGAAGTCTTACTTCACTTATAACTTATAACTTATAACTTCCTTTTTCATTTTAGCACATATATGTGTGGGAGTGTGTGTATGTGTGTATGTATTGGGGGGAACTGAGCAGATATATTACAATGGTTAACTGTTTACTGTATTTTTCATGTCAGAAAAGGCTTAGGTTATTACTGTAAGGCCTCATTCAGATGGGTGTTTTGTTTTGCTAGAGGTGCAAGGAAGTGGAACTCTTGGTGTCCTTGCTATCTTGCAAAAAATAAGCAGGAAGCACATGACTGCATTTATACACAGGTATTTTGTATGGGGATTAAGACTGTTGGAAAATCTTCTGAAAAAATTATTGGTGGTTGGAGGGCAAACCTAAGTCAAAGATTTGTGCGGTTTTGTTGCACTAAAACCCTCTTCTGATGTTGAGGTGTTGCTCAGAATTCAATAGCCCCATTTTCCTGGTGGAGAAAGAAGTGTTCAGACTATTTCATGTTGGCCTGAAGGATTAATACCAAACAGCTTTCCAAGTGGACTGAGTTAGATGCTGTTAAAAGCTTCTTTCAGACTTACATAGTGAATCAGTCAAAAATCAAAGTTTCTTCCTGGAGGGTGTTGAGGGAGGATACTGACTGATAAAAGGGGATGGGTAGGTGTGCTGGGAGAGTTTTCAGTATGAGGGGGATGTCTAGTAAAGCAGATCTGATTTAATCTGACCTCCGTATGAAGACTGTTTTAGCTTTGCTAAGACTGTTGATGGCGGTCTGTGAGGAAGGAAGGCTTTTATCCTTGTGATTTATTGTGTGTGTGTGCTCATTATATCTTTTATGCCTTTGTTTTATACCATTGATATTTTGCTGTATTGTTTCTTATTTCATTTGTAAGCCATCGAGAGTCTATTCAGATGGCAGTGAGATAAAAATATATTTAAAAAATCTAACAAATAAATAATATGTAGCAAAGATCCAGACAGTCTTCTTGCAGTCAGGTTTTAATCCAAGCCAGAAAAAGCAAACATTGAGGATCTGTAGAACTCCCCTCTCATGGCCATTTATTTACTTATTATAGTTTTATACCGCCAGATTAAAAAATGACTCCCAGCAGTTTGTATCAGAAAAACATGAAAGATGAAGACATAGCATCAAAATAAATAATCAGATAAGAATGAAGTAATCCAATAAGCACAATAGTGACAATTCATTCCCCAAATGCTCTCCAGAACAGCCCGCCTTCCAAATGGCTGGTGAGTTGTTACCAATCTTCCAGAAGGAGTCACAACTGCAATTCATTGGATGTGAGTCCCATTAAAAGAGAGGGGTGGGATGTGTGCAAATTGGGCAGGTCAGGGAAGCTGCCTCAGTTCAAGGCTAACACTATCTTCTGGTCATCAGGGGAACCAGTCTTAACCCTTAATCCAGCAAAGGGATGGAGGGGCAGGGGGCGGGAAATGCTGCCATACAGACAATGTTTCTTTTTTTTCCTCAAAGAATTTTATTAAGTTTCAGCAAAAAATAAGATATAAAAAAAATCAAAAAGAAAAATAGCAGAAAAAAAATACAGAAAAGAGAAAGCAACTTCCAACTTTCTTTGGTATAGGTATAAATATAAAATACATTCACCTCTTACTCTACTATTTTAAAAAATTACGTATTAGATCTCTCTCTTACTACTAATATTTCAGAAAAATTACAAATGAAAAATGAGTCTATATCAACAAGAAGTATAAAAAAATCAATGCAAAGTATTTCTATAGTTTTACAGACAATGTTTCGGGTTGTTACCAGACATTCAGTATCTCTATTAAGCAACAGACAATTTGAAAATTAATTTTAGTCTGTTGGACCTGGATATGGAAAACCTGTAGTAAGCCGTCAGTTTTCAGCTTCCTGTCGGCTTCACAGGGTAAACAGATAAGAATCACAACCAGATGAGCAAATTCCACTTTATTGTAAGGCTACATTGACAGAATCTTGCAAGTCTGAAAGTACAATCCTTCCCCCATCTCCTTTACAGCCCAAGAACCTAGGAAGGGTCTCTTCTGAGCCTCTTGCCCTGTCCATTATCCAGCTGCAGGCTATGGTGTCTCTTTGCCCAGTCTTCCAAGGTCTTTCCCACATTCCACTGCACTTTCTGTTAATATCACTGTATCTCCGCAGCAAGCATGGCTGAAACAAACAGAGAATTTATGGTAAATAAACTTCCACTTAACTTCATTGCCTGTGAGATTACTGTTGGTGATAGGGTTTTTCAGGCTTTTTATTTTAAAGCTAAACATATCATCGTAATATAATATTAGTTCAGATTAAATTCTGAAATAGGCCATGAAGATACGAGTGTATTATTGCTAACTTAAGTCCAACAAACTAAGTGGGAAATAGCCATTTGTCCATTACTGTTAATTCATACTCTGGATAAACCATGGCTGATGTATGAGGGAAGAGGACAAGGTCTGGCATTCAATCAGTTAAATAGGCAAAAAAGCAACCTTGTGTCAACAGGATCTTTCTGTCTTGTTCCATTTTGCAATAAAATTGCTCTCTTGAATAATAAAGCTTAGTTGATAACCATCTGGGTAAAATGACTGTTTCTTTCCCCACTTTTTCCAACACTGATATGATTCTAGCAGCAACATCATTACTGAGGAAGGTCCTAAGATCACCTTCCCCACCGTCCAGATGTGCTGGACTTCCACCTCCAGAAAAGTCAGAATTATGGGAATTGAAATTTAGCAGCTCTGGAACACATAATGGTTTGAGGAAATCTCCAAATACTACATTTTTTGTGTGTGATTATATCTTTTTACTAAAAAGTTCTCCTGCTCTGTTTAACCACCTCTCTGAGCATATGAGGTCCATGGCCACCAGCCCATTGATCAAGAGGGAGTGAGAAGGCTTATGTATAGCACACTGTTTGGCTGCATATGCAGAACCCTCTGATATGTGCATGGGGACTAAAGCATTGCTGGTCTGGATATATGCTCCCACTCTCTTGTTTAACTTCTTAATAGTAATTTTATTAAAGATTATAGTTAGAACAGTAAAAACTAATACAAACAAAAAAAAGATAGAAGAATAAAAAGAAAGAGCAGAAGGTGCAGAAAAGAAAGAAAAAAGGAAAAAATAGAGAAATGGAAAAGAAAGAAAAGCAAGAATATAGCAAAGAAAAAGAAAAAGAATATATAAAGAAGTGACTTCCCACTTTTATCATAACAAGTATAAGCAATTTTAGTAACTCATCACCTCCTCTTAAAATGCAACAAATAATGTCATCGAACTTGATTTCTTTTCATGTTTATTTTGTCCCTTCACACAACACTCTTCAAAATTTTAACAATTCTCTTTTGTAAATCCAATATAGGAAAATTATTCAGATCACTCTCTTGGTTTGTTATTTATATATTCCTTTTAATTAATAAAATGTCAGCCTGTTTCTTTTGTATGTCCAGTGTAACATCTTTTTCCATGTCATTCTTGTAGCCTGTCATTTGTAAATCTACTTTCAACTCAGTCTCGATCTTGTCAGGTAAACTTGCTCCTCTTCCATTTTAGCCACAGTCTCTCCAGAGAGGCAGATGTCTCTGTTGACACTATTAATATTATTTTCTGAGTCCATTTTTCAAAAATATCCTTCAATATGCCTAATGTTAAAATATTTTGCTTCATTCTGTAGTTGTAAGTCAAGTTTATGTGTTCTTCTTCTTTAACTATAATCTTTAGTTCTCTCTAGTATCCAATTTTTAAAATCTTATCGTATTGTGTTATTTTAAAAAATTCAAAACATTTTCCCACAGGAAGGATTCTTTATAATTAATTCCAGAATCTTATTTCAAAACTATCTGGACCCTTAGTCTATTTGTAACTTTCTAAAATCAAAGTTTTAATCACCTGTTTGCTATTTATTCCCCCCAATTTTTTTCTAATTTCTTAAAGTTGTAGTTAAAAGTTTCTTTTGCTAAGGAAACTCACCCGGTGCTGTCAGACTTGTTGATCCAAAGATTTCTAATAGCTGCAAAGTGGTTAAGAAGCAATTTTCGAAACTGATTAGAAAAGGAAGCATGCAAACTTAGTGTCCTTTAAAAGTGCCAACATGATTTGAGCAAGATGGCTATTCCCTCGTCTCCCAGAGCTCTAAACCCACCGGAGACCACCATCTTGCAGTCTCTTCATGAGGAGCATCCGTCTGGAGCACTTGTGGGCGATCTCAAGTGCTGTCCTAGTCTGGAGAGGTTTCAAAGAGCCAGTCTAATGCCGGCTCTTCATTCCACTGTGGTGGTTGGCTCTGCTTTTCCTGGAGCCTTCTTCAGTCCACCATTTCTTCCTCCAGAAGTCCCACTCTCATTCTTTCTAAGACTTTAATAATATTATAAGGGCAAACCACAGTAGAGAACAATATGGAAAAAAGGGGCTTCCCATCGGGCTGGCTGAAAGATAAGCTCCATCAGGCACCTTCTCTTGCTGAACTGTATCCAGAGGGTCATAAGAATTGGTCTTTGTGATGGAGGACTTGAGTGAGGAGATCCAAGGTCATGGGGAGAAGAATCTCAAGCATCTCCTCAGCCCGCAGCCTGAGCGTGTGAAAGCTAAAAGGATGAGACTGGCACCACCCTAAGGAATTCAGAGTCTTTAGTTGCAGACTTTGGGAGTTAGAGTTAGTCTGGTGAGATTCTGTCTAGCAGGTGTAAGCTAATAAAGTAACTGAGCAATTCCAGAATTGTCCAGTGGAGTTTCTTGGGCTGAACCTGACAGTCTTGAGGTTTTTCCCCTCCCTTTCTCCTCTATATTTGTATGTTAGATTGTAAGCTTGGGAATGCCAACATTTTAAATTTTGGGGAGGCACAGAGAGAGCTATAGAGGAGAGGGACATCCTTTTCACTGGTGGAGGCCATTCCATGAGATAACTTGAGAAGTTTCCTTCCCACTGCACAACTGTATTTATTCTCAGGGATGACTCATTCTCCATAAATTGAAGTGATGAATGAAGTGTACCCAGCAACTGAATAGTGACACTTAAATTACAACATAATTGTCCATCAAAGCTTTGGTCCTAAGAGAAGTTGCTAGTTTTCCTTAGGGTTGATGATCTGCCACATCTAAAATCAAACTTGCATTTCTTTGTTCTTACCACTACAACAGATGGCAAATCTTTCCCTAGAAAACAATTGTGAATAAGACATTTCCATCTCAGAATTCTCCTTTTGAAAAGTTGTTATCTATCTAGTTCCTTTCAGATGTCACTATGAAAATGCATCTTAAAATTATTTTTTTGGCCAAAATCTGCAAGGACTCTAGACATAATGGCAGTGATTGAAGACATAGAAACATACACAAAATAACAATAATGGATTGGAGCCATATTCAAAAATAATTAGAGAAAAATCAGTCAACAGTTTAATTAAAAATCACACAATGACCTCAGCTATTCAGTGTAACCAAAACAAGGTAATTAATTCAGTTCCTGAGTTAATCCTCTTCTTTTGCAATTAGCCAACAGACAAGAGAATGAATAAGGATCTAATTTAGTTAACTTATCTTTCACCCTTATTTGAGAAACATGGTACTTTTAAATTAATATATTCATATTGCAATAGTAGAATTGTGACTACTGAGCCTGAAAGTATGGATGATCTATACCCAGAGAGAGATGGTTAATGAAAGCACCTTGGCGGCATACAAGTTTAATATATTATGGTTGGTTGCACAGTCAGCCAGATGTTTAGACTGGATTTGGCATTTTTATCCACCTATTGAATCCTTCCCAAGGACCTGGGATAGGCAGAAGGTGGTGTTTGATGGTGTTAAAAGTATCGTCGCAGGATGTAAGCTGTTCCAAGTAAAGCTGCCTTTTGCAATTGACTGATGGTGATTTTGTCAACGCCAATGGTGTTCAAGTGGTGCTCCAGATGTTTTGGGATTGCACATAAGGCACCTATAACTATTGGTACTATCTTTGCTTTCTTTTGCCACAGCTATTCTATTTCCATTTGCGGGTCTTTTTATTTTGTGATTTTCTCCAGTTTTTTCTCTTCTATTCTGCTGCCTATGGGTATTGCAGTGTCCACTATCCAGACTTTTCTGTCTTTCTTATCAAGAATTGTTAAATCTGGGGTGTTGTGTGGCAGGTGTTTGTCTCTTTGAATTCTAAAGTCCGAGAGCACTTTAGCTTCTTCATTTTCTGTTCCTTTGTCTGTTTTGTGGTCCCACCAGTTCTTGCTTGCAGGCAAATGGTATTTCTTGCAGATATTCCAATGCACCATTGTTGCTACTTTGTCATGCTGTTGTTTGTAGTCAGCCTGTGCGATCTTCTTGCAGCAGCTGACTAGGTGGTCCACTGTTTCTTCAGCCTCTTTGTAGAGGTGGCATTTGCTGTCTGTTGCTGTCTTCTCAATTTTGACGGTGTATGCATTTGTTGTTAAGGCTTGGTTTTATGCAGCCAGAATTAGCCCCTCTGTCTCTTTCTTCATCTTTCCTGCTTTTAGCTGTTGCTAGGTCTTGTTGCCTACTTTGCCTGCTAGTTTTGTGTGTGTGTGTGTGTGTGTGTGTACTGGCCTTGTAATACTTTGCCTTGCCATGTCTCTTTTCTATTCTTCATTTCATCTTTCTTGTAGGCCAGTTTGGTTTCTTTAGTATTCAGTAAGCCTTCATGGTGTTCTAGCTTCAGTGCATCTTCTTCAATGTCCTTCAGATATTCTTCTAATGCCCTTTTTTCTTCTTCAACTGTACTTGCAACATTCCATGCCCACCTATGCTCCTTGGCAAGTAGAGTCTGTCAACGTTGCTGAGTGGATGAAGTGCATGATTCATTGTCATTATTTTATTGGTCTTTCTGTCCAGGGCTTCTAGTTTTGCTTGAGTCCAGTCCACTAATGACTGGAATTGCCCAGGTGTTACTTGCCTTAATGGTATTTCCTCCACTGAGTTTGAACTATAAGATCTTCTTCACTCTCATGATGTATTTACTCCTAACCTTCTTCTTGTGCGCTTGATGTTACCAGCTTGAAGGATCCCAGTTAGTTGTAGTGATCTTCTTCATCCAGACTCTTGATGTTATTTGCACTGGGCATCTCAATCCCTTCAGTTTTCACTATTTTTCCCCTGTTGATGGTCAGGGTGGCACATTTGTCCAGTCCAAACTCCATTGCAATACGTTGGCTGTATATTCAGACAGCGTTGAGCAATGATTCTATTTCAGATGGTGTTTTTCCATACAGCTTCAGATCATCCAGGTAAAGGAGGTGGGATGGTCTGGCAGATGTTTTTGATGTTTGATAGCCATGGCCTGACTTTTTCAGTATTGTTGACAGAGGAATCAATGCAGTGACAAACAATAGTGGTAATAGTGAGTTTCCTTGAAAGATTCATCTCTTGATATTAATCTCTCTGTCTGTCACCACTGACCAGCAACTGTGTCTTCCATTGTGCCATTGATCTTTGCACAAAGCTTCTGATGTTTTTACAGACTCCTGTTATTTCTAGGCACTTGATTATCATCCAGTCATTTGGCAGGGAGTCAAATGCCTTTTTGTAATCAATCCAAGCTACATTCAAGTTGGTTTTCCTTCTCTTGCAGATTTCCAAAATCATCTTGTCAGTTATGAGCTGATCTTTTGTTCCTCTGCTGTTTGGGCAGTTTCCTTTCTGCTCAGGTGGAAAGAGCTTGTTTTCAGTTAGATGCTGTTGGACTGCATCAGCTACAGCACCAGTTAGCAATTTGAAAGTTGTTGGTTAGCAGGTAATTGGCCTTTAGTTGCCTGGTGTTTCCCTCTTTACTGGATCTTTCATTATCAGGTAGGTTTTTGCCAGATATTCACCAATCTTCAATTTCACCTCCTTGCGATATGTTGTTAAACTGCTTGGCAATGAGTGGGTGCAGAGCAGTCAGATGTTTCAACCAAAAACCATGCAGTTCATCTTCACCTGGTGCTGACCAATTCTTGATCTTCCTTGCCCTTTTCTCCACCATTTCTGCTGTTATTAAAAATTCTTTCATTTCAGCTTCTTTTTTATTCCTTTCTACCTCCTTTAGCTAAACTGCATTCTTGTTGTATTTCTTTGGGTTGTCCTACAGCTGTGCCCAGAACTGCACTGTTTCTTTTTTGTCAGGTATTGACTGGTTCATTGCAGTTTCTCCATTGATGGATTGGTAGAAATGTTTCTGGTTCGACTGAAATTGGAGATTCTGCCTACAGTGTGCAATTTGAACTTCGTATCTGCTGATCTTCTTGGCTATGGCTGTTATTTGCTGCTTTATGATTTCCAGTGCTTCTTTGATCTTCTTTGCTTCTAGGTGATATTTCTTGATCAGGCATTCTTTGGTCTTGTTCTTCAGATTCTTTTCTTTCATCTGCTCTAGCTTGCTTCCATCTGATCTTAACATGGTGATCTTATTTTCCAACCTGATCTTCCATTTTGGTGGTGCACTGTTTGGCTTTTTTTCTTATTTGTTGATTTTGCATCCAAGGTATTCAGTTATAACTGCAGCTGTGCTGTGCATTAATTGGTTTGTTTCTTGCAGTGAGCTGGTGCTTATATTTGATATTACAGTATTGGCATCTTTTAATACCTGTGCTGTTTTTTTGTAACAAGCTTCGATGGAGGCAACCTTATTCTGTTGTTTTTGTGCTGTTCTAGATGCTCAGTTATTCTTTGTTTCAATTCCTCTTATTTTTAGTTAGAGGGCTTTGATCTTTCTGAGGAGAAGGCAGAGGAGAGGGTGCCTGATTTGGGAATGAAATTGATTCAATAGCTATGCTGGCTTACTCTATTGCTGACTCCCCCTGGTTTGCCTCTACAGTCTGAGCTACTTCTGGCAAGATTTCAGTTTCTTTGCCCTGGGGCTCTTGCAGTTCTTCCAATTCTACTTCCGTGAATACTTTATTTCATATTATAAATCAACTTTGATCTGCTAGCCTCTGTTCTGTTATTTCTGGGCTGGGTGGGCTTTGTTGTTGGATGAGGGTCCAGGGCAGATGACATCATTTCAGGGCATATTTTGTTCATTGTGGCAGAACATGCACCTCTAACCTGCATTGTCCCAATTCAATATATTTCAGAAAGCTCTGATCCATATTTGTGAGTCCCACTGCTCAGAAGATTAAGGTAGGGGGAGCAGCTAAATTACAGGGAAAAAAATATACAGCTTTAGGTTACAATTCATATTCAGTGCAAAGAACGGAAGGATTAAAGAGAGATATGTCAGCTGCTCAAATATTGAAAGGGATCTCAGAAAGAAGAAGCAGAGCTACTCTTTAGCTATTCAGGAGAGGCAACAAATATTGCCAAAGAAACTAATATCTCAAATGCTTTAAAAAGTGAAATAGGTGAAAAATAGGTGAAATACATTATATGATTTTCAGATTCCCAAATTATCAAGATTAAGGATAATCTGACATCCCAGCTCCAATTCCCAAAAGGATGCATGTCTGTATGTGTGTCTATGTGTTTCTCTAAGGCATAAACCATGTCCAAATATGAAGGATTCACATGGAGATTTGCTTGGAAATTGGTTATAGGACTGAGTTTTCTGGCAAATCTTCACCTTAGAATGGTTAAGTAATTTCCCAGTGCAACTCAGACAAGCTTCAGAGTTCAAAATCTCTTCTCTCATTTCCAGAAAACATTGTCTGTTTTACACACTGAGGATTTATTTTGGTGGCATTTTATACCAAGGTGGCGGAAGCGGAGGATTTTACAAGGAAGCTTTGAACTGGAGGAGTACAATGTGCACAATTCAAGATAGGACATTCACACATATCCCTTGAGCAGCCATGGCCACATCTGCAAGATGGTGGGTATAGCACCACAATCTAAGGCCTGTCCCTTTTATATGTGTGCAGATGTTGAATGCTGTGCCTGCCATCTTTCAGATTTAGACCCCCACATAGACCCCCTTGCCCCTCAGCTATTCAACGGCTAGAATAGGTATAAGAATCTCATTTTCTTCAAAGCAACATAGTCAATGGCCAGTGCTTTGAAGGAGCGGTAGTCATGAGGAAAATATTTTTAGCCCAGCACAGTTCATTGACTCTGCACACTTCATATATTTACTCACTGCCATATACTCTGTAGTCTAACCAGTGTCAAGGTGATGATGTAGCATAATTTGGTAGGGATCTGATTTCTGATTCACTGTGTCAGTTTAGATAAATTATTCAGAATATTTTGCCACTCTGGAGAGAACCACTGTCAACCATGAGCAATCCACAGTTGCAGGCCCTACTTTTTGTGGTCCTGAGAGTCTCCCTAGATCACTCTGCTAATATAAATCAGAAAAATGAGAAAGTGGTCCTGATTTTCCTAGATGCCAAGAAAGCCTTTGATAATTTGGAATGGTTTTTTATATTTATAATTCTAAAAAAAGGTGAATTGTGGTATGAACTTTCTTACATTGATACAGAGTACCTATAAAGAACAAACAGCCAAGGAAATTGTAAATGAAGTTTTATCACAGAAATGTACTGTAATTGGCAGTAGTGGTTCTACTGCCATTAGAATCACTAACAAAGAAGATATGACAAGAAAATAACATCTCAGGAATGACACTATCAAATCAAGGATATAAATTAAAACTATATGCAGATGAAGTTATATTTACAGTTTCTCTTTGAACTGATAATGGAATGCATGCTATAGTATAGTTCATTATCAGGATTTTGGATCAATAAGAGTCAGATATGATATGCAACTTATCTGACGAAGGAAAACAGTACTTACAGCAAATATTGGACATTAATATTACTGCTAAAAAGATTAGGTGTTTGGAAATTCATTTAACAAAAAGTAATAAATATTTACCTAAGGATAATTACTCCAAATTTGGAAAAGCATAATGGCAGACATTTCAAGATGGAGAAAGTTGAAAGTGTTCTGGTTTGGTAGCAATGGTAAAAATGAATGTTTTCCCAAGGCTCATTTTTTAATGATCCCAATAAGAATTGAAAATAATGACTGGCAGAGAAAATTAGTTAATTTTATATGGTTTAATAAAAGACCAAAGGGTAAAGTTCAAGATTTTACAGGATTTGAACAAACTAGGCAGATTGGCAGTACCACATTTTAATTGTATTACCCAGGTAGTTGCTTAACTTAGATAACAGATTGGATTGCAAAATGTTACAGCTGGATTGGTTTCATGGAAAAAAAGTAGGATTTCCAGTTGGTCTGTAGAAATGTCTGGTTTGATGCTAATAGTAAGATTGCAGTGTTCAAGGAATCATTCAATAATAGTGTTTTAAAAGTATGGAATACATATAGAAAAGAATTAGTCCAGGTTTATCAGCTCTTGCTTCAATATTAACTATTTATTTTCAAGAACAAGAATATATAAAGTGATCAGTAGAAAGACAATAATGTGTCACAGTGTGTCACAGTTGTGATCCCAGGGCAGGGGTGTGTGTAGGGTGAGGGTGGCTCTTGTTATCCAGGAGTCTCCTATAGCTTCCAGAAGTGCTGCTCTGCAGATAACTGGATATGCAATGCTGCTTGTGAAGTTGGGCTTTCGGGAACAGATGGAATTGCTACTACTGTACTCGCCTTTGTTGCATCATGGCTTCCTGCCTGAGCTGCTTGATGCTGTGGTTGGGATGATGATTGAGTTTTCTAGACTTATGATCCTATGAGATTCACCTGCCCTCCTTGGATGTGGAGTCTTCGGAGTTCATGGATCCCATGATGGACCTGTCCCAAATTAGCGAGGGCCTGATGCATAGAAGGGGTTACACACTGGATCTGATTTTTGCTTTGGGACAGTGGCAACTTGATTTGGATTTAGGCATGTGTCTATTTGTCCCTTGTCATTGACAGATCACTCTTTGATTGCTTTAGAAATCTCAACTTTGGCTTTTCACTGCAAGGAGGTAGGACCCATTTGATTAGTCCATCCCAGAAACCTGATGGACCCCACTGGGTTTCAAAGGGCTCTTGAGGAAGGAAGTTTTGGATCTGATGCATGGTTCAACTGAGGCCTTAGTCTCTCTTGGAATGGGAGAATGGCTGGGCCTGGGAAGGATTGTGCCTGTGCAGTTCCCTTTGCACATGGATCATGGAGGATCTCCTGGTTTTTTGAAGAACTGCAGGAGATGAAGTGGCAGAAGAGATGCCTTAGAATAGCACTGGATGAAGACAAAGAGTGGGTCTGATTGAATACGGTAAGAGCCTGCATTAAGGACTACACTGTTGTGATTAGAGTGGCAGAATAGAGATGTTCTTCCACTCTTATTGTCTCTGCAGATTGTTGTCTCATGGTCCCATTTTAGGTAACTTGAGCCACAGAGATGACCTTGAAAGCTTTCATGTTTCTGTTATTATAGCCTATATCCATAAAGCAGAGTTCCAATCAAACTCGTGGAGTCTCTTTCTTGAGCTTGAAGAATTGTTTAACGTTCTCTTATATTGTATGATTACTTACTTTGAAGTGATTTGTTGTTTTAATTGTGTGCTGCCCTCTCAGCAATATAGAAATTGACATAAAAGAAAAATAAAACATAGAAAAAGTGCCCCTGCTGAGGTTGCCTTCATTTTGGGCAGCCTGGAATCTGAATTTCTCAATTTGCAAACTGGGGGGGGGGGGGGGGGGGAATGGCTCCACTGATGGAGTGGTTCTTTTTTCCAAAGCTACAATCGGATACTGTACAACTGGTGGGATTTGGGAATCCTTCAAGTCCAGCAGTGATGGCTGCTACCAATCGAATACAAAGTTAGAAAAGGAGAAGGAATGAGGAAATGAGAAAAAGTAAAATATTTGAGTCATTTTTTAAAAAAGATGAGAAGGAAGAAAAAAGCCCTCCTCTCAGGATGATGTCTATTCTAATCAGTCTGAAGACCTCTGTCGTCCATTTGTTAAAAGGTAAAATCTTTTCTGTGACTTTGTTTTTTGTCAAAAACTAAAAAATATTGAGTGACAGTTATTCCAACCGAGTTGTACAGCATGGCTCTGTTTTGGCACATTTAAACAAGTTTAGTCGTGAAAACTGTTACCCACTGCCTTTGATCTTGTCAGTTAGGCTCAGCAGAGTGCAATCTTTAAAAACAACCTGGCCACCAGGGATTTTTTAAAAGACTCTAATCTTTCTGAAGACATTTATTCCTGCTCATAAATGAAAAAGGGGAATTTTTTTAAAAAAAACTCTAGTCGGAAAAGGATAAATTGAAGGAAAAAAGTCTATGATGATTAAGATGACATTAGGAGAAATGTGTCTGAATTAATATCTATGTAAATGCTAGCGAAGAGCAGGCGGTCCTCGTAGAAAGAATGAACCAGCTGCCTCAGATAGCAGACACTGAAGAGTTGGGAGGGCTGGCAAGATAAGGAGCAAAACCGTTGGCTTGGATTTTGATTGTGGAATTAAGAGAATTAGACCTTTTCTGGGGAAGCATACTGTAAACAGGGGGCCAGCCCTGGGGAATCATCTCCGTGGACTAGAAAGTTTCCCTGACTCTGGTTCTTACGATGGCTGCTATTAGAGTAAGCCTAATTAAGGTTCTCATGAACTTATTGCTGAATCCATTTGCCTTAACATCTTCTCGACTCTGGAAACACATGATAACAATGCAGAAGATTGCCAAGGATGCTGCGTTGCACCGCTGAGATTCATCAGATGCCAGGTGAGAGGCTCCTTGGGGTTATATCTCACCCTGTCTCCTCCCTCTTTGAATTCTACAGATACACGGCCTCTTTATCTGCATTACCTGGTTCAGCAGGTAATGGCTACTTCTGCTCTAGCACAAGGGTTTGGTTGTGTCCTACCAATGGAGGAAGAGGAAAAGGTACCTTTTCATGCCATTGCTAGGATTATGTTCTGTCTTTCTGTCTAATGAAGCATATTCACTTCCTTGTAGACTACCCTATATTTGAAGAAACAAACTTAGACAAATCCCCTTAATTTTCTTACGTGGATGAGAGGGCTAATCAAGAAGGACAACATCTTTCTCCTGCACCTCCCAATTTTACATATAGAAGCCAATCAAACTGGCAACATTTCAACAAAGTATAGAGGTCTGCATTTGAGAGTAGCTTGGAAGATGCAAATCAACATTTCTGCACACAGAGTTTCATCACTGGCCCCCACGTCCCACCTTCTACTACCAAAGGTGCCCGTTTCAATCTTTCCCAAAGACCCTGTCACCTTGACCTTACCCTTTAACAGTGATAACCACAAGGACCATCATTATGAAGTAACCCCAGTGAAGAAGTATGTTAGCTGAAGGGTTATTCTGCTTGCAGTGTTGCATCTGGGATGGCCCATGCAAACACTGTTTCCGGCATGAAACGAACCAACACTCATGAACCACTGCTCAATTTTACAGGAGCTTTGTATCGTACTGGAATTGACAAAAGCCACCTTCTCTCTTACATTTTCAGGAATGAAAAGTTCTACAGTATGAGTGGAACTCCATCTATTGCCAAATCAAACCCATTGTGGGCACTGATTGCTCATAGAGTACTCTTGAAATTCCATTTAACATAAAGCCACTTCCTAACTAGAATGACTTTATCTCTCATCTCCCCTGGCTCTGCAGAAGCCAATGAGTTTCTAAAACATCCGAAGCCTTTGGGGAAATATTTAAACATCCATTTTCCCAGTTTCTCCATTAATTAATTAATAATAATAAAATTAAAATACATAAAAGAGAAAGTGGGAAAATAGATATGTAAATACTTGGGAAAATATGTAAATATTCCTCAAATATTTCCATATGTGTATTTTGTGTGTGTGTATGAGATGAATGAATAATAGCAGCTTAGAGATGCTACCTAGTTATTCCAGGGTGTACTGTCACTTCTTCAAGAGAAAACCAAACATTATTTCTAGTAGTATGTAAAAAAGCAATGGAAATGGCCTTGTATCCCACTCATACAATAATAGTGCCAAAAAATAAAGATGCTTTTAGAGGCTGATTAACAAATGCTGAAATATCAGTCTCTAATGAGAAATATAATACAAGAAAACTCTTTGCTCCTTCTGTTGTCATCTGGGACTGCGTAGGAATGTCCAGTTTCCTCTGTGAACTAGAGTTTTATTCTGAAGTCCACCTGGGAAGAACTGGGGCATTTAGATATAATACAGAACAGAGAAAAAAAGAAACACAATCCCGAAAACCAGAGAGTCACAACAAATGAATCTGCTTTTGTCATCCAGCCCTCCATGTCATTTACCAACTGCCAGCTTTTCTCAACTAGTGATCGATCCTTCATAATGCAAATCAGATGGGTTGCTATGCTCTTTTCTGGCAGGAAAAAAAAAATATTTGGAGCAAAATGACACATTCTTAGCTCCTTAGCAAAATGTATCAGGCTGGTGCAGCATACGGTTCTTTCACAGTCATGCAGGGGCTGTAAGGTGAGATATAACTAGATATTTGTACAATATCTAGACAGAAAGGAGGAAGAAGCATCTGTGAGAACTGTTGCTAATCTGAGCATGACGGTCTGGCCAAGGTATTTCTTATTAACATACTTTTGCTCAACAGTCATCCAGAACTACTTTGTTGAAATGTGTAACTTGTTATGTTGTTTGTGTGCAGTTTGGCTGTTTTTCAGGAACCTTGGCTATATCACATGTAGGGAATTGCTAAGAGCATTATTTTGAGAAAGTGGAAGAGCACTCTTCTGAATATTAAGGATTGGATTCAAGTAATTTATCCGTTTTTGAAAAGGCAATATTTTCCACTAATCAAAATACGATGCAATATTTTTTTCCCTTTGGGACAGATTACATATTTTACAGCAGTAGAGGTTTTTTCTTTCTAATTTGAAATTCTATATATTGGTTAATACTTGATATACAGGTGGTATGCCTAGATTGCTGATATTTTTTCTTTTTTCAGTTTTCCTTGTTATTGTTTGTTATTATGTACTTCTGTTTTTTATTTTTGTTTATAGTTCGTTTATAATTTTGTGTAGTTAGTTGGGGGTGTGGATTTTTGTGGATTTTTTAAAACACATTTTTTATTTTTTATATAATTTATTTTTATATAAAAACATTTTGGTTTTTTAAAAATAAAACAAATAATGTGATAATATCAGTATTCAAGGTACTTTACAAAATAGACAGCTCCCTAATATAAGAAGAAAATATTTCTAAACAGCCAGCCAAAGGACATTAGCAGTAATAAATGTATAGACTTTACAAGACCCCCCCCCCCCCCAGATGTGTTTTACGTTTTATAGGACCAAACGTCTTGGGCCTAAGGCACCTATTTCATCTTTACCTGTTAACCTTCAAACAGAAATGATGGGGTGACTTGTGGGAGGTTTAAGAGGTGCAGCAGGTGCAAGACTTAAAAATCCTCCAGAAGGCAAGAACAAAATAATGGAAAAAAACCCCAAACAAACAAAAACAGTATAATCACTTTGAGCCTGAAAATGAGGAGAGGGAGGGGCCTAAATGTGATGCTGGAGGGGGGCGCTGAGTCTGAGGCCCACAGTTACTCACCCCTATACTAATTCATAAACCAAACAACCAATATGTCAACTCTTCAAGGTAGGCTAGGTTAGGAAACAGTGCAGGGCTTATTCCGGTATTTATTATTACTGATGTTGTTGGAGAATACTTTCAAGTACTGTAGATCACAGTCTGACCTTTAACAAGATATGATTTTTTTGATGTTGCATCTTTTAATCCCAAATCATACATTTCCTACCAGTTCCTGTTTCCTGAAATGTCTTCCATGTGTCCTATTCTACAAAACAGGGGAACTAAACAGAGAGAGAGAGAGAGAGAGAGAGAACAGTAGAATGAATCAGAGACTTCCTCTCTGACATTGTCAGGGTTGGAGTGCATGAATATCTAGAATAAGTTTCTGCGTCCCCCATGGCATGAGCTGAATGGCACTAAGAGAAACCAGGGTCAATTACAGCTCTCAGAGGTTGCTACGATAGCCTCCTTCTCAAAAACAGCAATAAACAAAACAGAAGTAAAGTGCTGTTTGGGAAATACGACTGGATTATCTAGAACGCTGAATACATTTCAAGTACTTTGCTTTCATTAAGGTTAAGAAAATCTTAAATAATTTCATTCCATGGCATTAGTACAGCAATTCACTTAGAATAAGTAGTTTTCTGATCAAATACTCATCAATCATTGATAATGAAGTTAGGGCTCAGGAAAATCCCATATTGCTAGGACAATATAAGCCTTTTTTAATAGAGAAAGCATAACATACTCTTGCTTTCAGTGTGCTATGTTTACATTTCTCTTCTATTAGCATAGAAATATTATACGGTATATTGTATAATCAGCCCAAGTATATAGTATATTGCTGTGGGTTGGCAAGTGATAAGTGAACAGACTACCCCAGGTTGTAATCAGAACAATGTGTGTACCCATTTCTTCTGCTTTCCTCTGTTACCCTAATCCAGATAGAAGGTTCCATGTGCATTTTGGCTCTCCAGAACTTTTTATGCCAAAACAGCAACTGGTTCTGTCAACCCCCAAAGCACTGAGAGCCAGTTTGGTGTAGGGGTTAAAGGCATTGGCCTCGAAATCAGGAGCCTGTGAGTTGTAGGCTGCCCTTAGGCATGAAAGCTGGCTGGGTGACTTTGGGCCGGTCCCTCTCTCTCAACCCAGCCCACCTCACAGGGTGGTTGTTGTGGGGAAAATAGAAGGGAGGAGCATTATGTATGTTTGCTACCTTGAGTTGACTCCCCCCCCCAAAAAAAAGGTGGGGTAAAAATCTAATAATAGTGAGCAGAAGAATATTGGTCCAGTTAGGACACCATTATGAATACCTAGAGATGTTGGGAAGCAATAGTGTTAAACGTAAGCTTCCAATACAATTGATCAAACTTAAGATGAGAGGAATCATTTTTTTACCACTTAGAAGGAAAGGGTTGCTGGGGTTGAACAATCCCAAGCATGAACTCAGAGAGCTTCAGGACTGGAGCTCCTGAGGTTTCATGTGCCCTGCAGCTTTTAATGAACAACATACATGAATAAACATGTACCAATTAATAAACATTTCTGAAATGACAATATCCTGCCTTTTTCATAAGAATAACAATAGGCATTTCAAGGGGCAATGGGTTCCATTAATGTTTTCTGAAAGCAAAGCATTTTCCTCCTTGGGAAAGAGGAAGAACTGGCAGTAGAAAGAGGAAAGTTTGAAACTGGGGGAGAGGGAAAAAGGAATCTGGCTCTTGGGTGGGCTTTCAAATGTGGAATGAAATACTTTAAAAATAGTAATTTTTTTGATAAGAATATGGAAAATCACTTTGACAGATATGGAGGGAATGCACGTCACATTTCCAGCTGATGCAAAACTGGATGGGTTACTTGGTATTCAAGACAGCAATAACATTCTTTTTTTTTGTAATAACTTTATTATTTTTTTTAAAAAAGAATAGTAAACAAAATATTATTAAGAGAAGAATAAGAAGAAAGAAAAGAATATTGAAAAAAGAAAATAGCCAAGATCAAAAGTACAGAAAAGAAAAAGAAACAACAGGAAAAAAAAAGATTTGACTTCCGACCCTCCTTGCAACAGATATAAGTAACAATATACATCAGACTCTTACTCTAAATTTAAAACATAACTTCTGTTACTTCTATTAATCCATATTATTTCTAATCATCAAATCCATACAACATAATTTCATTTTTTTAGCTTTTTTAGCATCAGCTTCACCATCCATTCCCCCACTGTAGGTAGTTATCTTATCTTTCCACCTCTGTGCATATAAAAGCCTTGCTGCTGTTATCATATATAAAAACACAGTTCCATGAGTTTTTTTCCATCTGTTTATCCATCAAACCCAAAAGGAAAATCTCTGCTTTTGCTTCAACATTAATCTTTAAAATCTTCTGTATACAAATATGTATCTCATTCCAATTTTTTTTTTTTGCTTTTTTACAAGTCTCCCAGAGATGATAAAATGTCCCTTCTTGTTGTTCACACTTCCAGCATACATTCAAAGTACCTTTATACATTTTAGATAGTTTTTCTGGCAACAAGTACCAATGGTACATCATTTTATAAAAAAGGTTATAACACAATGTGAATTTCAATCCTTTCTACCATGGATTTTCCCATTGTTCCATCTGTACATTGCAACCAAAGGTTTCAGCCCATTTTATCATACGGTCCTTAAGTTGTTCAACTTCTGTCTCTAGTTTCAATAAAACTTTATACATCTTTGCAATAACATGTTCATCATTAGTACATAATTCTGCTTCAAATTCAGTCTTACCATATTCAAAACCATAAATCCTTTTATCTATTTTAAACCTTGTAATTGTACATAAGAAAAGCATTGACACATGTAACCTTCTAATATCAATTCCTCTCTAGTCTTTAATTAATTTAATTTTGAGAAAATCCCAATACATCACCATAAGTTAAACATTTATGTTTAGTTATCATTTCTTCTATAAGAAGCTTCTTGTGGTGACAACCATAAGGGAATCTTTGGAGACAACCTAGACTTATATCTGTTCCATATTCTCAATATGATACAAGACAAAAACAAAATTCAAATCTGTCTGTCTGTCTGTCTGTCTGTCTGTCTGTCTATCTATCTATCTATCTATCTATCTATCTATCTATCTATCTATCTATCTATCTAAATTTATTGGCCACCCAACTCCAGCAGACTCTGAGCAGCCAATGTTGATAGGTTAGAGAAATGGGCTGAAAATAATAAAATGAAATTAAGCACAGACAAAGTTAGGTACTTGGGAAACAGAAATGGTAAAAGTTACCTGGCATGGTGATT
Organism: Liasis olivaceus; assembly: GCA_030867105.1. Taxonomy (NCBI): domain Eukaryota; kingdom Metazoa; phylum Chordata; class Lepidosauria; order Squamata; family Pythonidae; genus Liasis; species Liasis olivaceus. The sequence continues at coordinate 153,147,298 of CM061349.1, forward strand.
GTACTTGAGAAAAAGATTTTGGATTAAATAATAATTGATTACAGACTGAGTATAAGTGACTCTTAAGACGGCAAATGCATATTTAGGCTGCATCAGTAGAAGTATACAGTACTTTCTAAATCATGGAAAGTAATTATTCTGCTTTATTCTGGCTTGGTCAGCCCCATACCAAGCATGCAGGGCATCTCATTTTAAGAAGGATTTGGATAATCTGGAATAGATTGAAAGAAAGCAATGAGCTTCATCAGAGGATTGGAAGCTACATCCTCTGACAAAGGAAGACAACTCCCAGCTCTTGGCTTGTTGGTTATACCTCAGCACATCCAGATTGCACTGCTAAATTTTGACAGTTAGATTTCAGCCTGTTTTTTGGCCGTGGGGGCGGAGTTGGAGGTGGCCTTTAATGGTGGATAGAAGCAATTCACTGCTATGAGGCCTCCAGCTTCCATTCAAAGACCTAAAATTCAGCACTCCCGTCAGTGACATTACAACCTGGATGTCTTTCTGCAGTCCTTCAGAAGATTGGGAGATTAAAGTGTGGCCCCCACCTCCGCATATAGGACTAGGAATGCTTAACCTTGAGAAGACTGAATGGGGCTATGACAGCACTTTTCAAATACTTGTTGCCCACCCACCCCCATCCCATTTCATTGGGTATGTTGTAGTACAGGCTAGACAGCCATCTGTTTGGATGCTATTCCTACACAGGCACCAGGGTGTCCTTGATGTGCTTGGGGACGACTATGAACTCTGTGATTCTGTGATAAATATCAGGGATATCTTGTTTCTCTCTTAATCTCAGACTGGATTCTATGAGGCATGCTTCAAATAAAAGTACATACAGGCATAACATTAAGGTAACGGGAGATATATAACACATTCTATTTGACATTGACGGGTTTGATGAAATGGCCTAGGTATATTTCTAGTTTGTTAGAATATTTTTGGTCCAGACTACCTTTTCTGTACTCAGATCACTCCTGTATTGTTTCTTTTATATTGCTTTGAAAGATAACATCTGCTTTGGCATTGATGGGTCAATCCAATGATAATGCATCAAATTTTCTGTGATAAAACAAGGAGAAACTGTCGGCTGCATAGCACGCTTTCATTAAAAGCAATTAAATAAAACCTGTACAGCCCAAGAATTAAGTTTATTTGCTAAGAAGCTGAAATGTATCTTATTCTTCTAAGTGATAAAACAGACTGCTATATTTCTTTTCAAAGATAATCAGGGATAATTTATATGATTTTACTTTAAAAGATGCCCCAGTTTTATGATTTATTATTGATTCACTAGCAAAATATGAATGTTCAAGATCCCAGTAAATATGTGCTATGAAATGCATTGTAATGTTCTCTACAAAATGAGTTTCAGTTGTAATGTACAAAACCTAATGGGGTTTTGGTGACAAAAGATTATTCCAATATTAATGTATTCATCTTGAAATGGTAGAGCTTTAGTTAGTTTATTCATTATATTTATGCCCCATGTTTGTTTCTTTGAACACAAAGAAGCTGCCAGATGGCCTTTCTCATTCAGACACAACCATGCTCAGAACTGTAGCTTCACCCCAAATTTTGTGTTATACTAGGCACGCAGCATGCTGGGTTGCCACTATATGACCATTGAGTGGCTACCTGGATTTATATGGGCCAGATACGGTATGCCTAGATCATGATCAGGAAACATTAAAGATTTATTTAACTTTTTCTCTTTCTCTTCTTTTTAAAGAAAGTTCAGAGGTGGGCAGGATGAAAGGGCAGAGGTTGGGGAAGGAACACTTGCTAGATCCCACCATTGCTTCTCAGTCACATTATCAGAACTATGAAAGAGGGGGTCAGGAGAATTTCTGGAGAAGACAATTCCTGCAGAGAAACGTAGCTCTGGCCTTGAAAAGGAGGTGAGAAGGGGGAAACATTCAATCTTGGGAAAACAGCAAGCATGTGAAACATACTCAGAACAGCCTCACTTTGTCCTTATTGTCCTTAAAAAGGGCAGTGAACTTTTGGATAGGCCAGTGATGGTGAACCTATGACACGCATGTCAAAGGTGACACGCCACTATGTTTTGGGTGACACACCAGTGTTCACCAACACCCAACGACAACTATTCTCCCTGTATGAGTTACCAAAGAAACTGAGTTTGTTTTACGTGTATTTCATTTTTGTAATTACTTGACGTTTCTTTATATAATACACAGCACCACACATGACTGGACTGTATTTTTTCTTAAATAAATGAATATGCAAAGAATTGTTTCTCTTTTGTGCAGGGTGTGTGTGTGTGTGTGGGGGGGTGACACGCCAGCAGAATCGAGTTAGGCATTTTCCAAATTTGTGACACGGCGAGCCCCAAAGGTTCGCCAACACTGGGATAGGCTTTCAAGATTGGGTTAATATCTCCTATAGCAAAGAAGCAGCATTGCTGGAATCCTCGGCCAGTCTCGAAAGGCTGGCAATTCCATGCCATGCATAACTTGTCCAGTTTTAGAGCCCAATAATGACTGCCACCAGGAAAGAAAACAACCTTTTTTACCTCAAAGAGTATGTTCTTGAATGTGAGAGCACAGACGGTATGAAAGATTTTAAAAGACAGCTGATTGATTTTTTAAACAAAATACACACATAGAAATAAATTCAAATGTTGCTGGCACGAGCTTGTTTGCAGAAAAAGGACAAGAATGCCTTTTTCGGTCAGGGGTTTTGAGCTAAACTAATTAGAACTTTGTTTTTCTGGATCTGTCATTTGTAATAATTGAATCTCCATCCTGGTTTGACTCACAAGAACAGAAAAAAGGACGGATTCTGAAAATGAACAATATACTTTTAATTCCTAGAAACTTCTTCACAAGACCTTAAGAATTCTGTCCTGATAAATTCCAGCTTTGCTTGCCCTTATGACTCTCTTTTTGGTCGTTGCACAGGAATCGGTTATTATTGGTGCAATCTGGATAGGCTCATGCAGTCCTTCTGTGTGTCCATAGCGTGCTGGTGATTTATTTCATCTTTTCAGTACTAAACTCTAGGAGTACGTCTTCCAAAATTAATTCAGAAAATCTCTTAGACACTTTTCAACTACCCGTTATGGAATACCAGCCTGGTTTTAGCAAAGATACGATATTACTTTCTTACAGCTATGTGGCAATGGAATTAATGAATGATGCTGCGAAAAGAATATCAGGCTTTTTTCTCCTTAGAAATCCAGGAAAAATCCATAGGGGCAAGATCCCAATACATCTAGGATGGGCAACATGCATTTATTTTAGCCAGTTTGGAAAAAGTCCTTTTGCCCCTTCAGCTGATGTTTAAGATGCAGCTTTGCCTCTTTGCCCTTGTCTGTTAAAATGGCTGATGAGCTAGTTACTATTCAGTCCTTACTGAGATAGTATTGTATTGTCTGTAGTTGTCTGTTCTTCTTCCCAGGGGCTGAAGGCTTTAAATACCAGTTTCTTCTTTGTAACAAACATAATTGCTCCATTACAAAAATTGGTTATTATGCCTGTGCCAGGGCAGTAGAACCTCACCTTTAAAAAAAGGGTGGGTGGGTGGAAATAAAACTGATACTAAGTTTTTAAGACTTTTAAAGGCTATTCAAAAAAGCTAGAAAGGCCTCAATAACTCTTGATCACCTGAACAACTAACATTATATCTGCCTTTGACAATACTGCCACATATTAGAGCAGAAAATCAAGATGGAGAGATAATGTGAAAAATATTGGCATGTGACAGGCTGAAAAGCAATATTATTTCAGCCTAAAAAATTAGTGTGGAAGCAACCTTTTTATGCCATAAAAATAATTACAATTATTTTTATCCACTATTCTTTCAAATTCCTTGACCAATCAGAGTTCTTTGAATTATTTTTTTACTTCATTTGCCTGGCTTTTGCTGAAGACATCAGAAAAAATATAATGATAACATAATCCAAGATTTCTTTCAAAGCACATAAAATAGCTTTAAGGCAATGAGAAGGAATGGTAATGAGCAACAGCAGATGTTGCTGCTTTGGAGCAATTATGGGACAATAATTACAGATAGAAATAGAAACTTGCAAGAGCATGGATTTGATCAGCAAAAGAGAAACCACGGCTTAGTGCAGAATTAGGCCAGTGACAGAAATATGGAGGCAAGTGTCTTTTCTAGAGTGGTAATTGTTCATTATTCTTGAATGTTCTGGGGTTGAGGTTAGGTATTCTGTCTAGTATCTGCTTCCTGAATATTGTATTTGATTCCTCGAATGAGAAATAGAATAATCACTCTACAGAATGAATTTTTAAAAAGTTGCCAGATAAGTTCTCCTCCCCATCCCATCTTTTCCAGGCTTTATGCTTCTTAGGCCTTAGATTGTTTGTTTCTGAATCTCTAGCCGTCTCCAAAAATTTCCTTCTAAACATCTACACCTACAAAAATATCTCCTTCTGGACCACCTCCCCCTGATGACATCTACCTCTCCCATTAGTGTGGCCAGACTGGCATGCTCTGGGTCCCATGGATCAGAGAGCACCATCTGGTGGAACCCAAGAAGAGAGCCTTTTCTGTCATGGTGCCCCCCTCTGGAACATCATCTCCTCAGAGATTAGATTGGCCCTAACCCTACTGGCCTTCTGTAAGGCCTTAAATACATGGTTGTATTACCAAACTTTGGGATCTAGCTGTGTAGCAAAGCCCATGTAATGGTCTTGTTGATTTATTTGCTGGTGGTTTTGGTTTTTACCTCAGCTGCCAATTACGTGTGTCTTATTCCTATTGTTAGGTGTTGCTCTATGGTGTTTTTAAATGCTGTTAGCCACCCAGAGTCATGAATTTGAAATGGGTGGCCCTATAAATTGACATAATAAATAAATAAATAAATAATCAGTTTTCATTGTTTAGCAGGGATGAACAATTTATCTCTATTTTGTGCCTACACTACAAAGATATCATGAATGTGTTATTGTGAACTTTTTGTCAGAATTCCCTATCTTCCTCACAAAGTCATAGTTCCCAGGGTTCCTGAAGAAAAGGCAACAGCTGTTAAGCTGGTTGAAGTCAGTAGTACAGATATACTCTAGGGAGATCTAGATATCATATGTCACTTTATGTTCATAGATAGTATCTACCATCTATCTGGCTCAGCTAGAAGAAGGGAGCCTCGTGCCCTCCCAATCTTTTGGACTTCTACCCCCATTATCCTCTGCTGTTGGTCATGCTGAGTGATGGGAGGTGGTCCAAAACATCTGGAGACCATGAAGCTACTTGCCGCTGATTTAATTTGTAACATCCAATCTCTGACTTCTCCAAGGAAGGCTGGGAAAGATGGGTGTAACAGCACCAGCCTGGAGATCAGAGGAGGAAGGCCCAGCTGTGCTGCTGGTTGATTAGCTTTCCCCAGGCTCCTGATGCTGAACTTGAGTCTTGACTTTCACATACCTTTGCCTGAGGAAGAAAGCCAATTGACATGCCCAACAGTGCAGAGCATGCAATCAGCAGCCGGGTTTTGAAGTGCTCATTCTTCAAGCAAGAAGAGCAAGTGGAAGATTGAGCTTCATAAGACTTCGGTCCACCTATAGCTTTATTACAGCAAGGTGTTCACATGGTGTTCTTTGCAGTGCTTCAACTTAAAGTTAGTCAAGCCAGGGATGCACAATCTTTTCTGGGTGGAGGGCTGCATTTCCAAGAGTGGGGGTGGGGTGGGGTGGGGTTCAGGACAAAATGTAAGCAGGATTAGAGCCAAAGTAAAATAAGCATAGGTAAATTAATTCAGTATAATTATAGGATTACTCTGCATGTGCTTTCTATTTTTCTCTCTTATCATTAAAAAGACATTACAAATTACAGTTGGAGTCAGGAAGGGGGCTCACCCAAATTTTTCTGAGGGGCCGCATCAAACACCTCTGGATCGTGCCTCTAGTGCTGGCTATACAGCTACATGGACAAATGGCCTGAATGTGATTTCTTGTGTTCATTGTGAGAATGGTAAACCCCACTCCAGAGAGCTGTGTGTGTCTGTAAACATCATTCATATCCCAGCCTCTTTAACAAACTCTGGGCAGCCTGCATAAAAATATATCCGACTTAAAAACACTTCTTAATTTTGTTTATGCTTTATGCATGTAAAAAGCAGGGTTTATCATAGTTGTTAAAGAAATAAAATGCATGACTGATACGAATATTAATAAAACATTTTTTTCCACCCAGGATCATAAGCGGCTAGAAAATATATGCAATGAAAGAAGTGAGGCAGCGCAAGCACAGATGTCATAAAGAATAATGCTTTAACAGGCTCTTAGGCAGCTAATATTCTCACCGTGTTTTACTGTGTGTTAGCATTGGTACAGAACCATGTAGGTGAATATGTATGTTTTCAGGTCCATTAAACCTTCCATTTTTTCCAATAGATCACAATTAGAGGAACACCTGGGCTAAACAATAAAACGTTGCTCTACTTGAAAAGTTAACTGCATCTTGAATAGTTTTTCAGAATATTTCATTTCTTATTTGTAGAAAGAAGTAGTGTGCGATTTGTAGTTCAGCCAGGGACCAGCTTACCAGCATGATAGAATCGGGGAATAATATTGCAGGAAATCATAATGGTCTTGCAGTTTGATACAAGGACACACATTGTATTCATGGCCCTTAATATTTACAGACATGCAAAGGTATGTATGGTAGAAGAGAACCCAAAGGAGGATGCAACCAGATTGGGACAATCTTAATTGGGAATCATAAATATTTTCATGGCAAACATGAAGAACCTCCTGGTTAAATGATAGCAATTCTGGATGCTTACTTAGTCTGAATCTCTTCCTACAGAACATGCTTCAACCATACAACATAATTGTCATGACAATTTGTTAAAAATCAGCTGCATAGTTTTACTCCTTTTAGAAACCCCCCCCCCCCCAAAAAAACCCAAAGCCCCGCAGGACTGCAATCCCTAAAATAGGCTTTTTAGAGGTAACTTCTTCTGAAGAGGACATAGGGAACTATGGATTTGTTTCCAGAGCTGTGGATGATCTTTGAATACATTAGGTAAAAGAACACATATATCCTGTCACTGGGATTGCTTGAAATACTATCTTCTCTCCTTCATGGGGCCTCCTTCTTATTGCCACCTCTGATAGAAATGAGAACCAACCTCCCCGCCTCCCTCCCTCCCTCCCTCCCTCCCTCCCTCCCTCCCTCTTTCTTTCTTTCTTTCTTTCTTTCTTTCTTTCTTTCTTTCTTTCTTTCTTTCTTTCTTTCACATTGTTCTGTAGACTGCTACTGGAAAATCTCTGGTTGTGTCTGAAGCAGAAAACAATCCACTTATAGCCAATTCAACTTTTTCTCCCCCCTTGTACTCCCCATCACCACCCCAGCCTGGAGCAGAAGCATTAGCAGAGGAATGACCCTGTAATGTTTTGATGGTTACACCATTATTTGGAAATAGCCCTACATTATCTCAGCTTGCTGATCCAATACTTCAGCACATTTTAAAAGAGTGAACTGCTTGCCTCAGACCTCCACTGTAGAAATTGCTGCATTTTCCATCATTACTACATAAATTGTGGCTTGATTTCTCTAGAACACATCTATTCATCAAGGGCCACTTTGAGAAAAAAGCATTCCACCCAGGAAAGCAACTGATTAGTAGGTGAAAAGAAACACTTGCTTACCCTTCTGTTTTCAAGTTATTCTGGGTTACTTTTTGCTGTGGTAACATTTCCTTTACAATTACTTTAGAGGCTGAGATTTTTAATGTCTGCATTGAAAATTATTAGACATACATTTTTACTAGCTATTACTTTGATTACAATATTTATTTCTTTGATTTCTATCCCACCTTTCATTCAGGAGCTAAAAGTGGTAGACATAGCATTCTCCCCTCTTCTTTTCCTTACAACAGCAACCCTGGCAGGTACTGTACAGTGGGTCAGGCTGAGAAAGAGTGACTGACCCAAAGTCACCCACTCAGCTTCTGAGGCAAAGGGTGGACTAGAACCTGGGTCTCCCCACTTCTAGTCCAATGCCTTCACCACTATACCCCCTTTCTCTTGTATATAGGACTTCTTACATGGGACATTGTTTGAGAGCAAATTCTGTCAGCTTGTTGCAAAATCAGATCTTGATCTAAAGATCATTACACATATCACAGTAGATCAAGACTGTACAATTAATACTCCACAAAGTAGAAGACAGCTTTCCAATAGCTTACCAGGTGCTTATAACTTGCCCATGGGTGTTTGTTAAATCACAGTCCACCGCTATATGTGACAAATGGGCTATGTTTGTTTATTAACTTATTTATAACTTACCCTCTATGCTCAGGATCTCAGGGTCGATTATAATGTTCAGCTTGGTGTGTCATAATGTTAATTGCAGTTACCTGAAAGCACAGATTCACTTTTTTACTTATTTGTATACTTTGCTTTTGTGTATGCCTGAGGTCTTGTTATCGCATGCATAAACACACTGATTTCTTTACACCAGGCTGAAATACATTTAATTTCTCTAAAATGAAGGCCTAAAATGATCCCATTGGCAAGTATTATAACTGAGGTGACATGAAAAAACTTGGAGGTCCTGCCTACCTTCATAATCACCCACTGATGCACTCAAGCCATTTAATGTCACAGTCATCAAGTGATTAAATACTCATATGGGAAACAGCCCTGAGGATTGTTGGCATACATTTCCCCATGTGAATTAGGGCCAATGTGCACACTACTGTAAATAATTAAAATCAGTGAAATCTAACTGCCGGCCACCTGTAGCCAGAACTGAAAAAGGTAGCATTGTGATCAATTACTTTCCCCACCCAATTCCTGGTATCATTCAATTTTCTTTAAAAACATCAAAAGAAAAATGAAAAAGCTGGCCATTAAAATCTGTTTGATTTGCATGGACTCCTCACTGATTATCATTCCATCCCAACATGGGATATGTGTGGAATTAGTGCCTAGAATACACTGAATCTGGTATACGATCATTGCCTCCTTCTTGACTAGATGATGTAAAATATAGCTCCTTGTATTGTTTCTGAATCCCAGTTGACATAAGCAAGATTTGCCTACTGGAATATCTCACTTGTGGAAGCTTGTCATATGAAATCCGAACATGCCTCCCTTGGCGATTGCCCTTTTTACCTTATTTGTAAGCGATAATGGGAGGCCTACTGGGAACATGCCTTTATCACAAAAAAGGGCATTTTAAAATATCAAATATGACAACTTGTCAGTTTACATGTCGTACAAACCCAGATCCTAAGCATGAATGTCAAAAAGCTCTATGGTGAAAAAGAGAGCAGTCTTTATAACATCAGCAGCACAACATAGTGGAGAAAATGTGTTTTGATACAACACAACGCCTGTGGTGACATTTCAGCATTTTTAACAGGATTGGTCAGTTTCAAAAGGTCATTAAACAGATGACATGGAGTAAAGGCTGGTACAGTATTAAGAATTTTCTTAAAATATATCAATTTCATTGATTATGACTTATGAGCCATTAGTCCACTTTGGTGTGGTAGGTAAGGTGTTAGATTAAGATTTGGAAAGTCTGGGTTCAGGATCACAGAAGCTCACTGGATGACTCTGGGCCAAACATTCCCTCTCAGCCCAACTTATCCCACAGAGGAATTCTGGGAAAAACTGGAGGAAAGGGTACTATATAAACTGCTTTGAGATCTTGGAGGAAAGGCTGGGAACAAATTTAGAAGTAAATAATACAATAGTTGGCATAGAAAAGAGGATTAGAACTGACATAATCACATAACTGTGGAGCTGGAAGAGACTATGAGGATCATCCAGTCCAACTGTCTGCAATATGGAGGAAAGCCAATTAAACCATCACTGAGAAGTGACTGTCCAGAGTCTTTTTAAAAAGCTTCAGAGATGGAGAGCTCACAATCTCTGTAGGTGGACCATTCCATTGTTTTACAGATTTTACTGTCAAGAAAGTTTTCCTTATATTTAAATGAAATCTAGGTAGCTGCACTCATATCCATTTTTTCTGGTCCTAATTTTTGTTGCAACGAAAATGGTTCTTGACTATCTTCCCATGGTGCCCTTTTATGTACTTGAACACTGATATTATGTTTCATCTCAGACTTCTTTTCTCCACACTGAACATCCCAGGTTCTTGCAGCCTGTCTTCATATGGCATGTCCTCAAATCCCTGCATCATCTTTGTACTCTTCTGAAGCTGTTCTACCTTTCCATATCTTTCTGGAAATGTGGTGCCCAGTATTATACACATTACTCCATGTGTGGCCTCGCCAGTGCAGAGTAGATGGGAATAAGGACTCAATGAGCCTTTGATTCAATGCTGCTTCTAATACAGCCCACCATTAGCAACTGTCTCACGCAGCGGACTCATGTTCAGTTTGTTGTCAATGACCACACCCAATTTCTTCTCTGTGTAGTGCATCCAAGTCACAGATCTCCTTTCTCTTTTGTGTTTTTCCTCTCTAAATACTATACCTTATATTTTTCCCTATTGAAAGATACCCTGTTCCTCTCCACCCAGTCTTCCAACCTGTCCAGATTAGACTGCAATCTTGTTAGGTCTTCCTGGGTGTTGGCCAGACCTCCCAGTTTGGTATCATCTTCAAATTTGAGAAGCAACCCATCTTTAAAATACTGGGCCCAAGATAGATCCCTACAGGATGCCACTGATTACTGCTCTCCAATTGATCTAAAGCCACTAATGTTGATTCTCTGAGTGTGATTAGCTAGCCAGTGGGAGCTCTACATTACTGCAGCGTTTCCACTGGATAACTGCATGTCGATGATGGAAATTTGTATTGGAGGTGACGCCCCAATGATGCTAATTTCTTCAGTATCTTGAATTTTATATGAACATGTTGCTATAAGCGAGGAATGCACAGTTTGTGGCTTCAAGGGATGCAATCCCTGAAACCTTGGAAGGTGGCCCTTGAGTTCCTTCCAAATTTTCATCCTTAATACAATAGAAAGGGAAAACAACTGGAGGCATGAGGAGCAATAATCTTAATTCTATTTAACTGATTGACTATAGCTTACATTTGAAATGAAATATACATTAAATCAAATGCAGTTTTTGTCCTTTCCTCACTTGCTTTTTTTGGAGTACAGTTCCCAGAATGTCCCTCAAAGGCCAAAGGTGGGCCTTAGCTCAAAACAGATTGCACTCCCGTGCTGTAAATGCAGAACAGATGGTCAAGAAAGAGTTTAGTGAAATAAGCAGAAATGAATTATATTTTGCAGCAAAAAGAAAGCATTAATAAGGCTAATATGCATTTGCTAGTAATTGAAGCATGCTCTTATTGGGCTGGAATGAGTGGTTGTTGTTGTTGTTTTGTCTGTGAATGCTTTCCCATGTAAATTTCTGCTTAAAATGCTCCTGTGGGTGGAAGTCTTCCTCTTGACCCTGGAAATATGCTACTTTGGAAATAAAGTCCTTTCCGGGAACTTTTCTTGTAAGAGGGTTCTGTTGAAAGAAGGAATTCGGCTAAGTGAGCTACTTTGGGGGCAGGTGAAATTCAAAACAAACCCTCCCACATCCTTTCATTTGTCTTCTGCTAGTTTTTAAAAATGTTTCTCCACTTGCTACTGCTCATATGCGGTTTACTCTTTCCCTCAAAGGAGTACTGTAACCGAAAACGTGGAAATGTCCTTGCTTCCTATAAACTTTTCGAAATGCGTAATTGTTTGTGACTTACGTTAGCTAAAGAGCCCTTAGGAATAAAAACAATGTGTTATATTTCACCTTGCATATTTAGTCCATATTTGCTCTTCTGTTTAGACTTTTTAAAAAATATATTTTTTATCCCACCTTTTATTATTGTATAAATAACTCCAGGTGGCAAACATACTCTTCCCTCTCCCATTTCCCCCTCAACAACAACCCTGTGAGGTGGGCTCAGCTGAGAGAGAGTGACTGGCCCAAAGTCACCCAGCTGGCTTTCATGCCTCAGGTGGGACTAGAACTCACGGTCTCCTGGTTTCTAGCTTGGTGCTTTCACCACTAGACCAAACTGGCTCTCTGTGCCACCCGTTGGGGGAGATGGGCGGCATACAAGTTTAATAATAAATAAAAATAAAATAAATGAACGGTAGTACACGTTTTTAGTATAATGCAAATAGAAACAGTCACATTTTCATTCACTACAGGTATTAAAAGGGATATTTTTATTTTCTCTCTGGAAGAACAATCCTCAACGTTCCATTTCTTTAGCACTGTTTTATGCCATAGAATACAGTGTGTATTTCAGCTTGGCTGAATACTGGAAGAACAGCCCCAAAGAATATATGCTGTTAGTTATTTCAGTGACTCAGGATCGACCTGACAAAATAGTATTTATTATCAGAATTGCTACTTTTCCTTGATATAAGTACTCTAGTTTCCCATCTGAGGGACACCATCAGGGGACAGAAATACCATATGAAACATAAAATCAGGCTGCAAATAACAAAACACAGAAATTGGAATTCTGTGAAAGAAGAACCTCCCTTTACCGTAGTTTTGGCACAGATTTCCCACCCTATACATCCAAGAAATTCTGGTACAGTACTAGGAGGCTTCCTTCTATGTATGTATTCATTTATTATATTTATATAGCTGCCCACCTCACATAGTGATGGAACATGCTTTGGTATACCTTTGAAGTTCCTTTAAAGGGTTAAATCTAATTCTGTTGATTAAATTATCAGCAGGTTATGGCGACTGAGAGAATATGCCACCATTTGTCAAAGTTGCTGGGGACTGGAGTACCTCTTTATGTTCATGTTGTTGTTTCCAGATAGGCTTCTGATTCCCTGATGGAGTATACCTTTTTGGCAATGCTTGGAGCTAGTGAAAAGTGTGAGCCTATGCCCTCAATTGGATTTTAAACGCTGTCAGGGAGTGATCTGCTCAAATCTCTGATTAGAGAAGTCTGTCTTGGCAGCCCACTAGGCAGAAATGGAAACAGACATGTAGCATCAGAATGAGACAGAGAGGGGGGGCAAGAGGCAGAAAATGGTTGAGAGAAAGAGTAAGGGGTGTTGGAAAAAACAACAACATGCACACAATGCAGAGATCAGGAAAATCCTTCAAACTGCCCTTGACCAAGGCTCAGGGAAATCGTTTCAAGCAAAGATAACTCATGGGTTGAGGACCTGAACCCAACCAGTGATGGTGGAACATCAGGAGGTCCTAGAAGTGATGCATCTTGCAGGACAGAAATGGCGATTTCTCCAGTGGGAACCAATAGGGCCAGACCCACCATGATAAGTGACATGATAGTGCAGTCTCCACAATAATGTGTCCCAAGGCATTTCTGACTGAGAGTGGTGTTGCTGCCACCTCGTCTCCAGTGACTATTTTGGCTAGACCTAGCCAGGGAAATTGCTGGCAAGCACTTCTGTTATAGCCTTGCTGCATCTGTCAGAAGTCCCCTTGTCTCTTCTTGGATTAGAATGCATTCCGTGAATTGTAAAGATGGGATCGTGCAGCACCTTTTTGAATGAAGCATAAAAGTGGGAGGGAGAAAACTGTGGGAGAAAATCAGTTTATTTTACTGAAGGCTGGGAAGAAATCAATGTTATCATTACTTTTATGAAGGAAATTATTTTAAAGGTACATTTTTTTGTTAAGTGCATCCCTTACATTGATTTTTAAAAAATAGAGTCCTGCCCTGTTTTGTAAAGGGCTATGATTCCATAGCAACCATTTCAAAATGGTATCCCTGACATCTTCTCCAATTTCTAGATGTGCCAAAAGCTGACAAGATTGCTTGGCATGTCTTAATGGAAGGGAAAAGGATTGAACCTCATCTTGAAACCTTTAATACATAATGAAATAACAATACAGTGGATGTATCTGATTCTTCTTTGGAGCTAATATCAGGATCCATCTTCTGCTGTTCCTGGGAACTTTGTCTTGGATTCTGTACCTTTAATATCCCTCATTCCCAGTCCAAATTTGTTAATGTTCAATTTGTAGTCATTAGCTCTTTCACCCAGAGCTGCCTTTATCCTAAATAGCTTTCCCCATTTGCTTGTTATCCATTCTGATACATTTGTACAGAACTATCATGTTCTTCCTCAGACTATTTTTTTTTCTTCCTAGGAATATGTCAATGTACCTCACATAATTTTCCAGCTGTTCAAGTTTTAGCATAATCACTTCTTCAGCTGCAGTATTATCTTACATTGTGAACATCTATTTGTAGGTGGGCAGCCAAGATAGTTAGAGAAATTTCTCTTCCAAATAAATACTAGGGTAATTTGTCAAACAATGGAAGGAAATGAATCTAGTGATATGTGAAAGCTTATATGTTTTCTGTCTTTTAAACAGAAGATATGGAAGAACTTGTGTATCTTTCTTTCCCTCTCTCTCTTTTGAATGCAGAATGAGTATAGTTTAGTCAATAGGATATTAGACTTGAACTAAGGAGATCAAGACTAATGATTAATAACATACACAAGTTTATTTATTTCAATTTATATGGCTGCCCATCTCATCATAGTGACTCTGGGCAGCTAGCAACAGCTAAAACCCAACATAGTATACACCACAGTAATAAATACATAATTGGCAGCTGCTAAAACCTCAGACACACATCAACATAACCATCTCACAGGCTCTGCCAAAGATTCTGACCCTGATGCCTGGTGAGGGAGCCACATCTTCAAGACCTTTACAGTATTGGATTAAAACATTCAGAATATTAAACCCTTATGTTTGCCAAGTTTAATGGAAAAAGTGGGTTTCAATTTCCTTATTATTTAATTTTGATGAAAGTAGCATACATGATATAGATGTCCACAGGAAATAAACCTATAACATTTTTAAATGTTAAGTAAAGGACTATATTTCTTTGAATTCTGTTCTACTGAAACAAACATTTTCCTTCAAACTGAACTTGAACCCAGGTGACTTTTGTGGACTTATCCATCCAGTTTTCTTGACATGATATGGAAATAGTCACTGCTCTTTCTGGGATTTGTTCTTGTTATTATTGACTTCCTAGTCTAGACTACATGCTCTGGATTTCCCATTTGGACCCCTATCCAAGTACTCAACAGGGCCAAACTTTCTTAGTGTTCTAGATCAAAGAAGGTTGGCTAGGAATTGCCATTTAACTTTCTGGTCTATTAACACCACAGAATAGGATAAGACTGATCGATAAATGAGAAAAAACCATGAACCTCCAGCATTTTTCTAAAAAAATGTCCCAAGCTTCATAAACCCTAATAATGTTTTTGTTACCATTCCTGATCTTGAAGGAGAGGATTAGCAATGAGCCCTCAATATTGGAACATTCCTGTGTTACAATATTTCAACATTCCTTTTCCTAGCCATCATGTCTGAAGAGCTTGTGATTAGAAGTACTGGTCAAAAGTCATTTCTTTATATATTTATTTTCTTTTTCTTTACTATATTTTTATTTTTTTCTTTCTTTTCTTTTTTTCTTTTTTCTTTTCTGCACCTTCTACTTTTTTCTTTGTATTCTTTTTTCTAGTTTTTATTCATTTTTATTGTTGTAATTTTTAATAAGATTATTATAAAAAAAGAACATATCTTGGAAATATAGACATATACTTGCACTGCAGATTATACAGGTCAAAAACCTGTTCTCTTTTCCCCTTCTCTGTTTTGGCTTTTCCTACAGTTAAACTATCAGTTGTTGGTTTTTCTTTGTATGCATTTGCATTTTTAATATGACTAAAAAAAGTTTTACATTCAGAATTGACTGATTTTGGAGGAAGTCTTCCCACCTGCCTGGAAAATGTGCAGAAGTAATTTTGGTGTGTCAGAGAGTATTTTAAGGGCTAGCCCAGTGTTTCTCAACCATAGCAACTTTAAGATGTGTAGACTTCATCTCCCAGAATTCCCCAGCCAGCGCACTTTTCTTTTTCCTACTCAAGAAAGTTCAATATACCGTATTTTTCCGACTATAAGACGATACTTTTTTCTAAAATCCTTACCCTAAAAATTGAAGGGCGTCTTATTCAAGGAAGTCAGCCGAGGAGAGAATCGTGCGGTGGCAAAACTGCCCATACCTTGTCTCTGCGAATGGGCTTCCTCCTATTGCTAGCCTCCAATCACGAGTGAAATAGCTTGTCTCCCAAACAGACTTCCTCCAATCACGAGCCTGATGTAACTGACGTCAGCTGATGCTGAACAAACCAATTAGAGAAGGCTGTTTGTAGAGACAAGCTATCGGCAGTTTCACTCGTGCTTGAATGTAATCAGTTATGCAAAAGAGCATGGAAATAGAGCTGCAGAGAGACGGTTTGGACCTCCTCCCACCAAGTGTAGCAGGTCAATGTTAACTAATTACTAAATAAAAATGTGTTCTGCACTATCTTTAAAATATTGATTTCTTAATTTGGGGTTGGAAAAATGGGGGTCGTCTTGTACATGGGGGCGTCTTATTGTCGGAAAAATACGGTAATTGTAGGTAGTATGCAAAAAGTATAATCTGCAGTGCAAGTATATGTCTGTATTTCCAAGATATGTTCTTTTTTTATAATAATCTTATTAAAAATTACAACAATAAAAATGAATAAAAACTAAAAAAAGAATAAAAAGAAAAAAGTAGAAGGTGCAGAAAAGCAAAAAGAAAAAAGAAAAGAAAGAAAAAATAAGAATATAGTCAAGAAATAAAGAAAATAAATATATAAAGAAATGACTTTCCTCTTCAGTAACTTATCACCTTCTCCTAAAATACAACAAATGTCTTCTTCCCATATCCCATCTCTTATCTATAAACAAATCCTTAAAGCCTGGTAATTTCAGTCCTGATGTCAGCAAAAGTCCATTAAGGGTTACCAGATATAACAACATATTGATTTTAATCTTGATCAAATATACCAACTTTATATTCCTTCCTTTTACTTCTAATAATCTTGATCTTTAGTCCCTTCAAATAATATCCTAGAACTTGATTTCTTTTCTTTTTTTCTTTGTCCCTTCTCACAAAATTCTTCAAAGCTTTAACAAGCCTCTTTTGTAAATCCAATATAGGAAAATTATCCAGGTTACTCTCTTGGTTTGTTATTTGTATATCCCTTTTAATTATTAAGTCATCAGCCAGTTTCTTTTGTATGTCCAGTGTCACATCTTTTTCCATGTCATGCTTGTAGCCTGTCATTTTTAAATCCACTTTCAAATCAGGCTCAATCTTGCCAGATAAAACTTGTTCCTCTTCCATAACATCTTTTAAACACAATTGATCTATAGAGGCAGACATTCTTAAAATTAACTGCTGGGTCCATTGTTCAAAAATATCTTTCAGTGTGTCCAATGTTAAAATATTTTGCTTTATTCTGTATTTGTAAGTCAAGTTTGAGTATTCTTCTCCTTTAATTGTAATCTTTAGTTCCTTCTAGTTCTCCCTAGTGTCCAATTTTTAAAAACTTATCTTAATATTTATTTGTTTATTTATTTATTTATTTTTAGAAGAATCCAAAACAAAAGCATTTTCCCACAGGAAGGATTCTTTACAATTAATTCCAAAATCTTACTTCAAATTTATCTGGACTCTTAGTCCATTTGTTAACTTTCTAAAATCAAAGTTTTAATCACCCTTTTGCTGTTTATTAAAAAACAATTTTTTTTTTAAGTTCTTAAACTTGTAGTTAAAACTTTCTTTCACTAAGGGTTAAAGGAAGCTCACCTGATGCTGTCAAACCTGTCGATCCAAAGGTTTCTAATAGCTAAAAAGCAGTTAACAAGCAATTTTCGAAAGTGACTAGAAAAGGAAGTATGCAAACTTAATATCCTTCAAAGGTGCTGACTGCAGTTTGAGCAAGATGGCTATTCCCTCCTCTCCCACAGCATTATACCTGCTGGAGACTGCTTTCTTGTAGTCTCCTCACAAGGAGCAATTGACTGGAGCACTTGCTGGTGATCTCAAGTCCTTTCCTTGTCCGGAGCAGAATTACAAAGAGCCGATCTACTCATCAGCTCTTCATTCGGCCATGGTTGGAATTTTTCCCCCGAAGTCCACCAGCACACAGTTGCCAAGGATATGGCACTGGATATGGCAAGGAGAAATCTCACAAGTGTTTTATGACTAACACCACTTAGTAGCCAATTTATGAATAGGCAAACTTCCTTGGCAGACTTTTT
Source organism: Liasis olivaceus (assembly GCA_030867105.1). Lineage (NCBI taxonomy): Eukaryota > Metazoa > Chordata > Lepidosauria > Squamata > Pythonidae > Liasis > Liasis olivaceus. The sequence continues at coordinate 153,165,364 of CM061349.1, forward strand.
GTGCCCCCAGAATGCATTAAAGATTTCAGATGTGCCCATTAGACTCCAGAAGGTTGGGGACTTCTTTTATAGTATTTTGTCTCATATTAAAGTATATATTTTTGAAGTTTCTAAACGCTTTGATAGCATTAAAACTATTATCGCTTTGGAGCCTGGACATGTAAAGACTGAAAAGATGATGGTAATAATGTTGAATATGTGAGCCTTGTCTCCAATATTCTTGGGCCCATGGACAAGTCTTGAAACTTCTGAGTTTGTAGAACTAGTATTGGCAGGAGTTTACAAACACAAGCACACTGAATGTGCTTATAAGCTTCCCCACAACTGAAAACCTTATCCTAACATATAACTCTTGCAGATCTTTGTGCCCAAGAACTACAAAAGAACCAGGCATGTGGGGATCTTGGGAGCCAGGTTTCCCTGCATGTCCTCATCCTCAAGATAATTTTAAAGTTCATCTGTGGGCTGAACACTTGCATAAGCCTATTGAAGTTCTGATGCATACATTACTCCCAAAATGTGCTAAAGTTGCACTTGATATTGTACTGAGGTTGTCAGAGTTTAAATTCATCCAGCATCCTAAATTTATGCATAACAATTAGAATCTCTTTACGCACATCATTGTTTTGCGGCAAGGCCTTGCAAAGGGGAGAAAAGCTCATGTCACTAAGTATGGTCATTCCAGGAAACACCAGAGAAGCGAAGAAACCTCTCTTTGTAAGTCAACCATATACAGTGTTACCTCGGTTCACGAACGCTTCTGTTCACGAACAGCTCCGGTCGCAAAAATTTCCCTCCGTTCGCGAACGCTGGATCGGGTTACGAACAAGATCTGCGGCCATTTTCCCTCCCGTGACACGTGGTCGCGGCTTCCTGTAGGGAGGGGGACTCTCCCTCCAAGCAGTAACCGCCTCCCCACCCCCCTTCCTGTCCTCCACGCCAGAAGTCGCGTCGAACAAGGTTAGCTTTCTCTCTCTTCGTACTGTACTTTGTGTCATATTTTTGCGGTTTAAAAAAAAACAACATATGGTTCAGAACGGATTAACCGTATTTACATTGAACCTTATGGGGAAATTTGACTCGGGTCGCGACCAAAAATCGGTTCGCGACCAAATTCGGGGTCAGAACGGATTAACTGTATTTACATTGAACCTTATGGGAAAATTTGATTCGGTTCACGACCAATTCGGTTTGCGACCAGAGTCGCGGAACGAATTAAGTTCGTGAACCGAGGTACCACTGTATTTAAAGGTTAAAGAAAACACAAAGAAACCCCTTAGCTCTCTTATACATTTAAAAGATTAAAAAGAAATAACTTTTAAAAGTTTTATTGGGCCGTGGGGGTGGAGAAACAAAGGTCCTAACCATTCTTTGCATGTTGCTTATGGTTAGAGTTTGTTCTGCTATGGATTTGCCTTGGAACAAATCACTTAAGTCTGGACACAGATGCTTTAAGAAGTCAGAGAAATGGCTTATTTTCTACATGTTGAACTGCTTCTGAGAGATCGGAATGGGAACAAGAATACTTTTGAAGGTGATTGCACTTTTCTAATGATATAGACAATTTGGAGGAAAATGCTGATTGTTGTTTCGAAAGAAAACACATTAGAACTTGATGCCATAGGTAATTATGTATATCATAGTTGAACAAAAACATCAAATTGAAGAAAATAAGAATGAATTACTGCTGTATATGAAGTCACTTGCCCTTTGATTGCTTCCAGAAACCAACAATGGAATGATAAGAAGTTTATTACACAAACACACACAGTTATAATGAATGTTGTTCACATCTCTTATTTAAAAGTTACATTTACGCATTGAACATAACATAACATAATATAACATAACATAGCAATCTTGCCTTTATTTCAGAATTAATTTTTTCCATGCCTGGATGAGACTTCTAAACTTTAAACAAGCCATTTGTTTAACTTTAAACAAGCCATTTGACAGTACTGTTATAAAAATAATGTCAAATGACAAATCACATCACTGTAGGTAGCCTCAAAGCAACAGTGTGATTATTTTGACAGGTAGACATTACACAACTTGACTGCTTACATACATTACATCAATTCTAAGAGCCCCTTCCTTCCTTCCTTCCTTCCTTCCTTCCTTCCTTCCTTCCTTCCTTCCTTCCTTCCTTCCTTCCCCATTTCTATATTTTATCTTGATTTTGTGGAACCCCATTCAGCAGACTTCAGATCTAGGAAGCAAAGTTTTAATTTGGACTTTATTATTGATTGATTGATCAAATTTATACACCACTCATCTCCCTGTATAAGTGACTCTAGGTGACTTTACCTCCAAATCACCATGGCTCCATTGTCTGAAGCAGAAACATTTTTGTCATTTATGCTAACTTATGTAATTTGCATAATTATGTAATTGACATAGATATGTCATTTGTTTCAATTTAAATAAGGTTGGTAATTATTTACAAAATGACTTCAGCTGAAGTAAATGATGTAATTATGTTGATTACATCATTAGAAAAATTGTGCAAAACATATCCATTATGTCACTTTGGATTTAATGGATATTCATATTTAATGGACACCCCTTCCCTGCAACTAGTGCATTAAATTGAGGTTTTAGTGTATTTGCTTAAATACCCTAATTACTAACACAGGAAGTGGGATAGTTAGTTCTCACAGAGTCATGAAGTACATCATGATAGCAAATGTGACAGTTACAAAAACAAAGGAAAGATGGAGACAGGAGACCCCACATTATTTCTGTATATATATGGTTTGTTCTTGAAACACAGCAGTTGCTGAAATGTCTTGGTTGTGGCTTTGTACTTTTTTCAATAAACATGACTTATCTGGAATTCTTAGATTTCTTATGACCTTACCGAAGCAGCCCATTCCTGTCTGTGGAGAAGGAGGGAAGACTTTCTTATTTGGTTGTTAAAGTATAGCCACATAAGCAGGCATAATCCATAGATCAAAAGAAATATATGTCAGCTGTGATGGGGGAAAATACATAGCTCAAATGGCAAAAGTCTCATCTGCCGCTTAAACAAATCCTTTGGGAGGTGAAAATTTGACTTCTAGGACAGAATATATATTTTTGAGGTTGATATCTTATTTTTATCATTATACTCCACTAACTATTTCCTGATTTTTTTTCTAGGAGGATAGGGAAACTTTTCCCAATAGTGCCCCCAAATTAGGAAACACTACATATTTGCATGAAGACACAGTGCTTAATTAATACTGGGAAGTTAATCGTTTATTTATCTAACATATTTTCTTCAGTTCGTCTTTTGTCTGTTCTGAATGACAAAGTCTCACTAAGCTTTAACCTGATATTTAAAGGACTTTTGTTTCTACTGGAATCATCAGCACAGAATCTGGATCATTAAATTGCAAATTATATGCTTTACTGAGGATAAAGTATAATGACAATCCAAGGATGGTCCTTCAAAGCTCTATTTTGTTCCTACCAGTCCACTGTGGAGTAAAATTTTATTTATTTTCTAAGCTGCTTAGAGTCGTCTAGGAGTTGAGTTGCTTAGAAATGTGATTAATGAATTAGACAATTTACTACTTTTAGAGAAGGTTTGGAAAAACAAATGTCACTTATAAGAGGCTTATTAAAGACAGAAGGTAGTGAAACATACACATTCCTGAAATGAGGAGTTGCCCAGAAAATGGACTCTGACATAAGAGAATAATGATTTACATATATTTAAGAGATTGATATCCCTGTTTGTTATACTGGACTTCTTGTTTTCAATACCATTGACCATGATATTCTTCTGGACCAGGGTTGAACCTTAGGGACACTGTTTTGCAATGGTTCTAGTTTCTATCCTTCTGGGTAAAAATGAAAAGGATACAAATGGGGGGGAAAAGGAATTAAACAATTACTATTGTATAACCTCCTGGCCCTGTAGCATAGAGGTGTGTGACTAGAGGTTTCAGTCTTTCCTCCCCCACCCTTTCAGAGAGAGAGAGATCAATCTAGCAATCTCACAAGAGATAAACCAAACCAAACTTTATTTTTTAAAAAAGAAACTAAAGGTAATTATATGTGAAATGTGAATTACAAAACAAATGCAGTTCCTGGTAGATAACTAGATGCTGTTGATGTTATAATTTATGATCTGGGGAGGCTTCTCTGCTTGCAAATTATATTTTAGCTCCCAAGAAATAAGAAGCAATACATCTTCTTGGCCACAGCCCTATGTATACAGAGCAATAAGAGCAAGAGACAATAAGTGACACACATGGGAAAAGATCAAAATTCCAATGCAGTATTCTGGCTAAGCTTGGTTACCTCTTTTTTTTTTTATAAACAGAGCCCTCTCAAAGCAAAAGTCATCAGCTTCTTTTCCCAGGACCTTCCCTAGCTTCTTGGGATGATCACAGACGTTTATCAGAGCCATTGGGGAGTCAGTCCACCTCACTTCTTTTCCCAGCATAAGGACAGCAGTTTCTTGCTCTGTTTCCCCAGAGTTCTGCTTTTAGCTTTAAAAGAACAAAGCTTTTTCCTTTCCAGGAGTGGGAGGAGTTGGGGCATCTGCTTGTGGCTTTGTACCTAAAAAAAAGATCTCTCCCTTCTGTTGTGTACTGAAACTCAGATGCTGATTTGCTCCTGGATGCCTTTCAATCAGTGTGGGTTGGGGATTGCAGCCTGCATATTCACCATAACATCCATGGTAATAACTTGAAATCATATACCTGGGATGACATTTGTGAATGGAAGAGAAGCCAAATTTTAGTGGCCATCTAGATCAGATACAGCATGAATGAAGCACATGGGCATCCACGGGGGAATAAAAATCTGCAAGATGGTGGGTGCAATGTCACAACGAAAGCCCCACCCCTCTTGTACAGGCTTGTGACAATGTGTCCCCCATTCTGTAGAGAAGCTTCACTGCTGATGAAGCATATGACAGAGTGACATTTTTTTCTTTCTTACCAGCGTTTGCAATAAGATTCTTTACAGCCCCCCAAATTGCAATACAGTTGATTTGTAGAAGGACAGCTGCACAGTACACAACTAATGCAATGTGAAGTTTGACCCAGATTTTCCTTCTTGAAAAGTAATTGCTAACTGTGGTTCAGCTTAACCAGGATGCATGAATTAAGAAAGTGGGAAAGTTAGGAATGGAAGAGAAGAAAATGGTTTGGCTAATCAGGAACTGAGCGTATGAATTGGATAATTGCATAACCTTGAATCTCAACCCAATAAGAAGTCAATTGCCAAAGGCGAAGAAAAAGAAGAACCATTTATTTATTTATTTATTTTTATTTAAAAGATCTATCTTTTTTTTTTTAAATAAATTTCCAAAGAGAAGGAGTCAATAAATGAATTGTATATTTAGGTAGGTTATGTTTAGAGACGTTCTAATTCCTATATAGTGTATTAAAACAACATCAAAGGTTTTGCTTCTATTGAAAAGTTAATATTTGATTTTGAAAAGCCAATGTTTGGTCGTAGAGTAAATAGTCTCTTCTGAAGCCATTTGCTTAATTCTCACTTTTGGCCAAATAACTGTACAATCCAATCATGTGGTAGGAAGACAAATAACTTATCCTCCATGACAGGAACAATCCAAATGCTGCTGAGTACTGAAATAAAAGCTTTACAGAAGCTATGGGAAGGAGATCATGGAGCAGTGGTGCAAGTGGCAATGATCTTTGTTCACAGAGTATGTTTAATAAAATAAGACATATATTTAAAGTGCAGTAGTGCAGGGAATGGGTCATTAACTGTGATAAAGTGGCAGTAATGTAAAGAGAGAGATTAATAATGACAATGATGATGCCCTTGATGATGATGAATGCAAAAGCAGCAGCGTATCTCAATGGTTTTTGTCCCTGAATTTCTTTTAATCTGCCCTTTGTATGGACAGTTTCTTGGACAGGCTGGCAGGAGGCCTGTTCATGCTGTTAAAATCCCCTGCATAAATGTGTCTGGCTACAGGAACACCTGGAAAAAAAGTCTGTGTGCACAGTAGAGCTTCTGTGATCTAGAATGCTGAGAAAAAGGGCAATTGTATTTCCAGAACAGCTGGTGATTCTTTGTGGATCACAGCACTCAATTAAGGATAGAGGAGGAAAGACAAATTCACAGTTCCCAATCGAACGTGTGAGTTGGAGCCATCAGTTCTTACAATTACCCTTCCATGTTTATGCTGCTTAGAATCTGGCAAGGCCCCCTCAACTGCAGAGTTAATGTTGATGCTTCCTGTACCTCTTTGCTCCCACCTAGTAGTCAATTGGATTTTTACAGCCCAGATGAGGTAGCCTTAGGTTTATGCAACAGCTTTTCAAAACATCACTTATATATTCATTTATAACTATTACATATTTACCCCCAAATACAGCTCCCATTATTTTTTTCCCACCAGTACGTATATTTAGTATGTTGGTATGAGAGATACACGGGCATCTGCAACAGTCAGAGCTTTCCTCTCAACAGCAAGCATGCCTCATGAAATCACAAGGCAAGTTCTGCCCCTCTCGTATTAACATCTCGCTTCACAGTGAAATTGCAGAAGAGGGGAGGACATTTCCCATCGTTCTGTCTCCCCAGGGCATCTCCATACATAGCCAATGTACCACTGCAAAGTCAGTTCTGCAGCTTTTCTGTCCCATCCTGCTGCATTTGGTAGTTAAACTGATTTATATCCAGCTCAGTTTTAGGTGCAGCTGGAATCATGCTGAAGGGGACGTCCCATTAGAAACAGTGAAGTTCTGAACAGCCTGAGGGGGGGCCTTGTCCCTCTTTACAGGAATTCCCATCTTATCCTAGCTTCTAGCTCCTGGGCTCAAGCCAGCCTCACTCTCCTCCCTGTAAAGGTTCAATAACGATGTTTCACATTTATGTATTTATTTATAACATTTATATAGCTTTTAAGTGCAGCTAAAGAATAACCTCGCTTGCAACAATATATAGGACATTTGTTTTTGTTTTTTAAATCTCCAGAGAAATGGATGCTTTATGGATAAAAAGGTTGTTGAGGTGGGTTGCATGTAGTTCTTTGCACTGTCCTCTTGGCAAGATTTGGGGGTGGGGGGGATGATGGTGTACCCAGCATTTCAAGGTCAGTACGTTGGCATGTCAATACAATAAATTAATATCTTTACCCTCCCTAGTCATGAAGGGTGTTGCATTTATGGGAAATTGTGAACATCCTGAGGCAATAGGCTGAAAATAAAGGGGAACAAGTAGGGGGACGTTGATAGGAGCAAGCAGGATTTTTATTACATCCTTAAATAATCTTAGAGATAGAGACTCTTCATGATATCACCCTAATGTTCCTTGCCCAGAGAAGCCATGCTTGAACATGAAGTTCCTGAATTTCTGAGTAATGAGCTACAGTCCTGTTTAAGCAGCACATGATCTGCATTGGAAGCTCCCTTGTCTGGGGTGTGCAGAATTATAGAAATCTGACCTGCATCAGTGCTGCATCTACTCCTATACTATTTTATTCAGCCTCTCCTCCCCTCCCTGGGAATAGGTTCTTTTTTTTTAATGCTCTGGACATCCATAGTTATTGTCACATGGTCTCTGTACTATTTTTCTACATTTTACATATTTTTTTTTCTTGTATATCTCAATATCTGGTTTTTTCCTATGCAATTTTCCCTAATGTGCAACTTATTTAAATGGTATTTAATCCAAAAGTGTTGGGGCTAGGGAGTAGGGGGAGGGTTAGAATAACTTTCCCAGATATACAATAGCTTTTGGCTTTTACATAACTATCTTGAACATCTGCAAAGTGAAATGAACTTTTCTAGCTGGAAATGACGGTAATTATGGTGGATCATAGTAATCCCATTCAGGCACTTTGAATTAGAATTCTGGATCATCTCCCATCCCCATCAGTTGGGCCAAAGTCCTATCACTTTCCCTGCAGGGATTTACCTACAGCACAGCTTGGCTTCTGTATGAACTTGGATACAGTAGAGATACCGTAGGTGCCTCGGTCTTCCTTCTGCAGACAATGACACCTAACTTTTGAGTGTTGCAGGAAAGCTGACATTGGCGGGAAGACAGGCTGACATCGTGCTCACATGGTGTATGCGCCAAGCAAAGAACAACTGAATGGAGTTAGTATTGTGAGATAAAAGAAATCTAATGTTCCTGTTCTCACCTCGCCGTTCTCCATTCTTCAGTATAATGTCGAACAACTGTCTGTTAGTAATCAGCAGAAGAAATGGTAATATTTTTAACCCACAATCCTCCAATCCTGTGCCAAGATACCCTGGTGTGCTGTGAAAAAGTATGAGGGAACAATGAGGAATGAATGAATGAATGAATGAATGAATGAATGAATGAATGAACGAACTGTTAAAGATGACCTTCCCCTCCAATACTGATCATGCTTCCTGACTGAAAGTGGCCCTTTCCCCAACTTGGCTCTCCTGGACCATATCAGGTTCAGCCCTCAGCTCTCAACATTTCAGGAAATGTCACTTTTCAAGTCTGATGATGTGGAATCTAAAAAGAAGATGTGGAGCAAAGCCAGTTTGTACAGTACAAATCATGAAAACCGAGCTTCTCATTTATTATTGCTGCAGATTGCTGGAGCAAGTTGGAGTAGACTGACAGTCCTTTTAAATAAAAAGTGTTTTCTTTAAAGGTCTCAGAAGTTTCAATTTCAATATTCTTGGCACACATCTTGGAGCAGAGTGTTTTTATTGCCTTCCCAAAAAGAGAAATATAGGCATGTTTTATTATTTTTGCCTTTTCTTTCCTTCTGTGCATTGCTTTCAATCCTTGATGCTTCAAGCCCCAGGGGAGAACAGACTGGTTTGATATTAACTGTTATGGCATTTGCTGATACTTGCAATTGGTAACTGTTGTGAAAGAATCTGGTTATGGAGAAAGCTTGACCTTTCCAATTGCTAGGAGATTTGTACTGCTGGTACAAATTCTGTGTTCTGTACTCCTGGACTGAGATAAATAATACAAGATATTAGGGGCATTCTGAAGGAAAGTGGTCAAATGTCTTGTCAAAACCAAAGCAATAATCCTGCTAATGACAGATAAAAAGAGGGTTGGAAATAGAGCTTAACGTTTATGAGAAAAAAATGGGTTGAAAGCTGTTTTATCATCATGTTTTTAGGGCTTGTATTGAAAAATGAGAGATGAGATGCCTTGGTAAATAGTACAGATTACAGTAAACCAATTTACTTTTTATATAGCTTTGAGATTTCTGGTGGGGCTATTTAATGAAGTGAGAAGGTTTCCCACTGACTTTATATTATCATGCTGAATAATTTTTCTTGACATGCAGTGCTTTCAGACAGCCAACTGCAACACATACCCACACATCCAGGCATACAACAGCCATAGACAGAGATATACAAACAATAGCCTGCACCTTTTTGCCATTCTTTGTTGTATAGAGAAGAAAAACTATTGTTAGGCTCTTTAAGAGTCACGGACAAATTATGAAAACAGACAAAGGGAATGCTTTGGGTCTAGAGTGGATGTTCTAGTGTCAACAATGGTCTTCACTGGCCATTATGAAAAATGTTCTACTTAAAGAGAATACTGGAATACATTATTTAGGAGCATCCTAAGAAAATATTCTATCAGCCTTACTCATCCTGATGCCCTCCACCTATGGTAAGACTACAAATCCCAGAATTCCTAAGCAACAAGGGTCAAAAAGAATGTAGACATCTATGGTTTGGGTAGATGGGATTGATTCAGGAGGATTAAGAAACCATTCAAGAAGTATGTAATTCAACAAAGTGAGCCATGCGATAGGAGAGAAGGTAACACAGAAGCTATGACAAAGTCCACAATTTTGCCTCTGCCTCTTCTGTCATTCCCACTAACCACAATGCATTATTTAGACTACTGCTTGCTGATTTTGTATTGAGTAATAATAAATTAGACAGCCAGTTTGGTGCAGTGGTTAAGGCACTGGGCTAGAAACCAGGAGACTGTGTGAGTTCTAGTCCCACCTTAGGCACAAAGCCAGCTGGGTGGCCTTGGGCCAGTCACTCCCTCTCAGCCCTAGGAAGCAGGCAAGGGCAAACATCTTGCCAAGAAAACTGCAGGGACTACTCCAGGCAGTCACCAGGAGCCAACAATGACTCAATCAATCAATCAATCTTAATCCCTAAATGAAGGTTACAGGAAGGAACAACATACATGAATGGACTGGAAGGAAAGGAATTAAGGAAAGATTTATGTAAATCCCTTGAATGGATGAGATTTTCCTTGGATAAGGACTGGAATCAAGAACATTAGATATTTGGAAAAAGACTTGTGTCTCTGTCCAAGATCTTAAAACATCCCAATTCCTGACTCTTGACAACTTTAGTTAGGCATGAATTTGGAGAATTTAGTTTGGTTTGCATTTTAATGCAAACATACCTGATTTGTAGTTCCTAATTTATAGATACCTGCATTTTTCTGATAATCACCCTTTCTGTTTTTTTGCCATGTTAATTTACGAATAACAAAATGCATATAAAAATAATTGTCTTAGGGAAAAATGCATACAGTAGTGCAGATATTGGTGAAAATAACATAGAAAACAACACAACTGCATGTACTAGGAGGAATTTAAAGAATGGTGGAAAGTAAAACTTTGTGTCTGAAGGACACTATATCTCTTTTCCTGCTCTAACCATTATGCCATACTTTCTGACCTAACTACATTTTAGAAACAGGAGTGAGAAGGAGAACTAAACATATCACCTTGAGCTTTTTGGAATGTTGGAAGAAAGGAAAAATGAAGGTAACATTATATCTGATATGATTGTGAATAGGGCCTCCTAATTTGTATTATTGATATTGATTTCTTACAGAGATCTATCCAGGTCTGAATAATGCTTTATTGCATAAGCCACCCCAAACACGGAAATATTATTCCCACAGCAGAATGGTTCACTTGAGCCAAGTATCTCCCAACACTTCAGATGAATGCCAAGTGTTGCTAACTGAGGCATCTAAGCACGTCATAGGACACAGTTTATTCTTCCTCCCCAATAAGAAAAATGAATAATGTTGGGTTTGCTTTTATTGTCATTCCTTTGTGAAGGCATATTGTGGAACCAGTGATTTTGGTGAGGGTAATGTTACATCATGGTTACTGGCAGAGCTGAACAACTGACTATTGCTGAATTCCCAAAAGCAGCTCTTGTTCTTTTCTTTATTTTATGAAGTTCTCCATGAATTTGACCAGGCAGGCAGGCAGGCAGGCACCCACACAGGTACATACATGCACTTAGGTGGTTCTTGAGCAGTCATTGTACATGTAATAATAGGGATGAAGTACATGGATGCCAGAGCTTTCGTACTTCCATCAGTGAAATATCAAAGGAGATGCAACTGTAGTAGATCTATGTGCAAAAATATTGTCAGAACGTAGGTCTTTATTTATTTTACAGCCAACTCAATAGATTCTGGGCAGTTTACAACATGTTAAGATTATAAAAGCAACAACAGATCAATTAATAAAAACATTGTTTTTTAAAAATCAGTAAAAATAAATCAATTCTCCTCCAAGTTGGACACTGATAAATCTTAGTTATGGTCGCAGGCCCAATAAAGTAAAATTGTCTTTAAAGATCTTCTAAAAACCATGAAGGAGGGTCTTCTCCCTCGTGGAGGCAATTCCTCTCTCCTTAGCCTCTGCAAACTTGTTGGTTGTGCACCTCGCGAGAGGAGGTAATCTGGGGCGCTGGGGGGCTCTGCAATTGTCACAGCTCCACCCATTCCGGTTATGTGAGTTTAGTCCAGAGTGTATTTCAAAGGGAGGAAGGGGAGGCAGGTTTTATGAGGAATCTTTATGTCCATGCAGGGAAGCATTATAGCTATGACATTCAAATAAAAGTAACTGAATAAAATAAAAAGAGGCTGGGTTGATTAAATTGCCTTTGTACTATTATATAAAAATGAAAAGGGGGAAAAAAAACCTGTCTACAGTTCCTTCTAATTACCAAAACTGAAGTTTTTTCCCCCTGCTGACTTCAATAGAAAATATGTCTTAAAAGATCTTTCAGTAAGAATAAAAAAATGCACAATTGTGCTATAATTGCAGGTAGCAAAATGTATTTGCAGTCTTAACATGGCAATTACAGTGCCTCATTATCAAAATGGTACAATGCGTACAAGAACCTAAGACGTGCCCCACTGAATGGAGCCAGAGCTATTTAATCCTTCTTTCTGTTTCCCAGTGGCCAGCCCTCAAGTCCTGTCCCTAAATAATCTGAGAAGGAATGAATGGAGATGTAATAACATCTCCAGTCAAGCTTGAGCACTTTTAAGTGCCCATGATTTCAGTTGAAGAAAGAGAAGTCCATGTTTAATTCTCCCAGCTGAAAAGAATGGGACTTAGCTTTAGTTAGTATGTGCCCATTATTTTTAATTCATGAATCACACTGTAGTGTAACCATTCTGATCTTAACAGAAATTTACTGAAGGCCATCAAGGAAACTCCCTGAAGAAGAAGGCACAAAGAATTCTGGGAACTGTAGTTTGCTGCTGGGTCCTGGGTTTGTCTAGCTATCTAGCCAACTAGCTATCATCTATCTACTTTATTTTTTTTAAAGTCCCCTATGCACATCCTAGTGATGGGGGAGCAGGGAGACTGCGTGTAATGGTATATGGGAATGACCTTGGGAGACTCGGCCCAGAGACGCTGCCTAGGGAATGGTCAGATAAGAGACAGCATAGACTGCAGCTGGATAGTGGGTGGGGCAAGAGGCTCAGAAGGGACCCTCCCTAATTTCTTGGGGGTTAAGGAGATGGGGGAGAATTGTACTTTCAGATTTGCAAGATCTGTTAATGTCATCTTGCAATAAAGTAGAATTAGCAGATCTGGTCGTGTTTCCTGTCTGGTCTACCTGGTAAGGCTGACATCAATCTTGCAAGTCTGAAAGTACAATTCTCCCCCCCTTCTCCTTAACCCTCAAGAAATTAGGGACGGTCGCTTCTGAGCCTCTTGCCCCATGCACTATCCAGCTGAAGACTATGCTGTCTCTTATCTGACCATTCCCTAGGCAGCATTTCCAGGCCCAGTCTCCCAAGGTCATTCCAACATTCCACTGCACTGGGGCTAATGGAGCAAGTTGTCTGTAGCAGAGTAACTGAAGTAACATTTCCTTTGAGCTGAGCTCTGTTCCTGATGGTTTTATGGAATCTCCATGTAGTTTGCTTGACAGCCCCACAAGGGAGGAATGGGTTATAAAGATAACAGAATTAGCAGAAATGGCAAAGCGGATGTGTTTAATCAGGGGTAAAACAAGTACTTTTATAAAAGGCTGGAAACCTTTTATGGACTTTTTGCTGAAAACAGAAAAAAATGAAATGGTGATTTGTGGATTTGCTGACTGAAAAAGGGGTTGAATATGGGATAGAAGAGATTTCTGTAATGTAATTTGAATGAGGGAGGAGGGATAATAACTTTATTTGCAACTGCTGCCAAGAAGATTGGAAGTCGCTTCTTATATATTTTTTTTCTCTCCCCCCTCTTTGCTTTCTTCACTTTTTCGTTTATCTTTTTTTCTCTAACTTTTCTTTATATTTGTTCATGTTTATCTTTTATCTGTGTAAAAATTTACAATAAAAAAGTACTTTGCTTGGCAGTACAATGGAAGTGGCTCGCAGTTAGGCCTGTTGCATGAATCGGTCTCCCCTATTCATGCAACAGAAAGGTATGATTCCCTTTGCTGAGGCAAAGAGACCAACAATTTGCTCTGACGGGCCACTTCGAAGCCCTTCCCTACCTGCAGTCATGTCCTGCAGCCAGGGCTTGTGCAGAAGTCGCTTTGGTGAGGGTTCCTCAGAAAAAGCGGGCAGTGCATCCTGCAGTACCACTTGCCAAAGCTTGGTGCAAGTGGTGCTGGAGGCGGTGAGGGGCCCATCCTTTGGCTCTGCTTGCCAGAGTTTGGCAAATGCTGTCAGAAAACCTGTGCTGAACAGGCTCTGCAAAGCAAAGCAGTGGGAAGTGAAGTCACTCCGCTCTCTGAAGCAGGTCTGAGGGGGTGATTTGCTCGAGCCTTCAGCAAAGGAAAACACCCCTTTCTGGATTAGCCCAGGCCTGTTTTCCACTGCTGTCTTCTGCAATGTTTTTTCAACTTCCCTGTTTTAGCTTCTTATTCTAAGTTGTGCACTTTCGGGGCTTCTATATTATGAAGCATCTTTTGTCTAAAGTAATTATATTCCTGGAAGCAAATAAAGGACATTCATAAGTAAAATGGAATTTACATATGAATGTGAGAAAGAAAGGTTCTGTTTGTTGAATTAGTAAAGGCATATGATAAAATGAATAAGGCTGAATTACGGAATGTTTTATGTGAATAAGGAGTTGAAGACTGGTTGCTAAATGCATTACAATTGGTGTATGATGGAAAGAAAGCATGAGAATAAATGGAAAACTTAGAGAATAATTTAGTCTTGAGCAGGAAGTAAGACAAGGATGCAGGATATCCCCTTGGATGTTTAATGTATTTATAGATGAATTAATAATAGAATGGTTATGGTGATGCTAGTGGCATGTTGGCTGGGGACATCTTTGTATGTGTATCTTTCTTTGCAGATGATGTCATGTTGTTGGATGAAAACCTTAATGATTTGCAGAAAACATTAGGTACATGGTGTAAGGTTTGAAGTTGGTGAGCTGGGATTCTCACACCAGAGAAAGTCATGTGTGAAAGTCATTCTGTAAACAGGAAACAGAGGGCAGAAACCTTGAAGGCTAAGAAATGTGTAGCCATGGCTGTTAAGCTAAGAAGGTGGGAGGACCAGACTTAGGTTTCAAATCTTTGGACTAACATAGACAAAGAACAGAATTCCTCAATTTGTTAGAGAACATATGTATGGTTTCCTAATTCTCTGCAATAAATCTAATTGTCTAAATTTCTTGAGTTTGCTTGGGAATGTGGAACAGGGAGTCTTCCTACTGTACCTAGTATGAAGCTTTGACAGATTTCACAATGCAGTAGATCCACGAATGAATGCTTCCAAGATATTTGTGTATGATTGCAAATTATATATGAATAAATGCTAGTTATACATGAATGGCAAAAACAAAACAAAACAAACAAAAAACAAAAAAATGGATTTATGTGCCGTGATAGAATGTCTATTGAAAATGAATGGAGAAATATTAAGATGTGGAAATCTGGTAGAACGGTAGTGAGTGTTATGTGTTCTATTGCAAGGAATGAATGTCTGATAAAAGGAGCAGAACTGGTTGGCTGTGAGAATGAATGCATCTGCTCACTTTATACAATATGGAAGTGAGAGTTGGGTTTCTAAGTGGAATGCCATGGGATTGGGGTATGTAAGTGTGTTTGATAAAACAAAATGAGATAAAACAGCTCAAGAATGGATGAGTGCTCAAAAGTGAGTGATAGTATACAATAAGTAAGTTGAGGTGATTTGGTTATACAGAGAGTGAATAAGGATCAACTGCAAAATAATTATATGAAGGAAGGACACATTTTTTGAGAAGAAAGGAAAGACTGGCAAGTCATTGTTGGAGTTAATGAGTTCCTCAGAAAGTTGCAGGTGAAAAGTTTAAAAAATAAAAGGCAATGAATGAAGTAGTCTACAAATAGTGGGAAAGCAAGGATGGGTTTGGAAAGATTGAAAGATATGGAGAGATATTCTTTAATTCTAATAAATAGTCTTACTATTTCTTATGCATTTCTTGCATTTTGGACACAGTTACTTACTTTGGAAGGGAATAGCATGCTGGATATGTTTATACGTATGCAGTTTCCTTTAAAAAATATTCCCAAGTTTTAAATATACTGTACTGGCTAAAATCACATAGCAGTGAGCTAACTGTTGAATTTCAAAGAATCCATCAGGTTTCATATACAGCAACAATGCAAAAGTATTGGAGGGAAGGAAAACATATAGGGATATGATATACCTGAGGCCTTAGTTTAGATTTAGTTTCCATCATTTTGCTTGCCAGCATTATCCTTTTATCTCCCTCTAACAACATCCCTAAAGAAGAAATTGGTAAAACTAGAAGCTAGCACTCTGATTTCTGAGTTTTTAGTTAAAAATCCTATGATGCTGCCTGTCTGACTTTTTCCCTGAACAGACCAACAGACCTTCCTTTTTTTATTTTTCATAAAAAGCTTTGGAAATTATTTAAACTATTGACTGATCTCCCTCAAATGTAAAGGGAGACAGGAATTCACGATGGAGATATACAATTTCTCAAAATTTCTGTCTAGGTTTTTGTCGTGTTGGTAAGTTTAAATCTGCTCACACCTCTCCCCCCCCCCCCCCCCCACATGTAATTGTTGCTCAGATTTAACAGCAGCCTTGTAGGCTTTTTCCCGTTGGTTATAAACAGCCTTCCCTGTTTCGATCCAGATGCCACTTAAGAAGAATGCTTTTCCCCCTCCCCACACCCCCAGCCTCAGCTGTGAAAGACTCTCAGGTCCATTATAACCAATAATTGACAGATTGATGTTGCCTCTCCGTAGTACATTATGAGCCATCTTTAGGCCTCTCCCTCATGGACAAGTGAGGTAATGAACACCAGAGGCAATTGGCAAATCACAGTGACAGGGTCAAGAATGGTTCTCCCCGTGTGATGGCCTGGAGCTGCTTGGTAAGTAGAACTGTTTAATCCTTTTTTACCCCCTTTAATAGATAACTCCTCAGTGAAGAGTTTTGAGAACAGCTTCTGTATAGGATTACCATTTCTCTGACCTCTTCATGTTAGACACACACACACACGCACACATGACTGGAAAGAGCTCGAATCCAACCATCTAGCAATAAAATTGGGAGCCTGGTCATTCATTTGCCTCTGGCAAGTGGTTTGACCTTTGCGTAGATTAGGCAATCCAAAAAGAAAATTGGTTTAGAGTTTAAAAGGCAGGTGCCAACAGGTAACTGCATGTGGAATCAGAGTTTATTATCATTCTTGCTGAACTGAGGCCTCCAGTGATTCTTATTGTGACCCATTTTCAAGTCAGGGTGAAGAGAGTTAGGAGGTATGAAGAGGAACACATTAGAGGTGGCCACTCACTGCTTACGGTAGCCATGTTTTCGTCATCACAGAGTCAAATAGTTGTGATTTTGGGGGGTGTGTTAGATATGCGTTTGAGGGTTTCTGTGAGATTTTTTTTTTAAGTGCTGAGCTTCATTTAAGATTCTGGGGCATCTTACATCTACATCTTACTATGCTTGAGAAGAGAGAATCTTTATGAAAAGGCAAAGCTGATAATATAAGACACTTTGCTTGGATAAAGGCAAAGATGATGCAGTACATTCTTCCAGGATGTTCCTCTAACTTCTCAGTCTAGCCTAGAGCTCTGTGATTTCCTACTGACTTCTGTTCCAAGTACTAATCAAATCTGATTCTGCTTAGCTTTTTTGAGATCAGCCAAGGTTGCTAGGCAAAAGTATTCAAAGGATACATATGTTGTGGTTCCTGAATACATCTCTGCTGAATTACCCTTTTCCCAGTCCTTACTTCTTTTCCTGCTTCCCACCTCTCTTTTAACAAGGAACTTGTCGTTATTCCTCCCCTATGTTTATGTCCCAGGGAAGAGTTAAATTCCCAACTGGGTGCACTCTACTTTTATTAGCCTTACCCAAACATATTTCTTTTATGGAATATGCTTGACTCCCTGTTCAAACTGTGTGTGTTAGAAGCATATTTAAACCCTCTTCCTGTTTGGTCTGAGCCCTTGTGGTGACTCCAGTACTTCTGAGGATTTCTGTTGATCTGACATTTTTATTAACCACTAGTAGGAAGGCAAATCAGTCCCTATAGGAAGATCAGAAGGAAGCCTTGGGACTTTTCCTACTAGAAGATTCCTGGTTGCCCTTCTCTTTGTGTGTGTACTAACAGCACTGTACATGTCTGCCCGTATACAGGTGAAACTTGAAAAATTAGAATATTGTGCAAATGTTCATTTATGTCAGTATGGCAACTCAAAAGGTGAAACCAATATATGAGATAGACGCATTACATGCAAAGCAAGATATGTCAAGCCTTACTTTGGTATAATTGTGATGATTATGGCGTACAGCTTATGAAAACCCCAAATTCACAATCTCAGAAAATTAGAATAGTGTGAAAAGGTTCAATATTCTAGGCTCAAAGTGTCCCACTCTAATCAGCTAATGAATCCATAGCACCTGCAAAGGGTTCCTGAGCCTTTCAATGGTCTCTCAGGCTGGTTCAGTAGGAATCACAAGCATGGGAAAGACTGCTGACCTGACAGTTGTGCAGAAAACCATCATTGACACCCTCCATAAGGAGGGAAAGCCCCAAAAGGTAATTGCAAAAGAAGTTGGATGTTCCCAAAGTGCTGTATCAAAGCACATCAATAGAAGGTTATGTGGAAGGGAAAAGTGTGGTAGAAAAAGGTGCACAAGCAGCAGGGATGACCGCAGCCTGGAGAGGATTGTCAGGAAAAGGCCATTCCAAAGTGTTGGGGACTTTCACAAGGAGTGGACTGAGGCTGGAGTTAGTGCATCAAGAGCCACCACACACAGACAGATCCTGGACATGGGCTTTAAATGTTGTATTCCTCTTGTCAAGCTGCTCCTGAACAACAAACAACGTCAGAAGCGTCTTACCTGGGCTACAGAAAAAAAAAAAAAGAACTGGTCTGTTGCCCAGTGGTCCAAAGTCCTCTTTTCTGATGAGAGCAACTTTTGCATCTCATTTGGGAACCAAGGACCCAGAGTCTGGAGGAAGAATGGAGAGGCACACAATGCATGATGCTTGAAGTCCAGTGTGAAGTTTCCACAGTCTGTGTTGATTTGGGGAGCCATGTCATCTGCTGGTGTTGGTCCACTGTGCTTCATTAAGTCTAGGGTCAACGCAGCCGTCTACCAGGAGATTTTGGAGCGCTTCATGCTTCCTTCCGCAGACGAGCTTTATGGGGATGCTGACTTCATTTTCCAGCAGGACTTGGCACCTGCCCATACTGCCAAAAGTACCAAAACCTGGTTCAATGACCATGGGATTACTGTGCTTGATTGGCCAGCAAACCCGCCTGACCTGAACCCCATAGAGAATCTATGGGGCATTGCCAAGAGAAAGATGAGGGACATGAGACCGAACAATGCAGCGGAGTTGAAGGCCGCTATTGAAGCATCCTGGTCTTCCATAACACCTCAGCAGTGCCACAGGCTGATAGCATCCATGCCACGCCGCATTGCGGCAGTCATTGTTGCAAAAGGGGCCCAAACCAAGTACTGAGTACATATGCACGCTTATACTTTGCAGAGGTCCGATATTGTTCTATTTCCAATCCTTGTATTATTGATGTCATGTAATATTCTAATTTTCTGAGATTGTGAATTTGGGGTTTTCATAAGCTGTACGCCATAATCATCACAATTATACCAAAGTAAGGCTTGACATATCTCGCTTTACATGTAATGCGTCTATCTCATATATTGGTTTCACCTTTTGAGTTGCCATACTGACATACATGAACATTTGCATGATATTCTAATTTTTCGAGTTTCACCTGTATATATGTAAGGCTTTCTTCACCTTGCCGAATAGCATATTTTCAATGGTCCCTGAATACATCACTGATGAATTATAAAGGTTTTTTTTTTTCAAGCAGACAATACACAAGACACTGGGACATTCATTTTAATGACAACATTGAATCTGGCATAGAATATTGCAAAAACATTCATTTCCAGTAATATGATTGCATCTGCTTCCTATAAAAAGAAGCAACATTTGGTTGAAGTTAAATCCCAAGTAAGTTAAAGAATCAGCAAACCTTTATGCATCCAATCTACCTTCCAAAGTAGAGCCAGTTTGGTGTAGTGGTTAAAGCATCAGGCTAGAAACTGGGAGATTGTGAGTTCTAGTCCTGCCGAATCCAGCTGGGTGGCCTTGGGCCAGTCACTCTCTCTCAGCCCTAGGAAGTAGGCAAAGGCAAACTGCTTCCAAAAAAAACTTCCAAAAAAATTTCAGGGACTAGTCTAGGAAGTTGCCAGGAGTCAAAAACTGACTTGAAGGCACAAACACAAACTACCTTCCAAAAGATTCAGAAATATGCTTTCTGCTAAACAGGAACTCAGTAAGCTCTATGCTTCCAAAACAGAATTTGTATTGCATCATATCAGATAAAGTTACTGGAAAAATCCAGAAAATGACTGAATTTTAGACAACAATTTAAATAGTGCAACACTTTATCGCTTTCTTGTCATATATATCAAAAAGAGTATACAGAATATTGATCTATTAATCAACAGTAGATTGAATGTCATTTCTAACTGTATAGTTCCAATTGTTCATTAAGAGATGATGACATAAATCATTCTTTGGAATAAGAGATTCCCTCAGCTGTCAAAGACTTGGGTTGCTAACTTCTCAGCAGCTTTTTCTCTTCAAAAAATTACATCTGTGACATTGGGGAAAGCTGGTGAATTTCTAGATGATTTGCTGGGGTATGTGCTATTTTATTACATGAATATACTGAAGCTTTTTCTAATAGACACCTCTGTCCTAATTTCAGTGTAGCTCATATTACAATCTTTCATGCATCCCTCTTTTTGGTACAGCCATACTTCAAGGATGTCACTGTGTACTACAATGGCCTATTGGAAAAGATAGATTTCATTTCCCACACTCTCAGGGTTATCACTGGGCTTTAATTTTAATTTTAATCTTGGTCACAGGCTGGAATGAAAACTTCCAGAATTCAGCTCCTTTCAGGACTCACCTTGAAAAGTATTTAAACCTACTGAAATCCTGGCAAGTACTAAATTTCCTGTTTGTTCAGGGATCAGTTTCAATTCCTGCACTTAATTCTGCAAGCGATATGTAGAAAACCATGGGTCCCAGGAATAAATTTTGTCCTTTTACATATGAAAAGTTTATATTATTGGATAAACCTCTTTAAAAATAGCTGTTAAGTTCATCTTCTGAGTAAACTAGGCACCTCTTAATATTATTGGCTTAGACCAACTCATCTCCAACAAATCAATCTTATTTTTAAAATTATTTATTTTTAGAACTTAAAAATGACTTCACTTTAATCAAAGTGCTTCTTGGCAGTTTATTCTACTCACCCATTTGTTATTTAGATTTTTCTGGTGCTGATGCTATTCTTGCTTGTAAAAGTCTGCATTTGGTGGAGGTTTGGGAATAATTCACTGTAGCTCCTATTTATAAGAAGTTGAGGAAAGTTGATTAAGTAGATATTTATTACTTATGTGACCTTCAGAATAATGAGCCTGAATATCCTGTATTTGTATATCAGCAGAAGACTGTTTTGTTTTAAAAATGGGAAACTTGTCCCTTTTGATGCAATTTAAAAAGGGCTGGTTGAAATCAACCTGCTGTTAGAGATGCAGTTCAAGAGCTGGAACATGAACTCACATGATTTGGGTTTGTTCCATTTTTGCCACATTTTGGACTGAAATCCATGGAATGTCAACATGACTTTAGAGTATATTCTGTTCATCAAGGATGCATATGTCTAGATCCCCAATATTTCCAATTAACTAACACATCGAGAGTTGTGATTGCTTCATGCATGAGAGTTGGCCAAAATAATTATTATATCACACAAGGGCAAGACTGTGGCTGGATCCACATGGATGTGCACACAAGATAGCCAGTTCTATCTTTCATGTGTCTTTATCATCTATCTTTAAAATCAGTCATTTTTCTGTCCATTCCACTTAACATCTGATTTCACCCTCCAATATTAAAAGCATTCATCCCCTTTCATCAGTTTTGAAACTGAAGTGTTCCCTCTTCAATCAGACAGATTTTATTTTGTCTGTCTCTTTCTGCCAGAGTAATCCTGGGTGACTGGGGAATTACTGAGTTGCCATTTCCAGCAATGGGGCAGGGAAAGGTATAAGGGCAGCTAATTGTTGAGGGAACTGGGAGACATACTTGATGCTTTATAGGGCTCACCAATGGCCCAGCGAATATGAGTTGTGCACCCCTGTCTTAAAGGATCCATTTGTATTGTTATCTTCCCTGTGTTCCCAGGGAGGCTTTTATTAAACAAAAAAAACTTAAAAGTTTACTTATTTCTGACTTATCACTACACCTATATACTATGCTATACTTATACTAAGGTCTATGCCTATGTGCATATCTAATTCCTAAAGAATCTTATAAGTAGCTCCTTTCTCCTTTGTTGCGTGAGCTGCAAGTCTTTCAACACCATTTAGTCTCCTTGAAGTTAATTGCCTTCTATTGCTTTCAGCTGCTTTTGTGAACATTGCTGAAGCATTAGCCTTGCCAAGCCTTCCAGTCTGTGTTGGTGGGGCAGGGGAGGAAGGGGCCTGGCCAGCTGCGGGCTGGCTGCAGGCCCCCAGGGTCTCTGCTGGGGTGATGAAGCTGCTGGGCTCCGCTTTGCCTTTCAGCTCTTCGGCTGCGGGTTTGCTGGAGTCCAGCCTGCTCCTCCTTCACCATCCGTCACCTGCTAAGCTGCACCTTGTCCAGATGGCTGCTCCGCTCCCCTGGCTGCAGATTCTTCCTCACTGCGCTCACGTCAAGAATCTTCCTCCAACAGACGCCCTCGCTCAGGCACTCTCAGTGTTTCCTTTTGTAAATGGAAACCAGGTGTGGCCCAGTCTCTTCAGGCTGCCTTAACGTCCCAGGGGAGACGACGGAGGGAAGGAAGAGCTCATGCAAGGATTTCCTTTCTCACAACCAAATAGTCCTGCACTGAAATCATGGAATTTATTTCATGACAAAATTTGTGATCCACAAAAATGCTGTGCCCTATGAAAAGAGTTGCTACTATTAGAAATAAAATCTTTAGTTAGAAAGCACATTCATTGAGGTTTGGGGAATTTGCCAATATATTTATCTTTAATTGATTAATTGGCTAAAAGATTATTAATCCACTAAAATTCTTCAACAGTTGACAGCCTTCATACTAATTTTAGAAGAACAGTAAAAAGAGCAAAGCATGTATGCTTGGTGATTATGGTGGAGTATGAAGTCTGGCAAAGAATTCTATCAGCTTGACTCTTGTAAAGATTATCTTGCTCAATCAACTCCTTTGGCAGCTCCTAGCAGATCTTTGACAAATAAAAAATCGAGTGTGGAAAAAATGCATAGTGTATACATTAAACTTAGACTATCAGCATAATTGACATTTCTTTTCTTTTGTTTACTATGCAAATATAAGGTGTTACATATCAGTTGTGATCTATCCCATTAACTTTCCACAATGACAGTGATTCATTACCAAGGCTTTCTAAGGTAATAGAAATTATCTGGGCTCTGGAATTAGACCAATGCATTTTATAACCTTACTGAAACCTCTCAGGAGTTGGCACAAGAAAGATATTCATTTCTTGCCATCTCACAGAATCAATATGCAATCAGTAATCATGGATGTGACAAGACATTTTAAAAAATTGATTAATTGTACTTTTGCTCTGGTAGTGACTTTCAGGAAATGTACATCACAATATCCAGTTTCTGAAGCTGAGAAATACTGCAAATTCTCATGAGTCATCAGAGTCATCAGTCTTTGTTCAGCTGATGAGTACATATACAGTATATCTCTGTCAACAACCACAGCACGATCTAAATATTGTTTAAATGAATGGAACTCTCCAATTCCTTTGGCTTTCCTACGTTTCTCCCAAGCCTGCTTTGTATGTTCAGGAGAACTTTTTGGACAGCCTGAGTGATAGCTATCCAGGTGAAGCAAAATCAGTACTCTCCTTGATTCGGTGATCCTCCATTTGATCAAGGAGCAGCTTGAAAACAGTGTCTCTCCAGTTCAGTCATATAGATCGTATCTGCTAACATGACGCTTTGCTGCTCTTGCAGCTTTTAAATAACTAAATAGCACTCAACAGTTTTGAGAATTGGGGTTGAGCAAAGTGCTTTGTGATCCACCAGAGCATTAAAAAAACCCATCCACATGTTTTAAATCAGCTGCATCTTTTCCTGGTTTCTGTGTGTGAAGAGGTATGCACGCATGCCTAGGATGAGGTGGATTGGGCCACCTGGCTCCCTCAAGTAGGAGCCCCTTAGCTCTTCTTCCACAATCCCTACTGCAGCCTCCCACCCTTCTGAATACAGCTTATTTAGTATGCTGCCACCTACTATTTGTCCCCAAAGAAATCTGTTACTCAACAGGAGGTGAATTACTCAACACTGAGTACTGAGTTACTCAACAGGAGATGAAGTAGTGACCTTGTCCCCCTAGTTCCCTTCTGTTTTGGTTGCTTAACCTAGCAGGTGGTGCATGGGTAAAGTTAAAATTCCCATCCCTAGCACTTTCCTGATTTCCTTTTCCACGTGTGTGTGCATGCTAAGTGGCTGAGTATGCACATGTATGTGGAAGCAGCTGGAAGTGCTTCCAAAACTGGTTCCAAAGTGAGCTCTGAAAAAAAAAAAAGCTTTTACACAACCTATCTGTGAATTACTGAATCACAGTGCTGACCAGACAACTGTAAAATTGCTGAAAGCCAGTAGTGTAGGCATGAAAGTCCCATTGGTATTGGGAGAGAAAAAAAAAAACCCTGGAATGCTGGAAAAGTGTTATTTTGCATGTGTGAATGCTATTGCTTATATGTATCACCTTGCACCCCTAGTTTGCAAATACTGTAGATTCTGTACTCCTGAACTTTTTTGGGAGGGTGAGTTACAATATCCGTTGAGGATAGTGCTCATAGTTAGTGGCAGCTATGAAAGTACAGAGATCCTGTTAAAGCAGATTTGAAAATAGCAGTATTCTTTTGAACAGTGAGTAACAAGATTGCCTGGGAGGTGACTTGGAACATGCCAGCTTTTTTCACTAGCCAGGAGTATGCTGTAGGGCAACCTTTTTCTCCCCAGAGTCTTGAAGGCTGTTGCCAGAGTTCCTCAGAAAGTTACTACCAAGTTAATAATTACATTAACCACATGATCTACTTGGATTTTAGTTGAACCGGAATTTTTTTAAAAATGTCCCTTTTGTCTTGTCTCTACTCTCTTTGAGAATGTGCCCCCCAGCTTATCATGCAAAGGCTAAGCATGGCCTTGGATTGAAAAATGTTTGTATGCTCAGGTGATAAGGCTTTATTCAGTTAAAGTTTTGCAGTTGGAAGCCTTGTTCAGGTCTTGTGCTATGCAATGCCATTGTCTAAAAGGAAGTGTGCCGTCTCTGTTACAGCCCCTGCCCACTAGAACAGCATTCCCCAGAGATAGGCATGGACCTAGGGTTCCGGAAGTCTCTAAAGACCTGGTTCTATTCCCAGCCCTAGAGTTAGGGTGTTTGTGAAGCCCTGGTCAAGTCTTTCTTACATGTTGGGGAGTGTTGTTTCAGTCTGGATAGTTATGTGGCTTTTAGTTGTGTTTCTAATACAGGTATTGGGCATATTATAAGCCACCCAGAGCCCTTTTGGAGTCAGGCAACCTTAACAAATCCAATAAATAAGAATCAGAATAAAAATAGATGATAAATTGTCTTCTATACTATAGCCACGTAACAGCAACAACAGCAACAACATTCAGTTAACCACAGTAGGTAGGTACAGGGACCTTGAGGCTGATTTTTAGTGATTGCATGGACACAATCATGCAGTTTTCTTCCCATCTACTCTGCAGCCTTGGGACTGCCGATTTGTGATTGTCCATCCAAGTATTAATTAGGTCTGGTCCTGCTTAGTTTCTGAGTCCAGGTAAGGTGGTCCAGGTGGTGCCGCCTGCAGAGCCTAAAACACAGTTCGAATAACTGCTAAATAAGCATGGCTAGGACTGCACTGTTCCTCTCTTTCACTGAAAACAGTGGCTCTTAAAAGTGCTTACGTTGGCATGACTGGTGTCCTTGATTCTTAGCTGTACTGATGCCAGTAATTTCAGCTAAAATTGATCTATAAGACAAGGCTGGTCTGACTGTGGGGAACACTTTATCTTCATTACGTTATTAAAATTTTCACGTGTGTTGCAGTGCTGTACCTTTTATTATTTTGTTCAGCTGAATAAAACAGTAGAAGCTTTCTGCAAGTGACAACATTGCTGTTGATTTACTGCAGTTTGGCAAGATTAGTTTATGCTGGTCTATGACCGTAATAAATCTTCCACTGATTGTAAGAGTATGAAACAGAAAAAGGATTGCGATCAATCCTTCTTTGATACATATCTGCCAATGCCAGATGAATGCGAACTTCTGTCAGTTGTCATGTTAAATAAAACAAAAACCCAATATTGTCTGCCTTGAAATGAAAGATGATACCTTACGGTTTCTTTCCAAACATATAAAACTTGTTTAAAAATCTTGCTAGCTAATCATTATTAGATAACTGATATGCCCTTTATTCAGTGATCTATGACTGATAAAAGGGGTCATGTATGCTAGCTTGAAATACCATTTCAGAAGACAGAGAAGATTTTGACAACTTCTTTGCAGAACAAGAATAAATCCCTCCTCCCCCCAATTTCCAGTCTAATGACAAGCAAAATGAAACGTGTAAAATTTCATACTGTTTGGATTTACTGAGAAGAGCTTGAGGTCTTAGAGTGAGAGGCTGGAAAAATGCTAGTTTTTTTTTCTTTTAAAGCAGTCTCCTCCTCCTCCTCCTCCTCCTCCTATCTGGTAGCCACAAACTCCTGAGCTACCTCTGAATTTGTACCCAAGGATGGCAGGTTGAAGGCAACCAGGACTGTATCCTTGGGAAATTCCACTGCCAACCCGGCCATGGATTCAAACAGCAGGAAAGCTGGTATATAAGCAAGTTCCTTTTGATCCTACAGCCCAACTTCACCAGCAAGGCCTCATACCCAGCAATTTGTGGAGCAGCATTCTGGAAAGCTACTAGGGTTGCTCAGATGATTATAGACGCATCTCCATCCTGACTTTGGGTGCGCAGTTAATGCCATACATGAATCCCAGTTGGGAACATATCCAAGAGGGGACTGCTCTTCACCCCCAAGCCCAGCCAAGTATCAGTAATACAAACAAGGTCAGCCCTCTCATCTATGATCAAATTGTGGATGAGGAAAACTTTATTACAGACTGACCAATCATTAAGTAGCAGCAGCTAGAAATCAGGGCCTCTGGAGCTCTGGTTACCAGCCCTTGGGCCAGGGCATAAGAAACTGGAAGACAACATTGGTACTGAGATTGCATTCCCTGAGGTGGTCTGTTCTGGATCCCACCATTTCTCTCTCCAGCAATAACCACCATTATAGCTTCACCTGCCATTCCCCCAAACTGCCAGCCAACCCAGTCTCCCCTGACCCCATCCAGCAGCATTATCTTTCTAAGGAAGTATTTTATAGTCTTTTTTTTTTTTTTTATCTGCTTAACAGTCATTACTGACCCTGCAGTGACCGCCCCCTAGCGGTTTTCAAGGCAATTGCATCTTTCTAGTTTCGGAATTAGACTTTGCCAGAGCCTAATTCCTAGAGCGTCAGCCCAGCTGGCAGCACAGGAGGCGGGATTTCCGTTGCTTCGCACCCCTTTTTCGGACGAGCGCGGTTTTCGCGCTTTTACCGGCAACTTGTCCCGTCTCTCTCTGTTGAGCCGCTGCCAGCATTTTTCCTCCCACCGGAGTGAGAGTCCTCATTTATCTACTCACGTACGTTTTCGATCTGCTGAGTTGGCAGAAGCTGCAGGTATAGAAACAAGAGCTCACCTTGTTAACGCGAGGCTGGACTCGAACCGCTGAAGCTTTCAGCCATTTCTGGCCGGCACTTTCAGCGTCATTAAGCCGCTGCGCCACCGCGTTTCTACAAAAGGCCATGGAATTATTTTTGTTTAAATGACAGCACATCTTACTGAACAACCCAAAGCATCCAGTTCTGTTCAATTTAGCTCCATTGGTAGTTCCATAAACAAGAACTGCAGACCTAAATGTCCTACCCTCAGTAGGATAACTAGCGTAAATTGTTTCATTTTTGTATTTGGGAAAAAAAGAGTACATAATTTACAAGTATTTTAAAGAATCATTATTGTCATTAACATTCTGCCATCTAAAACAAGGGACAGAGGCTAATCCTTCATTCTCCCTGATGGAAGAATGCTTAATTATGTCTTGACTGTAGTTGGCACTATATCTCCATATCAGAGACCCATGTGGGAGATTGTTTTCATGATGTGTTCTCATCTGCATTAGGAAGAGGAGCCTGCTTTGCAAAACAACATTTAGCAGAGGAAATAACTTAGTTATACTCCCACCCCAAAGAACCAAGCTGAAATAGATTCATTTGCTTCAAAGCCAAATGATTATGATAGAATTGCTTAACTTTTAGTCCAGTTCTGTTGGCCAGCCATTGGTGGGAGCAGTCTCTCTCTCTCTCTCTCTCAAAATCTATCCCTCTTTATTTTTCTTTGTCAGCCCCTTCTCCCCACCCTTGGAAAAACCTCCTATCTTTTTCCTTCTTCCTTCCCAGGAAATCACTAGGTGTGGAGGAAAATTCACACAATAAACAGACAATAAACCAGAGGTCTGGATTGGTTGCATGGAAATTACACTGAGGTCTGAAGGTCGTCTTAGGCTGCAGGTTACCCATCCCACTGACAGGTCAATTTGGGGGCTTGCGCTAGTTTTCATGTGTTACCTATGCCACCATGAAACTGTGTCACCACTTCTCAGTAATTATGACCTCAGGGAGTTTCAGGGGGCTTTCAAGTAGGAAACCTTTAAAAAGTCTGAAAAATTCAATTGTTCCAATAGAGAATATATGTACTCAACTGCAGAGTCCATCGTGCTCTCTGAGCTTGGTTGTTTGCTTGCAGATGTTTCATTAACCAACTAGGTAAGTCCATCAGACTCAACTCACTACAGCACAACCAACACAATTTATGAAAAGGATAATACTACCATACATCAGAAACATCTCAGAAACAACCAGGAGACTATTACAGCCACATGGCATCACCATAGCATACAAACTGTCAGGTTCAGCCCAAGAAACTCCATGGGGCGGTTCTAGAATTGCTCAGTTACTTTATTAGCTTACACTTGCTAGACAGAATCTCGCCAGACTAACTCTAATTCCCAAAGTCTGCAACTGAACACTACAAATTCCTTAGGGCGGTGCCAGTCTCATCCTTTTACCTTTCACACACTCAGGCTGCAGGCTGAGGAGATGCTTGAGATTCTTCTCCCCGTGACCTTGGATCTCCTCACTCAAGTCCTCCATCACACAAACTAACTAAAGGCCTCCAAAACATCTTTAAGTACACCAAAAGACCTAGTAGCTCAAGAAGAAAAAACAGGAGTCATCTACAATATATAGTGTAATGATTGTAACAGCCACTATGTAAGACAGATAGGCAGAAGACTAGCAGAGCGCATCCATGAACACTAACTAGCAGTCAGAAGACAATGATGAAAACTCCTTAAACTCACAACACATGAACAGACTCAACCATAGTTTCAACTGGGAAACTGAGCATACTAGACCAAGCTAAATCCAAAAATGCTAGGGAATTCCTGGAAGCTTGGCATTCAGGCAAATCAGCCATCAACAGATAGATAGAGATAGACCACATTTACAAACCATTCAAAAGAGACAATAAAGAAAAATTAAGAAGGAAACAAAAAAACCAGAACACATCCTCTCCAGCAACCCACACCCAGATAAGCAGGGATTAACACCAGACAAACAATCAAGCAGAAAACAATACCCTAATCAAGGAGCTACCAAGGAGAAAACCACACCCCCACCAATATTGGCAGGGCAAGCTACTGTGTATGAACAGGGAGCAAACCCCACACCCACTAGCACTGATGCTGTTACCTAGTTGGGTAATGAAATGTCTTCAAGCAAACAACCAAGCTCAGAGAGCACCAAGGACTGCAAAATTCAGTTGTGCAAATTTCAATATGAAATACCCTGATTTGCACCTTATTAGCTAACAAGTGGGCTGGAACTTAGCTGTTTTCCTAAATGTTTCAATGCAGTTTTCAGCTCAACTGCCCCCCTCCACCCCCTACTGGAAAAAGGTAGTTGCATAGAGACCAGTTTGGTTTCTACTTGTTTTTAGTTGGAAAATTATCCAGCACCTTTTAGAAAATAAGTTCAAAGTATATGAAGATTATACTTTTCACATCCTAATAATGGGGAAGCTGGGGCCTGTCATTGAGGTACGTTTCAGATTTGACTTGCTGTGGGTGATTTATAAGCTGTCAGAGTTACTCCTTTGCTATGAGCAGAGGGCAAACCAAAGACATTATCTTTCCATCGGAGATTGCCATCTCTGCTATGACTGTAACTTAGAGTTGCCCTTAGCCTTTTAAATAAGCCCTTGAACTGAAGCCAACTTAGCAAATAGAGAACAATGCAGATATTAGCTTTGCCAGTTCTCCGGTCCTGAAGCTCTGGTGTTCAAGCTTGGTTTTGTCATGTCAGACAGCTTGTTCATTTTATTTTGCCTTGCATTGATTTGATGAAAGCCACCCTGTACTTTTCACCGTTGTGCAGCCAAAATAAATATATCTTCAGGTATCTCTTCCTCCTGCATGCTTCGACATTTTAGAATGAAACCCGGAGGATATGCACAACCTCTCTCTCCATGTTTTCTTGATTGTTCATTTTCAGTAACAAACAAGCAAACAAAAAGATAATTGCCTCTAAAATCAGTTGCAAATTTAGATCAATATTGGGAAGGATAAAACTACAGCTTTTTTGGTTATCTTTATTAAAATTGTGGAATGTGCACAGCTGCTGTGGAAATTCTTCTGCAGCATTGTGGTATGTGGCTAATTCAGATGCTGTTTACAGGACACTTGCTCGTGCATTTCGAGCTAATGTAAATGTTCTTCTCTTATAGGAGCCATGATATAGAGGAGGAAATAATTCATGCATTGCAGTTTAATTTCTGTTTGAGTAGGGAAATCCATCAGTGTCATTTCATGAAATTTGAACTGTGGTTTTATGTGAATTTCTTCCCCTAGTGCTGCCATGCTCACAATGAACTACTTTTAGGGATTTAAGTGTGCAAGTACACAGATGATAAATGAGCCCAAGGAGATGGGATTCTCAAGCTCAGATATTTTAAAATAATAATTTTAAAAATTGAATCAGTTCTAGGGGATGGTGGCCCTTTGGAAGTCAGCTCATACTGACTATTACCACTGTGTCTCCAGTTTCAAACAGCAATATGCCAAGAGGAAAGCTTTGAATCTCCCTTCATTGCACACTATAATGGGTATGTGCTTGTGTATATGCACTTTGCACATGTGTGTTGGGATAGATAGAAAAGGTATGTATCTCAGTGTATGTATTTTAAAGGGGCAGATTGAAGGGAAAGTTACACGTGCATGTGAAAAAGCATATCTGTATGAAGGCTCTGAGACACCATCCTATCATATGTGCTTGTAAGGCTACCCACAGCTTCAAAGATGTTTGTTTGTTTAATATAATTTAGAGGCCACCTGACTCCAATAACTCTGGGTGGCTTCCATTAAAAAAAGTAAGAACAATAATAATTTTTGAAAACACAAGAACAGATGATAAGCAACCAGAAGGGAAATCTGTATAACATAAAATCCTATGGGAGCTCAACCACCAAGGCCTGGGACAACAGCCAAGTTTTCAATGACTTTCTGAATGTCATCATTTACATTGTAAATATACCTTGCATCATAATTACATTGGGCTGCAATTTAGGAGGAAAAAAAGCTCATAAAGATTCCTAATGATGAAGCTCTGAGTGCAGAGACCACAGAGGTTGCATGGGTGTTATTGATATGGTTAATGCTTGAAAGGGGGACCATCAAGAATACTCAGGATAGAGGCTAAATTGAAGAGCCAAAACATATGCCAGAAGGAGAATGACAAAATGCTTGCATCTTGCAACTTATATCGATGAAGTCACAGGAGTTAACCCAGTGTCAAAAGACACCTTATATTAAATACTTTAACCCCACAATTCTAGTGTAATTTTGTAATTTTGACATTGTAGACTATCCCACTCCCAGGCTTATGTATTTTTAAATTTTCAGGGAGTGGCAAGCTACCAAGTATATGGAATTCAGTTTTCAGCAGACTCAACTATCTTAATATTACTTGTCAAAGCTGCAGTTGAAACAATTTGCTGCAAGAAGAGTAAATTCTGCAAGTAGTTGCTATAAGATTTGTATGCAAAGAATAATCATTGTTACATTATTAACTATTTGATAAATACCGCACCTGCAGAGGAAAAGACAGTAGTATATATGTATCTGATGTTAGGAAATAATTGAAGTTAGGTAAATGCCCAGTTGTCCAGAAGAATGGTAATGGTATCAATTCAAGGGACAGGGTTAGGGAAGGATATATGAATTGATGATGCCAAAACACAGTGTATGGCTTCTGCTGGTAAAAGTTGGAGAATTTTAGTTAAATGTAGTGTCTTCGCTAGAATATAATTCAGATAGATTTAATATATCAGTATAATCACTGACATTTTAATTATTCCAGGTAGTAAATATGGGCAATATGGGTAAATATGGAATTATAAACCAGAATAGATAGGGCAAGGAAAGAACGCAGGGCAGAAAAGCAGCTTGGGAACCCACTCAAGTTCAGGAAAGGACATTGAAAGGATCAAAGTCCCTTCCAAAGTGCCATAATTCCTTTTTCCAAATACTTGGCATAGGCAGCTTCTGCGTGGGAAGTGGGGTGAACAGCAGTTCTATTCTGGGCAGCCTTGTGAAGGTATTTGCATTGTGCTGAACAGAGAGCTGAGAACACCTGCCAACCTTCTTGTGGTGCTCTGTCCAAAGTTCTGAAAGTCTCATGCCTTGCACTTTCCAGATCCTGTAGCATCTGCTCTGACCTTGCATATCTGCTGCAATTTGACTTACAGGATGCAATTTTTATCTTACCCCTCATTCTATTGCCCAATTAGAAGATGCAGCTGTTCCATCCTGCTTCCTCCATGTGATAATTGCTGCTTATAACCGAACTAATGTAGAGGGGAAAAGGAGGAGTGAGTAATGGGATGTAAAACACAAAGTTGAGCATGAAGCCTTGGAGAGAATGGTGGACCAGATTGTCAGCAGCATCTCCTAACTTTTAGACATGGCTGAGAAATTTGATTACATGAGAACAGAGAAACTGAATGAGTTAACTTCATTGATAGCTCACAAAGTTGACTTGAGAAAAGCTTTCCTGAGACAATGCGTCAAATATTTCTCTGGAAACAGGTGGCAAAAGCCACTCCTGGAAAAGTAAACAAGGCAGTGTCCATTTGATTTTATAGTAGTCTCACTTTTAAAATATTAAACTATTCAATGTTTGGTAAGAGGCTTAGGCTTAAAGGGGAGGTGTTGTTCCCTTAAATAAACTTTAGCTCTTTTTATATTCTCTGATGAATGAAAGCCTGCTTGAATATCAGTGATGTGCATGCAGAATGGTTGGCAATTTGTATTTGAAGAGATTTAATCCAGCTAACTTTAGAAACAAATAACTACTCAGATGTCATGTTGA
Organism: Liasis olivaceus; assembly: GCA_030867105.1. Classification (NCBI taxonomy): domain Eukaryota; kingdom Metazoa; phylum Chordata; class Lepidosauria; order Squamata; family Pythonidae; genus Liasis; species Liasis olivaceus. The sequence continues at coordinate 153,198,704 of CM061349.1, forward strand.
ACGTAAGTGACATAACCACAAAGAGAAGATGCTGCCTACAGAAAAAGAGTGTGCATCCTATAGAAAGTCATATTAACAGAAACTGACACCTGGGCATATACTATAATAATATGTTCTGTTCTTGACAAAATTTCTAGATAAAAAGATGAAATGCTAATTCTCTGGCTAGTAAGTGGGAAGCTAAGCCTTTTATGATTAATTGTTTGTGACAAAGAGGCACTCCCCTTCTGCAGTGAATTGAAGAGTTTATTCCAATAAGAATGAATTTAAATGCTGGAAGGTTTAAGCTTGCTAGCTCTAAAAAATGTGAAGCAGGGCTGCCTTCTGGCTTTTGTGAACCTCCAAAAAGATGTCCTCAGGACTTCATCCCTCTTTTTAAGTTGTTGCTTGTCTAATTCCTCTGCGCCCAACCAACACCACTGCACAGAGGTGGGGGTAACTTCTCCTTGCTGCTGTCACTTTCATTTAGGGAAATAGATAGCAACCGCAAGGAAAAGCCATAGGAAAGTCTCAGGATTGTGAATGGGTCCAGTCTAAGATATGAGCCTTGGAGATTCCTAGTCATAGTCCTCTGGCAGTAGCTTGTGCTTGATTCCCACTTTTGCATTTCGCAGTATTGCTGGAGGTACAGTTTCACTGTTACACAGGTAGGTATACTGGTGATGGTTTTTGTATCACACACTTAACCAGCTTACTCAATTAATCAGAATACTAAATTAATCAGCTTACTAAACTAAACAATATAATAAACCATAAATGAATCAAGCTAGCTGGAGTTTCACCACGTTAAGACACAAAAAAGTCGCAGCCAAGGTTAAAATTAACCAAATTTTACAGAGGATTCTAGGCTTTTAACTGACCTGGTGAAGCATGTTGTACAATCACAAACTTTAACTACTGATAAGAGAACAATATTTATTCCAAACTGGGACTAAAAGACTAATTAGTATATTAGAAAGCAATGGGTATGGCATTGTACCTTGCAGTCTAGGGCTGAACGTTGAATCCCTTCAAATAAATATAACATTCTATCAGTGGAGCATTGACAACTCTAACTAGGAATGGACAATGGAACCAATTGAGCTTCTCTGTCCTGATTGTATTCATTGGAACACAAGACAGACATCTCTTGGGAAGGTTTTGATTTGGAGTCCTGTACTGCTGCAGCTGATGGTAGGACCTTGCTGACCTTGGCTGATCCTCTAAAAGCTAAGCAGAGTCAGGCATGGTTAGCACTTAGATGGGTGACCACTAGGAAATTCCAGGATTATAGACTAGATTAGGAATTCAAAAGCATCCTGGGAGAAGATAATAAATCATTTCCATATTACTGCTAAGAAAATGAGGCATAGAGCTTAATTTGAGGGCGTCTTTACTGAGCGGGAAGTTGGACCTGATGTCCTCTTTCAACTTCATGATTCCATGAAATTGGTTGATTTTACTTTCTCTTACATCCTAATTTTTCCTTAAAGAATGTTCAGTAAAGGTTGGGTACAATCCTCCTCCTGTTGCAAATGTAACTCAGGAGGTGAAGCATGAACTCATGTGGTTGGTCTTATCCTATTATTGTTGCATTTGGGATTGGCATCAGCAGAATTGTATATGTAACTGGAGTAACCACTGTATGTTCAAGATGCGTATGTTCTTGGTGCCAACTCTAGTGGAACAAGGCTAGGGAGACTCAGGTTCGAGCCCATCTTCAGCTATGGAGCTTCAATGCATGATTTTGGGCCAGTTACACTCTTTTGGCTTAGTCTCCCTCCCAGGTCATGTGGGAAAAAATAGGAAGGGAGAATGCTATGTATACTGCTTTAAATTCCTGGAGGAAAGGCAAGGATTCAAATCAAACTAATAAACTAATAAATAAATTCAAATAATAACAGCATTTCAGTTCACATCTTGATTCAGTACAACATTATGTAAATTCACATTAAAATGTGATCCCCCTAAATTTCTCCCCCTCTCTTTTGACGACTGGCTTCCATTGGTTAAAAATTAAAGTAAGATGCAGCCATGAGTAAGGAAGACAACCTCGATGGAGATATGTCAGGGCGATGAGGGGTCAAACATATTTTAAATCCACAAAAGACTGATCATATTTAGAAGATGGTCAGAAAGGTACCCCCCTAATACACAGGAGTATAAGAAATGGGAGGAGGTACAGCATAATCTTGCAAGATTCTGTTATTATGGCCAATCTCAATAAAGGTAGTTTTAGCCTTCCTTTGGAGTTGAGTTTTTGGTCTGGGCTATAGATGTTGATCCAAGTAAACATATAAGAGGCATGTTTTCCCCTTTTGACTGGCTACTGCTTCCATTATCGCGAATAGCGTTGTCATGTTTTCTTATCGAGACTTCTAAGGAAGATGTGTGTTGTAGCCAGATGGAAACAAATGGATATTCTTCTAGTCTCAGAGTAATATTTTTTGCAGATGGATTACTGCAGCTTGTTAAAATGAACTAGGAAAGGAGCCATTTGAACATCGGCTGTGTTGCTTTATTCATGCAGGGTATTTAGTGCTTTTGAGGGCCGTAATATTCACTCAAGGTGTGTGTGTGTGTGTGTGTGTGTGTGTGTGTGTGCACGCACGCGCTGCAGGGCCTGGCTCTAGCCATTTTGGCACCCAAGGCAAAGGCTTATTCTGGCGCACCCTACAGCTGGCTCATCTTCCAATTTTGTTAGGAATTTCAAAAAGGCGACCTCTTGTTTCTTTCTTTTTTCTTCAAGTTCTTTAGGTTTGCACTTATGATTTTCAGACTTTTTTTTCCTTTTCTTGGACATTTTCACCCATTTTCAGTTTACATAGTAAGTAATTTTAATGACCTCAGAAGCCATTGTTGTCATATGGCAACAATTCTGCCAAATTATATTTAAGCCTCAGCTGGGTGCGCTGGCTCACAGAGTGCATCGTTACCGCTTTTCACTTTTTTATTGTGTTTTTGGAGGTCTTTTCAATTTTGGCACTCTCTGGAATTTGGCACCTCTAGGCCAGTGCCTACTTGGCCTTAGCCTAGAGCCAACCCTGTGTGTGTATGAGTTTGTATGGTCATCTTAGCACCAGTGATACCCGAAGTGCCATAGAATGATGGATATCTTGTGGCCACCAGTTGGAAATGCAATTTTACCCCAGAACACACTAGAATATTTCTTGGGCAGTCTGAGTAGTGGGACTGGCACCCATACAAAGGCATGCTACAGACCACTTTTGAACAAGAATCAAACTGAGTGATTGAAAAATGAAAACATTTCCCTGTGATGGTTTGAAAAATTTTTTTTTCTGCTTCTTCTTTGAATATTCTTGGAAAACAATTAGGGAAAAATGTATGGATTTTTAAAGTTCTTGCCTATTACAAACAGTCTTTTGATGCTGAGACCCAAACATCCTGCGCTCAAACTTTTCTCTACAATTGCCTTGGATTCTGTGGGGGATGGATGGATTGGTGGCTGGCTGTGGGTCCACTGATTAGATCTGAGAGAACTGTGAGGGAGAACATTCATTCAGAGTTTTGGAAAACAACCCTGTGATATCAAAATGAAAGAAAACATTACATGAAAAGTTTGTTTTCCTTAATTTTGATATTGTCAAACACTAATTGGAAGCAGAGAAACTGAAGCACAGGAAATATGATGACATCTAGTTTTTATTTAATATAAATTTGAATTTCTGCTAACAGCTGAATATCCACAATATCATAGAATCATAGAATCATAGGGACCTTGGAGGTCTTCTAGTCCAATCCCTTGTCCAAGGCAGGATTCCTCATACCATCTTAGACAAATGGTTGTCCAATCTTTTCATGAAAGCCTCCAGTGATAGAGTACCCACAACTCTGGGAGGCAAGCTGTTCCACTGCTTAATAGTTCTCACTGTCAGGAAATTCCTCTTTATGTCCAGGTTGGATCTCCCTCTGATGAGTTCCACCCATTGCTTCTTATCCTACCCTCAGGTGCTAAGGAGAATAAATCAGTGCTCTCTTCCCTGTGGCAGCCCTTCAAATATTAGAAGACTGCTATCCTGTCTCCCCTCAGTCTTCTCTGAGTTAAGCTAAACACACCTAGTTCCTTTAGCTGTTCTCTGTAGGATTTAGCCTCCAGACCCCTTGTCATATTTGTTGCTCTTCTCTGCATGCTTTCTAAGGCCTCAGCATCTTTTTTGTATTGTGGTGACCAGAACTGGACACAGTATTCCAAATATGGCCTCATCAGTGCAGTGTAGAGCAGTTCTATCTCTTCCCTTGATCTTGATACTATCCCTCTGTTGATGCAGCCCAGGACTGCGTTGGCTTTTTTGGCAGCTGCTGACTCATACTTAAGTCGTAGTCCACCAGGACACCTAGATCCCTCTCATAGGCACTACTGTTGAGCCAGACACTGCCTATCCTGTACCCGTGCATCTGGTTTTTCCTGACTAAGTGCAGGACCTTACTTTTCTCTCCACTGAACTGCAACTTGTTGGATAAGGCCCAATGTTCAAGTCTGTTAAGATCCTTCTGAATCTTGAATCTATCTTCTGAAGTGTAAGCCATTCCCCCCAGCTTTGCGTCATCCACACATTTGATGAGTGCCCCTTCAATCCCCTCATCTAGGCAACAATATCAAAGGCTACCAAAACCCTGCCATTTCATTGCTTCTTAAACTGGCTTTGGAGACTAAAGGGCATGAATGCTTTTTTAAAGTCCTCTGGGCAAAATAGTTAGGGTTGCCCAGGCTCTACATCAACAGATATAATATTCTTTCTCATTATATTTCATGTAAGATGAAAAATACCTGGAGCACTATCATATTAACAGATTTGTCCTCTGAAAGTTGGTCACTGGATGTTGCTGTGGAATAAACCAGCTTGGCATTGGTAATAAACTTTTCAAAAGCATTCCCCCCACCTCACATACACAAGGAAAACCTTCTGCCTGCTTATTTCCTATTTAATGACCTGTAAATGAATTTGTTACTGCTCATTTGCCTCTCGCCTTGGCAAGCCCCATTAACTTTCCAACCTGTGTGTTGCCTTTGTCAGACATTGCGGGAGAACTTTTAAACCTTGTCAGAAGAAATTATTGATATAAATGAATTGGAATTGAGATACAAAACTAATTAAAGAGGATTTTGAGCCAAAAAAAAAAAAAAAGTTGAGAAATAAAAAAGCCCTTATATCAAAAAGAACAATTTCTGGGAGAGAAAAAGGAACAAGGTAAATGGAAAATAAAGGAAAGAAAGTTTTGCCATTGAAACATACATAGATCTAAAAGCTTAAAAGTATTGATCTTATTATTAATTACATGATTTTATGGTAGTAACATGGGAAAAGTTATTGTGCATGGTTTATTTGAGTGAAAGCTTCAAATGTAAGCAGCCTTTTATCTAAAAGTTAAGAATCTAAAACATCAGAAGTGATTCCTGTTTTATTGCATTATTACTTTGGGAAATACCTTTTGTATAGCTGAACTACATATAACCTATGTGATGGGGGGGGGGCATAAGAGAGAGTTTGTCTCATGACTGCCAAACTTGATTGAAAAAAATTGGGCATGAACCTTCCCCACCCCTTGTGCCAGTTTTTTTCTTACACAACGGACTCGGGAGGGGTGGTGTGTTTACATCAGTGTTGTCCAAACTTGGGCACTTTAAGATGAGTGGACTTCAGTTCCCAGAATTCCCCAACCATCCATGGTGGCTGGGGAATTCTGGGAGTTGAAGTCCACTCATCTTAAAGTGCCCAAGTTTGGACAACACTGGTTTACATGCATGTCCTTATTTATTTGAGAATTATATATGTGTATATTTATTTATTTGATTCATATGGTTGCCCATCTCCTGAATGTAATTCTAGGTGACTAACAACACATTGAAAACAGTATTAACAAAGGGCAGAAACCTGCAATGGTCATCGAGAGTAAACCCATACAACAAGCAACACAACCTGCCAACTGTCTTCAAAATGTCTTTCAAAGGGGAAGCAAAGTTCTTGTGGCTCGAGTGGGCTGGTCCTGCACTTAGTGAGTTCTGGGATGGCAAAGGAATTTTTGTGAATGTCCTGCCTTTGACTCTACATTCAACTTTCCAGAAGGCTGCAGCCTTCTTGGTTTTCCCCAAGGGAAATCATCCTGAGGCATTCCTCCCCTTGGGCTTTTCCAGTTGGGAAGTGTGAGCGGAGAGGCTTCAGAATGATGGAATGATGAGTTACCGAAGATGATAGCAGCAGTCGTAGCATCCTTTACTGCTTCCAAAAACAAACTGAGCTCAAAACGATGGGAGGGGGTGTCTGGAAAAATAATAAAGACCATTGACATGGAAAGTAATGTTGTCTTCCCTATGTTTCCAGCGATGTGCGTATTATACAATTAACAAACTTTTTCATAATTCAACACTCATCACTAAATATGTATTTTATCCTATCCTATCCCTATACTAATGTCTAAAGTATGCATCTATTCCTATATGAATATCCAAATCCTAAAGAGTCCTGTATACAGTTCTTTTTTCCTTTGTCATACAAATATGCTTGCCTGAACAAAAACAATTTTTTTTAACTACCCTGAAGTTAGTTAGCTTCTGTTGCTGCCAACTGCTGTTCAGAACTGCTGATGGAGGGTTAGCTTTGCGTAGTCTTTCAGTCTGTGTTGGGAGGTGGGGAAAGAAGGTGCTTTGCCCACTGTTGGCTGACTGTAGGCTGTCAGCATCTCTGGTGGAGTGGGGTGGAGTGGAGTGGAGTGGCTGTCAGGCTTTGCTTCTCCTTTCACCTCTTCTGCTGTTGGTTTACTGGAATCCATGCCCTCTCCTCCTTCATCATCATTCACCCTGTGTACTGCGCTTTTCCCCAGCAACTGCTCCACTCTCTTGCCTGCAGTTCTTCCCCTCCTGCTCTCCCATACAACCAGAATCTCCTTCCAACACCCACACCTACACTCAAGTGCATCTTCCTTTTGCATTGGAAGCCCATGTGTGGTCTCGTGCTCCTCCAGTTGCCTTTAAGTCCTGGAGGTGGGAAAACAACAAGGGAAGGAAGGGCTCATGCTGACTGCTACAAGACTGTCCTTCCACAAAAGCAAATGTAGAAATTGCAAGGCAATTCCTCCCAGTAAAGTGAGAGTTTGCTACCAAATTACAGCAGCTAAGCTTGGTGCACTATCAAGTGACCCAGCCAATGCTGGTGGTTATGTTGCCAAATGTCACGGCAAAGAGCAATGCTGAAGTTTGATAGCAACTGTGAACAGAACTCTTGTGGGCCGCTCAAGACAACTGGGAGCTGGTGTCCATGCAGTCCATGGTCCATGCATGTCTTGGAATTGCTTGCTGTAAAATATATATGTTTTTACAGCAGATAGATATATGGTTAAAACTGGGAATTGCTTTGCTGGATTAGAAATACCAAGGAGGAATTATTCTGCTTTCTCTTACTTGGAATAATCCCAATAGAAGCTTATCAGTCTGAAAGCATGGGAGAAGCTCATCAAGCAATATATTAATTCTATGGCTTTATTCAAAGTAATGCTCTGTCTAGTGGTATAAATATGTATTTTTGTGTCGCATTCTGGATTTGCTGCTATTTTATAATGAATGAGAGGAGAAAGGTTTATCTGCATATTACAATTTTAATAGATGCAAAATCTCAGATTTTTCAGACTTTCTGTGAGAATGATTTTGGCTGATCATTAGCAACATTTTCTCTTATAAAAACCCAACACTTTTGTTTGTAATTCCCTCTGGAAAATATCTATCCAAATTATAAAAATATTGTACATTCAGTGTGTAAGGCTTCAGTTGTTAAGAACAGGTAAGGCAATTCCTGCATTTGTATACACCTTTATCTTAAATTTAGTCCGACATAAGTTCACAATCCACTCACTGAATATCTAAATAATAATGCCAACAGCTTTCCCAAGACTTATGAAGCAACAGACTCTTTTGATAAATACCTGGATTTGAACTAGTTTGAGTATTACATTGTAAACTTTTCCTTGTATGTTGTGCTGAAAGTTGCATCAGCGGATCAGAGCTACAGGTTTAATGTGTCCTTATTTGGCAGTGTTGACATTTGCAGTCAAGATCATTTTGTGGGTGTGTGCACAGAACACACTACAATTATTGCACTACAAACTCTGCAAAGGATTCCTGCACTGGGCAGAAGGTTAGACTAGATCAATGTTTCTCAACCTTAGCAACCTTAAGATGGGTGGACTTCAACTCCCAGAAATCCTCAGCTTGCATGCTGGCCGGGGAACTCTGGGAGTTGAAGTCCACCCAGCTTAAAAGTATCAAGGTTGAGAAACACTGGACTAGATGATTTCCAAGGTCTCTTTTAAGCTTTACATTCTCTGATATGTAACTGGTAATTCTATACATCATCTTCTCCTTTTTTTATCCTGTGGCCAAAGAAAAATAAAGGATTGCAACCAAAACCCTGTACAATATTTATGTATTTGTTACATTTAAATCCCACTTTTTGTTCAGGAGCTCAAGGTACTGTACAGAGTGCTCCCTCTTCCTATTTTTTTGTCTTTCTTATCACAGTTCTTAAGTCTGGGGTGTTGTGTGGCAGGTGCTTGTCTGTTTGAATTCTAAGTCCCAGGGCACTTTAGCTTCTTCATTTTCTATTCCTTTGTTTTGTGGTCCACAAAACAAAGTTCTTGCTTGCAGGCAAATGGATTTTCTTACAGATATTCCAGTTCACCATTGTTGCTACTTTGTCACGCCGTTGTTTGTTGTCAGTCTGTGTGATCTTCTTGCAGCAGCTGACTAGGTGGTCCACTGTTCCTTCAGCTTCTTTGCAGAGGCGGCGTTTGCTGTCTGTTGCTGTCTTCTCAATTCTGACTTTCTATGTATTTGTTCTTAAGGCTTGGTCTTGTGTAGCCAGAATTAGCCCCTCTGTCTCTTTCTTCAACTTTCCTGCTCTTACTCATTGCCAGGTGTTGTTATCTGCTTTGCCTGCCAGTTTTTTTTTTGTGTATTGGCCATGTAATACTTTGCCTTGCCATGTCTCTTTTCTATTCTTCATTTTATCTTTCTTGTAGGCCAGTTTGGCTTTCGTTAGTATTCAGTAAGCCTTCATGGTGTTCTAGCTTCAGTGCATCTTCTTCACTGTCCTTCAGATATTCTTCCAATGCCCTTTTTCCTTCTTCAACTGTCTGACATACTTGTAACTTTCCGTGCCCACCTATGCTCCTTGGTAAGTAGAGCCTGTCAATATCGCTGTCTGGATGAAGGACATGAGTCATTGTCATTATTTTCCTGGTTACTACCTCCTCCTCCTCCTCCTCCTCCTCCTCCTCCTCCTCCTCCTCCTCCTCCTCTTCTTCTTCTTCTTCTTCTTCTTCTTCTTCTTCTTCTTCTTCTTCTTCTTCTTCTTCTTCTTCTTCTTCTTCTTCTCCTCCTCCTCCTCCTCCTCCTCCTCCTCCTCCTCCTCCTCCTCCTCCTAACTTTGTTTCTGTCTGTTGTAAATACAACTTCACTGAAATGAAATATTACAGGTAACTTTTCTTTGAAATCAAAATGGAGAGAAAGCAAATTCCAGGTTTGAAATTTAGAATATGGCAAAGCTATTCAATGGTCTTTTATTATTTAATTTTTTAATCAAGGTTTATAACTATGATAATATATCTCAAGAGTACATGCTTTCTTTGCACTAGTATGTGTTTATTGGTTACTAAACCAAAGTTGGATAAGAACTAGATTAAGCTGCATGATTAATGTGCATATTGAACTGGTTAAAGCTTTATAATAAAGATCCATGAAAAATAGGCCATCGAGCCAATGATGTTTGAAGTCACAGTAGATTTGGCTCAAATACAATTGTATCTCTTCAGAGGCCTGGGAATACTTTCATTTAAATGATTGAAAAATGATCCAGCAGTAAAGAGAGATTTATTTAAAGTGTTAATACCAACTAATTCATAAAAGGACAGTAGATATTCATTAGCAAAATACTGTTTGGGATGGGACAAGTAGAAGGCGGCATTCAACTAGGCTTGAAGATCCACAACTTATATTAACCTCTTTCTCTTCTGCTGTGGAAAATTACAAAAAGATTGAGATCTTTTCTTTTTTCTTTCTTTTTTTTTAGCACGAACTGCCAGTTAACCAATCCTTCCCTTCCTCTCACATTTATTTGCATGGTTAAAAGCCTTTACACAACTATTCAGTAAATTCAAATAGTTTTCTAACAACTAGTTGTTTCTCAGCTCAGAGGGAATGTGAGATTCCTAACTGTCAACACTTTGAGGTAGACCAGGTCAGGAAACAGATCCCACATGATCTACTGGAACTCTACTTAAGTAACAGAATCTCAGCAGCCTAACAGATTTTTTCTCCCCCACAAGAGAACAAGGGAATCAAGGTAGGATCACCTTAAGTTTCTTTCTCACCTCCTCTGTTTCTCAGGACTAAGCTGGTGTTTATGTAACTGCTCTTGTATTCCTTCAAGGCTATATCCATACCCCTTTACATTATTCCTCCTAATAGAGAGAAAGGGAAAACGGGGGGGGGGGGGGGTAATTTTAGGGGTGGATGATAAGGCAGGTAGAAAACATGTGTAACCCCTCCCCAGAACTACTGATTCTCATCTGCCTATAGGAGATAACTTTCACATCATCTAGCATAAAACACCAGAATAAGAGTATGCCCTTTCAAATATTAAAATACACATGAGGAGTTGCCTCATTTCTTAGAAGAATATTTCTCTTTAGTCACTGATTCCTGTTCAGCTTTGCTGAAACTCAGCAAGAGATATTTTGCTAAGCTGGCTGGTTCTTCTTTCAAACGGATGAGAATGAATGCTATCTTGGTCTGATCTGTAGGGAACCTGCCTGGCCTGCCTGCCTGCCATGAACAATTCACACTGAAAGTCATGAAGGTTAGGAATTGGCCCTGAGCTTCCCCAAACTTCTATGGCAAGCCTCTAGTGTAATGGAGTAAATGCAGTGATGCAGCAGCCTGAGGGGCTGCTCCTGGCTGGGATAAACCCTGGCCCAAATGCTAAGTGAATCACATATTCTGAAAGCTCTTGATCTGTGTACTGACCTGATATCTATGTAATATGCCTCTGTGACTTGTTCTGCAGGGGGAGGGATATATTGAAGATCTGTAGCCATGGACTAGATCCAGAAAATTCCAAGACTGATGTCAAGCCCTGTGAGGCAGTCAAACTCGGGAAACAAGAACGTTATTGCTAGTAGAATCTGAAAAGCCTGCTAAAGCAATTTTCCAGGTCAACATATACCTAGCGTAATTAAGGTAGAGTTACTTGCATTCTCTTTCTCATGCTTCCCCTCCTCCTCAGAGCCAAGGTGTCTCTTTTGTAATGGTTCTGTTTCCTCCACTATGTTCCCAGGGGCTGATAGACATTTCATCACACATTTGAAGCTGGTGTACTGCTAAAATGTAGGCCACAATGAGTGAGGCTGGTACTTAAGGTGTTTTTTTAGTTGTGGAAAGAAAAAGCACTAGTATGAAGTAGCTTTAGGTTGAAGGTGGATGCCATATTCAGCCTATTTAAAAAATAATCAATCCATAGAGAGCAATAAAGGATGAGAGAAAGAAAATAGGAAGCTTTAAGTATTAATAGTAAACGGATATTAAAAATTTTGTAAGTTCCTAGTTTATGTACTTGTTTTACTACAGCCTAAAGCAAAGCATAGTGAAGAAAGTAGTTTTCCAAAACTCAGGTAATGTTTTCTTTAAAATATTTGAAAGTAAATGTGTTACTTCGACAATTTATATGTGTTTTCAGAATGGAAGAGGGAATGAGAAAAAAAATCCATTTATTTAGCTTTCACTTGCTCTCATGGGCTTGGTTCAACATAACTTCTGCATTAAAAATGATCCTTGGAGTGTTAATCATGTAGCTTTGCAAATTAATCATTGCATTACCAAAATATTTTGTTTGCTAACATTTTTCATATAGCTAGACACATTGGATTAATTTTGCTGCATGCCCACTTCATCTTCTTTTTCTCCCTCAAGCCTGCCTTGGTAACTGAAAACGATCCATAATTTCAGTGTGTTTCATATTTCCTGCTGTGCAGTTTGGCCCTCTAATAGTTGTCATTAGAAGGCTTGTAACTGCACAAAAATGAGAAAGGCACACTTAGAAATATGATACAGATTAAAATGCAACCTGAAGCACACTCAACATAGACTGCAATTTAGTTTTATAGCAGCCTGGCAACGCAAAGCAAAACTGCTATGGCTGGTGAAAATATCCTCACTGAAAACAGTGTTTCAATGCAAAATAATATCCCTCAACGGGTCAGTTTTATTTTTGATAAACATTTCACTGTTTGAAACAAATGGAATATGTGAGAGTGTGTGCTAATTTATCCAACTGCAGCTTTGAAAAATTATCCTTCTTCCTGTCCCTTTCAAAAAAGCTGGATATGTGATAGAAATTAAACCTGTGAATTGTGGTTATTCTGAAAGCTATGACAGCAGAGTCAGTTTAGTCAATATCGGTCAAGAGCACATCAGTTCACAGGTTCAGATTTAGAAACAGGTGCCAGTCTCAGGTGCCAATCTTGGTGTTGTCAACATGCAGACACGCACAAGTTGTGAGCTATCTCTGTAGTACTTCATTCAGCAGCTAAAATAAATACCACAAACAATTCATAGGGCATGAGCAAATATAAATTCACAGAATGACACATGAACATTTGTTTCTTTTATGAAGAGGGACAAATCACAAATACAGGTTTATCCACATATTCAGTGCAGCTCAGTGAACAGAAGGTCTAAAAAATCACCATGGTCCAGCATGGTGTGCAGAGAGGGACTTAACAGAAAAAGCCAGGGGTAGGAAACATGATGCCCACAGGCCTCAAGGTGCCTTAGATATATCCTTTGGAATCCCTCAGACTCCCTGAACCAGCCCTTAACATTATGTCTGCAGTAATTCCTTTGAACCCTTCAAAATCCCACTGGGAATGGTAGAGAACATCTTGGTCAATGCCTGTTTTGTGACTGGCCATGCTTGCCATGGCAACTGTTCTGTGAGTAAGGTCACCACACACTTTAAAAATGCCAGAGGGGTCACCAGCTCAGAAAGATTTCCTATCCCTGGAATAAGTGTTAAAGGCTCTACCAAAAAGAAAAGAAGTCCAGTTGCCACGACTCAACCTCCAGACAATCCTCAGCCTCTCAGCATTTTTTTTAAAGCCTAGTCATTACCTTTCACCTGATAGCAGGATAGCTGGAAAAAGGGAGAGCCAAATTTAAAGAAACAGCATGGAAGCTGCTGCTGTATCCAGTTCCATGACACAGTGAGTTGTTCCTGAAGGCCTGCAGTGGAGTTATTGCCTAAATTAATGTTACCAGCAGCAGCCTTGCAAATATCACTATAAGCAGAGTGGAGCAGCTTCCTCACAATGGCTCCCCCAGTGTGTAGCTAATGTATATAGAAGCCTGTAATTTCTTTGAAAAGGTATTACAACAACTATACAGGTTCTTTCGAAAGTAATGAAAAGAGAGCAACCGTGTCTTCTGCTTTAACATTTCTGAAATTAATTGGTTTATTTAAATGAGCAAAGCCATATGTAGCCTTCTAACCTTGCATTTTTCTTTTTACTAAAAAGTAGGTCCTTATACTTAACAGTACCTTAGGAGGCAGCAGGCGGAGGTGGGGGGGCTTAAAGCTTTGGATCAGGAATGTGGAGTCCCACGTCCAAGTCTCCACTTGATCACGGAGCTCTCTGGGGTGACTTTGAACCAATCACTTTTTCTCAGACCAACCTATCTCTTCCAATTATTGGCTTAGTTCCACACATTCTTGACTGAATCACTTCTTCTTGCCAACTCGACTTTAATAATCATACTATAGCATATTTAGGAATCAAGTATCTAATAGAAAAGTAGTGCATGCAGAGCAAATGATTTCCGTTTGGAAGAACCTCACATATGGTTCCTGAGACAGTTGGTGCACATTCATACAATCAGAGTCTGAGGAGAATCTACTTCGTATCTGATCCATGGAGGAAACAATATTTGCTTCTTCCATTCTGCTAGCTTGGCTAGCCACATAGGCATGGAATTTCTATTGTCCAGTCCCACTGAATGGACTATGAGGTAGGTCTTCTACTATTTCCTGAAATGTGAGGCCTTTGCCTCAGAGCTAGGGCCATGCTTCCATAGGTAAATAAGTCTGAATCCTAGTGCAGTGACCTCTCTTCTGTGTATAGGGGCAGGAAATCCAATGTTGGCTCTAGGGACAAATTGTTTCTAGGCATGGATGTTAGGGGCCCACAGTTGCATGTCCGTGATTCCAACCACGGTTCATTCATTTTCTCTCTCACATATAGAAGCATACATTCTGTTCATTCACTCAATTATCCACAGGCCACTTATACATACAGACACTCTACTCTCTGTCACACTCAGTAATGTATTCATGTCCTGCCACATAGATCAGCAGTAACAATAGAAGGGATTTTAAAGTATGGGGTGGAGGGTCACAGGGTTCTTGGTTGGCGGTCACAGCTTTTTTCTTTTTCCAGGGGAGAAGTGAGGGTGAAATCTGAGAAAAAGGGAGAAAATTTTGAGGACTTGAAGAAAAGGGCTGTGATAAAGGTGGCGAGTCCTCCCTAAAGTGCTTGTGGACTGGATGGGGAACATCTGGGGCTGGAGTTTAGGATTAATTTACATCCCCTTTGACATAATAAAATATGTGGAACTCAAAATCTGCCACAATCGTTCCCAAGTTTGACTAAAACAGTAACAGCAGCAGCAACAACAATTCCAAGGTAAGAGCAAGTCAAGAACTCCCTGAATCAGTTCAGCTGAGCCTGTTGCAAAGGGTTGTGGGAATGATAGTTCAAAATATCTGGAAGACGGCTGATTGCTTGCCTCTGTCTCTGTATCATCATGGGCCACTGAATGAAAAAACAGGCTGGAAGGCTCAAACTAAGGTGATCATGCATTTCCCCATAAATGAAAGTGATGCCCAGATCATTTTCTCCAAAGTATTTATTTTTTGGATAAATGAAACTTGTTGACCGAGCCACAAACATTTGTAATGGTCCTAGAACAGGGCTAAAAGAAAAAACAAAATCAAGCAAGCAAGCATTTTTTCCAGACTTGATTTGCAACCCTAATACATAATGAGAAAATATGTGTCTTGCCTATTAAGTGAGTAGTGCAAAGTGTCAAGATTGAAGCAGGCCATAGATTGATCTGACGTGCTAAAGTTATTCATAGCATCATTCCTCTCCATCTCCTTTTTTCTTCTTCCTCCTCCTCTGGAATAATTTTTTTCTACCTGCTGGCCTATTAATACACCCATTCTTGTGGGAGGTTTAAGAGTTCATATCCAGCAGCACATTTCAATCTTTGCAGCCTCATTCTTGGCTTCTATTTCTGGATCATTGTGTTCAGAATTCTGAGGTACAAGTTAATTAATATGTCAGCACTATCTCATTTAAATGGGAACAGTACAACACTTAGACCTGTTCCCACTCCTTGGTATTGGGTTGTTATCTACAATTTGGGTGGCGGAGAAGAAATTACCATATTTTTACATCATGAAAGCTTCTCGGGGTCCTGTTGCAAGTCAGTACCCAGTAAAGGTCATTAAAGAAAAAGAAAAAAACCCCTTGTTTTAGATAAATGTTATAATAAATTTCTTCTAATATGTATTTTGCTTCTTTCCAAATTGCAGCAGCAAGACACGGGCTGTAATGACCCTATTAGATTAATCCCCACTGAACACAATGGGACTTATTTCTGGGTAAACCTGTATAGCAGTAAGCTGAAGGTCAAACTGGATGTGATGCAGGAGATCTGTAATTAGATTCCCCAAGCTCTCATGTTCCTTCTCTTTACATTAAAGCAGTCAGAGGAAACTCTAACTGGAGCAACAGCACCTGAAGAACAGATGCATAACTCTTTTCTTGCATGTCAGCCTTCTTGAACCTGATGCCCTCCAGGTATGTTGGACTACAACTCCCCAAATCCTCAAACCACATCCTTTCCCCTATCTAATATACATAGAACTTGGACTGGTACTCTTCCATCTTTGAAAATAATAGCCGGTTTGGGGTGGATTTACCATGCAATCCTATCCATGTCTATTCAGAAGAGACTCTTGTTTAACTCAGTGGAACTGACTTCCAATGTTCAGGGAAAAAATCCTAGGAGGAAAGGCTCAGAGACATCTCTGCGTCCAGCACTGTGCAATTGTCATCCCTACAATTTGTTTGAAGTAAATAAAAATGCCAGCAGATGTAATCATAGTTACATATCACTTCTGCACAGGCTCTTAGAAACCCATTTATCTTGCTTGCATGAGAATGAGTCCATGTTCAAGCACAACTTGGTGTCCTCCAACCATCTGGCGACTCTCAGCTGTCTAGCTAGTGCATGACAATAGTCCTTCTGGCTGGGAACATGGGGCTTGTAATCTGAAAACTTTGGGAGGATACAAATTTTAGGAAAGCTACTCTAGCACCTCCCTTTAGGTGACATTAAAGCTGAAATTTTATCTTTTTCACACTTTCAGCAAAATGCTTATTATCTCACAAGAGATTTATCATAGCAGAATGTCTCGTTTGGCTTCTGTAGATAATCAGATGGACTTTGTAAAGACCTTATTTAAAAGCACTACAAGGAAAAGAAAATCAGTGAAATATACATTTTATTTATTTTATTTTTTTAAATGCTGATATGGCTCCTATCTCATATAATGATCCTAGGCGGTTCATGGTTTCCATTAACTCAAGGTCTGAGCCTCCAATAACACTGTATTCCTATTGCATAAGTATGTGTAAAAAAAAAAAAAGGTTTGCAAAACTCAGCAGCAAGGGTTATTTCCTTTCCTGTATTCAGCATTTAGCACATGTTTTGTGTTTCACGCCCAAAGGGTCTTTGTGAAACTCTAGCTGTTGAGAAGCAAGTCTAAAGGCTCAGTTGATACACCATGCGGAATCAATATTCATGATGGCAAATCATGGTAACGTTTGAGCTTCCAAATAAATTTTAACTGAATTTTGCTTTTTGGTTTTCATTTCTTATTTGGTGAGCTCTCCAGCCTCAGTAGGAGCAGTTGTTAAGTATCACTTATCAATTTATATTACATCAAATTATAATTAGCACAAACCGTGCTTTGCCATGCTACTTCAAAACACAGTTTCTGATTCTGCTTTGCAAAGTGAAGTTAACTCAGAGATGTCACACTAAACTAGGGTCTCCTTAATCATGGGAATGGTGTCTGAACTGAGCTATGCATAGCCCTGATACATAATTGCATTATGCGTGCCAGGTAAGGGTCACATGAATAAATTGAATCCATTTCCATTTCCCACGTATGTCAAGATGTATGTGCATCTGGAATTATTGTTCCATATATTCAAGAATTTCAGTGCCTGCATGGGGATCTAAGTATGATTTTCTCTATATAGGATGCTTTTACACATGGAAACATTGAAGTCTGGTTAGAGAGATGAAATGAATGAATTTGCCTCAGTTCATATAGTTCCAAAGACTGGAATCCCACTTGTTTCTCTGGATAATTTGGAAAATGTATGTTCATACTGCATACAGTTTTTGCTGCATGTAACTACCGCTGTGCAATGCCTTATCAAGATCAGTAGCTGTTCCATGTAAAATACTCTTAAATGAATTTCCAGAGCCATAGTGTGTGTTTGGGTATATCTGGAATAGAGGCAGAATTTGCTGCGATCTTTTTTAAGGGTTGCAGGCCAAAATCTTGATACATAATCAGCAGGGAGCATTTTTCATAGCTACAACCGAAAGAGAAGTCAACCTTCCAAGCATTAAAGAGTTAGGGGCACATCTGTGGATGCCTACTGCCTTCTTCTTAGCCCTGTTCAGATGTCCTGAATGCATGAGAACTTGAAACTGAGGTGGGGCAGGTGGATCACATGGCCATGGGAGATGACTCCAGCATGGTCCTTAACAAAACTAGTTTGGTTCTACATGTTATGTCACTTTAATAAATGGAAGAAGAGCTGGGATTACACACAGAGTCACCCAAGGCAAGAGCTCCATTTGTCTGCAGATTAATTAACATAATGTAACATAATTAGGAAGAACTAATTAGCATAAGAAAGTTAAGCTTTCCAAAACTATTAGAAGCTCCAAACAAAATTAATCATTCAGTTGCCATTTTTTCCCCATCACATACGCTTTTCTCTCCCCCCACCCTTTTCTGGAGAAAATGTTGGCATGGTGCCTGTGTGCTACAAGGCAGAAAGGGGGTCTTGCCAAAGTTGGAGTCCTCTCACTTCCCCCTCCCTCAAGAGATGCCTGTCACTCGATTCTTTTCAAGCTGTTTTCGGTTTAAGTCAAATCTGTGTTCATTGAAGATAAGTGCTGTAGGCAACTGCACCAAAGGGAGAGTCTACATGTGAACTTACAGAACTTATGTCTCCCCCATCACCAACACATTTTCTCCCATCTGAATTGTCCTTATTTTCCATCAGCTTCTGAGGATAGCTAAGAGAGGGTTTTTCTTTTTTTTGGTAGCTGCAATAGCTCCAGGAAGGAGGAGGATGGAGGAAAACAAAAAACAGAAACCCTCATACAGAAACATGGAACTGGCGTCCTATGCAGGAAAGGGGGCTTGCTGCTGAAGTCCTGCTCTCCCTGACTTGCTGTCACTGTAGTACAGTGGTTGAGTGAAAAGTGTTGGACGATACAGTAAAAATGCATGAGCACTGGAGGTGAGCATCAAAAATCACAGCATCAGCCAAAAGGCGAGTCTGGAAAACAAGATAAGAATCAGGGCTGAAGTTGCAAGTAGTGTTCTGCGGTCTCAGGAAGTCCTTTATTCCCCTTCCTATTTAGAAAGTTCCAATAGTCCACTGAGGTGGGTGGAGTCAGTCCAGACCTGGAAGATTTATTTATTTATATTTATTATTACATTTATATGCTGATTTGTGTGTGTGTGTGTGTGTGTGTGTATCAAAACTGCCCCCTCCTGTACAATGATTCCCAGCTGTACATGATGCTTAACATTCACGGAAAGCTATACCTTTTGCTTCAAGACATGGGCAGCAGTCAATCACCCCTGGCTAGATGGGGGCGGGGTTTGTTCCTATGGCCCCACCCCCTTCCATGTGCCTTTATTGAATGCATGATCACTGCTTAAGCCATTTGCTTTACTGTTCATTGTTGCTCTCTCTCAAGTTAGTCACAGTCACTTGGATTAGAAATTCTTTCTGCAGAAAAAAGAGGGAAGCATGTATATCCTAGTTATATGCAGTGGTTTAAGCATGGTGTATTGTAAGAAGAAATGAGACACCCAGAACAACAGATTATTTGTAAAGTTGTTATTACCTTCAGAAGTTTCTGTATTAAATTCTCTGATGTCTGAGCATGTGAGCCACCCTTGCCATCTGTTAAATGTAATTCAGGGGCACTTCAAGAGATAAGTAATCTTTTGCACTATTTTGAAATAATACCTTTCCATCTGAAGGATCTCTTTTAAAACAATTATTCCTAATATCCCACATATTTATAAGTGTGTGCATGTATGCATGTATTTCATAAGGAATTTTTTTTTAAAGCCAGAGGTGCTACTGAAGACATATGTTCCCAGCTTGAATCCTCTGAGAATATGAGTGTAGGTATATGTAGATGGAGGAGCAGTGGCAGCCATTTTGAATTCTTTCATGATGTACCTCTGATGTTTGGATATCTAATCGAGTTGCAATGGTTAAAATATAGCTTCATTTTCCTTTTGTTTGTAATAGTGCCTTGTTCTACCATGTAGTGATAATAATGGCAACCATATTAGCAAGGCTCATCTTCACAGGCATCTGTGGGGTGAGGGCAAATGACAAAATGTGCCACTTGTCCATGCATCAAAAGTTGGGAAGCAAGTGCAAGAGGCTGGATTTTGTGTGGTGATGTCATCCTTTCAATTTGTACTGGACATGCGTATCAGTCTTTATTTAGTCATGATTAAAAATGGCCACTAGAATTTATGACTGGCAACAAGGTGGATGGACTCAGTTACAGTGGTGATGAGTACACTGTTGGGAGACTTGAAAGACCAGGTTAGGGATAGGTCATCATGGAGAAAATCTACGTGGTCTCTAGGAATCGAAAACAACTTGATGGCATGTAATCAGTCAGTCAGCTAGAAATTGCAAGTGGGCAGCCTGGATGAACCAAGCACTTCTGACTCCTGCCTGGTACTGTCTTTCCTATAGATCCAGCCATGTATCTCACCTCCCCATTCTGTAGGCCTGGGGTTCCTACTCGCATGGGAGGCTCTGGCTGTACAGTTGTTTGGGGGAATAAGGCCACTATGATTCTATGGGAACCTTCTGCTGTAACTATGGCATGTGGCCTGCACGTGATACTTGAGGGTAGAAGAGAATGCAGTAATATAAACCCCAGTTTTGTTAAGTTTGCAGGCTATGCAGAATGCCTTTAATTTAATTTAATTGGGGAATACCTGTTTGGGCATTTTGTAATCATTTAGAAGAGATTGTCATCTTTCATTTTAAGAGTAACGTTTAGAGTGAACAGTGTTCTGGCTTTGATAATTAGGCAGAAAATGAGTTCTTACAATGCTAGTGGAGTATAAATAGGAAAACAAATCATATATGAAAGTGTCTTTACGCTCAGGTACTGTATCACCTTTGCCACCATGCTTGGCCTCTTTAAAAATTATTCAATATTAATCCTAATTGATGAGGAACTTCTGAGAATATCAAAATTCCCTTTTTAGAGAACATCACAGTTATGTTATAATTTAGTGGAATATGCCTAAAAAAAGATTAGTTTGTTGGGAAATACTTATCTTCTCTGGAAACTTCTTTAATTCTTCTTTTCTTTTTATCTCATCCAAAACAGCTTGTGTTTTCTCTTGCCATTTCTTTCTGAGTTCACTATTATATTGCATTAAATATCTTCTCATGAAAACTTTACTTGCATCCTAAACCATCTTTACATCTGTGCCTTTGTTAAGATTATTTCCAAAAAATTCTTTTAATTTCTTTTTACAGTCCTCTACTATTATTTCTTATTGTAACAGTATTTCATTTAACCTCCATCTGAAAGAACTAAATTTTCTTTTAAAAACCAAACTCACTGGGTTATGGTCTGAAAAAGTCTTTGGCAGTATCTCTACTTTATGAAAATTAGTAGCCAGTTTCTTCGAAATCCAAATTGTATCTATTCTTAAAAAAGACCTGTGTCTTTCAGAGAAACAAGTGTACTGTTTTGAATTGCCATTTTTGTGTCCCCATACATCAACAAGCTCTAAATTATCCATCAAATTAAAAAAAAAACTTTTGATAATTTACCTTGTGTAATTTTAATATTTTTTCTCAGAAGTTCTATCTTCTTGTGTAGAGGCCATTCCAATCCCTGATCAGACACCAATTTTCATAGGAAAAGTCCATTAGTCTATTCATAAATCCTTTATCTGATCTTTAGGATTCTTGAGCTCATTAAGATCTGGGTTTTTAAAAAAGTATATTGCTTTTTTTATCCATTGTGTCAACTGATTACTATGCTACCCTGAAATCCTTTGATATAGGGTAGGCTATACATTTTGTTATTAATTGAAGAAAATGAATGAATGAATGAACGAACGAATGAATGAATGAATGATGCAGAAGGCCGCCTCCAAATGGTAGCTATCCTAAATGCAGCTTTTAATGAAGGAGTTCAAGGCAAAAGATGAATGTATATACAGGTTTGCCTGTACAGCTATGAAGAGAGTGTATGAGTTGGCACAGCTCTATAGCTGTCAACCAGGAAGGATTGTAAAGTTAAATATTTAGAAGCATTATTGAATATTGAGTGCATTTCAAGCTCTTAAGTACATTCTGAGCACATTTCAGGTGGGTTTTAAATCAGGTGGGTTTTAAAACATCTGATTTATGTTCCAAATAAGCCGATCCAACATTTCTTTTCTTAATTCCTGATGAATGAAATATGTTGGGTGGGATGCTACCTTCGAAATTATTTTTGTTTTAGAACTTGTTGATAACAAAGCTGAGTGCACTCCCCACATGAAAGGGATGAACGCGGCCCACTCAGAGTGAGAGTTCTTAATAAGAAGGAGTGCTATTTGTTTAAAAAACCAATCTCTCCCCTCCTTTTCAGGCAGGATCCTTAATTTAAATTGCTGAATTAAAACTAAATGCTATTCCTCTCAGCTCTGAATTTATTTCATTACATCATTTTGAAATAGGAGAGAATGCAATTTGTAGGCTTCCTGTTGATTTACAATTTTGAAAACCCTGAAATTAAATACACACACAACACACACATACAACCATTTTAATTGTCCAGAAGAGTATACAGAAATAAATACAACTGGTTGCAGTGGAAATATATTGAATTATGATTATTGTATTAATTGGTCCCCACCACCAAACCCGCCGTACTGCATTTGGTGGATTTGATTTATTTCAATAAATCATCTTTTCCTCCAAAAGTGAGGCATAAGATTGCAATTTTGCAACTATCCTTGTAGCCATGTTTATTTTGGATATTTTGGCAGCAGAAGTGATGCTTCTTGGTACACTCAAATCAGACTTAAGACATTCAGGGCAGCGTACAACAGGAACACTGCTGTGTATAGGAAGAATAGGCAAAATATTAAAATCACATTCCCTCAGGCTGAAGTGAGTGGTCCAGATTTGGTCAGGTTCAAAGGGGGTGTGACAATCTTTCTGATATCTCATCTTCTCTCTCTAATACCCTTCCTTTTCTCTCATTCTGGCACTTAATCTCCAGTGCAGGAATTATATGGCTCTTGCTAGAGTACTAAATTCAGTACTGAAGAGAGCTTTGGAAGGTAGGCCAATAGCTCTAGGCTTAAGGTTGCCATTTGTGATGTAGAAATGGAAATCCATGATGTCTTTGGATAACACAATCTAAGCCAACGATTGCAGTCTTAGCAAGCATACTGGCCCTTTGCATTTTACAGTCTTCTACATATATTTCTTTCTATGATTCATAATTCTAGAAATGGCTTCCATTGGGCTAGATCAGGGTTTCCCAAAGTGGTCAATATCGACCCCCAAGGGTTAATGGGACTATCCAAGGGGTCAATGATGACGATGATAATTCAGTACTATTAAAGTAGTATTTATTGGGGGTCAGTATGAACAATCTGATACTTCATGAAGGGGTCGATAGTGACCTCTGGCTGAGAAGATCTGCTTGTTGGTTCTCTTCCAACACCAAAACAATCAGTCTTCTGTAATGGTAGGGAAAAGGGTCGAATCCTGAGTAAAACAGAACTGACCAAAAACTGAAAGTGGCATTTTGGTAAGCAGAGCATCAGACTCCACCCAATTTTGCCAATTCCTTTTAACTGATTTATCCAAAGCATTGCTTCCCTGATTATTGGGGAAGATTCCTTGATTTTTTAAAAAGGGATTCTAGGAGGACACAAGAGACTGAATTGGAAGAAGTTCAGTACCCCACAATCTTCTTTCTGCTTGTGGTTCTCAGGGACTAGTGCACTGTGTCTAAACATAGTGAGTCAAGACATGCTTTTGGATAATTTTTGAGAGCATTTTTTCTTTCTGCAGCTGAGAGATAACCAGAATTTAAAAATTCCTACATGAAATGAAGTCCTGCAAATGCATGCAACACTGTGAAAATGAAGCATATTGAAGTTTTAAAAAAAATGAAATAAATTGTACTTAATGTGGGTTAGAACATGTGGAACTTTTTTATTTGGGGATTTATTCTCTAAATTGGATTAATTCCTGGAGAAATGTTTGCCTATTTGATGGCTCTACCTACAGGAAATATGAAACAAATCTGTTGCAGCGTATGAACTGAAAAAAAGTAAAGCCAAGTCTCTTTATTGTATAGTGAAAAAGTTGTTTAGGTTTTAGGATCTACAATTACCACAGTAGGTGTCATGCATCTGGACAATTGTACTTGCTTTTCTGGTTGTCATGGAAGAGCAATTTCACATTTTAAAACATCCACCCTCATTGGGCTGACGGAGGTGAAGTTGGAGCAGATAAAAATGTACAGCGAATTAAAGCAGAGTTCAAAACTCTGTTTCATGATTGTTTACAGCTCGCTGCTAGTTCATTTTCAAACTGAAGAATCCTTTATTCTCTGGGATTATGCATAAACATATGACAGAGAGGATGGGAACCTATAAAGCAAGCAGCTTTCTTTCTTTTGGGAGATTGAGCTATTAGCAGCAATTAAGGACAGTGCTAGAATACTTATTCAGTTATAGATGCTTAACAAGTCTTGAGAAGTGTAAATAGGAAGAAATTCAAACAATGCATGCTTGTAGTCAGGTAAAGGTCAATCTTAATTGAGCTCCATCTGAGAGACTGAATCCATTCTATACCTCTTAAGCAGAGGGGGAAGCCTCCCGGAATGTT
Organism: Liasis olivaceus; assembly: GCA_030867105.1. Lineage (NCBI taxonomy): Eukaryota > Metazoa > Chordata > Lepidosauria > Squamata > Pythonidae > Liasis > Liasis olivaceus. Next base: position 153,223,028 of record CM061349.1, read on the forward strand.
GAGGATGTATTGCAACAACAGTGGAAAAGCAGGGAGGAAATTCAAGGGTAGAGGACATAAAGGAAGAAAAATACGGAGGTAGACTTGTCCTTTTCTAAAACCCAAGGTGGCCATGAATAAATGAGGCATTATAAGTAATACAGCAATGAAAGGAAAAACAAGGGTAAATGGGAAGAGGCTTTTCTTCTTAAAGCTATAGCTACAAGAATAAAATGTAACAAAAAGCAACAGAATAAAAGACACAGAAATATAAAATTGCCACAATACTTGTCAAGACTGAGTCAAAATAGGGATCCTGTATACTCCAATTTAGCCATTGTTAATGAGAATCAATTAAACTATGTCTTTGTAATCAGTACCCCTTGCTGTGGCCTGAGCTTTTAGAAAGAGTGGTACGAGTTCTGTGCTTTAATCTAATTAGGTAGTTCTATTTAAAAAACAGAATGACATTTCAGCATTTTAAAGCTTGAGTTAATTTTCTGCTGTGAGTAACCATTGACTAATTGGTATGGTGGGAGTGTTTTGAAAGCAGCTGTAATTCTACTTGGAACACCATGGGAGATAACATGGAGTTTGCTGTCATTGTCTCAAATCCACCCTCCAAAACATAGTAATTTTGGGACTGCTAAAATCTGGAAAGACAGGATTATTATGGTCTTTTCACTGATAAAAGTATATTTCCTTCCGCTTTCTTTGCACCGGCAGGAAGTGCTGCATCTCTAATCATGACTGCCATAACAACATGTGAATTAACAACAGAGATGCACATGTGCACGTGTACAGGTAGTCCTCACTTACTGACTGCTCATTCAGCAACTGTTCAAAGTTACAATTGTGCTGAAAAGTAACTTTATGATTAGTCCTTGCATTTATGACCATTGCAGTGTCCTTGTGGTCATGTGATCAACATTCGGACACTTCACAACTGGCAGATATTTACGACCATTGCAGCATCCCACAGTCATGTGATTGCCAAAAGCTGGCTTCACAGCTGGCTTCTGACAAGCAGAATTAATGGAGAAGCCGGCAGTAAAATCGCAAGTCACAGTTACATGGTGTCATGCTTAACAACCCACAGTGACTCGCTTAATGACCAAGTGGGAAGTGATGGCAGAAGTCTGTCATGGTCACATGATGTTTTGCTTAGCAACTGTGTCGCTTAGTGATGGAGTTGCTGGTCCCAATTGTGGTTGCTAAGTGAGGACTACCTATACTAGATTTGCTATGGCTATTATGCCACTTTCTTTTTTCTTCTCTCACGTCTTTAGTTTCTTTAGCTTACTAATTTTTATTTTAGTTTTTCCACCTTGGTTAATGTTGCTTAAACCAAAATAGCAACAACATGAGGGGTCTTTTTAATCAAAATATATATCTGCTATGTCCTTGCATGTTACATTGCACACATCAAGCTGATTCTCTGCTTTAAAGAACATGGCTTCCCCCTTTCACACCAAGTCTACATGTATCCTAGAACATCTATGTCCATTGTAAATAGCTGGATTAATCCATTTTTAATTCATGTTCTATGAACTGTTACTTTGACAATGTTCATTATGAACCCTTTGTTATGTCAAAATGGATTTGAATGAGTTCTCTGATTTAGAGGAAAAGAAACAACTCTTGACAAATGACCTCTGTAGTTTTGTATTTTCCTTCTGTCTTTAGTATTCATGATAGGAAGATGTTTGATAGTATAATTAGTTGGAAGACTTTCATATTGATATTGCTTCATGATTCCTCCTGTACTTATATCAACACAACTCATGACATTTGGGAAAGAAATACATGCAAGATGAAGTATCAGCCCAATTCTAGTCTTCTCTTTATGTTTCCATTCCAGCCACCTCCCAAGATGGTGAAGTAGTGGCAGTTTGCTTTTTCAGTTGCTGGAAAATGGGCTCTCCAAGTGGCTGCCTTGCTTTAGGCCCGTCCACTAGCGCACTGCAACATAGGCTTTCAGTGCAGACAACAAAGGAGGCAAAGGAGAGGAACAGCAATGGGAGGACATTCAAGGAGAAAGCTGTGGGTTCACAGCTGCAATTCCTTTAATTTTCAGACATACTGACAAAGGTTAATTGCCATTTCTTACATGATTACTTTCCTCCTTCCACCTGCCTCTAATATAAGCTGTCAGTCTTTTAAACACTTGTAGTGGTTTTCAAGCTTCAAAAACAGTCTCCTCAACTTCTCTCTCTCTGTATTAACAAGCCAAAATGCTTATCAGCAAATTAGAATACTACTGTCATGGGCACATGGTGAACCAAAAAAAAAAAGATATAAAATATGAATTAAGCTAATTTGGCTTAAGCCTAAGCATGTAACTATCAAGGTCAAAAGGCCTAATATTCTTACTCCAAGGTTAATTCTTCCATTGCATCATTGCTTGCAACAAGGTATGCTTTAAAAATGGCTTGCATGGATTTTATTACGATGCCAATGTTTTTGTAGGTATTTACAGAAACTTTTCTTCTAATACCATATTTTTCTGTCAATAAGACACCCCCATGTACAAGATGCCCCCCACTTTTCCAACCCAAAATTAAGAAATCAATATTTTAAAGATAGTGCAGAACACATTTTTATTTAGTAATTAGTTAACATTTACCTGATACACTCGGTGGGAGGAGGTCCAAACCGTCTCTCTGCAGCTCTGTTTCCATGCTCTTTTGCATAACTGATTACATTCAAGCACGAGTGAAACTGCCGATAGCTTCTCTCTGCAAAAGCCTTCCTCTAATTGGTTTGTTCAGCATCAGCTGATGTCAGTTACATAAGGCTCGTGATTGGAGGACGTCTGTTTGGGAGACAAGCTATTTCACTCATGATTGGAGGCTAGCAATAGGAGGAAGCCTCTTTGCAGAAACAAAGTATGGGCAGTTTTGCAACTGCGAGGTTCTCTCCTCAGCTGACTTCTTTGAATAAGACACCCTTCAATTTTTAGGGTAAGGATTTTAGAAAAAAAGTATCGTCTTATAGTCAGAAAAATACGGTCCTTTGCTGTGTGCATATAATATAGGGCTGTAGTCAAAGCTAGGAAAATTTAAAAACATCCTGGAAGAAAGCAGTGGCAAACCCACTTTCACGCTGTAGCCAGGAAAACTGCTTCAACATATCCGTGAAGTCACTCAGAGTCAACTTCATCCTGAGGGAGACTTTACCTGTATAATACACTACTATAATGTGCTCTCCAGGGGGCTAACCTTGAAACCTATTTGGAAACTTTAAGAATGCAGCTCCTGGAATATTTCCCTTTCCCCCAGTTTTAATGTTTTGACAATTCATTGGGGAAAGAAAGAAGGAAAGAAGGAGTCAAATGAATGTAAAAGAATCACAAAGTATTCTAAATACTGAAGTCAGCCAAAATAACACCTTTTGTACCTTCTGACATATGAGGTTGATCATTATCTTGGGTTGTGTCATTCCTGTATGTCATAGAGATGCTTGCTTTTCAGTGAACTAATTAGGCACCTAAATTATGCTGCAATTCTTCTGCTTAGCTTGTTTTCAACTTCCTCTTGTATCCTGGCTGGAGAATAACAACAACATCTAAAAGCAAGCAGCACAAAAATATGGAGCCTCCCGGTTCCCAGGTCATTCTTTGGAGGGTGTGAGGGGAGCGATATCTGGTTTCTATAGACCTGCCAACTGCAAAGGGCATCATAAATATTTTTTTTAAGACTAAAGACAGCTCCATATCCATATATCTCACCTGCACACTGGACAGGGCACAATAAAGCTCCAGAATTCAGTTAAGGAGAAAGTATTGTTATTTATTTATTGCATTTTCCCATTCTTCCTCCAAGAATATCCTATATACTATTTGCCTCCTCCTTTTTGATGTCATTTAGATTACCTTTGTGGTTTGTGGCTATTTGAATCTAGGTCTTTCCCACCTATCCAAATCTGGCATTACAACAGCTTTCTAAAAAACTTTTTCTTGATCCCATTTAATCTTTTTCAGCTACTGCAGTTATTAAGATGTAACCCATACCTGTTTACAAGCACGTGTACCACACATCTCTGAGATACATACCTGTGGAGGCTGATATTGGCTCAACTGTTTCCGGAAGGAACCCACGATAGCAAGCTAATCCCTTGAGCTGAATTGCTGGCATCATCCTGGCATAGAGAAATGCCAGTGACAAGGTTACCAGGCGTATTTGCACAAGATGAAAGCCAGTCATCTGCCTCTTAAGCAGACAATGCCTGAGTTCTGCTTGCAGAGAAATCTTTGTCTGGCTAGACTAGACAGGCCTCCAGTCTGATCATGGAGACCACTTTGATGTACTTATAACTTAGACAAGGTGCATCATTCAAGTGCCTACAAGCAGAAAAAAAAAATCCATGAATGCATCTAATTTATCTTTCTAATTTAAAAACAAAACAGGACACAGTTTAAATCAGGTTGTCAAGATGATAACCTCAGCTAAAATTGCCAATAAGAGTATATTAAAATTCTTGTCATACTGTGTCAGCTCATAATTGCACACCAAACAATACTATCTGGATTGAAGAACAGTTCAGTCTCTTGGAAGAAAAACTTCACTTTACCTTCCCACTGTTTACCAGAGTTAATATCTTCCACCACCACTTTCTTCCCCACCTCTCCCACCTTTACCCTCTCTGTCTGTCTTTACAGACAAGGACAGGAGGAAGAAAAGGAATTTGGAGATGATAAATCATACTGGAGTTAGCAGCCTGCTTCAAAACTACTGCTGCTATTGAAACATTTGGTGATCAGCATGTTAATGTATCTATTTTCTAAGTGGGCACTCATTCAAAGTGAAATTGATTCATATATTCAGTGGATCACCTGGTGCCCCCAAAGGTCCATTGTAGTAGAGAGTAAAGGAGGTGACCTTGACAGAAATATGCAAAAACTATTACCTAGGCAAAGTGGACTGAAACGTTATTTAAGTCAAGGGAAACAAGATAATATTCAGAGGCAGGTCAGGCAAACACCTCCCTGATTCACTGGAGTGTAAGAAAGAGGGAAGGTACAGCACAATCAGACTTGCAAGATTCTGTTATTATAGACAGTGTATAATCTCAATAAAGTGTAATTCTGGTCTCGTGGAGCTGATTATCTGGTCTGGTCTATCTAGTGGAGCTGACAATTGTGCCTCACTATTGGCTAAGCAGGCTGAGCTGATAGGACTTAAAGTTCAATACATCTGGAGAGAACCAGCTTGCCGATCATGACTGATTTCATGCTTCAGTATAGTATACACTCTCTTGTACTGAATGGTAGACTTAGTCATAACAGGCAGACAAGCTGTAAGGGAACAAGTATGGAAGAAACCCGTCAAAAAAAGGGCAGAATGGGGCGAGATAAACTGCAGGAGGGAAATGCTGGGTTTCATTATGAATGCATTTCTGCAGTACAACTGAATGACAAAATTGAAAGGCCCATTAGGCCATCAAAATGGATGTAGCTGTTCTTGCTGAAGGGAGGGGCCATTGGTATCGCACTTGAAAAGCCTGGGAAGTTCTTTCTTAGCTCTGATCCTAGCTCTTGGCAGACAGTCCACTTCAGGAGATGATGGGCCTGTTAGGCACTTTTATTACCCAAGTTTCAATAGGGCCGGATAAAACTTGAGAAGAGACTTCATTGAAAATTAACAGATGTATTTTGATCAAGACACAGCTGGGTAACCCAATCAACACATTGGAAAGGAATGTTGACTGAATCACACCTTACAAAGCAAACATCAGAGACTTTTATAGGCATTTACAAATGTAGTCAGATAGTACATCCCCCCATACCCATACAAGGGATTTTTGGGATGGTCTAAGGAGGGGCAAAGGTGGTTCCTAAAGAGGTGAATCTAAGTTTAACTTTTTTCTTCTTCTTATCTCTTCTTTGGAATTCGAAGCTTCTTCTAGCACTTTTCTTTGCCAGTACCAGCCTGGTACTGGGCTAATTTATGGCTTCAAAGACAGTCAGGCATCTGGCTAATTGCTTCTACAGGAAATGGGGTGGGGGAATGCTGTGCTCTTTATAAAGCAAGTTAACCCTTTATAAGTAAGATAGAGTGCACTGTTACATGTATGTTTATGTTGTTGTTGTTGTTCAGTCGTTAAGTCGTGTCCGACTCTTCGTGACCCCATGAACCATATTGCGCCAGGCCTTCCTATCTTTCACTGCCTCCCTGAGTTTGCTCAATTTCATGCTCATTGCTTCAGTGATGCTATCTAGCCATCTCATCCTCTGCCGTCCTCTTCTCCTTTTGCCTTCCATCTTTCCCAGGTGTTTATACATTATGTGAAAAATATATATGTAGAGAGAGAGAGTATAAAATTGTGTATTAAAATAATGCCCTTCAGGCCCAATCAGCGTACACTGCTTTTGGTTCCTCGTGGTAGTGAGTGACTAACTACCCCCATTCTTCTCTCTATCTTCTTGTAGGGCAAGTTGCTTCCTCTCTGCCCTTCAGGGGTTGACCATCCTGTCTCTCATTCTGCAGCGTCTCAGCTTCTTCTTCTGAAGAGCCTTTTTTCATCCAAGTGCCTGAAAGTTGTTTCTGAGTCGCAGCACTGCAGAATATTTTCTACATTATTTCTGGTTGTTTCTCTGTCTCTGTCTCTGTCTCTCTCTTTCTTTTTAAATTGCAATTTTTAAAAAAATGAACAAAAACACTTTAAAAAACCAGTAATAATCTAATCATTAAGTTACATTACCAATATAATATTTATAAAAAGATGTATAAAATCTACACCAAAGGGAAACATGTTGTGTCATTTTTTAGTAGTAAACAAAATTGCCTTTTCAAAAACTGATAAGTTACAAATTTGTTGAATTCAGGCCCTGATGTCTTGAGTAGTAGTATTTTTCTAGTTTCTCAGTGTAATTCTCCAGGCTATTTCCAATGCCTGATATAACCAAACAGTCAGATTCCATAATTATTGAATTCTAATTCAAAATATAGTTCATATCTTTAACATGGTCACTTTTACAATATTATTCCCAAAAGAAACAAAACATGCAGGACCAAATCATGTGGGCAAATGCACCTTCAAATTTCTTATATTGCCAACAAAGAGTCAATCATTTCTGAAGCATTCCTTGAGGCATCCGGTAAACTTTGAATAATTGTTTTTGATGAATTTCCAATCTCAAGCCCAAAGAAACAAACCTGACATTTTTTAAAAACTTGTATCCATTAATGCTTCATTATCAAATATTCCAACTGCTTATTCCATAAGTCATTTATTTGATTACATACTATCAAGTTGGCATTGTCAAGGTCTTAACAGAAATAAGTAATAACTTTCCAATAAAGCCCATAAAGGTTGATATTCAGTTACGTTCTCATTCTACATAAATATAGATGATAAAATAAATACCCAGTGTTATTTTGAAAGTCTAGTAAATTAAAACATCCTTCATAAAAAAATAGTCTCAGTTTAAGCAATGAAATTCTTGGTGACTTATCTTCCCATGTAACTGTTCTTAATAGTCTATTGATCTGAATAAAATATCTATTTGAAATTAACATTGGAATATTTTATGGGTAATATTTATTTTAATAACATTTATCTTACCTGACCAAATTCATGGAATTTTTATTCATCTATTAATATTCATTACAGTCCTATCTACAACATTTAACACATTAATTTCTATATGTTTTGAATGTGCAGGAATATAAACCTAAATATTTAATATATACTGAACACATTACAAGGCCCAACATCTTATGCTGATCTATGAATATATCAGATCCCAATGAATGTAAGTTAGATCTTTCCCAATTAATCTTTTAATCTGAATATTTATAAAATTGCTGAATGGCCCATATCAAGTCAGATAATGAAACAGAATAATTCTCCAATAATGCCAAAATATAATTAGACAAAAATAATTTATACTCAAAATATGCCAATATAATACCAGTAGTATCAGAAGATTGCCTAACACTACTTGCTAATGGCTCAAGAATTAATTCAAAAACCAACTGAGAAAGTGAACAGTCCTAATGGATGCCACACTGTAACTCAATTGATCCAGAAATTAACCCATTTGTTTTTACTCTTGCTATTGGCTGCAAATAGTAAATTGCCATCCAATCCAATCTTGAGCTATATCCAAAATATCTGTTAATTAACACTTGTCTATTTTTGATAAATCCAGACTAAGATGGAAGAATTATGGTAACGTTATTGCAATTGTCTGGCCAAAAATGTGGCTAACTCTCATCTAGTAGGCTTTGGCCTGTTTATATGACTTTCCTATGGAGTGTCACTTCCACAGCCTGTTTCTGCCATAGCATCTATTTTCTTTGAAGTGATAAGTTCTCATTCTTTCTCATCAGCTGAAGTGTGGCCATTCACTACTTCAATTATTTGTCTTCAAGGATAGCTACAAGCTTGCATCTTCTGCAAATATATGCCAGGCAGGAAGACAAACATGCCACAAGCATGCAGCTTATGATGACAGAGTCCTACAAAATACTCACTTCTGTTACCTTCAGCTGAAAAGTGGGCTATTTCTTCTTATTTTCTTCTCAGGGTCTCAGATGACCCAAACAGAAGGAAAATTTATTAGGTATTCCCCCAGCAGTCTTTTGTTAATTCTCCCTGTATGCTTGCTCGGTGTGTTTGCTTTCTGGAACCTTCAGGCATGGATGAGGCTATGCAGCAGCAATCTCAGCTGTTCCCTAAGGCTCAACTTCAACCAGAGAGTCTCATATTCAATTATCCACAGAGCAGAGCCTCTGAGAGCCCTCTATGATTCACAGATGACAGTAACTACCCCACCCCTCCTTCCCCTGGGCTCTCAGCTGGTGCGGACCCTGAAACCCAGGTGGGCATATTTCCACACACCTCTTTGGTCTCAGTAATACATGGCGGGTCAGCACCCTCAACCAGGATAAAATGTGAATGAGAGCAGATTTCTAATGAACCTGGCATTCAGAATTATATGTGGGTGTGATGTCACAATGCAATACAAGAGTTTGCTTTGCATCAGCATGACACCACTTTCATCATTTGCCCTCCTTGCTCCCCACCCCAGATACTGCTTTTGATCCTGCCTAAGAAGAGTTGGCCCTGGTTACTCACAGGCAGCTCTATCTCTTGGCATAGGCAAGCATGTTTTATCCTGCTTTCTAATGCAGTACCTTCAGTCCTCAAGGGCTTGGTGGAAGAGGCTTTTGGTCTGAGTTTAAGGTAGGAATGGTAGAGTGGGTTTCTGGGTCAACATCATGGTTGGGGCCTGGCAGCACAGAATCTGATCTTAGGATGCTTGTCATGACCTTCTTCCTTGTCTGAATTGATTTCTTAATACAACCATGACAATGGCTGTGTCACATTCATGGACAGAACCAGATTTTCTGTTCTTCTCCAGTTTTGGTGGGCTTCACATTGCAACATGGAAAGGGAAACAATTTTCAGCAATTGTGGTGGGAGAGGAAGGGTTTAGGGTTCTCATGTGGCCTAGAGTCTCAAACCGCCCTCCCGTGGTTGCAATGAATCCTGAGGTGTAGCCACTACTTTCTGGCCCAACTTGTACCTGACACATACCAGGTCATAGCATTCATATGGTTAGTTTATTCTGTGGAGGAGCCAAGATTGCAGTTATTCTCATCCATCTTATCTTAGCACAATACTGGGATGGTGGTATTAGCTAGCCAAAGAGGCAACTGCAGAATCCATTGATTTTACCAAAATGACAGCACAAAACGAATCCCACCCCTTTTGCACATATGTGCGACATCACCACACCTGTAAAAAGGGTGTTAAAAAGCTTGCATTGTGACAAAACGTGTTTTGTAATCCCCCCCCACAAACACTTCTAGATTGGCTAGAGACCCTTACCCTCTATAATACCAAATGTGATGACCTGTGAGCACTATAAGCTGTAGCCCTTTATATAGCCTGGCCATAGCTATTGCTCCCATCCCCTCACAAGACTGTTGAAACAATCCATTTTGTGTTGCAAAGAACCAATGGAAATGAATGTGAAACCCACAAACCTTACATCTCATTTGTGCATTCCACTGAACTTGCAGTAGTAACATTTATACTGGATTTATCCTTAATGACATGTATTATATAAAACAATTTAGTAAGCATGTTTAACTGCATTCTCAGGAGTTCCCATTATATTCTGACAAATTAGGTCTCATTTTATCTAATTTTAAATTATGTGCAAGCTTTCCAACGCGGCTCTGACAATTATATTTGCATTTTTTTCCTTATTCTACCCTGTTAAGTTTTCCTACTCTAAGAAGTAAATGAAAAGAAAGATGGGGAAGGAATATGAGCTTTAATTTTATGTTTGAAAGCCCAACTTTTATTACTTCAACTGTTTTCTTTATTTTTAATATTAACTGAAAACTGAACCAATAGCAGAATGTAGTCTCCTTATGTTTTTAAAAGTATGAAATCAGACCAATAGATTGAGTTAGGAGCTAATAGAAAAATTGTCACCTTAGCAACAACAATTTATGAACACTAAGAATTCTGCTCCGCACAGGTATTCATATAATACAAGAAATCTTATCCCAAATTAGATACATAGCATAAGATATTTGAATATGGACAATAGTGTCTGCTCATGATGTTACATAAGCTACTCCCCCATCACCAAATGGTGAGCAATACACATCTTTGAATCAGAGAGAACTGGGGAGGACATCTTTTTAATATTTCTTTTATTCACATAATGTGAACATTATATTGGAAGTAAGAAGGTCTCCAGCATTAGCGACCAAAGTAGCAATTGACATTCGTTCACCTCCCATTAGCTCCCATCATTCCTAATTCCACTTTAGCTTCATTGCTGTTATTCCAGATTCCAATTTTTACAATTTCTTCTTCCCAGTAGCAGAAGGAAATCACTTTTCAAAAAGCTAGAGAGAGAAAATCATCAACCATTTTTGCTATTAGCAAGGGACAGGTGGGAAATTCATTTGGTTTGCCTTTTAATACAAAATTAATTAGTGAACTTTCACTTGAAAGATTTTCACTTGGAGTATAACTGTTTTCTGAACAAACTGCACACCAAAATATAGCTATGAAGAAGTTCATATGTTATAGTAGAAAAGATTGCAGGCCCAACCTGTTATTAAGAAAGGAATATAATAATTTATTTAATGTAACATAGGTTTGTCTATGTGTTATATTATGTAAATTAGAACAAAATGTATTTAAATAATCTTTCTTTAGCTAAGCTGTATATTTCAGTCATTTAATTTTCCTGATTGATTGATCAAACGTTTACTCAAAATTCAGACATATTGCTTTCAATCCAATTATTCTTGTGAAACCATGTGCATAAATGCACAACTTATACCTTGAAATTATCTTTGCTTACTCAGTAGTAAGGATCTCTGAATTTTGTTATATTTACTCTGAAGAAATTACACAGAGCATTGCAAACTGAGACTTTCAGTTTTATCTTCAATGGCAACAAACTAAAATGAACAGTGGCTTATCTGAACTTTAGGACTCACAATAGGTTGTTTTATTTATTTTTGTAAATGACATTTACAAAATGGTGTTCTTCAGAGGGAAAAATTATTTTAAAAATACACACTTTGTATGTTAGGACTTCATAGATTTGTGATGGTCAAACATTCTGACTTTCATTTATCATTTGGAATATTGATATTGATACTGATAGAACTGCATGGGCTTGCAATATCAGATCCCTTTCTTTAGTGAAGCTGGCTATTTAACGAAAAAGATTGTCCATTTTGTTTTATACTCAGTATATACAGGTAGTCCTCACTTACCAACCACAATTGGGACTGGCAACTCTGTCACTAAGCGATATGGTTGTAAAGTGAAACTTCATGTGACCATGCTTGACTTAAGACATCAGTTCCAGCTATGGTCATTAAGTGAATCACCTGCAGTCATTAAACCTAACCCTTGACTTGCAATTTCCTGCTGGCTTCCCCATTGACTTTGCTTGTCGGAAGCCAGCTGTGAAGGTCGCAAATGGAGATCTTGTGATCATGGGATGCTGCGACCATCATAAATGCATGCCAGTTGCCAAGCGCCCAAATTGTGATTATGTGACTGCGGGGATGCTGTGATGGCCACAAGTTCAAGGACTGGTCATCTTGCAATAATTCACTCAATTTTTCCTGTCAAACATAACTATCTTGGTCTTTGATTTATTAATTTTGAAATCCATAGTCTGCATCATATAATCTAATATTCATTGCAAAGCATTCAGATTCTATGCCAAAAACACATCATCATCTGCATATAAAAATACATATACATTCATGTTCCCTACCAACCCATTTCTAATGTCACCCTAGGCATTCCTACTTCATTTCTCCATAAGTACTTTGAACAATCAAGGGGGCAAGGTCATATACAGTGGTACCTCGAGTTACGAACTTAATCCGTTCCGTGACTCTGATTGCAATTCGAGTTGGTCACAATTCGGGGTAAATTTTCCCATAAGGTTCAATGTAAATACGGTTAATCCGTTCTGCCCTCCGAATTTGGTCGCACCACGAGGCAAATTTCCCCATAAGGTTCAATGTAAACTTATTCTTGCCAAGCCTGCTCTGCATTTTCTTTGGAGCCATGCTGACAAGCACACCAAAAACCTTCCAAACGCCACAAAACACACCACAAGCCTCACCGAATGTCTCCTTGCTACCGCGATCTCGCCCACAGGAAGCCGCGACCGCGTGGCAGCAGGGCAAATGGCTGCGGATCCGGTTCGTAGCTCGAGGCGGAGTTCGCATGTCGAGGTAAATTTTTGGGGCCGGAGCTGGTCGTATCTCGAAAAATTCATAAGGAGGGGCGTTCGTAACCCGAGGTACCACTGTATCTCTTTGTGGCTTTGATTTATGAATCTGTTTCATTAGGGTGAATTAACTGATTAACTGATGCTTCACTGAATCAGAGCATGTGATGTGCTTGAAGTCCTTTCTCAGTGTCTGGAGATTGTTAAGGTCTGGATGGGAAGAAGCAGGGTGAAGACCTAAATAAGATAGAATTGCTGTCTGTTCATTGGGGCTCTCTCTATCAGCACCTGTATTGTTTCTTGAAAAGGTGGCACTGCCCTGGAGGGAGCAGGTCAGTGACTTCAGGATCTTCCTGGAGTCATGACTAGTACTTGTTGAGCAGGTAGAGGCTATGTCCAGGAGGGCCTTTGCCCAACTTTAGCTGGTGTACAGTTATGGCCCTATCTGGAGATGGAAGATAGTAATTCATGCTCTTCTCAGCATCTGCTTGGACTACTGCAATGTCCTGCACATGGGCTGCCTTTAAGGGTACTTCAAAACTACTCCTGGTACAAAATGTAGCCACCAGCATGCTAACTGGCACTAGATCCCAGAAACATATTACACCAACATTCAGGCCCTGTACTGATTGCCAATAAGTTTCAGAATACAATTTAAAATGCTGGTTTTAACTTTAAAGCCTTATATAACTTGGCAGGAACCTCTCCTTCAGCCAAATTGACCTGCCAAATACAAACTTCTCACAGGAAACATTTTTGATCATTCCCCACTTTGACAAAGTTGTGGGGCGGGGGTGGGCAGGGGGCTGAAGCTAGGAGGAAATGCTTTCTCATTGCTGTCCCTGTTTTGGGGAATAGTCTTCCATAGGAAGTTGGGTTTGCCTGATCCTTCTGACTTCCTGGAATTTGGTCAAAACAGAGCTCTTTTGGAGGCCTTTTACAATCTATCCATCCATCCATCCATCCATCCATCCATCCATCCATCCATTAACAAAGTGCCATTGGAACTGCACATTCTTATTGGGATATTATTTTGATTTTAAGTTAATAATAATGTTTTTATGGCTTTATTATTTTAGTTGGATTTGTTTTCTGGGGGTATTCTTTCTGTAAAACCAAAAATCAAAGAAAGGAAAGGAAAAAAAAGAAAAAATAGGCAGTTTTTTTTTTTTTTTTACTTTTAGCAAATCAGATTAAATGTTCAGGAAAAGTAGAACTGAATGAGGGGATGACTCTCTGCCAAACATCATACAAACAGGTGAGTGGTTCTGGTGTTATAATCCTTTGAATCTGGATTCTTGTTTACATGACAGTGCCTATACTTCTGTATTTTTTATTATTGTTGTTGTTGACAGAAATAAGTTATATCAGCAAAGTCTCTCTTATGATTCAATCTGACTGAATCAGAGCAGTTTTTAAATTGTTCCAAGTTAAATCAGGCTGACTCAATCAGAAAATTATCAGAATCTTGTGATCAATACGCACTCCTATTCTGAATCTGTAGATCTGTATATAATGAAGAGGCATGGTAAACTACACAGGTTTTTAATTTTGCAACATGTGTTGTGAGCTAAATACAACAGGATGCATCATAAAATAAATTTCTGTATGCTTTTGTTGCCTATTTCTTTTTTCGTTTCTTTATTTCGGTGTGCTACTATAGCTGCCAGTCAGGGACAAATTTCCACCTTACCCAACTTTTGGATATCTGAAATACATTCAAATATTTATTTCTACCCTTTTTTAAATGATGGAAAAATAATTTTAAATTGTGCTCTTCCTCTTGTGTGTGTGTATACCAAAAGAATTATATTTCAACCTGCTAAGGGTCTTTCCCCACTGCTGCATTGAAATGCTGTCGCCCATCATTAAGTTGGCAGAAGAATATGCTGAAATTTATTGCTCTTACTGCTGATCTTCACCCTAACTCTATTGTCTGTGCAGTCACCTCACTTCCCTCCAAGTTAACAGATGAGGAAATCTAACCCAGTTTATATAGCCTGAGACTGCCTTTGAATGGTGTCAGAATAAGGGAGAAATGCTACTTTAACACAGATGCAGGTAAGATGACTTAAGACAGTCTTGGTCATGGGCTTTGGCAAGATGAGGGCAAGATGCAGACATGGCAGAAAAAAGGTGTTGCCAGGTGATGCATGTGCCCTGGTTCGGAGCGAGTGGGCCAAGGGTGTACTTTGGGCCTTAAGGGGCTGAAAAATAGCACTGTACTACTGAAGATAGTAGATTAGAGTGAATCCAGGGCCTCATGCTATAGGTTGAATGTGCATGCAGTATTGAATATAGGGTCAAGCCCTATAAGGTAAATGAACACAAAGAAGAGAATAGGACAGGGCATGCAACATCTGGCAATATCCATATCTCATAGGAGTTTTCTACTTTTGCTCATAATCTTCCACCTCCATCTATCTGAGTTGGCCACTGATATCAAGCCCATTGGGAACTGCCCTTTCTTCCTCCAGATGTCCCTATTGTCTCTAACATCCATTCTTGCCCCACATTTTGCTAATCATGACCAAGGGTAGGGAAAATTTAATTCTTCCCCTTCCACATGGCACATTGGGATAAGACTGTTGCACTTCTTAAAAAGTCTGAATCAAAGGTGGATCCCTCTCCACACTTTTAAAAGCTGCTCCACTTCTTCTGTGAGATGCCAGGATACCCTACCAGGTTTGTATTGTTTTGGTCTCAAGTCAAAGGAATAGGATTACTTTCTCCAGTAGAAATTATGTCCATTTGTGATGGTGGGGAGAGACAAATGACTCAAATGTGCTGCACAGTTGAAGAGTTTCTGTGCAACTTCAGTGCTTTTAAAAGACAAAAAACAACTGGGGTTGGCATGGAAGCTATCTTGATTATTTAATGGGAAATCTGGGAAATCTATTCATGGAAAATCCACTGAAGTCATTTTGGAGCTTGCAAGGTCTTTTTAAAATTCTCCCTAACATTTTAGAATTTCTTGAGCAGCTGGATAGTGTAATGGTTACAGCACTGCCCTTTGATGTAGGAGGCCAGGGTTTGAATCCCAGCTGGTACCTAACGCTTCATTTGCCTATCTTAAATATAAGAGTGACATGAACTAAGAGAGTCATAGTAGTGAGGATGTCACCCAGATTAACAAGGTCTGCGCGAGATGTTGGGGAACCAGGAAAATCTGACGATAAATGGGCTATTGGAACAAACCACACATGGACATGATAAGAGAACCTGGAATTGATGGAATGCTACTATAACAGTAGACCTAATGAGAGAAGACATATGAAACATATGAGGGAACTATGGGTGTACAGAAGACCTACATCTACACTAACTGAGAAACAGCTATTTACCCAATGTTTCAACATAGTGAAGAGAAAGCTGCTCTCACAACTTGAGATAGACCAACTACATATTACATCCTATACTCAAGAAGACCTGGAAGAAGAACTGGATGTGCAGCTAACACCTGAAGCTGGAACGTCACTGCCACCCCCTCTATTACAGAGCACAGCAGCTGATATGAGGCATAAGATCATGGATAAACTAGCTACAGTCAACCCTCGAGACCGATTAAGAAGTGAAATACCATCAGATAGTATGCTAGAAGATGCCAATGGAACCCTCACAACAATCCCTACTACCACCATAACTCAAACCAATCCTGGACATGCTTGGCTACATGATCAAGAAGAACAGCAGTACATATCTCCCCCTACCCCCCCCCCCCCGGCAAATGAGGTTGGAGGCTAAGATCAAGGCAACTTGGAGAGAAATTAGTCAGCTGGTGGAACTACAGAAGGGTGTAGATAAGACTCGGCTACTGGAAAAATACAAGGGCCTGACTCCATCTGAAGCCCTAGGCTCACAGCACTGGCTGCCAGGCTAAGGAGATACACTAGAGAAGCAGAGGCCAAGAAGATAAATGCCCTGTTCTCCAAAGAACCATCCAAGGTGTACTCCCAACTGCAGTGCAACAACACAGTAATAGTAGAGCCACCAACAGCAGAAACTGAACAGTACTGGAAGAACATATGGGAGAAAGAGAAGACATATAACACCAATGCAAAGTCGCTGCAGGACCTGAAAGCAGACCACAGCAATATCCCAGAACAGGAACCAGTCACCATCACAGTAACAGACATCCAACAGCAGGTCAAAACATGAAGAGCTGGACAGCACCTGGCCTGGACATGATCCACATCTACTGGCTAAAGAAACTAACAGCAGTGCATGAACACCTAGCAGCACAGACAAACGAGCTGCTAGCAGCAAGCTCCCACCCAGACTGGCTAACATAAGGAAGGACAGTGCTGATCACAAAACACCCCCACAAGGGAACAGCACCATCCAACTACTGGCCTATAACCTGCCTCCCCACTACATGGAAAGTCCTGTCAGGCATCATAGCTGCCAAGCTACAGGACTATATGGGCCAGTACATGAGCCATTATATGGCCCATATATGGGCCAGTACATCAGAAGGGCATTGGGAACAACACCAGAAGCTCAAAACACCAGTTGCTTATAGACAGAGCAGTTGCCTGAGACTCAAGGTCTAGACAAACCAATCTGAGCACAGCCTGGATTGACTGCAGGAAAGCCTACAACTCAATGCCACACACATGGATCTGTGAATGCCTGGTGCTCTAGAGAGTCAACAGGACACTAAGGACCTTCTTCAAGAACTCAGTGGCACTGTGGAGGACAACACTGGAAGTCAACTCAAGACAGCTTGTACAAGTGTCATCAAGTGCAGCATATAGCAAGGTGATGCACTGTCCCTGCTACTGCATAAGCTTGAACCCCTTCAGCCAGATAATCACAAGGACTGGGTATGGATACAAGTTCAAGAGTGGAACTACCATCAGCTACCTCCTCTACATGGGTGACATGAAGCTGTATGCCAAGAGTGAACAAGACATTGACTTGCTGATCTACCTCACGCGGATCTATGTGAGGACTTTGGGATGTCATTCAGACTGGAGAAGTGTGGCCGGATGGTAGTAAAGAGAGGGAAGGTAGTTAAGACTGATGGGGTGGAACTACCGGTGGGCCACATAGCAGACATAGAGACCAGCTACAAGTACTTTGGTATCCCACAGTCACATGAGAACCACAATGAGGAAGCAAGGAAGACAGCAACATCCAATACCACCAAAGGATAAGACAGGTCATAAAGAGCCAGCTCAATGGGAAGAACAGGATCCATGCCATCAACACGTACACCCTGCCAGTCATCAGATATCCTGCCAGTATAGTGAGCTGGCCAATGGAGGCTGCCAATCTGAAGACTTGGAAGCTCTTCACAATGTACGGAGGTTTCCACCCTAAGTCCAACACCCAGAGACTGTATATCAGCCAGAAAGAGGACGGATGGGGTCTGGTAAGTGTAAAAGCCATTGAAATGGCAGGTCCTATACATTCAGCTGCATCAGAAACCGGTTGTAGGACACTGGTATCTTTATTACTAAAGCTGAAATAGTGTTTGTGCTAACATTTTTACTTTCTCTTTTTTGGCCCTTTTCTTATAAAAGACTTGTTTGCTACATGGAAACTCATTTGCCTAAATTTCCGCACTGACTCAGTTATAGTGCCAATGGGTGCATCGTTGGAAGACTTGAAGGACCAGGTTGGGGACAGATCTTCATAGAGGAAATCTATCTATATGGTCTCTAAGAGTCAAGACTGACTTGATGGCACATAATCAATCAATCAATCAATCAGTTGAAGTTTCCCAACCTTAGGCAGGATTCCTCTGTGCAGACATTTGTGTGGTATGCATGGACATCAAAGGGAAGAATGGCATGATGTGTATAATATTGAAGATGTTGTTACTTGGTATCCTCCCCCCATGTGCATATAAATTGAATGCCTCTATTGCAAGTGACACTGCACCAGAGATGTTTAAGGGAAATCTGGTACCCCCAAAAAACCTGGATATAGTTCTGAAAAGTAATAAAGCAAGTTCAGATCATGCATAATGGAGAATTAGAATAATACATTGAGAATATTAAGCAATCAGGGGAGTTAGAATAATATATAAAAGGCAATAAACATGAAAAAGGCAAAATAGTGCTAGTGATAATAATGATGTATTTGTGAGAGAGTTTGAGTAGGGAATGATATGTATAGTACTTTTAGCATAAGTGTGTCTCCTGAAATGTCTAACATTGTTTTACTTAACAGTTAGTCAGCCAAAGGACTCTTTAGAGTTAATGATGGAATACATATAGCATTATGGTTCAGTGTCAGGTTATCAGATCAATAAGGATAAATGTTGACACAGAACTTAACTGAGGAAGAAAAGTAATACTTATACCAATTAATAAGGTTTAATATTACTGCTAAAGTATGAAACTATTTGACAAAAAACATAAAGAACTATTTAAAAATAATTATTCACAGATCTGGAAAAATATCATGCTAGATATTTCAAGACAGCAAAAGTTAAAATTGTCTTGGTTAGGAAGAATTGCAGCCATTAAAATGAATATTCTACAAAGGCTTACTTTTCTGTTTCAAATTATTCCAATAACAATTGAAAACAAGGTATTCAAAGGCTGGCAGAGACAAGTAGCACATTTTATTTGGTCCAAATAAGATTTCAAGTCCTTGGTAGTATGTTGAATTTTATCTTCAGAGGATAAATTCAAGGTATTACCAGATTTAGAAGAATATGGTGATCTGGCAGCTCCAAATTTTAAACTGTATTATCAAACTAGTAGTTTAATATGGATCACAGATTGGATCATATCACCTTACGGTTGGGTTACCTCTACTGAACAGAGCTCCCACAAATATCTTTGGGTTGATGTAAACAGAATTAAACCATTCATAAGAGATTGCCAATAATAATGTATTAAAAATACAGAAAAAGAATCCGTACAGACTTACCCCCTCTAGCTTCATTTCTAAATATTTATTTTCATGAAGATGAAAGCACAAGGACGTTTTCTCAGTGGAGAGATAACGAATTGTACAGACTGCAAGATTTGATTATTAATAAGACAAAGATAAAATCTGTTGAGACTTTGTCTTTGGAATGGCCAGAGCTGTGTGACTGATTCCAGTATCTTCAGTTAGGCAGGACAGTATTAGAAGAACTGCAAAAATAAGGGAGAACCCTTATACAGATGTGACTGAATTTGAAAATCCTACAACACAAAATTTGGATCATTTGCTGGACCTTCTTTGTAAGTTGTTGGTGAAATATGATTCAGAAACTGAGCAAGTTAAAGTTTGTATAATGAAACGAATAGCAGAATTTAGATACAATAATTGATATGCAATACCAGGGATTTCAGTGGAAGAAAAACATTAATATTGTATTTAAGAAAACTGATGTAACATGTTTTATTGCTGGTACATTACTCAAGTACTGATTGCTAAAATGAACAGCTCATTGTCTAAAGATTGTACAAAATACGATGACCGGCAATGTTGTAAAGCTCAATAGTTTTGAAAAAAGAGTTGTAACAGAATGAAACAAATTCTAAAAGCTGAATTTCCTTTCAAACCTGCATTTTAAAAATTCAATATTATGAACCCTTACATTCCCACAAAGTAAATAAAGCTAGCATTGTATGTGTTCATTGCTGCAAGGATACTGTATCCTTCCTATGGAAAGTATATATAGTTCCCTCTGCAGAAGAATGGCTAATGAGGTTGTCAGGGTATGCTGCAGTATCTAAAATAACTTTGTAAAATATGGATTTCTCTTAACATTATCTTATATTCACTAATGATGGGGAAATGGAACCATTCCATGAAATGGTGAACGTCCAGTAAGAGAGGTAAGATTGAAACCACTGAAATGCCATATCAGCCAGATTACAATCAGTTATCAATACCTCTGGGGACTCTGATACAGCAGGATTCAAACTAAGTGGAAGAAGTGCCCCAAATGGCTGCAAATGATGTAGACACCTTGTGAACTGGCCTGCCAATACGTTCCCATCTCTAGGCCACCAAACTTTGTTCTCCATTTACTGGTATAGATGTGTTACCACTTTAACAATTGCTGAATTTCCTGCGGCTTTAAATGGTTCAGTGGGTATGTGACCTGCCCCTAGTTAAGTGAAAGCCAAGAAAACTGAGAACACCTCATTGTAGAAGTAAAATGGAAAAATCTGACTAAAAGTTAAACATGAAGAAGATAATGCCAACCTGCATGCTTAGTGAGTATAGAGTTTATTCTGTTTATTTAGTTGTTATTAAATGTATAGCACATTTCTGCGTATATAAACCCTTACATATTAGAGTTAAAGGCAAAGAAGTGAAGGTGATAGATAGCTTTGTTTTCTTAAGTTCGGGAATAAAGATGGACAAGGTGCTGGAGAAATAAGGGTAGACTTGGGTGAAGTGACATAGATTCTGTTTGACAAAGCAATTTGGTGATGGAGGCAACATGATTCACTTCACTGAAGTGGAGAGGCCACCTTATTCACCTTGATAAACAATTGGGTGGCATTGGACTACTTTGAGCCAGTACTTTGGAAAAAGGCTTCTCTCAGTGAGACAGGATCGTGAAAGAGAAGGACTTGTCAATACACTAAATATAAGAATTGTTAAAGCAAGTATTTTTTTCCAGTGCTATAAAAGTTCACAGAGGAAGACTGAGAGAAAGAAACCGTCTTCAAATTATATATCTGGAAACTGTTTCAAAGTGTACCACAGACTGCAAGAAGAATCAGCCAATCAGTAACAGGCCCAATAGAAACTGACAGGTCCTTGAGTTGATGGTCACCAAGCAGAAACTCACAGCAGATGAAGAATTAGGAGGAAAAAAATGCTTACGATTGGAAAAGTTGTTGGAAGTAGAAGAAGAGGATGACCACAAGTAAGGTGGATGGAAGGGATCAAATTACTGGAATGCCCGTGGAGTTATTACTAAATAAAGGTCAACATGGAAAGCGTTGTTCATTCAGCCAGGAGGAATCAAGATTGTTTTATTGGTAGCGTCTATGCTCTTGCTCTAAAGAAATTGTATAGGGGTTAACGGGAAGGAGTGGAAAGATTAAATTAAGGCAACTGAGCACATGTCCCATCTTCCTGCTTGGGACATGTCTGTCCTGAGTTTCAGCAATGCCAAGTTGGAATGGAGCATGTTCTTTCAATTGCAGGGTATCTTTCCAAAATGTGGAACCTATGGGAGCTTCCTAACATTGCTGGTTTGTTCATATAAATAATTAAAATAAGCTGAGTAAAGCTAAAGTAAAGATATAACCTTTATAGGACCTCAGGATGATGTTATTTAAACATCAGTCCAGCAAGCTCACTGAGTCTCCTACAAGCCACTAAGTCTAGACAATTATGATTATATGCAAGAAAGATAAAGTCATAAAAAACCTTAATAAACAAGAAGGTAAACTAAAGGTTTTTTTTACCTGAGGAAATAAAATAAGTTCCGATGCTTTTGTCTAATCGGCTGACATCTATGTCTGTACAAAGTCATTCTAAGAATTAATTGCTGAAGCTGCTGTTTTATTTACATGCAACATAAAACTGTCCGGTGAACAATCCAGTTCTTCTGGAAGGTAAAAAAAGTAACATTCCCCTTTGCACACAAAAAGAAATCAGTTGAAAAGGCTGTATGTATTGCTGATTCACGGTGCCTGAATACAAGGAGGAGGAAAAGTTGTTAAAATGGTAATTACATGTATTGACTGACACTCTACATTAAGATTTCATTGGAGTCACACTGGCACAGTATTTGTTGAGGGCCAAAATGCAAACATAGCAATAACAAGTGAATAAACAGAGAATGGAATTCCAGAACCATAACCTACTACTGGAAAAATTAGAACTTGTTTTAGCTTAAACATATTTGGCTCATTGATACTGACAAAATATTGAGGGAATATGGCCCAAAACAAAACAAAACAACACAACTAAACCCTTAAAAACAACAACAGCAAAACACCTAATAAAGATAAGACATAACAACCTTATGGTCAAATAATGTTGTTTTCTTTGATCGGCTGCCAAGCAAGGCAGTGGGACCGGTGCTCTCACTGCTGCATAATGAGGTGTTGGCAAGGTAAGTAATATTGAATTAGCTTAGGGTAGCAGAGTGCGTAACTGCTGTCCAAATGATTTCTTAAGGTTGGCTTGATATTCTCCAGCAAAACCAGCAAGCAGCAGGCAGCATAATGATTAGCTTCTGTTGTATTGTGTGGTCAGCAGATACAGGAATGGCAATGCTTTCCCCCAGTTCACGGGAACCAATTTCATTTCTAACCAATGTAAATGGTCAGAGAAGCCATGCAAGATAGGGCAATGTGCTGTAGATAGATGGCTTCTAGGTGGACCAAAACACCTCTGAGGGACTGGCAAAGCAGTGGGAATGACTGGAGACCTAGTGGTGGGTTTCATATAGGTTAGCTTCTCCAGGAGGTTGAGTTGCAAAGAAAGGCACCTGAAGTCAAGGAGTGAAATCCAACCACGACAATCTTTTTTCAACCACTTGTTCATCCTTTTGTCCTCATCATAAAATTTTATGCCCCCACAAATAGAACTTGTACATAAAGTAATGTAAAATTACATATTGCTCATTATGTGGGAAGAGGAAAAGCAATTTAATCTGTGGCCTAATTGATAACCAAAGTTGATGGGAAGAATATGCAGGCCCTAATAACCTCTGGGTTCCTCTACCTCATTACCATCTAATTTTACTATATAGGTAGACCAGGCCTTACATGTCAGAAACACTCAAGAGAACTTTGCTCTACAGGATAAAATGGGCAGAAGGTACCATTTAAAATATAAAAATGTGAGACAAGCTATGTTAGAAAATTTCATTGATCTTGTGTATTGTGCATCTGAAGCAGATCTTGCAGATATATTTACCAAACCATTGCCTATTGTACAACATGAAGCAATGTTAGCAAACCTTAGAGTAGAACAAATGTAAATTGTTTATGTATTGCTATAATCAGTTGTTTATACTATCTTGTAACATGTGTTATTGTGTTGTGAACGGGCTGAGAGGGGTATCAGGATTTTCTCATGGGAAGAAGGTCATCCCGTTCACTATACAAAAACAGGTGTCGAGATTATTCTATGAAGCTAATGTAAACAAAGTATCTTGTGATTCTGTTATGATTTTTACTGCCACCTACTGTAATGTGTATGTTAGTTATTCGGTGGGGCTGTACATGCTGGCAATATAACGGGAGGGCTAAATGCCCAGCCTGTTCAGTGTGTTTGTCTTGTAAAAAGTTAATCATGTAGTTTATGGGTTATGTAGTCTTAACTAGTAACCAAGTAGTGTACCTCTTCTCTGAGAGTGTTTTTTAGCTAGAGACTTTGTTGTGGTTAAGTCTTGGAAGCTAAGATGAGAAGAAGTCTTTGTTATATCTTATATTTTGTATGCAACTTGCATTTTATAAAGTTTTGCATTTTTATCAATAAAGACCAGTTAGTTTATATTTTCTGACTGGATTTTCTTTGGAAAGCTAACTATGAATATTGCATTTTGCAAGCTCTCATGCTGATGTGTAAGTTACCTGAGAGCAGGATTTTTTGGGACCTTTTTGCTGCACTCTGTGCAACAACCAGTAGACAGTATGTCATCCTAATTTGCCTAATACAGGTACATAGAAACAGTGGGAGGGAAAACAAATAGTACTACAGATGCAGCTTCACCTACTAGAACCAATATTACTGTGATTCTAATGCTGCTAGAATTAATTTTATCTCTTATATGTAACATATATCTGTTGGATCAGACAGTAAATATACACTTTGTAACGATCTGCCACCCGCTGATCCCAAATCCAGCAACTTTCCTTGCAACCAGTATTGATTCAAAAGAAAGTTCATTTATTGAGAACAAGTATTCAGTTCCAAAGCATTGCTAAGACTGAGCCTGAGTGCGCCAAAGTTGTTTTTCTTACTTTTCCCTCCTTCACCGCCCTTACCTCCCGGTCTCCTGATTCCCTTGCTGGTATGACCTTGAGCATGCCAGCGCCTGTGATAAGGAGCCGTCTGCTTCTAACGGTTTCCCATTCCTTCTCCTCCCCCCCTTTTACAATGGCAGGACCACAGTATGTAAAAAGCAATTGCTAAACTAGCCAACATAACAATCTAATATTAAATCTTGCGATTCTGACACACTTAACATAACTTAATTCCTGTCTGATTCTCACAATAAAATGTATTTAACTTGTACCTTCACACTTCAGTTTTTTGAAAATGTCATAGATCTTGCATCACTTATGAATGACACATGTACGTGCACGCACGCACAGTCAGGCCTAACCCAAGGAACTCCAAGAGACCATGTAAATTCAGTCCAGCTATGTTTATTAGCTACAACCTCTAGCAAGAATCTTCCCAGATTAAAACCCCAGTTCCCAAAGTCCTCCAGCCACAACAGTGTGAATTCCTCCCACGCAGTTCTGGTGAGCTAAGAAAATGTTTATCTCCCTGAGCTTGGCCTTCATAATTCCATTCCATCACACACACACACACACACACACACACACACACACACACACACACAGTAAGCACTTAAGGGATCTAGAAATAATCATGCCAGGACCGATGCAAAATTAGTTATGATGCAAGTGATGTCACTTACCCCAGTCTCATAGACCGTGATCTAAAACTTTTTCTACCCCCGCCCTTTTTATAGCCCATCATGGTGCATCACATAATCCTCCATTTTCATTTTTTTTTTCTTATTTTGAGAAAATTTTAATACATGAGTTAAGTATTTAAGAATTAAATTTTGAGAGTTGGTCTATCAAATGTCTATTGAAGGACCATTAATGCAACTGTTTGTTTAACCAAACATCATAATGCTGATTTTATTACAATTTATTTTTCACTATCAGTAGTAGCAATGTCAAACAACTACATAGACAAATTTGCCTGTAAGAAATACCACCATCTATGAATAGGTGATTTACATTTAAATATAAATAAAAAGTTAATTGTTTAATAATTAACCATGATTTCCTAATTTAACCAGTAAAATTGTGTATCTATGAACTCCAAATACACCTGAAAAAATTAATAGTGGTATCTGAGGATTCTGATTTGGCTCACAGTTGATCATATAGGACCAAATCAATTTCTTCTTTTAAATAACTAAAAGCTTCATAGATCTGTCCAGACAATCTGTTTAAATATTTAATAACTACATAATGCAGAATAATACAGTGATCTAAAGTTGAGATCATTAGTCTAAAACCCTCTGGACCAAAGCTAGAATCAACCTGCTATTTTAATGTGCCTCATGTTAATTGATGCAATTTAAATTATTGAATTTCTTACTGGACAAATGTATATTTTGCCAAATGCATTCCGAAGGTTGGTATGACTCAAGGTCCTTCCTATATATAGTACAACTCTAGATGACCATTTCTCAGATAGAACCCCCCCCAAATCTATCTATCTATTGTTGATTTTTTAAAAACTCTTGTTAAAATTGAGGCCCATTACCAGTAAAAGAAATGAAAAAGTCTAAAGTGAAGTCATTTTTCTCCAAAGCTTTATTGATTTTTAATTTATATGGCTTTTAACTTTTTCCATCAAGACTGGGAACCCTTCTAAATGTTTTCCTTGTCTGACCCATTGATGTTCTGGGAGGACCGATCAGTAAATTAGTCTCTGTTATCAGTTTTTATCCTCTGTGCAAACACATTTCTGTCATGATAATGGCATTCTTTTCTGACGTAATCTGATCATCCTCACAAATATAGTCTTTAATCTTCGGTACACCTTATCAATACACCTTAACATGCCAGCTACTATTTGGTTGAAAATAAAGTTGAGAGCTTACTACATAGATATTGAAATGTCTTTGTCAGCCAATATCAAAAGCTTATAATGGACACTGGAGTTTTCCAAAGTCTAATACTGAACAATAGTTCCTGAGACTATAGTGCTGGATTTTCATCTGATGATACTTTAAATTTTAAATGAGCCTGCCTAGTTCTCCTGATGGGCAACATCTCGGCTCTTTAGATCTCAGCCATTTCATGCCTTTTTGAAGGTCTGTAAAGTCACATCTCCCCTGTTTCTCCTGGATACTTTCCTGCATGCTGCCACCTGCATTCTTGCCTTTACTATTAACACCCACTTCCTTCTCTTCCTCATGGCTTCCTTCTTGCCCCATTTTAGCTACTTCTTGGCAAATCTACCATCTGTCTCCTATCTCCTGCTTGTGGCTGTTGCTTTCTTTTCCCTGCCCCTTCCACCTCCTCCTTGCCTCCTCCTTGCACTACTCAATGCTATCTCTCTTTTTTCTGCTTACCACTGCCCCAGAGTTTGGCTGGCTAAAGTTTGGTCTATTTCCTTAAGATAACAGTGACAAGCTTTTGGCTGTCTTGGGGATACACAGTGAACACAAGAAGTAGAGTGGTGAGAAGTCTTCCTGCTCCAATGACCACATTGGTTGTGTCTTCTTCTAATGGTATGTAGGAATGACCTTGGGAGACAGGGGGAAGAGCCTCAGCCAGAAGAACAGCCCGATAAGAGGCAGCTTAGCCCGCAGAAGGAATGTGGGCATGGCAAATGTCTCAGACGGGACCCTTCCTAGTTTCTTGGGCTATAAAGGTGATGGGGGAGAAATGTACTTTCAGACTTGCAAGAACCTGTTAATATAACCTTACAATAAAGTAGAATTAGTTCATCGGGGCATGCTTCCTGTCTGGACTAACTTGCAAGGCTGACATCAGTCTTGCAAGTCTGAAAGTACATTTCTCCCCTATCACCTTTACAGCCCAAGAAACTAGGGAGGGTCCTTTCTGAGATGTTTGCCACACCCCCATTCCTTCTGTGGGATAGGCTGACTCTTATCCAACTATTCCCCTGGCTGCAGCTCTTCCCCCTGTCTCCCAAGGTCATTCCCACATATCATTATACTCCCCCATCACAGTGGCAAAAGGGTCACACCTAGCCTAGGAAAAGCTATTCAAAGTTACAATAGCCTGTGCCTGGCTGGAAACTCATCTAGCTGCCAGTTTAATAGATTAACATGGCCTGTCTGGAAAATGTTTGGGAGCCCTCCAGGGCTCCTGACCAGGGCTGGAAAATGTTTGAGGGTCTGCAAGATTGCAGATTAGCACCACATATTTTGGTTTTAGCAGCACCACTGCACTACTGCAATTTACTCTCAACCCATAAGCATACATAAAAGATAATATTTTCTTCAAGTCAATTTAAATCCTCATGAATTCTCCCATGTCGTTTTCTTGGCAACAGCATGGAAATGCTTAGCTTTGCCATCTTCTGGAATATTTTTTCAGCTTCACAATCCAACCCACATCAGGATTTCCTGGTGATCTTCCATCCAAGTATTAACCAGAATCAACTTTGCATAGGGTGTTCTTTGTTTGTTTGTTTTTTCTTTTACATCTGTTAATGTTGGCTGGGTGCTGCCATTTAGCTGGAAATGTGCTTATAAAGGTGGATCTTAGCAATGAACATGAAATTGAGCAAACTCTGGGAGGCAGTGAAGGACAGGAATGCCTGGCGTGATATGATTCATGGGGTCACGAAGAGTTGGACATGACTTAACAACTGAACAACAACAAAGGCGAATCTTACAGAACCTACCTGAGAAAAATAGGGGCTAAAAAGGTGGTTTCACAAGAAAGAAATACGGGGGGGGGGGGGGGGGGGGCCGCTGGATCAGATGACTGGGTTAGATTAATGGCCTGAACTGCCAAACAGCTGATGGCTCTGTAGAGATTTTCTAGGCTCCCTTTGATTATTTAAAGAGGTTTAAAGGAAGATTGGATGAGTCATTGGCAAGCTTATTCCTATTACTCTGACTAACAAAAGGAATGACCTAGGAATAATTAATGGTTCTGACAGCATTAACTTATGGAGATACCTGTCAGGTTTAGCCCAGGAAACTCCAGGAGACCATACAGATTCAATCCAGCAAGGTTTATTTGGCTTCACACTATACACAGAATCTTCCCAGACTGAGAGTAGTTCCCAGGGTCAATCCATAAACATCTCTAGCATTCCTCAGGGAGGTGCCAGTCTCATCCTCTTATCTCTCCCCCGGTGTTTGGGGGATGAAAGTACATGCTTGACCCCCCTTGCCTGGCTGCTCTCTGTCCATAACCTCACAATACCCTATGGGGACATATGTCACTGCTTTACCAAGATCCAGTGATCAGCAATGCAAATTGGAAGAGTTATGGGGAATGTCTGCACAATATTGTTTGGAAAGGTCATCCTTGTGTTATTTTAATATCATTTTTGTTCCCTGATGCAATTTGAATTGCTTACACAGAGGGTCATGGAAGGGTCTGTTGAAGGCACCCTGCTTTACTTCAAACTGGTGTCCTTTTTCCAACTAGACATGTCTTCCAGTTTAGTAATGGGATGCTAAACCTGAATGCCAGCCTGTTGAGACAAGGCAGCACAATAAGATGTGTATGATTGTCTGAGTTGGCAGAGGCATATTTGATCCTGAACTGGGATGTTGTCACATCTCCCTTCCACTGCACTGAAGATAAGCTATTGGGTGTCACCAAAAGGAAAGCTTTCTGGTGGGCAAGCACGAGATCTTAGTTAATAGCTATTTGAGTGAGAGTCTTTGGTCCTGTTGTCAATCACAAAAGGAGGGGACGGAGCTCTGATCATTTTGAAGATTGAAGTCCAGGGCACATTGCTTCAATTCCAGATAGGCTCCTCCACCCTCAATGAAACTAGTTTTGAATTGCTAGACCGTGCCTTCTAAGGCTTAATTCAATTTCTTTCTCCCATGCTGCTTGGCAGCTATCTAACAGTGTCCCAGTTGGATGGTGACATAGGGATCATGGCAATATTTGTGTCCCTCTTGAATTACCTTCTTGTGAAAGGGCTTTTCTGCCACACTGCAGAGTTACATGTATTCTTACTTTATCCTCTTCCTGGCTTGACTATGCTATTGCTTCTAGTTCTGTTTGCAAGGCACTAATGCAACATTCAATAAATGGGAAATTCATTTTCTTTCCCTTCATACTGACATTTCTCATGGCTTGTGAAGTGTACTCTTTAAAAGTACAGCCAAATAAAGTGTTTTCCCTAAATGATATTCATGCTATCAATTACAATGATCCCATCCTCTTCGACATTGGAGAGCTATTGTTATCCCATCACACATTGTGCTTGTAGGAGAAAAGAGGGAGAGAGATAGCGTGGCCTAGCTCGGCTGATGTGAATCTCATCCAGAAGCAACAGTCATTTTCAAAATTGTGTCTTAGCCAGCCAGTATGTGATGAGATCTGTCTCTTTCTAATGACTTGTCACCCTAACCCACACATTCCCATCAATGTTGGTTTTTAAAAGGTCTGTTCACATCTTTGGACCATCCCATACCGTCCCCCACCCTGGCTGACTTTATTGCTAACAAGAGGCTTGGATTCTGCAGCTTCATTTGAAGTACAAATCGAAATTACAGATTTCCCTCAAGGTCTTCCAGGATGACATTCTTCCATTTCCTTATTTTTAAATTCTGTGAAGTAGTCCAGCCAAGAGACCTCAAAAACCACTTATCAAAAGTTTACACAATGTATCAGTGCAGAGTTACAGTTTTCATGAGGCTTCTTTTCAATGCTGCTTTCCATCATTTGTATTCTGATTCAGTATAAAGAAAACAGAGTGTATATCCTGCATTTTTATGAACATGATACAGAAGGATAATCAAGTTTTAAATTAAAAGAATAGGGTTGAAATGTAGATGTAACTGTCATGTTTTCTCTGATGTGGTGTTGGGATATTGGGCTATAGATCCTCAAATCAGGAACCACTCTAAACTACTGGTAAGTAATATTTGCATAACAAAACAGCAAGCATATACACTTACAGAACCTGGCTGCTTAACTTTGAGTCCCCACTGTAAGCCAGATGTTTCAACTACAGGAAGTGATTGCAGCCCAACTCCTTTTTCAGCTTTGAAGGCCAAATCTCCAAATAAGTTTCATTGGTTTAGATGATGCTATCAATGCAAGACCTGATGCTGGGAAAGATTGAAGGCAAAAGGAGAAGGGGACGGCAGAGGATGAGATGGTTAGATAGCATCACTGAAGCAATGAGCATGAAACTGAGCAAACTCAGGAAGACAGTGAAGGACAGGAAGGCCTGGCGCAATATGGTTCATGGGGTCATAAAGAGTCAGACATGACTTAACGACTGAACAACAACAACAATCAATGCAAGATCAGAAGTGACTAGCACCTTTGGAGGAGTTCAGCCTTTACTGCTGTGAGAAGATGAGTCCTGTTCATTTGGTGCTTCCTAAGAGTCAACTACTGCAGACTCTCAGGGTTGCTCCAGCATCACAGCAACCTGCTTACCAGAGGTTGATGACACATCCTCATATCCAGCCCTCCATTCAGAGCCAGCTTGCTGCTGAAGCTGACTGAAAACAGATCAAATCCAGTAGAAAACTAGGGTTTTCTCTTGGAAAATGGAACAAGCCCTCCTATGCAAACTTTCAGTGTGGCATAGGTAGAACCTGAGATAAGTTGGTGACTTTTAAGGCTCCAACTAACCCATTGCAGGACTGCTCCTTTCCATCTGGCTATAGGGAGCTATGGAAATGGTCTTGGAGAAGACATCCAGAAGCTGTTAGGTCAACAACAGGTGCAGAAGAAGCATGACTTAAACTCAGGGGGATGGGAAGGCATGAGAAAGAAAAGCAGACTGTGTCCCCCATGACTCCTGGGGTATAAGAGGGAGGGAAGGCAAACATGGGCAGATTTGCAAGACTCTGTTACAGAGTTTATATCAGTAAGTAGAGTTTTAGTCTTCCTGTGGAGTCAGTTTCTGGATCTGGTTTACATCACAGGGGCTGACATTGGCCATTTCCGCTCTGGCTGCCAGGCAGACAGAACCAACATTTCTTTTCTTGGCTCAGAGGAATATTGAGCTTCTGGAACACCTTCCAGGAGGATGCTATTCCTGCTGTAAACCTCTGCACAGCCTGCCTGCTTTTCTCCCCAACTGCCAAGCACTCAAGCAAAGTTGCTGCTACTGCTGTTGTCCAGGCAGCAAAAGGGGAATGGGAAGGGGGAATAGGAACAGGAAGGGGAGAGGAGTCTTCTTTTTCTCTGCCCCTGCTTCTCTCTCTCCCTCTCCTCCCAGACACAGGAAGGTGTTTTGGTGTTCTGCTATCCTTCACTGCCTCTTCCTTCCATGATTGCTGAAGAGCAGGTTCACAATATGACCATAGCAACAAGAGGTCACTGCTATACCCAAACCAGGGATGGATTTCCTTCCTTCCTGCCTGCCTGCCTGCCTGCCTGCCTGCCTGCCTTTTAAAAGACTTATATAGTCACCCGTATTGTAACAACAACCCTAGATGGTGCACAAAACAGTAAAAACAGAATCCTCCAAACCATAAAATAAAATTCATGGCACCATGGGGCAGCACTCTCCCATACATCCATGCACCATCTTGCTCAGCTTCCAACACTTGCAGGAAGAACAGTTTTTCAAGCCCTTCTGGAAGAAAAGGAGGGTGGTGGCCTGCTGGATCTCTGGAAGAAGGGTGTTTGACAGGGCAGGGGACACTCCTGAGATGCTGCCTAGGTCCTGCTAGGTGGCAGCTTTTCAGAGGAGGGCCTGGAGTGTTCCCACCCTGTCAGACTTAGTGGACTGGGCAGATACCCTCTGGGAGAGGTGGTCCCAACAAATAACCTAGCCCTGTACCATTTAGAGTTTTGAAGGTGCTATCCAGCACCTTGAATTACACCAAGAAATAAACTGGAAGCCAGTGCAGCTCATAGAACATCCAGAACTGTGCATGCTGCCACATTCTAGACCAGTTTCTGAATGGTTTTCAAGGGTAGCCCCTTGTAGACCTCATTGCAATCACTGAACTGGGAAGTAACCAGGATCCTTGGATCCTTCAAGATTAGCTGTGGTTGCTGCTATCAGGGATTGTGGTCTCCAACAAGGATGGAGGTATGGGAAGGTGAGAGGAAAGGATCATAAAAGGCAAAGGATCCATGCTTGGCCAGTTGTGGGGAGAGAGGTAGGCAGCAGCAGAGAAAGAAGAGAAGAATCCCCTTCCATGCTTTTTGCTTCCCTGACAACAGCAGCATCAGTAACTGCCATATACTTGAGGATGGAAGGAAGGTACATCCTTGGGGGCTGTGTGGATGAGTGGAGAAGAATACGAAGATAAATTTGAATGCAAGAATGGTTAAATAGACACCCAGCTTAGCTCTGGGAAAGAAGAGGGGGTGAGAAAGAGACTCAAGATAACCCCACTTTGATTCTCTTTGGGGCAGAGGGACACTTTGGCAGGCTTTCAAGATTTGGTTATTATATCCTGCAACAATAAAGCAGAGTTCCAGTAATCCTTGTGGTATCTGTTTCCTGACCTGGCCTACCTGAAAGGGCTGACAATGAGCCTTCAAATGCACACTCTTGACTGGTTCCTTCTCAAATATCTCCTATTTCTTCTGAAACAATTTCCACTTGGAGCAAAATGTACCGACAGTCCATCTGGAAGTGTGGGCACATGACTAAAAGTAGTAAGTGTAATACTGTATCAAAGGCCTGGTAAAAGAAGGGAAAGGTCAAATTTTGACTGATGGATAAAATTACCAAAAGTCAGCACATGAACTTCCATGGTCAAGAATTGCCCAAAATCTCTCCCCAAACTGCCTCCTAAAGGTTAATCATATTCTGTGACAAGATTGATGGAAACCAGCCAGTCAGAGTCCAATACTTGCTAATTAAAGAAGAAAGGAAGAAGAGTTCTGTGTATGAAGGTGTGTGTGCTTAGTGTGTGAGAACTTCATTTTTAATTGCTCAGTTCTACAACCTGATTTCTTGCTTGCTGCTACTCCTCTTGCTATGTTTTTCACATTGAGAAACTGTTGTGGGATGAAGGAGCTACAAGACAACTTTTGGTAACTACTTGATTACTAACTGAGATAACCTCTCTACTTAATTGGAAAAATAGTTTTGATCACTGAGGTACACCTCTAATAAGTTGTGTCAAAACTGAGAAATGCTTTAAAGGGACAACTGTATTGAAGGTTTGAGACAACAAACCTAACCTGTTGTATAGTATTTTGTTGCCTACTGTAGTAATTGCACCACTAGGGGCAAAGATCCCAGAAAATAAATAAATAACTTTCACAAGAGTACCTGTTGAGAATCTACAGAGGAATGTATTTTTTGTAAGATTATTTTTGAACTAGCATGAGTGATGAGAAGCTTTTATGTGCTCTTTTAGTGTGATACATGGTTATAGCACTAAGCCACTGAACCCATAAGCCTGCCTGGGGAAAAACAATTGGTTTGTATTATATATAACCAAGTAACATATTTGGACATGACATCAGTTACTTTTTGGATCTATATTTTCATATATTTTCTTGGAGTCCATGTAGTATGTTAAAAGATTCAAGATGTAATTGTGTAGCTCCCTGGAATGTATCTCAGATTCTATAGGACTGGAGCTTCCTTTATAGGCAGAAGAAGACCTTCAGTTCACTGGGGGAAATCTGGATATTTGATCTCCCCTTCAAAGCTATATGTTTCCAACATTAGGAAACCCTGAAGTCTGAAAGCCCCAAGTATACATGGAAGGAAAGGGGGATGCGGTGACCTTGGGAAAATTGGGGATTTGACAATTTGAAATCCAAATGTTCTGCCCAACACCATAACCTTGGCCTAAGGTCCTGGGAATACAGGCAAAAGTATCAGTCCCAGTTATCTTCAATCAGGATAGCGTGTCTCTATTAAGATACTAGAATTTGTTGAAGTGCTACAGTTTAAAAGCATTACAGAGGAGGATTAGAATTGCTTTGTATACTGAATACTTTGTTTTGGCATCCCTCTAAGCATGGGATACATAGTCAATGTATCTTGATTTTGCATTAGTCATGAGTTGTTGTTGTTGTTTGCTGCCAGTAGCCTGATGGATATGTTAGAAATCCTGATGGTTTACTATGGAGAAGTCTTCTTGAGTCCATCAATTACCTGTGAATATAGTTGCTGAGAAACAAAATTGTCTTCTCATTTATTTTATCCTTTCTCTTTCTCTTTTATCATTTATCATTGTGGCTTTCTATAAAAATAAGGGAAGCAAATCAGACTGCAGAAGCTACAAGGGTATCCCACTGCTGTCCATCACAGGCAAGATCTTCGCCCACATTCTCCTAAACAGACTTGTCACTGTCTCAGAAAGGAACCTCCCAGAGGCTCAGTGTGGCTTTTGGCCAGAACAGAGTACAGCAGACATGATATTTGCTGCGAGGCAAGTCCAGGAGAAGTGCATTGAGCAGAACAAGCCTCTTTACTCTGTCTTCATTGACCTGACAAAGGCATTTGACACTGTAAACAGGGAGGATCTCTGGATCATCCTGAGACGTTATGAATGCCCAGGGAAATTTGTGAAGTTGATTCAGCTGCTCCAGAATGAAATGACAGGACAGGTCCATTAAAATGGTGATACATCAGCTGCATTTGCAATTTCCAGTGGGGTAAAGCAGGATTGTATGCTAGCCCCAGTCCTGTTGAATTTGTTCTTCACTTGCATGTTGTCACATGCTATCCAGGGTCTTAAAGAGGGAGTGTACATCAGGTACTGATTGGACAGCTCTCTCTTTGACCTTTGCTGCTTGAACGTGTGAATGAAGTGCCTCCATACGGTCATTCAAGAAACCCTCTTTGCTGATGACTGTGTGCTCCTGGCGCACAAAGACAGTGATCTACAATTGATGCTGAACAAATTTTCAGACACTGCTATGCTCTTTGGCCTGATTATCAGCCTGAAGAAGACTGAGGTACTTTACCAGCACATGCCAAATACCAACCCCTAGAACCAAAAATTACTGCTGATGACACCCAGCTGACAAATGTAAACAGCTTCAAATACTTGGGAAACATCACCTTGAGCAATGGGTCTTTGGACAAAGAAATTGACTCCGGGACCAGCAAGGCCAGCCAGGCTCTGGGGCAGCTGCATACTAGAGTGCTCAACCAACACAATAACTGTATCACCACAAAGCTGAAAGTCTACAGAGTTGTGGTTATCCCTTCTTTTCTATATAGATGTGAGTCCTGGACTCTGTACCAAAGGCACATTAAACAACAGGAAAAATGTCACATGTGCGCTCTCCGCTCCATCCTTGGCATTTCTTGGCAAGACTGTATCTCCAACCTGAAGGTCTTAGACCTGGATTATCAGAACCCAGATGTGGTGGATGGGATACACCCCCAGAATGGATGACCACCGTATGCCTCGCCAGTTCTCTATAGCGTACTGGAGTCTGGAAAGAGACCTCAAGGTCATCCATGCAAGCACTACAAAGATGCTGTAAAAGAAACCCTATGCTACTGTGACATCTAGCCAAGGGAACTAGAAGCCCTGTGCTATGAGACCTTCACTGGCTTTGAAGACAGGTGCTGCCAAAAACTGACAGAAAACTGAGTGGTGTCACAGAAGAACACCCACAGTTACTGCAACAATGGACTTCCATTGCCCCTATTGTGCTACACTCTGCACTTCCAGACTGGGATTACAGAGCCATCTCTGTGTTCACAGATGAACTGCACAACAGTGTGTCTTCTTCAAACCTGAAGAACTACCATATCTCTTTACTTAATGAATGCTTTGCTCAGACTATTTTTATGCCATCTATTAACTAGGATTTTGGTTTTCCTGCAGGTTATTGTCATTGTTCTTGCATAATATTCTTCTCTGGGAATATCTGGAAAGAAATAACTGAGGCCAATGATTATTACAATAATAATATTATTTTTGCTATTTTTGTGTATGGGATTGGAATGGCTCCTCGTGGTTGTTCATCTTTCCTTGTTACATTAATGCTACCTTGCTTCTGAAAATGAACAACCTGGCAATCTAATCTAATTTAATCTGTTTTTCATCTACGTATTCAAACTTAATCTTGCATGGCAACTGAGGCTGCAATCTTATAACTCTTATCAGAGTGAAGTTCCATGGAATTTCATTGTGTACAATAAAACTCACTTATGAATAGACAATGATAAAGATTTTTTATTAAGAGACTTGGGAAGGAATTGAGTATTTTATCCAGTTCTTTAAGACATGTTTCCAATTCTGGGCATCGTTTTTTTTTAAAAAGTCAGACAAGTTGGAATTGGTTCAGAGAAGGGGAGCAAAGGTTGATCATGGGTCCACTAACTAAATCCTTTGAAGAGAGATTGAAGGAACAGGGAATGGAGAGAAGAGAAGAATGTGACAGCACTCTTCAAATATTTGAAAGGATATCACAGAGAAGAAAGCCAAGAACTGTTTTACATCATTCCAACAGGCAGGGCATGGTATAATAGATTCAAGTTATAGGAAGATGGATTCAAACTTATTGTTGGGGGAGGGGGATTTGAATGGTAAGAGCAGGTTGATAGTAGAACCAGTTAGAAGAAAGTTGGTGAACTCCGTGGATGTATTCAAATGAAGTCTAGAAGTGATCTGTTGAGGATACTTTAATTTGGATACCTGCACTGAATAGTAGGTTAAACGATGACCTAAATGCCCCCTTTTAACTTTATGATTCTATGACTGTGAACACTATGGACCTTTGGAATACATGCTATGGCACAGGATATTGCAGATACTCATTTCCATGGATGGAGAAGGATCTCCCTGAGTTAAGAAGGAAGTCCACTCTTCTAGAAGGTTCCTTGTTGCTTCTAGGTGAACCTTCTCTATTGTCACACCTCTGCCATCAGTGTTCCAATTATAATAAAACAGAGATATGTTGGAAGATGTTGGAAGAATAACTGTAAGGCTTAGAATGCATACAGTATGTACAAACCCATCACAATATTCTCTTTCAGGATAAGAACCAACATTATGTTTCTTATGCAGAAAAGGAGTACAAGTATTCAACAAAAGAAATTAAAGGCAGGAAATATGAGGAAATCTAATTAAATCTAGTTTACACCAAAACTATCCAGTATATTTCCATGCTATTGTATCCTTTCAAACCCTTCACTGCTTTATACACTGCCTGTTGTTCTTTAAACTTCTCGCCTTTCTTTTTGAGGATCTGTAGAGAACTGCAAAGATGACCTTGGAGAAGAGATGTGATGGCACTTAGCAAAGCATGAATTAAAGCCAGGAAAGGAAGAAGGCATTAAAGCGACCCTACTTCAACTCTCTTTGATATAAAAAGGAGAGAAGGGGAAACTAGAGCCTTTAACAATAGAGTTCCAGTATTTCTTGTGGTGCCTGTTCCCTGACCTGGTCTATCTCAAAGGGCTAACAGGATTCCATCAACACCATCCCATCACAACTTTTCAGTCGTCTTCTCAATCCATTCTCATGTCCTTCAAATATTTGTTTTGTTGTCTGATCCTTCTTTATTCTCTCTACAAGTAATCTCAAGATCCTGCTTTCACACTGGTCACTCACATTTATATTCAATCCACATCCATTAGCACTCCATTCATTTGCCTATCCTAACATTTCTCTATTCAACTTCTCATCTGTAGCAAGCACTCTGCCAAAGTACACACATCCAGCTACTCCCTCAATTTATCATAAACATATAACTTGCAATTGTTCTCTCCATTTTCCTCTCCAACACGTTAAGTATAGAATTGACTAGGGCTGTAACTTCAGGCAGGCGTTTGCAATACTTATCATTTTACCTGCATTTTAGGAATTAATTTTTCTTTTTTGAATCTGCTATATTTTAGGCCTAAAAGAGCCATTTGTGACAGGCCTAAAATACAGCAGAAGAAAAGTAGAAAAGAAGAAAAAAAAAAAAAGCCATCAAATACAGCTAAAAATTTAAATGCCTGCCTGAAGTTACAGCACTAGCAAATTCTTTAAATCATATAAAACTAATCCTAAAACTAGATCTCAGGCAAAAATGTAAAAGTTCTAGTAGGTACAGTCCTCTTTCTCTGTTTAGAAGATAGCAACATAAAAATGGCCACTTGATAGCTGATGTATTGCATCTGCCAATCAATGATTTATACATTCAGCTTCCAAACCGATGAACTTTTCAATCATCTGACTCAATTTTTTTCTTATGGTCTCCAAGGAGAGAGAGCATACACTTAGTCCTGATCACAAAGCAGAGCTACTTGTTCAGAGTTACCAGATATCTGAACAGGCAAAGGAGAGCACGGACAATTGGAAAGGAGGACAGACGGGGGAAAAGGAAGACACACTGTTTAACTTTCTTGGCATCCATGACAAAAATTACAGCCAAAAACTGCAAAAAAAAAAAAGTACTTAGGCCCACATGTGTATGAAATTACTTTTCCCAGCATCAGAAAGACTGGTTTTTTTAATCATAATATTTTTCCAACAAATCTTTATTTTCAAGAAAATATGCTAGCAATAATATAGAATTGATGACAATGCCTTTTTCTAATTTCACACAGAAAGGTATGATGAGTCATGTGACTACAGTGATCATCGATTTGAAGGGGCTGAACTGAAGCCGATTGCTGGAATCAGGAAATAAATAACATAAAGTTAGGCTGCTGAGGCTGTCGACGGACAAGAGGAAAAAAGAAGCAGACGGTTTACAAGATCACAGTACACGAATGTTTCAATGACTACTCTTGTGAAAACAGTCCCCCCCAAAATACAAGACACTCAAAAAGCCGGACAATATTTGATTTTAAGGCTAAGCCTGCCAGATGGAGGACATGAGGACAAACAGGAGGACACGTCCTCTTTTTGCTGGTCATCTGGTAACCCTATACTTGTTCATGGAGACTTTATGAAAACTGGCTTCAAGATATATCAAGGACATGATCTGGAAAGGAAGCTAAAAATGCCTTTTTAAATGGAGTACTCGTGTAATTCGGAGAGGTACTGTGAAATGAATCTGTTTTTCTTAGAGTGAGGGTACCATAATGACAGCTAGAGCATTTCCTGCTTTGGAAATGATTTGGAAGAAGTACTTTGGCCCTTGTGTGAGCAGAAGCACACACCAATCCATTAAAGCAGACTTTTTCCAGGCTACAATACAAGTCTGAAAAAAATGCTTGATAAGTTGTGTTAAGTTTAATGAGTAGATCCCTTAAATCAGCAAGACCTTTTTCTTAGCTCCCATGGAAGCTTAAAAAAAATCAGGCTGCTTTAACTAAGAGTAGAGTTGAGCAGTGTTCACCTTAGCAGAGCTCGGAAGCAATTCTTCAGCATTGTTTCCCAAGTATGCACAGCCAGAAACAGAATTTTAAACATTGCCCTAAATCAGCATCTTGGCTCTTATCCAAAGAGCAAGTCAATAATTCTTCTTCCTGTCCCAGGATTTAAGTTCTTCCAGCAAAGGCGAAGAGGGCATTTTTGGAATGTGGGCCAGTGTGTTTGTCTACTAGTTTGCTCCCCAGCAATACTGAGAAAAAAAGATTTAACTAGATGGTCTTCTGAGAAGCTGTTAAGTTTCTGAAAGCATTTTAGCAGTGGCAAATGATCTTTAACAGAGATTGAGGGCAGCTTAGCCTCCAGTTTCAAATGCACAGCAGGAGTTCCCTGAGGGAGGTAGAGAATTTTCCTAAGAAAATTGTTCTGAATCATTTCCAACTGGACAATCGCATTCTCATTCCAACCCCAATCCTTGGTGTCACTACTTTGCCCTGAAAAAGTTAATAGCTATTAATTGACACTTCCTGAGTAAAAAAAGAGAAAGAGAGAGAGAGAGAGAGAGAGAGAGAGAGAGAATACCAGCACTAGCACCACCCTGTGCAATTTATAAAGCTACATTAAGGGGTACCCTACTTTCCATGATAAAGATACTAGAAAGAGGCACCCCAATATTTAGAATTTCATTGAGCATTCAGTAGTTCTTAAGTGTAGGTTCTTTGGGCTTATTTGGTGAGAGGGACTGATTCAAAAGGGAGATTTGTGCCTTCCTGTAAAATTAACCCTGAATAGTTTATTTTGTCCCCTCCATGTTCTCAAATACCTCTTAGCCATTAAAAGACACTTACTGAGGCTCCACAATGATCCAGGCGCTTCTTGGCTATTGAGCAATATAAATATAGATGACTCAGGCACCCGAAGAGGGTTATTGTTTTTGTGACCCAGTTTTTTTGTGATTTGTTTTCCCTGCTATCCTCTTTTTCTTGCACTGGAAAGATCTAGAATGTTCCTGTCCTTCTTGGCCAGCTAATTGTAGTGAATATTTTTCCTGTGTGATAAAAAGAGGGAAAGAGTATTTTGTAAATCTTCTAGCCTTCACTGGGAATCTATGAGAGGCCAAAGGAAAAAAGCAATTACTATCTTCTTGCTGTTACTGAAGTCAAATGTGGATAATCTCTGAAAACTCATTATGTCTATAAAACTGTTCTGTCCCTTTTCCTTGCATTGACATTTTGTAATCAGCAAAGTGTTCATCCTGTAAATACTAAATTGAATAAACATTTGAAATTTGTTGGTAAGAGTTGTGAGGATCTTCATATAGTAAGCACAAAGGAATTTTACCTGAGTATGACTGGCATTTCATTACTTCCCTTTTGCTTTGTTACCACTGAAAATATTGATATGTCTTCTGTGAGCATTCCCACAAACTGATACAAATGTGTGTACAGGTAGTCTTCATTTAGCAACCAGCAACTCGGTTGTTAAATGAAAAGGTTGCTAAGTGAAACCACAACTGTGCTTATGATCTTACTTCAGCTTTCCTTTGCTTTACAGACCTGCAAAGGTCATAAATGTGAGGATTGGTTGCAAAGTCACTTTTTCATCACCGTCATAACTGTGAACGGTCCCTAAATGAAGCAGTCACTAAGCAAGGACTACCTGTATTTTCTCAGCTACCCAGTAAAACTGGAAATGACCTATTCAGAACTCCAAATCAATAAATTAACCTTTCACACAAGGCTTTAGCAGGTGGCCCCCTCCACTATACTCTCCTGGGAACTTAGTGCTACTGTACAACAGGTAGACCTTGAGGAAGAAGGATTATTGCCATTTCTTCTCAGACTTTTGGTCCGAGTCAAGATGGCACTGCAGGGTTTGTAACTATATTTAAGCCCATACAAGTTTTTGTTTGGACATCTGGAAAGTTCACAGTCAGGAGAGAACAGCAATGCCCATATAGCTCCCTCCCCTCCTCTCTCTAGTTTCCATTCATTCAGGTGGGAGGCTTGAAGCTGAGTAGAGCTATCATTGTTGCTTATTTGGATTCTGGAGTGGGCAGTGGGCTGTACTGATGTCCAAGCCAAGACGAGTACTACTCCCCTTCACAGCTACCTTCTGAACACACAGAGGCAGGAGAAAAGTGGGGATGGGGGCTACTCTGCCTGGGCCCTTCATGCCTTTAGCAAATGCCCAAAGAGGGCTTTTGGTTTATCAGGCAGAGTAGGGAAAACTGCAATTGATTTATCCCCTGTCTGCTTAGCAGCCTTCTGAGCTGATGAAGATGGTCTTGATTAAAAATGATTAATGATAATGAAAAAAAAAATATCATGCCAGTCTACCCTTCACTCTCTTGGAAGCTTATAATGTGGGGCAAATCTGGTTTATCCATGAAATGCTATGAAGAAGGGATTGCCAATAAAAGGCACAATTCTCCCTCAGAAAGCCAATTCTCCCTCAGAATTCTCCCTCAGAAAGGGGTTATTTGACTTCAGGAGGTTTGAAGAGAATAATATGATTTAAAGCCATATGCAAATATTATAGGCACGAAGAGTTCTGTTTCATTGCTGCTGATGGTTTATTGAATTCATGATATTCTTCTGTAGGAGCCAGGGTGACTACCTCTCTGGATCTGACCCAGAATCTCCAAGTCTTAGCTTCTTATATTTGGGCTCCAGCTTTAATGCTGAAAATTTACAAATTTGGTTCACTTTTTCATTGTGAGAGTCTTACATATCTTTGTAATGTGACTAACCACAGGTAAGGCTAAAGGCAAATCAAATCTGAATAGGAGGAAAGATAGAACTAACTTGATAGAGCAAACCTGCAAAACAAACAGGGTTACCCTCTGTCCCATTCTTAGTAGCTCTGCACTGAATTCTTTTTTCAATTTTCTCTCCCTTTCCTCCACGCCCATGTCACTTTCTTAACCACTTCACTGCTCTTGCAGAGAACTTTACAACAGATTGCAACCATTAGAAAGACTTTATGTAAGTGGAAGGTGGGAATGATATGAGCTGGAGGGGGAGAACTAGATTCTAAAAGCAAGTAAAACAATGGGAAGAGTTGGCCAAAGGTCCCCTGAAGGAGTGTTGGTGAGGGGTCAGTTGGTGACTTTTAATTTCCTTGTTCATTCAGAACCCTTTTTAGCAACGCGTTGACTGATGCCAGAATATTAGAGAGGAGCTAGAGTTGAGAGGCTGGGAAGCCCATCGGGGAAAAGAGTAATTAGTAGTCACTTTCCATTTTCACTCTTCACATTGGGCAGAGACTGGGTTATAGCTCAGGGCTTCTTTCTAAACTTGCTTACATATGACCTGTTCAACTATAACTCCCACTATTCCCAGCCATTGACTATGCTAGCTGAGAACGATAGGTGTGCAATTGAGTGTTGATGATATAACCATATATACATAAATATCAAAGAGTTGCCATTCTCAGTGAACATCGAGGGTCTGGAGAAGATTTACTTAGGGCACTGCAGAAAATAAGATGATTTAAGGCCTTTATTTTAATACTACAGGGACAGTCATATTGTGAAATGTGAAAAAAGGCAGTAAGAGGACATCTGCAGCAATTTCAATTTTACAGAGAAAACATCAAGGAACTGTTGAAAATAGAATTTTTGGGATAGGTCTGTGCAGATCAGTTTTACCACAGATACTCAAGCAAAACACCTCAAAAAGTCTTTGCAAAGCAACATGTCCCCTAGCACCTTCAATTTAAGAGTGAAGTAGAGCTTCTTCTGAGGTATCCTCTGGCAATACCTGGAAGGTACAGGTGAAACTCGAAAAATTAGAATATTGTGCAAATGTTCATTTATGTCAGTATGGCAACTGAAAAGGTGAAACCAATATATGAGATAGACGCATTACATGCAAAGTGAGATATGTCAAGCCTTACTTTGGTATAATTGTGATGATTATGGCGTACAGCTTATGAAACCCCCAAATTCACAACCTCAGAAAATTAGAATAGTGTGAAAAGGTTCAATATTCTAGGCTCAAAGTGTCCCCCTCTAATCAGCTAATGAATCCATAACACCTGCAAAGGGTTCCTGAGCCTTTCAATGGTCTCTCAGGCTGGTTCAGTAGGAATCACAAGCATGGGAAAGACTGCTGACCTGACGGTTGTGCAGAAAACCATCATTGACACCCTCCATAAGGAGGGAAAGCCCCAAAAGGTAATTGCAGAAGAAGTTGGATGTTCCCAAAGTGCTGTATCAAAGCACATCAATAGAAGGTTATGTGGAAGGGAAAAGTGTGGTAGAAAAAGGTGCACAAGCAGCAGGGATGACCGCAGCCTGGAGAGGATTGTCAGGAAAAGTGTTGGGGACTTTCACAAGGAGTGGACTGAGGCTGGAGTTAGTGCATCAAGAGCCACCACACACAGACGGATCCTGGACATGGGCTTCAAATGTCGTATTCCTCTTGTCAAGCCGCTCCTGAACAACAAACAACGTCAGAAGCGTCTTATCTGGGCTACAGAAAAAAAGAACTGGTCTGTTGCCCAGTGGTCCACAGTCCTCTTTTCTGATGAGAGCAACTTTTGCATCTCATTTGGGAACCAAGGACCCAGAGTCTGGAGGAAGAATGGAGAGGCACACAATGCACGATGCTTGAAATC
This sequence comes from Liasis olivaceus, assembly GCA_030867105.1. Taxonomy (NCBI): domain Eukaryota; kingdom Metazoa; phylum Chordata; class Lepidosauria; order Squamata; family Pythonidae; genus Liasis; species Liasis olivaceus. Next base: position 153,267,427 of record CM061349.1, read on the forward strand.
CAGTGTGAAGTTTCCACAGTCTGTGTTGATTTGGGGAGCCATGTCATCTGCTGGTGTTGGTCCACTGTGCTTCATTAAGTCCAGGGTCAACGCAGCCGTCTACCAGGAGATTTTGGAGCACTTCATGCTTCCTTCCGCAGATGAGCTTTATGGGGATGCTGACTTCATTTTCCAGCAGGACGTGGCACTTGCCCACACTGCCAAAAGTACCAAAAGCTGGTTCAATGACCATGGGATTACTGTGCTTGATTGGCCAGCAAACTCGCCTGACCTGAACCCCATAGAGAATCTATGGGGCATTGCCAAGAGAAAGATGAGGGACATGAGACCGAACAATGCAGCGGAGCTGAAGGCCGCTATTGAAGCATCCTGGTCTTCCATAACACCTCAGCAGTGCCACAGGCTGATAGCATCCATGCCACGCCGCATTGCGGCAGTCATTGCTGCAAAAGGGGCCCAAACCAAGTACTGAGTACATATGCATGCTTATACTTTGCAGAGGTCCGATATTGTTCTATTTCCAATCCTTGTGTTATTGACGTCATGTAATATTCTAATTTTCTGAGATTGTGAATTTGGGGTTTTCATAAGCTGTACGCCATAATCATCACAATTATACCAAAGTAAGGCTTGACACATCTCGCTTTGCATGTAATGCATCTCTCTCATATATTGGTTTCACCTTTTGAGTTGCCATCCTGACATAAATGAACATTTGCACGATATTCTAATTTTTCGAGTTTCACCTGTATGTACCCACATAAAAATGGAGGGTAGGGCTTTGTTTGCATGGTCACAGCCACCATCTTGAGTTTTTTAAACTTCCTTTCCCTTCTTCCCGCGTACACCCTTGCTACATTATAAAGTTAAAACATTAAAGAGAGAACCAGGAATTCCACTCTGAATTCCTTGGAGAATGGTCATGAGAAAAGGTAATGAATGAAGGACACATGGAGTTGAAAAAGCCAATATTTATCCTACAAGCTTCTTCAGATGCCCATGGCAAGAATATTAGATGATATGTGAATTACTGGAACTGGCAAAGTTATTCTTGATACTTGATTTCTCAAGTCTTACACCAATAGGTGATCGCCACACCTGTATGCTTTCGAACATCATAGCTTAACTCAATACTATTTCTTTTGCCAGGGAAGAGACAACAATGCTATTCATAATAACAGTGGTCTGGAACGCAACGAGAAAAAAAATTAAAGCTAGTAACTGATTGTGAAAATTAGTGCCCACCACACTATCTCCGTTTATCACAGAAGAGAGAATGAGACAAAGATGTTTTGACACAAGACACAGGGTTTCCCTGCAGTAGACTAAGTGAACCAGAAATGGCCTGTAATGCTGTGACTTTGACTTAGCTTGCCTTCTGCCATCTGGTGGACGTTATGCATAGTTGCACACTCAGTTGCTGTGTCAAGAGGAGCAAAAATAGAAGAGTGTATTTTTTAAAAATATAATTATTTAGATACTTAGATTGCTCCTCCAGGGGTGCAGCTGGAGAACTTTAGATCTTGGATTTATGATTCTTGGAGGGGCTGCTTTTTTTAGATAACCATATTGTAGAACTTCACTGGTGTTTGTGAAACACCCAACATACAGTTCTCGTACATGCCAGCGCTGCCATTCCCTGCTTTGCAACTCATTCTATGTGCCTGACAATGAAGCAAAATAATAAATAAGTTAAAGGGCTGCCAACACTGAAAAAATATGACATTTTCTGAGCATGCAAAATTTCATTTAAATCACAGCACTATCGTGACTGCATTAAACGCAGTTGCTTCTGATCATAAATGCGTTTACTTGGGAAGGGAGAGATAGTAAAAATAATAGTAATACAATTATTAAATGAGCATAGATATACCTATTTTCCATCATCTGGTATTACACTGTTTTGAACATGAGAAAGAAATTGAGAAAGTGGTGTTAGCCCAAGTGGGCTGTAGCCCTGCTGTCAGTTCAACCCACAGGATTTAATTTCTTAGAGGGGTGAAGCTCTGGAGTTTGGCTTCAAACTCTAATTTTACCTACCACCTCTCTCCTCCTTCATTTTTACATAGGTCATACAGTTAAGATGAAATTATAGGACCTCCTTCATTTCTAGCCACTTCCTTTTGCTGGGGATTGGGGCCAAATGACCCCTGAGCAAGTGGGAACAGTCTGATGGGCAGGCAAAATGAGTAAGACCACTTTAACTAACCCAATCTGAAAAGGGTCCTGGGACAATGTACTTACAGTACAGGATGGTACCATGTGATAATTAGGTGTAATATTTGCATTTCTTTCAATGCCTAATTGCTAGATACATTGTTGATACAATCCCTATGGAAGAATCTTGGAAAAAATAGCAATGCTTTGAACCCACCATACAAAGGATCCTTGCCATGACATCCTTTCTCTGTTCTAATTGCTTCTCCAGATACTTATCCTTTTCATTTGGCCAAGCCACTGGTCCACATGGAGGTGGTAGTCTGGGAAAAGAGAAGCACAATGTAATGTAGCACAGTTAGTAAAAAAGCATAATCTACTCCCGAGAAGCAGTGTGGTGTAGTGGTTAAGGCACCGGTCTAGAAACCAGGGGACCGTGGGTTCTAGTCCTGCCTTAGGCACAAAGCCAGCTGGGTGTCTCTCTCTCTCTCAGGGGGCCAGTCCCTCTCCCTCAGCCCTGGGAAGCAGGCAAGGGCAAACCACTTCTGAAATCTTGCCAACAAAACTGCAGGGACTAGTCCAGGCAGTCACCAGGAGTTAAAAAAAAAAATTGAAGGTGCGCACGCAGCCACACACACACACACACACACACACTTCCCTTCCACATTTATATTATTTAATCTGCTCCCAGTCCTGTGCTACTCCAAGCCAGCTGAGGACACTGAGAATGTGGACAATTAATTTTAGGGAAAATGTGAGCCAAAATGGTTATTGATACTTTTTAAAATCAGGTCTAATGTTTAATTTCAAGTTGAATCAAGTTCTTTGAAATGTGGACTCAAGCAGTGTATATTATATTCCTTTTTCAATATCTCCATTAACTTCTTATGGTCTCCCTGTTGCAGTTCTAACACTGGGCCTCCCCTCCATAGTCTCATAAGACTGTTGCATTCTGAATGATAGTTCACATCTGTAAGGAACCTCTTTTCCCCGAGTGTTCCCATGTTCAACATGCGGGCAAGGGCAGTCTATGTTCTTTGGTTCCAGTAACTGGGCAACTTTTTCCCTAGAGACTTGCCACATTGGCACCTGCTAAGACTTCTAAATTTTAGCAAATTTTGGTGGCCAAGATATTTTAAGAGGTAGAAGATCTGGGGTTCATTTTGTGCTACTTGATTTCATTGGCTGTTATAAATCTAGCATCATATAACCTCAGAATGAAAAATACAATATAAAATGCATCTTTTTCTCTTTCAGTGAAGACATAGCAAGTTTGAAAGTTACTAATCCTTCATTTTTGCTCTTTTGCCAGATGGAATACAGACAATGTTACAGCTAAATAAAATTCAAAAGGGAAAAACATTCATCAACATTTTCATATCATTACAGTTCTGTTTGGTATTCATTTGATCCCCTTGATAGTTGATTTTTTAAGTACCATCTTATTTTTGCATAGCCTGACACTCACCAGCCCTAGTTTATTTTTACATTATTATTTATTTATTTATTTATTTATTTATTTATTTGACTTGTCCCTGCCCATCTCCCCACAATGGGGGACTCTGGGCGGCTTACAACAAATTAAAATCAGAAATACATAATTAAAAGTTATAAAAAACCAGACTTACAGAGATAGAAAAGAGATTAAAAGTTCCAAGAGGCCAATAGAGGCCACACCAGGCCACTAAGGGGCTAGCCAATCCCATTTCTGACATCCTCCCTCCCCGCCCCAGGCCAGATGGCAGAGGCAGGTCTTCAAATCCCTCCGAAAGGCCTGGAGCGAGGGGGCCTGTCTCACCCCCGGGGGCAAGATGTTCCACAGGACAGGGGCTACAGCAGAGAAGGCCCGGCTTCTGGACCCCGCTAGTCAGAGTTCTTTTACCGCGGGGATCCGGAGCATGACCTCTCTGTGAGATCGGGTGGGACAGGTTGAAATCGTGGGGGCGAGGCGGTCCTTCAGGTAACCTGGCTCCATGCCATGTAGGGCTTTTCAGGTGATAACCAACACCTTGAATTGGACCCAGAAGCAAACCGGTACCCAATGCAGTTCACGGAGCAAAGGTGTTACATGGGTCCTTCTTCAGGCCCCAAAAATTGCTCGCGCGGCTGCATTCTGGATCAGCTGAAGCTTCCGGATACTCTTCAAGGGTAGCCCCATGTAGAGCGCATTGCAGTAGTCTATCTGGGAGATAACAAGGGCATGAGTGATTGTTCACAGGGCATCCCGATCCAGGAAAGGGCGTAACTGGTGCACAACCCGAAGCTGTGCAAAAGCCCTCCTGGCCACGGCTGCCACCTGCTCTTCAAGCAGGAGCCGTGAGTCCAGGAGGACCCCCAAATTACACACTGGGTCTGTCTTGTTTTATTTATTATTTTATTATTATATATTATTAGATTATTGCCATTTTATCTAAATTATTTTGCCAATATTCCTAATTTTGTTTATCAGTCTTGATGATGTCATAATAAACAGACATAGTCATATGATGTCACTTATAGAAATCAGCCAAATTACCATAGGCATAATTGACAGTGTGGACACATGGATCTGAAGACAGTGGAATAAGAAAAAACAAGGGAAAGATCACCAACCCGCAGAGATTGTGACAATTGTTAACAATCTTGAGTGTTCAAATTGAGTAAAAAAAAAAATAATTGTCCTTGTCCTTCCTGAAATCTTTTGTCCATTTGATCATCAGTGCAATAGTGATCAATAAATAAATAAATAAAATCTCACCCACCTCTGCCTTAAAAAGTACTTGTAGCTACTTCCTAAGTCATCGTGCTCCTGAAGAAGCAGAAGAAAAAAAACAAAAACCGGTGTAACAATTCAGCTTATAACTGGGGCTTCTGCTAGTGCAGAAGCATCATTTCAGCCACATTTTTAAAATGCAAAGGAAAGCGATCTTTGAAGGTATGTAATGACATTCAGGGTTTCGCTCTCCTTCCCCTGTAAACCTTAACATGTCAACCCATCATGCTTTTTAAAAGAACAATTTTAATGTGACGTAACAAATATAAGTGCTTATGATAATTCTGCAAATAAATCATATACTGCAACACCATTTGTCTTCATCACATCAGTAGGTGTCAGAGGCTATCAAAAAGCTAATTTTCTGGTGCCTACTTCTTTGTCACAGCAAAACTGAAGGGGAAGCAAAGGAAATTATCTAGGGCAGAGAAAGCCAATATCGATCTCCTTGAGGAGCCTTGTCTCCTCCAGTGGGCTATTTTGCTGTGGGGATGCTGGAGGTATTCAGACTTTGCAGATTCTAATATGAGCTGACCTGATCAATAACATCTGGGATTTTGTGTAGGTGGAAATTTAAACATCTTTCTACCAGTATTAACACTTTCTGAAATTTCCGATGCTATTCTCAATCTCTCAATCTCTCTCTCTCTCTCTCTGTGTATATATAACATGGAGACAAGCATTTTTTCACAAATATCCCCCCTCTGCTCATAAATCTATGGTTAAATTGAAATACAAATGCTTGCACAGATTTGAAACATAATTTAAAAAATGTAGTATGAAGACAAACTGGACTCTTGGTTTACAAAACTGATAGTGATGTAGGGCAGAAACAGATCAAACTGTACATCCCTCTTTTGCTAACCGCCCTTTCAGTGGCAATTAGCCTTTATAATTAAAGTTGGCAGCAAGGCCTTCCAACTTTACGTGGTGCTTATATGCTTAGATTAGTCAGTCGGTCAGTCGGTTGGTCAGTCAGTCAGTCAGTCTTTATTGTGATCTCAGACCAGTACAAGAAATATCTCCATAAATAGTCTATAATCACCTAAAACGGTTTAGCTTAAGCAACCAGTTTATTTACTTTTATTTATTAAACCATCACCAAAGTTGAAAAAGCAGCCTGACTAGGATTCATGAATAAAATTTTTAAATTTTTAAAATTAAATTTTTTTTTTAAAAAAGGTAAATGTGATAATATTTCAGATTTCATGAAATATGATAATACCCAAAATACATAAAAGATACTTATATAGCAGGAGCCTTTGCTGTCAACGTCCAGCAGATCTTACATGCTGCAGTGTGAAACCTAGCCACACGCAGGTTATAAATGGCAGTTCATCTGTAAGCAGCATCTGGGCACAGGCCATATCTGAGCAACCAGGATATCTGGTGATCAGAGGGAGGATAAATCTGGTCCAAAGGTCTATATAAAAGGAGCAAAAAAGAACACGTTCTGTGGTTTCATTTCTCCAGAATTACAGAGAGAGAGAGAGCCTTTTAGCTAATGCTGCTTGTGCATTGAGGTAGCGTGAGGTTATTCACTGGTTAGATGCAAAGGGAGAAACATGTTTCCTCCAGGATCTGGCCAGGGATCAGGTCTTTGGTTTTTCTGGAATGCACATGATATCAGGGTAGTAACACTTATCTAGAATGATATTGCTTCACTGAGTTGCTACCACTGTTACATATAATGCTTGCTATGAATGCAGTTATTTTGGGATAAACGCCCAGAGGTTTTCATAAGTTTTATGAGTAACCAGGAGCTTCTGTAGATAATCTGATTCCATATGCTAGAAAAGCAAAATGTGTCATAATATAAAGTGACAATTTTGAACATTTTTATTTTGATGATTTTAAGAGCCCTGTAAAATAGGCCAGCAGTATTATAACTATGCTACATATAGAAGATGGATAACAGAGATTTGCCTAATGTAACAACTGAAGTGAGAATGAAATTTCTGAATTCATAGTTCCTCAAATTTTATTTAGACACCGTGTTGTACCAGCTGTGACTATGATAAACTGCCAGTAACCTTTTCATTTTGTGCTATTAATCTTCTGTTCCATCATACTTGTGAAGGAGTATGAAGTGATAAATTATTATGCAGTCATCAAGTATTTTCTGATGTGTATTGATAATCCAATCCTATTATTGGCAGCTTTCCATTAATTCTAAATTAAAAATTGTATTTTTATTTTAAGAATTTGTCACTTCCCATTTTACCCAGTTAAGAATTGTTGGGCTGAAGAATGCAATCCATGAATACAACTCTGCTTTGAAATTCTTAGATAAATTTAACCAGGGTCATTTATTGCCATGTCCTCATGTTGATAAGGGAATTCAAAAACAGAATTCTCTAGCTAGTCATACCAGAAATATTAGGCCATATGTAGAAATTCACTGTAATCAAGGATGGATTGAAAAGGTGATAGGAAATAAGGAAATATACACAAACCCTACATAGAGTTGGGAGCCAGTTGGGTGTAGTGGTTAGGCATCAGGCTAGAAACCAGGGGACCATGGGTTCTAGTCCTGCATTAAGCACAAAGCCAGCTGGGTGACCTTGGGCCAGTCACTCTCTCTCAACCCTAGGAAGGAGGCAAGGACAAACCACTTCTGAAATCTTGCCAAGAAAGCTGCAGGGACTAGTCCTGGGAAGAAGGCAAGGGCAAACCATTTTCCAAAAAAAACTTGCCAAGAAAACTGCAGGGATTTGTTTAGGCAGTTGCCAGGAGTCAACACTGACTTGAAGGAATTAATCCCCCTGCCCCCCCCAAAAACATAGATCCATTCCTATCTTTTCTACTGGAGATGGAGGCCTCCTTCAGAATGCCCTCCATTACAGTTCTCATGTGAACAAGCTAGATAGGGGCCCAGGGGTATTATGAGTTAGGTGTAAGGTACAAAAGAAAAAGGTTACTACCACGTCTGTGCCATTCTATAAAGCTTTTATTGTAGCTAATATATCACCAATGATTATACCAATGATGCCTTGAACGAGTGAGCCAATTCATTTGGCCAGGCATGATGCTTGAGGCTGTATTAACTTTTTGTTAGCCCTTTGAATAGGCAAGGTAAGGAAACAGGAGTTCCTAGGAATCTTAATGCTTGTACTTAATGCAGTTAGGGTATTGTAACAGAATCTGGAAAGCCTGTCAAAGCTCCTCTTCACTTCGGATATACCCAATTGTTATAGAGTTGTTTGGAGTTTCTTTCTCATGCTTTCAACTTTTCCAGGACTCAAGTAACTTTTCCATAATGGCTCTGTATTCTACTCCCCCTTCTCTGAGTCAAACTGACATTCCATCACACTTGTGCTGTATCATGGTCCACACACACACACTTCTTTTCTATATGCTCTGCATGGATGTCCATGTATGAATGAAACTTCACTTTAGACTTTTATTCAGATTCCTTTCAACAAAGATTCAGCACCATGCTCCGCATGCTACTTAATAAGAAAACTCCCGCAATGCATTCAGTGAGGTTTATACTTTCACTAATCCTGGCAGGGTTGCAGCCATTGCAACTTTTTTATTTCTTTATTTATTACATTTGTATACCATCACAATCCACAAGGTCTCCCAGCAGCTAACACTAAGGCATAATCACAAACAAATGCCAATAGGTATCACATTTGATTCACAAACATCTGGGTTCAGGAACATTGTACAGCAGAGACAAGAGAAGATTCACATGTAGGAGAAGACAGACTAAGTTATGCAGAAGGTGTCTGCACAATTCAAGCATCCAATCTCCATCCTAAAGCCCAGGCTTCAGTAATATGGTCTACTTTACATTTGTATTTACACAGGTATTTCAACGGACAGGCCTCTATTTTATCTGTATGTTTTTCCCCTTAGGTTTGTTTTAGAAGCCTTTGGTGAGTGCTGTAGATCTGTTTTAAACAAGCCTGTGAGTCATAGACAATATAGCCCTTCTCTCTGCTGGGTAAAACATTTGGTACCTCTGCAGTTGTTGTGCACTGAACATTAGCGCTTGGACGTAGGTCACTTCACATGTAGAGCTGCACACATGGAGATTGCTCTGTCACTGAGCTCTGGGATAGCAGAGGGTCCCCAGTCCTTTGAGGAAGAGTAAGGAGCTCCAGGTTCTCATCCACCCTCAACCATGGAAGTTCACTGACTTTGGGCCAGCCATTCTCTCACAGAGCTGTTGCTCTGAGGAAAAAACAGGAGAAGAGAGCCTTAGGTACATATCCTTGAGTTTCTGAAGGAAAGAAAGGATATAGATCTAACAAACAAACAAATATCACTTGTAAAGACATCTTCCTCGCAGGCATTCTCCTTAATAGTGTATGCGGGATGGAACTATGCAGCCTCCAACTCATGTGTTTACTTAACATAGATTTATAACCTCTGAAGAAGCTACTGTATTCCACTCACCTTTAAGGAATTACCTTCGCTGTAAGAAGCTACCCTGGGATCTGATTGGATAAAAATCAATACAGAAATGCTTTAACCACCGTGAAGAATACCAAACAACCGAATAAGCAAACCCAAATGGGAGTCATCCAGGACTTAGTAACTAACTACACATGACAGTAATGATATAGCAAGAATCAATTCTCCCCAGAAACACTAAGGGCTATTCCACACTACAGTCTTAAGCTGTTTGACTCCTGTGCACAAGTCAGCTAGAAATAAAGAAAGCTTAAGACATCCCTTTCTGGATTAAGCCTCTTCCTCTGCTTTCACTGTGGTGGTGGCCTGAAATTCTGTCTGGATTGTGCCAGCTGCATCCCTGGTTGGTGGATCGACCTGCAGGTGCAGCAAGTGCCAATTGCTTTCTTATGTATGGGCTGGGCTTTGAGGGCCAACCACAATACTGTCATCAGTCCAGTGTTGACTATTGATCCCATCTTGGCAGCTTCCAGTCATCAGAAGGCTTAGGTATGGGCCCCTCCATTTTGGTTATCCTCTGCTCAACACCCTTCGACTTGTTCTTCCCACTCATGGGACTGTTACACAAGTGTTTTTGTGTTTCCTCTCATGTGAGCAGTGACTCTCCTGGAGAGGCAGCAGCTGTTGTTGGTTTGTGTGATGGGTGTTTTACCAGTCCACTTGTGGACTGGTGGGAGAAAATTAAAAACACATATACACTTGGCACTCTACTGATCTATCAATGGAGCATGAAATATACAGTATATGTGTGTGTGTGTGTGTGTGTGTGTGTGTGTGTGTACTTGTAAGTGAATGCTTCACCAGTCCACTTATGAACCACTAAAAAAACCCCAAAAAAACAAAAAAAGGAAGAAATTTACAACCTGTACTTGACTCCCTCTCCTACCTGGTGGCTTCCTGACAAGCCTGGTCACCAATAGACTGGATTTAAAAAGAGAAAAAATCCATATCACAGATGTCTCTTTCTTCCTGTCAACTGGGCTAGAAGGGGAAACTGGCAAAACTCTTGTCAATTTCACTTGCTTAGAAAGAAGGGGTTCCATTATGGAACCTATAAAAAAAAATCCAGCCTTTCACTTTTGTTGTTTCCCTGCAGTTCCTTCCCTATCTTTTTATTCTCTTCCTTATGATCTTGCTGCTCCTGATCTTCACTCATATAGCTTTAGTGCTACTGAATATTCCAAATTCTCTTGTCACCTTTCCACCTGTTCTTGTCTTGTCAAACCTGTTTTAGAAAATGAGGAAAGATGATGATGATGATGATGATGATGACGACAACAACAACAACAACGAAGCAGTGTGTGTGTGTGTGTGTGTGTGTGTGTGTGTTAACCAGTTTGTCACCTGTCTTCCACTGCACCTGGACAAAGAAAGGGAAGGTGCTGGAGGGACCATCCCCCCTTCCTCCTCTTTGCATACTATTTTTGATCAACGTTGGGCATAAATTATTTTATCCATTAGATGCAATTATAAACAACCACGCATGTCAATAATATTTAATTAATAATAAACAAGATAAATATTACTACATAGTTAAGTACGTCAATACATGTTGATAGAAGTGTTAATCCATTCAACAATAAAAAGAAAACAAATAGCTGAAGCTAATTCAACATTAAAATGCTAAACAGAAGAGAGAACAATGCCTAACTTAAAAAACAAACAAACATACAAAATATTGCCATTACTCAAAGGCAGCAAGGGTTCCTGGCAGTTAACCTCAACCTGCTCTCCTGTATAACAGCCTTCCCCTGGCATTGACCTGGATCTCCTCTTACAGTTTGATTCCCATCTGTCACCGTGGGAGACAGATTGCCAGTCTCTTCCTTCCAACAGCAATGTTCCCGTCCTCTTTCCACCAAGCTCGCTAATATGTCCTTGAAGCAGGAAACCTTATCAGTCTCCCAGGGGATGTGCGCGATGGCTGGTCACTCCTGGCCACCTCCTGCTTTACAGCCTGTCCAGAGGCAGTTTCACCTGTGGATGTTAAACTTCCTTTTGGGGTGGTTTAGGCCTCAAGTTCTGAAGAGAAAGTTAAATGCAAATGTTTGCATTTGCAAAATGGTAATTCCATTTTTCCATGGCTAGAATTATAAATGAAGCCCTGTTTTGTGCATTACAAAACACACTTGACCGATGGGGTTGAAGTCTCTACTCTGCTTATTTTGTACTCCTGGGATCTGACACAAATCCCTGAAGAAAATCAATGTGACATCCCTTGGCATATGTTATAAAACAGAACTGTAGAGTTTTCTTTTCTTTGTGAAATAATTTTCTCATCACAGGCACTATCTAGCTATTTATTTCTGGTTGACTAATTCATCTTTTTCTGTAACATCATATTTTCTTTAGAACTGATATCAAGAGAGGAAGGAAGGAAGGAAGGAAGGAAGGAAGGAAATTAAATAGATGCATAGATATTATATAGGCTTAGCCACATACATTCAGTGGGGTTTACTTCTGAGTAAACATATACAGTAGCTCTACGCATTTAGCAATTATATATGCAAGCTAGTTCCTGTTTGCTTAGTGCTTAGGATCTAACCTTTTGTGTATTGATCAAATTACCTTCCTATTCTCAGATTTCATTAGCAAGCCTGTCTTTCTTGCCTTTAAGAGATAATTAGAAAATAGATGTAAGGAGTTTACCTCAATTGAACACCAAAGAAAAAGCAGGGAAATAGGTTTAGCATTTTCTTAAATGTTTCCTTTTAATTCCCTTGACTTAACAATGTCTGCCTTAACATGAGTTTTTCAAGTAAGTTAGAAGTGCTAGGGAGATTTCAGGCAGGAATTGCTCAAAATACGTACCATCTCATATTAGAATAACTAATACCATTTTCTGTGCACTTCACAGCTGGCTTCCAACAAGCAGAGTTAATGGGGAAGCCAGCAGCAAAATCACAAGTCGCAGTCATGTGATATCTCACTTAACTACCACATCACTTAGTGATGAAGTTGCCGGTCCCAGTTGTGGTTGTTAAGCGAGGACTACATGTATTTGTAAATCATCTTAAATATTACCAAATCTGGGCTACATACAACAAAGCAAGAAACACCAAACACTACAAAAAATGAATTACTAACAAAGAAAGTCAACACCCAAACACCCAAAGTCAAAAGCGTTCTTGAAGAATATGGTCTTCAAAATCCTAGGATAGTCATGGTCAAACATACGTCCAGTTGAAGAGTATTTCAAAGTATGTGCGCTACCATTGCAAAGGCCTGTCATCTGACCTACTTCTCATGTACTTCTTAAGGGGTTAGGACCTTCAGGGTTAGGGTGAATGAGTATGGTCACATTTAGCAAGGCAGTTCCTCGTGGATCTTGGCAGTATGCCACGTAGGGATTTATAGGTAATCACCAGCATTTAAAACTGAGCCCAGAAACCTAATCAAATATTTAGTTTATATCATAAACTTTATAGCTTAGTCTGTTGTGTGTTCCAAACCAATTGGAATTCAATTAATAAACTATAATCAAACAAACCATGACTTTGTATAGTTGTGAATCCAGACACTGCCCATATCCTCTTTCTCAATGGCTGGGTTCACACATCACACTAAGTCATGATTGACTTAACCATGGATTGTTGAATTACTTACAATTGCTTAGGTTTGTATAACATGAATGTCAAACCAAACCATGTTATGGCTTAGTGTAATCTGTGTCACATCATACTTCTCTTTCTTTTTTCTGTAAGTCCACATTAAATTATTTCAAGTGCTATCTAGGGCCCAGAGATTTCAGATATCCATAACTATATGGATATAAGGGAATTAGATACCTAATTCAGCTAATTAGGAATTATAGCATGCCCATAAATTGCATGCCTGAATCAATAATATGAAAAGTAGACTATGTGACCGCAGGATGCTGTGACCGTCATAAATGCCCGCTGGTTGTAAAGTACCCGTATCTTGATCACGTGACCATGGGGTGTGACAGTCATAAGGGTGAGGACAGGTTGTAAAGTTACTTTTTCAGCACCATTGCAACTTCAGATGGTCACTAAGCAGGGCAGTTGTTAAGCCACGACTACCTGTATTATAAATAAATAAGTATAGCTAAATAAATTAAGGTGTAGAACAATGCATAATCTTAGTCACAGAAAGAGAGATTCTGATGCTGTCTGCCACTGATTATGGCAGCCCCAATTTGAGGCTGAGCTTTTAAAGAAATAAAACAGACACGTCACTATTTTAGACTTTTGCTTCCTTCCTGGCATGCTAGTGATGTTGGGAATTGTAGCTCCGAACATCTGGATGGTACCAGCTTGGGATAGGCTGCTATAGTTGTATGTAGCGTTACCATTATATTTGTTACCTATTCTTATTTTCAGATGTGAAACATGGGGAAAGTAACATCAAGAAGAAATAAATATGGTGTTTCTGAATGTTATTCTGGCATCAAATAATAGCTAAGCAAAGTTGCAACTTGTTTACGGATTTACAAATAGGTACTGAAGGCATTACCTCAGTTTCTGAAAGAAAAGATAAATGTAACTGAGTGAGCAATGATACATGATAATAAATAACACAGAAGTGTTTCTGCATATACATATGTATGCACAGATACATATATACGCACAGACACCAGCTGATATAATAATTTCCTTAATGTGACAATGCTATTGTTATTTTTAAATGCAATTGGCAAGTGGCAGATTCATTATTTGGATAGCTTTATGCATATTTCAGATTTAAGTTAGGATTATAACAGGGATGGCTAAGTTTTAACATACTCTATAAATATTAACACTTCTCTTGGAAATGAGAAAATGCTATATTATTCATATTTAAATCATTGGATGTATTTGCATAAGTTCCATGGAAGTTCCAAAATACAGGGTAAAATATGTTTTGGCAGCATTCTAATATATAATCATAAGCAACTGAAAAAGATAAATCAGTTTTGTTTCATAAAACACATGGTGACTGATGTCAGCACACACTTGAATTGTTAAATGCCCAGGCAACAGCTCCATGTTTTCGTTATATAACCAAAGGAAATATATTCTAAAAGCATCTGTTCTGTTGTTAGAAAAAAGTGACTTAGGGCTTTCAGATCATAGGCATGCTGTCAACCTATCGCTTTTCAGATGCTGTGAGACTACAGCTCCCAGAATTCCTAGGCAGCAGGGCCCTTGGAGTGGTAGACAGAACAGAAGCACTGGGTTAGGGAAAGCTGTGGTAAATATTGTTTCATGTTTCCAGCACCAACAGTTAAGTACTAGAGATGAAAAGGTCCATTTATGCCAAGAGTGCCTGTAAAAGTGTCAGTCAGGGAAGGTTTAAGATTGGTCACAACAGTTATTAAATTGCTTTGCATTCTGATGAGGTATAGAGTCAAATAGAGTGATGTGATATAAAATAAGATGTCTGTACTTACAAAGATTAGGCTTACACAGGCATTGGTTTTCCCTATGACGCTCAATGGTGATAAAAGTTGGATTTGAAGCAAGGTAGAGAGAGCATTAATGCTTTTGAACTTTGGCATTGTAGAAGTCTCTTGAAAATACCTTGGACAGCCAGGAAAACAAATAAATGGGTCATAGAATAAATCAGTCCAGAGCTCTGGCACAAGGCACAAATGACCAGGCTGAAATTATCATATTTTGGACACACGTGAAGACCTAGCTCCCTTGAGAAATCCATAATGCTGGGAAAGGAAGAAGAAAGGAAGATCACTAGCAGCAAGGTGGATGGACTTAGTTACAGCAGCAATGAATGTAGTGTTGGGGGACCCAAAGTGCCAGGTTGGAGGCAGATCATGGAAATAGGTCTATCTATGTGATTACTAAAGTCAACACTACCTTGACAGCACCCAATCAATCAATCAATCAATCAAGTGAAAATCAATCATTTCCCAGAAAGCGGTAGCAGATTTTCCATCCTGCCCATTAGGTGGGTGATTTGGGAGAGGTGGAGTTTGGCTGAAGGCCCGTCCAACATGGTTTGTCAAATGGGTCTTCCAGCAACTTGATTATATATAGTTATATGCTAGCCACTGAGCTGGGCTAAAGACTTGAGGATTTCTCATTTTTAGCCACTGGTATTGATGCATGCTGCTTTTCTCCCATGCCCAAATGATGAAATTGTGACAGTGATAATTATCCAAGCAATAAGACAAATAATAGTTTTGCTTTGGGGAAGCAAACCTTTACATATGCTCGGACAATTCTTCGATGTAAGTTAAATTGCTTCTCAGCCCCATTAACTGATAATCATTATCTATCTAAATGGCTAGAGAAGATGAAGGAGAAAGTCAGTACAACCCATGGTTGGTGTCATAAGGAGTTCCACCCACATGGCAATTGCTGGGGCTGCAAGGTGTCCCCAGGGTGCAGCCTCAGGGCAAACGAAAGCTTGTATTTATCAGGCCTGCCCTTTGCTCCCACTCAAAGTCAACTAGTGTTGCTGACTGGTTTCTGACAAGGTCAGGACAAATGTGTAGGTGCTTTCAGGAGCTGTAGCCATTGAGTAAAAGAATCTTGGCTGCTTCTCCCAATTTTGCCTCTAATAAAGAGAGAGCTGGCTTGTAGCCAAGTGTATGCAAGCAACTATTCCATTCAGCCACAGCTTCCTTGGGAATGCACTTGCACAATGCACATGTTTGTTTGTCTGCAACAACTGCCTTGTGAACATTTACCTGGAAGTAAGTCCCACCAGGCACATTGAGACTTAATTCCAAGAAACTAGGCACAAAACTGCACTGCTAAATGCACTGTTGAAAACTATGGGGTCTGATTTGGCCCACGCTAAGTATAGCAATAAAAGAAAGTCTATCTCACTATAGAGATATTGTGACATCAGCTGATAACTGACCTGTCCTTTGCCTCTCCTCTGTTTCTGTATCTCAACATTTTGAACTCACAGTGACAACCTGGCACAGCTGTCATGGTGCCACCGTTCTCAAATGCTCACATCACTCGACGGCAATCTTGTTAAAATGAAAAAAATAATATTACCTCCTGCCTGAGGCCAACATTGAAAGGCACATATGGTGCCAATCTTATTATCTTTTTGATGGTAGGCCAAGAGATTTATATTTTTCCCTTTTTTGAAATGCATTTGAATGCACATAGTGTTCTATTTTAGCATGCTTGTCATCCTGTATATTTTATTTAAAATATTTATAGCCCACCCGCAGTCCAGAAATCTCACTGAGTGGTGGGTTGCAATCTATAAAAGTAAGATTGAGCAATAATGTCATGTCAAATAAATAATAAATTGTTTTGAAACACACAGTAGTAAGCACAATCACCCTGACAGTGAGCCACATTTCCTTGGGTCTGGAAATCTTTTGAAGGGCAGACGTCAAAGCTGAGGCAGAGCAATCCTGCGCCTTTGTCAGAATGCTTTCATCTTGGAGCGTGGGCGTTTCCCGTGTTCTTCCTGGACCCTTGAATCTCCCCTTCTTTCTCATGCTAAGCTGGTGGTAGGGCAGGGGAGCTGGAGGGGCAAAGGAGGACTGGGATCCAGTGGCTATCCATGCTCATCACTAAGCTTCTGGGGCCTTTTGGAGAGGAAGACCCCAAACCCAACAAAGTACCAGTGACGGAAGATGGCAGAAATATGGGAGAGGAGACTCTAATGTAGAATGTACCTCTCTAAGGTCAGAGCTCTCTATCTGAGGGGTCATCTCATCAATTCTGTGGTGTCCTGCATGTTGCTCCAGGGGCACAGGGCAAGACACAGAGAGACAGACAGATGCTGAATGTTACCACTGAACATTGATAAGGGTCTCAGGGCAGCTTGCAAAGAAATGAAACACACAATAAACTATTGACATGCAGTTACAAGAGTATGATTTGTGATTGGCCAAAAGCCACCATAAAGTGTCCTAGGATTCATTGTATGTAGCATTATGCCCACTGGTAGAACAATACACCGAGTCTTCCTGTGGAAGTTTTGGCTGGCAGAGATATCCTAATACCAGGATTCTACTGGGACCATGAGAGAACTCTGGCAGGCCAGGGATGTGCTTGGATCCACTAGATCCCCCTGTGCACCCCTGCCAAAGAAGAGTAATGCAGTGGTTCTTAAACTGAGGATAATTACCCTGATGGGGTAATTTGGGCATATCCTGGGGGTCATGGAGCAATCTGTAACTGACGTTTTTGAGTCAAGGATCCAGTTTGGGACTGCCACTGCTGAGACGCTTGTGTAAAACAACAGAGTCTGGGGTTTGTTTTGTTTTTTGTGGGGGTAATAACATTATTTGAGACTGGGAAAAGGAGTAATTGGGTCAAACAGTTTAAGAACCACTGGTTTAATCTAAGAAGCTGTAAGGGACATGTAGTAAATTCCCTCCCACTGCAGTCAACGAGAAGAAAAAAAAAAAATGTCTGTGTGTGGGGGAGAACCCTTCTCCTTCTGCCCTGCCTCAGTGGAACAGCAATCGCTACCACAAAATAAAACTGGTTGGACTACCATTAATCCTTTTAAAATGCCTTACATTGTGATCTGGTGGCAGACAACTCATAAGATCTGCAATTCCTTGTTTAAATTGGGGGGGAAAATTCAATCTGGGTTATCTTCCTGAGGAATGAGAGAGGAAGGAGACTACACAGCTTCTTAGTTCTCTCTGATCCCTCTTTAAGCCCCCCCCCCCATCAACCTGTTGCAGAAACAATCAGGTTTATTGTTTCATATGATGCTGCCATGTCATATGGATATGTCAGGCAGAATATAGGAAGAAGCAGTCATTTAGTCCTTAAATGCCAACCCACCCCCCACTCCCTGGCCGGTCTTGGCTAACAGAGGCATGCTTTGCTCAGCATGTTTATTTAATAATTAATTAAGCTTTTGCAAGAAGAAGAAAAAATTAGAGTGCCTTTGACAGGGCTCTCCAAAATGTCTAAGCTTTCAAATAATTCGGAGAGAAAATAAATTATGGAATGCCAACAAAGAGAGAGAAAAATATAATGGCTTGTTGAACCTGCCTTGCTAATTTACAAAGAGCAGATGATCCTCTGTTTTCTCTTCACAAAATTCCTTGCATAAATTGCCATTGTGTATTGGCTATATAAAAGAAACATGTGGAGTGTAGGCTTGCAGTAAACATGTGAATGAATGTTTGTCGATCGTTAGGCAATGGCAATATAATTATAACAATATTGCACATCTGCTAAATGTATATGCAGCTTCTGCTGTCAGGAACTGTTATACAGAACATTTCCAGAAAGCTTTAAATACCCAGGTCTGATAATAGTATGATCAGGATGGTATGTGTTTTTTGGTTGATTTTATTTATGGGAGCAGCCAAGCATGGCAAAGAATGTATTTGGAAATGAGGTTATCCTCATTTCATTTCATCATTTAGATAGGAGTCAGAGAGCAAATATTAAGGGCTGTTCCACATTCTTAAAAATCCACTCAATACTATCTAAGAAATGTTGGGATTTTATAGTGTGGGGAGAGGAAGAATTTACTTGGAAGGCTTTCTAGGTTCCACAGGAGATTTTCACTATCTAGTGCTCTCCCAGATATTTTGGGCTTATTGCTTTCAATGTCTACTTTGATTGTATTTCCAGGAGTCATAGCCACAACCTATCTGAGGGGCCGCACAAGGTGCTGCCCTGAAGAATTCCTGATAAAGAAGAAATGCGGTGTTGGAGGTTCCAGAGGTTTCCAGGTTGTCTACAACTGGGATGGGGAAGGTGAGGACCTCACTGAATCACAGTATAGTTCCCAACATCCCTGAATGATGATTATGCTGGCTAAGTTGCTGGGAAATAAATGCAGAACATCTGGACAGCCATAGAGATCCTACTGTTGCCCTGTATATTGAACCTGGGAAAGATGTCTGTCTGTCTCGGGTGAGTACCATTCTTCTTTTTTTCTGTGCCACTGTGACTTTCTGCATGAGACCACCTTGCTATGGGCTGTACAAAGAGTTGACTCCTTTGTGAATGAATGAGTGAATGAATGGATACTTTATTATGGTCAATGGCCAGTACAGTTGACCCCCTTGTTTGTCCTTTGGAACCTTGATTTCTTTTGAAACCAATTCTGCCTTGTAATCAAATGTTCATGCTCCAATCTTGGCATTGGGAATTTATTTTTATATTTATTTAGAGAGGGCTTTCTGAGATACTGTAGCTTGTCTCCAGTTTGTCTCCAGTTTGAAACAAACAGTTTGTCTCCAGGTTGAAACAAAGCATCTTGTAGTCATAAAATAGTATAGTTACCACAAAACTAGGTAAAATCCTATATAAAGTTAACCTATCACCTTATGGGAGAATCAGACTTCTTTTTCTTTGGGTGACTCCAGAGCAACTTTATTTTTATCCATTAGATTTGTATCCTGCCTTTTGTTCAGGAGTTTAAGATAGCAGACCTGATGGTCCTTGCTCCCATATTCCCCCCATGACAATCCTATGGACTTTGTTGGACTGAGAGAAAGTGATTGGTCCCAAGTCACCCAGTAAATCTCTATAGTTGAGGGTAGACCTGAATGTGGCCTCCTTGGTGGCAATCCAACATCTTAGCCAATATACCACATACCATTGCTTTTTAAAATACAATATTGCCTCTTCCCATCTTCTCAGAGACACATATTTGGGAGACTAGAGGCCAACCGTGCAAAACGTAAAGGGTGCATTTCACATAACTGAGAAACTATAGCACACTTCGGGCATCAAAATATCAAGAGATGACTGAGAGATGACTGAAAGATAACCACAAAGTACTGTACCAGTACCATGTTCAGACGAATGTGGTGCCAGATTCCTTATAGCCCTTCCTTTTTGACATGGGGAGAAGGTCAATGAGAAGGCAGAGCTGGAGTATATCTCCCCTCTTTCCCTTCCAAAGCTTGAAATATAAAACAATAGTGAAGCCAGTTGTAGAAATAAATTGTAATAAATGAAGACTCTCCACCAAGATCTCCAGATATCTCCAGGTGAGCAAGTCACCTCCAAGGAAACAACTACCACAAATTCAGTATCTTTGTCAAGGGGGCTTCAAAGTGGGGAACTGACACTGTAGTGTTGGTTTTTTTTAAATAAGTCGACTTCTTAGTGAAGGTACATATGCAACAATGTAAAGCTTTGCCATATATGGTACCAATGAATGGTACCAATAAAATAGATGCATTGTCATATGTTATATTTGAATCTATAAACAGGTCTTACAATAACCTTGCTAATACATTTTTATCTTTATTAAAAAAAACTTCCTCTATTCTTTGTGTGCAGAATTATTATTCCATGAGACGGTATAGGTTATCCCATGACTTGGAAAGACTGGCTTTATAAGCAGTGTGGAGGCTCTCTTAGTGTTTAGTTATTAGAGGAAAGAATGATTTGAAGGGGCTCCCTCTTCTACCTTTAGCTAAATCCACCACAGAAGCAGCAAGTAGATTCATTGGTTAAAAGTCAGATTGGTAACAAGATAAGAATAGAAATATATTTAATCTGGCTATTTTGTTTAAGCCAAACCCAGTACTGGCTCTGTTTACATAATACACTGAGTGAAAAAGTTCAGTTAATGAGACCAATGCCACCATCTTACTCTGTCAAAGAGAGTCTTTAACCAGACTCATATCATCCTCATCCAGAATGGTAAGCTTGCTGTAAGTTACAAAATTCCGGTTTCCATTAATCCCAAATGGCCACCCTTCCAACTGTGCATGTCATAGTAAGTTGTGCACCATGAGGTTAAGATGGTATCACACTCATGTTCATTAATTTAGGGCTACCAGAACTAGGCTGCAAAAATCCAGATGACCAGTAGTTGACAGCAAAGCAGTCATTTCGATTTTTGCAGCCTAGATATGGTAGTCCCAATTAATTTGATTTTCCACCCCATTTTCCCATTACAGAGTCTTCATAACATCAGTTATGAGTCTTCAGAGTCTTCATAACCAGTGCTGAAATGACATAATTGCTGTGATTCTGAAACAACGATGGATGGATGACTCTACAAAAATCCTGTAAGTCGCTTGTGGGGGAAAATGAACTCAGTCTGTCATGCAAACAGCAGCTCTGACTAAGAGTCTTAAGGGTTTATCCTAGCATTGTCTTTTGTGGCTTATCTATTCTTAGAGGTTGTAACATTCCCAGTGTTAAAATTTGTAGCGCAATCCAGCATATTATTTGCTTTAATGCAATGCTTTCTGAGGTGTGTATTGGGCGAAGCAGAAGTATTTCCATAGTGCCTGGAGAAAAGGAGAGTCCCTTACTTATTAATATTTGATTTTCTTGTCGTATTTCACAGTTATATCAGTTTGCCTCACTGGTGAGTCAGCAAAAAGATATAACAATTAACTTTAATGCTCTGCAAAATATCTTCCTGTCTTGTGTGTGGAAGTTTGTGTTTTATCCATTTTAAACAGGTCTTTTACTCAGAAACCAGTCTACTGGTTCTTCTTCTCTAATCAAATATTCAATATTCATGACATTAGAGATACAGCCTATTTTGCAACATGATGGTTGTGTACGAAACATAACATATCTGCCTTGCAAGTGTTCCTTAATTGTCCTTTTAAACATTAAATGTTAATATGCAGAGATAGTGGCCTCATATAGATTGCTTATGCACACATGCATAAACATATAGCATATAAACTTGCATTGCATGTACTGTCCCTCGTGTGCACATGTATGCACATACCCACACCCATAAACACACAAGCCTACAGAGAAAACTAGGGGATAGTTTTCCTTTCATGAACACAAGGTTTTAAATGAATGACAACAAGGATGGACTCAGCACTAGAGAAATGGATTTATATTTCACTTCTGCCATGGTATTTGTGTGTGCTCGGGCCATCCGATGCCTCGTTGGTTTCAGCTCATCATCTTTAAAGGGCAATGCTAATTGACCATCCCACCCTGTAGGGCTGATCCTGCTTATGTTCAGAATGAAGCAGGAATAGGGAAAATCTACCACACATATTAGGTGTCATCGTGAAGCCATCTGCTTGGGATCATCCCTCCCCGTTGAAGCTCATCCCTCTCTTCCTGGCTCTACCCATCCGAGGGCAATCATGAAAGAAAAAGCCCCATATATTGGGGGCAATGATGACTTCTTCCCCCCCTAGACCCATCACCACAGAAGGCCTGCAGTCTTCCCCCTTCACATATTAAGAATGAGAAAGTTACGAGTGGGGAAGTTACAGCGGTCCTAACTTCCTCACTCCTAACTTTCTTATTCTTCTGTGTAGGATTTTTATACTGCTCTACCATGTTTTAATTAAAAAAATCACAGCACTTTACAGATATGATAAACATAATACAGCGTGGCATAAAAGCAATTACAAATGTTTAAAGAATGATTAAACCAACCATTTCAAATGAGTAAACAACAATGAAAGCAGCTGCTAAAATCAAAAGAAGCCCAGGATGAGTAAATAGAGGTTCAGCGTTTGGCAAAAGTCCTCCACAGTGGGACCCTTCCACATTTCTGCAACATAGAGGCAACTGGGGAGGAAAAGTGGCCACAAGCACAGGGAGAAGGTTAACCTTTCCCAGGCAGCTTCTCTCTGGCTTTTTTGAATGTCTAATTGCCCAGGGAGGAGAAAAAGAAAGGAGGTGAATGGAGCAACCAAGGCTGCAAACAGCCCTTGAGCTGAAGGTTCCCTGTCCTTCCCTCTTTACTGAATCAAGCCTTTAAAGTGCTTTATAAACAAGGGCCACTTCGAAGGCTATTGCCAACGGTTGTGAAATTAGCCATATGTCTCTCCTTGTTTCACAGTTTCAGGATGTTGGTGTACAGTGCGTGATACAAGTTGGTGCACATCTATCCCTAGTCTGATGTCCTGGCATAAATCAACTGCCAACTGAGAATGTCCTTCAGCTCTAGCATACAGCGATGCTTCTGAACTTTGTTTCCAACAGAAAAAGATCCAGTCTGTATTGTTCTCAGGTCTCAGGAGAGGTACAGTCAATGCAGCTCAGCAGCTGATGCCTGCTGCCCTCCCCATCTCTCATTTCCATGCCTGAAAATGACTTGGGTTGTAATGCTCAGGAAACTGGCACCTTGTCACTGTAGCAGCATACATGTCACACTGTTTTGATAAGCCCCCCCCCCCCCCCCCCCAATATCCATGTTTTCAGATGGCTCCCATACTCCTCACCATTTGGAGAACCGCTTGACAAAAAAAGGAGAATGGATTGAGGCCCAGACTAATTTGGTTATTCTAAATGTCAACTTTCTGCTGTATTCCTGGTGAGAAACTTGAATGCTTCAATCAGCTGCCTCTCATAACCTAGCTGCTGTTAGAAACACAAGCAAGCACCTAGAAGGGAAATAGATCATTGATGGAAGATTTGTGGTCTCAAGGGCTTGGTTTAGCTTTCTTTAGCTTCCTTACGACCTAGGCAAGATTGCTGAGGATCACAGGAGATATAGGCAATGCCCTGTCCTCACATGTTTATTTAATTATATTAACACTGGGCGGTATTCCCCAAACTGGGCGCCTTCCAGATTATGGACTTGAACTCCCAGAGTTCTAAGCAACAGCCATCTTGGCTGGAAAAATCTGGGAGCTGAGGTCTATACATCTGGAGCATGCTCAGATTGGGGGAAGCTGGAATATGAAGTCCTGGTAGAAGAGAGTTTGTCTAGATCTCTAACAGCACAGTCTTGACCAAAGAATGCTGATGGCTAGGGTCGGTTAGAACTGACACATCACCCACCTCTAGTGTTGGATAGCATCACTGTTGATTTGAGACTCATTGTGGGAAGGCTCCTACTGTGTCCTGGTGGGTATGATATCTTCTCTTCTAAAAGAAAGTCCTGAAAATGTCCCTTCACAGTTATGGACATCCCTGTCTTTGTGAGTGGCGAACGTACTATATGACATATTATATGACACAGTTTCCACAACTGTGAAGGGACATTTGTATGTTAAACTTTGAACATGTAATCTGAAGTTGCTTAATTATTATATTAGCCAACTGGAATATTTTTAATACATTGATGCAGGAACTATGCAGGGAATGTTCATTAACAAGGTGCCATCAAGTTGATGCCTAGTGATTCTTCTGCTATCATCCTAGGAATATCCTTATCCACCATGATCTTGTCTAAGTTTGTCATTTCCTTCTTCCTCAGGATTAATATCTTCTTTACTACTCCAGCACATTGTCCGTTTTCATCCTGAGCCAAAGAAAACAAAATTATCTACCCACCTAACATCTTTACCAATGTAAGTTTGCTAAACATGCTGGTTGGTTAATATTTAATAACCCTTTGGTTGCTTAATATTTAACATTATTCTATATTTGTCACTTTCCATTTTTATTCTCATAATGACCTAAGTCTTCCTTACTTTTGGCTGATAACATGCTGTGGTCCGCATATCTCAGATTGTCACTGTTTGGGCTCCTATTTTGATACCAGCTACCATCTCTTCCAGTCCAGCTATTCTTATAACATACAGTATTTGGCAATCATGCATGCAGCAAACTGCAATGATGCCAAAATGATGTCATCTCACAAATATCGCCATTATGTATTTGCATCCTGCTGCGAGTATGCAAGTCATCACATGTCATCATTTGTCCCTGTTGCTTCTCCCTGCAGACAGCCATGACATTCAGAGAATAATTTGCATCGATATGGTGACAATATGCATCTTTGTCTCATTCTTCCTCGTATTCTAAATCTTTCAAATTCTCCAAACTCAGTTCTTATAACAGTGTCTTGTTCCGTGTAAGGTTCCTCAGAAGAACAGCGAGGGGTTAGCTATCTGACCTCCTGTTCCTCTGCCTTTTCTGAAACCTGCCAATTCACTGGACATTTCTTTTTCCATGGATTACTTTTCTTCTCAACAAGATCTTAAACAAAACATTCCTTGCCTGAGGAATCAGTGCAATGGTTTGGTAAGTTGCACATTCACTTCCATCTCTTTCTCTGGTATAGGGATATACATCCATCTTTTCCAATCTGTGAGCCACACAGTCTTGTTTGATATTTGTTAAGTAGAGCTGTTAGCACTTTAAGTGCCTCTTCTCCTGCAGCTTCCAACAATTTAGCCTGCATTTCATCTGCACCTGGTGCTTTCTTATTTGTCAGATGGTCTGTTGCCTACTGTGCCTCACTTTCTGCTGGAAAAGATTCATGAATGTATTCTCTCTATGCAAATGTTTCTGTGTTTCTATAATTCTGTTTATAGAGGATTTCAGCAGGTTTTTTCCCCTATCTTCCTTTATTTGCCTCTATTAGATCTCTTGTATGATTATCCTTGAGTACTTCTACCTTAGCTGTAAATTTCTCTATGTTTTTTCTGTTCTTAATCCTCCTTTCCTGTTATTTTCCTCTATTTGTTGATTTTCTTGATTTGAGATATCTTTCTTATCCTTTCTTGCTTGAAGCTGGAAGTCTGCATTCATTCATTGTACTTCTTTCTTGTTACCTAAGAATTTAATCTTTAATCTTCCTTTGGCTACCATGAGAGCTTGTTCTGAAAACCACTTGTTTGAAATTTCAAGAATTTGCATTTTTTTCTGCTTGTTTTCACAGTATCTCTTACCTGTTCTCATAGCTTCTCAAGTTGCTTAATGAATAAGTTGCTTACATTAATCTTATGGTCTGATTGTATGTCCTCCATGTCACTTGCTGACACACCTACACTCTTTAATTTTCTAAGTTTAATCCACATTTGACACAAATAATTCATGGTCTGTTTTGCAGTCTGCACCTGGTTTATTGGACTGTGCATCTTCTGTTTCTTATAATGCATTTGGCTTGTCTCTGATGTTGTGCAACTGGTGATGTCCAGGTGAAGAGTCTACATTTATGTTGATTGAAGTAGGTGTTAGCAACAAACAAATATTTCTCTTCAGAAAATTCAGGTAACATTTCCCCTGCATTATTGCAAGTCCAAGGCTACCTGTAATTCCAGGTTTCTCCATTTCTCCAGTTTTTTTTTTTTAATTCAAACATCCATTGTACTATGTCTCTTCCTGATGTTGCATTTAGCATATATTGCAATTTGCCATAACATTTCTCAATGTTTTCTACTGTTGCATCTGTACTGAGTACATATCTGTCAGACCTGCAAGCAAAGAAACTCCAAAAATAGATTTACAAGAACACAAAAGCTTAGATGAATTGGTTTATTGTAGGAACGCTACAGAAGTCATAACAAAAGAATCTGACCAACCACTGTGAATTAAAGACAAGACCTATTTATAGTGAAATCAAGTTCTAGTTCTTTTGCCTCTTTTCCTGCCTGCACAATATGATGGGCTAGAAGTCCATCTCTTTTTGTGGGGAGTGATGGTTTCTACATGTCTCCTGGTTTGGTCATGAACTGATTTGGTATTGGGCTGTTTGACTTCCCCTCTATCCCTCCTAGGTGGCTAGCCCAAGAAAAATGTTAAATTCTTCCACTGATTCTTTCCACATGTCTGTTAAAGTGAAGTATCTCCTCCTTTCTCTCCCCCATTGGAGGAAACTGGAGGAAAAGGAATCTCCATTCCCTCCCTGCTCCCTGAGAGAGAGTAGTGGCATTTCTTGTGCACAGCAGAATGAGAGGCCTACACTGAGGATGTTCTTCCTTGTCATCATTTGCGCATGAAGGAACACTTGAAGAAAGGCTTTTATAGATAGTCATGGTATGTAACTAGCGGGCCTATGAAAAGCAATTTTGATTCACTTTGATAAGCAATTTGTGCTGTGGAAGCAATGTGATTCACATCACCAAAGTAAAGAGCTGACCTAATTCACCTTGATGAAGTAGTTTGAGTGGTCTCAAGCCACTTTGGGCTAATGCTGTGGGAAAAGGTTCTCCTTAAGCCTTCTGTCCTAATGTTGGCTGAAGTGTTCTCAGGTTAGGTGACTTCAGAATGGTCCTCATTATGTGTCAGAGATGCCCAGTCTGGAAGATGCTTGGTACACAGGTTTTTGATGAGCACTGCAGATGATATATTCTAGTTTCCTCCAGACTGCTTGTTCCTCTTTTGGGGAGCTTTTGGGGAGCCCCAAGCTGGGTAGCATTGGTGCATGCTGCAAGAATGTCTGCCGGATTCGTCAAAGCCACCCAGCCTAGAAGCCCTTCTGCATGTGCTAAGGGGTTCTAGATTGTCTGTCTTCAGCACACTGCAAGTAATCCTGCAATATTTGCTGCAACTGCCTAATAAGATTTTTGACCTATAATGCCAGGGACTGCTCATCTCAAATGTTCTCCCTAGCACTCACAAATGCAAGATATTCTCAGCTTTATCCTGAAGCATCAGTTTTGTTGGAGAAGCTGAGAGATGTTCTGAAGCAGAGCATGATGAAATAGCATGGCTGCTTTGCTCTTAGAAGTGAGAAGTCCACAAAGCTTCATCACGCATCTTCTAGGGGTGCTTCATTTGCAGCTATCAAAGCAGCTCTTTGAAGCTGTATATAGCTCTAATAAATAGGTCTTTATCCAGATTGGGCTTTACTCAAAAATAAAGAAGCAAAACCTATTAGGCTGGGTAACTAGGACTACAGTCCTATTAACTTACAAAGAAAGAAATGTATAACAGTAGCAACTATGCTGTGTAGCTTTGTTATTATTAACTAATAGACCTGAACTTGACTATCCCCTACATATACAAATAGGATGGAATTCACTAAGCTATACTTTGTTTTAATCCCTGTTTCTTGAATAAGCCACAATGGTTGAATTCATACATATATATGAATCCTGATTTCCACACGGGGTTCGTCATTTCTACTGGTTGTTTTAGTTAAGGGCAGTGATCGCACCTGAGCTCATACATTCACATAGTTCTAAGACTTTTTTCTGTGTTGTTCTCTTCCATTAGACTTATCTGGAAATAACAACTTGGGGGTTGCCCCCATGCAATTATTCAACAACTGAAGCCCATGTGTTTCTATGGAGTCAAGCGTGGATTCAAAGATGGTTGGCATTGTGGTGTGTTAAAAGAAAGCATTGCATCTTGGTGGCAAGGAGCTCCAATAAGTATGAATCTTCAGAGAAAATGGTAATCACACATCCCTTTCTTCAAAGGTAGCATTGCAACTCTTGCCCTGAATTCAGCATTGGAGATGGAGCCTCCCATTGGATTCTTCATCTATTTTCATGTGCCATTGAAATAGGGGGGTCCATAATAAAGTAATCCATTTTTTTCCTCCATGAACACTGATTTTTCATTCCCAACAATACTACTTTTAAAACATAGATTCAGCCAAGGCTTCTGGGGAAAAAATGCTGGACTGAAGACAGCTCTGCAAAAAGCAGAAACAACAACTGCAGTAGAATGAAGAGCTGG
The DNA here is from genome assembly GCA_030867105.1 of Liasis olivaceus. Classification (NCBI taxonomy): domain Eukaryota; kingdom Metazoa; phylum Chordata; class Lepidosauria; order Squamata; family Pythonidae; genus Liasis; species Liasis olivaceus. Next base: position 153,295,984 of record CM061349.1, read on the forward strand.
TGAGTAGTGCTTACTCTCTGGAAAAGGAGAGGACTTGAGATCACCCACAAGTGCTCCAGACAGTTGTCCTTACAAGGAGATCACAAGACAGCTGGTCACTGGAGGGTTTAGAGCTCTAGAAGACAAGGGAATAGCCATCTTGCTCAAACCACGGTTGGCACTTTGAAAGGACACTAAGTTTGGATACTTTTGTTTCTAATCACTTTTGGAAATTGCTTGTTAACTGATTTTCAGCTATTAGGAACCTTTGGATCAACAAATTTTACAGCACCGGGTGCATTTCCTTTAATCCTTAATGAAAGAAGTTTTAACTACAAGTTTAAGAACTTAAAAAAATATTTTTGTGTGGGGGGGGGGGAATGAACAGCAAAAAGATAATTAAAACTTTGATTTTAGAAAGTTACAAATGGACCAAGGGTCCAGATAAATTTGAAATAAGATTTTGGAATTAATTATTGTCAGGTTTAGCCCAGAGAACTCCAGGAGACCATTCAGATTCAATCCAGCAAGGTTTATTTGGCTACAACCTCTATACAGAATCTTCCCAGACTGGAAATAGTTCCCAGGGTCAATTAGTAAATACCACTTGCATTCCTCAGGGAGGTGCCAGTCTCATCCTCTTATCTCTCCCCCGCGGTTCAGGAGATGAAAGAATATTTTTTACTCCTCGACCCTGGCCTCTATCTTCCCATATCCCCACAATTATAAAGAATCCTTCCCATGGGAAAATGCTTTTGTTTAGATTAAAAAAAAAATAAGATAAGACCTTAAAAATTGGACATTGGAGGGAACTAAAAATAATTAAAGTGGAAGAACACTCAAACTGAACTTACAGAATGAATCAAACTATTTCAACATTGGACATATTGAAGGATATTTTTGAAGAGTGGACCCAGAAGTTAATTTTAAGAGTGTCTGCCTCTATAGACAGACTATGTTCAAAAGATGTTATGGAAGAGGAACCAATTTTACCTGACAAGACTGAGACTGATTTGAAAGTGGATTTAAAAATGAGAGGCTACAAGAATAACATGGAAAAGATGTTACACTGGACATACAAAAGAAACTGGCTGATGTCTTAATAATTAAAAGGGATATACAAATAACAAACCAAGAGAGTGACCTGGATAATTTTCCTATACTGGATTTACAAAAGAGGCTTGTTAAAGTTTTGAAGAATTTTATGAGACGAGACAAAGAAAAAATGAAAAGAAATATAGTTCTAAAGTTATTTGAAGGGAAAAAATATCAAGATTGTTAAAAGTAAAAGGAAGGAATATAAAGTTGGTTTATTTGATCAAGGTTAAAATAGTTATGTTGTTTTCTCTGGTAGCCCTTAATGGACTTTTGCTGACATCAGGACTGAAATGATCAGGCTTTAAGGATTTGTTTATAGGTAAGAGATGGGATATGGGAAGAAGAGATCATTTGTTGTATTTTAGGAGAAGGTGATAAGTTACTAAAATTGTTTATACTTGTTCTGATGAAAGGGGAAGTCACTTCTTTACATATTTATTTTCTTTTTCTTTGCTATATTCTAATTTTCTATTTCTCTTTCTATTTTTTCTCTGTCATTCTTTTCTGCACCTTATATATTTTCTTTTTATTATTTTATTTTTTAGTTGTAATTGTAATCTCTAATAAAATTACTATAAAATATATATATTCACTTACACACCCCAGTTAAAGGAAAAGCATGGCACTGCAGTTTATAGCTGTATTTGTCACTGAAGAAGTAATTGGCACTAAACACAGTATGCAACTCGGAGATGACATAGGAAATGATCAAGTTCTCCTGTTTGGATGTCCCCGCCCAGCTTTTCAGATAGATGAACAAACAGAATGGCAATCATTGTAAGGAAAATAAAAATTCATTCTTTCTCTCTGGACAGCAATATCTTTAATAATCCATTTCAGATTTCTTCCCCCTGCCTCTTTCATTGAAATGATGGTGCAAGATGGATTATCAATCTTTATCACTGCTTCTTTAATCTAGCATTATTCGGGGGAATATGGGATCAGCTATATATAGTTTTAGAAGATGGTTAGGTATGTGGGAGACTGGGAGTTATATATTGGGTTTATTTATAATGTTTGCTATGGGAAAAATCTATATTGCAGTATAACAGATATTCATTATATCTGCTTTTGCATTTGGTGGGATCCATAATGCATACACAGCACATTGTATTCCTGTTCTTCCTATTTATGTGCTAGCATTATAGCTTTTACATTAGGATGCCAGAAAGCCAAGCTTCATTATATTTCATCTTCCAGCTATCTTATTAATGTATGTTAGCATAAGAATGTTTCTGCAGTGCTCCGTGCTGAGCAATATATCCAGGCTGGCTGCACCGTGTGCCTGCCTTATTGGAATGACCAAATGTGTAACCACAGGGGTTTGGGGGGGAGCCCTTTGCCTACTACAAATAGGAAACGTACCAGACAGAAAGAGACAGGGTTATTTATTTATTTATTGTTCATGGTCCCTTTGAAACGGCAAAGGAAATAACTGGAAGATTTTTAGGGACCAATTCTCAATCAAAATTAGCTGTTTCAGGTCCTTTCTAAATTACAATATTTGCACTGGGGTTATACTCCCTAGGCAGCGCACTGTTTTAGTCTATTTTTTTGTCCTTCTAAATTAACAGTGGGAAATTAAATCCCATCCCCATCCCCACTCATAATCCAAAAAGAAACAGAAATAGCATGAGATCACTGCTTTTCTTGCCAATTCTGATGCTTTTTCGGGGCAGGCCAGCTGAGGTGTTGGACTAGAAGCACGGAGACCCAGGTTGGAGTCTCCCCTCAGCCGTGGAAACTCACTGGGTAACTCTGGGCCTGTCGTTCGCTCTCAGCCCAGCCCTACCTCACAGGACTGTTATTGTGGAGAAAAAATAGAGGAAGGAGCACCATGTATACTGCCTTGAAGTCTTGAAAGAAATGAATATAAAACCAATTAAAAAGTTTGTTTTTATTTTATTTTATTTTATTTTACTTTATTTTATTTGAATAAAGTGTTAAATAAACTCTACCCCAGGATGAATATGTAGAGCTGTGAGTCACTTGACCGCTACTCTCCTTCCTCCTCTTCCCATCCTGTTATTTTATGAAGAAATGGAAATCATGTTGCAGTTTTTGCAGATGCATCGTCTGCCTTTCCACAGCTGAATCGCTTGCAAATTTTTTCTCCGCTTAATGGAGTTGCCATCATTTCAGCCTGAAACAGTTCATTTTCACTCCATGTTCTGGGCTCAGCTGAATCTGATAAAGAAGGGGAGGGAATTATCCCCCTTTGCAACCCCACAGTGCCCTGCGACTGCAGTGCTGGAATTTGGCAGCAAGGCCAGTAGAGTTTGGCAATGCCATAGTTCACTCTGCCTTTTGTTCTTCAAAATTAATGGTGGGAAATAGACTGGGATGCCTTCCAATCCCATCTCTACTCATAATCCCACCAGAAATACAAATGGCACGACATTGCTGCTCTTCTTGCCAATTTTGATACTTGGTTAATAGTGGAGGAATTCTAAGTAGTGGACCAAAAATTGGACAAACATGAGATTTCAGATACATTTTTGCATGTGGGCAGTTTAATGTTGGGATGGGATCTGTTTGCCTGTCGTTGGCTTCATGCCTTCACTCCCAACCATATAGCTACAAAAAGGTGAGAGGCTGATAAATTTCAGTCCCACTCCTTATAGTGTCATCACATTGTTAGATGGTATTTTGCAGAAGCCAGGAATTTCAGGAATTGTGGCTCCTGACCACTCAGATATTGCCTAGCCCTGCCTTAAGATTAATTTACTTTTAACTCTGACTCTTATTTAATTGCCAAGAAGACATTCACTGAAGTTACATGTGGTAACTTTGGATTAATCAATTTGTCCAGCAGAAAAAAAACTAATTGATGGATATTTGGGATATCAGTAGCAATGGCTCTATACCCCCTTCTGAATCATTGGCAGTGCATCCTAAATGCCAACTGTTTGGGATTGACAGTGAGAAAAAGTCTTCTAATTCAGCATTGTCCAACCTTGGCAACTTTGAGATGCGTGGAATTCTTAGCAGTGGCCGTGCTGGCAGGGGAATTCTGGGAGATGAAGTCTACATACCTTAAGTTGCTGAGGTTGGGAAACACTGCTCTAATCTATTCTTGGGGCTTCTCAACTGCACCTGATTGGCCAGTGGTAGGCAAACATGCCTGACTTGATGAGCCCATAGCTTCTTCTAAAAAAGATCTTTCTATATCCTTAAGGATTATGTGCATAGTCATGCAGGGAAAAGCAGAGAAATACGTTAAAAATGGACAATGGTCAATAGCATAGGAGGAGGAACACTGTTGTTAGAAGGGATAGGAGGAACATGCAGTGTTCTCAGAAGAATATATCCTTGCCTAATCAATTTCTACAATTTTGGCTTTAAAGAACGACCATGTAACAAAATGAACCACTCCATCTTCACAAAAATAAAAACTCTGATTGTATGACTGGAATGCTTACAGAGGACAAATTCATAAAAGAGATCGGATTAGATTTGCAAGAGCCATTAACTACATATGAATGGTATAGTTAGGAATGCCTAGAGTTTGAAAAATTAAACAAAATGTCACTGAAAAGCCAGTCAAGACTGTTTACTAAAAAGGAAGAATTAGATTAGTATTTCAAACGTGGTCCTCAAAAAATAATTAACATTGTGACATATTAATGTTCAAGAATGACTGGGAGAGGAGGAGATTTTTTAAAAAAATGCTGTGGTGCTTTGAGAAGTTAGTTGTATTAGTTTACACATTTAAATTTGTACAAAAATGTACAAATAAAGGGGAAAAATCCTAAAATATTCTGAAAATATGTACAGGTGAAACTCAAAAAATTAGAATATTGTGCAAATGTTCAGTTATGTTAGTATGGCAACTCAAAAGGTGAAACCAATATATGAGATAGACACATTACATGCAAAGCGAGATATGTCAAGCCTTACTTTGGTATAATTGTGATGATTATGGGGTACAGCTTACGAAAACCCCAAATTCACAATCTCAGAAAATTAGAATATTACATGACATCAATAACACAAGAATTGGAAATAGAACAATATCGGACCTCTGCAAAGTATAAGCATGCATATGTACTCAGTACTTGGTTTGGGCCCCTTTTGCAGCAATGACTGCCACAATGCGGCGTGGCATGGATGCTATCAGCCTGTGGCACTGCTGAGTTATTATGGAAGACCAGGATGCTTCAATAGCAGCCTTCAGCTCCGCTGCATTGTTCGGTCTCATGTCCCTCATCTTTCTCTTGGCAATGCCCCATAGATTCTCTATGGGGTTCAGGTCAGGCGAGTTTGCTGGCCAATCAAGCACAGTAATCCCATGGTCACTGAACCAGGTTTTGGTACTTTTGGCAGTGTGGGCAGGTGCCAAGTCCTGCTGGAAAATGAAGTCAGCATCCCCATAAAGCTCGTCTGCGGAAGGAAGCATGAAGTGCTCCAAAATCTCCTGGTAGACGGCTGCGTTGACCTGGACTTAATGAAGCACAGTGGACCAACACCAGCAGATGACATGACTCCCCAAATCAACACAGACTGTGGAAACTTCACACTGGACTTCAAGCATCGTGCATTGTGTGCCTCTCCATTCTTCCTCCAGACTCTGGGTCCTTGGTTCCCAAATGAGATGCAAAAGTTGCTCTCATCAGAAAAGAGGACTTTGGACCACTGGGCAACAGACCAGTTCTTTTTTTCTGTAGCCCAGAAGCCCAGCTTCTGACGTTGTTTGCTGTTCAGGAGCGGCTTGACAAGAGGAATACGACATTTGAAGCCCATGTCCAGGATCCGTCTGTGTGTGGTGGCTCTTGATGCACTAACTCCAGCCTCAGTCCACTCCTTGTGAAAGTCCCCAACACTTTGGAATGGCCTTTTCCTGACAATCCTCTCCAGGCTGTGGTCATCCCTGCTGCTTGTGCACCTTTTTCTACCACACTTTTCCCTTCCACATAACCTTCTATTGATGTGCTTTGATACAGCACTTTGGGAACATCCAACTTCTTTTGCAATTACCTTTTGGGGCTTTCCCTCCTTATGGAGGGTGTCAATGATGGTTTTCTGCACAACTGTCAGGCCAGCAGTCTTTCCCATGCTTGTGATTCCTACTGAACCAGCCTGAGAGACCATTGAAAGGCTCAGGAACCCTTTGCAGGTGCTATGGATTCATTAGCTGATTAGAGTGGGACACTTTGAGCCTAGAATATTGAACCTTTTCACACTATTCTAATTTTCTGAGATTGTGAATTTGGGGTTTTCATAAGCTGTACGCCATAATCATCACAATTATACCAAAGTAAGGCTTGACATATCTCGCTTTGCATGTAATGCGTCTATCTCATATATTGGTTTCACCTTTTGAGTTGCCATACTGACATAAATGAACATTTGCACGATATTCTAATTTTTCGAGTTTCACCTGTACATAGCTGCTTTCTTCAGTGTTCCAATCCATCAAGTATGTCACCTAGATATGACCTTCCACTCACTGTGGAACTTTTCAACAGCTCAATGAGTAGAGCCATCAACATTCTCAGAGCTGCAGAATGTTTCGAGATACATGGAAAACCAGAGGAAGGAGACACAAAATGGAGCATCCTGAAAAAGGGCATGGGTTGCCTGAAAGAGGAGCATTCTGCATTACTGTGCTTTAAATTATTTGCATATTAACAATCTAGATACTGATTTGGCCTTAATGTTTCTAAGTGGTACATAGTTAGAGCAAGGGTATACGATATGCCAATGCGAAAATATTAATAAAGACAGTACATTAAGTACAATGCTTTTATGTACAAACCATCACATTCATTGCTAACACCAGTCAAGCTCTATTTTGTGATTGTCTGCTCAGCTTCTCTGGGCCAGGCCTTCACCAGGCATGCTCAGCTACTCCCGATGTGATCTGTGATTTCATACGGTTGATACAAAAGGCACATTAGGATCTGTGCCTCAGTTCCTTCATTTTTTGTACCATGGTGGAGTTGGCAAGGGTGACATTCAAGATATTTACAGTTATGTCTATCCGAGTGAGGTGATTAATTCATATTAAGATCATGAATCCACACAGTATGATTCCTTTGTTTGCCTTTGGGGGACCCTGCAAATTTCTGCTTGGCAATGGCGAAATGCTTTTATCTTTTACCTGCATTGACACATCCCATGGTGAATATTTTTGTCACATAGTTTCTATAAGGCAAACTGAAGTGACATGGGCTGAAGAGATAAAATGACTTCTTTCTCTCTCTCTCTCTCTCTCTCTCTGTGTGTGTGTGAAAAAGAGAGAGAGAGAGAACTGAGAGAGACAACTGACGCTTTGAATGTACTCCGTGTATGTGTGTGAAAATTGTATTTTGGATCTGAGATTATTCCAATGTGTTCTTTTTTGATGCTGAGCTGTTGGTGAACCTGTGGCCCAGCTGACTGATTGCTTTTATATGGAGACACATCAACACCCTATGTAGTGTGTATTTTCTTCAAGCAATTCCTGTAAAGCAAGATTGTATTGGGAGGCAAAATGTTTTTTATTGAAGTATTTCACATCTTCGCAATGTTGTCATCTTGTCTCTTTTTCCAATCTTGTATATGTGGAGGCACTTTTAACTTTACATGCCCACCCAGAGGCAACTTACACTCATAAATCCCTGTCCGATTTCCCATGTGCTCTAAGACCTCAATAGCTGTTACATCTTAATCCGTGATCAGTGCATTGAGACATCACCAAACAATCTAGATCAGCTCCTCTCCAATACCAAAGCAAATAACCCCAATACAGCTTTTAATGTATGAAAATTACCTTAGCCACAGTAAGTCTTGCCATCTCCTATATCCATTCCTGTTTACTTCAGATATTTGTAGAGTGTTTTCCCAGTCACTTTTCTACAGTTGTCCCTCAAAAGGTGTGAAATATTGTTCCTGGTGCTGTCTGTATTTCAGATCTGTAGGAAGCCTTTGGCAGATGCTATATGTGAGTGGAAGGTGAGGGAGGATGCAAATATCTGAGTAACCCTTTTTGGAAAAAATGCTGCTACTGCTACTAATTGCCGTTTGTTGTTCAGGCATTCAATCGCTTTCAGCTGCTTGTAACCTGATGGACATAATACCACCCAATTACACTGACAGTAACTGCTTCTTTGAGTTGTTGTAAGCTCATGCATTAGTGATACGGTCTAACCACCTTGTATTTGATTGCCTTTGTCTTTGTAAGCATCAGAGTCTTCCCCAATGGTTTTTATCTTACATTATATGTCCCAAATGTCTTAGCTTTAGCTTTATTATTAGCATATCCAGTGAGGAGTTTGGTTGTATTTCAGTAATAATGCATGTTTTGTTCTTCTTGTGTTCCAAGTTATTCTCAACAATTTTCTTCAGCACCACAACTCAAAGTCATCCATTTTTCTTTGTTCAGCCTTTCTGATGGTCCAGCTTCCACAGCTATATGTTACAACTGGGAAAACCATGGCCTTGACAGTACATAACTCTATTGTCCGTGTGGTGTCTCTGCAGTTTAATGTTTTGTCTAGATTAGTCACAGCCTTTCTCCTAAAAAGCAGATGTGTCTTAATTTCATGGCTTCAGTCATTACCCCTCTGAACTTTTGAGCCCAGGAAGATAACTTCTACTTCATCTTCTCCATCTAGTTGCATTGGGTTGGCATTGCCTGTTGATATAATCTTAGGGTTTTAAAAATATTCATTAGCAGATTGGATTTTGTACTCTCATTTTCAACAAGATATTCCTTAAGCTTTCCTCACTTCCAGCCCATGAAGTGATACTATCAGCATATCTGAGTTTGTTTACATTCTTTGAATCAATTTTAATTTTGATTTCTATTTCTTCTAGTCCAGCCTTTTTCATGATATATTCTGCATATAAGATAAATAAATAGGTGACAGTATTCAGCCTTGAAACACTGACCGGATTCTGATCCATTTTTTTGCTTTACATTCCATTTGAATTTGCTTCCTGGTCATTGTCTAACTTCTTCAAAAGGCAGATGTGGTAGCGTGGTATACTTTTAAAAGCTATCCATAATTTGTTGTAGTCTACAGAGTCAAGAGCCTTGTATAATCAATAAATCACAATCAGTCATGTTTTTGGAATTTCCTTCCCCTTTTCAATTATCCATTGGAGTAAGCAAAGTGACCTTGGATGCCTTTGTCTCTTTTGGATCCCACTCATACACCTAGCAGTTGGTAGACCTTCTATTGTTGAAATTTGGATTGCAAAATCTTGAGTGCTGTCTTTCTAGCACGAGAGACAAGTGCAACTGCTCTTTAGAACTGCCCGTTTTTGGTATTCGAATATACCTTGACTGTGTTTTCCACAACTGCTAACAGAGTGCAAGGAGCACTTCAATGTCATCAGGTTGTAAGATTTTAACAATTCTGCTGGTATTTCATGCACTCTTGCAACTGTGCTTTGCCACTATTTCCTAGGGCTCATTTAACTTCACTTTTCAAATGTCTGGCTCTAGTTCAGTGATCAAACCTTTACATATATCACTGTTGTCCAGTTCCTCCATTTAGGCATGACACAGTTTCTTTATATTGTCTTTCTCTAGTACAATTTGTCTTCTTTGTGGTTGATTGTGCCCATCTTTGCATTTAAAAATCTCTTGATTTCTGAAATTTTCTTAAAGAAAACTCAAGTTTTTTCCATTCAGTTGTCCTCAGTTTCTTTGCATTGAAATTCAACTACTCAATTTCAACAAGAATTGTTAAAACAAGTAGGCAATACTGTAAACACAACAGAAAAAATATTTCAGGTATGACATTCTTATTTAGTGTATTTATTTCAAATACAGATGTACTCTATTAAAATGCTTGTGGTGACATACAAACTCATATCAATCTGAGCCATAAGGTGACTTGTTTACTTTTTGACATTGTGTGATATGTGAACCTAAACATTGTGATTTGTAAACCATGGTTTTAAAGTTAAAATAAGAAATCTATACTGTTTTTTTAAAATAATAATATTTAGAGGTGTGCAGTATTTGGATCTGAAGCAGGAAAGGTCCTTTGGATCTGGCATGGACATTCAATGTACCTGTTGGTGGCTCCTTAGAGAAGTGGTGCACGATGACCATGCAGTCCCATAAAAATGCAGGTTTAAATTTTAGCTATTGATTTATTATTTATTATTTCAGTTTCAAGGCTGATCAACTGCATGGCAAGTCTGGATGGCTTATAATTAAAAATGTGAAAGTAATGTAAAAGAAAACAACATCTATTAAAAAAAAAAATGCAGTTGACTAGAAGACAGAACCAAAAAACCCAAAGGGGCTCAACCCCCATCCTAGCCCAAAGCCTGGAAAATTAAGGAGGCAGCAACCTCCTTAAAGTATACGTCAGAAGACTGCCAATAAAAATCAAGAAAATAAACAAAACCAAAGGAATTTTATCAATATTTTTATAGGCCAAATTTCCTCAAACAAGAAGAAATCCTCTAACATTTTTTCTAGATCAGAGCAACTGCAGAACTTCAAAGAAGTGTTTTGATTCAAGAAAGTGGGATCTGCTTCAAAATATAGTGGTTGTAAAGTGCTTTGCACCACTGTGGAGCACCCTGGAGAGTTCATGGGATCATAGGGTTGGAAGGGACCTTGGAGGTCTTCTAGTCCAACCCCTGCCCAAGGCAGGAGTTCTCATACCATCATTTGATGGAGTCTCTATTGCTTCTGGGATTATTTCAGACAAGTTGTTGTTGTTAGATTTTTATGTTGCAACTTCATCTCTATATATGGGTAATGTGCATGTGGGGGTAGGGGTGGGTGGGTTGAGTGGCATGATAGGTTCTCTGACATTGAATGAATCAGTAAGTTTAATCACCTCATTCATTCTTATCTATGACAGCTCCTTTGGGGAGGCAAAATTAACATTACTTTGGAGTTCCTTCTCTTTTTCAGCTCCCATCTTCTTCACTGCGGCCAGCCATAAGCCTTAACTTTGCTCTCTCTTGTGCTAACCAATTGTTACATTTCTGGGCTGGTCCTGTCAACCCAACTGGTTCAGTTCAGGGCTCTATACATGGACTATCAGTCTAGTATGTGCTTGGGTCAAATCTCGCTTTACTTCTAAAGTGCTGGATCCTCAACAGAAGTACCCATATCAGCACTTATTTCGAAAACCCCAAAAGCCTAACCAAAACCAGCAAGACTCCCCTTTCTTTGGCACCATTTTGTGAGCCATTCTCCATCTTGTTTAGCTTGAGAGCATTTGCATTGTATGGCAGGAATACGTGATTATGGGTTTTCAGTAAAAGCCAGTATAAAATGCAGATCTTGTTCTCCAAAGCCTGCACTTTCTGCTGTGAAGAAAGGCCGTGTTCGTGGATTCAAGCCCCTTTAGCAGCTGAGTCTGCCATCCTACAGCTCTTTACCTGGCTGTAAACCTCACTGAACTCAAGACACCAATTTTGGAGGGAATGGCTTGGATTATCTGGCAAGAACACAACCGAGGCAGCCTTCCCACACCACCTGGGAAGGGCCTCTACTTCTATATTTGTAAGCCTTTTGATTCTAGCAGAGATCACCCACTTACCCAGGAAGAATGGCTTGGGGGAGGACCCAGAACACTGTTTCTATATTTGTATAATCTCTAGCATCAGGACGGCTATGTAGGAGGAAAGTGTTAAAATAAATACATTCAGGTTATTAATCTGCAGTCTTGAAAAGAAAAGCAACCCCCTTCGGTACCTTAACGGAGGAGTCCAATAGCACAACAGTTAATTAAAACTCAGGCAAATAGAAGCTTTTTATAGCTACCTCCTTCCATAAATCACCTGCTTCCTGTGTTTGGGAGGCTGCCAGTTTCAAATCCAAGAATTTTTTGGCATTGTGAAAATCAGAAAAGGCATATTTTATAACTCTCAGAACTACATGGAACTTTACTGGAGATATTGTTTTAATTACTGTGCCAATGCAGTTGAATAAGGGTGGAGGGGTGGGAGGAAGCATTATTGTACCATATGACTGTTTCAAAACAATATAGTGGCAATTCCTGAATTTTGACTCTACACAAGAACACTTGTATAACTCATTATTGTCTAGAAAAGAACAATGCAATCTTTTCAATTGCCTATTTGAAGAAACATGGAAGATTATATCTCTGCTCTTGTTTTGGAGATTGCTGCTGCTTGTTTATTTCTATATTTATTAAATTTGTACACCACCAAATCGTTCCACACTCACAGCAGCTTACAGAAACAACTGTGAAGACATCCACAGTACAACAAACCATATAAAACAATAAGATCTTAACATAAGAATGATAAACAATAAAAGACAGTAAACAAAGCAACACTAAAAAGTCCACAATAACCAACAACAGTAAATCCACAGAAACAGTCTAATACCATAAAGTAGATTGATAAATATGCCTCAGCTGTAGACAGCATCATGATAAAATTACACCACCACAGCAGCAACCTTCCAGTTATCTACAGGAGCCCTGACCTACGAAAGTCTCCATTTTCATTGCTTTCCAGCAGGCCATCACAGTGATGGCTAATCTAACATCCAAAGGAAGGCTGTACCACAGGGTCAGTGTCATGATGGAGAAGCATCGTTTCCTGGTTTTACTGTCTCTTAATCTCACAGAAATGGGTGAGCTCAAACCTCTTTAGATTGTACTTGCTAGCTATTTCCTACCCTGGGTGGACTCACCACTCATTAAACTGGAGAAAGAGGTAAAGGGGGGAAGAAGGATGGGGTGGGGTGGGGGAAACAAATAGGGCTATCCAAGTAATGTAATGATCCGGTCACTAATCATAGATTTCATCTTGAATATTTACAGCCCAGTATAGTTCTGTTTTATTGCTAAAGAAGTAGCAAGCAGAAGCCTAGCTGTTTTTCAGCAAGGTCCTAGCTGTTTTTCAGCTCAAGTACCATATCGTCTTTACAGTTCCTGATACCAAATCAGTGGGTCAAGTAAGAGAGGAGTGGCTTAAAAAAACAAAAAACCCACAAAACCCATTGGTCTATTTTTTTTTCTCTCAGATTGTGGGTAGGGTGGGGGTGGGGGTGAGGGTGCAATGCAAGACTGGGAGCACCATTATCCAATTACTTGCAGTCATCTGGGTTGGAAATTTATAGATTGCTTTGGAGCAATGCCTAGCTGATGAGCCCTCAGGCTTTAGACATCTAGAGACCATTAAGATGTATCTTGTTAAAATATATCTTGTACTTCTATAGTCATATGGTTGCTATCTGACTGTATATTAACCCATCACACTAACACATTTCAGGGTAAGCAATGTTATACATTCCACAAAAAAGGAGTGAGAAAGACACATTGAAAGCATAAGATAATCCACCAAAAAGAAAATAGCTGCAACTAGTTCACACCAATGACATTCAGTATCTCTCTCAAAAATCTTTCTGTCCTTGAAAACCATCTGTGCTTCTATCATATCCATACACCGCTTCATATATCACTTTTCTTTCCTTAAGTACCTTTTTCTGTTTGAGGATGACATCAGCCTTAGCCAGTTATGACTTCCTTGGTCATTCCCTTTCTTTGAATTGATTTGCTCCTTCTTCATGCTATGGTTAGGGTCCTTGCCATCTGGTCCAGGGACAGTGTCCCTTATGCTCTAACTCAAGTACCCCATTCCCACTGCATTCAACAAATTTTTATGTTTCTCCTGACACATTCAATTCTCATTTCCATATACAGGTAGTCCTCATTTAGCAACTGCCTCAGATAGTGGCCATTTGCCAATACAATGGTAATAAACTATACTAAAAGATTCATTTTCTGACCAATGTGTGCATTTACAACAATTCAGATCTGGTCAGTTTCAGGCAGCAGCTGCAGCTGTGGGAGGGTTCTTATCAACTAATTAAGGCCACAGAGCTGAGCTTGTTATTTGTGGTTAGCATTTTTTAGGGATGTGCTGCAGAAAAAAAGCAGCTCAGGAAGAAGGAGTTTGTTTAAGAAATTTCTCTGCCCTGTGAGGGGGCCAAAAAAAAAAAAATGGGGGAAAATGGGTCAGGCACAGGACACTGTACGAAATAACTTTATCTGAATGAGACCGCAGCAGCCAGCGATCTTCGCAGTGTCTCTCTCTCTCTCTCTGTCTCTCTCAGTGACATGATTTGCTTAGCGGCCGTGTTGCTTAGTGACCATTTTGCCAGAACTAGTTGCAGTCACTAAATGAGGATTACCTGTAACAAAGTGGGTAGACACATGTTCTTAACCATAGCCACGTTTGCTTCTTTCAACAAAGATCCATTCCTCGTGACAGACCATGTAGTGTCCTTTACATTTCTACCAGCATTTGCACATGTGAAACTTTCTCCATCCATTTTCCCATCTTTCTTAAACTTCTACCAAGATACACACATTTATCCTTTTCTTCAAAATGTTCACCATTCTGGTATAATTTTAAACTGTTCATTCCATTTTTTGTGTCAAAGACAACTACTTTGACCTTTGATTAATTTCCAGAGCCATACTCTTCACGGCATCATAGGGTCTATCGAATGTTCACTGCAAGTCCTTCAGGTTCTCAGCCAACAACACAGCATTCTCTGCATATGTTCACACCTCAAGCGACACATCCCTAACAACTCCACAAGCATTCCTTATACCTTTATCCATAAACACATGAAACAACCAAGGGGCCATCACACATTCTTGTCTTACTGCCTGCTTGGTGTTGAGCCATTTACTAAGCATACCACTTATTCTTGTGCATGCTTTACTCAGTTATACACCACTCTCATTGTATTCAGCAACATTCCACAATTCAAGCCTTTTCAAGCCTCTAAATCAATAAATGTACAATCAACTTTTTTTCTTACACTCATACATTTCTCAATGACCCGATGAAGAGAAAAGTCCTATCTGCACAGCCCCTGTCTGGCACAAAGCCACACTGCACTTCCCAGATTTGCTCACTGACACCCCATATTCTATCTCAATCAGCATCCTGCCAAGCGCCTTCTCAGGAACCCTTAATAAACTAGTCCCCCTCTACAAAGAGACTCAGGTGTCACTCATAAATGCTTTCTCTTATTGAGCATTAAGAGCAGCAACAAACAAGTTAATAAGTTATCACGTATGATCATACTGAAGCAGACACAAGCATTTATTCATTTATTTAATGTTATGCCCTTGGCAGTGTTAGGAGGTAGGTATTCAAAAATCCCATTTGAGAGGCCCCTTCACTCTGGCAGTGGGAGAAAGATTGAGTTGCACTTTTTATGGAAAAATATGATCTATATCTATTATTAGGAATGTGTTAAATAGAGATGGGGAACACGTTGTTATATACCTCCTGAGTGACCAGTAGCCAAAGTTTTTTATAGACTGGCCAAATGTAATGTGGTAGCTACTTCTACATGACAACTTTAATCAAATTTGGGGAGGCATTTCCATCCACGAAATAACAGAGCTCTGCAAATCTTCGAAGGAGTGCTTAGCTTGATGAAGGTTTGAGCGAGGCATCCCCTTCACAGCCCCTCTTCTTGTGAAGAGCCTTCTCCCCCAGCACTGCTCAAAGTACTTTCAGGCTGGGTGGCTTTGATAGATGCTGAAGAAGCCCCCGTAGCATGAAGCAAAGCCATCTAGCTCTGGAATCTCCTCGCAGCATTCTGAAAGTCTTCTGGGATGGGCAGTTTCAGCCAGGGGGATATAGGCAAAGAGGTAGGGCTTCAGTCACGCAATTAGGACTGCCATGTTGACTTTCTTGGCCCTCCAGATGCTTTGCTTTCAGCACATGCTGAAGGATTCAGGGTGTGCCCAAACTACTGAGACTGGAAGCCCTTTGGGCAGCACTGGGGGTTCCTCAGCATGGCGCAAAGTGGCTTGCTTCTTTCTACCACCTCTGCAGCTCCCATCTCTTAGTTGAAGTGACTTTAAGTCCTTTTGTACAAGCCTGCTGAGGAACTTGTTCAATTTTAGTAATGAAAGATTGGCTTGGTTGCTAGGGATTGGATTAAGATAATTTCAGCAGCACAGAAAGATTTAGGCTTTAGGTATTTTATGTTTCGTGGTCAGGTATAAAACAGTAATAGAATGGAGAACATATACATGTGCATGCATGTGGCACATTATATGGAGGACTTGGATGGATGTATGCTTCTAACACACTAGATGATTAGATAGATAGATAGATAGATAGATAGATAGACAGACAGACAGACAGACAGACAGACAGACAGACAGAGTTAGTATTGTGCTTTCTGGTTGAATTGCCCTAATAAAGCTGATGATCACGATAATCATGATTTATGGGAGACATTTGCCCCTTCATATTTCTCACCACCTTCTATTTTCTATACAGGTGAGTGCATGCCCCGAATCTTTCCTTCCATTTTCCTCTCTATTAATATCAGTGCTTCAACTTCAGGGATGTCTGGATTAGAGACAGGAAGGGTGATAAAAATGGATTTTGACTATGTTCAGAAGTGCCAAGCTATGCATGACCTCATAGTTGCACACTTTTAATATTTTTGCACAATCAGTACATTGGTAATAAAGCTTCATCATCTCCTTCTTTAATAGACCGGAACAACTGAGACCTATGACAAAAGAGTGCAGTGTGGAATGCTCTTTTTCACCATTCTGATAGACTCTGTTTCTTGCTGACACAGCTGGTGCAGTTATTTAATTATCAGAAGAGCCAAATACTATATTTATATTTCTCCTGTGTTGTTGTTTTTTTAGTGAAGTTCAGTGATATTCTCTAATTATCAGACTATGGGAACAGCTTTCCAAGGTCTCAAGGATCTTCTGATTAACAAGATGGCATTTTCCCCCTTGCCTCAGCAAAATTCATTTTGATTCTCTTTCAGCAGAATGGCATAATGTCATACTATACGAAGATTTCCCAGAAATCATCTGTTTTGGCCAACATCCTTAAAAAGGCTCATGTTCAGGTTAAAATGGGAGTGAAGCTGTATGAATAACAGCATTGATTTATTCTGTTGAAGGGCAAAAAAGACCACGTCTGTTACTTTCATTCACATATTTATTCACTTTCATTCACATATTAATCAATGTGAGTTTGATGACTCTAACGTCAAGTAATGACTTTGCTGTGTGAAGGTGGTAGTTATTAACCATACTGAATTTATTGGTCACATTTTACATCTAGCAAACTGATTGGTTTATTGAAATCAGTGACACTGTAGTTTAGACATTTTTCCTTCCAGCAAATATTATTGTAAAGATAAGAGAGATATGGCAGATGATTCTGCATTATTAGTGGTCACTGGTAGGATGTGGGTCAATAACATCCTTATTACATATTATATAGTTAGGGAATGACACTTATCTTCATTTTGATTATATTCACTGATTCACTGCTACACAGAAAACCATAAATTAGACCTTAGTTAAACTCTTTGACCTGTATAGGAAGAACTCAAAGCCATAAATAGCCTTTAGGAACTAACTCCTATGGTTTCTGACAGTTGACCATGCCAGTTGGAGAAGAGAAGGCCCAAAGGCTGGGAAATGCTGGAGTTTAGTCACATTTGGGCACAACTGTGGCTGCTTAACTTATCAAAGCCAGTTGCTGCACATCTGAGAACACTAAGAAGGTCTTTCTCAAAACAAATTGCATCCCTCATTCCTTAAACTACAGCCTCATTAGATTTGACCATCATATCTTCTTGCCAGGGAACAGCTCCTTGGTGGAGAAAGCTTAGAGTTCTCCAGCACAGAATACTCCAGTCTTCCCCAAACAGCTCCCAAGATTCTTTGAGAGATGGCAGGACTGTTCAATCTAATATGCACTTTATATTGTAGGAAAGCCTTACAGGTCTTTTTGAGGCTTGGCATTCTCCATTTTAGAAATTAACCTAAGGTGTCTCAGTGGATTCTTATTCTTTGTTGTGGGCAGCAACATCACAGAGGAATTATTTCCTTGGACTTGCATGTAGGTTCCCCCCCCTCCCCCCCGCCATTGCTAAATATTAAGGTAGATAGCAAACTTCTTTCTTGGAAGAGAAAAACCCTAAAAACAAATTTAAAATCAGTTATGTGCTTAAAGACTACCATCTGAAGCCAATTCATGTTTCATGCTAGGATCTTGGTGTTTGCAGTGCTGCTTTTCTTCCTGTAAATGTTTCATTACCAAGTAAGACAGCATCGTCAGCACTTTGACAGAAAAGAGTGGGGTTGTGTCAAGGCACTGACAACGTTAGCTCCTTTGTTATTAAACATTAGCAAGAAAACCAAGCTTAGCGAACACCAGGATCCTAACATTCCAAACTTAAATTACATGTATTCTTCACTATCATTCAGTTCAGGCAATAGACAGATCACGAGGCTTATGGGGGTTGGCTTTGAATTGTTCTCAAATATCTAGAAAACTAGAAAAGTGAAAAATAATTTATTCCAGTTCTGGAAGCTTGTTTCTTTCATTACTAAACCAAGTGGTTTGTATTAAAAAAAAAAGTTGTCATTTTACTCCATTGACAAGTGGTAAATTGAAAAAGATGACTAAGCAATTTAAATTAACACTAAGACCAATAGAGGCAAGTTTCTATATCACAAATTAAAGAAGAAAAACATGCTACTTTTTTGCACTTCGTAATTATTCATTGATTCTTATTCAGGTCATTTTGATTCTCTAAATATATTCTCTATTAGCTATTATTGTTTCTCTGCTGGCTTCTGGAACCATAGTACTTTAAATCCAATAGCAGCAGAGTATCTATTTAAACAGAGTTGAATCTTAATTATTTAGCATAGTATTAATATCCTCTTTCAAGCCACTAACCCCCAGAAGCTGATATTATCACAGATAGAACTGAAATTATGTCTCTGTTCAAATATCTACAGGAAAACATTACAATTAAAAGTTTGGAGAATTAGGGAAGGATAAACTCCTTGTACAGCACCTACCTTTCAAGATGCCTGCTTATTTTAATTTCAGTAATAAAAACAGTCCTAAAGTTGTAGGAATTGTAGAACTGTAGAACTGAACATTCCCTCATACTCAGCGCTAGGAGGAAAGTATAAATCTGCTTTCTGAGTCAAAATACATCCATCCATCCTTACATACCCATCCTGCTATTTTCTTTTAGGGAAATCGACTTTATGTGAAATGTAGAAAAGGCAAAAGAAATAGTAAGCCAAAGAAATTCAGGAGATGAGTCAGGAAGGGAAACCACGCACATTTCCATCCCTTGTACTGCATACAATGCTTTCAATCCTGGCCTTTGATTGATTAAACTTCTCATCTCCCTCTTTTTGAGAATTCACATGAAGTCCATCCCACCACAGCATGTCTCTTTCCCTTCTGTTCAGTCCATGCACTCTTCCTTTATAGATTTGTTGTTTTGTGATTTGATCCACATTCATTGACCAAACCACCTCAAAGTACTTATTTCATAATGATCCTTTTGTATTCAAGCCACTTTTGTGAAGTACTTATTCATCCTTGACTTGATATTTTCTTGTTTTTTCACACACCCATCTTAAATACCTCATTTACACTGCATTCAACTTACCTTTCTATCTCTTTTGAGGTATCTAATTTTTATTTCCATATAACAAAGCAGGCAGAAGGATACCCTTTTATGCAGCCATTTTGGCTTCTTCCAACAAATATTCTCATAACTGACCAGATAATACCTACTATCTTTCCATCAGTATTTGCACGTGTCAGAATTTCTCCATCCATGTTTCCATCCTTAGAATAGATGCTATTAGGCTGAACAAATTCATCTATATGTCCTAGTTTTTCATCATTTATGTATAACTTGCAACCATTTGGTCCTTCAGGTCCTCTGGTCTTTGAAGCATTAGTTTGAGGTCCATACTTATTGTTATCATACACTCTCTGCAAATTATTTTTGCTTCCAGACAAGAACATTGAATCGTCCACACTAAGAAGAACATGCTAATTCATGTTCTTGACCACCACCTCTCTATCATCATTGCAAGCAATCCTTATACATTTGTTGATAAATACATTACAGAACCAAGGGGACTTCCCACTTCCTTCTTTTAGTCGCTGCGCAATACTGAACTGTTCGCTAAGCATTCCATTTATTCTCGTACATGCTTTACTTCCATCATAAACCACTCTTGTCTCATTCAGCACCAATCTTGAACTTCATATTTGCACAAAACATTCCAGAATTTGAGTGTCTTCACTATATCAGGCCATTTCTCTCATTCAGGGGTCAGCAACCTTCTTCAGTCTAGGTACTAGAGGCTACACCATCACTGCCACCATTCCTGGTGGACTTGTTGCTCTATCTACGCTGAGGTAGCCAGTGAAGCTGTCCCCAAAATGGCTGCCCCAGGAGGTGGTGAACCCTCTCTCCCTTTTTCTCATAGGTTGGGTAAATATATTTCATTTGGAATGATTTGGATAGTATTTTGGATGACAGGCCACATCCAGTCTGCGGGTCGTAGATTGCTGACACCTGCTCTAATTGAACAAACATAAATAAACTTTATTTCTCACATTTACATTCCCAATAATCTTCAGTTTCCCCTACACTTGCCCTGAACCAAAAGGTCATGAAGCAATGGCTTCACTTTCACCCCAAATCATTTCACCACTTTTATTTTTAATTATGTTCATTCTGCTGGAGGCTCCCTGTTTAACCTTCTTTTTTTTTTTTTTTTTTATCTGCTTAACAGTCATTACTGACCCTGCAGTGACCGCCCCCTAGCGGTTTTCAAGGCAATTGCATCTTTCTAGTTTCGGAATTAGACTTTGCCAGAGCCTAATTCCTAGAGCATCAGCCCAGCTGGCAGCACAGGAGGCGGGATTTCCGTTGCTTCGCGCCCCTTTTTTCGGACGAGCGCGGTTTTCGCGCTTTTACCGGCAACTTGTCCCGTCTCTCTCTGTTGAGCCGCTGCCAGCATTTTTCCTCCACCGGAGTGAGAGTCCTCATTTATCTACTCACGTATGTTTTCGATCTGCTGAGTTGGCAGAAGCTGCGGGTATAGAAACAAGAGCTCACCTTGTTAACGCGAGGCTGGACTCGAACCGCTGAAGCTTTCAGCCATTTCTGGCCGGCACTTTCAGCGTCATTAAGCCGCTGCGCCACCGCGTCCCCCTTAACCTTCTTTACTCCCTTCCAAATCAATATTTTATTTATTTACCAATGAATTAGTCTTTTACTATTTATCAAAATGACTTTGCATTTTTGCTGCCTCTTTTAACCTTAACTGTTCTTTGTTCTCTTCGACTACATTCTTTGCAACTATATTTTTCTATCTATAAACAATGTACGATACATTTTTCTTCTTATTCTTAATTATTCTTTTATATGCATTTGTCTTTATTCACAATCTAATCCATCACTCCAAGTATCCTTTTTCATACTTACAGTAGTATAACTTCACTATTAAGGGGTACTCTGGAACATTTTTTTTTCACTGTTTCAAGCATATTCCACATCTTCTCTCCTTATATCCATTTTCCTTTCATTCTGTTAGGAGATTAATATATTTTCTAATATTTTTTCATAGATGATTCATACTTTATCTTCTCCACTTTCATTCTAATTTCTTTCAATTGTTTTCATTTTCTCTCCAAGTACCACTCTTGGTATTACAGGTAGTCCCTGGGTGAAGAATGCTTGGTTTAAGGACTACCCATAGTTAAGAATGGAGCCTATTGTAGCAAAATTCGAGTTAAATACAGAATGATTTGAGTTAAACACACAATGGTTTGAGTTAATTACACAATACTACTTATACAGTATTATACAATAATACTGTTCCAGCTTACATACAAATTCAACTTAAGGACCGACCTTGGGAATGAAACTCATTCTTAAACTGGGACCTGTATTAGAAAAACCTGTCTTTCACATTCAATACCTCTCATCATCCTAGTATCCTTCACTCGTTCTCTTAAATGTTAATCATAAGCACTCAAATCAATTATGCTTTTAGGGTTATATTAATGTGTCTGTCATGCGTACATATGAACAGAGTTATGCTTAAACCAGGTCTTTGAAACCAACAGTCCTTTTTCTAAGCAGATACTCACCAAAGCTTCACCATTGTCATTCATTCTTGGGTTTCTGAAAAGCCCAATCCAGTTTATTTGGTCAGGTTCATGAGAACCAGCGGTTGCATTGCCTCACACATTAAAGCTAAGCCCCAAACTCATGTCTTTCCTACTCTGGAGCAACAGACTTAACTAGGCAGGGAGGAAAGGAAAGCAGAGGGATTTTTGCCAGGGGTCAGATTTTCAATGCACAAAAAAAGCCAGACCCCAGAGAGGCAGAACAAGGACAATGAGAGTTCCTGTCTTGGCTCAAATTGCACTGAAGATTCTGGAATTTAAACACATAATGAAGACTTTAAGTTCTATTGGTTCCTTCTTAATAGAACTTGATGTCCATAATTGTGGTTTAAATGAACATTCCTCCCAGTTTTGTGTGTACCTATGACTATTTAGTTCAGAAGGACTCTGGGCAGAAAACTGTATTACATCAACCCACTTCTAAGAAGACATCTTAGGACTGTAACTGATGCCTCTTACCTAGGAATGCCTTTAAGACTGTTTTAATTGTCTTACCATGGAACATATCAATAATATTAAATAAGGGAAAAAAATACCTCTAAGCATTCACAGTTTCTGCATCCACACTGAAATGGGGTATCAAGCTATTTCTCTTTATGACTTCAGTTCTCTGAGTAAAGCAACGAGGACCCAATTTTCTAACCCTATTTTCAAGAAATGTCATCCAGCTCAAAGCCAATTCTTTATATGGTTTGTCAGGCTTACATTCCCAAACAACTGCATTTCTCAAGTTAAACTGAGAATTAATCTAAAGCGAAAATGTGTTATTGAATACAGATTCCTGAATTTGTGGTATGAAGAGCATGAGAATGGCCAAACCTATTGGAAATTTTAGTGGTTTATGGCACCACAAATTTTAACCCCCCCTGTCTTATTGGCATTGTTGTGAGACTCTATGCTTTTTATCTTTCTTGAAATAATACAGCTTTTTTAAAAAGATGCGTTGGTATTTTCTAGTTTGACCATTCTCATTTTGAAGGGCTAAAGTTATGAATTATTGTTGAAACTGATTACAAAAGCAACACAAGCCCAATCACTTTTATTGTACTGTCTCATCTTGTTTGCTTCCATCCATACATGACATCTAACAGAACATTTTTCTCCCTTCAGAACTGCATTTTCTCCCAAAACGTTTCTGATTTTTTCATTATCATTATCATTGCAAGTATCAGCAAATGCATATGTGCACATAACAATTACAATTACATCAGTTAATACTTTTTCTGATATACACTGTAGTTTTTTCATTCACAGTTAAATCTGCATCTTCATTTCCTGTATGTATTCATCATCTCCACTCCATAAGATCAAACCATAACTTTGATGCATCCCCATAACCCAGAGGCATATGCTGTGTACTGAGATTTTTATTTAAATCTCTTATGTCCTTCCATGTTCTTTTAGTTTCACAGACACAGAACATCTTTCTTTCTTTCTTTCTTTCTTTCTTTCTTTCTTTCTTTCTTTCTTTCTTTCTTTCTTTCTTTCTTCTTCATTTCATTTCATTTCATGGTTAATTGATGCTATTTACTTTTTATCCTGCTTACATTCTAAGTTGCAATTTTCCAAATGTCATGGTTGTCCCCAGATGGACCCAAAGATCTTGATCTCCACTGCTCATTTTGGCTTTGGTCACTTAGGCTTTCACACAATGTTTTTAATAAGACAGGGAAGACATAATGCTTTTTAATGAGATGAAAAGGGAGAGGAAAAGGGAGAAGGTATACATTAGGTTCCTATTAGCCTTAGTCTCATCTGCGCCATATGTGGCATTCTCTGGAAATGTTAAAGACAGGACCAATCACATTTTGACCATTTAAACCCAAGTGCAGCCAACACTTACTTTTACTCCAAGCGTGCTCACACTCTTCTGTGCAACCTGAATCTCTCACCTAAAGACTTGCTTGCTATTGCCTGCATCCCCATAACTCAGAGGCATATGCTGTGTACTGACACACTCTCAGGATGCAGGAGTAAATACCTACTTTAAATGGTACTCCTTTATAGAAAGATGAATGAGATATTCAATAAAGAAGGTAAAAAATCCTGCCTATTTATTTATTTATTTATTTAGTGGACTTGTCCCTGCCCATCTCCCCACAATGGGGGACTCTATTTACCTCCAAATGGAATAAAGTTAATAAAAAAGATTAGACAGTATTGCAAAATTAAAGAACATGGAAGGAATAGGCTTAAAAATATAGGACAGCAAGCACTGGCTGAACACTAATCACAGCAGCCAAATCACAAAATAGAAATGGAGAATGTCAGTAACTTGACACAACATAACAGCTATTTCTCTAGAATTATTAGAAAAGGGATATAAATGGATAATCATCCAAATAATTTAAATAGGGAGAAAGGTTATCAACTGTCATCTACATGTAGGTTAACCATTGCCTAGATAGTCTACTCCCTTGAACACCGACCGATTATAAGATGTGACATTTCTTGGCAAGTTCCATTTCAGATCTTCTGTGGAAAAGTGAATAACATGGCTGGCACAACTTCGGCACATATTCATTGTCTTAAACTGTGTTACCTGGAGGTAATTTCATCCATAAAGAACAGCTGTGAGAACCTATACTTTATTATTAGTTGATGTTGCTCAGAACTTATTTCCCTATTGGTTTTAATAACCTCAGCTGATGGGTTTACAAAAATGGTCGCTTGATCAATTTGTGGGGAGTTGCAATACATTTATGAGCTTTTCAACATTTTAGAATAAGTCCCAGAAACAGATGAGCTGGAAAGAGAGGGAGGAATCAGCACATGAGATCAGTCAGTCTAGTCTGATGAATGGCATGTACATGCATGGGTGGGGGAAGAACAAGAAATGAAAATATGAATACATAATACATAGGTATTGCAAAGGGACAATTTGATCATCAGTTTGTTGGTTACACCTCTGCGGTGTTTTGTATGTAGTTGTGTATGTGAAGGCCAATTGCTAGTTAAAGTATTTTTGAATCAAAGAAGGGGAAAGGCAGTGCTAGTTAAATTAATTATCTAGGCATTAATTTTTTTTCTATTGTTGATAAGTGAAAACATAGCTAGGTTCATTTTAAGTTTATTTAAGAATGTTGGTTTTCCACATCCAGCCAAAACAATTCACACTGCCTGTTCATGCCACCACCCACATAACAGTTTATTAATGTGCAAAAGGTTGCCTTAAAAATAAATAAAAACTGCTAAAAATGCATAGCTTTATGCAGAGCCAAACAGAGTCTGATTTGCCATCACAGTGAAAGAGAAGTTATTCTGTTTATAAAACAGATGCCATAAACTGGATGAAAATGTGAGCCAGCTTTCAGAACAGGAACAACACAAAAAATATTTGGAAGTCTATTATATATTTTTCTCTGTTTCCAGATGTGAAGAAATGAGTACAGAAAATTTAACATATATCCTCAAAGTTTTGCATAGTAAAATCATATCTATCTATGTCTCTTTCATTAAAGCAGTGCTTCATATATTTTTAAAAATAAGTTAATGGTATCATGACAAATTAAATATTAGAGCTTTGCAAAACATTGGAGTGCTTTGATTCAATGAAGCAAATTTGTGAATTGCAAGGCATACATGCTTTAAAACCACCAACTGAATCAGGTGATTCCAAAGCATTTCATACGTCTGTAGCTCTGACGGCTTTTTTGCAACTTCTGGGGTTATGCCACATGAAATGCAATGTTGCATCGTCTCTTCCATATGTGAAGAATGCTGACTGCAGAGCTGAATGATGTGAAAGTTACACCAACGGGAGTAGTTAGCCAATGACTTTTAGCCCCTCCTTAAACTCTGTGCCTATCAGAACTCCTCAAGGGTGGTAAGGATGACATTGATGTGGGCTTCAGTCACTTTCTTGCTTTCATCCCTTTTTCTAACAACAGCTTCTTCACTGTGGCCAGCCATAAGCCTTAACTTGGCTCTCTCTTGTGCTAATGGACAATTACACTTCTGGGCTGGTCCTGCCAGCTCAACTGGGAGTTCAGTTCAGGGCTTGGCACTGGGAATACACTATGATGATAAGGTCTCTGAGGCATGCTTACTTCTCCACTTACTGTGTACCTGTGTCAGGCCTAGCCCAAGGAACTCCAGGAGACCATGTAGATTCAGTTCAGCAATGTTTATTAGCTAAACCTCTAGCAAGAATCTTCCCAGACTGAAACTCAGTTCCCAAAGTCAGCCAGTCAAAACAGAGTGAATTCCTCAGGGAGGTGCCAGCCTCATCCTCTTATCTCTTCCTCGCCCCTCAGGAGATGAAAGAGCATGTTTCCCTCCCTGAGTCTGGCCTCCATAATTCCATTCCATCACAACCTGCGTCCAGCCACTCAGCTCAAGGTTACTTATTTCCTCTCTATATTTGCACTCTAATTAGGAGCTACTGTTGACTAGTTTCTGAATGGCTGCCTCTTCCCTCCAGAACACCTTGCCTTCTGAGATACAGAGTGTCCCTAACCTCTTGGCATTTAAGATCTTATTATTCCGCAAGGCTCTGGGCACTGATGGTGGAAGAGCTGACTTTAGTTAATTAGTTTTGGGGGGATACATTGGTTTTTTTCCCCCTGTTGTAGTTGTTGTAAATCCAGGGAAGTAGGCAGTATATAAAATAATGTAGGAACATATGTATGTATAAATGTCCTGCTAGAAGAGGTCAGAATTTGCCAATGTACTTGATCCAGGATGCCACGATGCCACGATGCCACTCCATCCTGGCATCCCACTGATACAGGGAGGGGGAACTTCCCAGGAGGGACAAAGCTTGCCATGCAACTTCCCCAACTCTCCTAGCATCCAGAAAGTCCTCTGATGTGAGACAGCAATGCCCATCTTCCCACCACTGCTGTCCATTGTTATTGTCTTGCCAATCTGGCACCCCCCCCCCAAAAAAATAGAAAAGTCTGGTGTTACTTTTTGAATTGTATTTGGAAAATTTTATTTTTAAATTTAGGGTAGGACAATTCCTGCATTGTCTGGGCACAATCCAGCTCTTTTTGGGACAGTCTGGAGGCTGCAGTGCTGTCCTTTCTATGCTGTCTCTGCTTTAGAAGAGTTGCAGGGGGAATATTTAAAAAATGTATTGCAGTGAAGCTCTTGAAGGTATTTAACCGAAACTTGCCAGAATTAATGTCCTCTAAAGAGCCTACTATTCTGCTGTTTTCATCAAGGCTGTCAAAAGCTGAAACTGCTGCAGGCGTTTTGACATTTCCCCATTATAGCCGATGGACTTTTTTTAACTGACTCTTGAAGCTTGAAGCAGCTTGAATCAAATTGGTTTGCCCTTAAATCTCAAATCATAAACTTGAATCAAACTATGTCCTCTTTAAATTTCAGAACTTGAATTCATGTTGTAGGAGGGCTGATTTGTACTGGCCTTTAAATAGTGAAATGAAAGATTTTCATTAACTTTGGTCCAACAACATGAACCAAGTCCAGTTTAGGGATGTCCAATATGAGTTTTGCTGCAAAGTTCTCATTACAGTTTTCCAGATGGTTCTTGAAATGATGGTTTTCTTCCCAAAAGCTGCCTTGGAGAATGTTTGCCACTCTTGTTTTAATAATTAAGTGTGTGCATGTGTATGTGCATAAAATAAAATAGTAAAACAAAAATGTTTTACTATATCTTAAATAACATATATTATTATTTCATTTATTCTAGGTATCCTCCAGGCTGCTTTTACCAAAGGAGGGATGCTCCAACATATCAAGAATCATCTGCCAAACTGCAAGGAGAACTTACAGCAAGGAATAATAAAGAATAGGAGAACTTCACACACTTTGGATTTGTTAGCCAGTTAAAGACACACACACACACACACACACAGCGTGTGTGTGTGTGTGTGTGTGTGTGTGTGTGTGTATTTCTTCTATCCTTAATTATTCCTTGCTGTAAGCTATACATATTAGACTGCCTTTAAGGTCAAAAGCATTCTCAAAGAGATTCCCCTCACTAATCAAGAATATTCCCCCCACTAGTCAAATAAGAAATAATAATAATAATTCCCCCCACTAAGCAAATAAGAAATCACCATCATCATCATCATCATCATCATCAACATCATCATAAACAATAATGAAAAGCTTGCCTAAAATGTACATTAAAACAGAACTTACATCTAAATTATGATGGGGATGAGGATATAGAGGAATACCCCCCCCCCCTTTATCATCAGCAGCAACATGTTGATATGATAAATATATAATTAGGATTGCTACGGGTAATGTGTGGGCCTTAAAACTAAAGCCATTTTGCTTTTTTCCCTTACTACTTCCCTGCTCACTGGGATGCAATTTGGCAGATGCAGGAAGATAAGGGGATCATCCCTGCTGCAATGCCTTTATCTGCCCAAGTCTCGCAGTTCTACAGTCCCAAATGTAGAAGCATCAGATGCTGCTGTAGAAAGGTGTGCCATTTGTGTATTGAAGCATTTCTGTGATTTCTCAGCGGGGCACAGACTTAATGGAATTCCCAGGTCCCTGGCATTCGGAGGCTGGGAGTCAGGAGGAAGGTGCCCTGACATCACATGACAGAAGCTGGTGTGATTTGGGATGCATAAAATATTTTGACCCAGAAACTTTCTACCCTAGAAATGGCTATTCTGGGCATTTCGATTGGGAAACAAAACTTGGCCACTTTGAGTGACACTGTTTTGAGTATTCTGGCTGTAGAATTCTGCTGGCTGTTTCCTTCTCCTTCTCCTTCTCCTTCTCCTTCTCCTTCTCCTTCTCCTTCTCCTTCTCCTTCTCCTTCTCCTTCTCCTCCTCCTCCTCCTTCTTCTCCCAGAAAATGTTTCATCAGGAGCTCTTCAAGGGAGTGCTTTGAGGGAGCATATGGGACATGAAAATGTTCATGGGCCAGATAATGCTGTCACTTCCCTGCAGCCCTGAGGCAAAGCACTTCCTTTTTCCTTTTCCTAACTCTGTTTGACCTCCAGTCACCCTGACGTGTGTCTCTGTTTGCATCTTTCATTTCCTCATTCCCCCCCAACCTGCTTCAGTTCTGTCTTCACTTCAGGCGGCATGAAAGGCGATTTTTAAGAAATCATCTTAAAGATGATTTAGAGAAAAACAGCAGCTGCTATTACAGGAATTGCTCCCAAAGTCCTGCTGCTGCATTGCACGAAGCTGTGCTCTCTGCTCTAGTCAGCGCTGCTGTCAGTCAGCGCGAGAAAGTGCCACGTGTGGCAGAGGGCCAGGTCCGCACAGCCATTTAGCCAGAAAACTGACATCAGCAAGAGTTGCTCACTGAGGAATAGTCTGTTCTTTTCAGCCAGCTCTATCCAGGGAGTAGGAATAAAATTGATCTCTCAGTCAGGCTTCTGCTGTTTTAAAGAACATGGAGAGAAAGACAGCATTGGCCCAGAGCTTCAGACGAGGACTGCAGCACTTCTTATGCAAGTTCTTCTTCACTTTCCAAACTGGCCCATTTGGCCCCTGTTGTTCAAAAACATCTGTCCCCATCAGGAAAAAGCTAGCAGCCTGGCTGAGTAAAACACTGCAGTGCTCAGGAGGCCAGTGCTGTGGCTGAGATTTAAAGAACAAAGCCCACCTCACCACCTTTAGGATAAGGAGGGCAACAGCCTTCAACCAAAGAGAAGAAAAGGATGACTCCATTATGGGAATTAGCTATGGGTGTAGGTAGACGGTCCCATCTTGAATGCCTGATTTCTGAAGAGGGTGGAGAATGACTCCAATCTGAAGCCTCGGAGACTCACTGCCAACCAGTGAGGCAAATGGTGAGCTAGAAGGACCGGTGGTCTGGTTTGGAAAGAGGCCATTTCCTGTGTTCCTAGGATAAATTTACCTCTCATGGGTAGTTGGACATCATTTTATTCACAGAAGGATACGCAGCTTTGGGCAAGAGACATCATTGCCTGAGGCAGGTCTCAAATGATCTTCCTCCCGTACCATTCAAAATCTTGTTGAATTATTCCCTCTTCCTCATGATGGCACCTTACTGATAAATTGCTCCATCCTGCTGCATGACACGGATGGCTCTGAGGCTATGCTAAAAATATCCAGCAATCCACACAGAATAAAAAAGAAACATGCATAACACTGGGCGTGTAATTCAGCATGCAGAGTAATCCTAGACATACTAAGGTGGGAATGCTCATTGGGGCATATTACTGAGAGTAGCCTTGCTGGATCAGACCAAAGGCCAATCTAGTCTAGCACAGACCAACTGGATCCTTAAAGCAGTGTTATCCAGACTTGGCCACTTTAAGATGAGTGGATTTCAAGTTCCAGAATTCCCCAGTCAGCCATGCAACAGGCTATGGATGCAAAATCCTCAGCAGGTGATATTGCAGGAACCATGAATGTTTCAGATCTTCGAGGCAGGCCAGACTGGGAAACCAAAGTAATGAATGTTAATACTCCTTTTATTATAAGGTTTCAGTAGCAGAATCTTGCAAGACTGAAGGCGTTTTCCCCTTCCCTTCCTTTATCTTTGTGAGAAGTAGGGAGAGTCTTGTCTGAGATGCTTACTTGGATTACAGTTCTGCCCTGGACTCAGATTTTTTTATCTGGCTTTGTCTTGGTTGCAGCTCTTCCTTTTGTTCTTCAAGGTTATTCTTTCTTCCCATTACAGAATGCTACTGCAGACTTAGTGATGTTCAGCAAATCAGGAGCCAGCTGAGTTCATAGATTTCACTGTTGACTCAGTGTCCAAATTTTGTGTTAATGCAGCCCTAAATTTTCATGTAGACCTGTCTAACCTACTGCCCTCCTAATAGGCCCAGGACTGTAACTCCCAGAATCCTCAGCCATCACTTACAGAATGAAGGATCCCTTAGCAAAGACTGTCCCAGTCCACCAATGGACTGCCTTAGTTCAAACCTTTTCTTCACAAAAACTCCATTTGTATCTTACTTAAGAAACTGTTCTTAGCTTGCCATGACCAGGGAATCAAAGCAATTTAACCTTTCACATTTCAAAGCATAGGTCCCCTTATTTATTTGCCTTTCTTGCATGGAAAATGTGGTTTTTCTCCTGTGCACATGTGTATCGTTAATTGCTTTTTTCCTCTTTAATGAGAACTAACCATATGTTCCTTGGTAGAGGTAGAAATGCCATCTGCTGCATCTTGGGACAGGTAGTTTTAATTAAATTCCATTTCTGATCATGGCTGGGGTGGAGAGATATTGTTCATGGTTATTCTTCAAGAAGAAAACTTCCATATTCATTTCTATTTTCAAGCATATCCGTTGACAATACATATGTGTAAATTCAGTTATTTATGTTTTTCATTGGATTCTAACAACAACTTTGCCTATATCTGTCCTGGAAAAGGGTTGTTTCTTTTCTCCCAAAGCTCTTGCCACAAGAGGGTGAGGGGCTTCTCTGCCACCCCAGAGAGAAGCATTCCTTACTATGGCATCTATTATGCCATATGGCACGAATAGGCCCATGTATACTTTTCTGGACACTTACTGTCTCTGCCATATCTGACTTTTACTTTCTTTCTGTAATATATTTTTACATTTAAAAAATCAAACAGTGCCAGCTTTTCACATAAGTCTTAGCAGTCTTGCAAAATAAAAATGGTAATACTTACATCCCAATCCTTTATGAAGAAATCCTGCTTAAAATTCCAAATGTATTCACTCTCTCCCGAAAGTTACCTATCTATAAACATTCAAATAAAAGCTTTTCACTTGTAAACAGAAATGTTTTTTAGCTATTTTTCCACAAACAAATGTTGGCCTAGTCAGATAATGTTAGGATATCTGACAGAGTTTCTAAAGAGCTTTTCTTCCTTACCAAAGTAGTTCTTGTAATAAAATGAGCCTGAAGCTCTAAAAATTGTAAAATGGGATTATATGAATACAAGCTTTTCTCTGGTATCCTGGGTTCTTTAGACCCTAAATTTTACAACACTGTCCTTAAATGATGATATTCATTGAATGCTGATTAATATGTTGTTGTTTCTGGTAGTTCTTAAGACATTCACTGTTTTAAGATTCATGCTAGTTAGTTGCAGTTCTAGCCATATTGGGCTACAGGAGACATATTTATTTATTTATTTATTTATTTTTATTTATTTATTTGATTTGTCCCCGCCCATCTCCCCTACAATGGGGGACTCTGGGTGGCTTACAATCACTAAAATCACAATTAAATTTAAAAAGTTTAAAAATTATACACATTATAAAACTAGAAATTTACAGAGATAAAAAGCTAAAAACTCCAAGAGGGCAATAGGGCCTCACCAGGCCACTAAGGGGCCAGCCAACCCCATTTCTGATATCCTCCCTCCCCGCCCCATCTTATTCATCTTAAGTAAAATTTATTTTACCTAAGTACATTTATTGGAAATCAACCTGACAAGTTATTGTTTCATAGCCTTGATCAATACATTTCTCTTTAGACATTATGTTTAATAATGATGAATTTCTCTGTATTTAGTTGAATCAATATGATTTGAAAGATTTTTCACTAGAACATTTTATCCGACTTAACAGTTGATACATATTTAAAAGTCTGTGAACAGGTCAATAGCATTATTTATTTTGCTAAATTGTCTCATTGTAGCTATATAAATTAATGAAACATGTCTTTTTTTGTATTTTTCATTCAAGAGGGAGTACCTATTACATCAAAAGTAGTACTGAAATCATAACTGATGATAGCTTTTTGTTGGCAGGCTTTTCTCAGTTGTTTATCAAAAGAATAAGAATTTATGCAAGGCACATTGCACATTATCTAGTCAATCACTGTGTTTTGAACTACAGTAGGATTCCCATTAGACCCAGCCAACAGTGATGATATAAGGTACTGTGTAAGAAAAATGAGATTAAAGTCAACTGTATTCTTCCATGCTTGCAAAATTTTGCACAGTCTCTTAGGCAACTAAAGTATTCCTGTTTTAGTACATGTCAACTCTTGGGCCAATTCTTTCATTATCCCTCTTCCTCAGGTCTTCAAATGAATGCATGTAGATCAGAGGTGGGCCTGCCATTGGGAGTTCATTGCCTTTTATACCTGCATTTACTCCCTTGATTAAGTTATCTCAAGCAGAGGTGGATGAGATCTTTTCCATCAGGGGCCACATTTCTTGAGATTAATATATTGGGGCCTCAGGCAAATGATGGGTACAATAAAGCCAGCAGTAAGTCAGAGCTCAAGGACTACCTATTCTCTCTGTGGCAACCATTTTCTTTCCTACTACTCTCTTTTTTCAGATCTCTTTTCTTCAGATACTTCCAGGTGATGAGGCTTTCTGTTGCCTGAGTCTTCTAATTTCACATCTGGACTGAATCAGTGTGTGGGTAACCTATTCTGTCTAATGGACCCTGTGATCCACTCCCTGGTATAAGATTTCTGTTTTTACTATTTGATTGGGTTTCATTTGCTCTTTGCCCCAGTGTGTTGTTGGGTATTTTAGTTTATGGTTTGTCTGGTTAGTTTCTCGTATCTTGTTCTATCTAGGCCATCTAGAGTTGCCTCAGTAACTGAGGCAGTATATAAGTTGGTTGAGTGACTGATTGATGATTGATTTGCCAGGATGCAATGGGCACTTTTCTTGCTGTGAGAAAGTAGTGCCTGCAGAGAACCACCAGCCAGTCAAAACGTGCCTTTCCTTGTCAAAAGGTGACCAGAGATATCTCAGTTGATCAGTGCCCAGCAACAGGCCAGAAATTGAGATCAAAGCAACAATATTGTCCTGTTTGCAAAAAATTCTCATGTTACCATGAGACCAAGTGATGATTTGGTATGTGCCCATCAAAGCAATGGTGGCCTGGCAGCAATTTGCTTACCAAGCAGATATGAGCCCTTATCTGGTAGGGCCATTTGTTTTTCTGACATTCACCTCCCCAACAGATTGTCATGAGAGGGACAGACCACTCTTTCCAGAGTGATATAGCTTTCTTTCATGACCCAATGCAGGGAAGAGTCACTGGATATTTATTTCATCTGTTAATCAGTTCTGAATAACTGTGCTTTGAGCTTCTTATTGGATTGGTAGAAGTATCTCTATCACACTTTTTTTCACCCTCATCCTTTACAATTCCTTCTTTTTTTTGTTAGCTATAATCCAATGCTGTGTTAGATGCACTTCAGCTTTTGATTTCAAGCACACCTGTATTCTAGAGTATAGCCATTGGTGTTAAGCAATATGGTCATTAAGTGAGTTGCACCTGATTTTATGACCTTTCTTGCCGTGATGTTTAAGCAAATCAGGGGTTGTTAAGTGAATCTGGCTTCCTCCATAGATTTTGCTTGTTGGAAGCCCCTTGGGAAGGTCACAAATGGTGATCACATGACTCTGGGATGCTGCAACCATTGTAAATACATACCGGTTGCCAAGTGCCCAAAATTTGATCACATGACCGTGAGGGTGCTGTGACAGTTGTAGGTGCGAGGACTGGTCATAAGTCACTTTTTTCATTGCCATCATAACTTTGAACGGTTGTTAAACAAATGGTCACAAGTCAAGGACTACCTGTAAGTAGATACAAGCTTTTAAACGATACTTTGAGGTCACATAAATTATAGTAGTAAGTGAAGTATCTGACTGCATGAAATGAGGAAATGGAGTGCAATGCCTTTGTTTTTATCTCAGGGCTTGGTTTTCAAGACAGTACAACATTTAAACAGATAAGATGGTTTTGTTTGGTTTTGTTTTTTTGAAAGTAAAAGGAGTCTCCAAAGTTCATAAATCACAACTCACAAATTTATATGTAAAATGTCAGCATTCTGCCTTTTCTTTCGAACTTTGATCCTGACATGTGACAGAAAGAAGTATGATAATTGCATGGCTTATTTCTTTTTCTGTCTGAAACAAAATCACATTAATCTGAGAGGCAGCTGATTTGTCAAGGTCAGAGGAATGCAGCAACCACAAACTATTTTTTGTGTCTTGTGAGTTTCATGATGGCACCACTTTAATAACACGTGAATGGAAGAGGACATACAAACTCCATTCAAAGGTATTAATGCAAACCAGGACATTTCATCAGGTTAAAACTGCCATTTTTTGCTCAAATATTGTGCAGTCAAGGATTTTAAAAATTTGCACACTATGAATATCTATTACATCAGTTTGGATTCAAGTAATTCTGTTTTCATGGGGGTACTTAACCAATAGGTGAGTGGAGGCCCACTATACTGCTTTGCTACTCCGAAGTAGCCTGTGTAGAAAAGGTGAGGAGATTCACATTTTCTGAGATGACAATCAAGCGCTTGTCTTTAAGAAATAACACATACAAATAGCTTGAGGAAAAACAATAACAGAGAATAGGCCCTTGATACTGATAATGCCCATAAATCTATTTATATTGGTACATTACAACCTGATTTTTAGGGATTCTTCCTTCCTTCCTGCATGATATTGGACCAGCCATACCATAACTTCTTACGCTAGGGTTGTACTATAGCCGCTCCCCCAAGGCCATGTGTGAGAAAGTGATTGCCTATTTCCCACATTAACGTTTCATCTTCCTGAGAGTGGCAGCACCGTATCAGTGATTTCTTTAGAAGGGTAAAATGTGAAGAAGTGGTAGTACAACTGGTCTCAAACCACTAGTGGATCACCCTAGGAAGGAACCTGAAGTCTCCTTGGGCAAAAGACAGTTGAATGTCATGCAGTGGAAGTCAGCTCATAAGCAGAGCTGTAGCTATTGTCCTTCCCTACCCCAGATTCTGTAGAGAGGCCCTTAATCCTCCAAAATACTTTTTTGAGGGAGCTTGAAAGCTCCAGGGAGAGGGGCTATCTCTTTCCTCACGTTTCTACTGATAGAAGACATTCTGTGTACTGAAGATAATTAATTAGATTCCACCCTATGGTTCTTGGATCTGCACGATGGCAACACACTGCTCTGCATCATTTATTCTTATGTAGTCATATCTTCATGTTTGGAGAAACATTGACCTTGCATTTCTCTCTTTTTTTTAATGCATGAGAGATAGTGCCCTTTGGTGTGTCTAGGTGTTTTTATCTTGCAAAAATGACAAGAAGCATTGACACATACTGCTAACTGAAAAAGAAGTAGGAAAATTATAATAAAGCCATTGCGGAAGCAATTGTGATTTTTGTGTGCGCATGGACTGTTCATCTTTCCCTACCTCATGTCTGCTGAATGAATGAAGAGCTATTATTATTCCCACAAAAGTCTGTTTTTAGGACTATGAATGACAGGTGCAATATTTCAATGAATAAAGAACAATCCTTTTAGGAAACTTTTCCAAATTTGAAAAATACTCTTTCAAGGAGAAACTACTATAAAATACCC
Organism: Liasis olivaceus; assembly: GCA_030867105.1. Lineage (NCBI taxonomy): Eukaryota > Metazoa > Chordata > Lepidosauria > Squamata > Pythonidae > Liasis > Liasis olivaceus. The sequence continues at coordinate 153,332,274 of CM061349.1, forward strand.
ACTCATAGCAAGCTCAATTTTAGTGAGGATACAGCCTGAGAGATGGTAAGGGGAGGAAAGGTTTATTAAGCTAGTTTAGTGGGTAAAAATGCTTTGTCAAAATGCTTGCTTATTTATTTATCATATGTACATCCCACATAATCACAGATAGACACTCCGCTCACAACACACAACAGAACAAGACATAATAATAAAAACACAAAATACAAAAACTTACAACCTGAATCTAAATGGGATGAAATAGAAAATAATATTGAATATGCAGAAATAGATGGAAACCATTTAAAGGGTCAGAGAAACACCACTGAAATATGAGAAATGAGATTTATTATTCAAGTGCTCAAATGCTCTAGGCCAATATGGGTATCTAGAAACTGGAGATTATTAATAATGTAATTAGTAGAACAAGTAAGGTCCTATTATCTCTGAATCTAAACTCTAAAGGAAAATAGAGAAGAACTTAACAGCAATGTTACTCCAGAACCAAATGTCTAATCTTGGCTTGATTAGAATTCTTAAGAGAGGAAGATCTTTCACAGAACGGCAACAGGAGACAGTGTTGGACCCCAATAATAATTTAATATGCCTTAAACTCATGTTTCTGGGAGGTATACAAGGATTTCAAGTAGCATTCTCAAAGTACAACAATCTATAAAAAAACCAATAACACAGTAAGAAAAGATGGCTATATTCCTCCCCATTAAGCTCCAAGTCATTAGAAGACTGTTTAAAAAGCAACGTTTTTAGAAGCTTCCTAAAGAGGAAACATGTTCTTTATGATTTCTTTTCTGGCTCATTCTCCTCCCCTGCCCCCCGGCTTAATATGGGGGAACAACCCTGAGCAGCAGCTCTTTTGATGACCTAATAGGGAGAGAATGAGGTCCCTAACACTGCATGGCACCATACCATATAGGCTTTATAAGTCCGCACGGAGGAATTCGCAGAGCACCTGCAGGATAAAATCGCTCGGATTCATTCCAAGTTGGACTCCGAGCGTGGTGCAGGGTCTGGGGAGATACCAGGGGATCGTTCTTGCCTTGTTATCTGGGAACAGTTTGATCCTGTGGTTCCTGAGGAAGTGGACAGGATCCTCCGGACTGTGAGGGCCACCACTTGTCATCTGGACCCATGCCCCTCCTGGCTCGTGAAAGCAGCTCGGGAGGTGACATGTGGTTGGATCCAGTCGATGGTTAATGCATCCTTGCAGGAGGGAGTGTTCCCGGCGTCCTTAAAGAGGCGTTGGTGCACCCCCTCCTCAAGAAGCCCTCCCTGGATCCTACTGTACTGGACAACTTTCGTCCAGTCTCCCACCTCCCCTTTTTGGGGAAGGTGGTTGAGAAAGTGGTGGCTTCGCAGCTCCAAAGGGTCCTGGAGGAAATGGATTATCTGGACCCCTATCAGTCAGGTTTCAGGCCCGGCTATGGAATGGAAACGGCATTGGTTGCACTTATGGATGATCTCTGGTGGGAGCGAGATGGTGGAAGTGCGACCATCCTTGCTCTCCTTGATCTCTTGGCGGCGTTCGATACCGTCGACCACAGTATCCTATTGGGACGGCTCAGGGATATGGGGGTGGGCGGCACGGTTTTGTGCTGGTTCACCTCCTTTCTCCGGGGCCGATCCCAATCGGTGGTGATAGGGAGCGAGAGGTCCCATCCTCGGCCCCTCCATTGTGGGGTGCCGCAGGGTTCGGTTCTCTCTCCGCTCCTTTTCAACATCTATATGAAACCGCTGGGCGAGATCATCCACCATCATGGGATGAAGTATCATCAGTATGCTGATGATACTCAACTATATATCTCCATCCCTGGTGAGGTAAGTGATGCCATGACTGCCCTCTCTCGGTGCCTGGAGGCTGTGAGGGTCTGGATGGGGAACAACAGGCTCCGGCTGAACCCTGGCAAGATGGAGTGGCTGTCGGTTAATGGCTCCTCTGTATCCAGGACGTTGTCATCGTTGGTTCTGGATGGGGTGGCACTGCCCCAGACAGACCCAGTGCATAATTTGGGGGTCCTCCTGGACTCACGGCTCCTGCTTGAAGAGCAGGTGGCAGCCGTGGCCAGGAGGGCTTTTGCACAGCTTCGGGTTGTGCACCAGTTACGCCCTTTCCTGGATCGGGATGCCCTGTGTACAGTCACTCATGCCCTTGTTATCTCCCAGATAGACTACTGCAATGCGCTCTACGTGGGGCTACCCTTGAAGAGTATCCAGAAGCTTCAGCTGGTCCAGAATGCAGCCGCGCGAGCAATTTTTGGGGCCCGAAGAAGGACCCACATAACACCTTTGCTCCGTGAGCTGCATTGGGTACCGGTTTGCTTCCGAGTCCAATTCAAGGTGTTGGTTATCACCTTTAAAGCCCTACATGGCATGGGGCCAGGTTACCTGAAGGACTGCCTCGCCCCCATGATTTCAACCCGTCCCACCTGATCTCACAGAGAGGTCATGCTCCGGATCCCCGCGGTAAAAGAACTCTGACTAGCGGGGTCCAGAAGCCGGGCCTTCTCTGCTGTAGCCCCCGCCCTTTGGAACATCTTGCCCCCGGGGGTGAGACAGGCCCCCTCACTCCAGGCCTTTCGGAGGGATTTGAAGACCTGGCTCTGCCATCTGGCCTGGGGCGGGGAGGAAGGATACCAGAAATGGGGTTGGCTGGCCCCTTAGCGGCCTGGTGGGGGCCTATTGGCCTCTTGGAGTTTTTAGCTTTTTATTCTATTCTAGTTTTGTAAATTTCTAGTTTTATAACTTTTATAATTTTTAAACTTTTTATAATTTAACTATGTATTGTGATTTTAGTGACTGTAAGCCGCCCAGAGTCCCCCATTGTAGGGGAGATGGGCGGGGACAAATCAAATCAAATCAAATAAATAAATAAATAAATAACCACACTTGAATTGGGCTCAGAGTCAACTGTCAATCAGTGCAATGATAAAAGAATAGGTGTTATCCTGCAATAGTAGGATCTACCTGCCGGCTTTCTGGCAACTGCATTCCCTACAAACTTTAGCTTTGGAATCATCTTTAAAGGCAGCTTTATAGAGAGTGCATTGCAGTGCTTCAACTATACAGTGGTAACAGCATGAGTCACTCTTTCTAGCATCTCCTAGTCCAGGACTGGTGCAGCAGCTGAAGCTGGGCAAAGATCCACTTGGCCATGGCTTCTACCTACTGTTCCAGCATGAGTTTAAGTCCAGAAGTACCCTAACATCACAGTCTTCCTCCTTTGGTGGAAGACATTCCCACCTTCAGCCCCAACTGGAACTAATATATCAAGAAGGGCAAGCTCTCTGTGATCAAAGAGCAGTTCCAACTTGCTCCAATTTAGCCTGAGCTTGTTTCTTCCCATACAAGCTCCAAACACTGGTGCAGGACTTCCACAGCATTTCCAGTCCAGCCTGATGATATCTCACCCCAAACTGGTAGATGAGCAGCAGTTACATATAAATATTAAGTAACAGGTGGGAGAGGACCAAATCTGTGATACCATGCATTGAAGCAATTATGGAAACAATTATTCTTCCCATATGATTACTGACCAGAACCACACATCTAACAGGAATAGAATGACTCCAACTCCCAGACTTTACAAACAGTCCAGAAGTCACAGGATATCATGGCTGATCATACTGAATGCTGCTGAGAAGTCTAATAGGAGCAGGAAAGGCACCTTGCACCTCCATCCAGTTACTCACAGTCATTCATCAGGATGACCAATGCCATTTCCATCCTGTGCCTGTTTTTGAACCCCAACTTAAAGAGACCCATTTCCTCAAGGATCTTCTGTAGCTGATTCTCCACTACCCTGTCTACAATCTGCTCCAAAAAAGGGAGGTTGGAGACTGGGTGGAATGTATACAATATAGTTGGAGTGAGAAACCTCGAAAGAGGGAATACTTCTGCCATTGTCTGGGCTGGTAGCATTTTGCCCTCCCTGAAAGAGGTATTAATATGAATGAACATTCTCAATCATGTATAAATCATTTTTCCTTTCTGTCTCATTCAAAAAACCTTTGGAGATATCTGGAGGCTACACCAAGTTTTCAGAGCCCCTGTGGAGTTCTGATCTAAGAATTCTTAAAAGAATTCAAATGAGAAATTGCTGGTTTACCCACAAAAATATATTACATGTCCATAAATTTAGTCTCTGTACCTGTTATTAGAAAGCAATCCTGACTTTTCAAAGGGATCCAAAAATTATAGGCTGGTTATTCTCATATATGTTCTGATTAATTTATTAGAACACATTACTAAAGCATACAGTGTTAAATATATTGAAGTGCAAGATTTGCTGAAGAAGGGACAAGGTGGCTTATATAAAAATAACTTCTGTCTTATTAACCTTTTATTGTTTTTGAGAGTATCAACCAGCATAAGTATTTAGAGGGCAGAGGACACCAGCAAGCTTTCAGAGAGGAAAGCAGAGCATGTGCAGAAGTAGCCAGAAACTCTTCCTGTAGAGGAGAATCACAGCCACATACTTAGAAGCAAAGGCAAAGGGGATTGTCAAGGGAATAGTGGTGGAAGCTGATGGTATAGGGAAAGGAAAGGTGAAAGATGGGATATGGTGCTCACCTCCCCCTTGGTTGGTGGAGGCCAAACAGAAAGCCAATGCAGGCCACAAGCACATCATTCGTGATTTATTTTCTCCTTTCAACAACTACTAACTCCAAATGCTTTGCCAGCATATGTGTGTGTACATGCATCTCAGAACCTTTTATTAACCTGGTAGAAGAGAAAGCTGTTCCATAATATCTTTGTTAATTCTCTTGTAATCGTGGTGCAGATTTTCTGTTTCCATGGATAAGAATTATATATAATTTGCTCTTTTCACCCCCTCTCCTCTTCCATCCCATTCAAAGTATTTTTTCCCATCTATTCCTGACTCTGAACTACTGTTTCATGTTTGTGATCTTCTGGTTTGAATATATTGCAAGTATTTCTGTCTGGGAAACTGGGTACAGTTGGAAGAAAGCCTTGATGGCAAAAAATAAAAGATGTTCACTGTGCATTTTTAAAAAAACATACATAATACTATACACCACTGCCCCTGCATGTCTTGATAACATACCAATATTTTTTCTTAGTTCATCCAATTTTCTTATTCCACTCTGTTTTCCCTGCAAAAGTGTTTCTAGTTTCCAGGAACTTAGTTGTGAAATAGTCTAGTGGGAAGTCACTGGAGAATTACCAAACGTACTGTAGATAAGTTTATAGCCAAGTCATGGGGATATATAACTTATCATCTCCTGAAGAATAATCAACACTAGAGATGTATATGAGATTTAGATGAATCTTACATAATGAACTGATCAGGATGATTCAGACATCTGAATCAAAGGAGGGCTCCTCCTCATCATTTGGTGACAATGTTGCAAAGCTCAACAATTTGGGGAAATGGTTTATACTAGAGTGAAACAAATCTTAAAAGTTGAATTCTCACTACAACCAGCAGTATTTTCTTACTGAACTTTACCGAACTATATATTCCCCCAAAGTATACTGAATTAGCTTTTTACATGTTAACTGCTGCAAGGATAATGTATGTCTTTTATTGGAAAGGATGTTTGGCCCCTTCTGTGGAAGAATGGTTAACTAAGCTGGGAGAGTATGTTTTGATGTCTAGAATAACATTGTATTTCAAAAATAAATGACACAGAATTTAATTCAAACCAAAAAACCTTACATGGATTTGTACCACATGCAACATTTGGGTTTCTCTCTACATAAAGTCTATATTTTAATTTTAAATTAAAATCATTCTAAATTAGAATGGACTTTAGAATTAGAATTAATTGCAGTTCACAATTTCATTTTGTTATTTATACTGTGCTGACCATGGTTCCTGTTATTTATGTTTGCTTAGAGCTTAGCAATTTTCAAGCTTTTAAACAACATAATATATTTAGTTATTCATAATCAATTAATGATATACTGGAAAACTATAATCTCTATGACATTTGTAAATACCTTGTTTACTCATTTGTATCCTACTCTTTTATTCATTTCTTTTGTTCTGTTTCCTTCTCAATTTATGTTTTCTCTAAAAGGTATGTGTGTGTGTGTGTGTGTGTGTGTGTGTACGTTTGCATTAATTGAGAACCTAGAACCTAGCTTTTTTCTTCCTAAGCTCTACATATAAGAAAACTCCACAGAGGTAGAGGAGAAAGAGATGGAAATGAAGTATTTTGTTGACATTTTAAGATTCTAATCATAGTGCAAGGTTTTCCAGTGCTCTGAGATTCTTCTATGGAGGAACGTTGATGTAATTAATCAGAGTACAGTTTTAGTATCCAATGAGCTTTGCTAATTTATTTTCCTAGAAGCAGAAAACCTCACTAGGATTGGGGAAGCCTAGTGAACTTTGGAGGATGTAAATTTACATAATTGCTTGGACAGGCTGGATGATCAAATCCTTCTGCTTCTGTCACTATTTGCTCTGTATCTATCATATCCAATCCTACTGCTGTCCTGTTGCATTTTTCTGGTGTTAATTAAACATAGCAGGTCTTAAACTGACTCTGTTTCATTATATGTTACTGACTGCTGTAGCTCTCTTTCTATCATTTGGCAGGGTTTTTGCCTGTGAAGATTTCTGTAACATAAGATAGCCAAGAAAGTGCTTTTTATGAATGAGTGTTTAATGATTAGAGGCACGGGGATCATGCCAATTATCTAAATGGGCCACTTCAGCTTGCAGAGGTACACTACCTTGATGTAATAAAGTGGAACACAGAGGCATATAACTCGGCAAAGAATTGAGGTGGGGGTTATCCATCTTGCTCATCCATTTCAGCTTATACAGTTCTTGAATGAAACAAAGCAAAGCAAAGCAAAGCAAAACAAAACACTTGCACACTGAATAGAAACTGCTTTGGTGTGTGAAAGCACTTTGAAGGGCCACTTTGCTCAGATATCCAATGAAGCAATTTATTCTTTTGAATATCTGCAACAGTTCTATTGGCCAGACCTACAATTACAACCACTTTGTGAATAGGCTGGCCCCATTTTGTGAGAACAGGCACATGATCTTAAAGTTCCCCATGTGCCCATTAGTCCCCAAAATGTCTTGCCTCTACTTCAAGATGCTATGAGTTGGAGTGATTTATAGAAGTGATAGAAATGATGTAGCTATACTTTCTGACTGCCATTTATGACCAGGTCTTGGGAGACCTGTATTTTAAAAAATAATTTTGCATATTTGTATTTTATAATATTATTAAGATGTGGTTGTTAGTGAACCAGGAGCGAAAAATGTTAAATAGTTGTCTGAAAAATGGATTTTCTTGGTTTGAGTCAAACACAATCAGTGCAATACAAGCCAGACCCATTTCTTCTCAAACAAGGAATGATCAGTGTGGTGCTATGAAAATTGGATCATCCATTTGCAAGTTCATAAGTTTACATTTTCTACAATTGTAGAATCATGGCTTGACTACCGCAACATGTTCTACATGGGGCTGCCCTTGAAGGCCACCTGGAAGCCTTAACTGGTCCAGAATGCAATGGTTTGGGCAGTGATGGGCATGCCTCGGTGTGGCCATGTAACACCTCTGCTTCGTGAGCTGCACTGGTGCCCATTTGCTTTCAGGCGCAATTCGAGGGGCTGGTTGTTACCTATAAAGCTCTACATGGCAAAAGGCCTAGTTACTTGAGGAACTGCCTGTCTCCCATAGCATCTGCCTGGCCAATTCAATCCTACAGGGTTGGCATGCTCTGGGTTCCTTCAGTTAAACAATGTCATCTATCAGGACCCCAGAGGTGCTCCTTCTCTGTAATAGCACCTCCCCTCTGGAACAAGGTTCCCCCGAGATCTGGATGGCCTCCACTCTGCTGTTGTTAGAAGAGCCGTGAAGACCCGGCTCTTCACCCAGGCCTTTGGCAAGGGAGAGTGAGACCCCTCGCTTCATTGCGCTTGACATCTTTTTATTATTATTATTATTATTATTATTATTATTATTATTATTATTGATTTTATTGCAATTTCTTTGATTGTTGTGATTCATTAGAGTCGGGCAGCATATAAGTTTAATAAATTATTATTACTGTTGTTGTTGAGTTGTATTCTATATTGTCTAGGATAATAGAATTGAATAGATCACAGAAGGCATGTAGACGAATTCACAGCTCAATGTGACTTTCAGAGTTCCAATTTATAGAGTTCATGTCATGTTGCTTTATTCCTAAATATTAGATATACTGTTTAGCCACATATGGCATTTTAGTTGAGAAAGGGAAGCGATTTGCAAATTAATGTTTTATAGATAAAAAGTCAGTCTATATACTCTTCCAGATTTATCATAGTTATGAAAAGTATGGCCACTATGCCATAAGGGAATGCATGCTCTGTTGCAAACTGTTTGGTGCTTCTTTTTTCTCTTGTATCACATGATGATCAATTATAATTAAAAATGTACTTGTTACATTTTATATAACAACCTGTTGTTGTTATAATGTGTGCTGTCCTTACATTTTTAAATTGTGGAGCTGGCCAGCTATTTATAATAACTGAATTACAAAACGGAACAATTATTACTCTTTCTCCATAGTAATGATCAATTATGGAGAGGAAATGTGGTAAATTAGTGCAGTATGGTAAATAAAACTGCATTATCCAAATATTGCATATATATTAAAAGCAGCTGCTTTATTTCATCTCTATATTTTCATGAAATTCACTTGCTATCGAGATCTATGCTGTTATTTTCATGTATTCTTACACTGTTTAGACAGATGCATTATATAATTGGGGTCATGCGCTGTATTTATTAAAGCTGACTAATGTGTTTAAAAATCTTATGTTTCTTTCTTTTTTTTCCCTGAACACATTACATTTTATATATTCTTGCAGACAGCCAAATTTAGGAAGCAAGCATCAACAATAGAATCAGTTACAAAGGGATGGGGTTGGCAGTCCTTCAATGGATGTGCTGAAGAAGAAACTAACAAACATCTGTTGGGACTTAATTTTGGATTTAATTTGCATAATTTCTTCATTCATGGAGCATGGGCTGGACTGAATGGCTTAAGTGTCCTGTTTCAACTTAGATTCTATAGTCCTATTATCTTCCTTCCTTCCTTCCTTCCTTCCTTCCTTCCTTCCTTCCTTCCTTCCTTCCTTCCTTCCTTCCTTCCCTCCCTCCCTCCCTCCCTCCCTCCCTCCCTCCTTCCCCTTCCTTCCTTCCTTCCTTCCTTCCTTCCTTCCCTTCCTCCCTCCCCTCCTTCCTTCCTTCCCTCCCTTCCTTCCTTCCTTCCTTCCTTCCTTCCTTCCTTCCTTCCCTCCCTCCCTCCCTCCCTCCCTCCCTCCCCTTCCTTCCTTCCTTCCTTCCTTCCTTCCCTCCTTCCCTCCTTCCCTCCTTTCCTTCCTTCCTTCCTTCCTTCCTTCCTTCCTTCCTTCCTTCCTTCCTTCCTTCCTTCCTCCCTTCCCTCCCTCCCTCCCTTCCCTCCTTCCCTTCCTCCCTCCCTCCCTCCCTCTTCCTTCCTTCCTTCCTTCCTTCCTTCCCTCCCTCCCTCCCTCCCTCCCTTCCTCCTTCCTCTTCCTTCCTTCCTTCCCTCCCTCCCTCCCTCCCTTCCTCCCTCCGTTCCTTCCTCTACCTTGTAGAAGATGTTCTAGGAGGTTGCTATTCCTGGTGGTAACTGCTGCTGTTGCTTCCTACCAGCAGTTCCTGTCTCTCTTGGTTTTTCTCTCCAGCAAGCACAGGTCCTTCACCTCCTGCTATTTTCCCCTTTGCTGTCCCTGCCCTTACTTTGGCACTTCCCATGAGAGGTGCTGCTTTTGGCAGCAGCAGCAGCAGCAGCAGCAGCAGAAACCAATACCTCTGCTCTTCCTCAGGTCAAGGAAACAACTTTACCTGCCCTTGTTGGGAGGCAAAGAACAACACTGCAGGGGCAGTGGTTCCAAAGGGGCAGGCTTTCTTGCCATCTCGAGGATAGGAGGAAAGCACATCATTTGGGATATGGGAAAAAGCTCTTGGAATGGCCATGTTGTAAAAATGCAGCTATTTACAGACTGGAACTCTGCCCCTTAAAGGAAACTCTTACACAGATTGGAGCTACTTTGCATTAATTCACTTCCCTCTTTCCCCATATGAAACATTCCAGCTGCGACCACTTTGGGAGATCTCTGGGATGTTCAATCAAGGCTTTCAGGACTGCACGCAACCCTGGGGCTTCAGATTGTGCCTTTCTGGGCTCGAGGAACACCCTGACCGGCGTAGGATATAGCGCAGGTCCCTACATCTTGCAGTATTGATGATTTCACAAAGCCTGAAGAATTGCAGTACAAAGCCTAGGTTTCCCTGAAGCCCAGGATGCTTCACCCATTCTTGTTCCAATAACTGGTAGTGTCAAGTATTTGAAAAACATGATATTCTGGATTCTTGGATAAGCCCCTGCAGTTTGGTACATGAAGCCACTGTATTATCCAAATTACATCTGCTGCTCAGCAAGTCATCGCAAAATTGTCATGCTGCAGCCTGCATGGCAAAGACAAGGGATGCTGAACAAGAACTAGCGTTGTTTGCAGCGGCATCTGCTTTCCTTATCTATCACGACGATTCACTCTTTCCACACCTTCTGTTTTCCATCATGTTATATAGTGCTGCAACTTCCTCTCCTCTTCTTTCTTTTCCCATCGTAAGGACACTACGTTCAAACACCTGATCCAGGTTCTGCCTCCAGCATTTTATTCCCCCCGCCTATTAAAAGCAGAAGTAGACGTTCAAAGACAGGAACCATTGGCCCGCTTGAAGCTGCTGAACTACGTACCTCTTCCCAGTATAGTAATACCTCGGGTCACGAATGCTTCTGTTCACGAACAATTCGGTTCACGAACAGCACTGTTCGCAAAATTTTGCTTCTGTTTGCGAACTCTGCATTGGGTGACGAACACGACCCACGGCCATTTTCCCTGCTGTGACACGTGGTCGTGGCTTCCTGTAGGGAGGGGGACTCTCCCTCCAAGCAATAACCATCTCCCCACCCGCCTTCCTGTCCTCCACGCCAGAAGTCGCCTCGAGCAAGGTTAGCGTTCTCTCTCTTCATACTGTACTGTACTGTACTTTGTTTCATATTTTTGTGGTTTTAAAAAAAATACATATGGTTCAGAACGGATTAACCGTATTTACATTGAACCTCAGGGGAAAATTTGATTCGGTTGGTGACCAAAATTGGTTGGCGACCACATTCGTAGGGGTCAGAACGGATTAACCTTATTTACATTGAACCTTATGGGGAAATTTGATTCGGTTCACGACCAATTCGGTTCGCGACCAGAATCGTGGAATGAATTAAGTTCGTGAACCAAGGTACCACTGTATTCCTCAGTCTCAACCATATTGACTGAGGCTGCTGGGGAATGTAGTTCAACAGCAGCTAGAGATACCCCCCCACCCCTAGTCTTCCAGTTAAGTTTTCTTAGGTGACTGCATAGGAAGGAATTTATATCCTAAATCCTTTATAAAAATTGGCTACTTCTGCCTCTACCAAAATATGACAAAACATACTTGAAATAAATGTTTTAAAAGAAATATCCCTGTTTTAATGGGAGAGGGCCAAATAAGGTCAGAACAGTTGTAATGACCGAAATACAATAATTCCAAAGTTTCATGAGAATTTCTATTGGGTTGGGGGAAAGAATTCTACACAGTCCACTGAATGATTCTTAATGTAATGCTATTATTTCTAAAATACACCCTGGGGCATAAAAATGAGTGAGGTGAAGTTGTGTCATGGTGAACCAAGGCTGCTTCAAGGAAGCCTGCCTGCTCTCTCCTTACCTCACAGTTGTCCTGAGCACACTTTAAAACCAGTGCTATAGGAAAATGAAGAAATACGGCAATTTCCCACTTGCCTGGGCTGTGCTACTGTTAAGATGTTGTCCTGAAAGTTGCCAGATTTTAGAAATGTCATTGCTATTTTATGGCATATTCTTGGCTCAGGGCTGTGATGTAGCAATCACATAAATGCTATTAATCTGCCAATTGTCAGAAAAATGTCTGCTGCAAACAAAATCCTCTCCCACCCAGCTTTTAATGTTGCCTCATCTTTTTGTTATTAGTACAATGATTTTCCTAAAATTGTATTCTTCTGCTATTAGTCAACCCAATTTCTTTCTTTAGCCATGCTCTTCCATCTACCTCCTCTTCATGGATGGGCTAAATCGCCTTTGGGGATGGCTGACTCTGACAATGTAAAGATGTTTTAATTGCTTAATCCTGGCAGTGTAGGTACCCTGCAGCCCAGAATCCAACCAACCCCCAAAATGACCATCCAAACAGCAGCTCATGATAATTGCAACTAGCAGCAACACTTCTGGATCTGCAGTTCAAAAATGTTTTTTCCTTCTTCTTTAAAAATGTGTAATAATAGGAAGAGACTAGCTGGGCTAAACAGGAGAGCCAGTCTGGCATAGTGGCTAAGGCATCAGGCTAGAAACTGGGAGATGGTGAGTTCTAGTCCTGCCTTTGGCACCAAGCCAGCTGGGTGACCTTGGGCAGGTCACTCACTCTCAGTCCTGGGAAGAAGCAGGCAAGGGCAAACCACTTCTGAAAACCTTGCCAAGAAAACTGCAGGGATTTGTCCAGGCAGCCGCCAGGAGTCAAGAGTGACTTGAAGGCAAAATAAACAAAAAAGGCTGCACTAAATAGTAGAGATCTTTCCTTTCCTTTCCTTTCCTTTCCTTTCCTTTCCTTTCCTTTCCTTTCCTTTCCTTTCCTTTCCTTTCCTTTCCTTTCCTTTCCTTTCCTTTCCTTTCCTTTCCTTTCCTTTCCTTTCCTTTCCTTTTTCTTACTTATCTTAAATAGATGTGATCACACCAAGGGCAATAGAAAAGAAGGATTTTCTGTTTTCATACTTGTGAGTTTAAATATAATTTAATATTAAATGAATATTAAACATTAATTCAGTACTATGCATATTATATTTCTCTTTACAGCAAGCACTATTGTACCCAAGTTTGATGAAAGTGAAAGTTCCAGTCTTACTATTTTGGCATGGGGGTAGATTATCTGTACTCCTGCTGCCATAGCTTTTGGTAATGTATATAAACATGGAAGAATTATATGTGGAACTACAGATTCTTTTCCATGACAAGTTCAGATACACCGAATACGGAGATACAAGGAAAGATGTAGGCCCTTGGGACAAGTGAACTGATCTCAAAGGAGTCAAAGTCCGTGGTTGCAGCAGCATGTTGGAAGCCCGATTGCCTTTCTACGTGCATCTCCCTCACTTTTATAATGGCACAGCCATATGTACAAGAGCCTCTCAGATAGGTTGCAACTGGAACTCACTGAATTCCTAGCTATGTTGGAAATTCCAGGGATTGCAATTCCTGAGCATCTAAAAGAAGTCAATTTTTGTTTGAGTAGTTAGACAGTGAGGATGTCAGAATGTGTTTCACCATCCATGATCTATCTAACATTCCTTCCACATCCTCCCGTAAGTTATTCTTACTAGTTTATAGAACACATGCTTCCAGATAAGGTCAAGGCGCATAACAGCAGTTGCCAATGTTCATTAGCTCCTGTTTCATGTTTAATCTGCTTTATAGAATACTTATAATCAATGTACAAGCGATCTCAGGAAGCAAAAGACTTTTCAAACTGAAAGTCTACTTCCTCTGTCTGAAGTAGACCAGGGTGATTTCTTTGAAGCTGAACCCAACAACTTGCTAGGTTGGCAAAACCCTGACAGACTGTTGGAAGTAAAAACTGGATATATTTAAATTTGTAAATGTATTTTTATTTCATCTTTAATAACATTGATAAATAATTTGCATCTCTGATTTTTCAGGGAACCACAACAGTAGCTTGCTGATTTCTTGATAAATTTAGTTAAACTAGACCTAATAGATCCCGGATGCAAAATCCCAGTACAGAAAACTCTAGTTCTTTGCAACTATGCAGTGGTCATCTGGATTTTTACAGTCAGTTTTGTGCATCCCAATGAACGTGCATTTCCCATCCTTTGGGTGAGGCTGGGATCTATAAGGGCAGCCAGTATCACTACGTGAGTCACAAATAAGTCATCCTAAAGGAACATTTTAGAAATACTCCCATTTCCCTAAAATCAATAAAAAACAAAAATAAAAATGACTAAAACAACTAAAACTAAGACTAAAAGTAAACCTAATACTAAATTTAATACTAAAACTAAATATAAAACTAAACCAAAACTAAAACCTGATCATATTCACAAGACTAAACTGAGCTGCAGATAACTACATAAATTGTGGCATTTATCTTGATAGCCAAATACAGGAGCTGATGAAATGGCAGGACAATATTCTGGGCTAAATGGAGAGGGGGGATGGTTATGTTTGTTTGCCCCCCTCCCCCCCCCCCCACTGCCAATGTTTTTAGGTTTTGCTATTATAAAAGTGTATTTTGTATTAGTAGTAGTATTACTGGTGGAATGTGTGGGATGGCATTTACTGAAAGCTTTTATTTTTCAACTCTTATTTATTACAGGGCTACAATGGCATCCTTTTTTTCAAAAGCATTTACAGAGCATATTTGTGATTGTTAAGATTTGTATTTTCTTCTAATTATGTCAGTTGCTCTGGGAATACTTATTAAGGATGGTATAGAAATGTTTACTATAAATAATTGCAGTATTTCTGTAGATATGAATAAATAAATCAGAATATTTGTGTTGAGAACTAAGCACTTTTGAGATTAACATGATCTAATCCATTGTATGTTAATATAGGGTTCCAGTTTTAGACTAAAGCCCTATACTCCATGGATGGGGACCCAACACAGGCAGCTTCTCTATCCAGTCTAGGAACTCTTCTGAACCACATTTCCTCCACAGCAATTAGGGGTTTTTAATTTCAAGCCATCCATTGCTAATAGAGGAATCTTTTTGTAAAAAAAAGAAAAAGAAAAAGAAAGCCCACAATGGCTTCCCAAATGGAGCTAAACAGAAACAGGTCTTTGAAAAACTTCTCATCAGTTCAAGAGAGGAGACCCTTTGCATTAAATCAAGGATAGACTGGTTAATTTCAGGAGTTTGGTCAACAAAACAACTGGTTGACCAACCCGTAAAAAAAAAAAAAAAAAGTCCCAGTCATCCTCACAGCCCAGAGGAGTGAGAGGTGGAAGAACAGATCGGGACCAAATGGAAGGGGATCCCACAGAAAACTGACTGGGCAAGTTGGAATCCCAAATCTACCGACTTGGAACATGTCATGTCAGGCCACCTCACTGATGCACATTAATGCTCCTGCACTGCCAGTATACAATGTCTGGAGGTAGGATAAGAAAGAAAACACCACTTTCAGAGCGGAGCACCTAAAGCTGTCTTCAGGCTGCCTCAGCTCAGGGTGGATGACGAGATGCCCGCAGTAGCATGTGGCCATGTCTTCTAGAAATGGTTAATGAGAGATCTTCAGCCAGAGCAAGGATGCTGTGTGGATTTACTTTATTTCTTTCATTGTTAGCAGCCTAATTGCCACATGTTGTGCTGGTTGCAACTTCTAGACAAGGGTAATTTCATGTCAGCCCTCCCAAGTAAACCAGACAGGAAACACGACCAGATGACCTACTTCTATTTTATTGTTAGGCTACATTAATAGAATCTTGCAAGTCTGAAAGTACAGATCTCTCCTCGTCCCTATTTACCACCTGATTAGTTAGGGTGGGTCTTTTCTAAGTTTCTTTCTCTCCCCATTACTCAGTTGTGGCTCCTCCCCCTTTTATCTGATTGTTCCCTAGGCAGCATTTCTTCCCCCGCCTTCCAAGGTCATTCTCACATTACATTTCATGTACAGTGCGATGCAGCAGTCAAGATAAGTTATAACCAAGAAGTGAATATAGCCACTGCCACTTTGCTTCCAAAAGTCATATCTGGTTTACCAGATGGAATTGTGGAAATGCACTCCTTGCCATAGCAATGACATGAACCTGGAATTCAGACCATTTCCTGCTGCTCATAGCAGAAGTGGCTGTGTTTCTTGAAGGCTTGACTGGTTTCTTTTGTTAGCAATCCCAGAGGAAGCATCTTCTGTACATGCACATTCATTCTCAGAAGACCAGGAAAGAACCTCCAAGACTTTGAAAGGCCCTTCAATCATGATGCTCTGTGCAGTGGGTTTAAGGAATGCTTCATGAAGCACTCCTCCTAATGGTTTTCAGAACAGTCCTTCCTGGCTATCTACAGCAGATTTACAACAACAGTAACAAAGAAAGCCCATCAACTTCCTCCCAGAGGCATTCCTACCAATGGTACAGCCCTTTCCAAAAAGACCTTGCTTTATCTGCATTCTCAGTAAGGTGCTTATAAAACAGGCTCCTTCTGGGAAGTGCTATGCAAAGACTGAGTGTGGTAGCCTGAAAAAGTGATGTGTTCCCCACTTCCCATGGAGGGCAGACTTTGTGTGTTCAGGTGAATGCCTCAAGAGAACTTCTATTTTCACTTCCTTCTGCTGCCCAGGGAAGTCCTGCCTAATCATCTGCCAGATCAGCAAAGTTGCAATAAAACCATATATTGAGTGACAGCTGGGAACTTCTTATGACCCTCTTAACCCACACAACTGGGTGAATTAAATGCTGCTCTAAAGAAAATGCTGTCCATACATCCAGAATTGTTATTGAATCCCTAGATTTTAGGAGAGACAAAAATTGCATTGAAATGTTTGACTTCTTTACCAGCTCTCTAGGTAATAAGAGTTCTTCCTGTTTAAGCTATTGCTGACACTTCTCTCAAGTGCTAAACTGCTCTTGTTAAAATACTTTCTACCTGAGATGATAGTAATAGCTATATTATGTTTGACCTTGTTTGGCAGGAAACTTCCAGTCTCAAACCATGTACTTGATTGTACTTTCTGGATGTTATTTTGTGGGAACGTGCGTAAGAAGACTTATCTTTTCTAACAGCCATTTTAGAAAAGAAACATTCTCTGCTTTAAATAATAATAGTAATATTGATAATGATGTTGCAGATGTTGATAATAATAACAATAAAAAATAACAACTGTTCTTTCTTCATATTCATGTAGAGCATTTCATCTCCTTAACCAGTGCTTTCCTTGTATAAGACTCATTTTATATTAGATCTTCCTTTTTATTCAGGAAGCTATTCATTTGTTGTTACAGCTCATTATTCCTATTAATCACTGAAGCATCATTAAATCAATGTACATTCATGACAAACTACAAACAGATATTCAAGAGTCCAGTGTGCCTGACCGACAAAGATCCGCATAGTCAAAGCTATGGTTTTTCCAGTACTAATGTATGGCTGTGAGAGCTGGACCATAAAGAAGGCTGAACACCGAAGAATTGATGCCTTTGAACTGTGGTGCTGGAGAAGACTCTTAAGAGTCCCCTGGACTGCTAGGAGGTCAAACCAGTCAATCTTAAAGGAAATCAACTCTGATTGCTCATTGGAAGGATTGATAATGAAGCTCAAGCTCAGATACTTTGGTCACCTAATGCGAAGAGAGGACTCTTTGGAAAAGACCCTGATGCTGGGAAAGATGGAAGGCAAAAGGAGAAGAGGACGGCAGAGGATGAGATGGCTAGATAGCATCACTGAAGCAATGAGCATGAAATTGAGCAAACTCAGGGAGGCAGTGAAAGATAGGAAGGCCTGGCGCAATATGGTTCATGGGGTCACGAAGAGTCGGACACGACTTAACGACTGAACAACAACAAAGTGTGCCTGAGGAGTGAAGAAAGCATTTACTGCATCTTTATCTAGAGTTAAACAGCACACAATAAATTTGTTAGTCAGAAAAAGTGCTACCAGACTCCTGATTTTTTGATGAGCATGGCTCTCCTCCTACAATAAACAATATGTTAGCTACAGATATGATATCTGAACTTCAGTTTTAAGTGTACTATTTGAAATGATAAAGCCTAACTGCATTTAAACACTTTCCATCTGGGCTGACGCAATGTTCCATATCAGCTTTATTGGACTTTCTTTCTTGCTTGCTTTTTTGCCCATGAATTTGTTATACTTCATGGAATTAGTTCAGCTGGACCATTGGAGAAGCAGAAAGCCTCCAGTCTGATAAGCTTCTGTGGGTCAGTTCAAAGATGAGAATGGGGGAAGGCAATTTGCAGTCCTCCAGACATTTGACATTTTGGGACTCATCAGCCTTGGCTATGTAGTTGAGGACTGAGAGCCATTGGGGTTTAACAATGACTGGAGACCACATGTTCCTCAACCCTTCATTATAACCTACAAATGGATCACCTTCCCTGCTTACCTGCGGTGATCTTGCATCTGAGGCTCAACTCTCTTCTGCATTCTCCATGCTAATATCAGTGGCAACCAAGAAGATAGGGTGTCCCAGATACACACACGCACACACACTTATATAGGCGATAATAGTGATAATACATTAATACTAATAATAATAATAAAAGTTGCAGTGACTGATATTTATTTCAGCAGCTGCCCTATTATTTCTGGGACATCCTACATCATAACAAACCATCACCTCATCACTTATAATGCCTTTTTAACACTTCCTAAAGTCTGCCCCAGTTTCAACAGCAATCATTGTGTATGTTCATAATGTTCTGCTCTTGTTTGTATTTTCCCTGTGACTGCCTTGGACTTAACATTGCTGTTTCATTTCCCAGCTGATTTGTACCAGGGCATCTTATATAAAATGTCTTTTTAGTGGTAATGCTCTCCTTGGAAGACCACGTCATTTTCTATGAAGCTGCCCAGACCTGAAGATTGTTGGGAGAGGCCCATGCTAATCCAGTCGTACATTGGATGGACTGAAAGGCAGGGTCTTCTTGGTGGTGGTGCCAAGAGAGGACACACTTGGCTAGTTCTACCCTTACTGTCATTCCTACCCATAGAAAATATGGTCTTAACTGGATGGGCCTTTCATTTTGAGCATTTTTTTGTAAAATAAATAAATAAATAAATTCTAAAATAGGCTTAATTAGCGTGGTTTAGTGGTGTTTTAATCTGCTCATTTTTTAATGTCTTAGTTCTGCACTGGCTGTATTGTAAGACAGCTGAAGTGGGGATTCCATTGAATCGCCTTCTTTGCCAGACAGATTTTTAATAATTAAAAAAAAAACCCTGACTTTTTAATTAAAAATCTGCAGGAAATTTTATCAGATGGGTTCAAGAGAGTAGATGGGAATTCCACTTACTTTAAGGACTTTATATGGTGGCTCTTTTTTCTCTAATGTTTTAAACCCTAGCATGCTTTCAGCTGCATGGACTTTTTGAAAAACAGGGGCTTCTTTCTTAATACTTAATACTTCCTGGAATGGCAGCGTAACCATGTAATGTTGCATCTTCTTTCTGTCCTCAGAACAGTTTGTTCCCAATGATGGATGAACATTAGTAACACTTTGTTTCAGTTAGTGTTGTTCTACCATGAGTCATGTTGGACCACAACAGTAGAATTCTTTTTAATCCCTTCCATTAAGACTTATTTTTAATGAAGCAATGGGATATGAGCTTTACAAATAAATACAACTATACATAAACCCTGGAATTATGATTAACAATTAGATGGAGGGAAGAAGGAAGAGTAAAACTTTTTAAAAAGCAGTATGAATTTCATGCTCAGTCATTTTCTTTCCCATATGGCTTGTATTAAACGTTATTTGAGTTTTGAGATGGATAGGCATATCCCATTACACTTTCAGCAATAAAAATCATTTGCCTATATGAGTTTGCAGTACACCGTGGATAATCAGCTGGCAGCCTAAGGATGAGATTCAGGGGCTTGATCAAGTGTTAATCAGATTGTGCAATGAATTTTACCTGCAGTTTCATTTTGGAAAAGGGAACGCTTTTCAAAAGATGGGTAGCAGAGGTATACCCAAACAAACATCATTTGTTTGTTTGTTTATTTCATCTCTCAATTCCTTATCTAAGCAAAATTTAAGCAAATGAGTCAGGGACATGGTAAGGTACAGAAGAGAGGCAGAAGAACGTGAACACCCCTTGCTGGAGTGAATCCTTTCAATTTTGTAATGGCACTTCAGCACCAATAGAGGCGAATATGTGTAGCTCAGGGTTGAAGTGTGGAGTCCTTGGGGTTCTCTGAGCTTGGTTCTTTTCTTGCAAACGTTTCATTACCCAGCTAGGTAACATCATCAGGGCTAGAATGGGATGGGGTTTGCTCTCTATTTATGTGCTGTGGCCTGCCTCACTGGTAAGGGTGTTGTTGTTGTTTTTTTAGCAAAGTTTACCACCAGGCACACAATCAAGCAGCAAACATATGCCAATCAAAGAACTACCAGAGGAGCAAAACAACAACAAAAACCCACCCCCACCAGCACTGGCAAGGCAGGCCACAGCACATAAATAGAGAGCAAACCCCATCCCATTTTAGCACTGAAGATGTCACCTAGCTGGGTAGTGAAACGTTTGCAAGAAAAGAACCAAGCTCAGAGAACCCCAAGGACTCCACACTTCAACACCACTTTATGCCTTCACCTATCCATCTTTCATGGTGCTTCTTGAATCCTGGTTACTTTGCTGTATGAATGGCATGGGTGACACTGGGTTGGGGAAATGTCTAGATGGGCATTATAATATACAGCTTCAACAGATCCACAACTGGAGTTCTGAAAGATGCAACAAATGCTCCATGACATCCACATAAGATTATTTTCTCAGCATTTAGGTAATCAGAGCATAAGTGCATGGCTGAATACTCATGCAAGAAGGAGAAAATCATGTTTTCAAGCGCTGTGTCCGTTAAAAAACTGAAGCTGATGAGACACGGTTTTCTGATAAAAAGAGGTGTGAAATTGATAAAGTGCCAAAAGGGAAAGAATGCCCACCCCTGATGTTTGCTTCCCCAAGGAAGCAATAGGTTTTCTTTTCTTCCTTTTTCCTTTTTTTCTTTTTTTCTTTTCTATTTAATATCTTTATTTTTTGTAGCAAAACAATCTTTAATCTTAGGGGAAAAAAAGAAACTAAAAAAATTAAAAATACAAACTAAAAACACAAACTAAGAAGGAAAAGAAAAAAAATCTATCTTATATTTATCAGTAGTCACTGGTTTGCCAATCAATTCATTTCTGTAATATAAACAGTACAAGATTTTATTGTAAGATATTACAAAATCTCTGCCATAATAACACATGTTGCTGCATCCTTTGACTGGTAGAAAATACTGCCTTTCCCAAAACAGATAGATCATACATTTCTGACAACCATTCCTTGACATTTGGAATAATTCCATGATTCTTTAGTTTTTTAGTATGGGTACAGAATAGAAAAGTAGTTTTAAAAATGCTGAGCTTTAAAGTTCTGATGCCATGTTTCTCCCTTTTTACTGTCCAGGATTATTCCTATGAATTTACAGAGGATGATATCTCATTTCTTCATGCTTGTCCCTCTGATATAGTTCTGTTATATGAAAAAAGATGCTGGAGGTGTAAGAGCACCAGCAAAGTAACCAGGATTCAAGAAGCACCATGAAAGATGCACCAGCAAAGTAACCAGGATTCAAGAAGCACCATGAAAGATGCACCAGCAAAGTAACCAGGATTCAAGAAGCACCATGAAAGATGCACCAGCAAAGTAACCAGGATTCAAGAAGCACCATGAAAGATGCACCAGCAACGTAACCAGGATTCAAGAAGCACCATGAAAGATGGATACGTGAAGGCATAAAGTGGTGTTGAATAATTCTTTTTGCCACCCCACCCCCCCCACTTAGTACAACCACGATTCTTGATAAATAGTCAAATTTCAAAGCTTTGGTATATAATTCAACATTACATTAACATCTTTCACATTTTAAAATTTTCCTATAAATCTATTAATATACATTAATTCACAATCCCAAAAAGATACTAAATGATCACATAACCATATCATGTGTGACAGTGAGCCCTCAAATTTCTTACACCTCCAGCATCTTTTTTCATATAACAGAACTATATCAGAGGGACAAGCATGAAGAAATGAGATATCATCCTCTGTAAATTCATAGGAATAATCCTGGACAGTAAAAAGGGAGAAACATGGCATCAGAACTTTAAAGCTCAGCATTTTTAAAACTACTTTTCTATTCTGTACTCATACTAAAAAACTAAAGAATCATGGAATGCTTCATCATGAAACACCAAAATTAACCTCTGCCATTTTGCACATCTGAATATTTTGCTCCTTACGAACATCAACAAGCTCATTTGCTTTTAAACAAGCATCTAACAAAAGAAATACTTACCCACCTAGTGTACTTAAGGCTTTGAAGGAATAAATGTTCCTCCTCCTCCTTCCTGACCTTTAAAGGACCACAAATTTAAGCTATTAAACAGTGAATGTTGTAGAGCATTGCTGAAGGCATCTGGTACTCACTCAAAACACAGCAGCTGCTGTCGAAACATTGCATGTTTCCTCAATTTCAGGCTCACAGAAGAAAGGTTAAAACTAACTTTTATATGAAACATACATCAAACTGTGACAAAGAAGAAAGTTTATAAAATGCAGATGTCCTGGGAACAGTGCATGCGGGGTTTAAAATATTTACTCAGATGGTCTGGGAGAATGGGATGGGGGAATTTCACAGTGCAATTCCTCCACAGATCACATAGTTGCAACTCCATTGTGAAAAACAGAGCATCTTCAAAGTAGAGGAATGAGATTGCAAGCAACTTTTTTTTCACATCCCCAAAGCAATTTCAGTGGAACTGCATTTATTATGTCACTTGACATCTCCATGATTCCAATATCTGCCATCTGTTTTCAGGTGCTTTTCTATACAACCAAAGTAAAATATAAAAGGTATGAAAAGCAGGAATTATTTAGACTCATTGAGTTCACTGGGAGAGATATGTTTTCCCCCATTGTGAAATCAATGAACTTTGAAACCACTTGTCTTTGGCTAAATTGCAGTCAAAGATTGTAACCTTCAAGATCTTGCTATAATTCATGCTTCTAAAGACTTCCTCTTGAAATATAGCTAAACAACATACTGTCATTCCCACCAATTTCAATGGGAGGGTGTGAAATGAGTGAATACAATGAGACTTCTTTAATCCATAGTTAGGATTCTGATGCTCTCAGCGAACACTAACTTTTCTCAGTGAAAAGTTAGTTATATTGCCTTATCTCCAAAAGAGTTTTGTCCTCTTGTGTATAAGCTTAAAATCTGCTCTGCTCCTAGATAAATGTTTAGGACAGGGTTTACCTTAAAAACTTAACACAGTGTTCTGGGGTGACAGCCATATTATTCCATTGCTGCTGATAATCAGAATGGCTGCAGAGGATTAGTATATTAGTCTTCAGGTTGGAAAACTATTAAATTGTATAAAATTGGAGACAGGAAGTCACTAAACCTATTTTTCAGCTTTAGGCTGAAACAGGAAGGTGGGATGACATCACTGAATGTTGTACAGATTTACGTGTTAGGCCTAATATGGGAACCTCTACACACATATAAACATTGCAATATATTATCAAATAATAGTTTTTGTTTTAATTTTTGAAATTATTCTGTGGCCTGCAGCTTCTCTGCCATTCTAGCATCCCTGAATATGCTATTTAACCAGCATTAACCAGCATTATCAAGGCTGAAGAACAGCGCAATAAACCCTTTTGGCTCACTATGTTTTGGTTAGTGCTGTTCAAGATATCCTGTCACTGATTTGTCTCTCTTTTTGTTATTGTTTGAATGAGTCGATGCAACTGCATTTTTTAAAAAATATCAGTCCAATTCACTTTCATTTTTTTCTATTAATGTTACGGTACAACCTTGTGGCACTGGACTGCTACCAAGAACTAGAGATACACAACACGGACCTGGCAACTATGAATGATGTTTATTTTTTTCATAGGGAGCTGAAATGTGGACCTAAGTTTTTTTTATAGAAAGAACATTAACACCCTGTGTGGAATGTCTGTTTTAATGTTTTGCTTCCTGTCATGATTATTGTAAGATGATTGTGTGTTCGATGTGGTCAGCTAAATAAATAAATAACTGGGTTTTTTTTTTGTTTGCTTGTGTTAAGTGTACTAAAGGGAAAGTTGTGTACAAGCTCGTGTTAGAGAAAATTGTGAATGAAAACTGAGGCAGATTTCTCATCACTTTTTCTTTTTTTTAAGAAAAAAGCTATTTGCAAAAGATTTGATGGAATGGAATAATACATCAAATTGCACTGCCGATGTAGACTGGATTTAGACTGATCTGAACATCCCTACGCTGTGGACTCATGCAGTGCATGGAATAGCTTCCTATTTCACACATTTACTTCAGCTATCAAAACAGCAGAGGTATATTTTGAACTGTTGAGAGCATGTTGTGGAACAATTGTGTTTTTCTAGGATAACTTTAACTGAGATACATCAGGGACAGACAGGCAATTGCAGAATAAAAATGTACGGAATACAGAAGGCAGTCTAGTGCTTCCAGCAAGGGATAACACTGGGCAAGTATGGAAGGAGATTGGGGAGGGGGGTCTCGGTATCAGTGCTTACAGCATTATCTATGATGGAGCATGTCCTTATTTTTATCTCTAAAATGTTAGGTGAGGTGATATCGTACTGTGATAAGTGCAGTACCTTGCTGAGATAACTGGTGATACCCTGTTGAACACTTCAGTTGTTTCCAATCTGCTCCTTTTTGTGGTTATTCACTGCTTAAACCATTTAACATTTGCAGTGTTACATCTGTTTTGGTCAGGCAGGCAGTTTAGAAATGCTTAAGAAAATGTCATGGAGGAAAAATAAAAGCAGATTTGGGTCATTCACATCAGACCCAATGAACCTATGTCATTCAGCTGGGATTTCTTATGTGTCTGAAGTTTACATGCCTTCATATATAACTGCATGTGTGTGCAATGCATTATGAAAAAAAGAAAAGAAAAAAACCTCTGAGGTTATATATGCCTGTTGACAAAAAAGATCAGCCACCTCTCCTAATACGTCTTGCCACGAATCCATTCAGAGCAAAGATGGCAGTGCTAAGTGCTATTGAGTTTAATTGTTTAATTTAAAGAATATCTTTATTTGCTCCTGAACTACTAGCATGCAATTGGTGTATCTTTGTCAGCTCCCCCCCCACCATCCCCCTCCCCATAAGCTTTGCAGATTGAACTCATAGTGCTTGATGAGCAAACACAGTTGATTTACAGTTTAATTTCCAAGCATTTGGGGAGGGAATTTTCAGTTGAGAGGGTCTGTGCTGAAGACGGGCTTTCAGCTCTGCTTCTCAGTGGTCATTTTGCTCCACATGAACGCTGAACCATTTCAGCCTCATTCTACCCAAATTCTCCAAGGTTGCAAGGACTCAGCAATCTATACAATCCACAAAGCAATATGTTCACATTGCTCAGGGAAAAAACCTGTGACCTCAGCATCTGTAGTGATGCTGGCTGCCTTATTTCAAGACCATTTTAATGATGGGATATGATGTGCTTTAAATGAGAAATGGTTGAGCTGGATCCTATATGCTGTAGGAGAGCCAAGTTCCCAATTATCTCTGCTTTCAATTATTTCTGTTTTAAATGATCCTGATCTGAAGAATTGCTGGGCTAACAAAGAAACGTTTAGCATGGAATCTGATTGCTAATTCACCAGGATGCCACAAAAAGTTTTGAACGTTTCATGGCACTGCAGTCAAAGGGTGTTTTCTTATTTTCCAAACAGGAATTCCCTATCTTGCATTTATAAGCACTTGCAATAAAATCAGCCATCTTCTCTCCACTGCTAATACAACAAAAGCAACCAATTAAAAAGAAGAAATGCAAAATTAACCTTCATTAGGTAGAGCTGGAAAAAAGGGAACCAGAGAAACCTGCAAGCAGTTTGATAGATGATGGGAGCACAGAATATCATTCCACAAAGGGGCTCCCTATGCAGCTCATGGCAGAATAAAATACACATCCCCTCCAAAAGTCTAAAATAAAGATATTGGGGGTCTCGCATCCTGCACTGCACATCTCTTGTTCCTCTGACTGCTGATATATTCAGAGGCCTGACTGAATCTGCTGGGTGGGGCTTACCAAATGTGGAATTCCCCTTGGCGAAGTAGGAGGCGCTTAAGCCTAACTATCCTTTCTCACTCTTCTAGACCCTCTCACTCTTCTAGACCCAAGATGGCAATGGCCTGGGTGGAAGAGGCCTGGGAATGAAGAGTCCTCTGGGGTTCTTGTGATATGGGCAAGACGTAGCTACGGGTACATTCTGGAATTAGACTTGCCAAAGACAAAGACAATTGGTGGCTTTTAGCAAAGCCTGCATCACATTGTGGCCAAAATGTTATTAGTCCCTTGGTCTGCAATCCTATGCATGCATATCTGGAGGGGTATAAGTCCCACTGAACTCAGTAGAGTCTTGCTGGAAAACTGCGGTGGGTAATTTCCAGTTCAGTTTGCACCCTGCCTGCTGCCGCTCATATCTGGATCAGAGCAAGCACGCAGGCCACTTGGTTCGACTAGCAAAAATATAGCTTGATGTTTATTTATTAAACACCACCAAAGTCAAAAACAATTTACTGGCAAAAACAAAATAAAAGACAGGCCGAAAGCAGGGAGAGAGAGACATGATCAACAGGTATGAGATAAACATTATTTATATCTATCTCTATATCAAATGGCATAGAGCTTTCCAGAGTGACTGGAAACAACACTGTGGATCATTAGCACAGAGGGAACGAGTGGCTTTTGGTTATTCCAGACTTAACCCTTTTATGTATATAAAAGCAGTAGAAAACAGATAGAAAATAGGACACTAGATGATCCCTCCTCTATTCCATACCACAGAAGAAACAATTTGGTGAACAGGGATGATGTCTCAAACACTTTCGACTGAAAACTGACTGAACGGCTGTCTTCACAACTGAATTAACTCATTTTCTGGTTTGCACTATACAACAAACCACAAACTAACCTTACTTATTTATTTTGGGCATCCCTCTATCAAAGGCACTATGGGCAGCAAAATGGATTAAAAATAAGGTTAAAAATAATCAAGCCAAGAATCCTGTTTGAATGTAGCTATTAGGTTGGTAACTGATCTGGTTGTGTGAATATAGCCATCTAGTGCTGCCCCATTACAGAACTATCCCAGTGGTAGATCAGGCCCTCCAACGATGAAGAGCTTTAACTAAAGAAGAAACTTTCTGTTCACTTCTTGAATTCCCCCCTCCCCCCCTTATTGCAGACAAATAACTGATCTCAATTAGAAATATAAATCTAAAATTTGTCCCAAAGTGGAAGGATAGAAAGATTTGGAAGACTTAGCCACCCCAGCTTAGTTCCTGCTTTAGTTCGAAGTCAGAATTTCCAAATCTTGGAATGCACCAGCGTAAGATCTGTAGGAAGGAAGGCAGAAGAGAAGAAAGAAATTGCTGCTTGGGACTGATACCCTTTGATCCACATTTTTCAGAAAGCCCAGTATTTTCCCGTATCAGGTGCATTTCATCCATCAAGGATTGAGCAGGGTGGAACAAATGACTCTTGTCACTCAGAATGGGGCTGGTGAAGACCTGATGGAAGGCATTGTGGACCAAGAGACCTCATGATCTGCATTTAGTCATGGCCCAACTTGTGATGCAACAGATCATCTTAAAATAACTGGCTGTCAATATTTTGGAGGTGACTGCCCCACATGAAAAGTGAATAATGATAGGGAAGACCTCCAATAAACATTGGTGCCCACAATCTGCTCATCTTGCCAGATTTATTTTGCTACTTTATTATGCATGCAATACTATTATTTATAACCTGCCTTTCAGACTACAAATCTTGTCAAGGCAGCTTGCATGTAACATCCACAACCGTGAATAAAATCATAATAAATAGTTAAAAAAACAACTGGAGCCCTCTTTCTTCAAGGATTGTTCCAGTAATTGGTTATAAAGGCCCAGTGCAAATAGATTCATTGCCTTATACCCTCTCTTTTTTTATTCTTCACAAGTACAGGGAGAACATTAAAACCAGAACTGCCATGAAATAGGTTGTTCATGCACTTCATATTGAAGGCACTTTGTGAGGAAGGGAGACTCCCACTGGTCCCTTACCATAATATTACAGCCATAACCTCAGTGGATGAACCATGGAACCATATATAGACATTCTCAACCCAGTCCTGTCCATTTGCCCAGCAGTTCATCCCCAAAGACCCCAGCTTGATCTACTATCTGCTTCATGTATTTATTTCATGACATGATAATTCTGTGGTACTTTAACTCAACTTGAATCCGACTACAAGTTTGAGGAGAAGGTATCTGCTAGGCCTGTGTGAGGTGGCTAGATTTGCTTCAGTGAGGTGTTTCATGGCAAGGAGGCAAAGTGAATTTCTTCATGGAGATGAGGCAGCAACCTAATTCCTCCAAGGTGCTTTGCATTTCCTTAGAAACTGACTGCCTTACCAGAAGAAACTTTTCTGCATGATCATACATGCACAGAAGCCTCTTCCAGCCTCCAAAAAGGTAGATGAGGGACTTGGGCAAGTTAAAATTAAGAAATATGACTCCTTCACTTCACTTTCGAAAATGTGTGTGTGTGTGGCTTCACAAAGCAGCTTCAAAGGAATGTTTTGCATGGACTTTCATCAAAGCAAAACAGCCTTTGAAGTTTTATGTAGTCCTAGTATCTGCTCCTTCTTCTACAATGTATCATATGGTGAGAGTGAACATGAGGTTGGGCACTCATACAGTTTGATTTATGCAACCTTGTTGTCAGCAAAGACTTAAATGGATTGAGAATGTAGTCAGAGTTCACAGCCATCTAGGGCAGCACAAATATAACACGATTCTCTATCATTTAGCCCAGGGCATGTAGAAGAACAAATAAATGCCCTCGGACAGTAAAAAAAAAAAAAAAAGAGTCCATTACAGGACAACATCATGTCAGAATAATGAGACATGGTTCCCGACATCATCATGCAAATGATGGGATTAGGTGCTTGCATCATGACATCTCATACAAATATATAAATTGCATCATTTGCAAGAGTCATGAAGCATCTCTCCTTATTTGGACTCTCCACCCCACCCCACCCCCGACACCCATGGCCTCAACATCCATGTTGGAAGAACGAGAAAAGAGGACTTCCTTGTTTACTGATATATGTCTGCATTCTCCCTCTGTGCAAAGAGAGGATCCTGACTGGTGCAAGGTCCCTCTTATTTGTATGAGCTCTATAAAAGATAGCAGAAAATGTGTGGCACCTGGTAACCCCTTTTCCCTTTCAACTATGCTTGTCAATAACTCTAGATAATTGGCTCACCATGGTATTACACGGAGAGTACGGCAAATTACGTTTTTGACTAATGACCTTCCAAATGAATCATCAACTTGTTCTATTTGAATTATTTCTAGCACATTTCTCACTTTCATATAAGAATAATGTCTATGAAGTGTCTGCATTCTGATCTGGCGTTAACCTTTTTAATGCCACTATCAGGAACTTTGGGCGTAGGTAGTATTAATCCATAAATGCTTCTGGTTGTGCAAATGTTTAAAAACAATTATGTTGAACAGTAATAAACTCTTCTTGTTTTAAAGTTTGGGTAATGGAAACTTTAGGTGTGAAGCTACTGAAGCGAGTTGCTTATTTATGTTTATTTATTTATTAATTTTAAAAAAGAGACTTGCCATCCATGTTCAGATAAAATTTAAAGAAGAAGCTAGCAAAGCAAGCCCAGGGAAAAGATTAAGACTTTCAGTTCTAATTTATTATTTGTTCTTGAATTAAGAATTAATTTTGTTCCAGGTCTTTGGGCAAAGATCTCACATTTGTTTTAGGCTTGCTGTGATTAATTTGTCTCACGTCTTTTTATGTTTTTGTTGTTTTAAAGACATTCCAACAGCAAAATGGAACACTGTTTACTATAGAACCTGCAACACACATTTCTATCAAGATGAGCAGTCTCTACATAATTCATTGTTCCTGGGTTATACTTCCCACTAAGCTGCACATGTATACACCCCCTTAGATAATGGAAAGGGGTACAAGAACGCCATTGCTGCTGCCAGCATGACTACTACTCTGGTCTCACTATCATCTATGGGTGATGAGCTTTTGCAGTGTGTAGCTGCCAAAGAAATCAGCAGAACTGAATGATGACTGTGCCCTCCAGGGGCATGAATGGCTGCCTAATGCTGCCTTCAGAAGAGGCCCTCTCCATTCAACATTAGTGATGGCTTCGTTTAATAATGATGCATCCAGTTGGGCAAAGGATGGTAATATGGACTAGGCCAACTACAGAGCGGTAGTTTTCCAATGGCACCAGCACTGCATGCTCCTCAAAAGAGAGAGAAAAAGATCATTATTTGAAAAAAATTGAAACAAGACAAAATATTAGAAAAAAGGACATTAAATATTTGATTCATAAAAAAAATGGGCGAAGAATTTATTTCAGCAGCAACTGAAAAAAAAAAAGAAAGAAAAAGAAAAGAAAAGAAATGGAGTTGTTTTGTACATAAATCCCCAGCTAAAACCAGAACTTGTATTGACTAATGAGTATGGTACTTTTGTTGGGGTGGAAGTTAATTTACACGGGGCTAAGACTTTGATACTGGGAATTTATGCCCCAAATGATGACAAAGCATTGTTTTATAAACAATTTATGGACAGATTAATAGGTTTTTCCTATGAAAATTGGTGGTTGATGGGGATTGGAAGGGAGTGATCTCCCCACAACTGGACAGAACCTCTGAGAAAAATATTAGAATTACTCAAGGCAAATTACCAAAAGTGTTTTTTTTTAATCTGATGGACAGTTTAGGGCTGGTTGATATATGGAGATAGAAAAATGGCAATTCAAGAGAGTATACTTACTTTTCTGAAAGACACAGATCTTTTTCAAGAATAGACATGGATTTCAAAGAATTTGGCTACTAAGGTTTCTAAAGTAGAGATATAACTAAAGATTTTTTTTTTCTGATCATAATCCTCTGAGTTTGATTTACAAAAGAAAATCTAATTCTTTTAGAAGGAGACTGAATGAAATGTTGCTTCAGAAGGAAGCAATAGTGCAGGATTGTAAAAAGAAACTAAAATAATTTTTTAAAAATAATTTAGGTAAAGGCACTGATTGTAGAATGGTTTGGGATGCTAGTAAAACTTTTATTAGATGTCATTTCATACAATGTAATAGTGAACTTAAAAAGAAGAGTCAAGAGAAAAGCCAAGCTATTTTGAATGAAATTAAGAGAAAGAAGAAGTAAAGAATTCTCCAGAGAAGATAAGTATTTCTCAACAAATTAAGCTTCTACAATGGCAATTACCTATGTTAACAGTAAGAGAAATGGAAATAAAAATGAATTATGCAAAGCAAAAAACTGAATTAGCAAATAAACCAGGGAAATGGCTAGTGTATAAATTACAAAAAGAAAAGGAAAATGATATTGAAATTACAAGAGGGAGATACTATATTCATGGACAATGCGGCCATACAAAAAGCATTTCATCAATACTATTCTAATTTGTATAAGGGAAGTGACATCCCTCTAGAGAAAATAGATGAATATCTAAAGAGACAAAATTTACTGAGAATTACAGAGGAACAGAGACAGATTATGAATAGACCTATAACAATAATGGAAATTTCTGAAGCTGTAAAAAAAATTAAACTAGGAATGTTTTCTGGACCAGATGGATTATCATATTCTTACTATAAATGTTATGAGGATGAACTTTTACAACCTTTACAAAACACGATGGTGATCCCTCCTACAGGGAGGATAGATGCCAGAGAGTTGGAAAAAGGCCAGTATAGCACTAATACTTAAAGAGGGACAAGATTTGACTTTAACAAGAAACTATAGGCTGAAACCATTATTGAATAAGGACTACAAGTTGTTCACAATGAGTCTAGCTGATAGACTGAAAATAATTTTGCAAGAATTTATTCATGAGGATCAGTGTGGGTTTTACCTAAAAGACAGTTAAAGGACAATGTCAGAAATGTGTTGGACATTTTGAAGTACTTGGAACAACTGTAATGAAAAACAAGCTGCACTGATCTTCTTAGTTGCAGAAAAGGCTTTTGACAATTTGAACTGGCCTTTCTTGTTTAAGGTTCTGGAAGATATGGAGAGAACTTCATAAAATGGATAAGATCAAGCTACACTTCACAGAAAGCACAAACAATTGTTATTGGAGATCTAACAAAACCCTGTGAAATACAAAAAGGAACAAGACATGGATGACCACTGTCCCCTTTCTTGTTTATTGTAGTTCTGGAATATTGAATAGAGATATAAGACAAGATGAGAGGATTGTGGGAGTAAAGATTAAAAGAAACGTATACGTTAAGGGCTTTTGCAGATGACTTGGTGTTGGTTCTGGAAGATCCTTTAAAGGAAATTGAAATATTAATAGGCAATTAAAATAATTTGGAGCATTAGCAGGTTTTAAGATTAATAAACAGAAGATGAAGATGTTAACAAAAATATGAAAAAAGAAGATCAAACACAACTGATGAATAAAACAGGTTTTAAGATTGAGAAGGTAAAATATTATGACAAATATGAATTGTATATTATTTCAAAATAATTATGTTAAGATATGGAATTAAGTTTAAAAAGATATGTTAAGATGGGAAAAATTACAATTGTCATTGTTGGGGAGAATTTCTGTGATAAAAATGAATGTCTTGCCTAGAATGATGTTTTTGTTTCAGACGCTACCTGTTTTGACAACTGATGCATCATTTAAACAGTGGCAGAAGGAGATATCTACATTTGTGTGGCAGGGGAAAAAACCATGAGTTATATATAAGGTGTTACAAGATGCAAAGGAAGGAGGAGGATTGGGTTTACCTGATTTGAAATTGTATTTTGCAGCTTGCTGTTTGGTTTGGATGAGAGAGTGGGTGCTGCTGAGAAACAGAAGGCTTCTGGAGTTAGAGGTGCATGACCTGAGATTTGGGTGGCATGGATATTTGTGGTATGACAAAGTCAAGATCAATGTGGATTTTAAAAACCATTACGTTAGATGTGTCATACTGAGAATAAGGAATAGATACAAACCCAGGTCATGTCCAAAAATACCTCTGTGGCTGTCTGCGCAAGACACATACTATAGATGAGAAATAATAAGCAAACACAAATGGCTAACTTATTGTGAGAAACTAGAATTTTGTCAATGGGAATAAAATCAAGAGAAGAACTGGTGGCAGAGGTTCTCTTATTTACAATTATTAGAAATATTTAAAGTAGACAGAATAATTTATGGTTTTGAACATTCTAATAGAATTGTGTACAAATGATGAACATGTAATTGCTAAAATGTATAAACTTTTATTGAAATTTGAAACAGAAGAAGAACAAGTGAAAGAATGTATGATAAAGTGGGCTAAAATGTTTGGTTATAGTATACAGATAAAACCATGGCAAAATACATGGCTGAAAGGATTGAAATTTACATTATGTTATAATCTTAAAGAGAATTTTTACAAGATGATGTACCATTGATATTTGTAACCAGAGAAGTTGTCTAGAATATATAAAGGCATTTCAGATGTATGTTGGAAATGTGTACAAAAAGTAGGGACATTTTATCATGTTTGGTGAATATATAAAACAGCTAGAAAATTCTGGATTCAAGTACATACACTGATTCAAAGGATTTTAAAGATTTATATACAATTGAAACCAGAGGTTTTTCTTTTGGGACTGGTGGACAAACAGCTGGGGAAAAAAGTCATGGAACTTTCTTTTTGTATATGATAACTGCAGCAAGATTGTTGTATCCACAAAGATGGAAGATTCAGCATTACCCACAATGGAGGAATGGTTGGTGAAAATGATGGAACTTGCTGAGATGGCCAAATTGACTTCTTTGATCAGAGAAAAGACAATATTTATGGTTTTGATGATTAAACAGAATAGATTATAGAAAGAAGAGAGTCATCATGTAACCAGAGAATAAGAGGTAAACTTATAATTGTACTTATAACTGCTGTAAAGAAGATCAGAAGCTACTTCTTTGTATTTTTTCCCTTCCTTTCTATTTTTTCTTTACTTCTTTTTTCTTTCTTGTACTTTTTAAAATGTCTTTCTCTTTCTTTTCTTTTTCTTACTTTATATTAGTTTGTGTTAGTTTTTATATTCTTTTAAAAAATCTTTAATAAAATTATACAAATGGCACCAGCACTGCAGTTAGTCAGTCAGCTCTCTTGGAGCTATAGCTGTGTCCAGAATATTGGGCCACTATTCCAGAATTAATTAAGCTTTGACTCTACCAGAACTCCTTCTCATGTGCTGAAGATCTGAGAACGTGACCGTCAGGAACCTCAGTCATCTTGGTCATCATCGTCATCGTCTCAATGATACTGCACCTGCCCTAGGCTATGCCTGTGGCAGCAAGAGTTGACACCACTGGCTTGAGGTTTCCACGTATTGATGCACCTACTTATCTTTATAGCATTGCCTTTTGCTATCTGTAGGGCTATTTAACAAGTCAGGGTAAAAATACTGATTTTTGAACCCAGCATAAGAAGTGTACTGCTCTTCTTTATACTGGGGTGGATGAAAGAGAGCCATGTTTAGAACAGGGCTGTTGCTTATGTTAGTTTGTGATTAAACCTCATTGATTTCAGGGGGTTTCCTCCAAGTGTGACTAAATTGGGTACAGCACCTTACATGAACACCTGACTTGTTTTAGGGTACACATCTCAAAAATATCAGTTGAATAGAAGAAATACTTGCAAATGTGTGTATCCTACAGGCATACTTAGAGGAGATCAGGAGAAAGATGTGGGGTTTCTCACCACCTCCTAATCAACCTGCCTGACAGCAGCAGCTTTCGTGCCCTTCATACTGCATGCAGAATGGAAGAGGGAGTAACTATCCACGCAGTAACTCTGCATTTCTGCGTGCTGAGTAAAACACCCCCTGCTTCCACTACGTCCTCTCTTTGTTTCTGCTGAGGAGAGAAACTCCTCCTCTCTTTTTGATCACTCTGCACAAGTGGCCAGCAGTTCCTATTAACAGACCAGTTTGCCTTGTTTCTGCTTCTGAGTGACCAATCCGAAAGTCCTCTGTGCTCTCCCTGCCCCATTCTTTCTAGCCAGGGTCAAGGATTTCGGACAATTTCATTTCAGGTGTACTGCTAATGCGCACCTCCCAAGCATAAAAAAACTAAAACATACAGCAATGTATTTGGGGGGAAGATGCATATACAATTGCATGCTGTGGGAGAAAATGAATGGAAAACATGGGGATTTTAGGGAAAATGAGGACAATTTAAATGCAAAATGTCTTGCATTTTACAACATTTGCATAAAATGAGAGAGAACAATTCAATACTTGCAAAACAGGCACATATCCAAAATAGACTGATGTGACCATTACACTACAGTGAAATAGCAGTCCACAAACAATTATCTATGCTATCTGCAGTGTCAGCTTCTTTAAGCGTATTATCCTTTCTGTTCTGTCAGTCAAGCCCTGTAGTGTCTTTCTACTCACAGTTCAGGATATGGTAAAGAAATTGTGGAGATGCCTTGTTCCATACTCAGCGTGGAACTTGCACCGTTTCAGCCCAGATTGCTCAGTCTGCGTTTGACAGCTTTGCAGACCATACTCAATGTATAACAAGTTGCATTATGGGTATGTTGGCAAAGGATTCCCAGGGCGGTTGCACCGTGTGCTGTCCAGACAGAATAGCTAAATGACCACTTTGCCGCCTCCCCAAATGGCTATGATTCCTGGGTGCATGTGTGAAGAGCTGCTTTATGTATTTATTTACTAGCAAACTGGAGCTATTTTGCTCTTTAAAAACATAAAGAAAAAAGTAGGTATAGAAGTAATTAATGAAAAATGCATATAACAATATCTCAGCTACTGGAGCCTTTCCACCTTCTTTTCAGGAGCAAAGAACTACACTGGAGCAATTCAAGGGAGAGCTAAGAAGCTACTCAACACTAATATTTTAATCACAATCAGCAGGAAGATAAAAAACGGACAAGTTACTCTCGTGGTGCATGTGTTTCCTTTCCTGCATAGGACCTGTGGGCGACCAGTACCAGAAGAACATTGTTGGATAATATGAACACTGTGTGGAATCTTAGTTTTAATACCACTTCCTGCTAATTACAGAAAACCAATGCCTCTAGAGTGCTAAAAGGCTCTAGTGTGGAAGCAAACAATGACTGATGACTTAATAAATGCATGTAGTAATGTAGTAGAATGTAATATAGTTAATGAAAGAACTAGATCATTTGCTTTATCTATAAATTAATATTGGCTATTGTAGGGAAACCTGCTTCAGACAGCAATATATGTTGTTTCATTAGAGCCAAACCAATGATAAACTTACAAATCTGCAGGATCTAATTGCCTTAAATATAGCAAAGCAAAGCCTGTTAGCATTTTAATTGGTATTTGCCACTTTAAAAGCTGCCATTATTCAACCACATTATCTGAGAACATGCATATTACTATGTGTAGCTGCATGAGTTTTACTATGGAGGTAGAAGAGAAGCTGCAGCTTCTACAACAAGACCATTCAGTTTCAGAAACCCCAAGAATAGAGTGGCTTTGTGATTGGTGAGGCTTGATTTCATGGAAGCAGGTAGCAGAAAGGGCTCTCGTTGCTCAGCTAGAGCAGACTTACCACAATTGCACTGATTCATGCATTCTTCTTCTACAACAGAAGGGGATTCTTAGGTTAAGAAGATATGTTAAGGAGAGGGAGCATGGAATAGAGAAGACAACATTCTTGCTTTCCTGCAACCTTCTGGATAAGACCCATTATTGGATTTGGGTTCTAGAAGGGTCTGGTGACTTGAAATGGCCATCTATATTGGTGTTTCTCTTCAACTTTAAGATGTGTGGACTTCAACTTCCAGAATTTGCTGGCCGGGGGATTCTGGGAGTAGAAGTCCACATATCTTAAAGTTACCAAGGTTGAGAAACTCTGATCAAGAGTTTGTGCATATTTTGGGCTGTGACAAAAGATCATTTAGTGTCTACTCTTTCTTAAACGTTGAGACAATCAACAGGGCATGGTCACTTTGTTATAATCATAGTGTGAGCCCATTTTATTATAATTTTCTCTTTAGGTTTTGGGAGACAGAAAAAAAGAATCAATTCAAAATGCTTGAAATATCAGAAATGAAATGCAGATGTGGTGGATCAGTTTTGTAATGTGAAATGAAATATTAAAGAATTGCTCTTCATAACCTCTTTCGTATGTTGCAAACTGTGTATAGATGTCAGGCAATTTCCTTTACACTAGTTGTATCACTTAGGTTCACAGTTTTCATAAAGGTTTTATTTATTATTATATGCATCTTGGATATGTATCAGTACATTGCATATACCTCCACTTTGGCTTGCACGGTAGTTTCTAGATTAGACATTCTAGCTTACATAGAATAACACGAGCGTGTTTGGGATAAAACTGGGCTTTGGTTGTACTTGTGACATACTGATCAACACGTGCCAAAACCTACAGTATTACATCCTTATGTTGTGCAGGGAATGCTGCATGTGAGATGGGTAGAACTAAAAGTGGTAAAATAGTTTAATTGGTCTCTGTCATACTAAAAAGGATTATGTGAAAGTCTTCATTAATCAAAGCCATGAGGTTAGAAATCAATACCTATGGGTACACCTGTGATGACCATGGTATATGGAATTTTGTGACTTGGAATGTAAGAGAAGTAAATGGTAAAGAGCATCAGTTAACAAGTGAAATGAACAAAAGAAATTAGATATGTGATGTGAAAATAACAGAATTAGGAGATATGTAGTAGAGTTGAATGAGGGTAGTTTGATCATGTGGAGTGGAATTGATGAATCCATGCAGGGAAGTAAAGCTCAGAGTTTAATTATGAATGAAAGAGATTACAAATGCATGTCAAAAGGTGTGAATTGGTATTCGCTGAGAAATGAATGGGTGTGATAAAAAGTTATTGCATGTTTGCATTGCTTTTGAGAAAGCATATGATAAAGTAAATCAGGTTGAATTATCAAACATATTATTCAAGTGTGGAGTTGAAGGTTGGTTATGAATGTGATAAGAGCAGTATAAGAAGGAAGAATAGGATGCATGAGAATAGATGGAATGCTTAGTGAGTGACTAGACTTTCAGCAGAGAGTAAAATAGGAATGTATGATATCTGCAAAGATAGTTGTGTTTGATAGGAGCAGACAAAAAGTAGAGTAGATAAATGAATTTATGTACCTTCCTAGAATGTTTACCAGAAATGAGAAAATGGATGGAGAAATTTTAAAATGTGCGTATGCTGGTAGAAGGATACTAGGTAGTATGTGGTCTGTTATAGGGAATGACTATTTTGTGAAATAAATAACAATGGGTGTGTATAAGAGCATGCTTCTCCCACTTTGCTATAGGGAAGGGAGAGTTGCATATGTGGGAAAAAACATAAAAGTAACTTGAATGTAATGAGAAGTGTAGGTGACAGAGTAAAAAATGAATGGGTGCTGAATAAATGTGGATTGAATACAAATTTGAGTCATCTGTACAAAAGAAGTAATTTGCTATGGTCTGGTCATATAAAAATAATGAATATGAATTAAACTGCCCAATGAATACACGAAGGAAGAGTGAACAGGTTGAGAGGACGGTGAAAACCAAGAAAGTCATGACTGATTGTTTTGATGACATTTCCAAGAAGAGAGAGATTAGATGTTAAAAAAACAAAAGGGAATGGATGAAGTGGTATAGGAATGTGGTGGAAAAAGTGGTGGGTTATAGGGATAGAAATGCATGGAGAAGTATAAATAAAGTTGGTCTAAATTAAACTATATTTCCTATATCTCATGTCTTAATTTTTTTGGCTCACTATTTCTTACTTTATTCTGTATATCATCGTCGTCGTCGTCGTTGTCATCATCATCTCATAATGTAATGCACACTGAAAATGATTAACAGCACTTTCAGAACACACATAAACAGATATATACACCCGATGCAGGATTAGAACGAAACATGGTTGATCTTGCTAAAATAAACTCTCCCATATATCTTATTACCTCAAGATTCAGTTTTCTGCTGTTTAGATGTTACTACAGTATTTAATTCTGTCAGACCAGGAGTCTGTGATCACATTGTTAATGTTAAAAAAGCATGGTAGTAGTGATCTGCAATGTTTATGAACATTTAAACTGCCTTAAAAACCATCCTGTAAATGTTTGCATTTGCCTTGCTGCGTGATGTGTTGTATGAAAGGAAGCCATTCTTTCTTGAATTTGGTTAAGCTTCTGTTGTGGACCTATGCTGTTTTGCTATTGCTGCACATTCTCCCAATTTTCGTTCCCAATCAGGTAGCGTTGGTATTGTATCTTTCTTCCAATGTTGGGCAGCTTATCCTTGCAGCCATGAACGTGTGAGGCATATGGTTTTCAGTGGCCTCATATGGCTGTGGTTATGCTGTTGTGGCTCAGCAAATGGAGAGAGAAAAATGGGGAGGGGAAGCTCAATTCTTGCCTTGAACTGCACGTGTAGCGTCATGAGGGATGATGAGCTGACCTGGCTGTTTTGTTCCATAATTCTTCCCATTGTTGTGTTGTGACTGTTTTGCATCCATTTTATCAAGCAATTATTTATTTGTTCTGTCTCCGTATCATATTTAAGTAGGAGTTTATATATATGCCCTAACAGATAGTGTTGGTTTTGTATAAGCAGTTCAAATTCTGCCATTTTCTTAATGTATCTCCTTTGTTCTTAAGCTCAGACTGTATCATTCATACTAAGAGACATAACAAAAAAGATTCTTGCTCTCACCCCCAAAAAAGCACTATAAAGGGAAACGTCTGGCTATAAAACACTTTTAATGACTCACCTCATGGTTGAGAAGGAGGTCTCTTTCTTCAGGCTATGCAAAGCTTTGAAGGAGTACTTGGCCTCAATCAAGTTTCAAATGAAGCACTACCTTAAAATTGCTTTGCAAAGCAAAAGATGTCCCCTCTCTTCTTACTGAAGTAGCTTATTCCTGAACTAAAAAGTCAATGTTATCATCATAACAACTCCTTTCCAGCCTGTCCTAGACTGCAGAGCATCAGGAAAAGGCCACCCTGTTACATTGAGGGTGGGTAAAGCAGATAGGCCATGCCAACGCTGAGTAAACACAGAATGTCATTATAGGTCTTCACAACCACTGCCTGACCCATTTCAGCCAGGAAATGTTGTGTTGACCCTATCCATAATTTGTTCAAATTCCTTCCTGCTTCATGAGAGGAAACCCAGAGCACCAGGAAAAAAATGAATGAGTGGTATGCCTCTCCATGAAGAAACTGGGGCTGATTGTTGGAAGCAGAGGGTGGACAGAAGTATAACAGATTAAGTTACTCATCTGTTCTATAAGACAACATATATTCCATAAGCCAGTCAGGTAGATGAGACAGTTGTATATTTCTTCTTACAATTTCTAAGGCTAAGTGGCAGTATTAAAGAGATGAACACATAGGTAAACTAAGAATACTTTCTCAGCTTTTCTTCATCTTCACCCCAAAAGCTCCTGTGTTTAGAACAACTTATACTATTCTGGTAAAAGAATCACTCTGAATTGAAGGTAGACATGCCAGTCACTGAATATGATATTATCTCTCTTTTTCTTTCTCACTGAGGCCCTTTAGTGCTCTATCAAGCTTCAAAAGTAGTATTTAAAAAAGGTTTGGGCCCATGTGGCCAACATTTTCATCCAGTATGCTAAGCTCTCAAAGGAGGAACTCTGTGGAGCATTTGAACTGGGAACAGGGTGAGTTAGAAATCTTTATCCTTTCTTGAACAACTAAAAAATGACCCTAGCATTCTGTGTTGACAATAAGCATTCTCAGATAAGCATTCTTTGATGCAGACTGGGGACTCCATTCCATAACACCTTTGTCATTATGTTCAATCCAACTTTGATCCTACGCTGAACTTTATGTGATAGTGCAAGAGATCCATATTTTTTTGCCAATGGTGGTAAAAATTGCTGGGGGTGGGAGGAATTGATCCAACAATTTCCAATTCCTTAGGAATGGAGGGGAAGTGCATATCGCTTTTGAATAATTATCTGATCAAATACCACCACACACTCATTTTTCCACATTCTGGAAATATATAACAGATGTGTCTAGTCAAAATCAGTGAGAGTAAAACATGAAATTCAAGCAGAGTGGCAAGGAGAAATGCTCCCACAGCAAGATTATCTTGATTATTTTTATTATTTTATTTCAGTCAAAGACTATCTAAAATGATAAGCTTCTCTCTGGGTCTTAAGATCAAATTATTACCAGAATTTAAGTCTGACAAAATCTAGTATAAAACGGATTTTGCTTTTGCTAATGCAAAAATATAACGCAGAAATCAAGCACAAAATATGGTTTGCTTGGTGGAATAAACATAAGAATAGAATCTTGCCATTTTGTACCTAATGAGGAAGTAATCTATGAAGCAATGCATAGACATTGCCCACATTTATTTCAAAGCAACATGGATGTGCACTTGCTGTTCTATGGATATGCTCCATTACCTTGCCAGAAATGTCATTTAGGAAGTATAATTCTCAGTAATGAAGAAAAATCCACAAAATGACATTTCTGGAGCTATATTTCAATAAGTACATATGATGCTAGAAGCACAAAGAATGTTTATTTTAGAGGTAGGAGGGTTGCTATATTGAAAATTCCATCTGCATTTTTCAACAATATTCAGTTTGAGGATAAAAAGATACTTCTGATTTTTTTTCCCCAAAGAAGAAATTGTTGGTGAATTCCTATAAAAGGCATATAGTTTTACTGTATAGGCATATGCCTATAAAAGGCATATGGTAATGGAATCACTGTGGGATCTACAATAATAACCTCTTGTTCACTATGCAATGATCTTTCCAGGAATCTACATCTTCCCTGGCTTCCCATGGTTCAATTAAATCCCAAGATTATTCTCATGGGCTACTTACAGCTTGGTGGTAGCTAAGGAAGCTGCAGTGATGGAGAGATCTTGAAAAAGCAGTTATGGGAAGAAAACTTTGAAGAAATTGCAAGGCAGAATTTGGCACAGTATTCGTTTGCATCTCCATCCTTGTATGGTTATTCTTTAATAGAAAATCAAACCTGGTTCTTCCTCATGAGCTTCATTGATGAAATGCTATATAGATGAAGCATTAATAGGTTCCAGGAGTTAAGGACTTTAGAAAGTTTGCCCCATTTTATCAGATAATTGAAGGACATTGTGGTTATTAAGGTAGTTCGAGTTCAACACAAATTGATTTTTTTTTTTTTTGCTGAAGAAATGCTATGCCTTATCTATAATTATCAACAGGCTTTAACAAAATTTATGGATATAGTACCACAATTTGGTTAGTTCAGGTTATTTTATTTATTGGAATAAGTCTATTATATTTCCCATAGGATCAAGGATTCTGATAATGTGTAAAGATCACATTTTAAATATTACTTGAATTATTTAATTTTTATTTAATTTAATTCATTTGGTTTTATATGGCCACCCACTGCAGAAGACTCTGGGCAGCCATATCAAATTGAATAAACAATTTGGGATAATTATCCCAAGGAAGATCTTCACATTTCTATAGATAAATATTTCAAATTGTTTATCTCAGATTGTTAACCATTAATTAATTTCAATATTAATTCCTATGATCCCATGGAAAAGAACCAATGTTATTAAAATGGATGTCACTCCACTATTGACATATATTCATAGAGGACTCATCATGCAAACATCTGCCAGGTATTTTAGATCATCTGAAAAGATATTGAGAAAAAATTAATAGGATCAGAGGTCCCTCAGATTTTTTAAAATTTAAATTATGATTCCCTTATGAAGAAGAGGATTTTAACTTTCAAGATATTCAGCTTTATCCTTGGCTTACATTTTTTTTTTTAAAGGAATATAAGTGATTTTTCTCAAAGACGTCTATGAGCTCAATTGGATTATATCTTGGAAAGGATTTGATTCTAATTTTAGAGAGACACACACACACATGCATTAAAAGCTGCATGATATATTTGGATGTCATTGGAAAAAATCAGCTTTGATCCCTGTTGCTACAAAAAACTGACACTAATGTAAATTTAACAAAAATTGCTGATAAACCTATTTTGGGAAGTGGGTTATGAGTGCATAACGTTATCAATATTTTTATCATATGGCTTTGGATCAATATTTTGTTATTGTTTATCAATCTTTCAAAATATTTCCAGGGTTATAAAAAGAATTTGGAGTCAGCTGAATAACAGTATATACTGTTCAAACATACAGGTTGGATTGGATACAATCAACCCCATATGAAACTCATAGATGATTATTATCACTGAAAATAAATTTGGATGATTCCAAATACACAGTTCTACAAACAACTGCATATTATGAAGATATATACTGATAAATCAGAAGTTGTTTGGAATAAACAGTTGGAATATCTTACTTTAATAATTCAATGGGTTAGAGTTTTTTAAAAATGTAAAATGTGTATATTTTGATCTCAAAGTGGATTAAATTCAGCCAAATATTCTTTTTTGGGTATATTGGACACCTCAGAAGATGTTTAGTAAGGGTTGGATGACAACTGTAATTGTTGGGAATGTAATATGGTACGGTATTTTGACACATCCATTTTTGGTTCACCCCATTGTTGTCCTATTTTGGTTTAACTTTTATAAGTTTGTTAATATAGCATTCAGAAGAGAAATAAGGCTTAAAGATGTTCGTGTGATGGTGAACAATATAGCAACATTTTGGAATGCATTGATATATTAAGAACTCAGGATCTATCATGCATGGACTTTAGCTGAAAAAATTGTTCTAGTTCAGTGGGAAGATTCTGCCATACCTGACTTAAAATCTCAAGTTTATAATATGTGTTCACTGCCCACCTATAAACCTAGGAGAAATAAACCACTTTCTTTCCTTGTAGTCAAGATTTAATCTTGTAGTCAGATTAAAAACTGAGGCTAGTTTGGCCAGGAACTCTACAGTTATTCAACTTTGATAGATAGCTAAACAAACAAACAAACAAAGAAATGGCTTTTTTTTCCTTCTAATTCATTTTGTTTTCTTGGTGTTTGTTTTTGTTATACTTTAGTTCTTTGTTTCTGACTTTATTTTATGTACACTGGAAGCAATACACTCATTTAAAAAAAGAGGGAAAGAGGAGACTAAATATTTGAGGCTGGACTAACAATACTGTATGTTTAAATTACAGTGGCTATATTTGCTTGGCAAAAATAAAGGACAAACCTGAAAAAGGGGCAAATCTGAAAGACGTTGCTATATAGTTCATAAGGATAAAAAACATTAACTGTTTATGTT
The DNA here is from genome assembly GCA_030867105.1 of Liasis olivaceus. Taxonomy (NCBI): domain Eukaryota; kingdom Metazoa; phylum Chordata; class Lepidosauria; order Squamata; family Pythonidae; genus Liasis; species Liasis olivaceus. The sequence continues at coordinate 153,376,458 of CM061349.1, forward strand.
TATAACTGTTTTACAAAGAGAAATTCAAGAGCAAAACTAAGAAAAACTTTACAAAAATGCATATTCTAATAAAAATATCTAAAATGAAACAGTTATGTACATTTATTTTACAAAGACAATTTAATTTCCATACTGAAAGACTGTGCTTTAAGTGGTACCATTTGTATGGTAAAAGTTAAATGACCAAAATAAAGGACAAAGGTGAGTTTTTGAAAAATAAATAAATCTAAAGGACAGCTTTCTGGAATAAAGGACTGCCCTTTATAATAAAGGAGTTAAAATGTTTTAATACTTTTTGATCATGTCTCTGGATTCTGGAGACCCTAAAGTTGTGAGTCTCAACCACGGGCCTGTGGCACTCTCAGGTTGCCATAGAGATCTTTCTGAGTTGTGTCAAAAGATTTACTTTAAATTTTAATCTCTTACAAGCGGGCCATAAAGTATATATTTAAAAAAATTACTATTGCAACAGAAATGTGGTTCTGTTTGTGGATAACAATTCACTATTGTGTAAATGATGCCAGGATAATGGACTTTAAAGGCTTATTGTGTTTTTTAAGTGTTCTGAAGTGAATTAACTGAAAAGCCAAAAATTTTTGAAAAAATTTACCTCATTCATGAGGTCAAGTTATCCAGGGCAGGGATAGTTATCACCTAGGTAACTGAAAGTGTGTTGTCTGATTGGTCAGTGAGGAGTAGTAACAATGCTTTCTATTGGATACCAGAGAAGACATCTGGAAGAAGACACCATGACCTGCTCTAAAAATTATAATGGAGAATTTTATCAGTAAGGAAAGAAAACATGAAGATAACAATGCTAAAGACAAAGATGGAAATATGACTGATTTTTTTTTAAGGTTCCATAATAAACAAGACTGTGGTGGCTGCAAAAATGAAGAAAAAACTGTTTCTACTGGGACAGTGATCTAGCAATGGGATTCACTTGGGGTGGTGATGAATTTCATCCTACTCCAGAACATGGCATTTGTGGTGATAAATTAGCCAGTGAAGCAATGGCATCCAGCAAACTGAAGAGACATGCCTTGATAAGACTTCCTGACAAATCTTGATTGTCTTTGAGAGGTTTTTAAATTCTAGAAAACAACAGAGCTTGAAATCTGCTAAAACAGACTGTCAGATAAAGCTCAAGAAGCCAGTTATTTTGTAGCAAAACTGATAGCTAAAACTATGAAGTCTCATACAATTACAGAAGCACTGATTTTTCCTGCCTGTGGTGCTATAATAAAGACAATATTTGGGAGTGAAGCAGAACGAGAAATAAATAAAGTTGCTCTCTCACACAATGCCATAGCAGACAGATTCATGATACGTCCACTGACATGAAGAAAGTGTTTGTACTTCAGTAAAAAAAAAAAGTGAAATGTATGCAATTAAAGCAGAAAAGAGAATAGATACTAGAACAAAAGCTTAGCTGCTGATATTCATTCACCAGATTGATTATTATAAAATGGTAGAATTGTTTTTATGCTGTAAAGAACACGGGAGAACAACAAGAGGCCAAGATAGTTACATTACCTTGGCAAATGCCTTGGAATCTCCTCTTTGAAATACTGTGTAGGGATTTGCACAGATGCCACACAAAATTATGAAAATTGTGAATTATATTAAAAGTATGCCTTTTTACCTAATTTTGTGAAGAAAGAGGAACAGATCATGTGAATCTCCTCCTCCATCCCAAGTCAGATAGTTATCAAGAGGAGGAGAGTTTTTCACAAGGGTATGAACTGAAGAACGGGATACAGCAAGGAGAACATTTGAGTTACTGGCCGATTTACTTGGACGTATCTTACCTAAGTAAGGTAACTGAAATGTTATCACGAAACATTTAAACAAGGTAAAATCCAGCATGCAAGGGAACACTGAAAGGGTCTCTTTCCGGTAAGATTACTGCTCTGAGAGAAAAGTGATGAATTTGGACTGTGAAAGTGAAAGAGGCAATATGGACATTTCCCAAGTGATGGGAAACTGCAACAAGTAGTACTGAGGTCATACCACTAATTGCCAAGCAACTTGAAGGAATTGAAAAAAAGATTCAATACCCTTTCCCATATATCCATTGAAAACTATGACTGGTTGAGAAATCACCTTACTGAAACAATGTCAAACCAATCCCACTTTACTCTCATAGAACAGGAGGGATTAATAAACACGTGCGAGAACTGCAGTTTGAAATGAAAGCACACGGCAGTGGCTCTTGAGGAATTCTGGATATGAGTAAAGAATGAATACCCCCAGATTGCAAAAAAGGCTCTAAATGTCCTCATGCAATTTGGGGGGGGGGGGGGGGATTTTCTGCATTCACAAACTTAAAAGTGCTAAAAGGAATAGATCACAAATAAGTGAGAAAGAAATGAGGGTGTATTGTCCAGTACTCTGTGTACCATCAAAAGCTTCAGACTGTGTTAATTAATGCCTTAATGCTCAAGCCTCTATCTTTTGGTTGTTTCTGTTGCTTACAACATTCCCATCCACCAAATTGTTTCCTTCATGGTGAAGAATAGAGATCACCTGGTGTCCTACTTTCCTTTTCTATTCTGCTACTGTTGTGTACATAAAAGGGCTAAAGCGGGAATAACCAAAGGCCACTCACTCCCTTTGGGACTGTCTATGCTAAGGATCCACAGTGTTGTTTCTAGTGGCTCTCTAAAGTTCTGTGCCTTTTTATCTATCTATCTATCTATCTATCTATCTATCTATCTATCTATCTATCTATCTATCAATCATCTTTTTATATTAAATTCTCTGAACTTTTATCTCTGTCCTCTCTCTGTTTTTCTGATTTTTGTCCCATTTTTTCCAATTAATTGTTTCTGATGTTTGTTTATGTTTAATAAATAAACATCAAACTATATTTTTACTGGTTGAACTGAGAGCTGTGTGTGCTTGCTCTAATCTGAATATAGGGTTTGACTGGGAGGGTGCTAAGCACAAACTAAACTGGAAATTACCATTAGTAATTTTCCAAAACATTCATAGTAATTTAAAAATTGAAATATAGCAGTAATGCAAGATGTATAATAATGATGCAATTTTGATTTACTTGTAATGTATTTTATTCAGACTGTAACTGCAGTAAGGGTGCCTTATGAAAATAAATGTGTCTAACTTGAGGTCCTTATAGGTTCCATTTTATCCCTTAATCCAACTCAGGGCAACAGTACGTACTCTTGAGGCAATTCTAGTGGAAAATGGAAAGGGGTGCTACAGAATATGATATACATACGTGTTTATTAAGTTATCAGTGAAGCAAGTTGGGGAAGTTGTTGCTCTAAAGATTTTAGCTGACTTTGTACTACGAATTGGACACTGATAATATTTCCAGATACTTTTCTATAGAGTTGCTCACAAGACAAATCATCAACATTTTCAGTAGAAAAAGAGAGAAAGAGAGCTTGATAGAGAGATCAGAGCAGCTGAACAGATAGATTAGAAAGGCCTATTTAGGTATCAGATGTAATGATGTATGAGAAGGAGGAGGGTTTTCCCTATTTATTAAAAAAAAAAAAAAGGTGAAGTCTTTGCTAACTTGTGATTTCTAAAACTCAGTTCATGGACTTGGAAGCAGACTCTGATACTATTCTATTAAGGGTAATCCTGAATGATTCATAGTAGCTTTCTTCTTTCTTCCTTTTCTTTGTTTTTTTTAGATCATCCCCCTGAAATGTTAGGAATGCTGCTAAAAAAATTTCATATTCTACTTTAGAAAAAGACTGTGAAAAAAAAAAAGATTAAGAGGATTTCCTTCCTTCTATTCTGTTACTGCCACATGAGTTCATTAAATTCCATTTTTTGTATCATGTGCCTTCTGGTTTATCTGAGATAATTTTCTAACATTAATTTTGGAAATAGAGCTAGTTAAGTTCTAATATCTTCCCAGCTCTTAGGGTTATGACACATTCCAATGTCTTTGTGCCCATATAAAATTTCAATGCAAAAAGGAATTGTGATCATAATAGATAACATTAATATATTGGTCACAATCTGATGGAGAGTTAAATAGATAAAAGTCCATTTATTTAGATTCACTGTGAGTGAACTTAATTGTGTGGTGCATTGAGCCACTCAGTTCAGATTTATGAATGTTACAGTTGTTTACTGTGACAATATTCAGCAAATATAGACAATGTTTTCTTCATGTGAAGCAGAAACAATAGTGATAACAATGATGGAATAATCATACAATATGGTTTCTTTTAAGGCAATTAAGGTATTTGGAAGATGTCTGTTTCATATTTGCAAATTCTTACAGAACCGTGGCTGAGAATTCTGTAAGTTGGAGGGTACTGGACTGCGGAACTTTGTCCTAATTTTTACTATCTTGAACTCTGTAGATAAATAGTAAGATACAAATCTGAAAAATAATTATAATAGATATTAGGGCTATGCTCTGGATTTGGATTAAGCCTGAAGTCCAAGATGGCTTGAGATAATGTGAAATAAACTGTCAGACAGAATAAATGGCTCTATGTTTCCCATCACTTTTTTTGTTGTTGTTGTTGCATGTATGTGAACAAAAATGCCTCTTGAAGCTTCAGCAGTGCTATTGTGGCAGCTGCACCTAAAAGCCAGAGGGTTCCTTTCCCCACTTTTGATGCTTATATATAATGCTATGGTGGAGAGGGGAATGAGGAGGAGGATTGAATTATTGATAGGCCCATCTGCAACTCAGAGTGACACCTGCAATCAGGCTACTGTTGGTCTAACCAGTCAGAAACTACAATATGAGATGTCCTGTTAGATTCAGATAAATGATTGTGTTCTAGCTTGGAAAGCACCAACACTGCTATTACCTAAAGAGATGACTAGCAGAAGGTCAAGATAATACTTTGGGAGATGAAATTTAATCCTCTCTCTCAGCTTATCCACTAGCATTGTCCAATTGTTCTATACTGTCAGGTGATAGAACCAGTTTGGTCTAGTAGTGAAGGCACCAGGCTAGAAAGCAGAAGACTGTGAGTTCTAGTCCCACCTGAGTCATGAAAGCCAGCTGGGTGACTTTGGGCCAGTACCTCTCCCTTGGCCCATCTCATCTCACAGGGTTGTTGCTGTGGGGAAAATAGGAGGAGGGAGTTTATAAAAATAATAAAGGTGGAATAAAAAAAATCTTTAAAAAATTGCATTCCTAGCTCTGTGTACAAAGCTCCTGTAGAGGAGCTGTGTTCAGAAGATTTAGAGGGAGAGAAGGTGTTAAAAATGGCCCTGGCTACATTGCCTTAGCTAGGTTCCAACTATTCTCTCATCTAAAAGAAACAAAGAAAAAAGAAACCTCTGAAGGAGATAGTGTTTCTAAAAACATCATAAGAAGGACCTTTCCAGTGAGAACGGAGTTCTGTTTTCCTGAATCACACTGAATGGACTATCCCAAGACTGACCTGGAGGAGATAGGCTATTTCCACTCCTTGTGTTTGGCCCTTGAAATAGACTGGATTGTCTTTGCACAAAACTTGCTGAACTGCATACTAAAATATCTTGTATCAGTTGAAGACTTCAAAATCGTTATTAAAATCAAGTCAAAATTAAATAATTAACAAAAATGACCCATACAATATGAATAATAAATCAGAATGAACAGTAACAAAATTTTCAATATAATTTTAAAATTCTATATGAATTTAACAATTCAAACAAAAGCAAATATATTAAAGCCTTATGTTATAAGAGAAACCCAAACCAGATATGATACATGGAATTCTAATCCATAAATAGTTTCCAAGTTGAATTTAATTCTGAATCAAACTTGTCTTTAAAATATGAGATTATTTTTAGACATTGATGCATAGTCCCACAGCTTAATTTGCCATTCTTCTAAAGAGGGAATTATATGTGATTTCCAATAAAGAGCATAAAATGTCCTGGCAGCTGTAACCATATACAAAGCCAAGTTTGGAAACATTGTAGGAATAAAAGGATTGGTGGTGTTTAACAGAAAAACAGGTGGCAGGAAAGAATTCATCCTTTAAATTTGTTTCATTCTATAATAAATAATCTTCCAGAACTGCTGAACTTTACAACGTTGCCGCCAGATATGAAGGAATGATCCAGCCTTATTATTGCATTTCCAAATTTTTTTAGAAAATGAGTTATTTATTTTGGCAATCAGCACTGGAATAATATACCAAGGTTAAAATATCTTGTTCCAGTTTTCTCTAAATAAATATATTTATTGCAATAAATATAGTATTTGACTTCCACTGATATTCCCAACATTGCATATCATTTGTCCTATTTAAATTCTGCATCCATTTAAACATATTTGATTTCTAAGTTGTATTTCATAACAACTTGTAAATAAGCCCCAATACATGTTCTGAATTCTGTGTTATAAGTTTTTCAAATTTGGTCAAGTTTCTAAGGATTCTGCCTTATTTTTAAAATTCTTTTTGAACGATGCTGTTTATTTGGAGATATGGAAGCCAATAAAGTGATACTGACCACTCTGAAACAAAGAGTCTCAAAATATTTCATCTTTGTTTTATTCAGAATTAGGTTTTGTTGTCTATACAACTTATTATCTCTCCACTGATCAGCTATTTTGTACATTCACCTTCATGAAAATAAATATTTACTATTGAAGCAAGGGGTGATAAGTCTGGGCTGATTCTTCTTCTATGTTTATTCTATACTTTTAATGCACTGCTTGTGATTGAATAATCTTTTACAGGTTGTGCATTTCTGTTTTTATAACGCCAAAAATATTTATGCAAACCATCCGAGAGTCCTTTTCTCTTACTGGAAGTAATTCAGCTCTTGTCTATAATCCAAGTTAGACAGCTGGTTTGCTAGTGCAAGTTTGAAATTTAGTATTGCCTACCCACCTCATTGTTTCCGGTCTTGTAAAATGTTAAACTAGATCCTCAGTCTTATTTGTCCATATAAAGTTAATTAGTTGTGTCTGCCACTTGTTTAATACTTTATCTTCAATTTTTATTGGAATAATTTGAAATGGGAAATTGAGTCTTGATAAAATATTCATTTTTACTACTGCTATTTTTCCTAATCAGGACAGCTTCAACTTTCTTCATCTTAAAATACCTGCCATTGTGTATTTCCAAATCTGAATAATTATTCTTAAATATGTCTTTATTCTTTCTTATTAAGTATATTCCCTAATCAGTAATGTTAAATCCTTCTAGTTGCTGCAGAGATTGCTCTTCTTCTTTAGGTAAATTTCATGTAATCATTTGACTCCTATTCTGATTGGTCTGATATTGAATGATTTAAACATTTAACCAGGTCATAATATCCTTGGGGAGGGGTGAATTGTATTCAGTTAATCTTAGCTTCTTGAGTGGAACAATATAGTGGAGAAGAGTTACTTACAAGTTCTGAGAAGTGAGAGTCCCAAATGAGATGAAAGGTGACAGGCAGCAAGCCCATAAATGAAGTTGTCTAGTTTGAGGTATAAGCACAGAGAAACTCAAAAAAGCAAATCTAGGTCACAGGAGCAAAGAAAGGAGCATAAGGGACCATGGCAAAAATTTGAATGCTAACTCATAGTTGCTGGCATCCCTAAGAAGCGGCCAGGCACTGACATAAATGCTGCAACAGGGCATCACCTGGGGTGAGGTATAGCTTATTTTGTAAGACCTCATGGAAGACTTACTCCTTCAACATCTCTGTTTCAACCATTCATTATGCCTAGTTACCTCATGGGGAGAATAGGCAGAATCCAACAATTCTGCTTGATTAAGTCCCTATCTCCAGAAGCATTTCATGGCCCAGTCTCAGCTTGGTCCAGGAACAGAGCCTCTCCTGATTCTTCTTGGCTCCCTCAGTTGCTCTATCTTCTCCTCATCCAAAGATTCATCAAAACTAAGCATGGCAAGAACAAAATGTTGTATTTTTGGAATATATTGGATGGAACCGAACCCCTCCATTCAGATGTTATTCCCTTACAAAGACAAATCCTGAACTGTTCCTCTGGAATTCCTGGTGTTGTAAGTGGCAGCAACCCAGCAGCTACAGCAAAAACAAGAGCAAAACATCTACAACCTTCACTGTTTAAGTAAAATGCTATGGGGCAGTGGCAGGGAGTATTAGTTTTATTAATCAGCAGGTCTGCCCTCAACTCAGAATGATCACTGTAATGAAAGGGCTCTTGATCATAACAATCAAAGTCTTTTATTTTATAATTTGCTGCCCAAAGTGTCACCCAGTTTTTCATCCTGAACATTGATGTAATTATCTTTTCTTAGCATACTTAGCTAGACGATCAAGTCTATAGCTGGTTTATTTTAAGCGAAACATCAGTGAGTCCATTCTTCATGCTCATCAAAGTTCCAGTTCATCCTTTACCGTTGTAGTATCCTACAGTTACGCAGTAACCGCAACTCCCTAAATTCCCGGCCAGACAATCTGCTTTTAATATTCTACTCACTGAACACAAAACCTATTCATTGCTTTGAACTGAAAGCAAATTTGCTCTCTGGTCTCACTTTGTACGTTATCACACCAAAGACTTTGTATATGCTTACAAAAACTAGTTTGCTGTGATAAACGAATGGGTGTGATTCTAATTAAGTATTTATTGCCTATTTCTCTTTTGTCATTTCTGTGTTCCAAAATCAAGCAAAACTACATTTTAAAGACTAAGTAGTAAGTTATATGATGATTATATATCAGGGAAATGAATGTTTGATGGATTGTACTAATGGGAGCTAAAAATAAAACCCCATCTGTTCACCTTTCAAACTGCATCAAAGCATTGCATATTGGTTGCAGCATAACTTAATGAAACGCAAACAGAAATATGTTTATTTTCATCTTGCTGCAACAACTGAAAGGGGAACTTGTTAATAATAATGTTTCAGTAATGGAAGAACTGTGAGCTTACGGCAGCTTTAGAAAACAGACATACTGTATTCATTGAAATAACAACAAAATGCAAGTGGAAGCCGAGTTACCCAACTGAGGTGGAATATGAGATGCTGTTATGTCAGAAATGTAAATTAGTAAAAAAAAAATAGTATTAATGATACACTTGTACCATGGAATTGCATTCAGAAGAAATAAATTCAAAGCATCAATAAGAATCCTCTTGTTGCTGTTTGAAATCCATTTGGATGTATCATTGACTTATGGCATTACTATTGGCCACCCAGTGTATTAGTTCTCTCAGAGGCTTAGAAGGATTATATAATTTCAACACAGTATAAAAATGCCCAAATTTTGAAAGAGGTCTATAATGTAGAAACAATGATATGTAGCCATAAAAATCCTCTAGTCAAGGATTTAACAGGTTTTACAAACAGAAAACTCAAAAACTCTCAGACAATGTATTCTCAGTAAATATCAGTTTTTTTCTAAAGACAGTAATAAAATGTTATGTGAAATTCCCATGTAAAGCTGTGTTTCTTCAAACTATTCATAATATTGAACCTAACTGACAGCTGTATATTTGAAGGACGTGAACTGCTCTAAAAAGACGCCTAATTTTTATAGGCTTATGTCCTGATAGATTGATTTTTTTTAAAAAAAATTCTGCCCTTCAGAACTGAGTTTTCTCAGGGCAGCTTACAATATATTAAAAGCTCAGTATAAATATTCTGTCTGTCTGTCTGTCTGTCTGTCTGTCTGTCTGTCTATCTATCTATCTATCTATCTATCTGTCTGTCAAATAAATACACTGCCCATCTCACTGTATATTCTGAATAATAATACATAATAAAATAAAAGCAAAACAAACAATAAAAGCATCAACCAGATTAATTTAAAATTATATATAATATGATTATATATTATTTATTTAAATTTGTTATAGCCGCCCACTCCAGTAGTCTCTGGATATGTACATTTAAAGTTAGGATCAATATATTAAAAGCCCTGAGTGAATAAAAATATGTTTACCTGGCATTGAAAAGACAATGAAGTAGTATCAGGCACTTCTTATTGGGAAAAATATTCCAAAATTAAGGGACTGCACTGCCATAGGCCTGTTTCTAACACCATACCTGAGTATGAGAAGGCACCTGGAGCAGGGGCTTTGAAGTTAAGATACAGGTAGATACATATGGAGAAAGACATTCTTTCAGTTTCTGTAATCCTAGTCATGAGAGGTTTTGTAGGTTAATTAACTCTGATAAAAAAATGGGCTGCCTTGAGGTTTTAGAGAAAATACTGAATATGAAGGAACTTGATTAATAAACCAGAGTTGGACTACATCACATGTAAACAACTTGGTGTCCTCTCTATTTTAACCTATAATTTTCCCATCCCTTGTCATTAGCCATGAGGAGTTACAGGACATGAAACTGAGAACATAAAGCTGCCTTCCCTACAGCTAAATGGATATTTGGTTTGACTCAGCAAGGTTTTTCATTTGTTTTAAATAAGATAATTGAAGGAGAAGCACATCAATTATAACTTTGATGATGCTTATATGGGTACTTATATCAGACTGGACAGGAAAATGCTAAAGCTTAGAATAATATGAGAGTGTACTAAGTTTTAACTATGCTTATAAGTAACCTTAACCTCCTAGGAACGTTGTGTTTAAAAAACAATGGCTAAGATCAATGGCTGATGACCCATTCTCATTCCATGCCTTATTTCTTCTGAGCCAATTGGGTTTTTAATTGGGGATGAATTGCTTCTTGTTCCAGAAGACTGTATATGAATCAGCTTCCTGATAGATGATTACTCTGGTGCATATTTTGTTACGGGCAACATTTTCCCCATTATTCTGCCTCCTTAAAAATACATCTTACATTTACATGTTACTATGACCCATTGTGACATATGTCAGAGCATCCCTTTAGAACAGAGAGCAGCCATGCCCACAGCTGAAGTCAAAGGGAGTTGTTGGCATTAAATATCACTCGGGATTAGCCTCTAATACTAAAATAACGTAGCTTCTGCTCTGGCTGTGTTTCCCAGAAAACTCTAATCTCATTTGTACAGCGTATTATAATTTTAGTCCTTGATGCCTCAGCAAGAGCTTTAGGCTGATAAGCATTTCTTCAGGGTATAGAGGGAAAACGTATAAATGGTAGTTGTGATCTGAGATGTTTAGCAAAGTAACAGTTGCTATTTTGTATGAGGCAGTTCTTCTTGCTGATTGCTTAAGGGGCCATAAATACTGGTTTAACCATACATAGATGAGTTCACACAAACTATGATTTTTTAAGTATCATTTGTTGCATAAACCACATTTAGCTAGATTCACATATTGTGTTAAGCCATAAACATTGTTTACAAACTACAACAGTTGTCCTAAGTCAAAACAAAGCAAAGGCATGTAAACTTGATGTGATGAATCAATCCAGCCATCTCATTTCACCTGAGTTGGCAAAGGGGGCAGGGGGGAAGCACAAAGGTGAAACTTTAATAAATTAAAAAAATAAATCTTAAATGACTCTAATAAATTGGCAAAGATGTCTCTAGTGGATTGGCATATCTGAAATGGAAACAACAACAACAATTCCAAAACTGACCATCACTGATTCAGACCAAATGTCCCTCTTGTTTTTCACGAAGGCCAACTAGAGTTTTCAGGAGCCTATAACAAACTCACAAAAGCAATGATATTAGTAATATAATACTTTTGAGCCTGAAAAGTGTACCTAGCCTTAATTCTTTGTAGACTATTAACATGTATACTTCAGATTTTAATTTGTCCTTCATAGTCTTCCATGCTTACCATTTGTGAAGAAGAGGCATAAGCAATCTGTCACTCTCCAAATGTTGTTGATACCACACCATCTCCTGCCATGATCTTAAGCAGCATGGCCAGTGGTCAGGTGTGATAAGACTTGTAGACTTGTGTGCATTTGGAGGGGTTGCCTGTTCTTGCTTTAGAGATTAGCTGCTTTTGGACAAAAGGACACGGGAAATTATAGTATCATGACAGAATGGCACATCCTGACACATAATGTCCTAAACAGACAAAGCTGTGCCTGGAAGTGGGAAAATGAAGCCTGAGAAATAACTGGGAATGAAATTGATTAACAACTTCAAACAGAAAGAGTTTCCCACAAGGGGGAAGAAAGGAAAGAAAATGGACCAATGAACTGGCAGGAAGAGATAGAAAAAGGAATTTTGAAGAGGAAGAAATTGGCTAGTGAACAAAAATGGTTTTAGATAGTATTGGCTATTGAAGTTTTGGTAGTTCCAGGATGGATCAAGATTACTTAATTGTTCAGGGATGAAGGAAAGATTATGGAAGATGGGAGAAGATTGAACTTTGAGGGATTCTCCTTACCTAGTCAGAGGGAGAAGAATATGGGAAGAAAGCAGAACAAATATTTCAAGCAATGATAGGATGCCAGCTAAACATAAATAAATCTGTTGCTTAATGTTAAGGTGGCGGAGACTTAGGGATAGCTACATATATGGCCACAGGCTTAAATTAAAACTGCATCATTAGAATAAACATTAAGGGAAAAAGTTAACCTGAGAATGTTAAAACAAGCAATAAACCAATTGACTGTTTTCCCCCTGCATATCAAACTCTTTTATAGCCAAAGCTGTAAAAGAGAGTTGGGAGAAGAAGATCTATTTATGTATTTACTTAAGTTAAAACACTGGTAACATGATTAGCCTTGCATGGCTGAAAGAGAAATCAATGTTTTCTTTGTTATAAAACAGAGGGAAAAAGGTTCACAAGAAAATTTTATGTGCTGATATTTCTCTGGTTAATCCTTATAAACTAGAATGATTGTAGAAATCACTTTATTTTCAGTATACAGGTTGAATAAGCATTATTTGTAATTTGAGGCTGCCATTATTTAAAAGTACATTTAATTACATAGTTAAGTAATGTCACTGATGAGTCAATGGATTTGGCAGTGATGCTAAAAACCTCAAATTTCAGAAGATAAAAAACTGGTACTTCTGTAAATGTTAATTCTCTGACAATTCAATCATTATACTTATGAACATGATCTAGACAAAGCTTATCATTTCTAAATATCATTTTCAGTGGGAATTATAGTACTGGTTCTGGCCATGTCCCTGCATTCATGCAGTCACCTAAACAAAACAACTTGTACTCACTTTGTTGATAAGAAGCTGGAAATAGGAGTCATTTTAGATTCTCTTTAGACAAAGTTCTCAGAAGAAAGTTGCAGATGGACAGATATCAGTATCAGATGCCAATGTGATAGATGTCACATCACAGAGAACTTGGGAAAGAACTTTGGGAATAGAGGTAATGACTGGCAACTAAGATGGATTAACCATTAGCTGTGGTTGCTAATGATGGGTTGTTGGTTAAATAAATAATTAAGTGGGCTGGCAAATTTGAGTTGGGTTGGACAGCGTTTGCACTGCTGAAGAGAATTATTTGAAACTTTCAAAGAAGTGTGCTGAAGAGTAGAAGATTAAGATTGCTGAGGGACAATAAGTAACCAACACAGGGGCCACAGTCAGGGTGCCAGAAGATAATGAAAACGAAAAAGATCAAAGGTTTACTTGCCAGAGCAAAGGCAGCAGACAATGAGCTATACCCACTACTGAGAGAGAAGGAAAATTGCCACTAATCTCTAGAAGCCCTTCCTTAACTCTAGAATTAGGACCAAAACAAGGTGAAGAAAACAGTAAAAAATGACCATGTTAAACTTGTATCATAATCTGTATACACACACACACACACACACATGTGCACTTAGAGCTGCTCTGTGGCTGAAAGTTGGCTGGGGAAAATGGAGTGGTAGACACAGCAAGGAATCTTATTTATAAAGCAGAAAGTGGGGAAGCGGGAGGGGGAAATGCCTGGCAGTGGAATGTAGCTGGCCATAAATTGCTCATGCCAAGCATAGCTGGGAACAAAACTCCTTCTGCTGTCTTGAATACTGTCAAATGAAATGAAACAAAGCAAACAAACTGAATCCTGAAATGTTACTTGCACTGTCTCTCTCAATCAAGGTGCCTGAACAAGGACACATACCTGGTGACACCTATGTCATTCTTTACATCTATATTCAGAATTGCCACTGGATTCAAGTCTTATGAAGTAATATGTAAGATTGCACCCTCAGTCTTTTAACCTTGAGTTAATGGTATCTTATTGACATTTACAATTCTGTGGTTGGGAATTACATTTAAAAATGAGGCAAAGTTTGAATCATCCGAATACATTAAGCAAACATTTAATACTTTTCTGATCTAATAATGAAGAAATGCTCTTTCTGTTGATAATCTTTTTAATCTTCCTATTAAAGCTTGTGGGAAAAAATTCGTTATCATTGCTGCTCTGGTTTATAGGATTGTGGGGGCTCTTTTCAGTTTTCTTCTATTGTCAACATTAGAGCTGCAGCAATCAAATCTTCAAAAACAGCTTACATGCAATTCATGGAAAATCTTGAAGATAACATTAAGCTTTGAAAAAGCCTCAAGAACAATCCAAATAAAATGTTCCTAAATGTCATTCTGAACTCTCCACTGCATTCCCCATTGGGGATTGTTATCCCATGGTTGGAAATGCTGAGTCATGGAAGCTATTTTAATGCAGGGTCAACTGTTGTGACTTAGTAGAAATGACTTTGTTTGCGTTTGGTTCTCTGTATTTTACTTCTCCCTGGAGCATTACCTCAAAAGATGGCTGCCACTTCTTGCTTTTTCCACATATCTATCACCTGGTTAAAGAATGGAATCCTGTGATCGTGTGCAACGAAATGATTCAGCATGGCAGTGTTTCATTCATAGTAAACATTATGAAATATTATAGCGCACCATATGCTCTTGTGTGATAATAGAAATGTGCACTGTTGATGTATTTATCTTGTGATATCACTTTATTACATTACTAAGATTCATGAGTCACTTTTAAAAACTGTACTAGACTGATTTACCACATTTGTTTCCTGCCTTGTTTTCAGAGACTCACATAGATTATCCAGAAATATAGATTTGACTGGAATGCAATCTTTTTCAAGGCCATTTGGTGATTGTCATGGTGTCAATCCCCCTGTCCATATTGTTCTCTCCCTGGGCAGATTTTTCAGTAATAACTCTGATTGTATCCCAACAGTAAAGTCCAATTCTTTTCTACAGTCTGTATAGAGAAGATTAAGATAGGTGAGAGAAGTTGTAAGATAAGGGCAGTTGAAATTATCAGATTTATTCATATTGTCCAAGATATATTCAATACAATCCCACAATCTTTTGATTAACAGGGATGAAATTATCAACACTGTCACAGATTTCTGAAACTATGACATCAAGTAGGTACAACTGTGCTTTCTCATACATATCGGATGTTTTCTGATTTTGTCCTTGATCTGAATAGCAGTTGTTTGGGTTGCTCATTTTTTTAGTAAAAAGAAAAAGCAGGATAAAAATAATAATTTGAATTCTAATCAAACCGCCTATGAAATGTTATATCTGCAGCATTATGTAGCACATTTTTAAAATTCCCTGATTTGCCAGCTCTATAAATTGGATTATAATAGAAATGAAAAGCACATATCTACCTTTTTATTTATTCATGTTGAATTTTGGGTTCCCCTAACCTTTGTGCTTATATGTGTGAGTCTGTGAACAATAATACCCAAGCCCTTGATGTTCAAAATTGTTGGAAACAACAGGCACTTGTCATCATTCCAGAAAGCAACTCCCCTTCTAGTTGCTTCTCAGCTATATCGATAGATTATGCCAGATGGCTCCTAGGGATAGGCAGTTGGTGTGAACCTAAGAGGAAATGTACCCTCTCTGTTCTGCTCCTAACCCATCACTACATCACTGATTTTCACACTATCCTTCCTTTGTTTTAGTGCTCATTATCTTGATATGGACAAGATCCTGCAGGGTTTTGTTGTATATTTCAGTCATAGCTAAATAATTTCAGGCAATTACTGAGTTGGGAAATCCCAAGCTTTTCTGATCCCAGATTCTATTGTGCAATGACATGCAATAGCCTGGATAACTCTCCCTGCTAAGATCAATGAGATGTTGGTACAATATAGGGCAAGATCACCAGAATTTCATCAACTCTTGTATAAGACTGATGAGTTCTTTTGCTGACAAGACAAGCAATGAGAAGCCTGAGACTAGACAGGCCTGTTTTGTAAACACAGGGTACAAATAGCTGGCCTCCCAGGATGAGAAGTGAACTGCAAGCAGTCAGTTACAAAAGGGCATGAGAAAGAGGCTCTGGGTTAAATCTTGGGTTATCCATATATAGAACCAGATGCTTAGCCTTTGTAGAGCTGTTCTTCACAACTTAGGTTGTTGCTTTATATCTGCAAAAAGTATTTTATCTTCTCAAGCTCAGTTCTTGTCTTCCTGTTTCGATGCCAAGTTCAGAGTCAAGAGAAGCAATTACTACAAGGCCTTTTAGTCAGTCTTTGACAGGATCATTGAAATCAGGAGATTTTGAGAACTTTGGAAGAGTTTGGCAATCTGGGGAATGCCTCTAAGAAGTATTTGGATACCTTGGCCACTTGGTTCCCTACCCCTGAATTAGCTGGATGGCCTTAAGAAAATTAAGAGCAGCCAAAATGATGGCTCATTTGCATTGCTATGGTGGTAAATCAGAAAGAGGGTTTTATCTCTATGCTTCCCACCACAGCCCAATGTAGATGCTCTTCATCTATCTACTAGCAAACTGATTGTTGGGCATATCTGAAACAACCGAAATAAATAATTTCATAACCCATCATACACTAGGTCATTGTGGATTAAATACTCAGAGAAACCCCAGTGCCATAAGATGTATTGGCATTTCAATTTCCATGTTGGCTGATGCTCATACATCTGGATGGCACACGGTTGAGGATGTCCTTTCTTCAAACTTATTCTTGGCTTCTTACAGAATACATAATTAAATCAAAATTACCAAGGAATAATAGAACAATCAAAAATATTTTTTTGCAAAGGAGAATGATGGAGTTTTTTAGAGACAGAGCAGTCAGCTTCATACAAGTACTGGAAAGCATTTGGGGTGTGAAAGTTATATTTCACATGAAATATGTGTGTCACCGTTTGGGACTTTCCAGCCTTCTGTTCAGACAATCTGCTGATTGCTATAACTTTTCTTTCTTCTTTTTCCTTCAGGGTGGGGAGGAAAAGTCAAGGGCTGATTGTCCCTTCTGTTTCCACTCTGTTTTTCTAAAACTTGAATATATTTATGCTTATTTTCAAATTCTCTCTTATGCTTCTTCTGCCATGGCAATATTTTTTTATAGAATTCTTTTTGTGTTCTTGCTCTGTTTAGCTTCTGCTAAAAATTATGATAATGGAAAACTGCTTGGCATGCCACAAATGCAGTTATGAAAGTAAATGAATTTACAATAGAGAATAAATGAGATATTTTGCTCAAATCTCTTTTGTTCATTCTGGACAAACACCATATTAGCAGTGGACATCCTTAGGATAAATCTTACCAAAAAGATAGAGAGGAAAATTACTTGGGAATTTGTAGTATAAACCTATTTTAATGGTTGAGCTTTACTTTCTGCCCACACTGAGAGTTCAGAATGTGACTGCAAGATGAAAATCCATGTATATTAGAAATGTTTGATTCTTATTATGTTAGGTAAATAATTATCATTCTGTGTGCTTGTATCATGAACCTGCTCTAATTGAGTTAGATTAGTTGATGGTGTCCAGGCAGCTCAACAATTTTAATCGAACCTAGTTAACATGAACTGAAGTACACAATTTTTAAAGAAGAAATTATCTTCATCTTTTCTCAGGAGATGACTGACAAAGATAATCCAACATGAGTTACCATATTTGGAAAGATATATCCATTCCTTTATTGAGGAAGCCTTTGGTTACTTAAATCTTCATCACCATAGATGGAAAGATTCTATTCATACAAACGGTAGGGCTTGCTACCAGATGATCACAAGTTTGTGGGCAAATACTATTTCCATGGATACAAGTCAGTATACAAAGGATGTCTTGGGAAAACAGAGAGAAGGAAAAGAGAAGACCTGCTTTATATAAAAGAATGTAGAATTACCTCTTTAATATTCATCATCTAAACTAATATTTCATAAAACAGCACTTGAGTACCACAATCCTATGAGTTCATTGGAGCACTTTATGTTGGATCACTCCAGCATTTTCATATAATCCTTTGGCAGAGAAAAAGAAAGGAGGAGGCAGTTATATTGTCTTTCCTTTTTGTCTTTCCAAATGTAGAATAAAAATAAAGTGAAATAAAAATACACCTAGGCTTGCAATGGAAGGTAGTACATTTAGATCAGTTCTGTGTTTAATGCACAGCTTTGACCGTGACAATTAAAAAGGCTGCCAAGGGATTGTGCAGTCAAGGGGATGCTATCCTGAAAACCACGGAATTGTCTTCTAAGTTTCTTTTGTTTCTTTTGGTTTTGAAAATATTGGTTAAAAAGTCACAAACAATCCCGCTGAGCATTATAACTTCATTCTGCCAAAGTTACCTCTACCTGCAGATGTTTCCTGTCAACATGAAGATGAGGCTTAAAGGGATAGGATTAAAACAAATACCATGTATTCCCACTACCACCCACCACCATCTCCTTCTCCTCTGTTTTAAAAGGGCTTCTGTCATCTGCAACTGTTTCGTGAATGCCATTTTTCATGGTGTAACTATTACCGTTCCTACGTCCTGCATTTCATTCCTCTCTGACTTTATGGTTTATCATTCTCCCAGTCACGTGGTCTATGTGCTTCAGAATAACCTGACAGAGAGGTGTAATTCAGGATAAAACTTAATTCATCTGATAACAATTCAAAATAGCTTGTGCTGTAAAAATGTGTGAGTCCTTAAAGTGTCCCAAGGCACTTCATACTTCCTACAACATATTTCTATAGCTGCCATCTGGTGTTTAATAATGCGTGTGTTTCCCTTGAATAAACATTTTCCTTAATTAATATTCCCATACTTTTGTCCGTAGGATTAAGGAATTCTACATTAAGCCTTCAGTAATTAACTAATCATTAGACAGTGTCTAGATTTTTTAAAAAGACAATTACGCTAGCTCTGTTTTCTTTTATGTGAACTAATCTATACTATCACTCTTGTGTGAACTAACCTATACTACCACTCTTGTGTACTAAAAATGGTGAACCCTAATTTTTAGACTGCTGAACAATATACAAACTAAAATACAGTTACCTTTTGGAATTTCCACTTTTCCATGACTTTGTATACTTAAAAATGTATACAAAAAGATATGAGATGAAAAAATGTGCCAAATATATTCTTTTAGGAAAATAATTTTAAAATGTATACATTATGAAAAAAATGTATAAAAGAATGGACAATTAGGAGAAGTGCATACTGAAATGTAAACACCTCAAAGTGATATAATAATAGGATGAACTCAGTGAAAACAGATGGGAAAAAATGAGGCACTGGGAGAGAATGAAATTAACTGATACAGCCATCCCTATCTTCTAAACTTGCCATAATCTATCTATCTATCTATCTATCTATCTATCTATCTATCTATCATCATTCCATCCATCCATCCATCCATCCATCCATCCATCCATCCATCCATCCATCTCCCATGGGTGGTATATGTCTTCCTCAATCTCAGGTCCTCTACCAGAGGCCTGGGAATTTGAGAGTATCTTAGCTGTTCCTAGCGCCGCACTCTTCTGGACAGAGAGCTCTGATGTTATTCCTGGGATCTGTTGGAGCCACACTCTCAGCTTAGAAGTCACAGCCCTGAGTGCTCCTACCACCACTGGGACCACTTTGGTTTTTACTTTCCATATCTATTTCCTCTTCAGGCCCTGGTACTTCTCCAGCTTCTCATACTCCTTCTTCCTGGTGTTGCTGTCACTTGGCACCGCTATATCTACCATCACCACTGTCTTCTGGTCCTTGTCTACTACCACGATGTCTAGTTGATTGGCCTGTCCATCTGGATCTGGAAGTCTCACAGGATCTTAGCCATTATTCTCCATGACATTCTGCGGAATCTCCCATCTGGGCTTGGGAGGGTCTAGCCCAGACACTGTGCAGATGTTCCTGTACACAATGCCAGCTACTTGGTTGTGGCGTTCAGTATATGCTGTTTCTGCATGCATCTTACATCCTGCCATGATGTGTTGGACTGTCTCTGAGTCTGCTGCACAGTCTGCACCTTGTCCTGTCTAGTGTGGTAGACCCCAGCTTCTATGGATCTGGTGCTTACTGCCCGTTCTTGTGCTACTATGATTAGTGCCTCAATGCTGTCTTTTAGTCCAGCCGTTTCCAGCCACTGATAGGATTTCCCAACCTCAGCCACCTCAACTATCTGTTGATGGTACATCCCATGCAGTGTCCTGTCTTGCCATGGCACTTCCTCTGCTTGAACTTCCTCCCATGTCTGCTGCTGCCTCAGGCATTCTCTCAACAGCTCATCTTTGGGTGCCATCTTACTGATGTACTCTTGGATGCTCCGGGTTTCATCCAGGACAGAGGCTTTGACACTCACCAGATCCCTTCCATCCTCTTTCCGGCTGGTGCACAGTCTCTGGGTGATGAACTTGGGGTAGAAACCTACATTGTGAGGAGCTTCCAGGTCTTCACATCGACAGCCTCCATGTCCTCTTTTGGCCAGCTCACTATACCGGCAGGGTATCTGATGACTGGCAGGGCATACGTGTTGATGGCATGGATCTTGTTCTTCCCATTGAACTGGCTCTTCAGAACCTGACTTATCCTTTGGTGATACTTGGATGTTGCTGTCTTTCTTGCCTCCTCATCATGGTTCTCATGTGACTGTGGGATACCTTGGTCTGGTATGTCTGCTATGAAGCCCGCTGGTAGTTCCACCCCATCATTCCTAACTACCTTCCCTCTCTTTACTACCATCTGGCCATACTTCTGTACTCTGAATGACATGCCAATGTCCTCAATGTAGATTTGTGTCAGGTGAATCAGTGAGTTGATGTCTCATTCACTCTTAGCATACAGCTTGATGTCATCCATGTAGAGGAGGTGGCTGATGGTAGTTCCACTCTTGATTGTCCTTATGGTTATCTGGTTGAAGTGGTTCAAGCCTATGCAGAACAGCAGCAGGGACAGTGCATTACCTTGGTATATGCCGCACTTGATGGCCACTTGAGTTGACTTCTAGTGTTGTCTTTCACGGTCCCATTGAGTTCTTGAGGAAGGTCCTTAGTGTCCTGTTGACTTTGTATGGCACCAGGCATTTACAAATCCATGTGTGTGGCATTGAGTCATAAGCTTTCCTGCAGTCAATCCAGGCTGTGCTCAGGTTGGTCTGTCTAGACCTTGAGTCTTGGGCGACTGCTCTATCTAGGAGCAACTGATGTTGTAAGCCTCTGGTGTTGTTCCCAATGCCCTTCTGAGCTGTGCTCATGTACTGGCCATTATGGTCCTGAAGCCTGGTGGATATGATGCCTGATAAGACTTTCCATTTTGTGTGGAGGCAGGTTACTGGCTGATAGTTGGACGTTGCTGTTCCCTCATGGGGGTCTTTCATGATCAGCACTGTCCTTCTTTGTGTTAGCCAGTCTGGGTGGGAGCCTGCTGCTAGCAGTTGGTTCATCTGTGCTGCTAGGCGTTCATGCACTGCTGTTAGTTTCTTTAGCCAGTAGGTGTGGATCATGTCCGGGCCAGGTGCTGTCCAGCTTTTCATGTTCTTGACCCGCTGTTGGATGTCTGCTACTGTGATGGTGACTGGTTCCTGTTCTGGGAGATTGCTGTGGTCTGCTTTCAGGTCCTGCAGCCACTTTGCACTGGTGTTATGTATCTTTTCTTTTTCCCAAATGTTCTCCCAGTACTGTTCAGTTTCTGCTGTTGGTGACTCTGCTGTTAGTGTTGTTGCACTGCAGTTGGAAGTACACCTTGGATGGTTCTTTGAGAACAGGGCATTATCTCCTTGGCTTCTGCTTCTCTAGTGTCTCTCTTTAGCCTGGAAGCCAGTGCTGTAAGCCTTTGTTTAGCAGTCTCTTGGGCTTCAGATGGGGTCAGGCCCTTGTATTTTTTCAGTAACTGAGTCTTATCCTTAATCTCCATATCCTTCTGTAGTTCCACCAGCTGGAACGTCATTGCCATCCCCTCCATTACAGAGCATAGCAGCTGATATGAGGCATAAGATCATGGATAAACTAGCTACAGTCAACCCTCGAGACCAATTACCAAGGCTCAGTGGAGAAGTACCATCAGATAGCATGCTAGAAGATGCCAATAGAGTCCTCCAGACAATCCCTACTACCACGATAACTCAAACCAATGAACTGGTATATGCTACAGCTGCTGTAATCCTGGAGATGCTTGGCTACACTATCAAGGAGAACAGCAGTACATACATAACCCCTGCCCCCAGGAAATAATTAAACAAACAAACAAACAAATAAATAAATATCTGTCTTATATGCAGCTCAGAATGGTCCATTCATCCCAGTATTGTCTGCTTTGAGTGGCAATGATTTTCTCATTCTAAGGTGATGGCTTTGTCATTGCAGCATGCTTCTTGGTCTTACTAACCAAGACCAGTTAGTGTTCTTTGGAGATTCCCTTAAAATGACATATACCTAATTTAGGAATAAGTACCGTTTTGCTTTGGAAAGAACTTTTTTTTTTTTTAAAAGTACTTTAAATATTGCCCCCCTCCCCCAACTTTGCTGTGAGATTCTGAACTTGGTGCCAGGTTCAGTCCTAGCAAGTGGCAGGGCCTAGCTGCCTTTTGCTGGGCTCAGAACCTGGGCTCAGTGGGATCTGGTTAGCACTTGGAAAGAATTTCAAGCAGTCCCAGGGCTGTAGGCTAGATGGGAACATTGAAAGAACATCTTAGAACTTGAATGAGACCTTACTTACGTACCAGTTTTAGCTGCATCCTTGCCTTCTGCATGCAAACCATATATGCTATCACTGAACTATAGTTTTTTTCCTCAGATGATGCACAGGCAAAACCCTCTTTTTCTTCTGAAGGAATTGCCTGGCATCCTGGCAATTGTAATTCTATATATTGTTGCAAAACCCTATCACACTGACATGTAAAATACATGATGGGCTAAAGTGGCCAGTAAGTCAATAAACAAAATCAAACCCATAGCTACTCATTCCATTACTATATTCTTTTTTCTTTTTTCTTGATTTCAAAGCCTTCACAATTTTCCTCTAGAAACAGCCTGGGTGTCATCTGATCATAGCTCATAATACAGATTGCATTTGCTGTGTTCACAATGATACATTAATAATAAGTTCTGTGCCGCATCTTTTATTTCTCAGAGATGCTACACCAAGATTTAAAAGAAAAACAATTTGCAAATAACTTCAGCTGCCAATTTTTAAAAAATGTTCCTTTCAGATATCTGGAAGACAAACCTCTATACCACCTGGGCTTTACTATAAGTGTTAAAAGATTGTAGTGCCCACAGGCATCTTGTATGAAGCCCAATTATAAAGTCTAAGAATATTCTGCACTGAGATCTGTAAATGATTAAAAACTGGCCATGCAGAATTGTTTCCGAAAGTGTATCTGCAGATATACAAAAAACAGTGCCAGAAAAGTCTGACACTCTTAGAATATGCAATGCATTACTTGAAAGGAAAGGGGGAAAAAAATCAATGGAATATGCAAGTCAAAGAAACCTATAAAATATTGGATACCCCCAAGTGTGTTGGGAGGAGAGATTGATGAGATTTTGCTGACAGTTCTGTGAAAGCTGTACCTGTTTCATGAACTGAGCGTAACCCATTTCCATAGGATACTTCCCCCATCCCCACTGTTATCTTTAAGTAATATCCATATGATGTGAGTTTGCTGCATCTAACATATACTTAGGGAAACATAGTTATTGGATTATATAAATGACATAGTAACAGCGATAATATTGTGGTGTGGAGGTATATAAGGAGCATAAGCCAGTTTTAGTTGCAGGCTGTCAAATATATACACAAGTTCGTCTACACATTGAGTTGGGAATGATTAGAATGACTTTTAGGCCTATAGGATTTTAGTTCTAGTGATATCATTTACTTCTGCATCAACATTTTACAACTATACTCCATTTGGAAATAAAAGTGTTGCAGAATCCAAGGAACATTGATCATGAAATAGTATTTTCTGCCTAGGTCAGCAGGTCTTCTGGGCTGGATTTAGTCATCTGATTAAGTAGCATGTTAATATTAAAGCCAGTCTATTGAAATGTTAAACAAAGGATCCACACTGAAAATGAGAATGAGATGACAAATAAAGGACATATTTGCATATATTTTTTTAAACCTTATCTTTGCTGCAGCTTCCTTTTCTCCAAACAATACATTTTCTATCATGCAGTTTGTAAGTGAAATTCACAAACCACTTATACTTGGAAAGTCATGCCAAAGACCCCCACCCTCCCACAGGGACTCCATTTCTTCTCTGGAGTAGCTCGTCTGGTTGGCTTGTCTTTGAAATAAGTCCAAACACGCGAGGTTTTCCAGAATAAAGAAATGGATAAAGACTAACTGTGACCTATTTACCTGACTGCTTCTGAGGTCATTGGCTAAGCTGACGTCATGTCACAGAGTGACGTTACAATATATGAAATAGAATCATGAACAGCAAAGGCCTGATCTATATATGCAGCTGAATTAATAGATAGACTATGTCAATTATGAGGATACATTTTGTAAAAAAATGTACCCCTAGGTAAAAAAGAGGGTTGAGTGAAAAAAAAGGCCACTGAAAATTCTCTACCCTATTTGTGAGAATATTACCTTTTCACTGGACTAAGCAAAAAATTGCATCTGATTCTTATCTGTAAGCAGTCATAGACAAATCAGAGATGTTCCTCCCTGGTTTTCCTCATATGCAGAGGGCTCTTGCATGCTGACTCAGGGGTCGCCATTGGCACAAGCTCTTTGAAACCTGTCGGTGTAAGGAGAAACTTGGGCCACAAGTTTTTTTTATTAAAACTTTTATTAAGATATATGAAAGCAGAGTTAAAATACAAATCAGAAAGTATAGAAAAGAAAGAAGATAGAACTAAAAGAAAAAAGACAAAAACTAAAATAGTGAATACAGATAGAAAGATGAAACGGAAAATGACTTCCCACTATCTCCAATACAGATATGAGTACAAATTAAAAAAAGGTTAATCTCTTACCACTAATTAATCCAAATTCACATTATTTCTATCAACACAAACCATCTAATCATTACATCCCACAATCAAAGCTTCATTTTTTTCCCACCCAAGCACGTAATCTAAGAAGGGTTGCCATGACGAGACAAATTTAGAAACAGTATTATCTCTTATTAACGCTGTTAACTTTGCCATTTGAGCCAAGTCCATTAGTTTGATAATCCATTCTTCCACTGTAAGTATTTGTGAGTCCTTCTATCTTTGCGCGTATAACAGTCTTGCAGCTGTGGTCATGTATAAAAGCAAAGTTCCATGTTGTTTCTCCAGTCCTTTCTCCATCAAACCTAATAGGAACAATTCTGGTTTTTTTTTTAATGCTCACTTTAAGGATCTTTTGAATAGCAATACATATCTGGTCCCAACATTTTTTAGCCTTTTCACAAGTCCACCAAAGATGATAAAAGGATTCTTCACCCTGCGAACATTTCCAACAAATATTTATACCAGTATACATTTTTGATAACTTATCAGGAGTTAAATACCAGCAATACATCATTTTATAAAAAAATTCTTTTAAATTATAATTCAACATAAATTTCAAACCTTTGTTCCACATATTCTCCCATTGTTCCAACATGATATGCCACAAGATCCTTAAGGGTGTGTGTGTGGAAGATATACTCCCTGGGACCTTTAAGCACCCACCTGGGATATCGGAGGAGGTTAACTCTTTGGATACACTGTGCTTTGAAAATGGACCTTGTGTACTGAAAAGGATTTGCTCTGGACATAGAGCTGCTCTGAGTCTTTGTGGCAACTGTTTCTAATTGGTAAGTACAGTATTGCTTTGTAGAGCCCATGATATCATAAAATAAAGTTTGGTTTTTTTAAAAAAATAGTTTTAATAAACGTGATTCATGTTGCAGTATCTGTCTCTGTGTATATGAAAATACCTAAGACCAGTTCATACTTGCTTCTGAAACAGGGGTCTATAGTCAAAGACCATGAAGAATCAATAGACAAGAATAACGTTTTTGTTGTGTTGAACTTGACTCCTGGTGACTTCACGTCAATGTTGCTTTCATGGCAATGATACAAAAGTAGTTTCTCCCTGCCTTCTTCCATACTGTTTTTTTCAGCTGCTCAATCTAATCTACAGCTGTGGTATTTCCTGGTGGTCTCCCATCCTGATACTAAGTAGGTTCAACTCCGGTTCATTATCTTGAGATGTGCCAAGTTTGGCTAGATTCTGCCACCTGTTGGTAGGGATGTTTGCATATAAATCTCCTACAGCTTGAGTGCCAGTATAGCTATTTGTGCTGTAAACTCTGGAAGAGTGGATCATGTCAACTTACCTGCCTCCAGGCCATCCTGGAGTTGCGTGAATGCTTGAAAAAGCCTTTCTCAGCTCAATGTACCTCACAGAGAAGCTGTTGGAGGATCAAATTGGTCAAGTGAGGATTATATACGCAGCTTTTATCAAACAACGAAGCAACAATAGCTAAAACAGTGGGAAGAGAGGTGTTGGCTGAGGGAAGCACTATAGTAGGGCAGAGAGAGACTGGATATGGAGAGAAAGAAGCAGAAGCTGAACAGGAAAAAAATCAGATGAGATAGGAAAATGAATGAGAATGTTGCACAGGGAACCCCTTTACAAGATATACGGAAAAAAGGTGGTGTCTTCTTGTTAATATTTATCTTCCGTCTTCCTGCCAATGGTGGTTGAAGAACTGGGCAAGCAGAAGAACAAGCAGAGTTTGTGAAAAGAGGAAGGCGGTCCAAAATCACTGGGAACAGGCTGGAATACCCAAATAGAGACTTAAGGAAGGAACAAAACAAAACAAAACAAATAAAACACAAAAAAACTACAAAGCCTTAGAAATGAAGGACAGCTGAGGGCAATATATATTTGTGCCTTTGAGTGTTGCCTCCTGGTGACTGCATGGACCGGTCCTTCAGTTTTCTTGGCAAGATTTCGGAAGTGGTTTGCCCTTGCCTCCTTCCTAGGGCTGAGAGAGAGTGACTGGCCAAGGTCACCCAGCTGGCTTCGTGCCTGTGGTGGAAGTAGAATTCACAACTGCCCAGTTTCTAGCCTTGTCCCTTGACCATTGCACCAAACCGGTTCTTTATTTAAGGTAAAATAAATTAAAAGGGGATGGTAGGAACCCTCTGGCACAGCCTAGAAATAGGAGGAAGGATTGTTTTATAGGCCGGGATCAAATAAGCACATTTTTGGAAACTGGAAGGTCAAAGAAATTCAAGGATTAGCTGCGCTGCTCCTCACGTACCTGTTTATCTACAGGATGTTCGGCTGGAGGACTCTAGTAAGCTGAGGCCTTTGAAGGGATGAGAGGGCTCCACAGACAGAGCTGCAGGTTGGCAGCCAGATGAAGAGTTTCAATGCTTTGTGCTTAACAAGTATTAGTAGATTGAGGATAGGGCATCTCTTCCCTTCCTCTCATAGGCTGTGTGGTGTTCCAGTAACAGATGTGGCCTGGTTTTGCCAGAAATGGAAGGATTCTGTCACTGTTGTTTCATATTTTATTAAATGGTTGCTGATGATTCCCTGGGAACTTTACCAGTTAATGCCCCTTAGTAATTTCTCTTCCTTCCCCCCCACAGATACATATTGCTGCAAAGCAGAATGTTCTTAAGTTCGCTGGAAAGGAACAATGCCAAAACTCTGTGTCTGTGCGCGCGCGTGTGTGTGTGTGTGAGTGCGTGCACACACGCTTCCCTCAGCATCATTCAGTTATTCTCAAAGGGGACATAAAATGACATTAAGAGTTAGTGTAACGACAAGGCTCATCAATCCAGTTTTCTGTTTAATGTATGCTACTGTGTATCAATCTCAGCCTTACATAAGCTGAACAGGGATGGGAGGACAGGGAATAAAATTGTGTGGTGATGTTTGTCCAATTGATAAAGCTTTCTTCTCAAAAAGTAAAAAGAAGTGAAGGGGAAGGATGAGAAAGGAAGGACTGTTGGAATGGCAAGCAGCAAAGAGAGAGGAGAATATATGAATAGGAAATGGCTCTTCAAGAGGGTTGAACTGACATTTTACTAAATGTTCTTTGCATATATGGCTCAATTTTTCAACAGTTGGAGAACTTCTTCCCCACCCCCAATATTCTTTTAGAGCATTTGTCACTGCATTTTGTAAGGAAGAAGTAGGACCATATCTCTTGCTTTCTTGAAATTACTTTTAGAAATAATTGTTTGGATAAAAACGGATTGGTGCCAAAATCAGTTGGACAGCCCAGGCAGTGTAATGGTTACTGTGCTGGATGAGGATTGGGGAGCCACCAGTTTAGCTCCTCTTCATTCAGACATGAACTCATTGGATGATCTGAGGCCAGTTACTATCTTTCTGTGTTACTTCAAAGGGTAGTTGGGAACAAGTGCTATGTTGTGCCTTAAGCCTGGAAGGAAAAAAGTGGCATATAAATACAGCAACCAGTGATATTTTGACTGCAAAATGGAGTAAGTTATTTCACATATGTGCTTCTTTGGTACTTGGTTATCCAACTGGTACTCCTCTGATTGCCTAAAGCTGGTCACTATTTTAATGACATTATCTGCACACTTTATGCACGTCTGTGTGACAGCACGCACGTTCAGTAACAGCAATTCCATCATAAATGTGTGCACTATTTCAGCAATTTGATTGTACACTTAGATGGGATTATGTCCCAGTTGATTCGATCCAGAACTTAGAACTTGTAAGGAATCAATGGGACAAATCAGCTGTAACTTAAGTCCTCCTGGTTTCAGTGGAATAGAACTTCAGCTATGGACCCACCTTACTGGAATCAGGTATTTCTGGATGCTCAGGCATGGAATTTTGTTGGAAATTGGTTTAAATACAAAATTAGGCAATTAGAGGTTAAGGAAAAGTAGTACTGAAATATATTTGTTAAAGGATATCCAAAATGATGAAATCATTCTGATAAATGGAAGGGAATGGTTTTTGCCTCTGTTTATTTGGTGGAAGAAGTCAGTAAAATGTGTTTATGAAGCCATGGCTAAATCATTTCATATTCCTTGTCATAAGAGGCAGATGGGTTATTTATTTTATTATTTGCAATTTTAAAAGGTCATTCAAGCCCCCTTTAGCTACCAGATTTCAGTAGCTAAAGATTCTGTGAACATTATCTCTATGACTATCTAGATTTCTAATGAGGCAACAATAAATACTTTCTCTTGGGGGAAAATTTCAATCTACTAAAGAGGAGCTCAAAAACCTAACAGGAAACAAATTAGAAGCTAGTTGGAAGCAGACTATATAGAGATTTTGACATTTTTCTCACAGAATTCCTTAAGGTTATGTTGTTTCAGAAAAGTCAAGGTTAAGGTCAAACTTAATCTGCTAAAACATATCCTATCTGTCAGATGTTTAGTTCTGCTCCTAGCTGCTTCTTCATATATGCCAGCCTTACAGAGGTTTTGGGACTGCACTTCAAAGAATTCCTGCCCAATATAGTCTTCTAAAAGTAAGCACATTTAAGTATCTGATTGGGTATGGTTTGTCTGGGTCATCATAAACAATGCCCAATGATCAGAACAAATGTGAAGTTCAGAGGGCCCAAAATAGTGAGCAATTGAGGAAGCAACTTCTCTGGCCCGTGCAATAAGAACAGATTCCTTGGCCAGTGGAATAAGGAGACAAATAGAAAGTGCTAGATTTAGACGACCATAACTTTAAGGATGAGAAGTAACACCAGCCGATTCACAGAGGAATTTACTTTCTTCACCTAAGGTTTTAAGTTCCCAAGCCAGATTATTGAGGTGGAGACTGTCATGGACAAAGTGGGCAATAATGAGATGGGGTTTTGGGGGTGGGGGGAGGACACGCTACAGCAACTCTGTTCATCTTTCCCAGATCTTTCTAGCAAGACTGTGGCATCTCTGAACTATGGCATCAATAACAGTAGGATGACTAGTCACTTAGTTTTGCTGACACTAGGCACATACCCCATATGAGGAAAATGTCCTGGCTTTCAGAAACCTACTGTGGGTTCTGAGCATTTAAAAGTGATGCAGAGCCCTAAGAAAGTTGTGTTATAAAATCATTTTCAATTAACAGTATCTGATTTCTGGGACAGTATTGTTTTCATCTGAGCACAAGTGAGTTTTGTCATATTTCTGTACCAGGAGAATCTTTTCTTGTCCAGACCATCAAATTTCTACTGGTTTGTTTGTTGCTCATCATTCCTAGGCTGGAGCCTAGAACCCACTTTACGGTGCTACTGTTCCTTAGTAGCCCGCACCATCAAATTCCTTTACTTACCAGAATTCACCCAGACTTAAATTTTGCAAAACTGAATATAAATGTATTTAGCATATTTTCTGCAAAACCTGAAATCTTAAAAATAATTAGGCAAACATTTCTTGCTAGATCTTGGAGGCAATGCTTATGTTTCTGTAGTAGTAGCAACATCCCTGTGCATTAAATTCAGCCTCCCTAGTGCAGGGCTCAACTGCAAGCATGGCCTTGCCTATGGCAGTCTTGAGAAGAAAAAGGACTCCATCCCCTTTCTGTAGGGAAGTGAAGTAACAACCCGGTTACATACATAACATTACCGAACTCTTGCTCTTTGGGGGTAAAGAGGATCTTTTCTGAAATCCAGGGAAGAGTACCAACTCAGCACGTGCAGCAGGGCTCTTTAGATCACAGCAGACTCTCCTTCATGAACAGAGCTGTAGACTTTGCTTCAATGTGTTTCAGGCTCATTTCCTTTATAAATAACTCCCGGAGCAGAACCTGATAGCCTTTTATAGTATTCCAATTTATCTAGTACACATTTGAAGAGTTTCGTGAAATTTGATAATGGGAACTTGGCCTCACTGCAGGTTCAATTGTATCGGCCAAAGAAATCTGGTGGGGTAGGGAAAAAATGTCACATGTACGGAAAATCAGTGGCCTTTTTCAGGAGCACCCAAATTTGGCAGGGGGTGATGGTGGAAATTTCAAGCTATCCCTTCTCCAATAACACAGAAAAATGAACTGGTAAAATGCTGTCAAAGGATTGCAGCTAAAGTGGGGAAGAGGGAACTTCTTTTTATTTTCCTCCTCCCTCCTATTTTTTTTTCCCTTTCCTTTTTTTTTTCTCTTCCCTTCAACTGCTTCTTAAAGCTGCTAGCATGGTCAAAGGCCTCAGTGGCACACTAACAAAGCATGTATGACTATGAAGCCTTCCTATGGACACTCACGGTTGGGTCACTGTTGCAATGCACTCTACAAGGGACTGCTTTGGAAGACCACTTGGAAGCTGCAGCTGGTCCAGAATGTAGTGGCATG
This sequence comes from Liasis olivaceus, assembly GCA_030867105.1. Classification (NCBI taxonomy): domain Eukaryota; kingdom Metazoa; phylum Chordata; class Lepidosauria; order Squamata; family Pythonidae; genus Liasis; species Liasis olivaceus. The sequence goes on from CM061349.1 coordinate 153,407,743, forward strand.
AACAGTTATGGGCATGCCATGTTATGCTCATGTAACCATGCTGCACTGGTTGCTAGTAGGCTTCCAAGTGCAATTCAGGATGCTAGTTAATGGCATAGGGCCTGGTTATTTCAGGGACTCTCTGCCTCTTCTAGTGTCTGCTGTCCTATTCAATCACACAAAGTTGGCAGGCTTCAGGTCCCAACAAGTAAACAGTACCACCTGATGAGACGCAATAAGCAAGTCTTCTCTGTCACAGTGCCTACCCCACCAGAGATTCAAATGGCTCCTATTCTGACCTTGTCTAAGTGAGCCTTGAAGACCTGGCTCTTCTCCTAGGCCCTGGCAGGTAGTGTGGCTTTGGGAATATTGAGGGTGGGGTGTGGAGAAATATTGCTCTCTTTCTCTGGACATCTATTTTTTTGTTGGTTATGATGTTTTTATTTGTTTTTAATAATGTATGTTCCCCAGCCGTTATGGAGTTGGGTGGCTTCAGAAATTTGACAAACAAACAAATAACAGGTGCTATTAAGTTCTGGTCAGCCAAAAGAGGGCTGCAACTGCAGTCCTTAAAGCAGAACTGAAGCAAATATACCAGCCTGCCACTTGCTAATGCGATAGCAAACTGTACTCCAGGAATTCCCAGTGTTCATCAATTGGGTGGAAATTAGACCAGGCACAATAAGCTGGTTCTAAATTGGGAAAAGATAGCCAGTTTGGTGTGGTGGTTACGGTGTAGGCTAAGAAACCAGGAGACTGTGAGTTCTAGGCCTGCTTTAGGCACAAAACCAGCTGGGTGACTTGGGCCAGTCCCTCTCTCTCAGCCCTGGGAAGCAGGCAATGGGAAACCACCTCCGAAAAACCTTGCCAAGAAAACTGCAGGGACTAGTCCAGGCAGTCGTTAGGAGTCAAGACTGACTCAAAGGCCCCACCAAAAAAAAGAGAGAGAGAAAAAAGGAAAGTCCAACTAGAAGGATAAAATTGGTACTTGGATGAGAGATCAGCAGGAAATCCCAAGATTGTGGTCATGCTGATTTTCAGTATGGTCCATAAATCCAGCTGGCAAACCACTTCCCTATTGTAGCCAGAAAACCTCACTGACTATGAGAAATCACCATGTGTTGAGCTCCTGCCAGAGAGACTTGACTTGAGAAAGTTTAGAAGTTGAGAAAGGCTGGGGTAGCAACTTGATGGTGGCCATTTCAACCACTCCTGACTATGTTTGTTTGTGCATCTCATGTTTGTTTAACATTCATCAGATGTCAGTGTTTGGCTCATGTTGCACTGGGATTAGATTTCAAAACTGCCCTTGTCCTTGCTTGCAGCCAATCAGTAGCACAGGTATTGCTGAAGAAGTTTTTTAAAAGGTTAAATTCTCTTCAGGAGAGTCAGAACTATTACACATTTCTTAATGCAAGGGTCATCTGATTTTTCTTTTTATAAAGACTACTAAACTGACTTGTGCATAAGTTTGGACAGGTCTGAATTTTTAAAAATTTATTCCCAGCCCTAGCAAATATCAAAAGCACTATAATGATGATTTACCCTTATATAACAAAGACAAAGCTTGCCCTATGAAAAATAAAATTGTATGTGAAATTTTCCTGGGAGCCTTGGGAAGTAAGTTTTGCTTTATACCTGCCTGTGGCTATTATGGACACAAACATTATTCTCAGTAGTTTAAGGAGGAAGGGAATCACTCCGATAGGAATGGTATGAATTATTTTGCTCAATTTTTGAGTTTAATGTATTCCATAAGAGAGCAGAAAAAGCATCTTAGGCTCTCCAAATAGGAAAGAAAGCAACACAGAACCCTGAAAGAACTAGGAAAAAGTTTGTTTATTGTATTTATCTCCTGCCTTTCCTTGAGTTCTTGAGAGGAAGGAGGTCTTCCCTCACAACAGCCCTCTATGGTAGGTGTGGCCAAGGAATAATAATTGATCCCAAGTCACTCACTTTGGGCAATTGGAGGTTTGATCGTGGGCTGCCCTGCTCCATGTCAGCAAACCACTATACCGGTCTCAGTGGTTGATCGTAATCAATGGTCAGGGGCAGCATTTTTCTGCTGAAATATGTAGAAATGTCTACCTTTTCTTCTTCCTAGAATCATCTTGTTTTTGTGTGTTTCTGGTCTTCAGAAGTAGAATTAGCCTGACTCCAGAAAAAGGCTCAGTAGAAAGAGAGGATGGCATGTTGGTGTGGTGATGGGAATTGCTGGGGTGGGTGTGTTTGGGGGCAAAGAGGGGGAGAGAGAAAAGTCGAAGAAAGGGACACCAGTGAGAGAATAGGATGCAGAACCCTTTGAAAGACTCCAATGCACAACAAAAATCCCTCTAAAACCTGTTGCTGAACTGTATTTTTTAATGTGAGAGAAGGGTCAACTTATTCAATATATGGGTTATAAACATATTAGTATAATAATTTCATCTAAAGTTCACTGTTGCCCTGGTTCCAGTTGCCTCTTCATCCTGGTCCTGTTACCTTGTTTGAGCGAACCAAGCCTCCACTCCCAGCACACTGTTCGTAAACCAGCCAAGTGTAGCTTGAAAAAGGCAACTGCACATCCCCAATCTATGAGAGATAATTTTGCAATATTTAACCCTGCAGGAATCCTAGTCTTTCAATATTTAGGGTACTTTTAATTTTAGTCTGGAATAGTTCCAGCATAGATTTGCCCAGGGCCAAACTATATATGATGAGGAAGATCTGTGAATAGGATTTCCCAGTGTTTTAAGGTATAACACTGAAGGCTTTTTTTTCCTTTTAAATCTTTCCCCTGTACTAATTTCCTAATTAAAACACTCTCCTGCTGCTGCTGTATTTTGTGCAGAACAAACATAAAATATATATGTAATACCTGCCTGCTTTGCCCTAAAGTCAAATAATTGCTTCAGGGGAACAACTGTAATCAACGAAACGTTGCAAAGAGAAAGGATTAAGCTCACCCATTCCTAGCAGTGTCATCCCAACACTAATCATCCCTGAATCCCAAACCATCCGTGTCCTCCTCAGCTGCAGCTAAAAAGGAACCATTGGAAGTTCCTGGAAGATCTCATGCTGTATTTTTTATCTGCACTGATTCCACTGCAATAATCAAGATTTCAAAAGACCAAGCAGAGGCCCTGTAAATCAGGGTTCCTCAACCTTAGCAACTTTAAGATGGGTGGACTTCAACTCCCAGAATTCCCCAGCCAGCATGGCTGGCTAGGGAATTCTGGGAGTTGAAGTCCACCCATCTTAAAGTTGCTGAGATTGAGGAACCCTGCCGTAAATGGCTTGTAGGCTACACAGAAAATTAGGACCACAGAAAAGAGATCCTCCATGCCTAAAGGATAGGAAAATTGCAACTCTTCAAAATCTAAACTAATTACTCCTCTGCCTCTTTCAGGATCCACAAAGAAAGCTCAGAATTTCAGTTTGCATACTGTGTTTACTCCCAGTGTGTGAACACTCACACACAAGATATATATTCTTATACCAAGAACGAAAGTTACCATAACAACTCAATTTGAACTTCGGGCATTAGTCTACTTGGATATTGGAAAGATGCCTGTAGGTTCCAATTGTAATGGTTTTTATATTTTAATTCAAAATACCTAGGACTTTTATACTTTTTTGTACATATTTTTAAATAAATAGTGTATGATAGGAAAATAATTGGAAGAAGAAACATACATCCCTTTTATCCCCAGCACTAGGAACAGAATGTATGTGCATATAACAAGATGAGATTTTATCATTCTTCATAGTGATCCCCAGGATCAAATTACCACTTAAGCTTTAAACAAAACCAATATGAACAAAAGCATTAACATGCTTACTTGTCAGGGAGGATGCTCATTAAGTGGAGCGAAGTCTTGTGCTTACAGTATATCCAAGATATTTTGCCTTCTTCAGATGATAGGAGATCACACGTCCAACTCATTGCCTTCATTCAGCCAGTCTGATCTAGTAACAACTCTGGAATGTGCCTCATTAGCTGAGTTTGCACAAGAAGCTAAACTAGGCTAAAATGGGACTGGGTAGTTCCTGGAAGCCCAACCATTATGTTAGCATTTTGTGTGAATGAGCTCAGCATATTAAGTCATCATGTGGTTTGTCTGGGCATAGAGTAGGGATATGAACACAACTGTTCGTTTTTTAAACCCAGGTTGAGGATTTGGCATACTGTGTGAAGCCAAGCAACTAATCTGAGCAGACATTGTTCCACATAAAAGGTTGCATCTGGTTTAAGCAGTTCTGGACACCAGATCAGGGGGTGTAGTTTTAGAGACCGAGCAGCAACAGGCCAACCCTGGTAGCAACATTTTAAATCAGGCAGACTGGTGCAACTTAGTCCAATGAATTCTAGCTGTTAAGAAAGTGGGTGAGACTGGGGAAGGCCGGCAAAGGAGCCTGGCATAAAATTGTCCCTGCTTCCAGTTGCCTCCCACCTACTCGGCAATTTCCGAGGCTCCATTTAAGGCCTAGAAGCCTTTGCGGTCTGCAGCAGCTCTGGCTGTGGATGAAATGGCGCGCTTTCTTCAAAAAGCCAAAGAGGGTGAGCACCAACCAGGAGAGAAAATAGAGGCACATGGATAATGAGAAGAGAAGGAAGGAAAGAATGTGCAGGTAAATGAACTCTTCCATTTTTATGCACCAATTAGGAAAGGAGAGGGCACAGTAATGCTTGGGGCTTCCTGCTGCCAGGAAGAAAAACGTTTGGTTGGCAAGCTTAGGAGCCCCACTGTTTGCTTGAACGCAGAGTGCATTAGTGCATTGTGTCAAGAAGCCATGATTTCTTGCACTCCAGGATTAAAAACTAAAGGTAATGTTTTCACTTCATAGGTCTCTATTTAGATTTTTATACAGCTCCCTATGCTTAAAATTTGGCTTCCATTGGAAAACGTTTCTTACTTTCCATGTCTCTCCATTTTAAAAACCCTTCTCACTTGGTGTATCATTTAGTGGGGCAAGTTTGCCCATGGAACAAAATGGGAATGTATAATTGTAGCTATCTTTTAAAAGTCAAAATTAATGCAGCTTACTATTTCCATTAAAAATGTCAGAGTGTGTGTGTGTGCATTTGTGTGGGGGTTGTAATCTAAAATACACCCACACATCCTTTTAAGTCAGGGAGCTGGTTTGTTCTAAATAAAACAAAGCAGCACAAAATCTGTCCAAAGAAACAGGCATTTTGACTCTGGGGATTTATGACTATGAAATAAGGAGCACTAAATTACAGATTCAAAAAACGATAATGAAGGAACAGCTTAGCAGGCACTTTCTGCATGACTACTGATTAAAAAGACATAAGCAAACATGTTTAGGACTGCATGTTACGGTTGCAATTCTGTGTGTACTCGTTCCTATATTCAAAGAGGGATAGATGGACCAGGCTATTTTCTGTCTATGAAACTTTTGCGTGTTTTCATTCATAAACCTGTTCTTTCCTGTTTCTGCACTAAGTGGCTTCATTTATTCATCTTTATAATTTGCATTAAAATATATATGCATATTTATAAACACATTTTACTGGAAGTTATTCATGATAGCGCACATTTGATACTCTCTTATTAAGTACGTGGTAAATTTGGAATAATATATAACTGGAGGGGGGATTCATTCAGTAAATGTGGGTCAATACATGCAAAACTAAAGAAGAGTCTCAGAAATTCTGCATTGAGATAAATATAAGTAGAGTTAGAGTGTGCTACTAGTATACATGTTATTCTACAACATTCAGAGAGACAGTTTGGTCTAGTGGTGAAGGCACCAGGCTAGAAAGGAGGAGTTGGTGAGTTCTAGGCCTCCCTTAGGCCTGAAAGCCGGCTGCGTGACTTTGGCCTAGTCCCTCTCTCTCACCTCAGCCCACCTCACAGGGTTGTTGTGGGAAAAACAGGCGAAAGCATTAGGTATGTATGCTACCTTGAATTGAAAAAAAAAAGCAAGATTTAAATAAAATAAATTCAGTCAAAGGTGTTTGCCCTCAGATTGAAGCAAATGAAGTCAGACCTTAACTGAACAGATTTGTTACATAAGAATGAAAATAATCAAAAACTGCAGTAGCAAAAGCTATACCTCATCCTATTGCTGTTCAAAATGGAATTTTGAATTTAAGGTGTATTAAATACTGACTTTTCAGAGGTAGATGTTCAGTAACATGAGCCTTAGTTCCTAGCTTACTACTTTCCGAAGCAATCACGCTAGCTAACACTGAAGTAAAAAGGCTTTATCCACCAATATAGCCCTGAAAAAGGGAGCATCAACATAAGCAATGGCTCCAAATCCCATGGGGACATCCCAAGAGAAAGTCTGTTTAAAGATGGGGGTAAGACATTTATTGCCCATTTGCCTTTTGCTATCTTGTCAAAGATTCTAGATCAGTGTTTCTCAACCTTGGCAGTTTGAAGATGTATGGACTTCAACTCCCAGAATTCCCTAGCTAGCATGCTGGATGAGGAATTCTGGGAGTTGAAGTCCACACATCTTCAAGCGAAGCCCAGGTTTAAACAAAACCTCTTCACTGTTGTTGGCCAATAAGTTGAAAGGAAGCAAACCGTGTGCTCACAGGGCACAAATATTCCTAATCTTTTATTATTGTTGATATTATTAGAGGTCTGTCCTCTTCACCTTTTAAAGAAATCTATAAGTTAATTGGGATTGGTAAGAAATGTGTTTCTATTTCAGGGTTTCTCTCCCCCTCTTTCCCTCCCCAGTTACTCTTAAAACTGTTAAGGGGACATGGAAAAGCACATTCTGCCATACGGCATGGGGGCTCCTCCTTCTCTATCAAAAGCTGAGAAAGCGCTTTCCAGACTAAACCTTAGCCCTGTTTGTGGCATCACTGAACTATAGAGTAGGGTAGGGAGATGTTAGCCAGGATTTATTCCCCGGAGATTTCTTATTTTGTCCCCAGTGTATGATTTTGCTACATGAGATATATGTAGACATATGTGTATGTGTGAATGTGTATGCATTCTTGAATGCATATGTGTATACAGTAAGTGTGTGTGTGTATGTATGTGTGTATACACTCACTCACTCACTCATTCACTAACTAGTATGCATATGTATCAGATTAAGTTGGATAACATTCCCCAGAAGAAATTCTGGGTGGTTGGGTACACAGTGCTAATGGGACAAAGGTAGAAACAATATCAATTCATGAAACATTTAAGACAAGTAGCTAATACTTCCTAAAATGCACTTAGTATTCTGATAATATCTTTTAGATCTCTTGGGTGTTGAGGAACAAATACTCCTGTTTCCTGTTAATTTTCTCATATGCACTGATTTATGAAAGAAGCTCATAGAACCCCAAAGAAGATATTTATACATCTATAAGAGTCAAGATGTGCTTTTAATCAAGCAAGTTTGCTGATTGGCATAGGTAATTTTGCCCAACATTTGGACATGCCTGAATTGAATCTTGCAGGATCTTAAGTCTAGCTGTAATTAGGAGGTGTCCCAGATTTACAAGAAATCAAGCTATTTTGCATTTTTGTTTCTCCAGGGGAAGATTCTTTAAGCACTTCTTGAGAACCTAGCAATTTAGAAAAATAGAAACACAATAGCATTAATGTCTATATTTAGTTGTTTTTCCAGTTTAATGATTTTATAAGTAGAGAGGGAGATAATATTATTATAGAAACATGGGAGACAGAGGAGAAGCAAGTTCCTTCTGACACTAATGATTATCTGGATGGTAAGAGCATCCTATGGATGCAACCATGTATCTATGTAAATTCACTAGGAAAATGTAATCACTCCAGAAGTACGGAGTTGGCTGTTGACAATAATATGTAGAAAACAAGTAATTCTGTGTTTCCTTACCATCTCAGTCTTGGAACTCTTGGTTGAACCTGAGAGATATGATGGACTAATTGTGGACAAATGGAAATGAAATCTCTGAAATCTCAACAAAGGTGCTCTCTTTGAGAATGATAACTAATCCAGGGACAGAGTGCCATCAGTCTGTTGTGAATAGGTTTTAAGATCAGGTTTCCAGTTTTATTCATGGACTGCTCAAACAGCAGCAACAAGGCTGCTTTTTAAGTTGATGAAATAGTGCTGACTAATACCACATGTAGGGAAATTATCATTCCCTTGCTATGTCAGCTGCATTGGCTCCTAGTTCATTTCTAAGCAGAATTCAGACTATTGGGATCAAGTTAATAAAGGTCTATTTCCTCTCTCTTGAGCCAGCCATCCTATAAAACCTTGGTTGGAAAAGCCATCCAGGACCTTGACCCACTTCTCTGATCAGCTAGAAATTAGTGGCTGGTTGCCCATTGCTAAAGGGATCAGTACATGGAAGGTTGCCTTACTGTTTCCTCCCTCCTGGAGATCTTGTTCAAGTCACTGGGAAAGGAAGGAAGGAAGGAAGGAAGGAAGGAAGGAAGGAAGGAAGGAAGGGAGGGAAGGAGGGAGGGAGGGAGGGAGGAAGGAAGGAAGGAAGGAAGGAAGGAAGGAAGGAAGGAAGGAAGGAAGGAGATTAATATGTGTGTGGTTTCTGAATTCTGAATGTGTGCAAATGCCTGTGCACGAGGCCTGTAGCCTCTAGGAGCTCAAGGTGGCTTACATGGATCCAGCAAACATATAGCAAACATGGATGAAGGTTTGAATTACCCAAGCACCTTTTTGACTGCAAGAACAGTCAGCCTTTAAAGGCAAGCTCAGACTGCCTCCTTTGAAGACCAGCATTATATTCTTCAAACTTCCATGGAGGCCCTATGTATACTTTCCCTTGCCATGCCTTCAGTAAAGCTGTGGCTTTATTTTCTTACCTCTTCCAAATTCTTAATGCTGTGCCTGGCATCTTCACTTTAAGATGGGGTAGGTGTGTGTGCATAAAATGTACATACTTTTGGCAGGGTCATCAGCTTACCCAGGAATAATTCCACAGCACCATTTAACTATCTCTGAGGCTAAGCAGATGGCCATGCGGGTGAAGGCAGATTTATGCCACTGTGTACCCATTGTGCAGTAGAACCTACTGTTCCACCTACAGTTACTCTAAGAAAATTGCTTCCCATTGGTTTTTTCCCCATAATAATAACCTTAATCCTCAAGCTTTTAAAAATGCAATTTTTAAAAAGTCTTTACTTTTTCTTTTCAGTTTGCTTCCCAAGCCACAATAATAACATATCTGCAGCAAAATAAGAAAGACAAAGGAGCCGTAGGGCTTCCTTTATAGAATGCTTTTAATGCCACTTTTGCTACAGATGCCACAACATGATGCTCTCTTGCCCACAGCTGGGTGCAGTCGAGATGGTGATTTTGATGGAAACTACATAAAGAAAGCACTGCTTCCAAAAATGACAGAGCTGTTAATTACTCAGCAGATGAAATATTCTACATTAGATTTTTTTTCATATATATATATACACACACACACACACACACACACACACACACATGCTTTTAAGGGCAGGGGCTTTCCATGAAATTGTCTAGAATGTACAGCAATTGCAGATAAGTTCAATAGTTTTTATTGTCAGAGATTCCTCTTCTTCAAACTGCAGTAAGTTCATGTGCAAGTTCACACACAAGCTACCTTGTTTCTCCAAATGTCTCTGCCTTGAAGACAAAGCTGCATTCTGGGGCTTTTCTAGCCAATCTGGTACTCATCCAATGTTTTGGACAGCAACTCCCATTCACTCCAACCAGCATGTCCATTTGTAAAAAAAATATGAGAATTGCTGTTCTAACTATTTGGAGGAGATCATGTAGGAGAAGGAATAATGGGTCCTCACACAATGTTAGGTTCCTCACTGAAGGAAGTGGAATTCCACTGTCTCATTTGCTGCTGGAGCTTTCCTTAAAAGTTGCAATGAAACTTACAAACTCACAAAGAAAAGATTTTAAAAATGTTTTCTACAGAACTAATGTACACATGGCTATTTAGAAGGAAGTCGCATTGCCTTTAGTACACTTAACTTCGGAGTTTCCATATACAGTATAGGAGTATCATGTGAATCCTTGAAAGTAGTGTGATTAAAAGAATTGTCCTGATGGTAAATAAAATTTGTTTGATATTGTGGTTCCATGTTTTCTATTTATCCCGAGATGGGATTCCTCTCATTTATTCCTTGTTTGGTTAAATTTTTTTTAGAGGTTTGTACAAGAAAATGAGAATAAATGTTAGCTTCTGGAAGCAGTAACATGAATGGAATGTTGAGGTTTCTAAGAGTCAAATCACTTTTTTGACAGTTATCTGATATCTGCAAAGCTGAGGAGCCATTATACAATGCATTGATGTCAGCCTTCCCAGGTAGACTAGACAGAAAATGTAACCAGATGAGCTAATTCTACTTTATTGTAAGGCGATAAGAACAGAATCCTGCAAGTCTGAAAGTACAGTACCTCCTACTGTCTCTTTTTATAGCCTGATCGGTTAGGGAGGTTCCTTTCTGAGTTTCTTTCTGTCCATTATGCAGCTGTGGGCTATGTCCTCTCTTATCTGATCGTTCCCTAGGTAGCATCTCTCTCCACCCCTCCCATCTCCCAAGGTCATTCCCACATACTATTACAATAGGCTACCCATAGCACAAAAGTTTTTTCTTGAAATTAGACAACTGGTAGTGCAAAGACTACAGTAGTTGGTGGTATAGCAAGTTAAATAAATAAATAAATAAATACAGCAATAGAATTCGAATGGCAATTCAGCTCACAATAACAGGCTCACAATGCTGCTTAAAGGATGGCAGTGGCTTGGAATCTGGAAATGCATTTTCAGTCCATCTGTTGGCTTTCTTTCAATCAATATTAAAATACAGCACGTGGTCTAGGTTTTAAAATATTGTTAGGTTTTATTTATAAATGGTGTCATTTTTGAGACAGGAAAAAAGGAAAGAAAAGGAGAACAATGGGAATCAGAATGTACAAAAACCTCTAATACCTGCATATTATGATTGAGCAAACTATCATTAAAGACAGTTATATTAATAATCGTAATTGTAATAATAATAATAATTTTATTAAATTTATTAAATTTATATGCCTCCCGACTCCCAGGGGCATATACCAGAACAGGGGGGTAGGTTCTTTATATTGAAAAGCAGCAATATGCCCATATTCTCTGTTTAGTAAATTATCAGACCTCCCCCCCCCTTTTTTTTTTCTTTAACTTTTCAAAGAATACCAACTTTGTACAATGTAATAGCAGAGATAGCTCTGGATTTCTAATTTAGAAAGAGATTGAAAAGATAAATCAGTTTAAAAAATGATCAGATCTAGTTTCCTCTTAAATTAGTTCCTTTTTATGGTTGGGAATGTTTTAGTGAACTTAATTATAAGAATTATTGACAAATTAAAACCTAACTAAATGAATAATTAAATGAATGTGTGAAGAGACCTGGGAGGAGTGCCACTATGGGACCTGCATACTAAGTTTCCCCTCCCCTGATAGCTATCCTGTGGACATTCATTAGTGGTTCTCTGTTGTACATCCATATATACAGGGATTCCCCATAGACACAGGGTCCTTCTTTTATATAGGAGCTTTTCTGTATGAAGAACTAGGGATTCATTTTCATCAGTGTCTGATGGACATTCACCAGCTGAGAGGAGAGACAATATTTCATTGTAGCACAGGGAAAATCTAATTTTGTTCAACCTCATGGCTGCCTTCCCATGTTCCTTGAAAATGGGAGAAGCCATCTATATCCTAATTTACATGTGTGTATGTGTAGATCCTAATTTTTCTATGTGTAGAAAATCTCAGCAGGTAGCAGCATCTCACTATACTTATCTAGGCTCAAACCCTGAGCAAGATCAGGCTGAGTTACCTGGTTAGTTTTTGGACAGGAAACATCCCAGGAATCCCATGTTTATAAGCTACACTGGGAAGTTGTTCAATTTACACAGGTGTGTATTATGTCTTGCCATGGGGTTACAACTTCCTACATCTCAACAGCAGGAAACATCTATTGTGCATGCTACAGTACAGAAATTTCACTGTAAAATTATACATGTGGAAGACAATGCATGTCTTCTTAGAATACATCATGTATGTCATCTTAGAAAAAATTAAGATTTGCCATCCCCTTAGTAACCAACTACTGGTATTATTTCCAAGCCATCTTAGATCTTGCATCTAAATGAAACAAAGCTTATGTGTGTAAAATATTAGGTGACATGCATCTTTTATTATCTGTGTTTTTTCCTGCTATTCACTGTCTATAAAACTGTATTTTCTTTATATCGTGTTGTAAATTGTAAGGCAAGCTTTCCCCTAACCCTCCACCCTTTATTTTTGGTCACGGTTATGATATGGAAACAAAAGCTTCCTGACTGATTTTAGATGTTATGCCCAAATGGTTTGAGGTCAAGTATTCCATTTGTTTTACATTTTGTACAGTTTACAAGGTATATTATCTTGAACACATGAAAAGATGCTATTGAATGAATGAGTTTCTATTAATGGGAATACCTTTGTTACAATGCCAAAGGCATGGGGCATCTTAAAGACAAACAGATGTGTTATTTATTAAGCTTCCACAATAAATGCAGTTATATTTAGGATGTCACAAAGCTAGTTAATGTGGCTCCTGCTATGGAGATTCATATCTCTTTGAAAGTCCATGTCTCATATTCATTGCTTAGTAACACTTTTAGCATTTTAAAACCCCAATGAAATGAAAGGTTGTGGGGAAGTCTTATTCGATTTCTAGCTCACTTGGATGTGAAGAATTTGGGACACGGAGTAAATAGAAGCTTCTTGCCGTACATTGAAAGAACATACCCAAAATACTCTAAGGATCTGTGGTAGCAATGTAGACTGTACTGCTTCCAATTCCCTGAATTTGCTACCTTTCAAGCAGAAAAAAATCTAGATTTTTGGCAACCACATTTCTCTAATGATTCTCGGCAGAATTGCTGTTGTAGCAAAAGATATTTATAGCATTTTATCTGGTCAGTTGAATTTCCATCTGTTTGTCATGCGTAAGGTTTCTTTTGATGTTTTTCCTAAATACAACTTTTACTTTTTGATAGTTCCAAGTCAGGATTTTGGCCTCACAATGAATGTGTCCTCTGCATACATTACAATGGGTAGCATTTAGCCAATTTAGGAGGTGATCTAGTTTAATGAGACTTTATTGAGGATAATACATATTTCTTCACTTAATTCAAACCTGTAAGCATCTCTGCTTCATTGTTGAATGGTGAATGGTGTCATCTTGGGGTTTTGTCCTAAAATCTTGCCCATAAGGCCCCATGTAGATTGTGGATTAAAGCAGACTATTGTCTCATGATTAATAGATTTTAATAATCTGAGACTCTCAATAAATCCTTGAGCTCAGCAGCTGTTTGGGATACTTATGAACAATTATACAGAACGTGTGAGTAATCTTAGAAGGAAGCATTCTAGTTTTTTGTTTGTTTTTGAGGGAAGATTTTATGATATCCATTCTTCAAATGTTCAAATATTAGCAATCCTTATCTGTTGTTAGATTGCACTGTTGTCAAAGCCCACTATTATTAAAAAAAAAAATCCCTAAAATGCAAAACTATAATATTTCAAGCAAATCAAGAGACATACTACGAAAAGATGTACACAGTAATATAGCCATTGTATTATAAATGCAGTAAGTATAATCATTATTATTTCAAAGATTTTTTTAAATTGAAGTGTGATTTATTAGCACTTTACTTTCTTTAAAATGGACATTCGTTTGCAGAAGAATATTGTAATTCTCTTCTCCCTGGATACTACGATTTTAGTAATATGGTGGTACCTCGGTTCACGAACGCTTCTGTTCACGAACAATTCGGTTCACGAACAGCTCCGGTCGCCAAATTTTGCCTCCGTTCGTGAACTCCGCATCGGGTTACGAACAGGATCCGTGGCCATTTTCCCTGCTGTGACACGTGGTCGTGGCTTCCTGTAGAGAGGGGGACTCTCCCTCCAAGCAATAACCGCTTCCCCACCCACCTTCCTGTCCTCCACGCCAGAAGTCGCCTCGAGCAAGGTCAGCGTCCTCTCTCTTCATACTGTGCTGTACTGTACTTTGTTTCAAGTTTTTGTGGTTTAAAAATAAAATACCTATGGTTCAGAACGGATTAACCGTATTTACATTGAACCTTATGGGAAAATGTGATTCGGTTCACGACCAATTCGGTTCGCGACCAGAGTCGCGGAACGAATTAAGTTTGTGAACTGAGGTACCACTGTACAGTCCATAACAGTGATGGGGTGTCTTGCTTTTATTTATTTTTGCCCACCTAAAATCTTCCTTGATTATGGTATGGGAATAGTCAATATACAAGAAAGATTTGTAGCCCCTCACCTACTGTTAACTTAAAACCTGGGCTAACAGAAATGTTCCTATCTAATCAACAGTAAAATTAGTTTTCACAAGCTGTACTGAATACAGATGTAACAAGCTGTATGCTAGAGATTAGGTGATCGTTTCCCCTCTTTTCTGAAAAGCAGACACAATGTTTTGATTTTACCTCTGCTTTGCAGAGCATGGCTGCAATCTACAGCGGAGCAGTGTTAACATTTTGATTGTTTGATTAATGGCTCACAGAGCATAAAAGATCTACTCAGCCATATATTTAGTTGGAGGTTCTTCAGCTAAACAAGAAAAAGCTCCTGGATTATCTCACAAAGTAAGTGTGTTAATAAATTACAAGTGGGTCCTGCAACAAAATAGTGCCATGCGAAGGGTTCCCTTTCCAGATTTCAGTCATTCAGCCATTCCATCTGGTTTTCTGCTCCCTGCCCCAACACATTTCAAGTTCTGTTTCTACCCATCTGCCATGGCTTCTACATACCTTCCTGTTCCGCTAAATCTGTTCATGTTTTAGTCTTTTGCATGAGTGGGACAGTTTTGATTACACAGAGTCATACTCAATTTTGGGAGCAAGTACAGCCTGCAATATTAATGCTGTATCAGCTCTAAAATCACATGTAATTTTACAGAGAGAACAAAGAAGTTATGGCAGCAGGAAGGTGAACTTTAGCGTTGAAACAATCATAAGTAAGGATTTTGAGGGAAAAAAGCATGTAAGCCTCTGTTTAATGTAGACTATTAAAAAAGAGAGTAATATAAATGTTCAGAATATTTTTGGATGTTTTTCTTAATTAATGTATTCCTTTGATTCATGTACTATGCTGACTGTCTTTGGGCATCACAGTGTTTCATTTCTTTCTCTTTTATCATTCTCAATATTATTTCATTGAACATTGAATGCATCTTTGAACATTCCTTCTAAGTTCTTGCTTAGCAAATTAGTAATTTAAGTTTTCAAATGATCAGACCAACATATCATTGCAAGTTGTTCGTATACAAGTGCCAGCTGATTGTCTGTAAATAGTAGCTTTAGAAGAAAGGTACAGGAACTGAGGAATTCTGTGAGGAAATTCATTTGCTCATCCATCTTTTCCTGTGATAATTCTACCCACACTATAATAGGATTGATTAGATCCTTCATTTTATAAGGTGGTGTGGTTAGTTGTGCCTCGGTGTTTATTATCTGGAGCCGAGATAGTAGCCATTGATTCTGGAAGGATGGATTCTTCTGAGAAGCCTAGGCCTTGCTTCCTCCCTTCTTGTAACGTCCTTGGTCCTCTTCCAATCTCAGTTGTCCCTATTTAGCATACCTCTTACTGTGTGAAGGTAATAGCCAAAACATTTTAATATTGCAATAGATGAAAATATGAATCAAACTAGTAGAATAACTTTGAATCTACTCAGAGCAAGAAAAAATCACTTAAAAATAAACTGGGTTAACAAAACAAATGGTGATAGACCAATGAATGAGGGAATATCTGTATTTCTGATTACTGTCATAAACACTGTAGATGGTGACTGCTGTGAGTACCTTCCTACTCCAAACCTATAAATGCACTGAATTGCATTAAATTCAAAGACTAATCATAGTTTTGCATTCTAATTAGTTCTATATCCTGAAATAAAGGGCATTATAATATTGTGCAGTTATTTATGATGATTGATTGCACCATTGATAACATAATATAATGTATTGATCCTGACAAAAAGCTTAATTACTAAAAAAATAAAAATAATCAACCAACATAACCCTTTAGGATAACTTAATTAGTTAGTGGGAAGTCCAGTCTATCCCAAAATCTCATTTTAGAACATTTTCTGAATTAAAAAATATGGAACATGGGTTAAAGTATGTGAGACTCACCCACCCACACTTTTCTTGTTGACAGCTGACTTTTATTATTCTAATTTCATAACATAGCTTTGGACTGTACAGAAATGGCAAGCATACAATGCAGATTACAGATAGATCACAACTAAAATAAAATAAATTGGTTTTGATAGGAAGATGTAGTCTGATTTCTTGCACTTTAAAGAGAGCACACAGTTTGCTTTAATTCACTAGGAGACAGGGCAACAAAACACCCACCCATAACACTAATTAACACATACATAATGAGTTGAGAATGGGTCTGGAAAGAATTTATGTTTCCTCCATTTAAATATCTCACGTGTTAAGAACTATTGCTATAGGAAATGGCGCAAATGCTAATGGACTATGTGTTTATTTAATTGCTTGTTTATTTGAGGATTTATACACTGCCTTCCAGCAAAGCTGTGAAAGTGGATTATGTATGATAAAATTATCATACGAGGACATACAAATATAATGCAACAAAAACATTGCAGTTAAATACCTAGCTAATAACAATACCACCATCCCCACTGTCGCCTTGCTGCATTTGTTTTTGCAGTGCGGCAGAAAAAACAGTCCCTTAATTTTTAACAAGTGGAGTGAAATGGTGGGACACCATGATTCCTTAATCTAGTAAAGGGAAGGAGAGCCACTCAATTTAAAAAGTGGGAGGAAGTGGTGATGAGGCACCATGGTGTCTTCACTTCACAGGGAAGGACAAGTCAAGTTGCTGGGAGGCAGAGTAAGGAGAGAGGCTGTGGTCAGGGAAAGCTGCTCACCTTGAAGCTCCAGTATTAACTCTGCAAACTTATCCTGAGTTTCCTCCTGTACTGAGAAGCCTGTGGATCAGGACACAACAGCTTCAGCTTTACAAATTGAACTGCAGACGTCTGCCAGACACGCAACACGGCTCAGCTAGATAAGGATCTTTCTTACAAACTGGAATGAAGTGACGGCAATAGTTACAGCAGTGTAAATCCATTGCTACTGCTTCTCACCCTTTCCATGTTTCCAAGTCCTTTTTGCTCTGGGCTTCATAGCTTTAAGCTGAGCTGTTGTTGGCTGTTGTTCTAACTGACATCTGTGCTTTGAGAACATCTGGGCCTCCACTTGTCTATCACATTCACTATAGCTGAGAGGGAAGGTAATCAGGTCAGTTGCAAAAATATTCTTCAACATTGGAAGGATAAACATATGGCCCAACTACTCAGTGGTCTGTAGAGTTATGTTATTATCATCTTAGAACAAATGACTTATTGACATAGATTAGCTATGGATGTTGCAATGAAATATGGTTATTATTTATTGAGATGGTTCTGCAGAAATTTATATTTATATATGTATATATGTGCTGCAAAAATAAATACATGAACATATACTCTGTATGTTTTTGCTCCTTCCCTTCCCTTCCCTTCCCTTCCCTTCCCTTCCCTTCCCTTCCCTTCCCTTCCCTTCCCTTCCCTTCCCTTCCCTTCCCTTCCCCTTCCCCTTCCCCTTCCCCTTCCCCTTCCTTCCCTTCCCTTCCCTTCCCTTCCCTTCCCTTCCCTTCCTGCCTCCCCCTCCCCCCTCCCCCCACCTCCTTCCTTCCTTCCTTCCTTCCCATATTCATTTTTGTATTAGGAAGGAAGGAAGGAAGGAAGGAAGGAAGGAAGGAAGGAAGGAAGGAAGGAAGGAAGGAAGGAAGGAAGGGCCTCTGACATTATGGGAATGCAAGTGTGGTGTCAGTTCTAAATCAGTGCAACTGCTGAAGTGGAAGGGCTCACAGATAGTGAATGTGCCTTATCTTAGTTATTAGATTTAGTAGGCCAGCATGAGGCAGGCCATACTGACCTACTGACCAAATTTCACCACCAAGCTTCATTTCCTTGGTTATCCAGTTCTAAGTGCTAGGAGGTTCTGAATATATCCACCCTTTTCTCAGTACTTCATCTTCCTGTTTGCTGCCACTTTTCTTTGCAGCAACAGGTAACATTCTTAGCCCAATTTCATTAGAACAATGGATGAATTAAGTAGGCATACACAAAACAAGAGAATAGCATTTGTCTTGCATACACAGACCCAGGTTTTTGTAGAGAATTCTGTATTAAATATTGACCAAGTAATAATTCCAATAATTTCAGAAATCCATCCACAGGGCATTTGGCATTCTGAAATACACACTGGATTTGTTTGGTTTTGCTTAGGGCCTTTTGCCACTTGCACCTAGCCACAAGGCAAATATATCCTGGCTACTTTTTCCCCATTTCATCCCTGTGATATTGCTTTCATCTCATCTCTGGTCCACAACAAATGTAAGTTCTCCTTAGCAGTACAGGTGTTAGAATAATATCTGGCCCTTTATTCTGACACTGTCCAAATGCAGCTGCAAACTGTGTAAAATCTGTGAGACTTTGTCACACATTACGTTGGAGGTGACTGACTGATTGGAAACGAAGTCAAGAGAGTCAGGAGAGAATCAAGAATGGACAGCAGGTTTCATGTCTGCATAGTTCACCGACTCAAGGATAGGGAGAGAGTGCTTCAGCTAAGCAATGGGAAAGACCCCTTAGTTTGTGATGGGAACCGAACCATTATGGTTTGTTAATTATAGTTTATGATGTAATGCAATGAGCAAACCCAGCCATTGTGACTTATTCAGCAAACCAGAAATAAAACGTGTTGTGTCTTAGCGCAATGCATGATCCCAGCTTTTCTCTTCATTTACTTATGATGGCAAATAGACATAGATAAATTTACCTTGAATTACCGTAGCCTTTTAAAAGACAAGGACACAAATATTACACTCACAGCTACATATACACAAACACAGATATAAGAGAATCCATTTACATCTGCTCAGTGCAAACCTATCTCTGTTCACTCGCAATGGAGCAAAAAAACTGCAGCGAAGCAATGGGTCCTTGGCAGGGAGCAAGCTCCCCTCAACAGTGCAGACCTCACCTCAAATAGCTTTGTTCTTTTTCTGAAGGAAGCGAATTGAGACCTCTCTTGGATCCTTACATTGTGAACTGGAGGGAAAGGTGCTGTTGAGGACTGAGAGTTAAACAACACGTGGTAATGTGGTCCTCTGTCAGACCACATTTCTTTTAATTCCACTCCAGCCAAAACACTGATTTTCCTCTGCTTTCAGCCCTTTCTGCTGGCTTGTAGGTGATTTAGCTGCCATGGCTGCATGCTGGATGTTCCCCCTCTGACATAGGTGTCTGTAAGAAGTCACAATGATGTCATATACATCATTATGTCATCATGCCAATTGTGCAAATTATGTAAGTTATGTCTTTTGGACAATGACAGCATAATGTACAAGATATCATTTAATTTAATTTATTCAGTTTAATATGGCCACCCACTCCAGAAGACTCTTCTCCCCATGCAGAGGTCAGTGTTCTCTGATTAGGTCTGGTGAGGTGCTTGGGAAGATCTTATGAGGTTTCAGCATGCTTGCATGAAATCTCAGAAAATATCTCAGGCAAGATTTTGTTTTTATGCATTATTAATGTATATATTCCTGTTTTTCTGTTGGTAAAAGCAGTCCAGTAAGAAGTAGACAAGAAAAAACAAAATGTAAAACGTAATAGTAATCAAAATTAAAATCAAAATGTGAAAAATGTGTAGTTTTGCCAGTTACTTGGAAAGTGTGACCAAATGTACCTCTCTGGGTTAAGTGTTCCAGAGTCAAAAATGTATAATATTTCATAATCTCATGAAATTTCAGCACTTTATTTTGTTTTATGGGAGGACACCTCTTGGAGTCTGGAGGGTATTCTGGCTCCTGCTAGCACATTGAAATTTTTACCATAAGGAATTGAACACAGACTCCTTGAATGTTGAACATGTTGAATTCACTGAATTGGAAAAAAGCACATGTCTGTAAAATATATTACATGAAACCAAACATGTTTTTTTCATTTCTTATATTTTATAATTAGATGTGTCAGTAACATCAGTAGGAAATAAAAGTGAGATCATGAAATTGCACTGATTGACTGAAATTTTACATATATCTGAAACAGACAGAATATTGTTATTCTGGTATTATAAAAGTCTAATGCCCTGATCCAGCAAAAGAGATGGATATGTGTATAGTCTTCCATATAATTTAAGTTGCAGTAGTGCATGCTATCTTCATATACAGCATGATATACAGCTAGGCCAAATGAACTAATCTTTGATAAATGTGGAAATATAGATGCCCATTCAGAACTGCTAAAACTTTAGGCATGCAGTAGATTGGTAGGACTAAAACTCCCAGAAGTCTCAGCTAAATTGGTCAAGCGAGTGAGTTATTCTGGAAATCTCAGTCCCAACATGTTTAGTGAGTGTCAGTCAAGCTGTTCTAGTTTTTTAAAAGCTCCCCTGCCCCATTTTCATTATCCTTTTAGCAGAGAACTTTCAGTCCTTATTTAATAATATTTTACAACATGAACATAGACTGTACAAATATTTCAGATAGTGAAATGAAGCATGCCTAATACTAAAGAGCCTGTGATTATGCCAAAAACCTCCCAAGGCTTATCAGCATTTTGTTCCAGGTCAGAATTAGGTACACCTCTATCAGTTGCAAATCTACATTACTATAATAGTGTTGAAATTATATTTCACTTGCATATAAACAGAAGGGCAGTGCCAGCAGGACCTCTGTTTGCAAATGAGAATTCAGTCTCATAAATTATCACTGGTCTGCATAGTAAAAAGACCATTTATATGGAAATGGGCACACAACTATTCTTGTGCCAGCTCTTGAGCAATTCATGAACTGCTTTTCACATTACTAGAAGTGCTTCATGAATCAAATGGAAAACAAAACAGAAACATTGGTACTTTCCAGCATCTTTTGATAAATACCTAATGCAAACATGGAATCAGAGAAGAAGTCAAGAGGTGTAGGGTGGATAGAAGTATATAGGATAACAATATCAGTGAGACTGAATGCTAACACCAGGTCCCAGCTCAGGGACTTGATGGCTGTATTGTCAGTGCATTTGGCCTCAAGGTGCTGCTAGTACGGTACAGTATATGCCAGGTCTGTCTGTAAGAAGACTGTATCCATTCATGATTTGGTGTGGACAAGCAGGCAGATCTGGTGTGTATTACCTGG
Organism: Liasis olivaceus; assembly: GCA_030867105.1. Taxonomy (NCBI): domain Eukaryota; kingdom Metazoa; phylum Chordata; class Lepidosauria; order Squamata; family Pythonidae; genus Liasis; species Liasis olivaceus. The sequence goes on from CM061349.1 coordinate 153,428,957, forward strand.
CTGAGTGAAGATGGTGTTATTGGCCTTTCTGAAACTTATCCAGAAACATTTCAGGTCCTGCATCACCTTTGAGGGCAGGGCTGGGTTGTCAGTGATCTATTGGGAGATTTATTTGTGACCAGGGTCACTATTCCTGTGTGTTAAATTAGACTGTAGAGACAAACTATGAATCTTGTTAGTGTACTGGACAACCTGCTGCCCAGCAGGATATCTCTCTGGGCTTCTGGACTGGTGGTGGAGATGCCCTGCCTACTGGTGTTGGAGACTTCAATCTCCATGTGATGGGTGCTGGATTCAGTCTGGTCCAGGAATTCATAGCCTCTGTGGAAACCATGGGCTTGTCTCAGATAATCTTGGGCCTGACACATAGGCAGACACATGTTAAGCCTTGTCTTTGTTTTTAATCAGTTGTGATCCAGATGTGGAGGGTATGACCATCACCCCTTTGCCTTGGTCAGATCACTTTCTGGTCCAGATGTGATTGATACTCACCTATGACCTCTGTATGGCTGGACTTATTTAAATGGTGTGCCCCATGAATCCCGATGGTTTCCAGCAGATGCTTGGGAAGTTTCCTGACAATCTGGCAAGTGAACCCACTGAGGTGCCTGGTTCACTGTTGGCAAGATGAAGCCATCTGTGCCCTTAATGAAATCATCCCAAGCAGCATCTCTTGGTTCTGATCCCAGCTCCTTGGTTTACTGAGGGCCTCCAGGAAATGAAGCAGCAGAACTGAACCTGGAGGATCAGTAGAGAAAAACAAAAAGGGAATCTGACTGAGCATGAATATATGCCCACATTCAGGCCTGCTCTGTAGCGATAGGAGAGGCAAAGCATATTTACTTCTCCTTTCTTATTAAATTAGTAGGTTATCATCCAGCGACCATGTTTATGGTAACTAATTTCCTGTTAGGAAAGAGCCAGCATCAAGAGCTCCCAATTGGCTACTATGATCAATTAGTGCAACATTTTGTTAGTGATGTCACTCAGATTTGCTGAAGTCTTGACTCCATGTGGCCGGAGACTATGATGATAACTGGGGCATCTTCTTGCCTGTTATTTGAGATTTCTTTTGGCCTGTGACCTCCAATGAGTGCTCTGTAGGATGACTTCTGCCACTTATTGGGCTGGATCCTTGCCCCTCCTGTCTTCTTTCTACAGCTGGGGGGGGGGGATGTGGTTTCCTGCCTCTGAGAGGTTGTCATTGAAGGAGGGGACTTTGACATCATGTTAGTTCCCACTTCGACAACATTTTGGAAGCAGCTCAAAACAGAATCTCTCAGAGAGCGTTTGGGTTGTGATGCCATCTGGATGAGATTTGTGGATTGGTTTTTGTTTACATTTTGCATTCTATGTTTTGTTTGTTTTAATTGGAATGTGATCTTTTAATTGTGCATTTTAATTGCATATTTTTATCTCTGTGAACCACCAGAAGTCCTTTGGGATTGTGGCAGTGTCTAAATGCAATAAATAAATGAATAAATAAATAACACTACCACCACAGAATAATGGTTTCTACCTTCCATATAGATTGAAGACCTGTTGAAAGAAGAATCAAAAAAATAAACTAATGCAAAATTGTTGATTAGTAAATAAGTGAGTAATTCTTTTTGGATGGTTGATCTGTGAGTCACATTATCACTTCAAATGTATTCTTGCTAATGGCTTTGTGGGGAAAGAGCTATTTGTATTCCAAAATACTTTTTAAAAAAGATTTATATATATAATTAATGTATCTGAGTATTTTCTTTTTTGTGTGGAATGCACAGTCCAGCCAAAAGGATGACTCTGGATAACTGAAACCTCAGAGCACTCTTCCTAAACTTGGCCCTCCGGATATGTTGAGTTACAACTCACACAATTCTCAGAAAAATGGAGGCTGGAAATGGTGGGAGCTGTACTCCAACACATCTGGTTGGTAGATGGGCAGGGAATTTTGCTCTAGATCAACCAAATACACAGCAATATTTGACAGTCCAAATCATATATTTTCAATTTTCTTAATTCCTGTTGGGACTGAGTAGATAGGCAATCAGGCATTACGGTGGTTATATCCAGAGGTCCACAAATCTTAGTTTTGTATTGGTTGCCCGCAAGTATTTGGCTTCTTGCTTTTGGCTGCAGAAGCACAATAAGTCATTTCCATGCCCTGGTGAAGGGCAACACCTATCTAACATATATGACACATCTGTGATGGTGAAGGGCAACACCTCTTCTTTAATCCATGACAATAATTCTGCATCATGTTGTCAGACTTGGCCTGATACTATGACGGAGACACATTTTGGGTAGGTTTGCCCATAACATTAAGCCCTAAGTAGTTTGTTAGTCACTGTCTTAGCACTAAGCCACTATTGCTTGGCTAAATGAAACCATGGCCTCATGAGAAGCATAAACCCCAACATCATCTCCCTGAGTTGTTGGTAGCATTAACAGACACACCTATTAACTACAGTAACTGGTGATTTAATAATTCCATTCGTGCATCCCTGCTTATAAGTAATGGAAGAGTATTGTATTTCTAGTAGAAAGGGAATACTGCTATATCTTAATAGGGTAGTGCAACTCATCCAAATACAGTTCCAATTTGAGGTTCAAGATTTGATGGAAACCAATTTGATTTGATAAAAGAAGCACAAGAGTGAGAACTGACAAACATGTATCATTCATTGGACTGTTGCAATGCAATCCAGTCCAATTGGATCATCATGATATAACTGATACAAAGAGAGAATGCATGGCAGGAAAGTAATCTTTGGTGGTGTAAGCAGACTTCACATCCAATAAACCATTGCACTGAGCTGGGTTGCTCTACATAGCTAGCACCTGGGACAGACTGGAAGAGGCTTTGGTGGAAGGGTAAGCTGAAGGATGCAAGTATGTGAGCAGAAGGTAGCTTTCAGAGTTGAGCAACTGTGCTGAGCAGAGGCAAGAATGGGAATGGATTTAGTGGACAAAGGTTGACAGACCTTGTTCCATATTTTTAATGGTAGGACCTGTTGGAAGATAAGGCCATTTTATAGCTCTCAATTCCAGTTCTCATAAGGATAAAGCATTTGGTGGTAAGGACCATTCATAGACTGGTACTCCTATTCCCAGGACCGAAAGTGATGCAATTTATAAGTTAGTGTAGGTGTAGGCTGATGGAGGAGAAGAACTTGGAGGGGATGGATGGTAAGAAACCCCTGTTTCTCACGAGCACTCTCTCCATCTCAGTAATGTCCTCTCCCCTAAGGGAGGCTCCTCTGCTTCTGTGCCACAGAAATAGCTCCTGTTGCTGGCACAGGGGGAACTAGTACACTATTATGTTTGGTTCTTATCACCACCTCTTTGGACATAGCTTGCACCAGAATTCCCTCTCACTCCAGCACCTGGGAGTAGAGAGTGGTGAACAGCTCTGGTGTTGTGAGAAACCCACTTTATCTTGTCCTCTCTTGTCAGAACCCATATCATGGCCACAACTACATTCTTGACCTTTTTGGGGACTCAGCCATGTGCTGTATGTGTACACCAATAATATTCACTGATATAATGTAATAGGGTGTATTCTATAAACAAGAGACTAACAGCACACACACCCTTTCAGAACCTCTCACACAATAAGGAGCCAAATTTGTTCAATAGCAAATAGTAAATAGAGAGAAGAGAGAGGCAGACAAGAAGCAGAAAGGAAACAGATTTGGGGGTTTATTATTTATTTATACAATTATTTATAGACCTCCCTGCTCAACAAAGGAATCAATGTGGCTTACAATTGAACAAAGTCTATTAAAACAGCAGTCAGGAACCTAATCTAACTAACCCAGGCAGCCTTTCTTCCATCAGTGTCAATATAACCTACAGAACAATTCAGTTTTTAAAGACTACTTGAAGGCCAGGAGGTTGGGGGTGTTCCTTATCTCTGGTGGCAGGTTGTTCCAAAGGGCAGAGGCTGAGAAGACATGCCATCAGGCCCCAACTATCCTCATCTCTCATAGGGTGGGACCCTGAGCATACCTTCCTTCAGTGATCACCCAGGGTGGTTGAGAAAGACAGTTCTCTAGGTACCTGGGCACCAAGCCATGTAGGGCTTTAAAGGTGTTATCAGAAGTTTTTTGTGGGAGTGGGGAGAATTAAACTGAAAGAACTGAAGAACTTCAGGCCTATGGGATACAGAGATAAACAGAAATTACTATCCTACAGGTCAGACAAACAGCCTGACAATTAAGGATAAGGATAAAAGAGTATACCTGTAGATTTAGGGAAAGGATGGCATACACCTGTGAAAATAAAAAAGAGCAGCAGAATACATTTGAGAAGTCCATACACAAGAAAGAGAAACAAAAGCTGCAGTAAAACTCTCTGTGTCTTTCTCATTGCAAGCAACTCTGGCTAAACAAGTCCTAGCTCAAGGGTCAGGCATAACAGCACAGCAGCCACTGACGTATTCCATGTCTCTCCTCCAAACATGGTAAGGCAGGTTTTTCAGAATTGCTAAAATCCAGGGGCCATCTGCTCCTCTCAATATAAGAAAATCCATTTTGCCATTCATTCATTCATTCATTCATTCATTCATTCATTCATTCATTCATTCATTCTCACACACACACACACACACACAGAGGGAGAGGGAGAGGGAGAGGGAGAGAGTGTTTGTTCATAAGTACAAGGAAAACTCAAGGATGAAATTGCAAAAAGGTGGCCAAATGTGATCTGAAGGCCTCTGATTCAGATCCGTGTTTGACTCATCTTGAAGATCTGATTCAAAGGGTTCATCCAAAGGAGTGGTTCAACTGGATCTCCTTTTAATCAAAATACACTTTTGAAACTTTGCATAGCCCTATTTATTAGCACTGCCAGCCATTAAAAAAGCAGTTAAATCTCTTTCAACAATATATGTGTCTTTTTCAAACTTAGTAATTTGTAATTAGTTTTCTAATTAGGGATGTGTTGAACACTTAGGAAGCGGGCAGTCATTTGCCTTGCAGCTTTGCCAATGAAAGCTATGGCTGCCCTCAGCAATCCACACACCATATATTCAAAATGCCACAATGTTTATGTGACAATTAAGAATATTTAGTATCTTGTATAAAGCCGTGTTCTGGAATGAAAATGTGCATTCATATCTAACGTGGTAAATGCCATCTGGGTTGTTACATGGTTTCGAAAAGAATTAATGGGCAGATTTTCTTCAGTACTTTACCAATGTATAGAAGAATAAGAGCACAGATTTTTTTTAAAGGCTTCACACAGCTCAGTTCTGAAGTGTAATAATATTGTGGGCAAAGAGAGGAGGGGATTTTATTGCTTGTGCTTCAGTAAGATTTGAAGGGCTGCGAGAAAAGTTTATGGGATTTGCAGTCCGTGAGCATATTTATTGGAGGGAAAATGTGCGTACAAGCATTTCCAGGAAGATTTGCTAACATTTGCCCTCTGTAATATGCATATACCAGTTGGGAGAGAACAAAAGTCATATGGCTTTCCTATTTAACTATTATCTGTCCATGTCTGCCTATTTCTAGAGCAGTGTTTCTCAACCTCAGCAACTTTAAGATGCATGGACTTAACTCTCAGAATTCCCCAGTCAGCCATGTTGGCTAGGGAATTCTGGGAGTTGAAGTCCCCACATCTTAAAGTTGCTGAGGTTGAGAAACACTGTTCTAGAGACATTTTAGCTCAGCTAGAAGGGCAGAACATAGGTGACTTCAGGTGATCTTAAACAGTCCTTTTGGATGGGAAGTGATCAGGGTTGTAGGCAAGACTGGGAAATCAAAGAAGCATCCCAGAAGACAACCCTGGCCTATAGTTGCCAAAAAAATGACAGAGACATATCCATAGTCACCAAGCATTGAACTTAACTTCAAGGAGGCTTTACTTTTAGAGACACTCCAGTTTAAAGAAGTGAAAGGTGAATAAAATAAGGTGAGGCCCTTAACATCCCATGCTGAGAACCAAAGTCATTTAAGACCCTTGTTACTGTTCTAGTAACTTTGTGTACAATTGTTAATCCAGGCTCTGTGCACTGTTTCGAAACCTAGCAAGGAACTGGGCAGAACTCAGATGCGTACAGGAATATCTGCCTGAACACAGGAGCTCCCATTATATTCTGCCAGAAGAAGATGCCATTCCCAAAGAGCTTTGGACCTTTGGGGAGCCTTGGGGTGACATGAAAGGCTCCGCTCAGCAAAACTCACCAACACTCCTCTTCCTCGCTGTACTTTATACTGAACAGTTTCACATACGTTTTCACATAATTATAACATCTCTTCCCCAGTTTATTGCCCAGAATATAGGCTGAGGTTATAGTTTCCATAAACCCCAACTAGCATGCTCGTTGCCTCCATTGGCGTGGCTTTCAGGAATCTTTAGCCTCAAGTAATTTGTAGAGCACTTGCCTGAAGAAGGCTGCTAGAAGCTTACTACTTTTCCCTTACTAGAGCAGTTTTTCTGTTTGTCTGTGTTTTATGATCTTAGCACATCCTACGAGCTAATGAAACATGGGAATATGGAAGCATGGCAGTGGAAAGCAAAAGAATAATAGCAGAGATTTGCTCCTTCTTTCACTAAGTTAATTCCCCACCCTTTCTTGCTTCTCTCTATGAGGAAGGGCTGTTCAATGTGAAATATATAGGCAGTTGTAAACAAAACATCTTTCTAAATTGACAATACATTTATTTATACATGTCTCACATTAACTCCTTTCACATCATCATGTTGCTCCCCAGGCTATGCGTTAGATGGGGAAAAGGGTGAGGGAAGGGGGGAAGGCATGCATATATCTAATGAAATTTACTGCTTTTACATTTTCACACTGAACCTCCTTTATTTATTTTAGCTACTTCCCCCATGCAAGCCACAGAAATGCTTCCCCTTCTTGCTCATTTATACAATAAACCTGATTCCGTAAATGTTATAAAGTCTCATACACGCTCATTAGCGATCCAAGGCCAGTCTTCCACACTCTTGTGGGGGTTTCTTTGGAGGCTTTGCAAGCTTCTTTCTTCTGGAACTTCTTCAAGCCAACGCTTCTGCTGTGCTACACTCACCTAGATTTTTGCCATCTCTCTGTGTCACCTCAAAAACTTGACATATCTGCAAAATCATATTTTGTAGCAGCGGCACAGCTTCTTTAAAAAGTTTCTTGAACACGTTTCTGTCTCTCAGAGAAGTGGTGGAAAAGGAAATAAAGTGGTACGTAAGTTAATTAGAGGCTATTGTTTCTAGGAAGTCTTGTGGATTGTGACACAAATTGATATAGGTAATTCTGCCCCCCCCCCTTACAATTCTACATACCCTTAGTAATCTGGACTTGGCCAATTGTTTATAGAATTTAGGAATTCATTTCTGAAGGCTCTTAACCAGGAGCCATGACGGAACGGGCAGCTTATAAAATCATGTCAGGTTCATTGATTGCCAAGTCATAAATATGGTAGCACATACATTGATGTGGGAAAAAAGAATAAGTTGGAAGGGGAGAAAAGTTTTTGCCTTGGGAGAGATTCATAATCAGGTGGAGGTGGTGGTTATCAGTGCGGATAAGGAAAAGAAAACAAAATGTAACTAAACGAGTTTATACCAATATCATTCACTAAACCTCTCCATACCTATCATTGCAAACTCTCCTTGCTTCCACTATATCCATATACTGCTTTATTAGCTCTCTCTTTTTGAGAATCTCATCAGCTCCATCCAGCTATGACTTTCCCTGTCTTCTCCTTCCTTTTGACCCATTCACTCTTCCTTCATAAATTTGTTTTGCAGTTTGATCCTCATTCACTCTCTATATTACTTCTTCGGTCACTCATGTTTCTTAAGACCCCATTCCCACCACATTCAACTTTTATGTTTCTCCTGATGTACACAACTCTTACTTCCATATAACAAAATAGGCAGAAGCATGTTCTTATATACAGCCATGTTCACTTCTTCTGACAAACATTGATTTCTTGCAACAGCACACATATAACATATTGTGTACCAGCATTTGCATGGCCTCAAATTTCTCCATCAATTTCCCTATATTTAGTAAACATACCACCAAGGTACACAAATTTATCAACTTGCTCTGGTTCTTCCCCATTTAGGTATAGCTTACAATTGTCCATTCTACTTTTCCTGCCAAGCATAATCACCTTGGTCTTTGAATTATTAATTTTCAGATCCAAACTCCTCTTTTCTTTTCAGATATCCATCATTTACTGCAAATGATTTGGGTTCTGATTCAGTGACATGGCATCATCTATATATTAAAGGGCATGTGCATTCACATCCCCAACCAGACATTCCTTATACCTTTATCCATAAATATATTAAGATAACTGTGAATATGTAATTTCATATGACCTCAGAAGCATTTAAGGGCCCAATCTGAAATGGGGCTTAATCATAAAAATATGCAATTTGTAAAATAAAGTTGCATATAAAAGGGATCATGCAAAAAATTGCCTATTCTTTTGTTCCGGTCCTTATGTCAAGCAATCCCTCTCAGGAGGTAAATGTTTAAAGCTGGTGAAAATTTGACAATCCAAGAAATCTCCCTTTTTCTAATCTCCTGTCAAATTATGCATATGGGAGTCAGCTCAACTGTGTAGAATAAGCTCGACTGGGCATGGAACTTACTAATGAATTGTTTTGAGATGGGATAACATTTGGTGAAAGTCAAATGCAGTTAACCTATTCTAGGAACCTGAGTCTTCAGTAAAAATAAATTGTCATGAGCTAGAACTAGCTGATCCTTATTACTGCTCAGGAGCTTCACATTGCCATGATCCTTAGAACATTGATAGTTATGATAATGTTGAAAACAAGCTTTTGGGAAATCAGGAATAATAGAGTTCTGCATATTTTAAAGTTCAAATAGAAGTGAGGTAGGAGAGAAATTTTCTGTTCTTTATGAATACGTGCCAATTTAATGTTCCTTTTAGTAAAGATGCTTGGAAGCAGAGGGGATAAGTTGTCATTTTATTTGTTCATAGCAATTGCCTTTAAAATGGATTACAGATGAGGACTATAAATAATGTCCTGGAGGTAAAAAGATATATTCCATTTGGCTAAGAGATCTTTTATATTTGTAACATGGGTGTTCTACCATTATCCCATACTGTACCATCTATCATGGAGATGGGCACCAAATGTGGCATAGTTCTTCTCCACAGCTATTTTGGAGTAGCAATGCTATGGCACTCAGAAGTAATACATTAGCAAGCTCTCCACATGAAAATAAACCCCTCATCCCCACACTTTCCTTGCCCTAGCACAGACAGGGTTTGCTAACAATTTGTTGAAGGCATGTCCTCACAATAGAGCCTCCATTTCATTGTCAGCTTGCCTCAGTGATCCAGCAAGAAAGTGAGGTTTTCCTTTGGAAAATGCAATACAACCTCTATGAACATTCTGAATCATGCAGAGAAGGAGACTGAGGAAGATTGTGATCATTACAACTCCAGTAGGCCCACTGCAGGATCCTCCCTTCCCATCTGGCCACTGGGTTCTGTGCCTCTGTGACAATTAAGAAGACCAAACTAATGACAACAAGACTTTGGAAGATTGAAAGACCAGGTTAGAGACAGATCAACATGGAGAAAATCTGTCTATATGGTTGCTAAGAGTTGACACCAACTTGACAGCACATAATCAATGACCATTTCTGCTTTGACTGCAGGAGAGAACAGAACCTCCCTATCAACCAACATGGTTTATTTATTTTTAGGTTCCACACGGTTGCTACTGCTATCAGTAATTTCTGCTTGGGTTTTTTCCTGTCCAGCAAGTGTCCACACTTACTAAAGAGAATATAAAGTAGAAAGGGTTTTTTGTTCTCCAGCAGATATGAAGCCCTCTATCCTTCACCCTCTCCCCTTACCACTGTGCTCCCCCCTCCCCACATGAGGCCTACAACTTTGCTGGCCATGTTTTGGAGGTGCATGAAGAAGAATGCTGTTGGGGGTAGGGTTTTTGTTTGTGTTTGAAGTTGTGTGCTTTCTTCCTGTTTCAAGATCAGGAGGGGTGCACTTTGCTGAGGATGTGGGGAAAAGCCCAAAGAACATTAATGTGGAAATACTAGGGGCCACAGGGGACTGCCTCTTCATTTTACACCATCATGGCAACTTGGATAAAAAAAAAAAGTGCCATGAGGCAACTAGTGTAGTCAAACCTAAGAGTCTTCTGTGGCAATGTGCTTCGCTGTGGGCCTGCTGGTTTATGGGTTTCAAACTATATAGACTAGAAAACCTAACATGCCCAGCTTGTAATTTGCTTTCTGGAATCTGAGCTTTTTAGACACATGTTCCTAATGGTTCCTGTCATATCTGGCTAAGCAGAGTAACACTACCTTTTTAGAAATGAAAGTAGAGATTCTCATGGTTCTAGCAAGTTTGCATTTGCTGTGTCATGCATTTGCTCAGGAGCAATAGGAAGAAGATGAAAAGCCTGAACAGACCTGGGTGAGTTTTGTTTTCTTGGTGACAGTGATGGTGGGGCTGTCTAAGAGTGACTGAGGATAAATTACTGAGCTTCAGTCAGCTGCAGTCTTCATAATTTACTCTAAGAGTCAGAGCCAGACAAAGTTATTACCATTATCTGCCCTGCAGTACAAGATTAATAAGCCCTATTCTTCTTGTGGAATGACCAACTTCTTTGGTTTTTAATTCTCTCACTTGCTAATAGCCACAGTTGGATTTATTTAGTTATTTCTGTAAGCTTAGCTATAGGGCATACCAATTTTAGCTCAAGAATGTGCGTGGTGGGAGAGAGAAAAGGTTTACTAACTTCTGGTAAGCATGACAGCTATCAGAAAATGGGTGAAGATAGCACACCATGGTTACAATCCAGTACACTTATCCAGTACAATCTTGGGAACACTTCAGTTTGTTTGGCTATCAACTGTGAACTAAGTCTTCTTCAGAGCAGTTGGATTTACTTCACACAAATGAATAGATAACTGTACCGTAGGTTTCCCAGAAATCAATGTTTCTTATGTACCTAAAACAAGCTGCTTCAAAGATAAATGAGTTACCTTTTTTAATAAACAAATGAATAATTGGAGTCAGACTGTAGGTTTTGGATTTATAATGGGGTAAATATGAAGGTGAAGCGGGTTGATGATGTGACTCACTGGAGGCAGCTTCCTCTGTTTCCTCAGGAGCCATTCTCCAGGAACTCATTCCCTGGCTGAAGAGAGAGATGCAAGTATCCACATTTGGTTGTTCTATTAACTGTTTCAGAGGACACATCTTAGTTTTATTAAAAAATTAACTCAGTGAGTCTTGCTTCTGACCAAACTTGCATATACTTTTAGCCCTGATACCAATCATCTTTTTTGTTGATGACTCTGAGTCTAACTGACTCTGAGTCTAACACTGCAGATACTGATGTGTACCAGCCTCAGAGATCTTAAAGGAGGTCTCATAAATATATTTCATTCCATAACTAAGTCCCTTCATTCCTCTTCATTTCCTTGTCTATTTAAAAATGCACCATAGGTACAATTTGCATGTACCCCATTAACATGTCCTATTACTGTATCTAGGCCTAATTCATTAGGCTTTTCACTTGGGTTATGGGACTGAAATTAGTCATTATGAATTTATTGCGGATAGTGGTTTCACTTGTTCTCCTGGATCTCTTAATAGTTTTTGGATCTCTTAGTAGCTGGATCTCTCGATAGCTTTTGCCATTATCATTCATGGAACCTTTCTGGCTCAACTATGGGCACCATACTGCAAATGAGAAAAAGACAGTAATGCTGTGTACCATTAGTGATCTCCTAATAGAATCCCATGGAAAAGATCATTTGGTGCTTTGGAGCAAGGTCTTACTAATGTACTAATGACTTCCAGGGAGCAACTGGTTTTCTTGAGGTTTGCTTAAGTTCAATAATAGGCTAGATGAGCAAACTGAAATTAAATGCAGACCAGGTGAAAAGATTGGGGTTCAATCTGTTCTGAAAGCATTGACTCTGCTGGAAGAGCAGGTGTGCAATCTGGGATCTATTCTTTGATCTCTGAATTTCAGGTCATGGGACAGAAACAGCATTGATTATTCTAGTGTACAGTATAGCATCACAGGTGCCAGGAGACATTGCAGAAGACAGGAGAGGAGTGGAGAAACAAACAAAATGGAGAACCGTGAGCATGCTATATCTAGAACTGTTGTGCAATAAATAGTTGTAAGTTCCAATTTACTTTGTATCCTTGTTAAGAATTCTCTAAGAAAGAATATAACATGGTCCTTCATTAGGATCTGTATGGGGGAAGTAAACCCCTCTTGGACCTCTCAGCTTTACCATTAACTATGGCATCTTTCTGGACTACCTGCAAGAAGTGAGAGTCAAAGGCACTGTACTATAGTAGTTCCACTCCAACCTGAGTGGGTGGTTCTGATCAATGTTCATGTGGGAACAAAAGTTGAGCCCTTGGGTGCTTCAGAATGGGTGCTACAGGGTGCAATCCTTTCCCTCATGTTATTTAAAATCTTTATGAAGACCCAGGGAGAGAGAGGTCATCCATTAGTCTGAGGTGAGATATCAGCAATATGCTGATTATGCTCAATTGTACATCACCAAGCAAGAGATGGTGTAGATATTTTGAACCAATATCTGGGAGCTGTTAGGGTCTGGATGCAGAGGAACAAATTTAGATTAAGCCCCTGTAAGCTGGAATTACTGTATGTTTGTAGACTTCAGGGTCATCTATTAACATGATCCTAGTAGTAGCTCTTGATAGAGTCCCTGAGAAAAAGCTGGTCCACAACTTGCGAATTCTCTTGGACTCATAACTCTTGCTAAATCAATACCTGGAAGCTGTAACCAACTTCAACAGTTGCAGCTGTACCTGGACCAGGATGCTCTGATGATACAACTGAACTACTGCAGTTTATTTATTTATTGTACTTACTTACTCTTAAATATATAGCTGCCCAACTCCATCACAGTTCTGGGTGGCATGCAATATAAAACAGTTTACAACAATACAATGCAAGCAATGAAGAAAGGAAATGTGCAGAAAAAAACCTTCCAAAATTACACAAACTAGCATCCCTCAAAGGGGCCACCATTCACTGTAGCCCAAAGCCTGTGGGAAGAGCCAGGTTTTCATGGCTCATTTAAATGAGGACAGAGTGGAGGATCTTGTTCCAGCAATGTGCTCAGTGCTGCCTTTGAAAACAACTCAGAGGGTGGATTCCTTCCACATGGAGGGTCAAGGGGATCTGGACTAGGAGACAGGATTCTGAGTAGCAGCACCTACATTTGGAAACACATGTCTCCTGGAGGCACAATTGGCACCTACCCTTCTTGCATTCAGAAAGGCCTTCAAAATGATTTTATTTCATCAAGCCTTTGTGCCCTAGAGTAGCACACATTGGTTTGATATTTTCTCCCCAGTTACTAACTGTGATTGTAATTATACTGATTCATTGGTTTGGCTATTTTTAATTGGTGAGATATTCGATAACTGTTACTGATTTGCTCATATACACCATCCAGAGATGAGCAGTGGGGCTATCTACAAACACTGTTAAATAAACAGTTGAATCAATATGTCTAAATGTTAATTTTTATGAATGGTACAATTTAACTTGGTAATAGAAGTTGTTCCACATCATGCATCACACAGACCTGTCCTCACATTCAAGCGCATGGAGGAGAACCCTTCATCTGCTCTTGACTGACTACCTGGAAATTGGAGACAATAAGTGATGGGAATACATATATAGCCTGGTTCTCTAGCTAGGAAAACCCTTCAAAACTGCAGGAATATTTCAGCCCTTCTTAATCTTCTTACACCACTGGCCTAAAGTCTCTTTTGCTTGCAGCAGCAGCATCCAGTGGAACTATCAGGCCTGTGTGAAGAAGCTGTGTTCTCCTCCAAGGCATCACCTCAGTCTGGAATCTCACAACAAACCATGCAGTGCCTCAAATCACTGCTTTGAAGAGGGCCAACTTATTTGGTTGGCTAATTTGACCCTCTGAAAAGGGACTTCTGAGCAAGCGTTAATTTTAGGATTCAGATTGGACTGGCATAGTTACTCTGATGCGGCACTTCAAAGGGGAACACCACTCCAGATAGTTACATAATCAAAGCTTTACACAGTCATCTTCCTTCTTCCAATCTTCTGTCCTAAACAACTGTCATGGATTGGGTGACAGTAAGAATGTTGTATTACATATCTACCAAAAGTGGCTGTATCTTCCTCCCACTAAAACAGCAACAGCAAGACAGTACCAAATCTGGAATGTTGTTTATGCACGTGTACAAAATGTTTCCATGCGTATAAGGAAAAGAGGAGAACAGATGTATTTCCCCCTTCCATAAGCATGGTCCCCAGCTTTTGAAAGGACATTTGGGTGAAAGAAAGTGATGTCAGGAAGGAGAGGACTGAAAAGTCCTCTTGTGCTCCTGGAACACTGAAGACAACACCCTGGATCTCTCATTTGTCTTCTGCTTCTTTCCTGGCACTGAGAAACGCAATGTTCCAAAGCAATGTTCTGGAGCTTGAGGAAATATGCTGCTTTTGTTCTCTCTCTTGGTACTGATGATCTGGTCCTCTTTAGGGCTTCCTGGTAGAATGTTGACATCCTCTAATAGCTGCATCTTTAAAAAGAAAACACAGCTCATGCCTCTGTATAATGAGTTTACTCGTCAGCTCATAGTTCCTTAAAGCCCAAGCATCACACTGTCAATATGCTCTTGATGCACACTGCTTCACAGAGCTCTCTGTAACAAAAGCCCCATTTGCCATTAAAACAGGTCCCATGAGAAAAGATGCAATTGTGACTGCTTCATTAGAAAGCCCACCTTGCTCCCAGCCCAAATATATTATGACCTAGAAACAAGGGATATCCCTGTGTCATCTCTAAAGCTGCTCCAATCTTTCTTGGCCTATTTGGAATCCAGTGTAGGCCAGGCAGAGTTCTCAGAAGTAATTTAACATCCTCTTAAAAGTAAAGAAATCTATCCACTGCATGCTCCTTTCACACATATCACTGAGAACTGCAAAGAGCAAAGATTGGCAGAAAGACCTGTAAAATTAACTTTCTGAAGCTGCAGTTTAATTGCTAGGCCTACGAAAAGCACCAGAGCTTTACCTCAGTGAGGCGCTGTTCAGGAGAGGGAATACAGGAGCTGTATGGGCAAAGGGCTCAGAGCAAGGCAAATCTCCTGAGGGCTGCTCTTTTTGGATCGCATTTTCCTTCCTACTGTTTGCTCTCATTTTAATTTCAGCCCACAGAATTTAAAGGCACTTCAACTGTTTATGCCCATGTGCCTGAATGTTGAGAAGCTTCTTTCAGAAGCTTTGTTGCCTCACTCCCCTCTTCCTCCTGAGATGAGGGAGGTGGTGATGTGCCACATCTGGACCATGCTCACCAGGTCAACTCTTTGAATGGTAAAAAATGCAAACCAGCCTCTATCCAGTCTACTTCCATTTCACATGTACTCAGGCTCAAAATCTGTGTTTATTTTGGCATGCAGCTTTCCCTGACATATATATAACATATATGGGTGAGCGAGCTTTGAAGGTGCATTTTGCCTGGATGGAGTTTCAAGCGGAGCATCTCTTTGAACAGTTAATTCCTCCTCCAACACACACAAAGAATGAAGTGGGGAGTTTTGATTCTATCATAGTTCAATGTGCATATTAAGTGCATTCCATCTCCATCAACATTTAAATAGTTCTAAAAGCCCCTAATTAGATTTGATTTAAAAAGAGAAAATGAATCATCTGAAAAGAAAAAAAAAAGAGCAAAGGAGTAAGATGTAGAGATTAGAAGGAGATCACCAATAAGGTGGCAGAATAAAAGCACTGAAGCAAAGAAATGGAATAAAAGATTAATCAGCATAGGAAATTAAGAAAAAAAGATTGGACAATGTTAGAAGCTTTCAGAATAGAAGCCAGACAAATATTAGAGGACGAAGAATTTCCAGGATGTGGTGAAGCCAAAGTAAAAATAATGATGCTGAGGGGTGTGTATTTGTCAGTTCCTCAGCTTAGTACGGCCTGATTTCTCACATATTTATACAGACGAGGGCACCGGTAAGTTTAACATTGGTATTCTTCACTGCCTCAGACCACAAAGATGGGCCATGTCAATACAGAATATAAGAAAGCATCACAGATTCCAGACATGCCCAGCTTGGAGGCATGACGTCCATTTGCTCTTCTCTGCTGTTTTTTAGTTGTTCATTCAGCCCCTTTCCATCCCATTTCGGCACCAATCTGTGTTTTTAAAAAATCCTGCACTAAGTTTGCTTCCCTCAAATACCCCCTTTGTGCACATTGTTTTTACTTTTTTTAAACAATCAAAATCTAGAGATGTGCAAGCGCAAAGAATAACTGTTTCCAACTGCATATAACTGTGGGAAATGCAAATCAGTTTGATTCACTTAACAATGCACATTGCACAAAATCCTTGAGGATTCATATCCACCTTCAGGAAGTTGATAATTGATATGGGGCTCTCTGCTTCATATCATGACTACTTTACTACTTTCTTCTTTTTGCCACTGCATTTTAGTGCTAAAGGGCTACTTTAAACCCTAGACTAAAAGCCTTTCTGCCAAGGCATCTTTTAAAAATATGATTACTCTTTAAAAGTGAATTAAGCTCTTTAATACACTTTAATTATGCCCTAAAGGAAGACTAGCAAGCAACAGAGCTTACTGGAAGCCCAGATCCACTCTCCTAGTTGTTCTCCCCAGCAACTGAGACTGAAATTCTTAATAGCCAGGAATAGCTTTTTCCTCATTGAGAACCATCACTGTGTCTTCCAGTACCCCAATCTACAGTTAACTCTCTGCCAAGTGAGAAGTGTTTCCTTTTGCCTGCTCTGAATCACCCCCTACTCAGATTCACTGGATAACCCCAGATTCTTCTTTTCTGAGAGGTTCCGTATCTCCTTTCTCAATGCCACATTTCCTCAAAATAGAATTGCTCCAGGCCACTGACCATTGTGGCTTCTCTTTCCGGCTCCTTTTCCAACTTCACCTTTCAGATACTTCGGCAGCATTGCAATCATTCCAGGGGTGGTTCCACTAGGGATTTCTAGAAGTGTTGGCAATTTTACTTTCGTTTTTTAAATGTCCTTCCTAACGAGTCTAAAAAAAGTTTTCCACTTGTATAGCAACCATATCCACACACACACACGCGATGGTCAAGTTAGAGAACAGAGTCTTACAGGAATTTTTCTCCGTATTCTCACTTAAGTCAAGCAACCTAATTAGCGGATCTGTGGGAGAACAACGAATAGTACTTTTTGAACACAATAAAATGCATTAGCCACAAGGATTTCATTTTGGGGTAAGTCTACTTAAACTTTCGTTAACCTTAGGTGCATTTTAACAGCCTGACACACAAAAGTGTCCAAAACTGGTCTTAAACTGGATTTGAGGAAGTATTCTTACTTTGCGTGTATATGTGAAGGCCTTTCTAGAAGTACACATGACAGCTAACGTGTGCATGTTTTTGACATATTATTGCCAAACTAGGCCCGCTCAGTAATATTTTAATCTGATAATGAATAATGTACACAGGGAATATATAGATAGAAGCTTTGGGGTCAGCCACTGAAACTCTCTAACACTATGGTGCCCAAAGAACTGATTGCAGCTGACTCTCCTGTTGCCTTAGTGGGAAGTGGACAAAATCCACCATATATGTAAAGCTCTAGTTGTTGGCAAGAATGCATCCCTGGAACCACACCTTTAGAATACAAGGTGGGACTACAAGGAAATTATAAATGTTAAAAAGGAAGGAAGGAAGGAAGGAAGGAAGGAAGGAAGGAAGGAAGGAAGGAAGGAAGGAAGGAAGGAAGGAAGGAAGGAAATCTACTACATCTACCAATGCTTTACAGGGAGAAAGCATTGTTGTACGCCACTTTGTGTGAGAGTCACTTTGTGTGAGATGGGCGGCTATATAAATACAATCAATCAATCAATCAATAAGACTACAAGAGCATTCCATTTTTTTTGTTTGTTTAATTACATTCCACTTCCAGTCTGGTTGGTGTTTTGAACTGTAGCTTGAAAGACTGGTCTCCCAGGAAACCATATCCACGTGTGACTGAAAGTCTAACAAATTAAAGCACAGTTGGAGAAGGAAACATGACTCTGTAAAAATGCCATAGTGGGGTTCCATATATAATATCTATTTTTCTTCCATTGGCTTCCAGGTCAAATTGGCTCTGTTGACAAGTCAATAGATGATTTTTCAAACTGCTGGAATTGCAAACTCAACATGGGAGTTGAAAGTCAAACTGTGTTTCTTTTTTCTTCTCTCTTACTTCATTTTCGAATGCTGCTATGAAAACTATTAAAATGGATAATCTATGAAACTGTAGATGATGTTGCCTGGCAGAAGTAAGCCTGGAGCCCTGCTGGTCTGGAACTCCAGGCCTCGAAGCAGTCCTGAAGACAGATGCTTGGAGCTTAATCAATCCAATAGGAGCTGAAATGCTTTTTCACCAAAGAAATATATTGCAATGCATCCCAGTGGAATCTGAATCCATACTGGAAATCATTAGGCACATAAAGACGTATAAATAAATAAATAAACAAACAAACAAACAGACAGACAGACAGACAGACAGACATTTCCTCAGTGCTTGCGTGGTATAGGATACCTCGCTTCTCATGCAAACCCCTTGTTTGTTTGTTTGTTTCTCTTTTCCATGTTTGCCTATCCCTGGCTTTAAGGTGGATTATCAACATTTGGTTTTAGTAACTGTTTGTCCCATGCTCCCCACCAAGTGAGTCAAGTAATACAGCCCAGGGGGCCAAGTGGAAGCAAACTGACATCATCTGATGGGGCATTGGTGGAGCCCATTGGACCAAAGGAAAACCAGAATGGAATCTGGCATGCTGGTATCCAAAACTCCTAGACCATTGGATAGGCCTGATTGCCTAGGAGTTCCCATTTGAACTCATAGAATATGGGACAGGAGTTCAAATGAGAGATTTAAGGCTGAAATAGGGCGTGATACAATCAGAATGTGTGGTTCAAGAGCAAATTGATTAATTTTTGAGCTGCTTCAAGATTCAAGCTGATAAAAGGAGGTTTACCTGTAGACAAGGCTTTTATCATTGATTTCAGTAGCAGAGTGCCTGGCTGGGCAGGGTTCATTGGCAAAGCTTGATAACTACAGGACAGGTCTTAGAAGAATGTGGGGTGATGTAGCTTTACTACCTCTATTCACTGTATTCCAGGAGAGTTGACATACCTAGCTGGCAAGCTCAGCTCCTCCTGGGAAGGAGACCCTCATCCCTGGCAGACTTGGTTGTGCCAGGGTTGCATGTTGCTGGCAATACTCAGTTGGTTAATTAACAGATGAAACAATAGCTTGGTATGCATTGTCTCATTGTTGAGAGTCTTGAGTATATCCCAATTGTGCAGAATTTAACAGTAAGCTTTGACTCAAGAGGTGACCAGACTGGTCAGCCTTGGACCTGTATTCAGAGATCAGACAGCTAAATTGAACTCCCGCTTGGGTAGGCAGGACCATCACAGAAATGTAGCATTCTTCTCCATAACAGGCAGCAAAGTTGCGGCTGGCCACATTCAAGAAATTGGAAGCTGAGAAAGTGCCTGGACCCCACAGCAATATTAGCCTTGCTACCCCAAAATAGCTCTGACAGCCGGAGATTTTAATGGGTAATACAAAAAATAAAAAAAAAACAGTGGCCAGCTAATATGTCAGTGTTAGAGGGCCCATCACACCCATAAGGTCTGTGCTCAGCAGTCACCTTCCATGGAAGTAAAGCTGTAACTGTATATTGTCTTGAATAATGCCAGAGGCATCACAAATAATGAAATAGTTGGAAAGGCTACAAAGTGTTTAGAAGCCACCTGGTTCAATTCTCTGCTTCAAAGCAACTCCCCACTTTGATTTGTGGATTGTTTCAATATGGTGATTTCATTGAAGCTTCCTTGAAGCAAAGCATCCTTGGAACCTCTGACTGTCTTACTTATTTTGTTAGAATATTTTTTCCCCTTAACTGAAATTATGGAAAATATAAAATGACAAGAAATGTGAGACTTCCATAGTTGCATTTATTAGAAATAGCTGGAGCAGCACTACATATTTAGATGATTCTTTCTAGTTCATTTCAATTTTTCTGCAGCATTACTCCAGCAATAAACAGCTTGTTTGTTAGCATCTACACAAAGTGAGTAGGAGTTTAATGGTTCCCACGGTTTGTAGAATTAACATAAACTTTAGAAAGAAAGAAAAAACTCTAAAGCTGGAGCCCCCTCTCCCCAACAGCTCAACGAGGACTAAACATGTTCAATGGTTACAGGATACTGGGGGCAATGGGAAACCAGGTGGGATGATGAATAGAATTAAAAATTCCGGAATAGAGAAAGGTGGACTGAATGGAACCCTGAACATGAGATTGCCACCCTGATATTTTGCTGCAGATCCCACTTGTTGAAGTATGAAAGGTTTTCTATACATATATGCACACATATGCTAGAGTTGAGTGTTATCAGCATATTTATAATAGCGGACTCTAAAGGATTGCAAATTTACTTTAATTTCCAATTTATGATTCAACTATAATTTGCATCTGAAAAGTGAATTTTCTTCAAGTAATCACAGGGGTCTAATAATTGAGTTGGAGAGGACAGAAAGAGACAGGGAGGCAAGCTGCTTACCTCCGCGCTCGGCTTTGTTTTTTTTGTGTGACATTTAAATGCAACACTATTCAAGGTAGCCAAATGCTATAGATACATTTATTAAAAATTGGAAGTATATTTCACTCTTATACCTCCTAAGGGTTGTTTTTGTAAGAGCATCGGGTAATTCAAAGAGGCTGCCCAGTGCTTGGGATTCCAAGTGCTTAGGTGTATGCAGGCACCCTCATGGAACTGCTTTCTGCAACTCCCTATACCACCTGCGTCTTTTGTGGCACAGATCTTGGGGAAAGATATAGCTATTTTAAGGAGCTTTAGAAAAAGGGCTACATAGTATCTCTGTGTGATCCAAAACACCCTTTTACCTTTGAATTTGAAGTGCTGCACAGCAGTGGGGAACCTATGTTAATGACTGGTCCCAGCATTCTTCATCATTAAGCATGCCAGATGTGGTATCTGTTATAGTTCAGAACTGTAGCTGAGGTCCTGGTATGTTTCAGGAGTGTAATTCAGGTTCCTCAGCCCTTGTACAGTTTGATCGTTGGATGAGATGGATAATTAAGTATTATCTGACCTCAGATGCCCATCTTTCTGCATGATGTACTAATTTATTCTGACTCTTGCTTAGAACATGGCCAACATAAAGCAACCAGAAACGCTACAAGAATATTGTCTGTAACATCAGGGAATATTTAGGAGCCAAAATCTGAAACCCCATTTGCCAGAATAAGTAAGAGCGTCCTCCAAATGCAGAAGGACTGCCTTATTATATTTTGCAGCAAGTGAAGTAGAATTTTACCATATGCATGATTGTTAATCTGGAATTTAAAATTACCTAATTGCATTGCTGTTTGATGGTTGGATCACCAGAGATTGAATTATTTAACTCACTGACTTGTTTAATCATATCTCATGGTAGATGAGCAATTCTTTCATGGCTAACTAGTGCGCTCAACCTGCAGCTGGAAGACAACATTTGCAGTCACAAATCTGCAGGTAGCATCTAAGAGATAAAGGCCGATGACACAAGACTTTTGAATATCATTTTTTGTCATTTCCTGTATTCTTCTTTATTTTCTTTCTTTGTTAACCCTGTCCAAATGGGAACTATGAAACCTTGGGCCTGGAGGCTGCAGAGTTTAGAACTGCATAGCATTTCAAAGGATTGCATCAGGGCAAGAGAGAGTTAATTTGTGAAAAGTGGTTTATGAAATATCTAAATGTCCTTGAATGAAAGAGGCAAAGAAACTAAAATAAAAGGCTGTTATTTTCAGGGGGTTTCCAGATGGGGTTTCCTAGCGTTACTAATTGATAAGTAATCTGCACTTGTTCCATCTTTTCTCTGGTGGAAAGATACCATGGTGAAAGAATGATGGGTGGATTACAAACCCTTGATTTGTCCATTAATATGATAGGGTGGTTGCACTGTACAAATGTCTTGTAAAAACCCTTTGAAAAAGACCATGAGTGACATATGCTAGAAAGAGTGGACTGGCATGTTTGGCTTAGGTCCAGCAGGATGGAATGGGTGCTGAATAAAGTACTGTATTTCTAGAAGCTGCACATGAGCTATAGGGAACCTGCGTGGGAAATCAGATAGATGTCCTGTCCCATCAATCATCACTCTGAGGACATGGCTAGTTCATTACCTAAAATGTGGTAATGTTTGTGCTTGAAAAGCTAGCATGACCATACAGTAATTTAGTGCTATAAATGCAGTTATTGCAAAGCACATTAATAATGGGACCTAGAATGGTCATGTTAACAACAGTTACCTAGATATTAACAGCATTTCTTATCATTTTAATTAGGAAGTATTCGTTGTTTTATAACTGACATCTTAAAGTATTGTTTATAATTAGATATTCACAGTCACATATATGATTTATATGTACTAACAAGAATATTTTCACCAAGAGTCCAGCATAGAATTTCATTTAGGTATTTCATATTTGACATCAATATTTTGCTGAATTAACTGCCTATGATTTCATGACATTTCTCTCATTGTTGAGTTGACATTTCAGTATAAAAACCTGCTGGCATAGAATTGTTGATTTGCTGAAATAATGTTCAGTTTAATCATTTTCGTTTAAACAATCTTTTCTCCTCTCTTTGAACTGAGAGAGTTGGATTGACCCTAGGTTATTCAGAAATAAACTTGTTATTATGACTTAATTCCTATTTCTGGATGCTAAAATGGAAAATGCAGGACATAAAATAATCAAATGCTTCTGCACAGTGGCCACAAACCTAAATACTTTACTAAGGGGACAGTGAAATTTACTTAGAAATAAACATTGAATCGCAAATTATTTTTTCCCCAAAGAATTACTTAAGTCTTTGTAATAAGACAGTTTGAGCTAAAGACACATAAGTTCAGTTTCCACGTCATCAGTTAAGTCAATTACCCAGGCCTCATCTCTCAGGTTAACCTCAGGTTAACAAGGTTGATATGATGTTGCAACAAAGTAACAGTGTTCTGAACTCTTTAGAGGAAAGATGAGACACAAAACGGATTTTAACATTTAGATGTATTTATTTAAGTAAATATTTTGTATGATTTATATCTCACCTTTCTGTCCAGGGAGCTCAACAAATGTGTATTAAAACAGTTAAAACACTTAAATCTTATGAAAAACAATTTAAACAATTCAAACTACACACAGAAAAGGTCTGGCTGTAGAGAAAGGTCTTTCTTGAAAGCAGAAATGATGCCGGCTGTTCACCACTGTCAAGGGTGTGCATTGCGTAACTTGACAGCAATGTAGGAAAAGCCCAACAAATTAGTCTGAGAAAGTGAGACCATCTTTTAAGGGTTTTTCCTACTGAACTTCATGTCTAGCTGATTCATACTGAGTGATGTGGTTCTTTGGGTGGTAAGGCCTGAAGCTATTTAAAATTTGAAAAATTAAGATCAACACCTTCAGTTGTGCCAAGAAAACAATGGGCAGCCAGTTCAGGTCTTAGACACAGCCATAAAATGCTCCTAGCATCATGTTCTTGTTAGTCACCTAGCTGTCACATTATGTACCAATTAAAACTTTTCGACACCTTTATGGACAGACCCATATAGGCAAGTCAAGATGGAACCAGGGACTTCTGGATTTTGCACACGCTAAACCTCAGTGGAAATAACAGATTTCTGACTTCCATCAACTCACCCAGTCTGTCAGTTTTTTTCACCTGCAAAAGGTTCCCTCAGTTTCCTTGAAAGAGATGTGCCATCAACATCCATGGCAATTCTGCACATGTGCGCTCAATGATGAAAGAATCAGCAAGCCATGCATGTCTCTGCTGTGGACTGGCTGGCACCATACAACCTAAAGCATTTTTCCTTTAAGAGATATATTTTATAGGAATGAAAGTGCAGATACATATCCTGATTCAGAATAGTATCCAGCATGGTAAAAAGCTGCAATCATAGGCTGCCCTTTGTATCTCCCTCCTTTTGTTCAGCTTTGGGATATCTTATTGTTTGTAATCTTGTCTATCATACAATTTGATTTTATGGTATATCCATGACACAGAAGATTTTTGTTCATGGACCTCATCACAATTACATAGACACCCAGTATTTGTTGGTGGTGTTCACAAGTTGTTAGCTTTAACTCTGGCGACTATATGAAAAAAAATGCCTGCCATATTGACCTGTCTCTGGGGATAATTCATAGAGCTTTTCAGTGATCTCTTAAATCCAGTTGTCCTCCTCCTCTACTTCTCTCACCTTAGGCAAGCATTATATTTTATTTTTTTCCTAGTCCATCATCTGCTTACATCTTATGACCCAAGCATGTTGAGTCTTTGCTTGGTAATCATTATCTCAAGACAGCATTTTTTTGTCTTGTCCAGGATGGATGGATTGGTTTTTCTTTCAGTCCATGGTAGTCTCCGAAACTGTCTCCACCAATTTATAATATAAAGGTGTCAGTCTTCTTTCTTCTACTCTTGCTCAATATCCAGCTATCACAACCATATATTATCACTTGAAAAACCACTGCTTCAACTATTTTGATGTTTGTTTGAAAGAAATGTCTTTCTCCTTCATGAACCTGTCTAAATTTGTCATTTCCTCCCTCTTATTAATCTACTCTTTACTTCTCCAGCACAATGTCGATCTGTATTTATTCTTGAGCCTAAGAAAGTAAAACTAGCTACAATTTTCACTTTGACATTAATCCAGGTTTTTCATTTTCCATTTTTTACCTGCTAAAAAGATGGGAACGTATTCTGATCTCAAATTATTAATAGTTCAACTTCCAGTTTTGATTCCAGTCGTCATCTCTTCCAGTCCTGTGGATCTTGTGCTAGACAAGCCGGTATGAGATAACATGTACCTTTGTCTCACTCTCTTCTCCTATTCTGAACCATTCTGTTTCTCCAAACTCAGTTGTTACATTAGCTTCTTATTCATTCTAAAGATTCTCAAAAGAATAATCGTGTGTCCTGGCATGCCTATTTGCCTTAATATATTGTACATTCTGGCATGATCTACACAAGGACTTTGCTTTTGTAAATAAAGGAAAGATAAATGTCTTTCTTTAATTCTTTTGCTCTCTCTATTAGGACTGGAGAGAGCTCTCAGTTTACTGCCAATCAGTCATACAGATAAGAACCAACTTTCCCTGATAACCCCACTTCACACTATGTACTTTCTGTTAACAAAGCTTGTGCAAGATGTAATTGGCCACTGTAAAGGCAGGCCTTAGGTCTTCCTCTTGTCATGGGATCATCCATCAAGAGCTGGGGTAGGCAGACCATCCTCCTGAAATCCAAGTAGAGCAATGAAACTGTATGTGCAAGAGAAACCAGCAGCACAACCCAAAATAGCTTACTATGTCTAATTGTCACCTAGGGTCTTGAGCTTATATCTAGATATCTCTGGTTCATAAGCTCTTCTATGGGCTGTGAAACCTCCAACCTAGCATATTCATTCATGCACACATAACATTCAGACAGCACTTCGAAATTCTCCTTTGCTGTAGCTTTAGATGGTGAAAAACACACTTAAGTACTTTTTAATTAATATTTACTTTCATGAATTTTGCAAGATTACCCAAATAACATGCAGCTTACAAGAGATGGGAAAATAGCAATATAGTTACAAGCATAAAAATATACTTAGATGCAGATACAAGAGTCAGATGGCCAACCTGCTCTGTAACCATTAAACTTGCAGCCTTGGTTGAAAAGAAAGAAAAAGAGATAGATGAAGAAGAAAAATAAAAGCTGGACATCCAGCTGAGAGGGCAGAGCATGTGCCATGAAACAGATGGTATATTCCCTCTGCCAGGCAGGTGGAACACACAGTACTCTTAAATCTCAAAATCTTTTTTTTTTTTTACAATAATTTATTATTTTTTAAAAAAACAGGAACAGTAAAAACTAACCAGAACTAATATTAAGAAAAAGAATAAGAGGAAGAAAAAAATTGGAAAAAAAGAAAATAGTAAAGATCATAAGTGCAGAAAAAAAGAAAAAGAGAGAAATGACAAACGAAAGAAAAAAATTGACTTCCGACCCTCCTTGCAACAGATATAAGTAACAATGTACATCAAACTCTTGCTCTAAATTTACAACATAACTTCCATTATTTCTGTTAACCCATATTATTTCTAATCATCAAACCATACAACATGATTTTATTTTTTTCTGTTTCCTGCAAAAGGTCCAAAAAAGGTTTCCGATAGCATTAAAATGGTCTTATCTCAAATCAAAGTAGTCAAATTTGCCGTCTCATCCAACTCCATCAAAATCTCAAAATCTTCATTGCCTTCAAAACCCCATGGTTTAGGTTAGCTCTAGTCCATCCATTTCCAGTGCCCCTCTTTTTCTTTTTCTTTTTGTTACATGTTCTTTTGTTCCTCTTCTTTACTGAAACCTGCCTGTTCGTCTGGTATTTCCCTCTATCTGTGGCTGTATTGTTCTTTGCAGTATCTTAAGCAAAACTTTGCTTGTGTGAGGAATTAGTGTAATGTCTTGATATTTTTCGCAATTTTGACATTTTTTTGCACCTTCCTTCTTTGGGATAGATATATTCACTGATCTTTTCCAACCTCTAGACCATCTGCAGTCTTGCTCTATGCTTGTGGAGGTAGAGTGTTAGCACTTTAAGTGCTGTTTTCTTACCTGGCAGCTAGCTGATTCCTTGTTGTTTCTTACTTTCTAGTGGAGATGGTTCTGTAATCTATTCTGTCTACAAGTGTTTCTGACAGTTTGGAATCATGTTCAACTAAGGGTTTCAAGATAGTCTTTGCATCTTTCTTTCATATCATTTATCTCTTTTGTATCTTTTCCATGATTGTTGTATCTTATCTGTAAGCTCTCCTGTGATTTCTTTGATCTTCTTAAAAATATATCTCATTTTATCTCTCATATTCCTTTTCTTATATTGACATTCTTGGCTGAGATATTTTTCCTTGTCCTATCTTGCCTGATGTTGAAAGTGTGCTCTCAATCCATGTACATCCATCTTGTTGCCCAAGTTCTCTTTATTTGGTTAATGTTCTGAAAATCACTTAGACCTTTTCCTCTTTGCAATTTTTGGGAGTTCTTTTTTTGCTTTGGTTTTCACCACATCTCTTATCTCTTTCTGTAGCTCCTCCTGTGCTGTTCTGCAAAAGACAAGGGTACTGAATGTGTTTGTTATATTGACCTCATATTCTGACTGTATGCCCTCCAGCTTAAGTCTTGCTAGCACACATATGTATTTTTTTAATGTTTGAAGTTGAAAATTAAATGCATTTTCTTGGATTATAATGGAACTGATTTAATTCTAGATGACCATGTAGTTATGCCCAAGTGTAAATTATGCATTCATGTTTCCTGAAGCAGATATTGGCATCAAACAATTCTCTTTGCAAAACCCTGTTAATCTACCTTCATTGTTACTGCATTTATTGACTCCAAATCTTCCTGTAATTCCAGATTCCCCATGTTTCCAATCTTGGTATTCCAATTACTCGTGAATAGTACTATATTCTTTTTAGATATTACATTTAGTACCTCTTCTTTTAAGTTACCATGGAATTCTTCAGTGTCTTTCTCTGCTGCATCTGTGATAAGTGCATAAATATAACACTGTCGTTCACTGAATACTGACTAATTCTAATAGATATGATACTATCCTTTATTGGGTTATAGCTGAGCACATGGTTAGCAGTGGCCTTTTTGAGTATAATTACTATTCCTTTCTTTCATACTGTCTCATGCCCTGAATCATGTAATAATCATCATGTAATCATCTGATTTAAAATGCTCCATTCTGATCTAGCTCACTTGTTCCTAAATAAGTTAGATTTTTGCTTCATTTTTAGTTCAGTAATTGAAGTTTTTCTTGGTTTATACTTCTCACATTATTGTATATGACCTCATAAAATGAGAAATTACTACAACTGGCACCATCAGTAACCAGATTTCTTTGATGCTTTAGTCTGCCCATTTCATCACTCTCAAATCTATTTCTGAAAGCCTTCTCCAGTAACTAATGGAGTACTTTCCAAGCTGTGGGTCTCATGTTCTGGTACCCAATCTATATGTTACAACTATGCCCAGTTTTCTTGGGAAAAATACAGAAGTGGTTTGCCATTATTCTGGGTTTGATTTTGGAGTCCCTTCTCCTAAGTGAGTTGGCTTCCTCCAAACCTGCAGAGCCTTCCTGCTTTCGCATTGTGGATTACCCTGAGATTTATTCCTCCTCTTTTAACCTCATCAGCAAAAGGGGCCAATATGGTAATTCCCTAGGAAGGCTGCAAATTTCATTAAATTAACACAAACACATAAATGTGAATGCACATTTAGGCTATAATACTCTTCTCAGAGGGAAAGAGGGTGGCAACTTGGAAAATATTATAAGTTTGGGGCACTTGTTTATTCTTCCATAATTGGGAAAACAGATAGGCAGCTCCTCTGTTGTTAACAAAAGAAGGAAGTAATTTTAGCCCTAGTGAACTTAAAAAGAAATGGAGCACTACTGAGAAAGTATCCAATTGCCAAGATTTCTGCAACCTAATCCCTTTTGGCTTTCAATAAATCTGGTTAAAGAAAGTTCTGTGAGAATCTTGTTTTTGGGTGGCAGTCAAAAGCTCGACATTGGCTACAGCAGTCTTATAAGGGAAGACATACTGACCACCCTTTTTCAGCTGTTGAGTTGATAACTAAGTCATAGCAGACATTACCCCAACCCCAGCATTCAACCCTAATTCTGACTCTGAACTCTGAACTCAAGGCAACACAAATCAATGCAACCCATTCTGGGATGCTGTGTAATGGCCCAGAGAAGCATGGGAGGCCTGCAGATATAAACAATTTTTTAATCAACTCTCAAACTCAATTTCTTGGTATTGATCTTG
This sequence comes from Liasis olivaceus, assembly GCA_030867105.1. NCBI lineage: Eukaryota > Metazoa > Chordata > Lepidosauria > Squamata > Pythonidae > Liasis > Liasis olivaceus. Next base: position 153,457,915 of record CM061349.1, read on the forward strand.
AATGAGGACAACCCACAAAGAAGATGTACCTTCTACCTTCTGGTATTAATGTTTGAGTAACTGCATAGGAAGTAATACAAATTATTTTTCCTCTCCTTATTAGCAGCAACAACAACAACAAAAAAATTGCTTTAAGAGGTGAGGCTTTAATTATTCTGGTTTCATCCAAGGTGGGCAATATTTTGTATGCAGAACGTCAACTTTCTCTAGTATATGTATTTTCTGTTTATTAATAAGCCTAGGAATTTCAAATCAGATGTCACTGTTATATGTACATTCAGTGTAGATAAGTGAATCAATATAAATTAATCTATAACAGGGTTAGGAGAAAAACGTTAATGAAAGCATGGACTTAATGGAATAAAATTCCAATACTTTTTTTTTAGTTTACTAGCAAGTTAATAAAACATATTACAGGGTTTTTCATTTATTTAAAGGTGGTAGTTAATTGGCCAGTAAAAAGATTACTGTTCCAAAAGATGATAGAAATATAGTGAAATTGGGGCAGGGGGGACTCCAGAACACTAATTAAAATGGAAAATAAAGGGTGTATATTTCTGTCAAAACGTGTTCCCTTGTTGGCCCACTTGAAAGCAAAATGTCATGCATATTAATACTTTCAATACAATGTTTCAACTACATTAAGTAGTTTTATTTTAGTTATAATAGAAAATGAATATTCCCCTTTAGTGAAAATAAATTCTGATGAAGGGCTAATGGAATGGCATCTGGACTTGGTAAATCATTCTGCTCCAGTACAATAAATATAATTATATTACACTTTTTAGAAATTGTTCCCTGAAACATAAAGCAAGAGCCTTTGGGAATTTGGGTTTTGCACTATAAGAAATATAACTTGATTGCATCATGATAGTTTACCATAAAACAGATTTAACAAGCAACTTAAATATATTGTAAAGTAGGGTTTAAGCCCTTAAGCAGATGTGGTCATGGAGCATAATGGGATTGCCTTCTAGGAATGTAGGGATCTGTCTTATGCATAAACCACAATGATGTCAGAATGACTACACATGAGGGATGACATCATCACATAAATTCCATATCTGCATTACAGAGTTTGATGCAGGTATGTTAAGCCTCAGCATTTGTGCGATGATGTCATCACACTTATGTCATTTCCCCCCTTGCCTCCCCCCATCCCCACAATCACAGATGGCCGTGCTTAAGTGTGATCAGAACATGTGGTTCATCTGGCAGTAGTTTTCCAACATGTCAGGAACATCTTTGACATCACCTGCTCCTTTCAGCTCAGATACCGAACATTTGCATAGTCAAAATATGTGGACTCTTGAGCATTGGACCTTTCCTCTATATTCAGCATCTCACAACATCAAAGGCTTTAGTTGAGGGGGAATTCTGAATGGCTGCCATTTAGTGGTCGGCCAGATTTTTACAGTTCAGATACCTTTGGTATTTCTATCCCTGCAACCAGGTTTGTTGAAGGCATGGAGCAAAAAGGGGTGCCAAGAGATTGTCAGCGTCCTCACCTCTTGTGCTGCAGGCCCCAAAGTAGGTGGCTTTCCCACTTTTAGTACATAGTACATAGTAACAGAGAAAGCTACTATAGCTAGCTCTTGCTGATATAGTACTAAGCAAGTGGAAAAGACCAAATTAAGCTAGGTGGTTGCAGTACATCTTCTGAGCAAGCTCTGTTAACAACAGTGGGACTTTGGAGTCAAGATGGATCACACCAGCCTAGGAATCGGTGAGCAAAATAAATACATATTTTTGAATGGTGGAATCCTAAATAAAGCAGCGTCTGCGAGTATTAAATTCCAGAGCAGAATAAAATTCAGCTCCCTGGTGCAATGTTGCTTTGTACCATATGACTTGGCTCAGAAATGACTATTTAATGCAGATACTGACATCTGCAAACACAACCGTAGTCAATAATTTATATAAAGAAAGCTGCAGCAGTCACCCATCAGAGAATGCAGCTTTCCCCTAAGGTTGGATACAATCCATTTCATTAAGCAGAGGCTTATTTAAAACTCGCAGCAGTTTTGCAGAAGGCCTGACAAGTTCACCATGTCAGGGAGAGAATAAAAGACGGGATGTCTGGTTACAGAGTGGTAGTGATCATGTTCAGTGTTTAATATATTTATGAAATGTGTTGTGCTATAAAATATTTTCCCTAGCTAAGTCTTTCTCTCTTTTTTTTTCTTTTAGTTCATTATTTTAACATACCTTCCTTCAGAAAAGAAACTAAGAAAACAACATTGATCATTACTAAACAATATAATTGGGCTCAGAGCCAAAGGGCCATTACACAAATAAAAACAGAAAAGTGCCTCCTGGATTTTTGCCAGTTCCTTGCACTCTTCATAAACTACTGTACTCCCCTAAAGTTGCCTCTGAGCATGTGCCCCACTGGGCAAAAAGAATAAAAACTCAGAGCTCTGATTCTGCACGAATAGAAATACTTGCAATAAAAAGCACCTTTAAGATTCAGCTGATGGGTTTCTAAGTCACTATACTGTTCGGGTGGACATAGTTTGGCAACTCAAAAAGGTGCTCTAGCAAATATTCAGAGAAATGTTGCTTCAGCAACAACCTTCCATCTTCTCGCTCTCTTGTTATCTTTCTTTTTTTCCTGCTAATGCCCCAGCAACAGGGAATAACATTTGTGTACTTTTTCAGAGCATTCCCAGCAAATGTAGAATTATTGCTCTCTCCTCGAGGAGAACAAACCATATTGGATCTTTTTCACCTAGTGCGGGACAGTGAATTTCTCTCTTCCTCCAGCAATATGTCAGGGTATTGACTTTTCCTCACCTCTCCCTAACTGTGGAATGGACATACCTCGGCAACCACTTTTTTCTGCCATGTCCTCACTGATGCTTTTATCTCGTTCCCAGCATTGACCATGTTTCCCAAGCCATTTGGTTGTGGGGCGGGATCTGCCTAGCTCCTATTGGCCACTCTTGCTGCTGCACTAAGTCTCCCAGTTACTGAGCGCTTCAGTGGCCATAGTGGCTTGGACCACAGCAGAGACTGGATACCCTGCTCCACAGAGTAATGCTTGACCTGCATTTTCTCTAGCACTTGTCAGGTCTTATGTAGGCTCTATTAAATGTGGAATCAGATGTTTTTTGAAAGAGTACTAGTCCTCTTAAACTAGTCAATTTAAACTGGGTTCTGCCAACTGTGTGTGCTAGTTCTCTCATTAGTTCTGTCACCATTACAAGTTTGTTGATAAGGAGCTCTAAGGTGCTATTTTTTCCCCACTATTGTTATGATATTAATTCTGAGGACTTGGGGCAGTATTAAGCTGCTGCAGTTCCTGTGGTTGTTTGTGTAATACACATAAATACCTTTTGATGCTCTTGGTGGGGTAGCATCATTTTGCTTACCCTATTGCATTTTCCATCTATTGCAAAGTGAGAGCCAGTTTGGCGAAGTGGTTGAGGCACCAGGCTAGAAACCGGGAGACTGTGACTTCTAGTCCCGCCTTAGGCACAAAGCCAGCTGGGGGACCTTGGGCCAGTCACTCTCTGTTAGCCCTAGGAAGCAGGCAAGGGCAAACCACTTCTGAAAAACCTTGCCAAGAAAACTGCAGGGACTTGTCCACGCAGTTGCCAGGAGTCAACACTGACTGAAAGGCACACACACACACGCACAATCCATTTTCAACGCACTTGGTGCCTTGGTGCCAACTATTGTGTCAATGTTCTCCATGGCCTTCCAGCAAAATCTTCTGGATGCTGCCAGCCACAAGGTTAGAACTGGACTCCTTGACCATTCACTATCAGCACTGACATTCCATTATAATACAGTGGTACCTCAAGATACGAATTTAATCCGTTCCGTGACTCTGATCGCAAGTCGAATTGGTCGCATCCTGAAGCACGTTTTCCCATAGGGTTCAATGTAAATACGGTTAATCCGTTCCACCCTCTGAATTTGGTCGCATCCTGAAGCAAATTTCCCCATAAGGTTCAATGTAAATACAGCTAATCCGCCCTCCGAATTTGGTCACATCCTGAAGCACATGTCCCCATAAGGTTCAATGTGTCAGCCGGCGTTGCACGGCTAAGAAATTCCCCAGGCGCGCTTTAGTCAGCCCTAGCGCAGAAAAAGGAAGTGCTAATGAAATCTGAGAAAGGCTCCCGCGTGCACAGCCGGGAGTGGGAGCTTCCCCCCCACTCCCCGTGCTGATTCTTCTTAATTCCGCGCTCTTTCCTCTGTGCATAGCCCTTGGCGCGCGCGAGAAAAGCACAGTGAAAGGAATGGGGGGGAAGGCTTATGTCGCGCGCACAGCGGAGCAGGAGCTTCCCCACCCCCGTGCTGCTGCTTCTTAATTCCGCGCTCTTTCCTCTGTGCATAGCCCTTGGTGCGCACGAGAAAAGCACACTGAAAGCAATGGGGGGGAAGGCTTATGTCGCGCGCGCGCACAGCGGAGCGGGAGCTTACCCCCCCCCGATTCCTCCGCGCTCTTTCCTTTCTCCATAGCGACAAAAGCACAGTGAAAGCAATCAGCGCGCTGGGGGGAAAGGCTTATGTCACGCACACGCACAGCGGAGCGGGAGCTTCCCCCCCCCCATTCCTCCGCGCTCTTTCCTTTCTCCATAGCGACAAAAGCACAGTGAAAGCAATCACCAGGCCAAGGGCTATGGCCAAAGGAAAGAGCAAATTTCCCCATAAGGTTCAATGTAAATACAAACAGTTCTGAAACATATGCATTTTATTTTTAAACCACAAAAACATGAAAAAAAGCACAGTATGAAGAGGGAGAATGGGGTGGGGAGGCAGTTATTGTTTGGAGGGAGAGTCCCCCTCCAAAGGGACTTCGGGGAGATCTCCTTCAGGGGTTTCCTCTCTTCTTTGCCTCTTAGCTGCAAAGCCTTATTCTTGCCACGCCCGCTCTGCATTTTCTTTGGAGCCATGCTGACAAGCACACCAAAAACCTTCCAAACGCCACAAAACACACCACAAGCCTCACCGAACGCCTCCTTGCTACCGCGATCTCGCCCACAGGAAGCTGCGACCACGTGGCAGCAGGGCAAATGGTTTTTCCTTTTCCTTTTTCCTTTCTCCATAGCGACAAAAGCACAGTGAAAGCAATATCAGCGCACACGCACAGCCGGGAGCAGGAGCTTCCCCCCCCCCCCGCGCTCAGATTTCATTAGCAGTTCCTCTTTCTGCATTGCTTTCCTTGGGCTTTTGTCCTCCCGCTCAGATTTCATTAGCACTTCTTCTTGGAAGCCGCGACCACGTGGCAGCAGGGCAAATGGCCGCGGATCGGTTCGTAGCTTGAGGCGGAGTTCGCATGTTGAGGTAAATTTTTGCGGCCGGAGCTGGTCGTATCTTGAAATTTTTGTAAGATGGGGCGTTCGTATCTTGAGGTACCACTGTACTAGTCAAAGACAGAGCTAACTCATTATCTGTTGTTTCCTCTCACTATCTCCTCTGTGCCTGACCTATCAGCTGGACTTTCCTGGAACACTTTTCGGAAGATCACTGACCCCTGTCCAGAAAGCGAGTTATTGGAATATATGCATATCTGACTTGAGGAGATACCTGTGTGTGTGTATGCATACATGTGCAGGGAGGGAGCTTATGCGTGGATAGATCTGGCCCTATAAGTCATACTCTCCTTCCAAAAGATTTTGCTGGCATGGTCTATGGGTATTTTATTTTGCGTCTGTTTTGTTCTTGTTATAAACTCTTTAAGATATTGTCTGTTCCTTGTGACTTTCTCATATGTGTAATAGCCAAAGTAAGTAAGAGGCAGGGGATGAGTGACTCAATGTTTTTCTTTTTATACAATGCAGCAACATAAGTGACCAAACTATATTGGGACTGCCATGCTGGAAAAATGACATCTTCATTCTTGGCTACATTAATTCCTTTGACTTTTCTTTCATACAAGTGTTGTCCTTGCTTAATCTGATGACTTCAGTCTCTGCCAGCTGAAATATCAAATCTGCAGTGGTATAAGAATGGAGGATTAATTTTAATCATGCCAGACATTTATATATTTGTAACTGGAAAAAAAGTTACAGAACTAACTAGGGATTGCATGGGAAAGAATAATGTTGAGGAATAAGAGATGGCCTTGAAGAAGGTATTCATCAGCTGTTATGTAAATAGCAGTTCAGGCCAGGAAGCAAGGAGGGAGTGAGAAAGACACCCAAGATTGCCCTGCCTTGATCTTCTTTGATACAAGAGGGGGGAAAGAGAGTCTGTGGAAGCTTTCAAAATTCTATTACAGTATTATACCATGCAACGATAGAATTCCAGGAATTCCTGTGGGATCTGTTTCTTGACTTGACGTACCTCAAAGGCTGACATCAGTCTTGAAAGCCTCACAACTCTCTAATCAGAGAGTTATTGAACCTTTCCTTTTATTGTGTAGATGGCATCAGATCCTCAGGGCACTCCACTGTCTATAGGACAGCTTGCTCAAGCAGTTACAACATCAACAGCAAGTGGATATACAAATAACAAACCTGCACAAAGCCATGGTACAATTAATGCACCATTTGGGACAAGGCTTCCCTCAGCCAGGGACAGCTCAAAAGCCTACAGCCTGCCAATATTTCTTTGCTGTCATGGGAGTTTGCTAGAGATGTTTGGAGGACCGCAGGATCAAATTCTGACTTTTAAAACTCATTGCACATTTTTTATGGTGGGTTGGCCTGAAGAATTTCCTGACTGCTCCAAAGATTGCTCCAAGGTGACATTTTTTTTTCTGAGGGCTGTAGAAGGAGAAGCCAAATGGGCTGGGCCCCTCACTGAGTGGAATGATCCTTTTCTGGACAATTAGAAGTACCGTATTTTTCCGACTATAAGACGATACTTTTTTCTAAAATCCTTACCCTAAAAATTGAAGGGCGTCTTATTCAAGGAAGTCAGCCGAGGAGAGAACCTCGCAGTTGCAAAACTGCCCATACTTTGTTTCTGCAAAGAGGCTTCCTCCTATTGCTAGCCTCCAATCACGAGTGAAATAGCTTGTCTCCCAAACAGACTTCCTCCAATAACGAGCCTTATGTAACTGATGTCAGCTGATGCTGAACAAACCAATTAGAGGAAGGCTGTTTGCAGAGACAAGCTATTAGCAGTTTCACTCGTGCTTGAATCAGTTATGCAAAAGAGCCTGGAAACAGAGCTGCAGAGAGACGGTTTGGACCTCCTCCCACCGACTGTATCAGGTCAATGTTAACTAATTACTAAATAAAAATGTGTTCTGCACTATCTTTAAAATATTGATTTCTTAATTTTGGGTTGGAAAAGTGGGGGTCGTCTTGTACATGGGGGCGTCTTATTGACGGAAAAATACGGTACTTCATGTAAAGATGTAGAGCTTTGTTTGACAGTTTAGGCAGGAGAACAACAACAGATTGAAAGATTCACAACCTGAACCACAGGCAACCACAGAGTTTGTGAGTACATATATGGTTTTCAGTTATTGGTCAGAGATATGAGGTAGAATGATCTTGACTGAACACTAAAATGATACTGTTTTTCAATCATAATTTTTTTTTTATGTTATGTGATGGAAAAATAATAAAATAAAGCTGGAAACTCTCCCCCCTCCCCCTTGCCTCTCCAGCAAACTCTTTACTCCCCCCTCCCCCTTGCTTCTCTTTCTGCCCCCCCCCCCTTGCCTCTCCTGCAATCTCTCTTCTCCACTTCCTCCTGCCATTCTTTGCTCATGCAAAACTGGATTAGCTCCAAGCTATTGCATGACCCAAGAGTGACCAGGTTCTGCTGCCAAAAATAGCCCTATTAACACTATCATACTGAAACAATGGGAGAGCCACCACCTGTCTGCTTAAGGGTTTGCCGTGGCTCTTATCTCACAACAGAAAAACCATTCATCCCCCATTTAACACCTATCCAAACCTATCCTCCAATCAGATCCCTCAGATTTCCCACCTCTCAACCTCAAAAGTGTATAAATTCTATGCTTTTCTATTGTTCAAGTTCCCTCTTTCTTGACAGCAGGCACCCAATGATCGTTGCAATAAACATGGTTCTTCTCCTCAGCATTGTGCTCCTGTCTTTGGCAAAAATTCCATGACAGTTACCACCAATAAAGTGTCTGTCATTGTAATCTTGGAACTTGTCTGTACATTCTTGGTAGGAAAGCATTTATAATGCAGGGAGTCCAGAAATTATCATCAGGGGATCCTGGAGAGAATCAAGCTACTGAGGATTTTAAAAACTGTTCATAAAACAGTTTTAATTTTCTTCCAGAATGAATAGTACGTGTTTGTTCACATGGAAGAAAAATGAAGTATGCTCTCAAGGACAGGTGTTCTGTCACCTCAGAACAATTTCCAAGATTGAAATTTGCTTGTCTTTTCTTATAATGCTCAACTGTACCATTGAATATCCAGGCAAACCTTATATACATAATTTCAGCATATATTTGCATAACCCATCCATGAGTTTCATCCTGAGGTATCTGGAGTATGATGAAATCAGAAAATTGGGATTTAATGGTTGGTTTTTATTCATATCTTCATACTAAAAAAACAAAACAAAACAAAACCTGAATGAAAGCCATTCTGATCACATTTTTCTTTCCTGAAGATCATTTTTTAAGATCAATTCTATCCAAGTCTAAAATGTTAAAACATCTAAGAAATCTTCTATTGGCATGTTAGGTAATATTATATAGTTACGCAGGACATATTCTGATGCTATTATTTTGTGCAGAGTGTGTGTTTGTACATCAGTGTGCATATGTATATATATTCATTCATTCATTCATTCATTCCAAAACATTATGGATCAATAGTGAATTCACAAAAGTAAGCCAGAATCATGTCAAGTGAATAGCTCACTATATGCCAGGTTTCCCCAGGTAGGATTTGGCAGTAAATCACACCTTTCCTGACTAAACATGGCTTAATTCAGCTCCTAGGCTAGGATTTAGGAAAAATTTGATAGATACAGGTCAGTTAGATAAGAATTCTTATTGCAAATATTTTTGTTAAGTACTACGTATCCAGAATAGAAAGTAGTGGAAACACTGAATAGCATGAAAAATATTAAAACAGGATTTGGGGCATATTCAATGGTTCATCACAGATATTTAATTATATGTCCTCCCTGCTGTAATGTAGACGGTTTTTAATACTGGTCAAACATGTTATGGAAGTAGTAGTGTACTGATACACTGAATGAATTGGATTGTTGGAAGAGAGGAAGGCTTGTAATTGCTGCATAAATTATCCAGATAAATGTCCTGTTGTGTACCTTTACAAGGATCCTGGCTGATTTGTCAACCACATAAGACTGTTGCTGGACTCATAACAGTTATTGGGTGGGAAGTCTGGTTATAGAACTTGGTTGTGATTCAGGTTATAGCAGGGGTGAGTAACTTAGTGTTTGGAGTACTCCTCTCATAATCTTGTGCCATCAACCATGTGTAGGAGGTTAATGGAAGATGACCTTCCAAATATATGGAATGTACCTAATTGCTGCCCCCAGTTTATAGGATCCGGCTATCAGGACTCAAGTGCAGCAAATATTGAATGGATGGCTGAGTTACATCTTGCAGAGAATCAATGTGGGCATCAACTTTTACTTCTCATTAAAGGAATGGTACTACCATGAGACATGTCAGCCATAACATCTGAAGAAACCTCCTAGCACCAAAAGAACAGACCATCCAGTAAGACAGAAAATCAATAGGGCCTGCTGAAATGTCAGAGCTATACTTCTTTGACTGAATTAAAATCTGCCTGCTGCCTATAGAAAGCCTCTTAGCCCATACTCAAATACACTGAGACCTTCTGTTGGCAGGAAGTAGAAGTGTTTGTACATCTTGTAAATCTTAGCTATATCTACATTCCTTGTTGTGCATTTTGCCCATGTTCTGCAAAGGGCAATGTGATGGCAGAGCACATAGTGGCCTTTTTCATCATTCTTATTCCTAGCAACTGAGAACATTCAAAAACCTAACATGATTCCTCTGCATTAAAAGGATTTTGATGGCCTGGTCTTTAGAACAGAATGGCCCTGGGGCACTTCAGATATTACGTTTCGATGCCTGCATATAAAAAATGACAAAAAGGGCGTACCATTAAAATGGTGTATACAAAAACACTTTCAGAGAATACGTGTCCGTGATTATACTACTGTATATAGTAATATGAGTTTGCCTCTAAGAAAAGCATTAAAATGACCCCGTATTCCATTTTTCAAGGAAAGGGTGGCATTTTAGTTACTGTTGCACAAATTAACGGGTTTTATTTGGTACTCCAGATGCAATTCAAAACACAGTTGCTAAATAGTAAGCTCCTAGTACAAGTCCTATCAAAGTCACTTTCTCACACAACTCAATAACTTCTCTGACATGACTGGAAAATATCATGAACATTCATTCTAATTGTTCCAAGTGTTTGGGAATTGTAGCAATTTTTTCTAGAAAGAAAAATGATATGCCATCTCAGTGATTCCATATCACTGGTTTCAGAATGGATGAGACAGTAATTCAATTTAGCTTGGACGTTGGAGATTTAGTCATCCATTCAACTAATTAGTTAATGTTACCAACTAACTTTGCATGTGATGGATGATGCAAGCTGATATGGGCAAACTGGGAAATACTTGTTTAAGACTCTGCCAATATTGCATTTAGAGTTTGCAGAATTTGGTGATTGCCTGACTAATATGTTCTGTTGGATCCAATATAACAGTGTTGGAATTTGGGAACAGTGTTGAATCAAATAAGCATTGGTTGAGAACTGAAAAACACTGCAGTAGATATATACCTTGGCACACTGTCAACAGTATTTATTGACCTGAAGGTTTTTTTTTTTTAAATAGTTCTAGGATGAATTCAATAAGACTGAGGCAACAATCCAGAATAAGTTTGGCTTATGTACATCTAATTTAGTGTAAGAGGCAAGAAAAAAGGAAGTAAGTAGAGAAGAAATACATGGGAAGAAAACCCCAGAGTTTTTTATATAGAGGGATATATATTTTTTATCATTTCATTTTTTAAAAAAGATAATTTTTAAGTTAAAAAAGGCAAGGTTCAGACATTATGTCCAAACGTAGAATAAAACATGTGCAGGAGTCATGGGGCAATTTCACATCTTCTAATGGTCCCAACAGTATTAGCCCCACCCTCTAGTAGTCCCTGATCTCATGTTGGACAAGTAAGTCTATAAGTGCAAGTATGGAGAGTTTGATTTGTTGGATAAATATGAGCTCTTCAGCGGGATTGAGAAGAAGGTGCATGGAACTGAAGGGATTAAAATATGTGACTCCCATATTCCTTACAAGTTTGCATACCTTATGTAGTTGTAACTCTTGAATGGATCTAGGAATGAATACTTTATAGAGCTGTGAGAATAAAACTCTAAACAGCTTGCTTGCTTGCTTATTCATTTATTTACCTAACACAAGCATTTATGTGGCCTCCCAACTCAAATGCTGTGACTTGGTGGTGTACAACAAAATAAACAACCAACAGAGAAAAAAATGAAATGAAACCATATCTCATTAAATTACCCAAATGTGCAAAACCAGTAGGGGATTCCACTCATCTAGACCCAAATGCCTGGGAAAGAGCCAGGTCTTAAGCACCTTTTTAAAGGCCAGCAGGATTGGGAACTATCGTAGTATGTTGGGGGAAGATTGTTCCAAAGGGCAGGGATATCTGCCATTAATGCTTACGTTCTAAGTCCCATAAAATGGCAATACTTAAAAGAGGGAACCTGGAACATGTTTAGAGCTTCTTACACACAGCTGTGAAATAAAACATGGGTACTTTTAAATATGCCCAGAAAAATGACAAAGATAGGCTGGGTGTTCTAACACTGATATCCTGCATGGGGAGGGGAGGTAGAGTGAGGGAGCAAGCTCAGAAGATTTCCTTCTGGAAAAATTGTGTTTTGTGATTGGCCATGTGATTGCTCCCCCCTGCAATAGCAGCCATTTCCTTTGATCATCCACAATGTGCTCTCAAAATATCAAATATGGCCCCACCCTAAATGACTGGGGACTCCCCATTTGAGAGAAATATCAGCAAACTTAGGGAAACTTCAAGGTTTGCAAAAGTAAGAAAAAATGATCAGGAGAAGAAAATGCCAAAGCAGAAAAGGAAAACTACCTAGGATTGACCATACCTTTTTGGCTGGAGCAAGAGAAAATCAGGGAATGGGGATATTGTGGAGAATAACATAACTGGCTGGTTGGAACTCGCAACAGAAACACTGTCTTGTGATACTTCCTTGCAAATCCCACTTCTTTAACCTAAATGCCCATTATCCACAAACCATCTCTGTTTCAAGTGAATCAGAAGAAAGCAAACAGGAGATGGGGAGTTACCCACTTGTCTGAAGGATTCTTCTCAAGCATTGTTGTTTCCGTACTTGGGCCTGCATACTTCAACCTGGCATGTTTCAGCTCAGTCGCAAAAGACAAAGCAAATGGAATTTCTGCCACAAGCCTAGCATTTCAGAGAGAAATCTAATTTGTCCAATGGTTGAGGCATCCACATATTGCTGAAGGGGGCTCACAAAAGGAGAGCATGTTGTTCATTGACTCACTGCCCTTCTTTAACCACTCTGATGCCTTTGGTGCTCTTGCTGGGAGTTTTAGGCAATCATACAAGAAAAATGAGTCTGTGCTTTATTGGAAAAAAAGAAAGTTAAATTTCAAACTGGATTGACCTTAACAAGATAGGTTTACAAGTGAATTAGAGAAAATTCCTCACTACCATGAATCCATCTGCCCTCTGAAATGTGTTGAAAGATGTGCTCTATAATAGAAGTTGTAGCCTGGAAAAAGGAACAGATGTAGTCTGCTTCCTCTGGATTAAGAATGTTGGATGAGACAGTGGACTTAATTGCATCTCCACAATCTATTAATCTCCAGTAGAGATTAAGGGGATGTCACTCTTGGCAAAACGTCTTTATTGATAGGATGTCAAAAAGAAAAAAAGAAAAGAAAAAGTTTCGTTAATTTATAAAAGGAGTTAATTAGCCAAGGAGGTGGAAAAATGCATTTATAATGTTCAGATTACTACTCCTTTCTTCCAGTATACATCCCGATGATACTTATATGATCTGCATCTTCGTGTAGATCCTTTATATATACGCTCACATATACGCAGAGTAAGGTTGGATGGAAGAAAAGGGGCTGAATATCCGCTGCTATCGAAGTGGTTGGATGAGTGAGAGAAAACCAGTATATGACCCCCTAAAAGATCCCATTTTTTTATGAAAGGAAGAAGGGCTGTGGAAAAGAAGCCTGGATCTAACCCTACATCAGCCGTACATTCCAATTGGGCACAGTCCTGGTTGCTTCTTCTGCGGAAGTCACCACGTTTTTGTATATTAAGATGGTACGTGGGATGCCTGTTGAAAAGGTTTTGTATTAAATGTCTTTTTACACTATTATTTTACTTCTGCCTGCCAGAATAGAGTCTGAAATAAAGGCAGCAATTCAATGGGGCAATTTATAATCTTTAAATTATTGTTGTGTGACACCTAGTAATATTATTCTTGTTGCAGTTGTTATAGAGTCTTTTCTGAAGTACAGCATATTTAGTAAATGCTGGTAACTTACGGTCAATTCAAGCTATATTCCAAAGCCTAAGAATTGTCCAAATGCTGTCATAATATTTATATGGTTCCAAGCAAAACTATTTTTTTGTAAATAAATATTGTAAAGTCAAATAATTCTAATTTTGTCAGCTGTTCTGACAAATCCATTGCTATGGTTCCTAATGCTCCAGTATTTCAGTTGTTAAGTCCCAACGCTTTATAATATTTTCCAGTTCCTTTTAAGCTAGTCTAGAATAATTTGGTATTACCTCACCTATAAATAAAACTTGCTTTTATTCAATTACTGTGATGTCCAGCAAGTTGTGTTCTGGATGTTGATCCATCTGAATTCAGAAATCCCATAAACTTTTTACATAATTATTCTGGAGCACCTTTTCAACATCATGATCATACCAATACTTTAGCACATCAAATCCATATTATCTATATAAGTTCCCATATATAATTTTTGCCATGTGATCATGTCTTGTCTTATAACCTGGGTGATTTTGCTAGAGCAGGTGATTAGGTGGTCAACAATTTAATCTTTTTCTTTGCATAATTATATTTCCTGCTGTCCCTAGTCATGTGAATTTTCATTTTTATGGCATTTCGTGCTAGTGCATGTTCTTGTGCTGCAAATATTTTCTCTTTCCTTCCTGATGGATCCAATCTGAAACAACTGACAAGTTTTGTTAACTCTTCGCCTTGCCTTCAATTTCTTTCATGTACTGACGATAAAAAGGTGTATATTTCCAATTTTTCATTGGTCATTGAAACTGTTCAATTTCATATGCCACCTTTGATTCTGTCACATTCAAAGTGTTTTACCTGTGAACATTTATTAACATCCTCTCTTTGCTTGCTTTTATGTAATCATTTAGCCCTCTGATTTAATCTACCACTGTTTGCTTCACTTTCACTAAACCACGACCACCAATTTTCCTTAGTAAATACAAATGATCAATGTTGCTTTTGGGTGTAGTGCAAGATGTATTGCCATAGGTTTTGGAGTCTTGCAGTCTAAAGCATCTAGTTCATAACAATGCCTGCTGTGAAGCGTATTGCAGAGTCACCCAGTATTAATGGCTCTGATTGTATTGTCACCATTCAGCTTCAATTTTAAAACTTTTCTGACTTGTTTTATATACACAGTGCTGGTTTTTTAAAAATTTTATTAGTCATAGCCTGATAACGTCTTATTCAAAATGATCATCTGCAGTGCTATATTAAAAAGCAGTGAGATACTGTAAAGAGTTTCCTTGAGAAAAAATCCTCTTCTAAATTTGACTTCTCCAAGTTCTTCTGTATTTGCCATCAATCTTATTTTCCATTTTTTCATTGCATAATAAAAAAACTCCATAATTTTCTCATTGATTCCAAAAATTTCTAAACATTTTTAATCCAACTATGTGGCAGTGAATTCTCTGATTTTTATAATCAATCCAAGTCATGTAAAGGTTTGTTTTACTCCTTTTAGAGTTTTAGATATTGTTTTTTCAATCAAAAGTTGGTTTTTTTGTATTTTTAGAATTTTTGAAATTCCCTTTTTACTCTATAGAGTACAGTGAATTTGAGATCAGATGTTGTCAATGATTCTTGCTAACAGCTTGAATGTTGTAGGCAGACAAGTGATTGGACAAAAAATGTTTGATGTTGTTTCTTTTGCTTTATTTTGTGTTGCATGATCAGAAATATTCAGCCTGTAGTGAGATGGTCATCTATTAATCATTGCTGCAACATTTGGTTAAAAAGATTTGCAAGATGAGAATGTAAAATGGAAAGATGTTTGAGCCAAAATCCATGAAGCTTATCTTTCCCTGGTGCACTCCCATTCTCCACCTTCTAGTTTGTTCTTTTACAATTTCTGCTGTTACTACAATTCCATTTGTTCAGGCTTTGCTTGTTTTTCTATATCATACATCCATATGGCCATTTCATTGTGTTTTATTTGGTTATCCAAATGGTTTTCCAAAAATCCAATATTTCTTCCTTATTTTTAGAGGATTCAGCATGTTTTGTGTTTTCAGTTAGGATATATTTATATTACAGTAATAGTATGAATAACAGCTACTGTAATGCAAAGATTGGTATTTGGTATTGGATACTGTCTAAAATAAGTTAATGAACTAGATGAAAGTTCAGCATGATTCAACATCTGACTTTAACATTTCATCATTTTTATCTAAAAGGATAGAAATAGGCAACTAATTTAGACATGGTGGAAATATATCATGAACCAAATCTCACAACATACTTTATATGTGACTTGGTTTCCATATTTAATCCATAAAAATGCATGTTGAAGATTATACACTATAGTGCTGAAAATCAGAGACGGGTGTGCGTTTGTCGATATTGTTCAATCATATCAGAAGCTTATTTTGTTTAAGAATAGGATAGTTCTGATGTTTAAGATTTAAGTCACAGAGTAGGACAGTGTTCATCTTTGAGGGGTGTTTTGCTTTGATGATGGCTGTTACTTCACTTGCTTGTTCCAACTACCTTCTCTTGCAGCCCTCTTCTGACATTTCAGTCAGCTTTTTGAAGCATTAATAATGATTTCTGTGCATGACCAAGAAAGATGGAAAACGCTGCTAAACCTAGTAGAGAAAGGATATATTAGGGCCTGACTATGGAATCTGCTAACAGTAGATACTTTTAAATTCAATTGATTCCTGTGGGAATGTTAACTACATGCTTCAGTCTCCACCACTGAAAACATATCATTTTGGATGGAGTTGGGACTATGAGTCTTGGGTGTGCACAGTGGAGCATTTGATTGTAGGTTCAACTTTTGCCCTTGATGTTCGTGCAAATTCAGCAACCTTCTTTGTTCACTGTGATGAGTTTATTGACCTTCAGAATGGGATGTATGCTAAATCTATCAGATTTGTTGACTGTAAAAAGTAATTAAAGGGCAATTTGGGGAAAGCTGGCACAGGAGGATCTTGCTGCTTATTCTTTTACGACGGTATTGTGGGAGCTGATGAACTGATTTGATGAAGCAACCGATTGTTGGTGGCCTATTGTTCAACTTGGCATAAATTATGTTTCTTTATTATCATGCATGTGTCTACAAGGCTAGCAACGTGTGCAGATTTTTCATAAATCAATATTAATACTAATTTGCTTAATCTACCACCCCAGTCCAGCCTTGTGATCAAGTGGTTGAGCACATGGCTTCAGGGTACTTTTATGACCCTGCCTGCAAGTAGTATTTAAAGCTGAGGTCAGCATTTAAAAATGTGTATGATTCATTCCTATATTGAGTTTTGATAAACATTTAAATAATGCAGCAGAGAGCCAGTTTGGTCTAGTGGTTAAGGCTCCAGATTAGAAACCAGGAGGCTGTGAGTTCTAGTCCTGCCTTAGGCATGAATGCCAGCTGGGTGACTTTGGGCCAGTCCCTCTCTCTCAGCCCCTGATGTCAGGCTCAGGTGACAAGCCAGTTGGTCAATTCCTGTTGCAACCAATAGATCAGCATTTGGTTGATCTGGAAAAAAAAAGCGGACCCTGCACACATGGGAAAAACGCTAGGAAGAAAAAAAAAATTAAATAATGCAGATGCTTTTGTACAAGGGGAAAAAAAAGGGAAAAGGGGGCTTTATATAATAAATGAGGCATTTTTTTTTCTCATAAGTTCAGAGAGAAAGAGAGTGCTACTTTGACCTGAATCTTCTTAATGAAAGTATTTTCTTTTCACCTCTCAAAATGAAGCAGAGGAAAGGACTGAAGACAAATCTAGGGTCTAGAATTTTATCTAACTGGTAAGCTTCAAAATCTGTCACCAGGCCCCCAAAGAGATGTGTATCATTTGGAATCTTACGGTAACTATCCTGCATGGTCATCAATATCAAAAAATTGATGACTGTAACAAATTAGGTTGTAACAGTTCCAAAAAAGTAGTGACAGTTTATCATGCTGCTGTATGAAATGCCAAATTAACATGCATGAGCAGCATATTAAATAAGCCTATGGAAGAAAAAGAATTGGACAGGAACTGTAGCCAGTTTTTGCTGCACAAAGGAGAATTTGGCCAATTCCACAGTTAAAAGGCTAGGCTACAATGGTCATAACATGCATTTTTCGGGCTTAAACGATTTTCAGATCGATTAAAAGAGGACGATTGTCAAAATGAATGCATGCTACGTAGCATAATACTTTCAACCTATAGCTCAACTGTATGTTATCACTGGGCCAAGAGAGAGACAGAGACAGAGACTCCAGTTCTTAATAAATGTGCACTTTTCACTCTTTTCTATAGGAGGCTAATAACCCAATAACAAACACTGCAATGACATTTTTGCATATCACACTACACTTGCAAAACAATGGCACACATATCCTGCGCACTTATTTGCTAGCACAGCGAATCTCATGTGCAGGCTATAAATTTGGAGGTAGACCAAATAAAAAGGAGTCCTTAATGGGGTGTAAATGAAAGCCCAGAACATATAAAGTTGCTTGCAATACAACTAGAAAGAAGAAAGATGGGGCATCCAAAATATGATTTACTGCAATGATAGCCCCCAACATCATCCAGAAGTAAATATAATTGCTTCAACCTAAGCAAGCCATCATGCAGAGATTACTCCTGATTTTAAACCAGCGAAAACCAAGCCAGAGCAGTGGTGATGACTGGGCCAAGGGAGATGCCCAACACTGGACGTAGCCATCATTGCAGTTCATTCATTATTCCTGCAGGGTTTCACAGAGGAGTCTTCCCAGCTGTACTAGAGATCCTGGGGATTGAAATGGGGGGTAGGGCTATGCATGCAAATCGTCTTCTCTATCATGGAACTACATGCCTTCCCCATTTGCATGAGTGCTGTACGTCATGCTACATCGTCAATGTCTGGAAGGAGCAGGAACGGATAGGACTTTCCAGAGTGTTGAAAACCCTTTGTAACCCCAGAGGTCCAACATAGAATTGCACCTTCTGAATTCTTCTTCTGATTTGTTCTTTACTTAAAGCCTGGTCTACTGTGCCCGAATGTCATCTGGGATCTCCAGGGAGGGATGTCTTCAAAGGGCTGAGAAGTAGAATACAATTTCTCACTGCTGCTTTTTGGAAATGGGGATTGTGGCTCCTTAAAAGCTGAAATATTGTAAACATTTATTATTATTTTGTCGTCTTGCTGCTGCTTGTTCTGCTGCAGTTGTTGTTACTATTGTTCTATGGACAAGCCAGATTTGGGGGGTGGTGTTTCTTTTTTCATCATTCCTCAGAACAACGGTCCGAAAACTCACTGATATATCAATTTGGCACGGACAAAAGTCCTAGGTTCAACACTTGGCTTTTCTGTGTAGGAGTTGAAAAGGCTTTTCTTGGAAATTCTGGAGAGTCATGGCCAGGCAGTGGCAACCATATTTTGCTCAAAAGAAAATGTTTTACTTGAGATGAGGTGGCTTTTTTGTGCCGTTAAGGTACCATCTATTTCAGTGGGAGATTCGCTCCTGTAAAATATGCATAGCACCGCAGCTTTGATCAGAATGAAGTACCATTGGTTTATGGTGAACATTTGCTTTCATTGTTTGCAATTTACCTTTGGGCATGGAGCAATAATATCCCCCTCAAGGGGTTCAAATTACATTTTTAAACTCAAAGATGCCTTGCTCTTTCACTTACACAATGCTCATCAAAAGCAGAAAGTATGTATCCTGTGTTCTTGCTGAGCAATTATATGTCATTGTACCTTATACTTTTCATCTTAAAACCTTACTGTTATTATTTCCCCTGTTGCTTTGGAAAGCAATACAAATACATAAGAGCCTATTTTACTGACCTTTACAATCCCATTGGTCCCAACTGCTCCCTGAAGCGGTAATAAAGGTCAAGAGGTTTTCAGAGAAAAATGAATTCCCTTTGCTCATGGCACGCTATATAAACTCTGGAATTGTGCTTGGCACCAATTTTTAAGAGTTGGAAGAAGGTAAGTATGAGGATTCCATCAGTGCAAATCTTACTTGCTCCCTAACTGTGGGTTAGTGACTTACTTTTCAGGAGCTATTAAAAATGCTTCATGTGGACTGCTCTCCATGACATTAGAGAAATAGATTTGATTGGTCAAAGTTCCCACAGTTGTGCATTATTTTGATTGCAAACATTGCAAGTTTGGGATTGGAGTAGAGGAAGTCATGAAGTTAGCTTAAATATAACTCTTTTGGGACTCCTTTCTATTACAATAGTGAATGTATTTATCTAGAATGATGGTATTCATTGATTCTATTGTAAATCTTATACCTTTTACAACAAAAATGGCACTCTCAATAAATTTGGGAAAATCAATGAATGAGAGTGGTTATTCTAGAAAGCGGGATAAATGTGAGACTACTGGGTTCTAGTAATCATTTTTATAGGTTTAGGGCTTGGAGTTTTAGTTGATGTTTAGATTGTTTATCTTGGTATAAAATGTTGTAATCCTTGTTATAATCCCAAGGATCCTCCTCAAATGATTAAATTTATCACCACTTCTGGTGCAAATAGAACAGGATTCAGGTAGGTGATCTAGGTTTGATTTGAATATATAAGTAAGATTAATATAATTCTGAACTTGGTTTATATTTTAAAGAGTATCCTATTTCAATTCCATCAGAAATATCTCAATATAATTTAGATATTATTCAGTGATTTTCTATGGCACTTTTTACCACCATTTTCAGTACATAAATTACAATTATCCATTGGGAAAAGTGGGTTTAATTTGCAGTATTTTTGCATACATAGTAGCCTAGATTACGGACAAAAGTAAAAGTCCCCTCAAGTCAAGTATGACTCCTTGGAATTTCATGTATATCTTTCACTGGGTGTGTCCTTTGGAATAATATCCCCACCAGCAGCAGCACCACCACCACATACATGGATCAAGAGTTGTGTATAGTGCTGACCCTGCTGTCTTATAAGAAGATACTTAAAACCTGGCTCTTCCTGCAGGCTCTGGGCTAGGATGAGATACGGCCCCACTAATCATCAGGCATGTCTGGTGTTCAGGGTGATTGTCTTTTTCAGCATGGTCATGTTAGTCTATGGTAGCCCAGATTGCCTCGTTTGTACATTTTGGGACAGAGGTAGAAGATGCCTGGTCATCTCCATATAGATACAGTCTTTGTGTGTCCTTATGAAATTCTTCCATCACACTGTGTACTTCTTTCTGATACATTGCTGTGAAATCTGGAAATATAAGTTGGTAGAATGTATTGTTGGAGTATTGCTTCTCAGCCGTTTAACTCTGCAAGATACCCGAAAAAATAAAATAAAAAATATCCATGTAGTTTTTTTCTGTACCAATATGTAAGTGGTTTGCAATTGTCTTCTGGAGTGTGTTTTTGACTAGTTCTCTTTCTTGGCTGAAAACAATCTGATTCAGATATTGAATATTTTACTTTTTAATTTTACTACAGAAGGGAGAATAAGACAGCTTGACATTGGTCCCTTACCTGGCATCCAGATGGAAGGGAGGCCATTAATAGTTGTATAATGCTAAACAAGATGGGCCATCAGTCTGATTGAATATATCAGTATATATTGAATATATCAGCTTCTTCTATTCCATTGTTAATTTTATAACCTGAGATGACCAACAGCTATAGATTATAATATCCATTGCAAGTGCAGCAAAATGGGGGAAAATAATGGGACTTCCGGTATGACTATGGTGAGCTGAACATCCTTGAAGGAGCAGGGATGGCATTGTGGCAGAGATTAGTGACAAAAGGCGAATTTTGGCTGCTTTTAACCTCTCCGGAAAAAGGAGAGATCATGAAATTGCCCATGTGCACTCCGGACAGCTGCTCCTTGTGAGTATGCTGCAGAAACTGAGGTTTTTGAAGTTGGCTCATGAATGGAATGGCTGGGAGGCGAGGGAGTTCCATCAAGCTCACAGCTATTAACATATCCTGATTAGACAAAAAGCTCAGTCAAATCTCATTTCTTAATCACTTTGGGAATTGCTTTCTAATTGTTTTTCAACTATTAAGAACCTTTGGATTGGCAAGTTTTAAAACATTTACTGGGTGAATCTCCTTCAATCCTTGGAGAAAGGAGTTTTAAGTGCAAAACTAAGGGCTTTAAATTTTGGGAGGGGAGGGAGAATAAATAGCGAAAGGGTGATTAGAATTTTGATTTCAGAAAGTTATAAATGGATTAAAGGTCCAAAAGGATTTGAAATAATTTTGAAATTAATTATAAGAAATCTTCCCATGGGAAAATGCTGTTTTTTGGGGGGGGGGAATGATAGGATAGGATTTTGAAGGTTGGACACTACAAGGAACCAGAAAGAACTAAAGATTATAATTAAAGGAGAAGAACACTTAAATGCCTCACTAATATAGAATGGAGCAAAATAACTTTGGATGAATTCAAGGATATTTGGGAACAATGGACTCAGAAGTTAATCTTAAGATTGTTTGCTATTATGGACAAACTGGATTTAAAAGAGGTTATAGGAAGAAGTTTTACTGAACAAGACTGAGACTGAGGCTGATTTGAATGTGGATTTAAAAATGACAAGTTAGAAGAATGATATGGAAAAAGATGATATGGATATACAATTTTCTTATTTCGGATTTACAAAAAAGACTTAAAGTTTCAAAGGATTTTCTGAGAAGAGACAAAGAGAAATGAAAAGAAATCAAGTTCTGGGATATTACTTAAAGGGATTAAAGATCAAGATTGTTAAAATCAAAGGTAAGGAATATAAAGTTGTTTTATTTGATCAAGGTTTAAATATATATGTTATTGTTTCTGGTAACCCTTAAAGGATTTTTGCTGACTAGGACCAAATGACAAAGTTTAAAGATTTGGAAAAAGAGATTTGTTGTTGTTGTTGTTGTTGTTGTTGTTGTTGTATTTTTAGAGAAAGTGATAAGTTACTTTGATAAAGTAAGGGGAAGGAATATATAGTTGGTTTATTTGATTAAGATTAAAATATATATGTTGTTTTCTGATAACCCTTACTGGACTTTTGCTGACTAAGGCTGAATGATGAGGCTTTAAGAATTTGTTTATAGATAAGAGATGAGATATGGGAAGAAGAGATCTTTTGCTGTATTCTCAGAGAAGGTGATAAATTACTGAAATTGTTTGTACTTGTGATGAAGGGAAAAGCCATTTCTTTATATAATTATTTCTTTTTCTTTACTATATTATTATTTTCCTCTTCTTTTCTATTTTTCTTTATATTTTCTTTTCTGCACTTTCTATCCCTCTTTTTTCATTATCTTTTACTTTTTTAGTTTGTATTACTCTTTTATTTTTGTAACTGCAAACTTTAATAAAATTATTAGTTAAAAAATGGGGGGAAATAATGGATATAAATGCTTCCTAAAAGCTATGATTAAAGGACTTCCACTCTTTATCTTTTGCAAAATAAAACAAAATGCTTGCTTTAATTAATGTCTCACATTTGTGGTTTAAAATAGCATTAATGATAACAGCTATCTTCCCATATTTTCCTCTTGGGGATACTCGCATGTAAGCTTTTAATCTTCAAGATAATTTTTATAGGTCAATTCTATCATTGTGTTTGGAGAAATAATTGTTTTAGTTCCAGACATTTTCCAAGGAACACTCATAATGGCAACAGTAATGGCTACATATCTCACAGTTAAACTATATGTTCATGATCAGCAACTGAAAAACCAGCCAAAAGAGGAAGAACTGTAGTTCAGCCATGGAGCATGTACTCAATATTCAGAAGGTTGCAAGTTCAATCCTCTCCATCTCCAGTTGGAAAAGATCTTTCTGAGATTCTTAGGAATAGCTATTCCCCAACCAAGTTAAAAAATGTGTAGAGAAATGTTTGACTATGGAAAGGGACTTTGTGACCAGAGCTGTTCGTGAACCGAATTGTTCGTGAACAGAAGCGCTCGTGAACCGAGGTACCACTGTATATGTACTTTGTGAGCCGCCCAGAGTTCCCCATTGGGGGGAGATGGGCGGACAATAAATCGAATGTATAAATAAATAAAATAAATAAATATGTGATTCAGCAGTTTTTAGCGTAAAAATAATTTACAACGGTATTCAAAAGTGGAATAAGTGGAAGGAGCACTAAAAACTCTTTACGTGTATGTCATCAAGGACCAACTCTGTCTTTTCTTAGGTGTGATTTTCTTTTGCTTGGAGTAAGAGTAGAAAGCTTGGTATGTCATGAAATCAGTGAATAGGAGGGGAGCTAATCCTTTATAAGGAAAGGAAGGACCCCAAAAGAATAGAAGCAGGAAAAGGAGATTTAGACTCAGAAAAGTGACTAAAAATTGTAAATAGTTGATAGAACTTTGCTATTAAAATGAACAAATTTATATTGTTCAACAGACTCAGGCCGGTTTATAAGGAACACCGTACTATTGACCTAAGATGATGAGTGACAGCTTAGTAACTGAACAATTTACAAGAGCTTGTGGAGTAATCTACTGACTTTACATTTCTTGAAGCTAGTTTCAAAAGAGTAAAGCCAGAAATGCCTTACTCTGACTTTGCTATCAAGAACTGCCCAATTCCCTCCATATTTCCCGTAATGGGGCTATGGCATTAATTAATAGATTCACCAGTCTAGAGGATCAGTTCATACTTTTCTCCCATTATATGACAATATAACGTTCAATTGTTTTATTCAGTGAACTATACACATGAAAAATTCTCCTAATGATGTATTTTATATGAATATAAAAAAGACATTTAAGGATTTAAGGACACTGTACAAGTTACTTCAGCATTATTTTGATTTTATGGCATTCAAAATTTTAAACAATCCCAAGATCAAACCGCCCTCCTCCTCCTTCTCTAAGACAGGAGAGACTTAAAGACACATCCAATGCACTATGAGATGTAAATGATATTTCCAGCAATCTGGAAGCATTGTAAATCTGATGTTTTTAAAGAGTAAGGCACTTTCTGACAATGTCAAAGGAAGATTGCTTAAAAATAATGTCAACTGATGGATTACACCAGCATTTATGTTTTTGGAGCTTTAAATAAGGACTGTTTCACTGCAAAGAGACACTTCCCATTTCTAGAATGGGAGATTAGTAGACTATTTAACTGGCTGTCAAACTGCCAATAACTAATACTGATAAATACTTCAGTGTGTCCTTCCTCCTACCCTTCCTACGCTTGCTCCTTCAAACAATATCAGTTCTTCTCAGAACATTTTGACAGCTTAGTTCAATGAATGTCATTCAGAAGTGATTTTATTTTCACATGAGGGGATGTGTTTGAATGAACATACGCGCACACAAATAAAAATATAAATGCAGTGAAAACTGGAGGCCCTCTTACAAACTAACGTTATCTTTGATCACATTTCCTCTTGCTTTTCAAACCTTCTCAGGTGGAAATGCTTGGAAGCTATATCACTCACTATATCACTGAGTCCAACAGGATTTACATCTGTTTTACCTGTAGAAAGGTAATGGTGTATATCAGAGGTGGGTAGATCACACCCTATGGCTTGCGTGTGGACACCTCCCAAAATTGTGCTCTCTTAATCCAGCAGCAAAATGTCAATTTCTGATGGATCTTTTTACATTATTGGAGGGGGAGATTAATTAACAACAAAACAGATGTGCTAAACCTCTGATAGATTTAATGGAGCTATTTTCCCTTGATCCACACAACTCGAGCAAAATTGTGACCACTATTACTTTGGTGAAATCAGAGTGGGATTTGGCCATACCCCTGCAACCTCTTCAGAACAATTTCTCCATCTCCATCTCCATCTCCATCTCCATCTCCTTCTCCTTCCCCTCCTCTTTCTCCTCCTCCTCCACCACCACCACCACATCAAGAGTAGCCCATAGCTCCAAAAAACTTTACCTCTGGGGAGTTGGATTGCAGGCTTAGTCTTTTCCCCTGTTTTTGCAGACCCTTCAGCTGTTCAAAAGCCTCATTCAGTGTAAAAGATAGGTACCAATTATTGTAGACTGCTACTGAGGCGTTACTTAGGCTTTTTTATTCATTTTTCCATTACAGTTATTTTATATTGTGCCTTTAAGTCTATCAGTCCTACTGAGGTGGCTTGCAACAATCATTAAGAAAATAATTAAAAAGCATTTAAACATTAAAAAAAAAACTTTTTACGGGATCATTCCCATTCAGCAATTGGTGGCAATTGCCTTAACACCCCAGCACTATTAATACACATGGAAACAATTTTAACAGTCTCTTTTTACTAGATGCTCCATGTATGCTCAAGAGAAAAACAGTGCAATGTTCATATATTGGATCAAGTTGGAGATGATAAATGCCCAGAGCTTTATATGGGAAAAGGAGATCATGACAGACCAAGGAATTTTGTGTGGGGGTAGATGGGAGAGGCTGTATTTGATCTGATTAAATTATTAATGGGATTTCTACTCTTCTCTTTGGGATCTGTCCATGCTTGCCAAATGCCAGTTGTTCTGCAATTCCCCAAATCATAAACCATTCCAATCTACCTAAATGCTTTTACTCTTTCAGTATTTCTAAGTAAGCAAGTTACAATAATTCAAAGTATGAAATGATTGATTATGGAAATGCATTGGTTGTGGCAAAGTAACCTTAGGAAGAAATCCTAAAGTAATATTTAGAAAACTATGATTAAAATAACCAAGATTATCATTTATCCAAGGTTATAGATAGACTTAACCTACAACAAAACCAACAGAGGCTCTAGCTAGGCTAATATAAATCCCTATTAATAAGTTATAAGTTTAAATCAAGCTGTCCAGGGTTGCTATAGTTACCAGCACATAGCTACTGATGGAACTCTGGAGTGGTCACTGATGGAATAATGCTATATATTAAATATTTCGAATATTTTGAATTTAAAGGTCCTCCCATCTACCAAAATCAGTTTTGTAGACTAATCACCTAAACGTCTGTATCCTTCTCCCCCAAAAATTGTTGTATGAAAACGAAGTGTGCTTTCTTTTACTTAGCTGAAGCTTGCTTTTATCCTTGATACTATCTCATGCCCCTCCCCCCGCCCTTCGGCTCAGCTACCAACTCAGATTGAGGTTCTCCTAAATAGCTGTTTTTAATTCACCATAGGTGTGAATACATCTGAAATGTCTTATTTTGCATGAGCCGTACTTAATGCAACAAGTCTCTTTTCTGGACATCCAGATGGCCAGTTCAAAGGTTCTTGGGTAACCATTTGGGTGTTTATTATTAAGCTACAAAAAGTAGCATGAATGCAAGTAATCCCAAGTAAAGCAAGACATCCTCCCTGTAATATAAGTAGCCATTCTCTGATTCATGGCCCATTGCCTGTAGGATCCCAATGGTGGAGCTCTGGTTGGCAAATAATCAGAGTGATTGGCTGGCCTGTGAGGGACAGATAAGCATTTTCCCATTGCTAATGCAGCTGGAAAGCAGCAGTCTTCAGTAGGGGCAGCAGGAAGAAAGAAGCAGCCTTGTTTCTCCTTTCCTTTTAGTAAGGTTAATATTGCTACTTCCCCACTACCATAGGCAGTGCAAACACAGATCTACAGCAGAATTATTGAGGAGAGGGGCTTGAGTATTCCTCCTTCCCACCAATGTTATATGTGTATGCATGACAGAGCACCATCTCATGTACTTAGTCCCCAACCCGCTGACCCAGCAACCAAGGGTGGTCCTTTGGTACAAAATGCTGCAGCACCTACCCCTCCTACAGTGTACAGCAGCAAAATGGGAAGTAATCTTTTCCCACATATCTGCTTCACATCACTGGATTTTGTGGAAGGAGAAGATTCAACAACGATCAAAATATAAAATGGTTGTAATTGTTACTACTGCATATATCCATAACTAAAAGAGGAAAAGTTGTTGGTTGAGGGCAGAATTTTGTGTTTAGAATAGGTGATCTATTCAGTAGAAAGTGAGTGGACTTTGACTTGTGCTATTGGAATTGCCCTGACTCTTGTCTTTCATGGAAGGTCTGTGTGTCTCCTAAAAGTAATACAAGGATCTTTTAATCTTCTGTAACTGTTTTCTAGCAGACTGCAGAGGGGATTCCTCTATCTATTTTTGCTCTGCTGGTGGAAGGCCAGTATTGGAATATATTTACATATGAAATATATTCAAGGATAGAAATGCCTGTAGGCCTCACCCAACTGCTGTGTTTCATCCATAGCTCATCCTTCCCCTTTCAGAGGTTAGACAGAGATTCTGTCATGGCTTCTGTAGGAACACATCAATTGGCTTCCTTCCACCTGAACCTTGTCCTTCCACTTCAAGAAAGGAAACCAGGATACAGAGAAATTTCTCTGTGTTTGAGGAAATGGAAATGCTGACCCCCACCAATGTTCCCTCTAATTTCTGTCATGCCACATATGGAAAAAATGTGTTTTGTGCAACTTTTCCCAAACCAAGTTCAAAATTGTGCACCACAATACAAGTAAATTGCAAATACAAATATGACAGCAATTATACTTTTAATTCTGCTTAATTTCAAATGTATTTATTTTTTATTTATTTTTTAAATGCTGTCTATATTAAATACAATAATCTTAGGCAACGTACAACAAAACCAGTAAAAACAACAATAAAACAGTCGTGCCCCTCCCATTGTGCTCCATTTGATAATTGCAATCAATAGTTGTAAGCATTTAAAATTGTTTCTTGCAGGGGGGAGAGGAATTTGATACTGTAATGAAAGAAAAATTTAAAAAAGGAAAGGAAAAATAAGGAAAAGCATTATACAAGAAGCATTGGATAACCCCATCTCTTTCATTTTTTTCCCATTCTTTCCTTCATCTCAGAATGTATTCTGAATTTAGTTAAACTTTAATTATTATTAATCTAAAAACTGACATTTTTATAAAGGTGACAACGATCATGGGCCTTGAATGGCCTGAAACTCAACAGATACTAATTAAACCTTTTCTGGAGGGAAGAGGGAAATGGCTGAAGCCTTTTTTGGAGGGAGGGGCTCTTTCGGGTGCAGGAGGCTCTGGGGTCAGGAGCAGGTCAGCTCCCACTGCCGGGCTGGGCAAGGACAGTCTGCCTGCTGTCCCAGGCCAAGGCCAAGGCCAAGGCCAAGCTGGTCCCCTTGCCTTACCTGCAGCAATGAGGGTTGCTTGGCATTGCTACCGCGTGGGCTGAGTGGGAGCTCCTGTCAGTCCTGTTCAGTCCGCACAAGAGTGGCACCAAACGACCCTCACTTGCTGCGGTTAGGCCAAAACAGCCAGTCCAGAGTTCTGTGGTGATGAAATGTATTATTATAATTCTTGCAACTTAACTTTGTGTGTGATTGACTTTTTTTCCATATAATTTTTATTAAGTACTTTGAAACAAAGATTAAAAACTAGTAAGAACTAACATAAAGGAAAGGAAAGAAAGGAAAAAAGAAAAGAAAGAAAAAGTCAAAAGTGCAAAAAGAAAGAATGAAAAGAAATAGAAAGAAGTAGCTTTCGGTTTTCTTCACAGCAAGTGTAAGTTACCTCTTACTCTATGGTGACAAGGAAAAAGAAACCCTTTTTTTCTATTACCTATTTTTTCTAATTATCAGAACCATAAATCATAAGTTCATTGTTTTCCATTTCATGCAAACAGTCTGTAAGGGGTTTCCAGTCAGCAATAAACGTAGGTGTTGTCTTTTCTCTAATTAAGGAAGTCTTGAGTGTGCTTGACTTTTAACCAAGTGAGCTTCCTGAGTAGTGTATGCATGTACACATGGACACCTTAGAGGGAACACAGACTCCCACTCCTTCCTGCCCAGAGAATACCAGTGGTATCACGGTGTGGGACTTCTTTCTTCTGCAGAGTCCCATCTGTTCACTACCTTTGCTGCCACAGAATATTTGGGGACTGGATCCAGCCCTCTGATAGGATTCACTTTCCCATCCCTGCTTTAAAGATTCAAATTTTAATTGTGAGTCACCCTCTGGGGGAGATGGGCGGCATATAAATTTAATAAGAAAGAAAGAAAGAAAGAAAGAAAGAAAGAAAGAAAGAAAGAAAGAAAGAAAGAAAGAAAGAAAGAAAGAAAGAAAGATAAAGCCCCCCCCCAAAAAAAATGGGGAGAAAAAGAATCTTCTCGCTCCCTTCTTTTCTAAATATCTTTTCATTTTTCTCCCAAAGACATGGAAAAAAATAAAAGTTGAATTATAACAAACTTTCTTTTGAATAATGAAGAAAATCCTTGAGATAGAGTATTGATATACTGAAACCCTTTATCCGCCTGGAAGTATCTGTAAAATTATGCAACAGGAAGACAGTGCCTATATTGAGTGCAAGCAATACTCGTAAAAGCAGGATGCATTTCTGTCTCCAGGAGGCTGTGCCATTTTCAGAAGAGAAGGAAGAATTCCATATCTTCTTGGCTTGAAGACAGTTTGCGTCAATTTGTAGAGGTTGATGATTTTGCCCCTATCCTGCCACCAATTATATCACAGAATTGGAAATGCACTGGAGTGGGCAATAGTCCTTTTATTTTTTAAGTGATTAGATCATAAACGAAGAAATAATCATCTTGCTTGCACAGGAGAACTTCTGAATGTTTTGGACTTTAAAGGTTCCTATGAATCTGTTCTTGATGTTCCCCAAGAGAATACATGTCTAAAGAAGAAGTAAGAAATCAAAGTATTGTTCTTTTTAAAATGACATAAGAACTAAACTTTATTTTACTACATTTATATATCTCAGGTAAATTATAATTGAATTCTTACTATCCTGTAAGAAAATTTGCAGAATAATCTGATATCCTGTGACAAAATTTCACAGCCAACCAGGTTTAATATATTAGACATTCATGACTGAGGCTATTAAAAATATCTTAATTTTTCTTTTAAAAATGCAGGGAAAATTAACATCTCTAAATAGCAGAAGTGGAAAAGAACCCATGTTTTAGCACAGACCAAGTCTATAGCCAACAATCGTATTTGCTCAGTCAATGGTCTCTAACCAATATGGCTGATTCAGCGAAATGGATCAGTTGTAAACAAAGGTGACTTCTGAAATGGCAGTGACATTGATTCTAGTCATAAACTACTTAATCATGTGTAGGTATCAGTAAAATCAATGGTCCTTACTTACAAGAGCTTTGGATTGCAGCCATTGGCAACAAGGACATTGAAGGGCTCTCAGAGTATAAAAGGTTGAACTAAAAAGAGTCTGATAAGTTGAGTTTCAAGATATTCATTGTTCAAGCATAGACACCTAAAAGATATTGGTTTAAGTACAAAAGACAGAGATCAACCTTTTCACATCTCCTAAATTCTGCTGCAAAATTTCCAAAATAAATGAATCACACCACCATCACCAACCTGCATCACAAAAATGGGCTGAGAATAATCAGTTCCACCCCTTCTGAGATGTCACTGTATAATCAGAATGTTGTATTAATTTACTGCATTGATAAAGTGGACATTATTGGAGAGGGTTGGCTACTTAGATGAGCATTTTTGATATACCAGGAACAGTGGAAAAGTCTCATGATTCAAAATCCCACACCTACAAACATTTCACATTGCCTTTTGGTTCATGAATCTAGAACAATTCATTGGTCCTAGAAGGCTTCTCATCTCGGACTGTACAACCTTTTTGTTAGGAAGTGAAGACTATACTTAGACTGCACTCAGACAAATGTATGTGGCAGGTCAACAATTAAAATATAAGTTAATTTGAAATAGTATAACTGTTAAATACATGGGGAATAACTCCCTCATTCTCTCCTATTAAAAGTTATACAGGTAGTCCTCGTTTAGCAGCCACAATTGGGACTGGCAATTTGGTCATTTGGCAAAGCAGTTGCTAAGTGAAACTGCAACTGTGCTTATGACCTTACTTCAGCTTTCCTTTGCTTTACAGGCCTGCGAAAGTTGTAAATGCAAGGATTGATCATAAAGTTACTTTTTCATCACCATTGTCACTAAACAAGGCGGTCACTAAACAAGGACTCTCTGTACTTTCATATGGGTTTTGGGAAACTATGTCCAAGCTTTTATGGGTCTCAGGTTGGACACTCCTGTTCTATTCCATTATTGACCAGTCCCTTCTGCCTGCCTTTTTGGTGGTCTAGAGCAGCATTCCTCAACCTTGGCCACTGGAACATGGGTGGACTTCAACTTCCAGGACTTCTGGGAGTTGAAGTCCACCCATCTTCCAGTGGCCAAGGTTGAGGAACACTGCTCTAGAGTTTAGAGCTACATTGGGATCACCCAAGGAGAAACAGAAAGAAATATGTTGATTAATCCTATGGATGCCCACATTTTCCAGGCATCAGTTTATTGCAGCTCCTGTGTTTTTAGTTGTATGTCTATATAAAAATAAGATTGCTGTTCTTCAGGGGAATGGTCAAAGCCCTAATTATACTAATTTTGCTAGTTTACAAACCAAGCCAAGCTTTTTTGATGGCTGTGGCAGCAGATACATAGACTTTTGCTATGTAGAAGAGAGGCTCCAGTAGCATCTGGCACAGAAGAAGCAAAACAAGCTCCAACTGTTTGGCCCAAATCACTGCTCAGTATTAGGAGAAATGGTCCTGCTAGGACTTCTGGCAGTACATCAGTGCTAAGAGTTTACTGCTTCTTTGGGAAGTCTTTTAGAGAGAGTAGAAGGAGTTAGTAGCCACAACAACTACAGCAGCCATAGTTCTTGCACATTATTGTGTTTTCTTATTCGGAGAAGTGATCTTCCATGTCAGTATTACTTTCTCACCACAATAAGATATTTATTTATGCATAGGAAGCATTTGTATCAATGTCTGCTACTATGTAAGGATCAAGAACTGCAAAGTATTGTTGCTGTTATTAGATTTTTATCCTGCCTTTTAAAAAAAAAAAAAAACCTTTAAAAAGCATCTGGATTGCATAGTGGCTAGAGTGCTGTCCTTTGATGCAGGAGACTGGGATTTGAATCCTGGCTAGTACCTATTTTACCAGTAGGGGTCCTTGGGCAAAGACCCCCTAAATCTTCACCTACCTACCTCGGATATGAGAGTGACATGAACTAAGAGAGTCAAGCTGGCTTGGACGTCACCCGGATTAACAAGGTCTGCACCAGATGTTGGGGAACCAGGACAACCTGAAGATAAGTGGACTACTGGAACAAACCATACTTGGACAAGACAAGAGAACCTGGAAGTGACGGAATGCTATTACAACAGTTGACCTAATGAGAGAAGACATATGAAATGTATGAGGGAACTATGGATAGACACAAGACATACATCCATGCTAACTGAGAAACAGCTAGTTACGCAACGCTTCAACATAGTGAAGAGGAAGCTTCTCTCACAACTTGAGACAGACCAACTACACATTACATCCTGGACTCAAGAAGACCTGGAAGAACAATTAGATATGCAGCCAATGCCTGAAGCTGGAACATCACTGCCACCCCCTCTGTTACAGAGCACAGCAGCTGATATGAGGCATAAGATCATGGATAAACTACCTATGCCTCATATCTAAGCTACCGTCAACCCTGAAGACTGATTACCAAGGCTCAGTGGAGAGGTACCATCAGATAATATGGTAGAAGATGCTAATAGACCCCTCACAACAATCTCTACTACCACCATAACTCAATCCAATGAACTGGTATATGCTACAGCCACTGTAATCCTGGAGATGCTTGGCTACACAATCAAGAAGAACAGCAGTACATACTGCCCCCCCCCCCCCCCCCCCCAGCAAATGAGGTTGGAGGCTAAGATTAAGGCAACTTGGAAAGAAGCTGGTGGGACTATAGAAGGGTGTGGAGATTAAAGATAAGACTTGGCTGCTGAAAAAATACAAGGGCTTGACTCCATCTGAAGCCCTAGAGACTACTAAACAAAGGCTGAAAACACTGGCTACCAGGCTAAGGAGATACACTAGAGAAGCAGAGCCCAAGAAGATAAATGCACTGTTCTCCAAAGAACTGTCTAAGTTGTACTCCCAACTGCAGTGTAACAACACAGTAACAGCAGATCCACCAACAGCAGAAACTGAACAGTACTGAAAGAACATATGGGAGAAAAAGAAGACACATAACACCACTGCAAGGTGGCTGCAGGAGACTGCAGTCCACAGCAATCTCCCAGAACAAGAACCAGTCACCATCACAGTAGCAGACATTCAATGGCGGGTCAAGAACATGAAGAGCTGGACAGCACCTGGGCCGGACATGATCCACACCTATTGGCTAAAGAAACTAACAGCAGTGCATGAATCAGCTGCTAGTAGCAGGCTGCCACCCAGACTGGCTAACAAAAGGAAGGACAGTGCTGATCATGAAAGACCCCCCACAAGGGAACAGCACCATCCAACTACCGGCCAATAACCTGCCCTCCTCACAACATGGAAAGTCCCATCAGACATCATTTATTTTATTTATTTATTATTATATTTGTATGCCACCCATCTCCCCCAACAGGTGACTCATAGCCACCAAGCTTCAGGACCATATGGGCCAGTACATAAGCACAGCTTAGAAGGGCATTGGGAACAACTCCAGAGGCTCACAACACCAGATGCTCCTAGATAGAGCAGTCACCCAAGACTCAAGGTCTAGACAGACCAACCTGAACACAGCCTGGATTGACTATAGGAAAGCCTACGACTCAATGCCACACAAATGGATCTGTGAATGCCTGGTGCTGTACAAAGTCAACAGGACACTA
Organism: Liasis olivaceus; assembly: GCA_030867105.1. Lineage (NCBI taxonomy): Eukaryota > Metazoa > Chordata > Lepidosauria > Squamata > Pythonidae > Liasis > Liasis olivaceus. The sequence goes on from CM061349.1 coordinate 153,492,023, forward strand.
AAGACCTTCCTCAAGAACTCAGTGGGACTATGGAAGACAACACTGGAAGTCAACTCAAGTGGCCATCAAGTGCAGCATATACCAAGGTAATGCACTGTCCCTGCTGCTGTTCCGCATAGGCTTGAACCCCTCAGCCAGATAATCACAAGGACTGGATATGGATACAAGTTCAAGAATGGAACCACTATCAGCCACCTCCTCTACATGGATGGCATCAAGCTGTATGCTACAAGTGAACAAGACATCAACTTGCTGATCCACCTGACACAGATCTACAGTGAGGACATCGGGATGTCATTTGGACTGGAGAAGTGTGGCAGGGTGGTAGTAAAGAGAGGGAAGGTAGTTAGGACTGATAGGGTAGAATTACCAGTGGGCCACACAGCAGACATACAGACCAGCTATAATACCTTGGTATCCAACAGTCACATGGGAACCATGATGAGGAAACAAGGAAGACAGCAACATCCAAGTACCACCAAAGGATAAGACAGGTTCTGAAGAGCAGCTCAATGGGAAGAACAGGATCCATGCCATCAACACGTACGCCCTGCCAGTCATCAGATACCCTGCTGGCCAAAGCTGGACATGGAGGCTGCCAATTTGAAGACCAGGAAGCTCCTCACAATGTATGGAGATCTCCACTCCAAGTCCAACACCCAAAGACTGTACACCAGCCAGAAAGGGGATGGGCAGGGTCTGGTGAGTGTCAAAGTCACTGTCCTGGATGAAACCCAGAGCATCCAGGAGGACATCAGTAAGACAGCACCCAAAGATGAGCTGCTGAGAGAATGCCTGAGGCAGCAGCAGACATGGGAGGAAGTTCAAGAAGAGGAAGTGCTATGGCAGGACAAGACCCTGCATAGGATGTACCATCAACAGATAGCTGAGGAATACTACCAGTGGCTAGAAAGGGCTGGACTAAAGGCAGCACTGAGGCATTGATCATAGCAGCACAAGAAGAGGCACTAAGCCACAGATCCATAGAAGATGGAGTCTACCACACTAGAAGGACCCAAGGTGCAGACTGTGCAGAGAGGCCTCAGAAACAGTCCAACACACAGTGGCAGGGTGTAAGATGCAGGCAGGAGCAGCATACACTGAATGGCATAACCAAGTAGCTGGCGTTGTGTGCGGAAACATCTGCCCAGTGTATCGGCTAGACCCTCCCAAGTCTAGATGGGAGATTCCACAGAGGTTTGTGGAGAATAACAGGGCTGAGATCCTGTGGGACTTCCAGATCCAGATGGACAGGTAGGCACTGGCCAATCAACCAGACATCATGACAAGGACCAGAAGCAGCAGTGGTGATAGATGTAGTGGTGCCAAGTGACAGCAACATCAGGATGAAGGAGTATGAGAAGCTGGAGGAGTACCAGGGCCTAAAGGAGGAACTAAAGAAGACATGGAAAGTAAAGGCCAAAGTGGCCCCAGTGGTGACAGGAACACTTGGGGCTGTGACTCCTAAGCTGGGAGAATGGCTCCAACAGATCCCAGAAATTACATCAGAGCTCTCTGTCCAAAAGAGTGTAGTGCTAGGATACTGTGCAGAACCCTCAAACTCTCCGCCCAAGTGCTGAGCAACTCTTTTGCCATTATTTCAAATGAGTGCCAAATTAAGAATGTGGCTGCCAATTATATCTTCCTATATCTAATCATGATGGAATGCACCTCTCCAGGCCAAGCTGTTCACATTATTTTCTTTGTCTCCCTGTTTGATCACCATTCTCCCCCTTAATCTACCTGTAGATTAGTGGCCACATTGTGCAATAGTACATGTGACCTCCAATGTTCATGTTCAGGTCTAAAGCAATTTTTTTTAGAGTAATTATTATTCCCTCTTCCCTCTCTCACACATGCACATACAGCTGATCTGCTGAGAGTAATTGCCTTTCTTTCATAACAGTTTGCTTCCACTGTATCCCTGAATTCTGCTACTGATTCACCATCATCTATTTTTCCTTTATATTTATCCTGGATAGAAAAATGAAGAAAACAATGAAGATGAACCCACATTAAATATAATTCCCTCCACCCCTGCAGTAAAGGACTGAATGTCAATGTTATTTTCTTGGCAACAGTATGTTAGCAGTTTGCCACTGCCTCCTTTCTGGAGTTTTATTATTTTATTTTATTTATTTTATTTCTTCCAACTTATCCTACAGCCCTGATACTGTCTATCCTCGAGGCCTCCATCTAGGTACTAGCCAGATCCAACCCGATTTAGTTTTTTAGATCAGCCAAGATCGGTGGCAGCATACATCTGCTGTACAGATAGAAAGATTAGACGGAGGTGGGTGGGTGGGAAGCTTCACTACTGTATTTTCAGGAACTCTAAGATGATCCTCCATTTTTAAAGCTAAATTATTGTGGGGGGAAATGTTTTCCTTTCAGATGACTACCTCTCTCCTTTTTATAGAGTAATCTCACCATGGCAAGGACTATTGGAAACATAGCAAGATTATGGTAGTACTTGCTGAATCAGGTGACTCTCAGGGCAAATACAATCAAAAGTGATACACTACTTGATTTATTTATTGACCTCAGTTTATATGAGTGAATGTTCTTGCTCTCTGGCCCAGTGATCTTTCCCAGAATTGCTAAAATAAATAGGGAGAGATTTTGAGATAGGTGCGTGTTTTTAGAATACTTGTTCTCTTCATTTCTAATGCAAATGCTATCCTGTGTCTACACGCAAACCACTGATTTGTTAGAATTCAATCCACTCTTTCATTTCCCCAAATAATTTAATAGTAATTAGAGAAATTGTAGTATTTCTCTTTATTGTCCATTACTAAGGATATCTTATTGCTTTGGCAGAAGCATCAATTTATCTGATTTTTTGCTTTCTTCTTGCTCCAGAAGAATGATATCCACATACATAAGCTTCTCTCTCACAAAGACATTTATGTTCCTGATTCAGTATAATTTCACTATCCAATTTTTGTGGAATTATTTTAGCTTTGAAAAGAGCAAAGCTGTTAGTCCTCTAAAACCAACCATATGGCCCTGGCAGACTAAATACTCCCCTCATTGTACGTCTTCAGACACTATGCTGCCCTGAATAAAAATGTCTTGGCAGAAAAGGTAATAATTTATGTTAGCATATGTGTATCTAGTGTGTTGCAGTTTATATGTCTTTTGTATGTAATAGGATGCATGTCAAGCTGTGAGAGAGCAAACTCTTGCAAAGGTTAAGCTGACACACCAACAACTTTTAACAAAGTGACTCCAGTACAGTCTGTGCAGAAAAAAACAGCATTATCTTTGAATTGTCTGTTAATGAGCTTAATTTATACAAATGCAGACATGATATTTCAGTGGAATTGTGGGAAATCTCTGGGAAAGTTCTAGGTTGAGGAAGGTTGGTTTTCAATATTGAAGTCCACACATCTTAAAGTTGCCAAGTTTGAAAAACACTGTCCCAAATGGTCTCTATTTACAAATCACAGTACAATCATCTTTGAGTCAAACATGATTCTTGATGGCTTACATGAAGATACGTTGTCCTTTTTCAGGATTTTTTTTTTTTAATTTCCTGGTCTAGTCTACATTCCTGGATTTCCCAAATGGTCCCCATCCAAGTACTGCCTAAGGCTGACTCTCCTTAGCTTGCCTGATCAGTCAAAGTACCACCACCGATCAGTCAACGTGCAATGAACAAGGTGGCAAACCGAAACAAAAAAATGCTAATCCCAAAGTAATAACTGTGCGATACTTTCTTGTATGTTACTTCATTGTTGATTTTACTACTGTGACTGCATATCTTTCATAGTCCAGAAAACTCAGGTTGTATGATATATCAGTCAGATTTCTGAGCAATTCTTACCAGTAACAACCACTGACAGCAAAATGAATTCATGAAAAAAATGTAAATGAACTGGTCTTAATCAGCTAAGGCCATGGCATACGTCATACGATATCAGTTTTCTGAGGAAAGCCATTTTTCAAAAATATGCCTGCGCACCTCTTTCCAAGTCATCAAACTAGGAGCTTAACCATGGACCCAAATGAGATCCTATTTTCTTCATTTTTCCTAAGATTAATTCAAGAGCAGTCACTCATCCTATGGCAATTTCATCTTAGCTACCTTGAAGATCAGTACTGCTTAGCTTATTGAGACAAAACATGATAAATTAAAAAAAAAAAAAGATATAAAACCACAAGAAGTACACTCACTACTCTGTAACATTTGAGTTGATCCTTGTAAAATAATGGGACCTGGCCAGCAAGCCCTAAGTGTACTAGGATGTGGCTGAAAACCTAGACAGCAAAACCGTATTTCCTTAAATTAACTGCTTGGTATATCTATTTAAGATGTCTATGGATGGAAATATTTAAATGGCACCTATCTGATCATTTCCCCGGAAGCAAAGTTTGCTTCTTTATTCAGTTCATCATGATGGATCATATTCAACAGTCATTGATGTAATCCATTACTAAAGGAATACTATTTTTATTTCATTTTAACTGCCCTTCAGCAATCCATCTCCTATGGAATAGATATAAATCTAGGTTGTCTCCAAAGGTTCCTTCATGGTTGTCACCACAAGAAGCTTTTTATAGAAAAGAAATGATAACTAAAAATAAATGGTTAACTTATGGTGATGTATTGGAATGTTTTCAAAGGGACTTTAAATTAAAGACAAGAGAGGAATTGATATCAGAAGGATATATATGTCAGTGGTTTACCTATGTACAATTACAAGAAAGATTTAAAATAGATAAAAGGACTTATGGTTCTGAATATGGTAAGACTGAATTTGAAGCAGAATTATGTACTAATGATGAACATGTTATTGCAAAGATGTATAAACTTTTATTGAAACTAGAGACAGAAGATGAACAGGTTAAGGAGTGTATGATAAAATGGGCTAAAAATGTTGGCTACAATGTATAGATGGAACATTGGGAAAATATGTGGCAGAAAGGGTTGAAATTTACATTGCTATATCCTTAAAGAGAATTTTTATAAAAAGATGTATTGTTGGTACTTGTCACCAGAAAAACTATCTAAAAATGTATAAAGGTAATTCAAATGTATGCTGGAAATGTGAACAACAAGAAGGGATGTTTTATCATCTCTGGTGGGCTTGCAGAAAATCAAAAAAGTTTTGGAATGAGATACTCATCTGTATACAGAAGATTTTAAAGATAAATATTCAACCAAAACCAGAGAGTTTCCTTTTGACTTTGATGGATGAACAATTGGAAAAAAAACTCATGGAAATTTGTTTTTATATACAATAACAGCAGCAAGGCTTTTATATGCACAGAGGTGGAAAGATAAGACATGACCTACAGTGGAAGAATGGATGGTGAAGCTGATGGAGTTGGCTGAGATGGTGAAACTGACGGCTTTGATTCAAGATAAGATATTGTATAATTTTAATGCTAACTGGAAACCTTTTTTGGACTTTTTGCAAGAAACAGAAAAAATGAAATTATGTTGAATGGATTGGATGATTAGAAATAATACAGATTAATAGAAGTAATGGAAGTTATGTTTTAAATTTAGAGTAAGAGTTACTTATATCTGTTGCAAGGAGGGCCTGAAGTCAATTCTTTTTTTTGGGGGGGGGGGTTATTTCTCTCTTTCTTTTTTTTCCTCTGCACTTTTGATCTTTACTATTTTCTTTTTTTTCTTCAGTTTTATTTTTCTTCTTCTTTCTCTCAATATTAGTTTTTGTTAGTTTTTATTGTTCTTTTTTTTTAAAAAAATGTTATTTTAAAAAAATCATCTAATTCAAATTTCAACTTGTTTTATTAGCATATTCATTCTGGCACATTCAGTATTAACTTTTTGGTTTAATTTTTAAGCTTACATTGTATGATATTTATTTAAATTTTTTTATTACTTTACACTTCAACATAGATGCTACAGTTTTAAATTATAGTTGCATAAATTTTTGATGTGTGAAATATAAAAAAGCAGTCTATCATTTATGTAATTTTAAAGAATGGTGTATTTTATTCCAATATGCAATTGATCACTTAGGGCATGGTGAGGTTACGGCATGAAATGCTTAAAAGTATAGGATGATTTGGTGTTAAAGGAAACAAATATTATGAGAATGCACATGTGAACTGTGCATGTGTTTATCATTTATCCATCTCCATAAGCATATGCGAGAGCCAGTTTGGTGTGGTAGTTAAGGCACCAGGCTAGAAACCAAGAGACCCTGAGTGCTAGTCCTGCCTTGGGCATGAAGCCAGCTGAGTGACCTTGGGCCAGTCATTCTTTCTCAGCTCTGGGAAGGAAGCAATGGCAAACTACTTCCAAAAAACCATGCCAAGAAAACTGAAGAGACTTGTCCAGGCAGTCACCAGGAGTCAACACGGACCTGAAGGCAAAAAAAAAGAAAAGAAAAGCATATGTAGTCTCACAAAATGCTTACATCATGAATAAAAAAATTAATTTCCTAATATCAATGAGTTAATGCTTAATATATAAAGTATAATCTGGGCTATTTAGATGACTGATTTAGAAATAATTTTTTGACATTATCACCAGAATTTTCAGTGCAGGAATGAGTAGTCAAAATATTCCAGTTATTGTGAATATTGTCTTTTGATACAGTTTATCAGCCTATCCATAATATTTTCCATCAAAGTCTCTAAAATGGACAGTTCCATTCATGTTATATTTCATAATCACATAGAATAATGGGAGGATTTGTGTCTTTTTTAAAAGAGCTAATTCTACTTCACATAATTTACCACCAACATTTTTAATATTGTAGGTGATCTACATGCAAATATTTTATCTCTCTCTTATCTATTTGCAGTTTCTAGCTATGTGTCCCTGAGTGTGGGTGTGGGTGTGGGTGTTGATAGTCCATAGCTGCTTTTCTTGGGTGGACACAGTGCACTGCTAATGATAAGATCCTGTCTGCCCACCCAGTGGATCAAGACAAGATTGTAATTAGCTCCCCAGAAAGAACTGATAAGGCTGGATCTTTCTTAATGATTGGCTTCATGCTGAGTCATAATCTGGTATAGTTTAGCATGGAGTAAGACCCCAGCCAACTGTGGCTCATATAGAAACCAAGATTAAATAGCCCTTACTTAGTATGATGTGTGAACCAAGTCTATGTCAGACCTTCAGTACCAGCACTGATGGACTGGCATCAGTGTTGGCTCAGTGTGAATAAAATGACTGGTATATTTAGTTCTACAGATATTCTCCTCCCATTTGGTTTACAAGTCTATATCCTGTGGAAGTCTGAATAACAATAGATCCATCATATTGGTAAAATTGTCACCCTATTCCCATTTCTCTCAGGGTCATCCTCAATTTTGAGAGGGGGAAATGCAAAAAAAGCTGTTTAAAGCCTCTGGAAAGAGTTCCAACTCACTGACTCATGGCTGAAGTTTAAAAGTATTCAAATTACCACTATTCATTGACTGTGAAAGAATAGCCCCAATACTATCAAGTATTTTTAGCTGCCAAAATTAAAATCCAGTGATGCATTTCAGAAGAAGGACAGTCTTTCATTCTCCTGTCATATTATTTTTTGAAGAGTTGCAGGAGGGTTGGGGATTTTAAAAAGGAGTCGTGATTTTTAAAACAGATGCATGTTCAAGGCCATCAGGTTCCCTGTTTTTTGCTTATGCTTTGCTTAGTTAAATTTACTTCCAGGAATCAACATGGTTTAAGTTACGGAAGTATGTTAGTCATCTCCCTGGTTGCAGTTGCTGTGACTATAATCCTACAATCAGACTGTGGCCTAATGTAAGCAATGCTATTTAATTACACACAGAATTGTACATGATGCCTATCATTAATTTCTGAGAGTTTTGTAACCATGTTTTGTCAATTGACTGATTCATCTGCTGACATCTTATGTTAGGAACCGATCACTTCCAAAATTTTTGCTATTGCTTTGATTTTTTTAAAATACCAGTTGAGGTATGTCTGTGATAATAGTGATCTTCATTTTCAGCATTCATAAATATACAGTAAGTTAAGCCACAGGAGACAATGTTCTTGTAAAAGAGGGATGGGGAACCTATGGATTTCCATATATTATTAAATTACTAATCCTGGCATACCCCACAATTGGCTAAGGCTGCTTGGAATTGAAATTCAGCCACATCTGGAGGGTTACAGATTCCCCAAAGCTGTCATAAAATGTATCATTTGTTAAGTTCAATTAATCTAATGGAACGACTCTAAGAATTAGTGTGAGAGTGGCACAAATAATGGCATGTTTAATTATTGCACAATTAATGTCTGATAATCTGCAATGTACAGTTGCAGGGATAGCCAGCTTTTAAGCATAAAATATTCTCCCTTCTGCACTGTTAATACTTTTCAAAGAATGAGCACATGGTACCTTTCAGAACTTTTGAACTCCAACCCTTATGAACCTCAGTCAGCGTGACAATTGGCAAGAACCTGTAAAAATTGTAGTCAAAAACATCTGGAGGACAATTGTTTGCCTGGCAATGCACTACGCCAACCTTGTCATCCATATAGTTTTCAGTATATAATTGGGGTCAATAAACAAATGTCTTACATATCTAGAACGTACCTTCAAAGTAAAGCATGCTTGAAACATACAGTACATCTGCCTGTAAGTATTCTAAACATACACACATGCATAAAACCTCATAGAACTGGTCTCCCCACCCTCCATCCCCATTCAGTTTAAATTGATAGGCTGCATAACACAAATGAGCAAGATTTTAAAAATATTGTATGCTAAACTTGGTTGCGTGATGATTGGTACTGGGTCATGAAGCCGATTTTATGGGGTGGATAGGGAGAATAAGTCCTTTTTTGTTGTGGTTATTGAGAAATAATGGGAGCCAGAAGCATTTGCTGATATATTTTTAGTGATTTATCAGTAGACCAAAATCTGCCATCCTGTTGTTGTTGTTCAGTCGTTAAGTCGTGTCCGACTCTTCGTGACCCCATGAACCATATTGCGCCCGGCCTTCCTATCTTTCACTGCCTCCCTGAGTTTGCTCAATTTCATGCTCATTGCTTCAGTGATGCTATCTAGCCATCTCATCCTCTGCCGCCCTCTTCTCCTTTTGCCTTCTGTCTTTCCCAGCATCAGGGTCTTTTCCAAAGAGCCCTCTCTTCGCACCTGCCATCCTACCACACATTTAAAAACAAAATCATAAAATCCAGGTCATCACACTGAGTATAATTTCACCAGAGTGCAACACTTGGCATTCCACTTAGCATTATTGTTTATTTTTCAAGCTCAGTTGAGGGAAAACATTCTGCTACTCTCATTTATTTTAGTTACCCATTTGAATTTTGGTTTATTAATATTCCTGGTTTGAACTATTATTAGCCAAATGCATGGATCTTACCTTTCAAATGAGTTTAAATTATTTGATCCCCAAAGAAGCCATGAGCAAAACAAATACAGAGAAAAATCTTTTTGTAAGAGGTCTATTTTAAGTAAATAAATATGTATACATCAAAGGAGCCTAATGACAAATACTGGACAGTTAAAGTGACAAAGTACCCATTGTCAGTTGTTAGCTACATTGGAAACAAGATATTGTTATACCGATTTGACCTGCTATCTGTACAAAAAAGTTGGCCAGGATTTTTCCTCCTATATACGGTTATTTTAAATAACAGAAACAACTGAATGTCTTTTGGCAAAACATCAGAAAGAAATAAGAAGGTAATTAAAGAATTCACCTACTGTTTTTATTGTACACAGCAAAGAAAAGCATGACTGTCTTAACTTTAGACTAAAAAAAGTTGGCTGGGTTTGATACAGCTCAACAAGTACCATCCATTCCTATTAAAGCTGAATCCAGGGGAAAAAAAATTACGCCTTCCATTTGCAAAGACAAATTGTAAATTCGACACAATTGTTTTCAAAAGAGCAACAGGAAATTGGAGCAGCTGGGGATCTGGTTCATAAACCTCCAATGCTATTTCTATAAAAACATGCTGCTGATACACTCTTCCTTTGACCAAACTGTAAAGTGATTCAAAAAAGCCCTCATTATCTTTAGAGAAACAGATCAAATTGGCCTTCACAACTTGACACGCATCAAATCAAACCTACCAGACAGAGATGATCACCTGCCAGGTGCTTGAATTTTCCTCTTTAAGGCAGCCAGCCAAAATAGAAGATTTACCCCTAGGTGGGCACCAAATAAGGTGGATAAACAGCATTGGTTTGCTGGGCAGTAGCCTTCCGCAAAGCAGTCGTGAATCGAGGCGTTGAGACAAGGTTGAGGAAGCCTGCCTAAGTTCCAACCTATCTGGAGATGCTTTTCAAAGGGTGGAAGAGCAGGCTGCTTGAACAAAATTGCAGGCACCTGTGCAGCCTTCTTTCCCCAGCGTCAGCACTGGCAGAGTTGCCAGTGAAGCTGCAGCCTTGATGGAAGCGTGGGAGGAGATGCGGGTTTTGGACCTCCGCAAGCACCAGCAAACTGAGTACGGCAGCCAAACGAAAGGAGGCGTTTTTCCTTCGGAAGGGTGGATGGTTCAAAGGAGAAGAAAAGAAGTCTAGAGGCCCAGCAAGACAAAGCACAATGTTAAAAAAAGAGAGAGAAAGCTGCAAGAGCTCTCCATGCTGGCCGTTGACAGAAAAAGGAAGCGTCATCTCAGAGAGAGGGGACTTAAGACAGAACAGGTTTAGGAAAGAAATGTTGATGCATACTAGTAATAGTATAGAGCATAGTATATAGGTAATTGTAATAGAGTAACAGGTAATAGTAATTGAATAGTAATAGTATAGGGTGTAGTAATTGTCATAGGAATTGTCATAGGAATAGCATAGAGATAGCAATAGAGCAGAATATAGGAATCACTCACATATCACTCTTATATGTTTGTTTTTACAAAATAAAACATCTCCCCAACCCTTATAGGGAGATATAAAGAAACCACATCTCCAGGATCCAGAGCTTTTGTCTCTGTCTTGAGTCTGGGTCAATCCAATTGGGCATGGTTAAAAAAAAGAACCCATGACATCAACCAAGTATTTTCAACAAGAAGAGACCATCATTTGCTTTTAACAAAACAGGTAATTGAACTAGTAGGCCTGGGAATTGGGAGTTTTGTATATCTGGTCCTTTGTTTAGCACAGCAGCAGCAATAGCTGACGCAGTTCTTGCTCCTACTCCTACTTCTTTGCACTGAAAGAGGTGGTGCTGCTTATTCTCTTCCTCTGTGTGGATAGCAGCATGTACCACCTCTGCTTAAATGCCAAGGGTAGGGTGATCCCAGAGGGAGCCCCACCTCATGATCTTAACTCAGTCCTTCATTTGCATCACGGTAGGTCAAGCAGAGGGGCTGTCTAAAAATGTTGCCTCTCATGATATATGATGCAGTTCCCTCTAAAATGCACATAACTCCATTTAAATAAAAAATTGATCAGAATCATCAGGAACTTCTTTTCAGTCATGAACAGTTCATCCAAATGCAGATTGGAATAAAATCATTTTAAGCATCAAAAACAAAACTGCAATGATGTACGTATTTTCCCAAAGACAGAGAAGGTTCCAAAGGTCCGTGGCCATGACTGAGAAATCCCTACTTTTAGAGTAATAGTTCTTGCAGTGGAACAATGAGCAGGAAGTCCAAGACTGTTCTTAAAGTGAGTGTAAGTCTACAAGGGTGTTATATAGTTAACCCATTCCCAAACAGTATAAACATAATCTGTAGTGATTAGAACCCAAATGGAACCCATAGGAATATGAGTTATATATGTAATGGGAACTGACCACCCATCCCAGTAACTCTATTCTTTGTCATACTTTCCAAGCCAACTTTAATGACTGTGGGAATCAGATTTCTGAGTGCGTGCAGGCTGACATGCATCGGCTGAAACACGGAAGCAGAATGCGGAAATGAGCAGTGGAATAAGGATCACCTGGGCGGGGGGCTACGTTACTTTAAACTGAGTTTTGATGAAAAGCAGCTGGAGGAGGAAAGGAAAACAATAAAAGAGAGCGCTGGATGGCATTCTGGGCTCTCATCCCGAGGAGATATTTGTGTCTTCTATTTCTTTCATGAGAGTCCACCGCCACAAATGACAGCATAATGTACAGGACAGTAGAGTAATCTAATCATCAGTTGTAGATCTGTGCATCTGCAACTTGAGATGCCATAGCACAGTAGGAAATAATGCAGCAAATTAATCATTATTAGCTAGATAGGCAAATACAGCAGCTTCTTATACTCTCATCTATTACAGTAATACCATTTTGCTTTGCAAAATGTGGGTGGAGTGTTTTTTTTATGTCTGCCTTGTAATACGGGGGAAATAAATGTCATGGCCATGGCCCCACGCTGTACAAGCATCGTGGCACAGAATGAGATTCAGATCTTTGGGCCCAATGTTTTTGGTCTTGGAAGGAGAATTGTTTTAAGATCAAAGGCTATATTCAGAATCTAAAACTTAGGAAACAGGTGCTATAACTTTTATGATCAACCCAGAATAGATGTGTGTTAGTTATAAAAGTTTTGTGGAAGTAGATAGAGAAATTCCTCCCCAGACAATTGTCTGATTTAATGATTTTGTTGTTGAAATGTCTGAGTTTATAGCATGAGGTAATTACGTTTGAGTCTGCAGGGAAAATAGATTTATAGTAATGTAGAAAAGTGAACATTAACTTGATTATCACAGCAGATCAAAAGATTCTCTTTGCTCTTTTAGGAAAAAGCCATGAGGTTATTTGTGCAGGGCTTGCTACTGCAAAGATGAAGAGAGATTAAGAAAAAATCTACTTCAATTTTTTTTTTTTGAAAGATAACATCTATGACTAAATTAATACAGTTCTAAATCATAGTATGCTTTTTGTATGTAACCAAGAATTCTAAGTTTTGAACTGAGAAATAATATGGCCAAGAGCTACAACTTGTCTTCCCAAAGTCATCTACAAGTCATATTCATCTTGTCCAGCACCAGATCATGATGCTCACCTTTTCTGTGCTTCCAACTTTCCATATGACTGGTCCAACATCATGTCTAAATATGCATCAGGATGTTGCATCATGCAGATGCCCTACCAATATCTATTTAACTTCTTTTATGTCATAATGATAAGTGGAACTGGCTAAGGTTCAGTGAAAGCTAACTCCAACTTTCCTACCTCTGATTCTTTAGTTTAATGACTCAACTCCTCTTATCAAAGCTTTTTTGTTCCATTAAAATCTTTGTAAAATCTTCTAATTAGGCAAAATATTCAAACAGCTCACCTTTCTTAAGAATATTCCAGAGAACAACTTTGGGGCATTTTGTTCCCACAGATTCATGATGGTAGAAATGCTGGTCACCAGTAAATCCAGCAAGCATTCAATCCTCCCCTATTTTCAACATTGTGGATTACACATTACAGGTGAAACTTGAAAAATTAGAATATCGTGCAAATGTTCATTTATGTCAGTATGGCAACTCAAAAGGTGAAACCAATATATGAGATAGACGCATTACATGCAAAGCGAGATATGTCAAGCCTTACTTTGGTATAATTGTGATGATTATGGCGTACAGCTTATGAAAACCCCAAATTCACAATCTCAGAAAATTAGAATAGTGTGAAAAGGTTCAATATTCTAGGCTCAAAGTGTCCCACTCTAATCAGCTAATGAATCCATAACACCTGCAAAGGGTTCCTGAGCCTTTCAATGGTCTCTCAGGCTGGTTCAGTAGGAATCACAAGCACGGGAAAGACTGCTGACCTGACAGTTGTGCAGAAAACCATCATTGACACCCTCCGTAAGGAGGGAAAGCCCCAAAAGGTAATGGCAAAAGAAGTTGGATGTTCCCAAAGTGCTGTATCAAAGCACATCAATAGAAGGTTATGTGGAAGGGAAAAGTGTGGTAGAAAAAGGTGCACAAGCAGCAGGGATGACCGCAGCCTGGAGAGGATTGTCAGGAAAAGTGTTGGGGACTTTCACAAGGAGTGGACTGAGGCTGGAGTTAGTGCATCAAGAGCCACCACACACAGACGGATCCTGGACATGGGCTTCAAATGTCGTATTCCTCTTGTCAAGCCGCTCCTGAACAACAAACAACGTCAGAAGCGTCTTACCTGCGCTACAGAAAAAAAGAACTGGTCTGTTGCCCAGTGGTCCAAAGTCCTCTTTTCTGATGAGAGCAATTTTTGCATCTCATTTGGGAACCAAGGACCCAGAGTCTGGAGGAAGAATGGAGAGGCACACAATGCACGATGCTTGAAGTCCAGTGTGAAGTTTCCACAGTCTGTGTTGATTTGGGGAGCCATGTCATCTGCTGGTGTTGGTCCACTGTGCTTCATTAAGTCCAGGTCAACGCAGCCGTCTTACTAGGAGATTTTGGAGCACTTCATGCTTCCTTCCGCAGACGAGCTTTATGGGGATGTTGACTTCATTTTCCAGCAGGACGTGGCACCTGCCCACACTGCCAAAAGTACCAAAACCTGGTTCAATGACCATGGGATTACTGTGCTTGATTGGCCAGCAAACTCGCCTGACCTGAACCCCATAGAGAATCTATGGGGCATTGCCAAGAGAAAGATGAGGGACATGAGACCGAACAATGCAGCGGAGCTGAAGGCCGCTATTGAAGCATCCTGGTCTTCCATAACACCTCAGCAGTGCCACAGGCTGATAGCATCCATGCCACGCCGCATTGCGGCAGTCATTGCTGCAAAAGGGGCCCAAACCAAGTACTGAGTACATATGCATGCTTATACTTTGCAGAGGTCCGATATTGTTCTATTTCCAATCCTTGTGTTATTGATGTCAGGTAATATTCTAATTTTCTGAGATTGTGAATTTGGGGGTTTCATAAGCTGTACACCGTAATCATCACAATTATACCAAAGGAAGGCTTGACATATCTCGCTTTGCATGTAATGCGTTTATCTCATATATTGGTTTCACCTTTTGAGTTGCCATACTGACATAAATGAACATTTGCACGATATTCTAATTTTTCGAGTTTCGCCTGTATGAACCTATTGGTCATTTGAAATGGAAATGTAAGAACCTCCCCCGGCCAGCCCTGATAATCAGTAAAATAAGTCCAACCCTATCCCTAATATAATTGAGCAAATTTTTCTTATGAATTAAAAAATTCCTAGAAAATCTGACTGGAAATCAGATAAATATTAAAATGAGATTTTCTTTTTATCTGATCTCTGTATATCTCTAATTGCATGATCTTTTGTTGATTGGATCAGCATTCTGTCAGACTGAGCTTGAATGTTTCTTTAGTGAAAGTCTTTACGCTTTCCTCTCTGCATGAGGACGTCTGTCATGTGGCTGCAGGAGGATCAGATGGAATTGTTTTATACCCACGTAAGTCAAAGGGGTTCCCTCTTCTTTCTTTAACTTAACAATCTGGCACAAAGTTGAATGTTTTAAAACCATGCCACTTTTCATACTGTAGGAATCTTTTCTGCATGTGACTAGCAAGGAATGTGTAGTGAAAACACTAATAAAATGGCAGCATCTGTCCTCTTCTTGACTCTCCGAGCATTTGTGCTGGCAGCTTTTAAGTTGCCTTACAGCAAACATTTGTTTAGATTGCTGATGACTGTCTAGACCACCAGTGCAATCTGGATAATTTCTTTCTCAGATGTCCTTTAATTTGTGCTTTTCAATCTATATCTATATCTAACATATCAGAGTTGGTGTTATGAAGGCAGTCAGATCACTCTATATACCCAAATCAGGCAGAGTATTGAACAAGTGAATCTTTTCAATGTTTGGGCATGGTAATCCACAGCTTTACAAAATGCAGTGAACAACCAGATTATGTTATGTAAAATGCTCAAAAAACAGTGACCACAATTCAATCTTTTCATTTGCCAGAGGAGCACAGCATATCCCAGCAGCACGGAAGCTATATTCAGCTAACGCTTGTGCAGAACTACTTTTTGGTGCCCAGCTAGGACCTTACACCTCCTTTACTCCTCTTGAAAGTAAGGTAGCTAAATTCCAGGTAGCTCCTTGTGTTCCAAGTGTAGTATTAAGGAGGGAAGCAGGGCTGTCAACTTTTTACATTTCAATTTGTATTATTTTTTACTATTGTTAAAATCTCTAATAAAAAAAATTTTTTTTTTTAAATTCAAAACGGGTGCATGGACCCACATCATAGCACGTTGGCTGAAGTTACTGTTTTTTCCCCATAGGTTTGAGTTCTTTCCTTATTGAGGACAATTACAAATCAGGACAATCTCACAAAAACTTCAACATCTCAGCTTTTCCAGGGAGGCATTCTTAATGATGGGTTATAAGCGTGCACTCAGTGCATTTAAGCAAAGTATTAAAGACCTGGAAGTCCAACAGGACCAGTCTGCTCTACCCAAGAATGTTTTGCTGAGCAGTCAAGCCCCTTTTTACAAACCATCAAGATATTTACACCACAAAACTATTTCCAGATTCTGAAGAGCACCAACTGTAGCATGCTTCAATGGTCTCCCCACAGCAGTTTTGGAGGGCTGATACAAAAAAGTCCCCTATGAGCTTTTGTGGACAAGGGGTTATTGAAACTACACCGCATGTCCCACTATACTGTACCCTCTATAAAGACTCAATGGCCCACCTTATAATTCCTTATCTGGTAAAACACCCTGGAAATTCTGATCTTTTTTATGTACAATTGTTGTTATCACGTCAGTATGATTCAGTCTCCTTGATCATAGCTAAATTTTGTTATACTGCCTGTAAAATTAGGCAGACTTTGTCCACCAATGATCCCACCACCAGTTGTAATATTTTATCTTATTTTGTTTTTAACTTGTTTTTATTTTTAACGTGTTTCTCTTTGCAATTCTGATCAGTGACTGTAATAAAAATTCTATTCTACACCCGGATCACTGGTATTATAGCATTACACTTTCAGCACGTAGTTCATCTATTTCTGTAAAAAAAACAAAAACCCTTCATGCTTAATAACAATATATAGTTTTAATCATAAGCATTTCAAATAAAGAGAGAGTGGAATTGTGACCACAATTACCACTCAGCAATACCATAATCAAAGGATGATGGAGCAAACTTCATTATTTGACCTCTTCATCTGAATAAACTGTTTGCACATATCTTCACTGCAGAAGACACAGGACAGACCCCTGAAGTCAAAGATTTTTGTACATTGAACTGATCGTTTGAAGAATGTACCTTTTGCCCAATATGTGATTTAGTATTGTTCAAAATACTCATGTATTTACTATTACAAGACTATCTAGGGTAGGTGAAACTGAATGTTAGTGAAAAGGAAGATCGTTTGGAGATTAATACAGATTTGAAATTGTGTCTCTTGAATCCTAGTTCAACACTCAATATACTTTTAGATCTAGACTAGCTTTGGGGGCTGCATACAGCTTTGTCCTTCAACAAAATTCCGATTTGTTGAACGACACTACTTTGAAGCAAAGTACCTTATCAAAATGATGTGTGGGATCAGAATAGCTCTGCTCCTTCGATCTAAATTATAAGGGGTTTTATGCACGTGCACAAACTGCAGGGATGACTCAATTTCTCAGACTGAAGCACTGCTAGAACTGGATAGTTCATGCCCAAATCAAAACAGTTGTCAGAATCCTCGCAAGATTTTAGAATAGATTATTATATGGCTAGTTTAAAAAAATGTTTTTTTTTTTCCATGCTGCGGTTCTGCCATTGTAAAAGGGGGGGGGAGCAGGAAGGAGAAACCGTTTGAAGCAGAGGGCTCCTTATCACAGGCTCTGGCATGTTCAAGGCCATGCCAGCGAGGGAATCAGAAGACAAGAACTAGGGCGATGGAAGGGGGGGGGAAGTAAGAAGGGCAATGTAAGGGGGGGAAAGAAAGAAAAGCGGTTTTTGGCGTGCTTTTGCTCAGTCTCAGCAATGCTTTGGATCTGTACACTTATTCTTAATAAATGAACTTTCTTTTGAATCAATATTGGTTGCAAGGAAAGTTACTGGATTTAAGATCAACAGGTGGCAGTTCGTTACAACAGTGCTTCAGTTCAGATCACAGTAAATTCACACACCTCTATTGGCTTTAGATGGATGTTTGAGTTTAAGATATTGTATATAAAATATTACACCTCAGCAAGAAGATAACAATTCTCTATGATCATAAACCTGAGAATGCTATCAAGAATATTTAGTCTGCTAAAAGAGAGTCCATTACTCACAAACCTCTTTTAAAAAAATTTTTTTTTGGATTAATTAGAAAGTGTTATTGATAAGGTTCAAAAGAAACTGAACTGCATTATATGATGTAAAAGTGTGAAATACAATTATTTGTCAGTCCAAGTATCAGAGTGGACAAGATACCTCAGCTGTGTACTTAAAACAATTCAGATTAAAAGTTAGGTTTTGGGTATTGTTGCTGGTCTTTTCTTTCCCCATAAGTATGCACTTTTGTATTTCAACTGGCAAGATGAAACCAAGAAATGCCAATGTTCTTCTGAGATCAATGAGTTGCTATTAATGCTGGGGATATAATGTCATTTGCCACACACCAGAGTAAATCCTTGTAATTTTTTCTTGTTGCCGCTCTGACGGGAGATATTGATTATCCAAAGAAGCCCATCATGACAATGAATTTTAATTTTTCTGAAAAATAGAATCAAATGATTAGGCTATGGATATTTCCAAAACATTTTTGAAGAAGTGCTTCAGAGCTCATCGAGTACCGTGCATTTCTGCTATTCACTAAAGCGATCATTCTGCACCACCTGAAAAAAAGTTGTGGCTGCTGCTTTAAGAGGGGTCTCTTTAAAACAGTAGCATCTTCTTTTCTGGCTCATGCAGAAGCCTGAAAAAGATTGCTCTGCTCTAATAAAAAGCAGAGTAGGCTGTGTTCATGCTCACATGAGATCCAAACCATTTATTTCAGCTCAGTTTTGAACTGCGTGCAGCTAATGTGCAGTTACGTTTCTTGTTCAAAACAGCATTACTGTTGGATGAGCATTTAGTATAGAACTGCAGAGCTCAACCCAGTCAAAGTCAAGGACCTAAAGCACCATGTATTTTACTGGCAGAGGCAGATACAAGCTTCAAACGTCCCTCTTTAAATGAATGTGATGTTGGCTTTTATAATTTTGGTTGGATTTTGCCGGATTTCATAACACCAGGAGTTGATAAAACAAGCCACATTGTATTTAGATAAGAAATCTCTCTCATTATCCCTGCAGTTCTGACTCAATCACTGTGGTGTGCCTTTGCTGACCTTCTGTTATTCTTTATTAAAAAAGAGAGAGCTATGTATATCATGCATCATTTATCATGTTTAATAAGGAAGTTTTTCTCCAATTAATTTTACTTTCGGATAACTTGGTGTCCTACCATATGAACTAAATCTCATAAGTAAAAAATTATTTTGAGTTCAAAAGTCAAGAACTATACACACAACCTCAACTCCACACAACCCATCATCTGAGTCATCAGAATGCGATGGCTGTTCTTTCTTTATGTGAGTCATCCACTGATATAATCTCAGGAATATGGAGGCGCAGTGCTCCCAACCCTTTACCTCCAGATCTATCACTCATCTCTAAAATTAACTTCCAGATGAAGCCTCATTATTTCAAAGAAATGTCTGCAATACCATATTTAGACTTCTGAGATCAAGAGTGCAACTGCATTATAAGTAACAGATCACCTAAAAGGCAAGGACAATATAAGAGCTGTGGTCCGCATATGTCCACAGCTGCTGTTCTGCAACTTCCCTACCACCACCACTTCCAAACTTCCAAAATCATACAGACATAATTCAGTAAGGAAATACTGAAATGCAGTGTGGTGATTTTTCCCATACTAGACTGAATGCGTTTATTTTGCTTTGTACAATAACAAAAACAAACAACCTCTCTCTGACTTTTTTGGGGAAAAAATCTGCTTCTATATACACGACTTCTAAATTACATCAAACCATAGTGTGGTTTGTTTCTCCTCTGCATAACTTGTGGTAATCCAACTAATAGTGATTAATACAAGAATCAAGTTTAGCATATATGCCTGTTTTATGTGTGCACGCCTTCAGGTCAGTGTTGACTCCTGGCAACTGCCCGGGCCACTTCCTGCAATTTTCTTGGCAAAGTTTTTTCTGAAGTGGCTTGCCCTTGCCTGCTTCCAAGGGCTGAGAGAGAGTGACTGGCCCATGGTCACCCAGCTGGCTTCGTGCCTAAGTCAGGACTGGAACTCAGGGTCTCCTGGTTTCTAGCCTGGTGCCTCAACCACTACACCAAACTGGCTCTACATATATATGCCTCTAGTGTGTAGTTATTATTACTGATTTCATATACATAAAGGCACTCAAAAGCCAGATTTTGAAAACAAAATGGTGAGAGAGCATTTTAACATTCCAATCTTATACCCATTTACCATTTACAATATTGGTCCCAATAGAAGCGAATATGTGTAGCTCAGGGTTGAACTGTGGAGTCCCTGGAGTTCTCTGAGCTTGGCTGTTTTCTTGCAAAACATTTCATTACCTGGCTAGGTGACATCTTCAGTGCTAGAATGGATATTCAAAAGAGACAATAAACAGGAAAACAAAAGACCAGAACATCTCCTCACCAGCAGTCATCGCCCAGATAAGCAGAGATTAACACCAAGATTATCACCAGACATACAATCAGCAGTACACAATACCCTAATCAAGAGGAAAAAACAAAAGAAAACAAAACCCACCAACACCCCCCCCCCCCCAAACACTGGCAGGACATCTTACTGTATACAGAGAGCAAACCCCATTCCACTCTAGCACTGAAGATGTTACCTAGTCGGGTAATGAAACGTTTGCAAGAAAACAGCCAAGCTCAGAGAGCACCAAGGACTCCACAGTTCAACCCTGAGCTACACATATTCGCTTCTATTGGCACCACATATGGGTGTCAAATGCTTCAGAAAGCACGCAGATGGGAGAAATTTGCATGCAGGCAAACCTCCACCAAGGAACAACTCTTCTTTCTACATGAATGCCTAAGACAACATACCCTGCCTACCAGTGTCAGATACAAACCTCCAATAAACTACACAGCTGGATGGAAAATAGTGCAACAAAGTGGCTGTAAAATGATACATCTAATGATCATGGATGCTCACCTCAGACTTAACAAATACCAGCATACCATAGACAACCTCAAGGAGCAACTGGAACAAACCATGACCCCAGAGCACACAGATATACTGACAACCACCATCAAGACCACATCCCTAAGACAAGCTGAGAAAAGAAAAACAAAACTTCAGACTAAACCCCAGAAACCAAGGCATACCTGAACCAGAATGGGTAATCAACATGTCCAGCCGACCACTATCCACTGCAGAACACAAAATCCTCCAGAAGGGCCTTAACTATAACATGGACAATGCCAATCAGCTAGAATTCTGTGCAGCCTTAGAAGCAGCATTTAAAACTACAAGACTTAACACAGAGACCCAAGAAAACATAAGGCAGACAATCATACCACAGATCAGAAGAACATAGTATCAGCACCAACTGAAAGCAGAGGACAGAGCAGCCCTCAAATGCCCTCAAGGGACCAAACCATCATCATCCTCCCAGCAGACAAAGGCTGAACCACAGTTATCATGGATAAATCACAATACTTGCAAAAAGCCAAAAAGTTATTAGAGGACAAAGAAACCTACATCCCACTTAACACCAACCCAATGCAGAAATTAGACGGCCTCATCAAGAGAACCCTCAATGACCTAACCAAGAAAGGCCAAAACACAAAAGAAGAACAGTGGCAGCTGAAAAGCAGTGGGCCCATCCTCCCACATTTCTATGGAAGACCAAAAATACACAAGCCTGACATACCTCTTCGACCAATTGTATCTTTACCAGGGACTCCAACATACAACACAGCAAAAGAACTGACAAAAAAGTTTGGACATCTCACAGAGAAGAGCGAATAATCTGTCAACTCCTCACTACAGTGCCTCCAGAAAACCATGAAGATGAAATCATGGTCTCATTTGATATCACAGCACTCTTTACATCCATAAACCCAGAACTAGCAAAAGAATCCATGTCAGCAGTACTACACAACTTACCCGACCTAACCAAATACACCCAGATTGAAATACCCAGAATCATGGACCTCATCAACCTCTGCCTCACTACCTATTTTCAGTTTGATGGACAAATATACCAACAAATCAGAGGCACACCCATGGGATCACCACTGTCAGGACTCATAGCAGAGATTGTAATGGAATGCCTAGAAACTATAGCACTTTCACACATATAACCCAAAGTATGGATCCAGTATGTAGATGGCACCTTTGTTATAATAAAAAAGAAACAACTAGAGAAAACACATGAAACTATCAACAACATCTTCAAAGGAATCAAATTCACCAGAGAGGAAGAAAACAACAACACACTACCCTTCCTGGATATCCTCAGCAGCAGAGGAAACAACAGTAAATTAGAAACCCAAGTTTATCGGAAGACAACCCAAACTAATCAAATACTCCATTACCAAAGTAACAACCCAGCCTCCCACAAGAGGAGCTGTGTAAGAACATTATTCAAGCGAGCACAAACACATTGCAGCAACCCAGAACGGCAGAAAAAGGAAACAGACCACCTATACAACATCTTCCAACAAAATGGATATCCATGCAACTTTATCAAAAAGTACCTGACCACTCAACCGACTACAACACAGCCAACACAAGCTATGAAAACGATAACATTGCCATACATCAGAAACATCTCAGAAACTACCAACAGACTATTACAACCACATGGCATCTCCATAGCACACAAACCAACTAAATCCCTCCAAAACATCTTAAGCAAACCAAAAGATCCAGTAGCCCAAGAGAAAAAACAGGAGTCCTTACAACAGTGTAAGGACTGTAACAACCACTATGTAGGACAGACAGGCAGAAGGCTAGTAGAGCGCATCCATGAACGCCAAGCAGCAGTCAGAAGACAATGATGAAAACTCCTTAATCTCACAACACATGGACAGACTTAACCACAGTTTCAACTGGGAAACTGCCAGCATCTTAGACCAAGCTAAATCCAAAAATACAAGGGAATTCCTGGAAGCTTGGTATTCAGACAAGGCAGCCATCAACAGGCACATAGAGATAAACAACATCTACACCCTATTCAAAAGAGACAATAAACAGGAAAACAAAAGACCAGAACATCTCCTCACCAGCAATCATCACCCAGATAAGCAGAGATTAACATTAAGATTATCACCAGACATACAATCAAGCAGTAAACAACACCCTAATCAAGGAACTACCAGAGGAGAAAACAAAACAAAACAAAACCCACCAACACTGGCAGGGCATCCCAATGTATATAAACAGAGAGCAAACCCCTTTCCACTCCAACACTGAAGATGTTACCTAGCCAGGTAATGAGACGTTTGCAAGAAAACAGCCAAGCTCAGAGAACCCCAAGGACTCCACAATATTAGTCACACACTCAGGATTACAGTGAAAAGCTCTTATGTAAAGTTGAAGTTAACATTATAGAGGTAGAAAAATATGCAGAAAGATATTGCTAAATGTCTGGTTAAAAGTGAGCATGCCCATTAGCTATGCATTTATATGAATGGAGCTTAACTTTGCTGTGTTCCTTGCCATGTATGTGGTAATTCCTTTTTTACATTATGCCTTGGGAGTTAGCGTCAAAAACAATTCAGTTTTAGATTAGGGGTCTAAATAGAAGTACTCTTGTTTTATTTTTATCTTAAATATCTGTGGTCACGAGTGGCTCTTGGTATTCTGTGTTCAGCTAGGAATATAATAACCTTTGGAAGGCAATTCTGTCTTGGGGCATAAAGTCAGGATACAAACAGAACTGCTGTGGTTTTTAAAAATGCTTTCCCAGTTTAGAAGTGCATTTTCTTCCTGACCCTCTGGAAATTATTTTTATCTCCCCCAGGCAAAGAGATAACTGACTCTTTACCAGACCTTCCCCATATTACATTATAAAATATCCTGCTTCCAGGCTTGGATAAAACATGGGAAACCAGCAAAGATGGACAATATTTTAGCAATGCCAAGCTGCTGCAGCTGGGGTAGAGGAACTGTTGGCTGTAAAGGTTTACAGCTGATTTGCTGTGACCTCCTCGCTGAACAGAGGAAAATCTTTATTCTCTCAGTTGATTTGCAGCACATGTTGTTTCAGTGCCAATAAAATATAGTGAGCCCAGCTGCTATGAATCACCTCCCCATCCCCCAATAGTTCCCCCCCACCAGGGGAGAACTATAAGATATATTGAAAACACCCAGCACATATTTTTAAAAGTGGTGATGGTGCAGTTTTCACTCTCCCCTATAATGATGTATCCTTTTTCTCTTTTGTTCTTCCAATTTTGTTTTCAAGATGATAGTAAGTTAGAATGTGGTCCCTTTTGCAGGCTGCCAGTTAAAAGAAAAGCAACTTTTGTAAATAGGGGTGCATCTTGTATTGTTCTTACTACCTTCCTCTTATTTTAAATATTATTGGGAGGGAGGGAGGGGAGCATTGTTTAGAAAGTATCATCATTTTCTATTTTAAATAGGAGAAACTCATGAACAATGGGCCTGAAAAGCTCCCATCCTGGACTGGAGGCTTGTCCTGACCAACTGAAATAGAGAACAGAGTTCCTTGAATAATTATGCAGAAAGGAGAATTTTGGCAGGTACAATTTATCATGTCACCATAAGGAAAGCTGCACCCTGCTCAAAGATGCCCAAAGACATTTTGCAGCTTGAAGATAAGATGGCACATCCCTCCCCAATTCCATATACAGAATATGACAGGGCTGGCAGCTGAAGCTTGTGTCAACACTGGTGTGATGACAGCCTCCTCCACCAGTCCTCAGGGTAGGAAACTATTGTGAGCTGCTTGGCACTTAAACTACCCCCATAGCATCTTGCCGACTGTTCCCATCTGTGGGGCAACACAACATTTACTACCTGGGTCAGCCTCTTCAGTGACCCTAAGATTGAGACTATGGCCTGACTGTGATCCTAGCCTTTGCATTTCAGTCTAGTCTCTTTTGACAGCAGTAATGGGCAATATGGACTAATTCATGCCATTCAAATTCCATTGTCACAAAACCATCTCATGTTGCCAAGATAATCTATTCCAGGCATTATGCAGAATCTTCAATATCTGCCCTAAGGCCTTCTTAATTTCCCCCCAATATTTAGTGCTGGATGGCTAGCATTTTAATTGTGTGCAGCACCCTTGAGTGATGCTTTGTCAGAGACACAGTGAGCTACTAAAAGTTGGCCCCAGGGCATTATGAAGACTTTAAGTAGTGGCAATCTTCTTCTGGGAGGCTGTGTGAACAGTCAATTCTATTAGTGAAGGAAAGGCCTTGGCCGGGGCACTATACCAAAGGGTCTTTGGAGCCAGGCACTTCAAATGCAGAGCATTCATCATTCCCGGCACAGAGGTAGCAAAGAGACAAAGAATGCTACCTCCACTGGCAGATTAAGGTATCAATGCAGGGGAAGCTTGGGGCTAAAAAATAAACCTTATATGTAAGACAGTTTTAAAAGCCTTTTGCATGGTCTCATGCTTGGCATCAGTACTGCAAGGAAGTGGAGAAACAGGTCATGGTTTTAAGATGGCAGTGCCATCTAAGACCAATAGTAGTCTGGAAAGATTTAATGGAAGGTGCTAGGAAGTCTCTTTTTATTTGTAGCAATACTGAATTGGAAGCCAGATAAAATGTGTCAGAACCTGATTCTAGGAAAACATGGATTATAAAATGAAGCGGTAGATTGGGCTTCTTAGGTCATAAAGCATATAGAGTTCTCTCCTGGCATTCAAAAAAGAGAGGTCACTATACAAGTATTCTCAATATGTCTTTCTCCCAGCCATGTTTGTCAAATAATATTAGCTTTCTCAAGACATTCAGGGATCTCTCATGGATGCCTTATGAGAGAAAGCCTTTGCATACGCAGCTTAATATACATTGGCTTCCACAGGACCTTCTTGCTCCTATGGAGGTCGAAATTCATACAGTTCTCTGAAGACATCTGCATGGTCTTGAAGGGATGTATGACTTCAAAATGACTTCAGGAGACTTTTGACGTTTGAACAATATCAGTGGTGGAGAGGCTTCTTGGAAATATTCATGTAGCAATTTCTCCCTAATTTTTGAATGCCTGAATAAGGCAGAAAAGGAGAGGGGATCTGGTTCAGAAAGACCATATGGGGGTATATGTGGATTTCTCACAGACAAATGGTAGGTAGTTGCTGTTGCAATGGAGAATGGCTAGGAACAACCACAGGGCAACATTTTGAAGACAGCCATCGTTCAGCTGTTCTGATGACGAAATAGCAGGGGGAAAAAAGGAGGGGAGTGAGAAACTGAATCGAGCTGATATTTTGCAGATGACCCAGCCAATGTTTCAGTGTGGATATTGCAGGGTGTAAAGAGACAAAAAAGAAAGTGTCCAAAGTGGACTCTGCTGACAAGGCAGGAGGACATGTAAAAATAGGGAGTGGAGAGAAAAGGCTTATCACAGAACCACATGTCCTGCCCCCAGAGGAAAGTGATTGGTGTTTCCCATCTCCACACCAGTGGGAAAGTCACATAGGCAGGGGGAATCTACCAATCAGGAGTTGCTCTAACTGCTATCTGGACAAAGCAGCTGGCCAGCATCATGCCATAGCTGAAGAACAGGCTGAGATCCAGACTGCATTTTCTTGAATTGGCTTCACTCCCAGCTGGGTACAACATGAGGGATGCTCAGATTAAGAGTACAGTGTGGAATTGCCCTTTACCAAATTATTGTGAGAACAAAAGGAGAAATGTGGTCCTGTTTTAAGAAATAGAATATGTTCCCTCCTCTTCTTTGGTGCACCCTTATTACTGGTTGGACAGAAGGCTGTGTAATAAGGAAAGTCTGAAACTGAAAGCAAAACGCTCCAGCTGCATTGTGTTATAATAATGCAAACTTCCATCAAAGCCCTACAGCATTCCGACGGTTCTTTCACAGCTGTGTAACATTCCCTGATATTAGCATTATACAGAGACTGCGTCTGACTCATTTCAAGGAAGGGATCTAATGCTTTAGAATTAGTCTAGACTAATTAACCAGAAGATAGCAAACTCTAACTGATTTATAGTTCTACACAATGATTCAGGAAAACTGAATTGTCACCCTCACAACAGCTAGCCCATGGAACACATAATTAGAGCACTATGCTGTTTCTTTTTAAGAAAGGGATGAAATTGGCCAGGAGGTTCAACTATAATGAGGTATGCATTAAATCTCATGGAAATTAATGCTGGTATTTTCAGGTGATGTCTTTTAAAATCTGGTTGATTAAATTGTCCACACCTTTCTCCTTTTCACCAAAAGGGAATGGAGAAATCTCTGGCAAAGTTCAGGCAGGTAGAATGAGAAGGTTCAATGACAAGAGAACTTGTAATCATAAATAATAATGATGTCCTTGTCTGAATATAGTGGAGCTTACTGTTGGAGAATGGGAGCAGTGATATTAACTTCCTGATCTTTTCATAGTCTATCAGTCAGCCAGCTAGCCAAAACATCACAAAGCATCATCGCAGACCTGCTAAGGAGACAGGAAAATGATGACATGCAGCAAAAAATAAAATGTCAGCTGTCTTCCACGAGCTATCCACACCTGCCAAGATGCTGTGAATGGCAGTTTCTTCACAAGGCTCGCTCTGAGTTGAGCACGGAGCCGTGGGTTTCAGAATGCCATGCTATTCCTTCCTCCTCCTCCTATTCCCTTCATAGCAAGGAATATGATGAGGTACTTTTAGGCATGGTTGCACATGGTCTAAACCAGGCTCCTCCAAACTCTTCAGTTCATTGACCCCCCTCATGAAGTTTCACATTGTTTATCGACCCCCAAACATTTATTATATGAAAATAATTTAATAAATATTACTTTAACTAATAGTACTATGAATAATAGATAATAACTTCATAAAAATAGGTAATATTTAAAATATGAAAAACATAAGATTTAACATCTTTTTTACTGAAACTATTGATATCATTAATGGGAAGGATGCATCTGATGAGTGTCAACAAGGGCACTGGTATTTGGTGGAAGATTCGTGAGTTTTAGTCGTAAGTCACCATGCTTTCCAGGTTCAGGCTGTTCCTATTGACCCCCAGACATTTACTGACCTCCTTTTGACCCCCAGATATTTATTGACCCTGGATAGTGCCATCAACCCTTGAGGGTTGATTTAAAAAAAAAACAAAAACTTTTATTAGAGATTTTAACACAAGTAAAACATAATATATAAAGAAAAATTAAGGAAAAAAGGGAAAAAAATTAAGAAAAAAAGGAAAAGAAAAAGTACAGAAAACAGTACAGATGAAAAAAGAAAAAAGATATATAAAAAATGGCTTCTGATCTTCTTTACAGCAGTTACAAACAAACTTATTATCTCTCCTCCCTCTTTAAGATTACATACATGGGTATCTTCCCATATTCAACCCTTTTAATCAGCAAATCCATAAATCACCAATTCATTTTTTCCATTTTCAGCAAAAAGTCCATAAGAGGCTTCCAGTTTTTTATGAAAGTACTTACAGCATCCCTGATCAAACAGGTCAGTTTTGCCATTTCTGCGAATTCTGCCATCTTCACAATCCAATCCTCCATTGTGGGTTTTTCAGTGTTTTCCCATCTTTGTGTATATAATAGTTGTGCTGTACCTTAGGGGTTGATATTGACCACTTTGGGGAGTCCTGGCCTTAATTGACAAATCAGGGCCAGAGTTTCACTGAAATTTTTGAGCCAAGCACCACCTGTCTGGTCACAGGTGAATCAAAATTTCAGCCTTCATCCTGAGTTGGAGCACAGTCCTCATTCATTCATTATTTCATTCATTCATTCATTTTCATTTATATTCCAACTCCTCCATAATCCTTTATTCTTTGTTACCTTGTGCCACAGTCCCTCTAATTTTCATTCTTGATTTCTTTCTTCTGTCCATTTATTTTCTCTGTCAGTCCATATTCCCTGTCTCATTTGTTTCTTCTACTCCCACTCCATTTCCTCTAATTCTTTCTTCTCGCCTCTTCTCATTCCTCTCTTGTATCTTTGTGCCCTGCTATGTCTGTTCCTACTACTAGACAGAGTAATATTATTATTTCTTATTTAATATGTTGTTATAACAGCTTTATTGCTAGGCCATGTGAGCATGTGCCTAAATAAACTAACTGATATTTATGTTTTATGCACCTTGACTTCACAGATTTATGGACATAGGAAAAATAAAAACTGAATCTTGTGTTATATTGTACTGCAGCCTCCCCAAACATTATACTCTCCACACATTAAACCAGAAGGTTACCAGATTTTGGCTGAAAAACTTCATACAGCCACTGTGATTTTCTGCATTTTAACAACCCAGATTTGGTCACCCTAACCAATCATATCCAGTCAGCATGGCTAAGGCTTACTAAAAGTGGTAGGACAACATACTAGTGAGCACTGCAATTTTCTCAGACTGAGAGTGAATTGTTTAATTTACTTCTCTTCCACAGACAATAAAATATATTGAACTGGCTCTGGGCCCAGCTTTCTAACAGAGTATAGAATGGCTAAAGGTAGGAGTTGGTGTTTAAATGGTTAGATGAGCATTTTCAAAGTATTTGCCCTGAATGATTCTAGTCACTTTGGAATAAATAGATTATGTAAAGAATAGTCTATATTTACTGGGGTATATGTTAAGCAATTGTTAGGTTTTGGCCTAAACATTGCATAAATCCAGCCACCGTGGTTTAGTTAAGAGTTTGTGTTATGTAATCCCAGACAATTGAGGTTTATTTTAATAATGGAATAAATCATACTCAGCATAATGGGTGAACAAAGTCCATGTTGGTATTACTGATTTGTCTTTGCACATCTCCTATATGCATATAACACATGAAGAGGCTGCATGATGCCTCCTCCTCTACCCAGAGTTTAGAAGGTTGGTTGCCAGGATCCCTTGACATTCTGAACAGCCCACCCTGTTGAATCCAGGAAGCAGAGCAGAGATGGACTTTCATTTCCCAGATAGATTAATGCTCACTCAGGTAAATAAATGTTTGATTTCTTTTGTAAAGATATTAAGTGAAGTTGGTGAATCAATAACCCTAAGTCTTTCAGAAATCAAGTGACCAGAAACCAAATGACATTACATGTTCCTGTGAGGATCATCCTGATGACCAATTTGGTTTAATGAAAGGTGCGTGCTCCTATAAGATAGCTGCATTCTGGAGTCATATCTCAGAACAGTCAAGATGGTTGAAATTGGTTGCATCTCTTGCTCAAGTCTTTCCATTGAGCTGTTCCATCTTTTGCCCTTGCAGGATTGTAGAAACCAAAAAGAAAAATAAGTTTCTCCACTAGAATATTCTAAGAGAAGTATTATGTTAACAGAATGGAATATAAAAAGGGGGAATGTTGTGAAGCTTCATCTGCATTAGAACTGATTCTGTCAACCATGACTGTTTTGTTATGTGAAAAAAAAAATGGTTTGCATTTTTATCAGCTCGTTTTTATGCTATATTACCCCAATAGTATTTTTTTTATCGCAAACATGCCTTGTGGGAAAAAAATGCTAATTTGTAAACAAATTGGTAATCCTGTAATTGCAGCAACAACTGGAAAACCGGAGTGAAGCATGTGTTGGTAGCAACCCATTGGGAAGATGTTTCATCAATTGTTTTCTCCATTATGTCCAAACCATTTAATACAAAAGAATACATACAATGTTTAATTCACTGGAGAAAATTCTATGGGGCTGCATAATACGCAGAGTG
The DNA here is from genome assembly GCA_030867105.1 of Liasis olivaceus. Taxonomy (NCBI): domain Eukaryota; kingdom Metazoa; phylum Chordata; class Lepidosauria; order Squamata; family Pythonidae; genus Liasis; species Liasis olivaceus. Next base: position 153,522,720 of record CM061349.1, read on the forward strand.
ACAGCAATAGAGGCCCTATGTAATGAATGCTGGATCATGTTAGAAATAAAAATTACCCCTTTTTAGTCTCCTCTGATGCACAGTCCTTTGTTATTGTAAAGATCTGACTTATTCTTTTGTTGGAAAAATAAACTCTAAGGTAAGAAAAGCAAACAGTGTCAACTGCATTGAGACCTTTTTTTAAAAAAGGGTTAGGATAGAAACTTTTAAAGGAGAAAGTTAATATGTTTCATCCTGGGCATACCTACTCTGAAAGCATCACTGAATTCAGGGCAATATGCTTCGAATGCAGCCATAATGTCTGTGGCTCTGTGTTGTGGTATGGGGCTTAATGGGTTAGACTAGGCCTAGGAAAACTGAGGTTCAAGTCCACCCTTAATCCGGGAACCTTTTAGAGAAGTTGTGAGCCAGTCGCTTTCTCTCACCCCAACCAAGGTTGCTGTTGTAGCATACAATGAAAGGAGGTCCTCATGGAAGCTAGTTTGAGTTCTTGGAGAAAAAGTGAGATCTAAGTAAGACAACCCTAACAATAACAGAAATCTACAGACTGACACCCATCAAAAGTAACTGGGATTAAAAAGTGCCACCTCCTAAGGCTAATCTACCCATGTTAGAGTGCTCTTTCTCATGTCCATAATAGTACACATTCCTTTAGTTGGCAGAAAAATATGCCAACCTAAATTCCTCTGCCCTGACTGCCAAACTGTATTCTGCCTCAGTGATGAGGTTGGTGCCTGGCCCTGTCCTTACAGATTTAATGTGGGTTACGTTAAGGAAGGTGGTTGGCAAATTTGTTTCTCCTCTCAGTGAGTGCCACCTGCCAGAGACAAAGCAACCGCCAATCATTCTCAGCATATGGTAGAATGGGGTGTGGCATTAACCTGTAAGCAGGTGATTAGAATGGTGGGTTTAGCACCTGTTTATACTCATTTATACCATTAACAGGTTTCAGGCACAGAAGTGCTCCATGCCTGTTACCTGTCACTTTGGACATTTCTGAATGTGAATCTGTTTGACAGAACTATATCCAAAACAAGCTCAGGTGACATGATGAGGTAGAAGAGGAAGAAGAAGGGTTGCAAGGAGTCTTGGGAGTAGCGCCTCCTATTTCTCACTTGGGCTAAGAAATGCGGCAGGGGGTGAAGGTGAAAGGAAAAAGGAGGAATTGTGAAGTGCTACAAAGGAATGGCAGTACTGGCAGAGGGTGGCCATGGCCGGCAGCACTGACAGATCATATGTAGTGTATGGAAAGTGGTGCGACCACTCTCCACCAAAATAATAAAATCAGTAAACAGCACAGCCATGTGAAACTCCTCGCCATAAAGTCTGTAAAGCCCTTGTTGATGGCTGAATCAGTAATGCACAGTTGGCAAGCCCCAGCTTTCTTTCCTGGCTCAAACTCAACCTCTGTGCAGCATAGAACTAGCAGCCTTTCATGACAGCACTGGTCCTGTTTTGAGAAACACAATTCACACTCTTTCAAAAGAGTGCTAAATGCAGGTACTGCACATGAGCAACCCAGAGCTTTCTGAAGTGTCAGCCAGGCATTCTGTGGGTAGATGTGCCTGCAGAAACCAGGGTTTGGTCTCTTCTGCAGCTCAAGCCAAAGTGCCCAGCGTCTAGAAGGCAGGGTTGTGTCCATAGCGGGATAGTATAGCAACAGGAAGGGCGGGGGTGGGGTGGGGGGTGGAATCCCAAACTCTGTCTGTAACATCAACCACATTGCTGAGGAAGATTTATAGATTGAACTATGGCACAAACTATGATGGATTAAGTTTAAAACTGGAAGTTCTAAAGACAATTTTAAGCTGTCTACATTGTGGGGTAGGAATGAGATGATGACACTGTCCTAAGGACATGTCATTTAAAACAATTAGTAGGACATCTCTTGAGTATGAAATGTAAAGACCCATAAAGTATACATGAATTGGGCATGTTTAATTCTAAAGAAAAGACACTAAACAGTTTTGAAATGTGCTTTCAACCTGGGTGAAGGCCCCCTACCAGTTTCTAGTCAAAACCTGTCTTCCTCCTATTTGATCTTCACGTCTTTGAGTTGGGCAAAGAACAGCTTGAGAAGGTACATTTTCAGCAGAAATAAAGCCTCCTGTTGACTCAGGAATAGGGAGTTCTGGAATATGATCCAATCACTGCTCAGAATCAAAGTGGCCAGATGAAACAGTTTTATAATGAGCATTTTAGTCTACTGTTTACCAGAAGTAGACAACTATAGGTCCTATGATGGTTGGCAATTCTGGGAGCTGCAATTTCAGCTCAGAAAACCAGCAAACAAGGCAGACATGATCCACCATGTCAAAGAGAGAGAGAGAGATGGTAAATGATAATGCTGAGAATAAAAGAAGGTGGGAACGTCTGTTATTTAACTGTAAAACATTTTTATTCCACTTTTCTACAAAACACTGCTCAATGTATGGAAATGTTTGAGACCTGATTAGATTTCTCCATATAGCAGAACTTATAGGTATGAATAGACCCAAGCTTCCTTCCGTTTTGAATACAGGGATTACTAATTATAGTAAAATAACAACTCTTAAGCCTTTAAACACAATGAGTGTTATAGCTCCTTAGGTTTTACACTGTGTTCTAAAATAATAGAAATTCAATTCACAGAATTTGCCAATGTTCTATTTTTATGGGTTTGTTTTTTTTTAAAGTATGATGTTACCAAGGATGTTCTCACTCCAAAAATGAATGATTTGAGCAATAGTTAGCAGTTTGTAATGGCAGGAGTTGAGTAGAGTGAGATTTTTAACACATTCCAAGGGACTTGATTTCCCTTCCATCTGATCATATTAATTTAATGCAGGAAGGGGAAAAAATACAAGGGAAATTATGTAGATTTTTAAAAGCCTCCCACATACCTTATGGGACTCAGACGAAGTGTTGGACTAAGACTATGACTGTGTGTTCAGTTCCAGGAATGGTCTCCTAGAGCACATTTTCAGAGGGGCAGGGAATTAAATTAAAATGTAATGATAGCTCTTCTAACTGAAAATCCTATTGCAAATGTAGATTATGCCTATAGAAATGCAATATTATTAAGCATAACTTAAACCATGATAGCTTAAGATGATGGCTATGGAGAATATCGTAGCTTGTTTATTTTTTTGACAGGACTAGTATTTTCATAATGGCCACAACAGAAAGCAGTACAATCTAGGACATTTCTTTATAAGAATTCTGCTTCCATCAGAAAGCAGCTCCAGGCTGTTGTGATCCCACAATATTGAGGAGCAGATTCAACTCATTTCTGCTTCCTAATTTTAAGGAATTCTTGCTTCATCCTTCCTCCTGGCTCCTGAGCTTCAGTGACCCTCGAGGGTCCTTAAAGGGGAATGCTGGCTTGACAGTTTCACATTTCCCCCTACCAAGCCTACACAAGCAACCAGAGAGGATATTAATAAGACTCTGTCAGTTTTGGCAGGGGACCAGCTTTGGGGAAAATGTCAGCTGCTGTGGGTTTTTTCTTTATTTTCCTTTTGTGTGGAAGAGGCAAGGGGTGAGGGGATTTTGACTGCTGCAGGACCTGTGCCAGCCTGGCTAGTAGAGCAGCAATGAATGACATATTTTGCTCCTCTTCTGAGTTAATGGAAAGGAGGTATCTGTGGCTTATTTTGAAACTGCTCTGAGACCTTTTTAAAAATAGTTCTTGCTCTCTCCCCATACAAACACATACACATTCCTGAGCATTCCCCCGCTAACCACCCATATTTAATTATATTATGTATTCAAGGGGCACCAGTGTGGAAAAGAACTATGTATTTTCACTCTGAACTGCTTTAGCTCTAAATTCATAAATAATAAGTGAATGAGAAACACGGAGGCTTTATAGATCTGTGCAACAGACTAATGCAGAAAAACAGGAGGCAGGATGTGGGAAATCCTGTGCTCTCACTCTTTTTTTTAAAAACACATAATTAGAAATGCTCTCCTTGAAACACTTTTAGAAATCTATTTGAAGCATATACAAATATACTGCCAAAAATGGAGAGGAAAAACAGATGCAGGCTTCCTTCAGATAATGGTATGAAAATAGTAGCACAAAATAAATGTTTAAAAAGGAACAAAAAGAAAAAACAACCCTCAATCTGGGACCTTATGCTATTTCACTTTTTAATATATTTGTATGATTTTGAAATGGAGGGGAAGATTGGGAGGAGCTAAATAACTCACCGGTTTCACCTTTTTCAGGAAGGATGGGATGACTTGTAGTTCTCGGCAATTTAAATCACTAGTCCTGCCATCTTTGATCATTGGCAAAGCTAGTTGGTACTAAGGAGAATGGCAGTTTTACAGATCCTGTGGTCTTCAAAAGGTTCTCTCGTTAGTGGTCATGGGGCCCCTGAATGGCAAAGCAGATTCAGAAAGATCCACTGTCTCAACTTATTTCCATTTAGACATTTGGGCAGGAGTAAGGATAGAAATAATGAGGAATCCATTTTTTCCCTTTTGGTGGGGTATACCACAACAGGACTTAACTGGGAAGGAGGGCTGTTTATGGCTTATGCTGATCTCACAAGCCTAATTTTTAATTATGTGAATGGGAATAACCTTTTCGAACTTTCTCTCAGGAAATGCAGAATATACAGGTAGTCCTTGACTTATGACCACAGTTGGGACTGGAACATCCATTGCAAAGCAATGTGGTCATTAAGTGAGTCACGCCTGATTTTATGACCTTTTTTGCCATGTTTGTTAAGCAAATCACCATGGCCGTTAAGCAAATCATGCAGTTGTTAAGTGAATCTGGCTTCCCCCATAGACTTTGCTTGTTGGAAGCCCCCTGGGAAGGTCAGAAATAGTGATCACCTGACCCCAGGATACTGTAACTGTCATAAATACACGTTGGTTGCCAAGTGGCCAAATTTTGATCATGTGAATGCGGGGATGCTGTGATGGTCGTAAGTGCAAGGACTGGTCATAAATTGCTTTTTTCAACACCAGCGTAACTTCAAATGGTTGTTAAACGAATGGTTGTAAGTTGAGGACTACCTGTATATGTTTGAAGGATAGACACTTTTTAAAGTAGCTGTTTTTATAATTCATACAAGAAACGATGTAGCTGCACAGCTCTGGACAGATGGTAATTCTAGCCAGTGTATAAGGAGGTATTTATTTTGTTAAAAAATTGAAAATATTAATTGAATGTTATGCCTGTAATGTTATTGATTCATGAAAGATGAGTGAAATATTGCTGTTCATAATGACTGAATTAACTAATAAGTCCTCTTCTGTTAACAGCTTTTTATTTCTGAAGTTATAAAGTAGTCTGAGACTTTGCCTACATTGGTTTGTGAAACAGACACTTAAATTACAACATAATCCTATATTTTTTCCTTAAAAGATAGTTGTCTCCCCGTGTTCATGATTGATATCTGCTAAGAAGCCAACTGTCCCTTTAGGGTAAGACATTTCATTTCACAAATCATTCCATTTCACTCTATGCCATCTAAATTAAATTGTTATAGATCTTTGTAATGACTTATATAAATAAGCATGTTGGCTATATCCAAGTGGCTTGAATCTTAGGGGCTTATCCAGATGGGTAGGCGATGGCAGTTTTTCCTTGTGTACTTTTCAACTGATTTGAGGATTATATTTATATCAAGGAACCCTGTACATCTGGTTCCAATACAGAGAGGCCAGAATGGACAGAGCAGCAGAGGTCAAGCAATGTCTACCTCAGTGAACGTCTGCTACCCTATGGATAGCCTCTCAAGTCTGAGGTGTAAGCCTTACTAATATACATCAGGCAGAAGTTCTCTTTACTTGGTAATGAACTCAGAGGGATATTCCATAAAGGAAATATAAAACTATTTTGAATAAAACAAATAAGTTAGCATGCTATTAATGGGATATCCACCAATTCTATAGCCCTGCTGAGATGACCAGCTTTTTTACAAAGGGCTATACATTTCTATCTCCCTCCCAAGTCCTGCTGTGCTGCCTCATCGTGGTAGGGTGTGTGTTTGTGTGTGTGTGTGTGTGTTCCTGGGAGGGAAAAACTCTGGGAGTGTATGCCAAGAGTATTTTTTATTTATTTATTTTATTTATTAAATTTTTCAACCGCTCATCTCCCCCCAATGGGGGAACTCTGGGCGATTCACAATAAACATTAGAACATAAAATATATAAACACATAAAACCTTAAATTAAATTAACATAACTAAGAAGAAGAAGGAGAGACCAAGGGGATGAAAACCTGAGGCTGAAGGACGAGGCCTTCATGGGGCTAGCCATCCCCATGCTTGAGGAATTCTCACCCCACCCCAGGCCAGGTAGCAGAACCAGGTCTTCAAAGCCTTACAGAAGGCCAGGAGTGTGGGGGCTAATCGCACCTCCCGGGGCAGGATGTTCCAAAGAGCGGGGGCTACCACAGAGAAGGCCAGCCTTCTGGACCCCGCCAGTCGAAGTTCTTTCACTGAGGGGGTCCAAAGCATGCCCTCACTGTGTGATCGGGTGGGACGGGTTGAAGTCATAGGGGAGAGGCGGTCCCTTAGATAACCTGCAGGTACCTGTATTGGCCTGCAGCAATATAGGAAGATGCTGGAGGCAGATGATCACTTTAATGACAATGGCAAAGGCATTCATTCATAATGTGGCAATGGTAAACCACTCCTATAATTTTGCCAAGAAAACCACATGGATATTTAATATAAAAAATTTAACCTAGAGAAGACCAAACTAACGATAACAGGTAGAACAATCAGCAATGAATTGGCAAGGAAGGCATCAAAGTGGTGGATTGCTTCTGCCTTTTAGGATAAACCATGAACAGTAAAGGAACAAGCAGTCAAGAAATATGCCACAGACTAGCACTTGATACAACAGCCATGAAGGCCTTGGAAAAGATATTCAAATGCCGTGATGTGTCTATACCTACAAAGATTAGAATTGTACAAGCCATGGTATTCCCTGTGACACTCTGGAAGTGAAATTTGGACTTTGAAGAAGCAGGATAGGAAGACTATTGATGCTTTTTAACTTTGGTGCTGGAGGACTCCTGAGAATACTGTGGACAGCCAAGAAAACAAATTGATCATTGAACAAATCAACCCAGGGTTCCCACTCAAGCCACAGATGACCAGGTTCAAATTATCCTACTTCAGACACATTATGCTGAAAACCTAGCTCTCTGGAGAAAGTTCTAATACTGGGAAAGTTGGAAGAAAAGAGAAGAGGACGACCAGCAGCGAGTGGAGGGACTCAGTTACAGTGGCGATGAGTGCACCGTTGGAAGACCTGAAGGACCAGGTTAGGGATAGATCTTCATGGAGACAATCTATCTCTAGGAGTTGAAAATGACTAGATGGCATATAATCAATCAATCTATCAACAGATTTAAATCTCTGCCAATTTGTCTCAAAGTTAGGGAGAGTGATTCTACTGATGGTTAGTGCTGTCCTAGACATCTTCTGCTCAACTCTCAAAAGTCAAAGAGACGGGTATGAGGACATGGGGGATAGAACATGTATTTATGCCTACATCTTTTCTTACTTTTAGATCTCAGTACCAAAAGCTCTAACTCTTTGCTGCCATTTGGTGGCTGCCTGGATTTTTGCAGCAGACATTTGGAAGCCTGACCTCATACGGTGTTTGGATTCTAGAATTCCTTGCCCTCAGAAAAAGGTACAGGGAAATGTTTCATGACTTGAATCCACAGGAGGTTTATTTATTTCTCACATATCTGTTCTCCCTCCCACCACTTGAAATTTGAGGGCCATGAGCAATATAAATAATCAGAGGCGCCTGTAGGATTGAAGGCTTTTGTCAAAATGACAAAAGGCACATTATGGTGTTGCGACACAAGTTCTGCCCCTTTTGTTTATCCATATAGTATCACGACACATGTACAAAAAAGGGCAGAGCTTGTGTTGCAATGGCATAAGGCTACTTTCATTTGCCCCTCCTCCCCCCTTGAATAACTTATAAATAATACATTGTTTAAAAATCCAAAATGACACTAAATCCAGCAGTCATAATGAAAAAGAGCAATTTACCATTTTTATCATAAAAGCTGTTTGGGAGGGTCCAAGAAAGATATTGTCCTGGTTAAAAAAAGAAATCTCAATTTAGCTGCAAAAAATATCGTAAATTTAATGTCAGGTATATCTCTCTAGGGAGCGTGTTCCAAATTTGGAATTTCATCATAGACATCCTTATACACCCTGTTGTGTACATGTCTTTCTTGTTTTGGAGGGGATGGAGAAGATAGGTGCACATCTTTTTTTCTCATGATTTGCAGTAGAAAAAGAATTGGTTTGAAAACCTGCAAGGCTGTTCCCAATCCCTGTACTTAATACAGTTCCAATTACAATTGAATAAGACAGATAGAACAATTATTTCCATTAAATAGTAAGTTAGATGGTCCAGTGATCTTACTTGGTATGAGCCAGATTCTAAAGATCAACGATTGCTTGGTTATATTACTTATTAAATTTACACATTATACCCTCTGCACACCAGACATCTGTGACAATTGACAATAAAATATTTATTAAAAACACCATAAACCAAAAACAGAGGAGTAACAGCTACACAATAAAATGTGAACTCAGCATTAGAACAAGGGAGTGACATAATATATGGCAAGAAATGATAAAAAGAGAGCAAGGGAGGAGTCAATCTCATTCACAGGAAAGTGTTTCACATTAGGGGTGCCACTACCAAAAAGACCTTATCTATAAGTGGCAGGACATATAATACCACAAATAATTGTAGATTACAGGCTTGTTCATACTAAAATAGGCAGTCTTACAGTTAGTCTGTCTTCAAACTATTAATGGAAGTATAAAATATAAATAACTTCCTATGTTGTGCCTGGACATAAAGTTGAAGCCAGCCAAGGTATTCCAAGGCCAGTATAATGTCATCTACTTAAACCTAGCTGCTACATTTTGCAGGAACTGTAAATTCCCAAGGGCACCTCCATGTAAAGCATGAAACAGTAATCTAAATAAGGTTTGAAGAAAGAATATGGCTGGTACATCCAACAAAACTGGGCAAGTGATTCCCAAGAATGGCTCCAAAATTAAGAACATGTCCTCCTCCTTCAGAAGAACTGCTCCAAATCAAATCAAATCAAAACTATATTTGGTCATAGACCAGAACTGCTACAACTATCAGAACAGTTTGTACCCAACTCCAGATCAAATTGTTTATAAACAACATCTTCTATATCTCATTAGGCTTGAGTCTTACTCTGTTTATTCAAACCTAGTTCCTTAGTGTTTCAGGCATTCGGTTAGGATATCCATAAGTTCAGTTGAAAGAGAGAGAGAGAGCAGGGTGTCTTATAGTTAAATCATGTTCCCAGTTGCCTCAGAATTATATCCTCAATGGATGCTGAAAGGCAAGATAGTCAAAACAGAGCACTGAGCATATACCAAAAGACAAGGAATTATGTGGTGAGTTCTCTTTCTCAAGTAGAACTGGATGATCATCTCTCAGAGATACCCTAGTGGAGCCTGGGTTGGACTAGTTCAGTGTTTCTCAACCTTGACAACTCTAAGATGTATGGGCCAACTCCCAGAATTCCCCAGCCTGCATTCCCTTCTCAGAATTCTGGGAGTTGAAGTCCACACATCTTAAAGTTGCCAAGGTTGAGAAATACTGGATGAGATGACCTCCTGGTTCCATCAAACTATGATTCCATGATACTACTACCTGGGACCTCTCAGTCAAATAGAAGCAGAAGCTGCATGAAATAGTTCCTCTAAGTTCAACATAGGGATGATGCCAAATGCTGCTGAGAATTCCAGCAGAACTAATGAGTTGTGTTCCCCTCACACTTCCGATTGTATGTTATCTAGCAAGAGAAACAAACTTTGTATGGTAAATGTACAAACTTCCCCCAGTTAAATTCATGAAACGTTGTGTTAAAAGAGTCTCACTGTATTTTATAAAGTATAGTCTTTCTGTAAATCTGTTGAGCTGATTTCTTCAATGTACTTATATTAGTATTTTAGTACATTGTCTATCAACAGTGATCTTTCCTATTTCATTCCTGCAGAACCTGTGTGACCCAGCAAGACAAACACTCTTGCACAATACTTGAAGGCATTTCTCTTGCTTTTACAGGGCATTTATTATACCTTTCTTGGGGAAACATACAAGGGCAATGAGCTATGTTTGTCTTCCTGGAAAAATCAGATATGTTTAGCTCTGATTTAAGACAAGCAGCATGCAGAGATACCAAATAACTGGAACAAACCATTCAGTGATTTTAGTCATGTTTTTAACCTAACAATGCTTTTAACAGGAACCAGTTGACATCAGACCTTTAATTATAATTTGCATGTCAAATAGTATCTCACATGTTCAACCTGGTGGTGTTAAATGAGTGCAAGTCTCATAGCAGTTGGCAATGTGATAATTATAAAAAGGGATAGTTGGCCATTAATGAAACCCTGAATCATTCAGATGTCTACCTTTAGGGCCTGGTTTCTTCATAGCATGTTTCAGTCTTCCATCTATCTTTCCTCTCATACAGGAGATATGCAATGAAGAGCTGAGTCTGTTACTAGAGGTTGCTTTATGACTTAATTTGTCTTTGGCTTCTCAGCTGATGTACTCCTGTGCTTGTTAGGTAGAATGAGGCATCAGATGTGAGTGTCAGGCATGCAATAATAGCAGGAGTAATAGATTCAGTATTGGTAGCAGAAGCAGTAGAAGTGGTACTGTATTTTCTGTTCTTATGGCATAGATCAAAGGAAGTCTTATACCAAGACAAGCTATTACCCATTAAACTCAACAGTCTCTACAACAAACCCTTTGAGAGCTCCAGAAATTTCCTTTGACAACAACTTTGAACCTGGGAATACCATTTCCAACTATTTGAATGTTGGAAACACATAGAAGTATAGTAGGTTTAAAATCATAGGAAGGAAAGAAGGAAGGTCACCTTCCTCACTGCTGGTGTGCAATGATTGGGGAGGAACCCTCCATAGCAGAGAAGGGTTTTCTTATGGAATGGCCTCTTCCTTCCTCCCAAGGAAGCACTCCTAGCATCTACATTAATGCATTTTTAGTTCCGGGCAAAGACATGCATCTTTGGCTCTGAGTGGATTACAAACAAATAAGTACAGGTAGTCATCATTTAGCAACCACCATTGGGATCAGCAACTTGGTCGTTAAGCAAAGCGATTGCTGAGTAAATCTGTGACTGTGCATATGATCTTCCTTCAGCTTTCCTTTGCTTTACAGACCTGCAAAGGTCATAAATGTGAGGATTGGTCACAAAGGTACTTTTTTATTACCATCATAACTGCAAATGGTCACTAAATGAGGCAATTGCTAAACAAGGACTACCTGTATTGTGCATTAGTAGGTTATGCAAAGCTTTAAAGGGTTGCATTTCTTTGACGATGCTTTGAGCAGAGCATCCTTTCAAAGCTGCTTTACAAGCAAAATTTTGGGGGGTTGCTTTAGAGGAACTCCTTTGGTACCTCTAGTGGCTAGAAGAGGCTTCTGAGAAGTGCAGGGAAGCTACTGAAAGTGCTAGGGAGACCTTGAAGCAACGTGAATCATGTCATTGCTATACCTTAAATAATTTTCCTCATTGAAGAAAAGTGCAGTCACCACCTACAAGCCTATTATGTACTGATGTTGCTGCAGCACCTTATTATAATCCAGTTGACATCCCATCGTAGGGCCACTTTTATATTGGGTGAAATGGAGGGAAGTGTGAGAAGCATCAGCAATGAAGTTGCCTCAGAGTTTTGGCTTTTCTTGATTTTATTTTTCTAGAGAAAGCATTCTGGCCAATCCAAACTATATATGAGGTCACATCAAAATGACAATTATTAATGAAAGTATTTGTATTATATGAATGCTTCAAAATTGTTTTCTGCTCTTGATAATATTTTAGTGTATCTGTTCATAATGAATTGTGTTCTTAACCAGTTGACGGGAGTTTATTTATGGGATGTGGAAAGATCTGTGTAAAAGAGGAGTAGTATTAAGTTCTGAGAAGCACACATGCTTTGGATCATTACAAACCCTGAAATTCTGTGTGAAAGGCAACACTTATGTATGTAAGTCACTATATTACTTTAGGTGTCCAATGTAATTGGCAACAAATACACTTTTAAGACCACGCAGGTCTTTTCAAATAAGTAGGGGGGAAAAAGAGACAGATAAAATGGTCATAAAACTCTGCTTAGATTAAATGCAATAGAGAAATTAATTTCAATCCATCCTAATACAAATAAATATGAGGAGGTTATATGATAGTTTGTGATGTTGAATAAGTGGAACATATACACCCAGGCACATGCACACTTATACATATGCACACACAGAGGGCCTGGAATTATAAACACTGATAAAACACTGATACCAGAAAGAAACAACAAGAAAACTTAGCAAGTACAAAGAGGAGCAACTACATTATTAACAGTGATTAAAATACATTAGCCTGATTCAAACTACAGTAATAGCACTGAGTTGTTGATATGTAATTAATCAACTTCCCATTCCAGTCTCTCTCTGAAGTGTCTTTATTCTAGGATGGACATCAAAGTCAGAATGTCCTGGGAGCCAGAAATGTTATTTAGTCATTAGCTCTTGACTATTGCTATATCTGACAGCAGATCTGTACCCATGTATTCTTGTGCAGAGCAACTGACCTATTTGTTCTATGTAGCAGATAGAAGGTAGATGATAATATGAGGCTTACTGGAAAATAAACACATGAATGAATTGCTGGTGGTGAAGACTCTGATATTCTCTGACATACTGTATCTTCTGAGTGGCATTGCCAAGATAATGCTATTAGACTGCAATCCTATAGTGCCACTCCCATGTAAGTGCCACTGAGATCAATAAGAATTACTTCTGGATTGACATTATGGAAGAAATGCTTAGTTTGTACTAATATTTCATTTGTTCTTGACATTTGAACAATGAGCTTACTGTTTTCTGCACTCTACTGAAATGGGCTAATCTTTACCTAGGCTCCCTGAGCCTGAGACTTGAACTTGATAATATTATTTTATATGATTTTTTTTTATTTTGGGGTAATAACATCTGTGTAGTTTTCAGTCTACTGATAAAAACTGCTGCAATGTTTCTTGATTTTTGGCTCAGCCGCATTGCCAGAAAGTCTGATTTGTGGAAAAATGCTGATTCTTGTTTTTACTTTTTTGTCTCCTTTATTACAGAGCTTTAAAAAGCAGGAAGGAAAGAAAGACTATTAATTACTTTTGGAATGCAGTATTATACATTCTGAATTTTAAACAATAGCGTTTGTGTTCCTCTGATGGTTTCACCACTTTGTTAAAACAAGAACAGGCTTACTTGCTGACCTTTTGCCATTGTCATCTTGCAGTTCACATTGGTTATTTGCATAAGAAATACCCCCCTTTACTAAAACGAGAAAAGTAGAATGTAATGACAAAAAAGAAGGGTTTATAATTATTTCCCCTTCCTATCCATTTCTCTCTCTTTTTATAAAGAAAGGTGATAATAACCCACATATCCAAGAATTTTCTATGAACAGGTCAAAGCCCTGAATGTCCATAGGAAATGACAGAACTGTTCAGGGCCAAAATATACAGTACTGTGCAAAAGTTTTAGGCAGGTGTGAAAAAATGCTATAAAGTAAGAATGCTTTCAAAAATATATATTGTAATTGTCAATTTACAAAATACAAAGTGAGCGAACAGAAGAAAAATCTAAAACAAATCAGTATTTGGTGTGACTACCCTTTGGCTTCAAACCAGCATCAGTTCTTACACTTGCACACTTTGTACACTTGTACACAAAATCAGGGATCTTGTAGGATTAGAGTCAGGTGTATGATTAATCAATTATACCAAGCAGGTGCTAATGATCATCAATTTCATATGTAGGTTGAAACACAGTCATTAACTGAAACAGTAACAGTTGTGTAGGAGGCTTAAAACTGGGTGAGGAACAGCCAAACTCTGCTGCTAAGGTGAGGTTGTGGAGGACAGTTTCATGTCACGGGTCATACACTATGGCAAGACTGAGTACAGCAGCAAGACACAAGGTAGTTACACTACGTCAGCAAGGTCTCTCCCAGGCAAAAATTTCACAGCAGACTGGGGTTTCAAGATGTGCTGTTCAAGCTCTTTTGAAAAAGGACAAAGAAATGGGCAATGTTGAGGACCGTAGATGCAGTTGTCGGCCAAGGAAACTTAATGCAGCAGATGAAAGACACCTCATACTTACTTCCCTTCAACATTGGAAGATGTCCAGCAGTGCCATCATCACAGAACAGGCAGAAACCAGTGGGACCCAGGTACACCCATCTACTGTCTGGAGAAGTCTGGCCAGAAGTTGTCTTCATGGAAGAATTGCGGCCAAAGGCCATACCTCCGACATGGAAACAAGGCTAAGCGACTGAACTATGCACGAAAACATAGGAACTGGGGTGCAGAAAAATGGCAGCAGGTGCTCTGGACTGATGAGTCAAAATTTGAAATCTTTGGCGCTAGCAGGAGGCAGTTTGTTCGCCGAAGGGCTGGAGAGCGGTACAAGAATGAATGTCTGCAGGCAACAGTGAAGCATGGTGGAGGTTCCTTGCAAGTTTGGGGCTGCATTTCTGCAAATGGAGTTGGAGATTTGGTCAGGATCAATGGTGTCCTCAATGCTGAGAAATAGAGGCAGATACTTATCCTTCATGCCATACCATCAGGGAGGTGTGTGATTGGCCCCAAATTGATTCTGCAGCAGAACAGTGACCCCAAACATACAGCCAGTGTCATTAAGAACTGTCTTCAGCGTCAAGAAGAACAAGGAGTCCTGGAAGTGATGGTTTGGCCCCCACAGAGCCCTGATCTCAACATCATCGAGTCTGTCTGGGATTACATGAAGAGACAGAAGGATCTGAGGCAGCCGACATCCACAGGAGATCTGTGGTCAGTTCTCCAAGAAGTTTGGAACAACCTACCTGCCGAGTTCCTTCAAAAACTGTGTGCAAGTGTACCTAGAAGAATTGATGCTGTTTTGAAGGCAAAGGGTGGTCACACCAAATATTGATTTGATTTGGGCTTTTCTTCTGTTTGCTCACTTTGCATTTTGTAAATTGATAAACACGAACAATTACAATATATATTTTTGAAAGCATTCTTATTTTACAGCATTTTTTTACACCTGCCTAAAACTTTTGCACAGTACTGTACATGTTTTTTTTTTGTGAAATCCATCATCCTCAAGGGCTGGGCTACCAATATACATCTGAAAGAGTCATGGGGATGAAATACATAGATGTTAATCTGTGACATATTGCATCATGCTGTTGATGGTTAAAGACAGTTGAATATTCCTACTGGAGACTTGCCTATACTACATTATGCTTGGATTATTCATAAAAAGGAGAGTTTGATGAAATATTAAAACAGCAGAATATTAACCTTTATATCTGTCACATATAAAGTGACATAGATACATATGCATTCACAATATGCATCAATGACTGAGTGCAATTTGCACATTGCTTTCTGCTCCCATAAGCTGCTCAGAAACTGTCCAGGTGGTAGATATGATAAACTCAAAGCATTTACTGCTAGGGATCTGAAATCCAACAATTACATAATGTTGCGTAATTCTGCATTTGTCTGCAGTGCTGGCCTGGTAAAAGGAGTCCCAGGAAATGAAAACTGATGAAAAGTGATGGTTCTAAAATACTGAGATATACATAGACTTCTTTCCCTTCACAGATCACGTTTTCAGTTTTTTAAACACTAAAAACTTATAAAATAACCATGTCCAATTAACTAAGTTCCTGCTATAAATAAGTGAGTATTGTAGCCTGTCTGGAAAAACGCCTTTAGCTTGATGATACAGAAATATCTTTACCTTCTTCTGTATGGTTTTCCTTTGAGTTCTTGAGAAATGCTGTCACATCCCTCTTAGCCACTATCCAGTTCCCTCACTCTTTCTTTTTAAGCCTTAATTTCCACTCCCATGTTTATTCTCATTTTCCTTATCTGAAACTTGCTCCTGTTTCTCTTAACTTTTTTTGAAATAGGATACTCAAGTTATAGTCTAAACAGTGCAGACTATAGTAAAACTATTTCTTCTTATAGCTTCAAATTATGCAGCCTAAATTTGCATTTGCCGTTTTAGTAACCAATATCATACTGGTGACTCATATTCAGCTTGTCATTGACTACAGCTTCACACATACTGTTACAAAGTGAATTTGATTTCTTTCCCCCCTAAATGAAGAACTTTGTTTTTGTGAATTACGTTCAGTCATCTTCAGTACACTTCTCTAACTTATCTAGATCATTTTGAATTTTGTTTTGGTTTTCTATTAGCTAGACATTTTATATAGACAAATGTCTGCAAAGGGTTTTTCTGAAGAGATATAGTGACACAACCCACTACTTAAGCTTTACTGTTATAACCTCCAGCATGCATTAAGAATGGGCATTGTAGATATTTGTGTCTTCTAATCAGTCACATTCATAAGCCAGCTTCACACATTTTGCTAGGGTATAATGAGGTGTATTTATTTTAGACTCAATACAATGTATGAAGTGAGTTGTGGTTTGTAGATCATTGCTGGTAGATTAGCATGATGTGTGAACCCAGATAACTGGCTCATTGGACAAATCATAGCTTAACATGATATATGAACCCTGTTGGTAACACTTTTTACCAATTTACCCAGAACAGGCATTAAAATAGTTTCAAGGATTTTCTTTGTATAAACATTGACATTACAGCAGCTGTCACTTTTCAGCCCTCTGAGACTCCAGACAATCCTGGGACATTTACTATGATTTCATTTGAACGTCTTCAGAATCATATTTGAATTCGTAAAACCTCTTGATTGGATACCACTGGGGCCTGGTGATTTGTTTGTTTTTTAGCTTGACAGCAGACAATGTTCTTTAAGCCTCTTCTTATTCATGTCTGTAATTGACAGATCAGTAAAGCTAAACCTCATCCCTCATGTTTTCTGGAAGGGAACAGTCTTTTGGAGAAAATATAACATGCAACAACCGTTGGTCGGTCTGTCTGTCCGTCCGTCCATCCATCCACACACACACATCCACACACACACATGCATACATCTAGGCGTGTACAGTGGGAGACACTTGTGTGTGCTCCACAGGTTACACTTAGTTTCTGCTACTTGAAATATATTAGCACAAAGGGAAGGTGATGTCCTTATTTACAGAGGATTATTCAGTAATGTAAAAGCTTCACTGGCAATCTGAATTAATACTGACCATAACCTGACAACCTCAGTAACATGTTGACTAGGTCTTATAAGGTGCTATTAGCATTAAACGAAATATTGTACAAGTTTGCCACAAACAGCAAATATAACAATTGGAATGCCTTGTCTTAAGTGAATCAAGAATGAAATGTTGCCATAGTATTACATAATGGGAGACTTTATTAACATGCCTAATACACAGAAGACTGCAATATTGTAGGGCAAGAATTTTAAGAGTGACATTATTATTTTGAATATTAATGGAGAATAAGTAGCTGATATACTCTGTATGTGTGTGTGTTTAATAAGTTTGCAACTTCGTTTTGGTAATGAAACTGTGCCATCCTCTGCAGATTGAAAGGAACAAATTTTTAACTGAAAGGAACAAATTCTGACAATGTCTTGCCCTTTCCAATGTGCCACTTTCCAACTTGCATCAGGAATGCAACAGATAGCAAATCTTGATGGGTGAGTGAATGACAGCTGTCAAAATGATCTCTCCAAGTCAGAATGGGTATTGAGGAAGATAGCATATTCTGGTAAGTGGAAACTGCCTATCATAAATTTTTGCCTCCCTTATCAAGGATACAGATGGTAAAGATAGCAAACACTGACAGGGAAGTGACATTCATCAGCATTTCTTAGATGTACCTTCCTTACTTCTAACTGTAGAATGATACAATCATCACATTTTGCAGCTAGATGAAAAAGCAGGCTGGAAGGCATTTTTCTGTGGCTACATTTTTTTTTTTTTTTTGTATCTCAGATTGAGTGTTAGGATTTTATTCATTCCACAAAGGTAAGTTAGTGGTGGTTCATGCAGTTTCATATGGTCTCTTATCAGGATCCAATAGTTTATACCAGACTTCCAGCATCTGGGTACCTTCCAACTATGTGTTTTCTCAACTATGGCCATGCTGATTGGGGAACTGAAGTCCAAACATCTGGAGGAGAGGCAGGTCAGGGAAGGCTGATCTGCACCACAAGAGGGGAACTTGTGGCCACCTAAATGTCCCAAGGTACAGCTTCCAACATCCATTGGCTTTACTGGCTGAAGCTGCTGGAAATTTAGATACAAGACCATGTACAAATTAATGTGGGCAATGGTGAATATAAGGAAAGTTATAGCAGTATTTTGAGAATAACTAAAGACTAGACCAATATTATATATTTAATGTTTTTTTCTAATTTATATCACACCTGTATGTTCAATATCTTTTGAAACAAGGTCCCCAAATATCTGAGTATGACACATGCAGAAGCACAAAACATTTAATCATGTGGAAAAGGGACCCTGTGGTTCTTCAGATGTTGCTGAACCTTAATTCCTAACATTTGTAACCTCTGACCATATTGGCTGAGCTGCTGGAGGACTGCAACATATGAGAGCAACAGATTCTAGGTGATATTTAGGAAATGAGCCAGAAAAAATTGCCATGTAACTTCATGCAGAATTACTTAGAAGTGAGTCCAGGGGAATCTGCATCCAGGCAAATATGCATGGGATTGCAAATTTAAGGCCTAATCCAGCATGATTCAGTGCCACAAGAGGCACTGAATTTTCCTTTGCTGCAGCCTTCAGAAGCTGAATGGCCCTCTGTCAGAGAAGCTCTACACTGAGTTGGGGATGAACTGGATGGCCGCTCTGAACACTTCCAACTCTAGGATTCTGTGAAATGTATGTTAACATCTCAGTGCAAATACAGTGCAAAACACATTCTTTCATGAGTGGCATATAAGATGTGCTTGGCTTTAATAAGATCACTCATGCAGTAAGCTATAGTAGAGGTAGCAAATTCTAGCATAAGTTATACCCATTACTTAAGGTTATATGTTTCATCTCTCCTGTACTAAACTAACACCTTGTGTCCAGTGGCTTCAGTTGCTGGTGCCTCAAAATGGTGATTCTGTGTTTTCATAACACCAAAAGCCAGTACTTGGCTCAGATTTTAATTCTTCTCTCCCTACCCATTAAACCCAGGGAACGATAGCCAGGGCAATGATTTGAAACATTTTGCTGTGTATCATTTTCTGGGTGTGCTGGTCTATAACATCTTCCATCCCAAGCAGTGTAGATTCCTCCTTCACACTGAAGGATAGCTTAAAATAACCAGTGCCATTTGTACTTTAACCTAAACTTTGTAAACACAGACCTTATTTAGAGAATTTCCAGACTCCCCCAAGTGGATAACACAGAAATGCAGCTTAGAAGAGATTTCAAAAAGAATTCTCCTGGAAGTCATTATGCATAATGAGCTTATTTCCTACTTTATGCTCTACCCCATTCTCTGCCCCCCCCCCCCCAAAAAAAAACCATTAGCTTCAGAGTATTTGCTTAATAAGAATCATCCCCTAAGACTTCTCTGGCAAGCTGATCCTATCTTCTCGCATTTGGTGGTGACTTCTCAGATAAAATCTTGGAAATGAGGAGGGTTCTCAGTGGCAGTCTCTGCACTCTTGTTAGGACCAGAGACAATTTGCTTCTAGCACCAACATGTGACAAAGGAGTTACTTTTTCATTTCAAAGCCTACCTAATTCAAAAATAGTGAATTTACAGTCAATTTTTAAAAATTAGATGTCTTATATTTCATTGATTGATTATAATTGATTGATTATGTGCCATCAGGTTGGTGTAGAATTTTAGCAATCACCCAGATCTTCTCCAGAATCATCTGTCCCCAGCCTGGTTCTTCAGATTGTCCAATGGTGCACCCTTTGCCACTGTAATCAAGTCCATCCACCTTGCTGCTAGTTGTCCTCTTCTTCTTTTTCCTTCCATCTTTCCCAACATTACAGCCATCTCCAGAGAGCTAGATCTTCACATAATGTGTCCAAAATAGAATAATCTGAGCCTGGTCATTTGTACCTTGAGTGAGAATTCTAGGCTGATTTGTTCAATGATCCATTTGTTTGTTGGCCTGGTTATGGTGTTCTCATGAGTCTTCTCCACATCAACACTGAAAGGCATCAGTATTCTTTCTATCTTGCTTGTTCATAGTCCAGTGTTTGCTTCCATAGAGTGTCACAAGGAAAAACATAAACATATTTATATGAAAATAACTGTAAACTGTATGAATGCCTATTCAGAACTAAGATTTTTTTAATCCAAGGGATTCACTCACAGGTCCTCATATTAAGGATTCATGCTTAAATCTCTGTAGCAGAATTTACATAGCATACTACATTATGGTTAGTTTAATCATGGTTCATTAAACAAAGTGTAGCCAGAATATTGTGCTGAACTAAAGGTATAACTACATTAAGACTAACTACAGTATACAATTACATTAAATCTTACTTTGATATATGAACCCAGCACTGGATTATTCCTAGTTTTACTTATTCCCAGGTAAATTAACATTGGTAACATACATACTTATTAACAATAAATTTCACTTATTCCCAGGTAAATTAACAATGGTAACATACATAACTCCCATGTTACCATCTTTAATGAAACATATTCATTAGGCTAGGAAGTAGACATTCCAGGCATATCGCCAACTATGATACAATTGTGGGGATTATAATCCAAAACCTTATGAAGGAGCCTAGGTTGTCTACCTGTAAGTGCCATATAAAACATTGGGGCTTATCCATGAATGCATAGGATTGCAGGCAACCAATTATGACAACTGTTGATTTGAAAACCAGTATTTTAATACCATCTCAACCCTACACACATATAAAATGTCCACTTAGAAGTAAGGCCCTTTGATTTCTCAGGGATTTGTATATATAAACAATTACATCCTACCCAAATCTCCAACTGTGATGAATGGTGCTGAATAACATTCAGTACCTTACTATATTGTGTGAAATGATGGAATCATTACATCAAAAATAGTATTATAAACCACAGACTAAGCATGAGTCCTCCACTTGTTCTGAATTACAGCTCCTATAAACTCCAGCTTCAGTGACCACAAACTGTAAGAGTTGTACTCCAAACCACAAGCTTATCTACTCCTCTTATAAGGAATGAAAATTGGGCTCAGACACTATACTGCCACATAATATGGTTTCATTTATGGATTATATAAACCCAGTTGCTGACAGTGTAAATCATATAAATGGTTAGGGTTTAGGTTGAGAATTCCGGGTCAACTGTGTTTTTTCAGCAATACTTGGTTAAATAAACAGCAACAAAAGATTTACTACAAAGTGTGACTACCAGCTAACAATTTTCTTTCATGTAAACTGCTCTATGCTTTATTCTTTTAGAATGACAGAGTTATTAACATCAACAATTTACTTCTAAAATGTGTTTAATTTCTAAAGATTGTTGTTTATGATTTTCATTGACATTATTTTAATTTTATGCTAATCGTGAAAAAGATTTCTCTCGTTATCTTCTCTCTAAGGCGAGCACGTAGTTCATACATATGTTCAACTCAGTGACCTAAGGGAAGCGGTGCGCGTTGTGAGGGGAGGAGGAGTGTACAAAGACGGACTCCAGACAATCGTCTAGCACCCGCGTTTTAAAGACGCCGGAGAGAGTCTGCGTAGCCATCCGCTTTAACCAATTAAGCCATCTTCGCGTTACAAAAAAAAAAAAAAAGTCTCCGTAAACCCATCGAAGAAGGCGCGGTCCCCAGGCTGTCCGCTGGCTATTATTGATCCCTTTAAGTGCTTGCTAATGCCAATAAAGTACGCTCAACAGGGGCGGCAAGACGGATGAAGCGCTGCTGGCTAGAAAAGGCATTTTTTCACCAAAGGGAGCTTGGGCGAGCAGAACAGTATAGACTTGAGCAGCGGACCATTAAGGGTTAACGTGGAGGACGAGGAGGAGGAGAGACGGGGGCGTGGAAATGAAGGCGCTGAAGGGGGCGGGGAAGTCCCATAAAAGAAGCCGGCGTGTGATAGTCGCGCGGTGGTGCTCTAGTTAGAGTGGATGGGGTCGCGTTACGCTGGACGCCTATCCGCACCCACGTATGCATTGAGGTTACCCCTCATCTATTAGTGTATCTCGCGCTTTCTGGGGCTGCCCCGCCCCCAGGTAGCCGTGAAATTTGGTTCTCGAGGGTTAAGGTTTGACTTGCGGTGAGCGCGGGAACAGTAAAGCTCGGCAGGCGACGCTCTGTGGGAGGCAGACAATTAAAAAAAAAAAATCAGGAAACCACAGCCGGGGGCCTTTTCAATTTTAATTTTCTTCAACAGGGTGCCCCCAACATGTGCCGCACCACAGTGTCTGTCTATTGCCAGCCAATCGGGATCTTGGGGTGGTGGAGTTTGCCTTCCACCACATTTCGCCAAGGAGCCTTTACGCGTTCCCCAAAGAGGCAAGTCCGTGTCGCAATTCTACAAGCAAGCAATTTTTAGAGAAAACAGGCTCTCTTCCCTGTGCTTGCCCCAGCTTTTGGTTCTCAGGTAAACGGCCTCTGAACAGGGAGGCTCCATGTTGCTTTCAGGGGTTTTGGTGTCTCTCCCCCGCTCCCCAACGGGCAGTCCCTTTCTCGTGCAAACATTCCTTCACAGTCTCCAACCTTTGAACGGAACGGCGCCTTTTTTCGCTCAGTGAGGAGTT
Organism: Liasis olivaceus; assembly: GCA_030867105.1. Taxonomy (NCBI): domain Eukaryota; kingdom Metazoa; phylum Chordata; class Lepidosauria; order Squamata; family Pythonidae; genus Liasis; species Liasis olivaceus. Next base: position 153,545,469 of record CM061349.1, read on the forward strand.
GGCGGGAGCGCTGCCCCCACTTCTCCCTCCGAGAGAGGGGAGCAGCTGCGAATGTCACTTGCTGGGAAAGGGGATTCGCTGCCGCTGAAGGAAAGGCTTCCCTCCGCCAGCCAGTCAGGGACAAACGGTTGCCTTCCCTCCTTTTGTGGGGGAGGGGAGCTGAACTCCACCTTCCCTTTTACCTGGGCAACAGCAGCAGTCCCTGCGGTGGATGGGGCGCCCCCTCGGTTTCCCGCCCTAGGTCTACGATTGCTCTTTCCTGTGGAGCGCTCGAGAGTCAAGAGCGGGGGTTGCTTATTTTTTTCTGAAAAGGGGGGAGGAGACGGCAGCGTGTGACAGATGCACTTTTCTGACAGCTCCCAGCTCAGCCTAGTGGCTCCCTGCCATTGGCTCGGTGCAATGGAGCGGCAAGGCTGCGCGCTATAATAGCGCCATGCCTGCGAGAGGCAGCAGTCAGACTCCTTCAGCGAAGCGAGAGAAAGATGCTACTACTGCCGCCGCCGCCCCCCTTCTTCCTCTGGCTGCTGCCTGCTCTGCGCTGAGAGAAAGAGACTGTGATAAATGCCCGCCGGCTCCTGCTGTCGCTAAGCTTGCCGGCCGCTCGGTCTCGCTCCCCGCCCTGAGAAAAAAAGGAGGGAGAGTTAGGCGGCTGCTGCTGCGGCTGCTACTGCTGCTACCAGCGCCTTACTTGGAGACAACAGCCGGAGGGAGAGCCTGGTTTTTCCTGGATCGACCCGCTCCTTCGCCGCTTCCTGGTCTTAGCCAAGCCGGCCAGTCCAGTCTACCCCTCTCCCGGCGCCTTGCAGCCTGCCTGGTCTGGCGCCCTCGGGGTGTATGGAAACAGCGGCAGCCCGCGAGGCCGCTGCTCCATGGAGTGTTATTACATTGTCATCAGCTCCGCGCACCTCAGCAATGGGCACTTTCGCAACATCAAGGGAGTTTTCCGAGGTCCCCTCAGCAAGAACGGCAACAAAACTCTGGTAAGGTGTTTGTTTTCTTTCCTTCCTTCCGTTTCTCTCCCCCCCACCCCCCCGCCGCCCCCTTCCGTCCTTTACCTCTGGGTGCTTCGTCTGGACTACTCGGGATTCAGCACTCCGGAAACCTGGACAGTTCAGAGCGCGGTGCGCTTTCCTGGAGAGTCTCTGTCGGTTTCTTGGAGATTATTTTTCCTTAAGCGCAAAAAAAAAAAAAAAAAAAAAGAGGAAGAAGAAGAAGAAGAAAATGGGTAGTTTGTACAGAGTTTCCCAATCGGATTATTTATGTTTGTGTAGATTCTTTCTAGATAGGACTTTGATTTTGGTCTAGTGTATGACAATCCAGTGGACCCTTAAACGGAACGGGGTATTGAAAGGAACACCGGTCCATTCGAGCCCTCCTACTCAAGGTAGAGTGCTTAACAAGCTGTAAATCTCCCTGGTAGAGAAGACCATGCATTCTGGGTCTACTTTGGAGGGCACCAGCATTGTCCAATTTGAATTAAGGGGTCAAGGTATTCAGAGAATAAAGGAAAACAACAAAATTATTTGAGTTTTTACTGGATGGTTATTCAAGAATTATGATGGCTGGAAATTCAAAACATTCTGTTTTCATTTTTCACTGTTGATAAGAATGGGAAGATTTAAAGCTGCTTCCACATTTTCTCACAAGGGAATTAATTTGATGTTTGTTAGAGTACTTTAAGACTGCACTTCCACACCCTTTCATTAGGGAGTTGTCCCCTATAAATCATGGTGGGACTTCTGAGTACATGTAATATAATAAGACTATTGGTCACTCTTGTGGGATGGCCTGAATTCAGAATGCACAAAAAGATACTCCTAACTAAAGGGGGGGGGGTAATATTAATGTTGCCAACCAAGTTATTTTGAATGTGTTTTGAAGTGCCTGAAACAATTGCAATTGGGGAAAAAAATCTTCAAAAATTTGTTCTTTTTTTTTTTCAGTAGAACACTTGAGATATAGAGATTAAGTTGTGGACTTCAGAAGAGAGGGATAAAGCTCAGTAGGGAAACACAAGCTTTGCCTGTGGAAGGAACCAAGTTCAATCTCCTGCCTAAAACCCAGAGATCCATTGCTGGTCAGGGGTGATATTACCAGTGTGGTCTATTTCCATGAAGGACAATGTCGGTTAATATCTCAGATATATATAGAGATCCTTTAGAAGTTCCATAATGGATACATATTTGGAAGTAAGGTAGAACAATTCTGCTTTCTCATCACTTTTTCATTCTGAAACTTTTCTATAAGAACAGGGTATAGGGAAATGTAAGGCATGCCTCTCTTACAGGAAGATTCCTCTAAGATTTACTAGCTTTTACTCTGTAAATACAATGATTAAGCAAAGCTTGTGGTAAATTCTAAATAGTTATTACCAATAATGTTAAAAGGATTTATGTGTGAAATACATGGTTGGTTTTCTGCACCCTAGAGATTTCAAAATCTTTTCTGCAATATTATCTATTTTAAATTCTCTTTCATTCATGTTTTATCAAATGGACAAATGAAATCTATCAGAGGGATTGTGTGTACATGTGTGTTTTTGTGCATGCACACATATATTAATTAATTAAAACTAAATGGTACATTACTTGCCAAATTGACTATTGACTCTTATGGGAAGGAATGTCAAGAATGACTCATTATTTACATTCTGCTGCATTCTATAAACAATTGTTACTTGCCTAAATTCATTTAGTCTATGCCAAACTTGACCATCTCTTTCTAATGTCTCATTCATTCATTATGAAGGTACATGATTTGCATAGTTAATGCAACTCCGTCTCTTTACTATTGCTATTATCCTATACATAATTATTCAACAGGAGGCCCCTATAAAGCCAGTGGTATGCATGTCCTAGAAAGTGTTCTAAGTATCTCAGTCTAAGGTGAGCTTAAACTCCAGGTATCTATTGAGAAATTCATTAGAGTGGGAACTACTGTGACTGTTATTTTCATCAACTTGCATGGAAATTATACATCACATAGTAATGGAGGATTATACCTTCACGTTGACATGAATTTGGAAGTTATTGTAAAAGTTATATTTGAATTCTTTTGAAATCTCTACAGTGTCATGTGGATCACATTCTAAACACATCTATTTCATTCTGCGTAGCGAATACTTAGGAAACTTCAGTGGTTGCTTGCTTTTGGCATAACTGGGAGCAAATCTTATTTTTTTTAAAAGGATACTTAGTATATACTTATTTAGAAAAGAAATCAATAATTGAGTACAGGGATATTATTTTCTGAATTTATCTAGGTAAATCCCTACATTTGACTTTGTATTGGATTTTTGGGGAGGTGGGAGTGGGGTTTTAAAAATTTATTGAAAGTGATAACAGCAAACTTTTTAAAAGGCAATGGGAGTGAATTAATATAATCTAATGTTCTCAGAAATAAGAAGCAGAAAACAAATGCAATTTTATTTCACAGAGCCAGTTAACCTGCATATAAATGTGCTTAAAGTTATGTAATGCAGAAAATCTTATAAAGTATAGGGGATTTTCAGTGAGAAGAAATACATAGACCATGTAACTTTGAGTGTGCATTGTTTCTTCTATTTTATAGAATAGAACAAGTTTGGCTTAAAAGAACCCAAACCAAAATAAAAAGATAGAGTTCTCGCCCAATGAACAAGAACTTATGAAACGTAATCTATTAAAAAATCTAATCTGCCTCAATTTGTATATTAAAACAAGATAAAAGCTTTGTTTTTTTAGATGATTCATATCCCACCAGGCCTCATCTTAGAAGATGCTTTTCATTTCATGTGAGGATGAAGACAGAATGTCTCTTGAGTGAGTCCTTCCACTCAGGGGGTTGTTTGTAAAAACTTTTATTAAAGATAATTACAGATTTTAACATATGCTGTCTGATTAATTTGGAGCACTATTAAAAAAAATCAATCAGTTTTTAAAGGTAAAAATGTCTTGAAGCTTGACTTCCAATGACTGCATCCATACAGTTTCTTTGGCTTCAGTTGCAGCCCCAAATGAAGAATATAACTTGAAATTATACCCCTCAAGTGCACTGATAATCACCATTAAAAACCCAGAGACGCTTTTAATGAACATCTTTGTGAGACATGGAATATAGTGAGAATTAGCCATTTTTTTCAGAGTCCATGCGGTAACTTCTGTCACTAATGAAGTCTGGGCTTAGGTTTTACCTAGAGGGATTAAGGAATTCCATCCCACTGTGAACACACTGAACAAGTGAGTTGCTCAAGCAGAAATGCTTCATGACATTAGCACAATATAATCAATTTTATAATGTCAGCATCACAATGTTTTCCTGGTGTATAAATCAATATGTTGCTAGAAAGCATCAATATTGGAAGTACTAGTGTTACGGTTATGTTTTAAAGAATAATTTGAAAGGTAAGGAAAGGACTCTCAATGAATAATATGAAAGTTTTTCTTTTTTCCTTTTTCCTGTCTCGTGCAATTTATTTCATTGGCCAAAAGGGGCCACTGCTGAGCAGCTTATCCCCTGATCTTCAGCTCACTTTTTCTCCTTTTAAGCAATGTTGCTATGTGTGTTATGGTCTTCAAAGTAAGAGGTGTAAAGGAATGGGTTTGAATGGTCAGCTGATACTAGAACAAAAGCAAATTTCAAGTATTACATTTTTCCCAATACTGTAGCTAGGAAGAAAGGCATATGATGCTGGAATTGACAGGTAAGACAGCACTGAAAATATAGTTGCTGAGCATTAGATGCCAAGAATGGAACATGCACACATAGATAAAACTATTTGTGAAAAGTATAATGTGAATATCACAAGAATTTCAGCTCTCACAGGAGCTGTATGAAGTGGTTGCAAGAAGAGTTTAAAGAACAAAGAAGCTGGTTGTGTAAGAGACAATACCTGTAAGATTAATATGAAAGACACTTGAGACTAAAACAAAGGATCTGAATTAAGAAAACGAGAAGTAAGCACTGCACTAAAAAAGCAATAGAGCTGAAAAAAATAAGACTTAGAAAAAAAACAAGCTGATGCAAGTCAAACTTCTAAGAGTGCAATACTATACATGTTTACTCAGAAGTAAATACTATTGATTTCAGTGAGGCTTACTTCTTGATAAATGGGAACAGGTTTGCAGCCTAAAGGAGCATGACATTGAATGCAAGCTTAAGATGCAGACAGTTTTATGTTATAAGGCTAGAATTCTCTATACATGTAACTTAGCAAGAAAGAGCAAGAAATATTATGAAATCTCCCCTACATAACATTGTCATTTACTGTGTCATTATTGAGAGAGTGCTGTAGTTGACAAGAATGTGTATTATGGAGAAATAATATTTTTTTTCATAATAATAATATCAAATAACATTAGTCTCTCACAGGTCCTTGGGAAGGACTCAACAGGTGGATAAAAATGCCAAATCCAGTTTAGACATCTGGCTGACTGTGCAAGCAACCATAATAATCATAATAATAATTTTCCAAAATAGCTAGAAATGTGTCAAGGGATTCCATTTTATAGAACCTCCCAAAATTTAAAATGTTTGGAAGGGTGATCTATAAAATAGAAAAATATATGACATGAAATCAAATTTGAGAGCAATTGGTGAGAGAAATCATAGCTCAAAGTAACTGAACAAAATACTTTTTAAAAGTTTCAAAACTCTTCTTGGCCATACTATTCATACCCTGTTGTCCATTAATAGAGTAGAAACATCAGGTTTGGCTATTGGTTCTGACCAGTACAGCTACAGAGATTTCTCCATCATCTCCTATTTTTCCTTTTAACTGAAATTACTAAGTTTTGAAGTAGGAACTTCTGCATTCAGGGGCAGGGTTTCTTTTGAACAATAGTGTGCTTTTATAAGGATAAATTTGTAAGAGCAATTAATTAGTTCCCTGGAAACTTCAGTTAGGATTATTTTGCAGCTTTAGTAATTTGGTCTTTTTTTTTTAGATTTAATGAACTGGAATTGTGATAGTATTTAAAATTGCTCTTGTATTTCCCATCACTTGCTAGTACTGACCTAACAGGCTTTCTTAAAAGAAGTAAGGCTAGTTACAAGGATGTCTTGGAAGCCCTTATAGTCCAGTTTTGCAGTAGCTGACTAACATAACCCAATTCCAGGTTTCATAGTAACATTATGTGGCCCTGATGTATCTATGTATTTCAAGGTGGAATAAATATGCTCATTGTTGCATGTGTAAGAAAAACAATACATTTCTGTGCTTATTGTTTATACATATTGCTGCACTGATTCATCCTATTTTGTTTTTGAGAGCATACTTGTCTCTTCAGGTTTGATATCACAGTGAGTGGGTACAAGTATTCATACTTGTTAACTTGATTGTAAAATCTGGCTATCACTGAGAAACACTGGTTTCAGTACATCAGGATGTGGCAATTACAACAGCAGCTTCTCGGCTATTATATGGAGAACATAGAGGCCCCTAAGAATATAGAAGTTGACCATTCATCCAACCATATTTCAAGTTTGTGGTCTTTAATTGTTTAAGTGGTAAGTTGCTTATAAAACATTGTGTTGTTTCCTTCACTAGCATCCACAAACATTACTACTGAGTTAAACAAATAATCAAATGTTTATCCTTTTGTCCAATATTGCTTTACTTAGTTGTACCCCTTGATCTGGAGGTGGTTGGAGTTGGGGATCTTATAGCCTCCCAATACTACTGAAATCCAGTGTCAAACAGTTTTAACCAACTTTGTCAGTGACATGTGGAAGGCCACATGTTCTCCATCTCTACTTTAAGTTCTCTAAGGAGTCAAAATAATTTCCAGGAATACTCAAGGAAAAATTTCCTTGAAGCCATTAAAAAAAACAACACTTTTTTTCAGAATCTTTACTCTATTGTAAGTTCAGAAATGATTCTGTTGATGCTTAGTCTATGTATGTTTAAAGTCAATCACACAAATGTCCACATATAATACTTTCCAACATTTGATTTGTATTAAGCCTTCACATTAATGACTGACTTTAAGAGCAGTCCAGTTACATAAATGCAACATATTTTTGTCAATTTACAGAATGCATGGCATATGCATAAACCAATTTTGCTGCAGCTAGAAGAGTGTCTCCGGCAACCACTGAGGCTGGATTGAAGAAACATATTGCTTTTCGGTATCTGTTGGAGGTGGAAGTGAAAACCTTATGGAGTGTCAGCATATGTTGTTGGCAGCACAGTATGCAGCATAATAAGGGGAAAGAACATAAAATGCGTTGTGCTGACTGGTTATTTCTTAACTGTTAATACTGATTTTGTTATCTGGGAATTCCCATTTCTTCAGCCCTATATGTATCATATATCTGGCTGAGGAAATTTGTATTTTAGGAAAAATTACATATTGTTATAATTACTAGGATAGGGGTAGGAGGAAATCTGAAAAAAGAAAAAAGAAAATGAGTCAATATGTCTTTTTCCAGAAAATCATGTAACATCCTGACAACAAAATCCTTTGGATACTGAGGGACTTAATTCTAATTAAACTTGCCTAGGATCAGGCTGCATATAGGTTTACAAATCTTTTCATTTTAAAAACAGTTTTTATGATATTTGGTACTTCATAAAATAGAAGGGATGCTTACATGGATTCATGTTTAAATATGTCCATAATGCAAACATAAAGCCAACATTATTTAAAATGTACAGCTGATTTCATTTCTCCATTCTGGCTGCGTCTGAATCATATTCAAAAATAGCATAAGTAGTGTGAAAGAGGCATACACTTTTTAGCTTTATGTATGAATGTTTTTTTTTTATTATAACAGATCTGTCCAATAAGTTTTTTCTGTAAATACATCCATTTTAGATATGAGAGTGAATAAATAAAAGGAAGTACTGTATTGAATGTGTAGATTCCTGTGCAAAAGCAGTAAGGCTTGGATTTCTGCATTCACCTTGAAGGTGTAAATTAAGTACAATGACATGAAACTGGCAGAGAGATGCTTCATAAAATAGAAGGAAATTTAGCTTAGTCATGAAAGTTATTCAGAATAACTCTGGCTTTGTCCTAAGAAAGCCTAATTAGTGATGCTTTCTCAATGATTTTATTGCTCTAAGAGCTCAAGCAATGACATTTTTGTAAAATTAATAAAACAAAATTAACACCATTTTTGTATTTGAGAGTTTGGGACAAGGAGTTAAAAATAAACAGCAACTAACAGCAGATGGAAGAGGGAATATGATCTGAAGGAAGAGAGTTTTTACAGCTGAAAAATCCAATGATTTGTTGACTTTAAAAAAAGTTAATGGGATCTCCTACATACTGTACATAGATAATACTGATCCAGTTTAGCTAGTAGATAGATTTGTGTATATGTGTATCCCCAGTTGAATATTGTTGATATGTGTATCCCCAGTTGAGTATGGAAAGCCCCACTTGAGGATGGACCATCCTGGTCCAAATCTGTCCCAAAGGGATAACTGGGCAACACCCTGTAGAACCACCAGATTTGGGCCATGATTTCAGATTTTCCTTTTTTTGCCAAACAATGGATTGCTGCAATATTAACCATTGAAAGGGGACCATTCTAGCAGCACTATCCCGCTCAGGCTCTGGGCTGGAAGCTGAAGCAGGAATAATATTTGCCTGGATTAACTGTATGAATTTATCACTGATGTGAAATTTATACCAGAAGCTTGTATATGATTTCTCATTCTTATAATAATTGTCTTTTGACTTTCCTTCCATGATTAAGGAGGCCAGCATCTTTCCAGCTGGCTCTTTCATTAACAGTAAGGCTCCACCATCCGAAAAACAAAATTATTTTTTGTATTATCACACCAGTTTCTAGCCACCTTTATCCCCCCTTTGATTAAAAATAAATGTGAATAATTAATGTAGACATTGTTATTTTCTCTTTGTCTTTAAACCTTGTCCACATCTCACATTTTAATGAAGCGAAATCCAACTGATACATTCTCCGCACCCTTTTGTTGTCTTGGATAAAATTGGCAGTAACTTCTTGTATAGCAAAATAAGCTGTAGGTGTGATCCTGTAAATGCTACGAGTTAGGGTCAAAGGTGAATGACATATGCAGAAAGCAACTTATTAACAAAGAAAACAATCTAATTTAGATGGCGCATTTTCCAGTGGTGTTAATGAAGTGCACCAAGTAGTTTCTCCTTTGACCTCTTTTGGTTCTTCATTTCTACCTTACTTTCATACTGCAAAACAAATTTAAGAGAGTTGCTGTCAGTAAAAGGGCGAGAGAAATTAGAAGAGGACTTGAATAAAAAGCAGGAATTATACACGCTCCTGATTATAGGCACTGTCCTCTTGCAATGGTGCCATGCCACTTGTAGAAAGATGATTAGAACACATTATAGGCTTGCAAGCTGTCAGTTATTTCCTGCTAACAGGCTTGTTGGTTCTAGAGACTTACACACCATAGTCAGATGAGGAGAAGATGGAGTCTTGAGAACCACTGTTGCATGCCATTTGGACACACTGCTTCATCACGTGTGCAAATGTATAAAACTAGTGATATGTACCTGCCTAAGCACATTTGTTTTCTTCAAACCTTCTCTACTGGGCATTCCCACCAGATGAAGTGATGTCTTAGTATATGGGATGCCCTCCTCAAGGAGACACATTTGGTCTCTAAGGTATTGTTATCAGGTAAAAAATCTAGGAAGTTTCCTCTTTAACTTTCACAATGTTTAAAGTGTTATTCACTGCCTCACTCCTAAGGTTCTATAATCCTGATTTAGAATTGCATTTTGATATTCTGGATTAGATCCAGTTCCCCAAAAGTGCTTGAAGTGCAATCATGGAAAGAGGACACTAGCTAGAGAGCACTGTGTCTGGGACTAAGTAGTGAAATAATAAAATGAACTCAGTATCAGACCCCTGAATTTGAGAAGGGGAATTCTGCAATAAAATAAGTTAGATTGAAGCATTCAAGTTTTACTTATTTGCTGAAGTCTGCTCATTTATACTTAGTGCTAGAAATGACTTTTTGGCATGATGATATTTTAATGTCAATACTAAGATGGGGAGACATTTGCTTTAACCCCTGAGCAGACTAACTTGGGGTTCAGTGGGCTTTAATGGGAGAAAGGTACTGCTGCAAGCAAATTTTGGAAAGTTGCTGATGATGGAAGCTTAGAAATGCTTCAGTTCATTGGGATGGCTCAAAGAAGAGTAATATTCTTTTGCCACTTGGATATACCTGGAAATTATAGACCCATAGTTCTAAAGTTTTGCATACTAATTTCTTAGTAAATTGATTCCATTGCCTTGTGAATTATAAATGTAAGTCATATCATGGAGGATTTCTCATCAGGTTTTAATCTCAGAATGATGACTACAGAGAGAGGGAGAAAAGGAGAGTTCTGTGTGTCTCTGTATATACTGTCAAATCTGAGTAGATCAGGGTCAAAATTACAAGCAGATTGATCTACTACAGTGTCCTTCAGGGTGTCTGTCTATAAATAAATTTAATGTCACCTAACATATGACTGTGGTATTCCAGTAGGTGCATCACACTATAATTAATAAAAGTTTCTTAATGTGGCTTGTATTCATTTAACTAAACCTTTTACTAAGTCAGCTGTTTAAAGTAAGTAATAGCTTTTATAATAACTAAGGAGCAGACCTTTTATTTTTGTAAGTGTTTGGTAATTTTGTTTGGCATTAAAATGTCATTACAATACACATAGAACTATACACACACACACGTACACAGACACAGGGTTTCCAAGGAGTGCTTGGGAACTTCTAGACAATTTGGCAGGCATTTTCATGTCACACCTGGTTCATCTTTGGAATAAACTATCAAAATACTTGATTGTGAGGCTTCATCCTGGTTGCTGATCCCAGGCAATCCAGAATTATGTTCATCTTGAGGTCACTGCACTGGTTATCAGTACACTTCCAGATCCAATGCAAAGTGTTTGTTATCTATATAGGGCACTGTTATGGCATCACACTAGGATATATCAGAGACTGCCTTGCTAAGTATGATTCCACTCATCTGGTCTGAATTCTTACAGTGTGTGCTGAAGGGGTTGTAGGCTGGAAGGTAGGCCTTTTCTGTAGTAGGCCCTAAACAAATTCAAATTTATCTTTTTTATAGCCAGAGGCCAACCATGTGAACTGTTTAGAAACAGAATTAAACTTCTTTGTTGTTGTTGTTCAGTCGTTAAGTTGTGTCCGACTCTTCGTGACCCCATGAACCATATTGCGCCAGGCCTTCCTATCTTTCACTACCTCCCTGAGTTTGCTCAATTTCATGCTCATTGCTTCAGTGATGCTATCTAACCATCTCATACTCTGCCGTCCTCTTCTCCTTTTGCCTTCCATCTTTCCCAGCATCAGGGTCTTTTCCAAAGAGTCCTCTCTTCGCATTAGGTGACCAAAGTATCTGAGCTTGAGCTTCATTATCAATCCTTCCAATGAGCAATCAGAGTTGATTTCCTTTAAGATTGACTGGTTTGACCTCCTAGCAGTCCAGGGGACTCTTAAGAGTCTTCTCCAGCACCACAGTTCAAAGGCATCAATTCTTCGGCGTTCAGCCTTCTTTATGGTCCAGCTCTCACAGCCATACATTACTACTGGAAAAACCATAGCTTTGACTATGCGGATCTTTGTCGGCAAGGTGACGTCTCTGCTTTTTAATATGCTATCTAGGTTTGCCATAGCTTTCCTCCCAAGGAGCAAGCGTCTTTTAATTTCATGGCTGCAGTCTCCGTCTGCGGTGATCTTGGAGCCCAAATAAATGAAGTCTGTTACTGCTTCCATTTCTACCCCTTCTATTTGCCAGGGATTGATGGGTCCAGATGCCATGATCTTAGTTTTTTTTAATGTTGAGTTTCAAGCCAGCTTTCACACTCTCCTCTTTCACCCTCATCAAGAGGCTCTTTAGTTCTTCTTCACTTTCTGCCATTAGGGTGGTATCGTCTGCATATCTGAGGTTATTGATGTTTCTCCCTGCAATCTTAATTCCAGCTTGTGATTCTTCCAGCCTGGCATTTCTCATGATGTACTCTGCATATAGGTTAAATAAGCAGGGTGACAGTATACAGCCTTGTCGTACTCCTTTCCCTATTTTGAACCAATCGGTTGTTCCATGACCGGTTCTAACTGGTGCTTCTTGGCCCGCATACAGATTTCTCAGGAGACAGGTAAGGTGGTCTGGTATCCCCATCTCTTTAAGAATTTGCCACAGTTTGTTGTGATCCACACAATCAAAGGCTTTTGCATAGTCAATGAAGCAGAAGTAGATTCTTTTCTGGAACTCTCGTGCTTTCTCCATGATCCAGCGAATGTTGGCAATTTGATCTCTAGTTCCTCTGCCTCTTCGAAACCCAGCTTGTACCTCCGGTAGTTCTCGGTTCACGTACTGCTGAAGCCTAGCTTGTAGGATTTTGAGCATAACCTTGCTAGCATGTGAAATGAATTAAACTTCTTACTACTAATCAATGCACTGTTATTTGAAAAGTTTAAATATACATCACTTATATGGTGCTAAACTATGGCAATTTATGTGGTTGTTATCTTCTCTCTAACTTTGTGAGCTATTACATAAAAGTTTGCCACTTTGCGAATAATGTCCTCATCCGTAGCAGATGAAAAATACAAAAGAGTAAAACTGGTTTTGAATAGCCTTGAAGTGTTGACAGAATTGGAGTAATGTACTTTAACTATCTCTATAAAAATTACAACATAAAAGTACAATTTTAGTTGCTCCCAATACACAAGGGTAGAGACACACTTTGTATGTAATATAACTATATCTATCCAGTAGAGCTACTTGTTGGTAGTAGTTGGTAACATATTGAATCTTGACTTTGTAAATATTCTTTATTTAGTTGATATCAAATACAGGAACTATGGAACAGGTTTTCAGTGTGCACATAACTCAGTTTTTAATTCCACTCAACAAAGAAATAATATCTTGCTGAAAGTCTATAACTTCAAATCATTGCCTCATAGATGTCGCTGTTTGCTCATAGCCCAAGAAAAGACACAGTTTGGAAGATAAGACTACAGAACACAGCTATAACTCTATGACCTGCTTCCCCCTGAATGGAAAGCTCTACGTAGATATACATGGTACTAGAACAACAGGAAAGAAAAAACCTGTTTTCAGCTAGTAGTTCGTAACTACAAACCAGACTCTGGCTTCAATCCTCAGCATCTCAATCTCCAGTCCTAAAGCTGTGTTTGGTGTACACCTCAGAAGTTGAAAAATGGTTCTGAGAAATCTAGACCATTCTGAATCAAACACTCTTAGTAATGGGTCAGTACAGAAGCTGGCCCACTGATTTTGCATGGAACAATTTGACGGCAGCCAGGAGCAATCCATACCCTCCTGCCCCCAGCATGAAAAGCATTCAAAATGGCTGCCATGCTCCTTTGTCTTGCCAATGTTACATGCTCCATTTTTGATGTTGTACTGCCAAAGAAGAGGAATACCACTCATAGTATCCCCTGCACTTATGCTGCCCCAGGAGATGCACATGGCATATTGTTCTCTCATTCTGGAATGCCCTGAAATCATTCTGATTCAACAGGCCTTTGGCCTGTAGTGTAATTGTGGGCAACCATTTAATTATTATGGCCTGTTTTAATGAGGGTTTGAGGCTATTGTGTTGTTGTTTTTCCTGTGTACTTCCAAGGGTCTTGTTTTCATTAGGGTGATACTGCAAAATTAGTGAAATAAGTACTGCCCAACTCACCAGAGTAGGAGAGGAAGTGATGTTTTTGCTCATTCTCCTCCCCGAATGCTGACAGGTGATAGGAGCCTCTTTTGCCCCATTTTATATTTCTTTATTCTAAGGTCACTCCAAACAGCCTTTTGATTAATCTTCTTTGGGTTCACTTTCTTAAAAGTGAGTAAAAGATATTGGGGTTTGTGCTCTGATTCTGCGGATAGGGAAGATCTGAATTGGAAGTGCTTGTGATGGATCCAGCTGGATGTTGCTCAGCTGGATATTGAATGTCCAGATTAATACAAGTTACATGTCTGCTTCAGATATTCTTTTACAACTGCTACATTTTTTCTACACTATTTTTAAAATGCCATGTCTGAAGAGAGGTTTTGTCTCCCATTGTCTCTGTTTGCTTTACAGCGTTTCCACCAGCTGAAAAACCTGGCTATTTTGGTACCTGGCCTCCACAACTAGCTTGTTTAAATCCAGAGAAAAGAAACAATCCTGACTGTGTTTAGTTCAGGTATTCAGTACACCAGGAGTCCTCAAGCTTTGGGGCCTGGTGGACACATTTGGAATGTTTGATGATGTGATATATTGTGAATCACATTCACAAAATGACTTCTATGGAAACGTAATCCATTACAAAATGCCAATTTACCAGAATGTTTTCTGCCATCCTTCCAATTCCCCCCCCCCCCCCCCACTGTACATGCAAAATGCTCCCTATTATCCCTGCTTCCCTTTATTCTTTTGTGAAGCAGTGGACACATTTTCAAACCACAGAAACCCTATTTTTATTTTCTAAGTAAAATTTTGGAGCCCAGAGGCATTTTTGGAAATAAGCAAGATGCTAGACATTTTGCAGCATTCTAGCTTCTAATTTTCTTAATTAAAATAATTCATTTAAAAATTGTACAAGTCAGATAGGGCAGAAAATTTGTTGAGCCCCAAGGCTCATTGGGGTCCCCAGATGCCTGTGCTATAAAAGAAGCAATACAAAGAGAAGGAAATGCACCAGACCACAGAGGCAAAAGGAAAGGAAAACAATTGGAAGCATACATTTTTGCAAAATCTCTAGATGTTTCAAAAATGAGGGTTTTTTTGCCAATAAACATATCTTGTACAAATCATATGAAATAGATTGATTCTATGATTTTTTTTAAATTTTAGGCTAAAAATTATTTTCTATTATGTACATTTTTACATACTAACCTAAGAGGTGAATATACATTATTTTACATTTACACCTGTACCAAGGAAAGTTGGAAACTACTATTCTTTTTCTATATTTTTTTTTAATTGATTTTTTTTTCTTTCTTTCTTTTTTGACCTTCTTATATTTTAACCTTTTGGAAATTTAGTAAAATTTATTAAAAAAAAAAAAAAAAAAGAACAAGCTTTTTCTTCAGGGGAACTATTATAATAGAAACAACATTCAAAACATACATGTTTGTCCTCAAAAGGTTTTCTATTAAGAGAATTCCCTAAAGAAGTGGTTAGTCCTAGAAATCTGCTGAGATTTGTATTTTGCAATGAAGTACTGTACAGGTGAAACTCGAAAAATTAGAATATCGTGCAAATGTTCATTTATGTCAGTATGGCAACTCAAAAGGTGAAACCAATATATGAGATAGACGCATTACATGCAAAGCGAGATATGTCAAGCCTTACTTTGGTATAATTGTGATGATTATGGCGTACAGCTTATGAAAACCCCAAATTCACAATCTCAGAAAATTAGAATATTACATGACGTCAATAACACAAGGATTGGAAATAGAACAGTATCGGACCTCTGCAAAGTAGAAGCATGCATATGTACTCAGTACTTGGTTTGGGCCCCTTTTGCAGCAATGACTGCCGCAATGCGGCGTGGCATGGATGCTATCAGCCTGTGGCACTGCTGAGGTGTTATGGAAGACCAGGATGCTTCAATAGCGGCCTTCAGCTCTGCTGCATTGTTCGGTCTCATGTCCCTCTTCTTTCTCTTGGCAATGCCCCATAGATTCTCTATGGGGTTCAGGTCAGGCGAGTTTGCTGGCCAATCAAGCACAGTAATCCCATGGTCATTGAACCAGGTTTTGGTACTTTTGGCAGTGTGGGCAGGTGCCAAGTCCTGCTGGAAAATGAAGTCAGCATCCCCATAAAGCTCGTCTGCGGAAGGAAGCATGAAGTGCTCCAAAATCTGGTAGATGGCTGCGTTGACCCTGGACTTAATGAAGCACAGTGGACCAACACCAGCAGATGACATGGCTCCCCAAATCAACACAGACTGTGGAAACTTCACACTGGACTTCAAGCATCGTGCATTGTGTGCCTCTCCATTCTTCCTCCAGACTCTGGGTCCTTGGTTCCCAAATGAGATGCAAAAGTTGCTCCCATCAGAAAAGAGGACTTTGGACCACTGGGCAACAGACCAGTTCTTTTTTTCTGTAGCCCAGGTAAGACGCTTCTGACGTTGTTTGTTGTTCAGGAGCGGCTTGACAAGAGGAATACGACATTTGAAGCCCATGTCCAGGATCCGTCTGTGTGTGGTGGCTCTTGATGCACTAACTCCAGCCTCAGTCCACTCCTTGTGAAAGTCCCCAACACTTTTGAATGGCCTTTTCCTGACAATCCTCTCCAGGCTGCGGTCATCCCTGTTGCTTGTGCACCTTTTTCTCCCACACTTTTCCCTTCCACATAACCTTCTATTGATGTGCTTTGATACAGCACTTTGGGAACATCCAACTTCTTTTGCAATTACCT
This sequence comes from Liasis olivaceus, assembly GCA_030867105.1. Classification (NCBI taxonomy): domain Eukaryota; kingdom Metazoa; phylum Chordata; class Lepidosauria; order Squamata; family Pythonidae; genus Liasis; species Liasis olivaceus. The sequence goes on from CM061349.1 coordinate 153,561,866, forward strand.
TTTGGGGCTTTCCCTCCTTATGGAGGGTGTCAATGATGGTTTTCTGCACAACTGTCAGGTCAGCAGTCTTTCCCGTGCTTGTGATTCCTACTGAACCAGCCTGAGAGACCATTGAAAGGCTCAGGAACCCTTTGCAGGTGTTATGGATTCATTAGCTGATTAGAGGGGGACACTTTGAGCCTAGAATATTGAACCTTTTCACACTATTCTAATTTTCTGAGATTGTGAATTTGGGGTTTTCATAAGCTGTATGCCATAATCATCACAATTATACCAAAGTAAGGCTTGACATATCTCGCTTTGCATGTAATGCGTCTATCTCATATATTGGTTTCACCTTTTGAGTTGCCATACTGACATAAATGAACATTTGCACGATATTCTAATTTTTCGAGTTTCACCTGTATATGTGCACCACTCTTCTTTTTTACCACCAAGAAGACATTAAGAATAAGGGAAATTCTTCATAATTCATAGGCATGTAATATACAATCCCTGTTAAAAATTTTTACTTGGCAAGCATGACATCAGACAGTTCTCTGAAATTTCAGTAGTTCAACGTACTGCCAAGAGTTCTTTGATTAGGGACATCTACAGGTATAATAAATGACATCTCCCCCTTCCCCACACATGCACCATCATAATGCCTGTGCTGACCACTACGACAGATCCCTTCGCAAGTGTGCACATGCACCGTGTGAATGGATAAAGAGGAACACTACTACTACCTTTGGAAAAAGTGTTTCATCTGTACTGATTTATCCCAGAAGGATCATTGTTTGGGTGGGGAAAGCAGTTTCTTCCAGTTAACACCCAGTTATTTTCTACCTTTTTATCTGTCTTACACACACATTGCTGGCCTATCAATGTACATTTCTCATAAAGTTAAATCAACCCAGAAGTCTTGTTGAGAAATTATGCAAATAGCGCAAAGGAAAGCCAGGTTGAAGAAGCCCCAGTTACACGACTTGGACACCCAGAAGAACTGAGCACCATCCATTTGAATACAGCTGCCTGAAACAGTCAGAGAAGGCTGTCTGCACTCTCTTTTGTTTTTGTTATTGCTCATTGTCATCTTAGATATTTTTCTGTGTCCAAAATTAGGCCAATTCTCCTCTTGGCAAATAAAACATTGTGGTGCTGAGTCTACATGACTTGTTCTTTTGTTTTACAGTGAATCAAAGTAAGAAAAATAAAAGGTCCCTGATGTACTTATCAAGTGGCCCCAGTTGACTTTTTAAGGAGAGACCTTTATAATTTGGAAGATTGAAAATAGTTGCATTTAATGAAAGAGTAGAGCCAGTTTGGTGGTGTGGTTAAGGCACCAGGCTAGAAACCTTTGAGTTCTAGCCCCACCTTAGGGACAAAGCCAGCTAGTTGACATTGGGCCACTCACTCTCTCTCAGCCCTAGGAAGGAATGGCAAACCACTTCCAAAAAACTTTGCCAAGAAAACTGCAGGGACTTGTCCAGGCAGTCACCAGGAGTGAACACTGACTTGAAGGCACCAAAAAAAAAAAAAAAGTAAGGAACATCAGGAATATCAAATGGGATTATACATGCTTCTCATGTTGAATGTATTGTTGAGTTTAACAAAAGTAAAACAATTGTCCTACCATTATTACTATTCAGCCAATAAGGGCTAAATACACATCTATGTATGTAAGCTGCATCTTTCAATCTCAGATAACTAAATGATATATATTCCTAAAATCATACATTACAAAGTTTTTGCTGTTCAGAATCTTCATTGGCCACATTATGAGTTTGGAATACTTAAGCATGATTCAGTTAAGAACTTCAATGTCACAGTTAAATTTCTGACACACTTAAGTTTATTGGTTAAATTTATACCTTGCCAAGAAAATAAATGGATCATCAACCAAAGCAACCCAGATTTCTCACTTGAGGTATAAATGACCAAGCTCAAATTATCCTACTGCGGACATATTATATGAAGATATAGCTCTCTAGAAAAGGCTCTAATACTGGGAAAGGTGGAAGGAAAGAGGAAGGAAGATCACCAGCAGCAAGATGGATGGACTCAGTTACAGTGGCGATGAGCGCAGCATTGGAAAACCTGAAAGACCAGGTTAGGGATAAATCATGATGGAGAAAATCTATCTATGTGGTTGCTAGGAGTCAAAAACAATTTGATGGCACACAATTAATTTCCTCAGGAGCTCAAGATGGCTTACATGCTGCTCCGTCTTCCATCTCCCTGTCCCCACCACACCACACCACACGAAAAATATGCTGAAGAAGGTTGGACTGAGAGAGGGTGAATAGTCCAAAGTTCTCCAGTGAGCTTTTGTGGCTGAGAGTAGGCTTAAACATGGGTGCCCCTGGCTTTAGTCTAATAAATTAAGTGCTATACACGCTGGCTATTTCAGTATGAAACAGGTACTGCATGTATATACTGTATAATTAGCTCTCTCTATATTTTATTTACGGTAAATAAGTTTACAAAATCTTCATATTGGAGTATGCCTTTTCATTTTCTTGAGCACCAGAAACAGTCTGAACTTCATGCTGAGACCATAATGCCCTGTGGATTCTATATTGCTCAACCCTGACTCAATTAGGGAAAGATGCACAGTACACAATTTCTCTTTGCATACATACGATTTTTAAAATGCCCTCATTTTAAAATCTTTAGGTTTTTTTTTTTTGGTGATGTTGGTATGCGCTCTTCATATTTGTAAGACTCAAAATCAACTGTAATCCTAAACAAAAAAATGTAACCTTCCTTGTTCTCTGGTCAAGCTGTGTTTTTATCCAATTTTCATAATGTTGAGATTTATAAATATCTTCTGAAAATTGCCATCTGTCGCTCAGGCTGTCTGTTGTCAGCCCATCCTCTGTGTAACATGTTGTCAAATTTGTCTATAATCCTTGACCACCTTTCAAATGGTGTTGGATATGCAAATATAGTTGCACAAGTAGTGAAAACATGATTGCTACAAATATGAGCCATGCAACAGCATAAAATATGAATGCTCTTGAAGCCAACTTTCAGGAGTCAATTAAAACAGTGAAGATATTTTAGGATATACTGTACATGTTAGGAATACTTTATGTTTCAAATAAGTTGTACATTAAGAAGGCAAATATTTTACATAGGGAGAATGCTTCAATTCATTTTTAAGAGCTTTTGCAAGTAACTGATGGTGATGATGAACCAGATCTAAATGAATACTGTAATTGAAATCTTGACTTTAACTATTATGAATGAGAAAAAAACTGCACCCTAAATAAGAGCTAAGATTGGGAAAAGATATGAATATCTCAAAACAAAACGTTTTTGTTCCACACCGTTTTAGAAGCTCCTGTACAATATATTTGTGTTTTTATATCTATAAATACAAAATATGTGCATGGTCTTTGAATATATTTTTGTAAATATTCTTCTGCTTTATAATTCTTGGTCAAAAAGAAATTCCTCCTGATCATTCCCCTGTGTGAGTGTGTGCTTGTGTGTATTTATGTATGTATGTACAGTATATACTGATTTGATTTAAATTATGCATCATTTCTTATTGAAAAAGACATTTTAAGACAATATAATAATGACTTAGTGTTGATAATGCAATTAGACTATGCTATTATCACTATCCAGTACATCTAAGGCCTCTGGCTTCTAAAGACACTTCTTTATTTAGCTATTGAAATATTTATCAAGCTCCTTATATCAGTGGATCTCAGGGCTGGATGAAAGCAATAAAAAGGAACTGCAAACCATAACAAAACATTGAAAACACAGCACCACCAGAACTGTGGACTCTACAATTCTGTATAAATAAAAGATAAATCAGAATGGAGTCCATTTGTCCCAGGCCTTTGGAGAGGACAATTCATGCCCCTTTCTTCCTTTCTGTTCCCCTCTGCCATCGTTGTCCCTTTGTCTCATTCTGTTTTTGTGTTTTCTGTATTGTTCTTTGTTTTTTAAATGTTTTAACAATTATAAACCGCTGAGGGTCTTGGGGAGTCAGGTGGCATATAAATTTAATAAATAATAATAATAGTTGTCACTAAAACCATATCAACAAGCAGACAACTGGATACATACAGTACTTATTATATTATTTTTTGCTATTGCAATATAATCTGTATATTTTTTTTCTACAACAAAATGGTACCATGTAAGATACATGGCTGTCCAAAAGAGAACAAAAATATCTGGATTCTAGAATTACCTCGGCTACTGTCTAGGAGGGTTTACAGCCCTGTAAGAAATATGATGATTAGATGTAGTGGAATTAATAGGGTGTTTTACAGATAAAGGAGAAGGTACACTGGGTTTTCCCTGAAGTCCTTGGAAGTATGTATATTAGTGTGGTTAATGATGTTACTTCCTTGTCAAGCAAGTTCTGTGTTGCTCTCATGCCCTGGATGGGTATGAAGATTTTAATTCAAGACTGCAAAGTAGCTGTAGATACTTAGTTCTGTGAAATCTGTGACCAATCCATAGTGTTGTGGACAGTGTTATGATGAATTATTCAAGGGTCTATGTTGTCAGCAGTTTTACTGTAGACAGTAGGAAAGGCTACAATCTTCAAGTGCATAAGTTTGTCTTTCAGTGATTACAGCCTTGTGAGCATTTTTATCATAGCTAACCCAGATGTTTTGCTTATTTCAAACAAAAATGTGATTGCATTGCATTTTCCTATCTGTGCCCTCTGCTCGGTTTTGTTTTTTTAAAATGCTACTTGACTTGAACAAGTGAAATAGCAAAGGTTTAAAAATGGAAAATATGCAGACCTATCATCTCTTTGACAGTAGCATGGTTGCAATAATTCATTGAGGTACAAACACCATGCAAAATATAATTGCCCTGCTCAGTTTGGCTAACTGCTATTATTAGTTAAAATAATTATAAAAAACTAGTCAGTCATTAAAAGGATAGATTTTTAATGAAAGTAATGGTTAAGGTCAAAGTACCTTTCACTGAATCTGTTTTCAGAATTCTGCTAAAAGGACTTGGAATGAACATGTCTGCACTAGCAATGTATTGCATCACCCAGCCATTACTGTGGCATTATAAAGCTTGTCTGCATTACTGATTTATCACCTGAGCAATAGCTGGGTGATGCTATAATTAATTCTTGTGGAAATCCTCAATAAATCAACGTAATCCTTTGTGTACCTCTGTTTTATGATTGGTTGTGATGTGACAATTCGAGCCTAGATTATAGTCCAAAGAGATGCATTAAACAATTTATTCTTTTTGGTGGTGATAAGGAGAATAGTGCTAAGTCAAATTAGGTTTACAGGAATAGTGAACTGTTTTATAAAAGGACATGTTATTGTCTATTATATCATGAGATTTTTAATATCTTACACAGTAGAGTAACTTTACGGAAGTCAACTGTAGGAAAAAAATGCACAAGTCCAAGCAGACTTTCAAGAATTATGTCATTCATGAGCCTGTTGGGATTATGGTCAGAAGGTCAAAATTGCTAGTCTCTATTGAATATCCTAATTGGGATAAAAAGAGAAGATGAGCTTTTAAGGAGCCATCACCAATGTGTGATGAATTGAGGTGAAAGAAGGACAAAACATATGGAAAGAAATTTGAAATAAGCATATAGGAGGAGAGATGAGAGGGTGCCAGGGAGAAGAAATAAGTTAGCTCTTAAATCCTGCTTTTGGTGGATGTTTTCCTATTCAAAGGGCTGTCTTGAAAAAGATGAACTTTGAAGTTGTCCACAAATTGTACATGGAGAAGAAACTGGTCAGGTACTCAGGTTCATTGGTTTCACTGTTCCCCACTGTAGTACCTTTGCATTTCTGCCCTAAATTACAGCAAGTTTAGATTTATATCTGTTCATGTAAATTACTATAAGCAGTGTTTCTGGCAGATCTGGGTCCCCTTTGATTCTCTTTTTTGCAATATATCAGAAAAAAAATCATGCAAGGCAAACCCTCACCTTTAATATCAGAAAATATTTTTCAGTTGCAGGTCTTCTACATTTTTATAGAACTAGACCATTTTCTCAGCTGAAACAGAAGTGCTGAAAATGCTACAAAAGCTCAGGTGTAAATCTACCTAAACAAATGCTGATTATCTGAATGGGATCACTTATTCTGTAAATATAATTTTGTGTCTTGCTGGGTTTTCTTCATGCCGTAAATACCTAACTAGTGGTGGAAACTGAGTTTGATGGATTTATTTACATTTTTTAAGAGACCTATGTCGAAGTTGGATGTACTGAAATTATTGGATGCCCCAATCATTAACCAGAAGTCATCTAATTTTGATTATTCTGAAAGAGCATCAAATTGTGAATTATTTAACCTATTATGGGGGGTGGGGTGTGATAGAGGAAGAGAGACCTGCTTGTGGGATTTCATGACCCAAGTGTCACAGAAGGAGTTCTCCCTGAATACTGTGTCCCTTGACTTAGAGGCATAATTTGCTGCATTGCCACAGGTACCAAAGAGTCTTGGAATAGCCCTAATGCATCATTGTTAGCAATAGGGGAGTGATTTACCTTGTGTGTGTACCACTGCAATGAATCTTCCACATAGCATTCAACTCTGAAGAGTGTAATAGTTTGTGTATAGAAAAGTCCTTTCCATGTCAACCAACCAACAAGGGGATTTGAACAGCACTTTAATTTGTGGAATATCATACAAAATTATATTAATTGCTTCTAAGGTCTCCTGCATTTTCGAATGATCTAAAAAAAAAACCTATGTCTTCATCACATTCATTCATCACATTCAAGGAAATCACATTCATTGCATCTATTGAGGCCCATTGTACTATGCTTATTGTGTGATGAGGCTCCTGGTGAGAGAAGCAGGAAGGATGCCAGGTTGTTGCATGCACTGTATCCAGAATGTGTGTGGATGTGTGATTTTGATGGGTGAGTTGGGAGAGAGTCTTACTGGCCCAACTAGGATTGCGTTAGCCAGTTTTCTGGCTCAGATAGGGCATGACTCAGGGTGATTGTAGGTATTGCACATAATTGGTGATGGGAAGGATGGGTCAAGGGAATTGTGACCTTTTGGCAGGTAAGATGAGTTACTGCCAGGGGCTGGAAGGTGGAATGTAGTAACAAGCCCAATGAATCTCAGTTAAGCAACATACCTTTACAACAAAGTCTCTGTATAGTGAGAGGTTTTTATCTCTCTCTCTCACTCTCTCTTTCTCTCTCTCTCTCTCTCTCTCTTCCTATCTTCCTGTTGCAATGTATTGTATTTTGGGGGTGTTTTTGAGCATATAGATAAATATCTAAACTGAAATCCAGACATGGTTTGATTCATTCTGCTCTACGTGCACAAAACATGTATGGAATCACATGCATAGATCATCTGCAGCACTGCAAAGAATGTGAGAAATTGAGGTTTATATTTTTCATTGACCCATTTAGACCGTTTCCCTTCATTAGTAAAGAAACAAATCCTTGACTAAGCAGAATGAGAAGGCAGTATAGAAAGTTGACCCAAACCTTCTATTTTCTGTAATTCCTAGTTGCTGAGTATATCCTTAGGTTAGTATGAGAGCACTGGGAATCGTTTGTGTCCTATTGAGATCCTTTCATTTGCAAATATTGCAGACTCTTTGACCTGACTGAACTCTTACTATATTTTAAAGCAAATTTAGAGAGAATTTGCAAAGTGAATTTAAAATTCAAGACCACTGCCTGTGATGTTCCACCGTCTGTTCAAACTTAATTCTACTATTGTCTATCTGCTCTGTAGTCATTTGTGGAACACCACCTATCATAGCTAGCACTGTGTGAAGTTCTCATGACTGAACTGATTCTAGGTTGCACTGATATTTTAAAATAGCTATGCAGTCTGTTTTACTAACCAGGTTTTTGTGCAAATCTTTAACTAGGATATTGTATGGATATATGCATTATTCAAAATAACTAGCATACAGTGGAATGTTACAACAGTAAAAAGAGAGAATCCATTCAGAATGAAAGACAGTAGTTTTGGGATTAATGTTCATGTAGTTCTACAGACCAGTGGAATGATTAAATCCCATGGAAATACGAGAGTGCAAAGCCACCTTTTGCAGCCTCAACTGGCAATTACAAATGCCACAGGGGGTCACAAAACAGTGTGAAGCAAAGCAAGGTTGCTCCTTCACATCAGTCTTAGACAAGGGGGGAGGGGGTGACATTGGGTTGCAAAGCAGTTTTGGGGGGTTACCTTGCTTATTCCTCCTTCAAAGCTTAGTCCATGTCTTCAGCCTCAGGAAGTTATGTGAGATGCATAGGGACGGATGCTGCAGGATGAGACAACCTGTTTTAACAGCAGTGATACCGTATTTTTCCGACTATAAGACAATACTTTTTTCTAAAATCCTTACGCTAAAAATTGAAGGGCATCTTATTCAAGAAAGTCAGCCGAGGAGAGAACTGCGCGGTTGCAAAACTGCCCATACTTTGTCTCTGCAAAGAGTCTTCCTCCTATTGGTAGCCCCCAATCACGAGTGAAATAGCTTCAGTCTGCAAACAGACTTCCTCCAATCACGAGCCTTATGTAACTGACGTCAGCTGATGCTGAACAAACCAATTAGAGGAAGTCTGTTTGCAGAGACGAGCTATCGGCAGTTTCACTCGTGCTTGAATGTAATCAGTTATGCAAAAGAGCGTGGAAATATTGCTGCAGAGAGACGGTTTGGACCTTCTTCCACCGAGTGTATCAGGTAAATGTTAACTAATGTGAGAGCTAGAGCGAAAGGGGTTAAGCACCTACTCTTATCCCCAGAGCAGAGAGGAAGAGATAAGAGAATGAGACTGGCACCTCCCTAAGGAATGCAGGATGTTTGTGGGGTGACCCTAGGAATTGCTATCACTCTGAGAAGATTTCTGTAAGGGGAGTGAAGCCAATAAACCTTGCTGGATTGAATCTGTACTGTCTCCTGGAGTTTCATGGGCTAATCCTGACAACTAATTACTAAATAAAAATGTGTTCTGCACTATCTTTAAAATATTGATTTCTTAATTTTGGGTTGGAAAAGTGGGGGTCGTCTTGTACATGGGGGCATATTATTGATGGAAAAATACAGTAATTTTCTAATAGGCAGAAAATTAAATAGAAATCTTACTCCTAAATGTTCCCCCAATTCCTAAACAGCAGAAGAAAATTCTCTCTCTTCTCGAGAGTTATAATACTTTTCTCAAAATATTCTTGTTTCCAGAGAGACCAAAAATTTATATTTCCAAACCTGAAAACAGACACCAAACATCGTGCTTGAATCTCTGCCACTAAGGAATAACATTTGACTATATCCTTTAACTGAAACACATTTTAATGGGTTTTTTCAAAAGCTACCATATTTGTTAAAATAAAATCTGCTACTTGCACCTTTTTTTTTTTTTTTACTGTTGGATTACATATACAGTTTTCAATCAATCAATCAAATTCTAAAGCTGATTAAGGGCCCCGCCAACACATTCTTTGCTTGAATTTGGGAGAGCATGGCAGTTTCTAAATTTGAAAACAAGTGCAATTAGGCTGGCAAGTAAAAGGGATAAAGCTTGCTCAACAGCGGTTCTTCGTTTATAGAACTCTATTCCAGGTAATATCCACCAGATTTGGTCTGATCATTTTTTAAGTCTTTAGGCCTTATAGTGGGTCCCAAAGACTTGCCTAGTGATCTTGGCCTATAATTTAGTTATTTGCCAAAAGGGCTTTATGGCTATAATGCCATTTGGTTGGTTGGTCATTTATTTATTTATTTGATTTATATGGCCACCCATCTTAAGCAACTCTGGGGAGGTTCACAACAATAAATTAATAATTAATTGCTGATTGTCTTTCTTATTTTTGTATTTTTGCTGCCGCTGCCGCTGCCGCTGCCGCTGCCGCTGCCGCTGCCGCTGCCGCTGCCGCTGCCGCTGCCGCTGCTGCTGCTGCTGCTGCTGCTGCTGCTGCTGCTTCTTCTTCTTCTTCTTCTTCTTCTTCTTCTTCTTCTTCTTCTTCTTCTTCTTCTTCTTCTTCTTCTTCCTGTAAGCGAATGTTACCATTTTAATATCAACAGTTAAAAATAATAATTACCATTTATCTTTACTTTGAATAAAACACCATTTTCGTTTCTAAGTTTTTTTGAATTCTGGTATCTATTTCTTCAGTAAGTCCCTAAGAGTATTTTACCATTCCTCCAGAATGCCTAATTTGCAGGTTTTCTACTGGATGCTAACACCATCCTTTGGGTTGTTCAATATTGGTCTGGTTTTTTTTTCTTTGTGTTTTTCCATGCTGCAGAAGGTCTGTCCTTCCCTCAGAGAAGTGCTGCAATTGCTGTAATTGCAGCATCCTTTATTGGAAGGAAATAAGCACACTTGGCCTTCTGGACACCAATACTGTAGAATAAAAATCTCACATTCTTACTGAGGTTCTTTCCATGGCTGCTGCTGCTGCTGCTGCTGCTGCAACACTTCCAGAACACTTCCCTCAACTCCTGCTCTGCCAGTGGAGATGATAAGGAGAAAAAAAAAATGATGGCAAAGTGGGATGAGTTCAAAATATCTCAGTACTGCTGGACAGAGGCTGCTACTCTGACAACTAAAACAATCATTTACAGCAGTGTTTCTGAAACTTGGCAACTTTAAGACGTGTGGACTTCAACTCCCAGAATTCCCCAGCTAGCATGGCTGGCTGAGGAATTCTGGGAGTTGAAGTCCACACATCTTAAAGTTGCCATGTTTCAGAAACACTGATTTAGAGAAGGAAATTAACACCTGGATTGTCTTGGCAAGAGTAGAAGTGCAGCCTGATAGGGCTCCAGCTTTGCTTTGGCAGACCAAAAATATTGATGACAACACTCAGATTTGCTCATGACTCTCTAGAGGGTTACAACCCACAGTTTGAGAAGTTCTGCAGTAATGTTTAGCAGGTAATGAGTTCATGTATTTAGACTGTGAGGAGATAGTGCTCCCCATCCTTCCAGGCTAGAAGTCTTCATTTTATTTTCAGGATCTCTAGACTTATTCAGATATTCAGCTCAGGGTACTTCTCTTTCCTCTTTCCCATGCCCAGGTTATATGGACAAGTCCCACCCACAAGAAGAAGCTGTCCCTCGTTTAACAATGGAGGAACACAAGAGCATCTTAAACCCAGTATCTCGTAGCCAATCAGGAAAGTTTTAGGTCTTCTGAAGAATGTAACCTGATTGCAATCCTACAAGACACAAATTGGCACTAAAACAGCATTTACAATTTATTAATTAATACTGTTTATTTTGAGCCAGTTTGGTGTAATGGTTAAGGCATCAGGCTAGAAACTGGGAGACAAGTTCTAGTGCTGCCTAGGCACAAAGCCAGCTGGGTGACCTTGGGCCAGCCACTTTATTTCAGCCCTAGGAAGGAGGCAATGGTAAATCACTTCTGAAAAACCTTGCCAAGAAAACTGCAGGGACGTGTCCAGGCAGTCTCCGAGAATTGGACACGATTGAATGGATTAACACACACACACAACAGCAAAGAAAGGACAAAGAGGTATTAGACTCAAGGAAAAAGATTAGGCCTCAAAGGAGGAAGTATGAACAAAGGAGTAATAGCTAGGCTCATTTAAATTGGATTCTGGGTCTCAGAAAGTAGCTTTGAAGGGAACTGGAGAACGGAACCTTTATACCACTGTATTTTGTTACTCCTGTACTTAGCAATCTATGTAGATTCAATTTCTTCCTGCATCCTGGAAAATTTCACTCCACAATGAAGGGGAAAATAGGGTTACCATACATCTAGCAAGAGGAGGACATGTCCTCCTGTTTGCCGTCATGTCCTCCATCTGGCAAGCATAGCCTTATAATCAAATATTGTCCAGCTTTTGGAGTATCTATAAGCTCCCTCTTCCTGAGCAGCTTTTTTCTGTGGTGCAGTGCTTCCCTAATAAGTGCTAACCAGAAGTCATTTGGTGAGCTTGATTACTATAGTACCCTCCCACTGCTTGCACTGATGCCTGACATTGACAAGACCTTAATCAGTTACACATTGAAGGATTTTGCCTCCCTTTAGCACATTCCTGCCATTGAAAAACCAGTCTTTTGGATGCTGGAAAAAGTAATTTCATATACATATAGGCCTAAGTATATCATCATCATCATCATCATCATCATCATCATCATCATCATCACCATCACCATCACCATCATCATCATCATCATCATCATCATCATCACTACTACTACTTTGCAGATTTTTGCTGTAATTTTTGTCATGGATGCCAAGAAAGTTGAACAGTGTGTCCTCCTTTCCCCCCCATTTTCCCCCCTTTCCAATTCTCCATGTCCTCCTTTGCCTGTAACCAAGGGGAGAAGGGTTTAGATGCTGCTCTGTCTTTCCCAGCAGAGAAAATCCAAAAGCAAATGCCTGCAGCAAATAACTTATTTGTTTTTTAACCTTGAGGGGAATAAATAATCATTGAAGAGATAGAAGGGATGAATGTACTAGTGAACTGTGGGTGCATTTTCAACCTAATGGGATCTCTGGAGCTTACATGGCTGGAGGTACCTGCTATAGTTTATGCCTATGTTGTTTTTTAAGAATTATTACAAGTGTAATTGAAACACTTAAAATACATGATTATCCAAATGGAGTTTTCCTCCTTTTCTGTGAAAGCCACTATGTTCTAAAATCCCATAAAATAAGAATTTATTTTACATTTATATGATTTACAAGACTTATGAGCTGCTTTAATCACAGCTGACTCTAAGCAGCATATAATTTCCATTTTCATAAAAGGATGAAATACATTTTTTCCCCTAACCCAATGTCCTTTCCATATTCCTAAATCAAAAACGTACAGGTAGTCCTTGCTTAACAACTGCCATGTTTAGTGACCAAGATTATGATGGCACTAAAAAAGTAACTTTACAATTAGTCCTCACTCTTAAGACCATTGCAATGTCCCTGTGGTTATGTGACTGAGATTTGGGCACTTTGCAACAGGTGGGCATTTACAACTATGGCAGCATCCTGTAGTCACGTTATTGCCGTTTGCACACTTCACAGTTGGCTTCCAGCAAGCAGAGTCAATGGAGAAGCTGGCAGTAAAATGACAAGTGGTCATGTGATGTCTTGCTTAATGACCCATGGTGACTCACTTAACAACCATGCGGAAGTGAAGTCATAAGTCTGTTGCAGTCACATGATGTTTCACTTAACGACCATGCTGCTTAGTGATGGAGTTGCCAGTGCCAACTGTGTTTGTTAAATGAGGATTACCTGTATGTAATAGTATATAATGTGTAGCATTCACATTCCATCTTTCTCCATACTTACTTTTGGTTGCAAGAGAGTGATCTTTGGACTTAATATCATGTCTAGTTAGTTTCTGCAGCTTCTAAATTTATTCTATGCTAATTGCTAGATCTGCCACAGAGGAGAAGAAAGGTGAAAACTAAACAGCATCTTGTACAGTATGTGAACAGGGAATAAGCCAGGAAAGCCTGGGAATGGCATAGTGATAAGCTGCCATGGAACAGATTCCTTATCACTGCACATACTTGGGGCATAAACTGCTTAGCTTGTTATCAGTAGCACACAGTAATACATGGTGACTGTACTAAAAAACTTCTTTTCTGACTGCATGCTCATTTCAAATGAACAGAATGGTGAGGAGGTAACATTACATTAACAAAAAATGTCAAAATGTATTGTACAGTGGTACTTAAAAGTTTGTGAACCCTTTTGAATTTTCAATGTTTTTGCATAAATATGACCGACAATGTGGTCTGTTCTCCATACAAATCCTAAAGCTAGATAAAGAGAACCCAATTAAACAAATGAGTCAAAAACATTATATTTGGCTTACAGATACTGGTGGCAATTTTCTTTTGGTGAGTCAGGGTGGAAGCTGCCTTTTCTCTGGGTGGGTAAAACCTTTGACCTTCTGTCATCTTTGACCCCCACCACAGCCATTTGCATTGGGTAGACAGGACATATCTTCTCCTCGAAATATAAGCCTTCAGCAGTATAAACACTACCCAACATTTAACAACCATGCGGAAGTGAAGTCATAAGTCTGTTGCGGTCACATGATGTTTCACTTAACGACCATGCTGCTTAGTGATGGAGTTGCCAGTGCCAACTGTGCACCTGTGCACAGCTCAGGGTTACCTACCCATGTTGGTCTTAATTGCTAGCCTTGCTTCCATTTTCCCAGTTCTTTTTCCCCAAGTTTAAAATTCCACCTCTAATGCCAGCCCAGCATCTGGGACCCCTCCCATTCTTTCTCCTATTGGAATGCTTCCTATGAAAAACTCAATTATGCAATACTCCCAGCTTCTTATCACAAAGCGTTTCTTTGGGTTTCTGCATGGATATGTGAACAGCTAGCATTCAGAAATGTTAAGGAATAAGGTTGCAGAAATCGCAGCAACTGGATTACTTTCACTTTGGAACCCAATTTATCTATGCATTGGTCAGGCATAGACTTTTTCAGTCTTTTCCTAGATTTTTTTTTTTTTTTTTTGTGAATCAGAGAGCAGATTGCTCTTTGAGGAGTGAGCAGGCAGTTCTCTCATGCTGTCAACTGAATCTTTGTTGGGATCTGAACAGACCATTACAAGATGACATAATAACACCACCAGAATAGGTGGCCCTTTTTGTGTGTGGGTGGTTTTCCAGGATTTTAAGGATAGGATTGGATGTGGGAGGACTCCAGGAGACAAACCTCACAACTGCCCTGCTGTGTGTTTTTGATAATTCTTAGTTTGATAAGAAATGCAGGTAGTCCTTATTGAACGACCACTCATTCAGTGACTGTTCAAAGTTATGATGGTGCTGAATGAGGGGGACTTACGATGGGCCCTTGTAGTTGTGGCCATCAAAGTGTCCCCATGGTCATGAAATTGTGATTTAGGGGCTTGGCAACCGGTTGCAGTTATGATGTCAGAGCACCCCGCAGTTATGTGATCACCATTTCTGACTTTCACTGCCGGCTTCTGACAAGCAAAGTCAATGGAAAAGCCAGCAGGAGATTGTAAATGATGATCTCATGATGTTGTGCCTAATGACCACACGGGATTTGCCTGATGACAGCAACTGGGACTGCCACAATTGCTGGTGAGGTCACATGACATCGTGCTTTATGACCACATCACTTAATGACGGAGTTGCTGGTCCCAATAACCATTGTTAAGCGAGGATTACCTGTAAATTGTTGCAATGATAGAGAATATATGTATCTTAGGGTTGGAGTGTTAGGTTGTAGGAGTTCTCTGAACTTAGTTTTTCGTTTGTTCACATTTCATTACCCATCTGGGTAACACTTTCAGTACTATGATCTTGGAGAAGTGAGGTTTGTTGGTCCATTA
The DNA here is from genome assembly GCA_030867105.1 of Liasis olivaceus. Classification (NCBI taxonomy): domain Eukaryota; kingdom Metazoa; phylum Chordata; class Lepidosauria; order Squamata; family Pythonidae; genus Liasis; species Liasis olivaceus. The sequence goes on from CM061349.1 coordinate 153,577,148, forward strand.
TAGAATGTGTACTTGCCTATCCTACTAGCCTCATATGTGATTGCATGGGCTATACTGCTGGATGTTCAAAATGCAGAGAAATTGTGTTTTCAAAGGAGAAGAAAATTTCAGTAATTCACATGGACAAAGTGTGAGGTATTTCCATTTTCTTAGTAGCTGAAGCATGTGTAACTGAAGCATGTGTGTAAATGTTTAGTTTTCCATTCTACAACTTAAAGCCATTTTGGTTTCTGATACTTCAGTTAAAACCCATGGGTTTTAATGACAAGAAAGTCCCATGTATGCTTGATTCTTTTTTTTTTTTAAGAATAGGAAGCATAGGAGGCTGCAGGGGAATAGAACAGAATGATTTGTAAGTAGGAGAGGAGCCATACAATCTTCTTTGTCATACTACAACAATAAAGCAGTTTAGAACCACCTAAAAGAATTCTAAAACATGTTGAGAATAAGGTAGAAAAACAGAGCTTTATCTCTGAAGTTTCAGATGAGAGTAGTCAATTCTTCAAGGACTTTTTATTTTATGAATATAGAAGACACATCAACTGACTTATAATTAAATTATAATAAGTTGCCTTGATGACAGCAAGCAGTTAAATAAACAAATAAAGAACAGTACTTAGATCTGTAGCATCTGCACCAAATATAAGAAAATATGACCTACTCCTTTTGCTAATTAGAGAAATAGAACCAGCCATAAAATGAGGTGACTTGGTAGTATGGTTAGCAACCATCTGCCTTGCTGGAAAACTGCTCAGAATAAATAAGGTGTTCCATAGCTGTATTTTCTTTTTAACATCTATAGGGAGTCTGTGGGGGAGGTCATCCATCAGCATGGGGTGCAGCATTGTCTGGAACAGCAGGCTTTGACTCCAACCTATTAAGATTGAGGCTGTGGCCCCCTGGAACCTGAGACTGGAGATTCTCCATCTTTTGTTCTTGACAGGGCTGCATGTCCCTGCTCAGACCTAACTCACTATTTAGGGGCCTTCCTGGACTCTCAGCTTCTGCTTGAAGAGCAGATGGAAGCTGTGCCCAGGAAAACCTCTGTACAGTTTCGTATTATGTAGTAATTGCACCTGTTCCCTGAATCATGAGGCTCTGCTCACTGTCATTCATGCCTTCTGGTTGGACTTCTGCAATACGCTCTATATGGGATATATAGGAAGACTATCCAGAATCTACAATTGGTCTACAATGCAGCGGTACAGGTAACATCATGATTTCCCAAGCTGCATTGGCTTCCTATAGGCTTTTGGATGCTGTTCAAGATGCTGTTTATCACCTATAAAGCCCTACATGTCACAGGACTGGGTTATTTGCAGGACAATCTCTTCCTAATGGTATTGGTCTACCCCATACTCTCCAATAGGGTGGATGTGCTTTGGGTCCCTTCCTTGAATGGCTTTGATAGTACCTTTTCTGTTGTGGCTCCTGCCCTCTGGGAAGTTCCTCTCCTTTCCTGGAATATGCTTGGCCCCGTCCTTGTTGACCTTTAGAAAGGCATGAAAAAGCTGGCTTTCCTTGACTGCTGGGGCCAGCATTATTGGAGTCCTCTCTGGAAGAGAACTGTATTGGGGAGTTTTGATCACATATTAAGGGTTTTGTATGGGATTTTAACTGGAACTGTTTATTTTGTTTTCTCCATTATTTATTTATTTTGCCATTGAGTTACAGTGTTACATGGGCAGCCATATAAATGCTTTAAATACATAAATAAAAATAAATGAATTGGCTCTACTGCTTACTGATAGCAAACTATCAAAGTAAATTGAGTAGGTCCCAGAATCTTGAAGAACTAATAGACATGGATGCTGTTCTTGGGTTGTAGAATGCAGGCATCCTCAGTATCTCCACATCTATCAATACAAAATGTGTTGTTCTCCCTTTTGAGATAAGATTAGTCATGGGAACTTCATTATTCTTACCTAACCCAGTGACTAGGCTACACTTCAGAAAGCAATATATTCAAATAGTCTATGTAAGGCTATAGATGAATCTCAGTTTCTCCTGAAGGAGAGACAGTGATTGATTTTCATCACAGTAACTAAGACTCCTACATGTTCTACAGTTTCTGCGGAATGACATTAAAACATGGGGTTGATATATGTTAAAACAAGATTGAAACTAGAATTCATTTTAAATCCTAAAATATGAAATCTTTTCCTGCATAGATAGCTTACACGTGGCCTTAGACAGATATCCTAAGGGTGAGGTGAAAATAAAAATTGAATTTAGGTTAACTCCATTTTCATTTAAATTTAAGTCCAAGTTAAATTTAAGTGACTAGTGTATTTAATAATTTCCCCTTTTGTTCCATTACAAATGACAATTTGAGAAAAAATTAGGTGATCTTTGAGGCCATATCTAAGGCTTTTGAGGGCTGCATGTAGCCCTCAGTTCTCAAGTAGTGCACCTCTGCTTTCCCTGAAAGACAGCTGCTATGTGGAATATAAAAACTGTACGTTAAAACTTAATGGCCTGATCTGGGAGAACAGGTATGATGAGGCCAGGAAGAAGCCCTATTGGCTGCGGTAACTGAAATTGCTGACTACCATTTCAGCTCATTTTACCTATTCTATACTTGGAAAGTGAATGTGTGTAAGGAGGGGGTGGTAGTCATTTTTCTATAGTATATATGTTTGTTCATGCTGCTCTCTTTTGATCTTTGTGCATAAATTCAATAGATAATATAAAATAAATTTAAATGGTGGCTAAGCCCATTAGATTACTCATAGTTTGAATTCTGCAGAAATTTAGCTTAAGAATTACTGTAGAATATTTGGTAGGGATATGCAAATCAACCCTGACCTATTTCAGATTTACAAAATGATGTGAACATTCAAATCAATTTGATTTAGGTTATTGAATTCATTCCTTTTGGATTGATTCAGTATGTCTGAGCATTCACAAAAGCCACTGAATCAGTTCCGAAATTTGAATCAAATCAATTTGATCACCTGCAAATTAAATTTTGAAATAAATATTCAGACAATTCTCATATCTGGCTGTCCAGTTTTAAGCATTCTTTAGTGCAAGCTCTTCAGTGTTCATATTCACCAATCTTTGGTGAATCACACAAGCAATTTCATAGATAGAAAAAATAATGAGGAGATAGTAGTTCTATTATGGGCAAATGGAGATACCAAATCTAACTGATGCAATAGAGAATTAAAAAAAAGTCATATTTAGTAGCATTACTAAATGGTTGAAGAGAAGGTCATTTCCAGATATTAAGGTCCCTATCCAGGTGCAGATGCTTGTCTCCTCCAGTTGCAGAATCCTGCTCTTGACCATATAAATTAATTGAAAGAGTGCTTTACAAGCATCTTGAGGTGAATGAAGCACCCTTCCTCAAAACATTAAGGAAGCCACAGACTGCCAGCAAAGTTAAGTTGCTGTGCATGTACACATGTACAGACTTTGAAGCAGCCATGCCAAATCTTTTGAAGAAAATGGCTACTTTTATGCTTCACACTTTCTATGAAAGATGTCATTCAAACGCTATTCACAGCTCCAGCATTCTCCAAATTATAGATAAAGCAAGCTGAGTTGTGCTTGTCATAAGGAAAAAAAAAAGAATCTAACATTTACAGTCAGGAAATTCCTTTGTCAAGACCAACAATAATGCAGAAACCTGTAGGTAAGTGTTTTTGAAATCATGGAATATGCACTGTCAGGGTATTTGATGGAGCTTAAGGCTTTTAGCTCTGCACTCTTTCTATCTTCATCCCTACTAAAGCCACACTTTTATAAAGCTAACTCAATGTCACAATGATCTCCGTCTTGATCCTGTTAAGGCAATACTTTTATTAAGCCAACTCAAGGTCACAAAATAGTAGGCAAGCTTTCATGTTCTTAAGAGCACTTCATCAGGTAAGATGGTTTTAATGAAACAAAAAGTGCAAATGGCAGATGTGTATCACTTCTGTATTTAGACAGACTGTTGGATGGAATGTAAGAGTGCAAACTGAGGCATGTTAGGCAGCAAAGCGGTGTCACATGATTCTTCCAAGGGCTTCTGGGTTGACCAGATAAACAAATTGTGTAAATATTTCATTGGGCCTAAAAAAGTGCAAAGGTTGGCTTTTGTTATGGGTCCATATGGCTTAATATGCTTTTGTGTGCTGCCAAAGACTATGATATTGGGACTACCATATTTATCTAAAAGGAAGATGATCCTATGTTTCAGTTGATTTAAATACCCAAGGGAAGATGAAACAGACATAACTTGTCTGCCCTCTTTACTGCTGTCACCAAACCTAAGATTATCTTAATCTTTTAAAAGAAAATTATTTTGGGGAAAGACCCTAATGTGTGCTTCAGGTAATACAGTATTTTGCTTGTAGATTTTCTGATTCTTCACATTAGCAAGTACAGTAAGCACTTGCTGAAAATGAAACAAAGAACATGGTATTCCTTATGTTCCAACATTATGGAGAGTGTTCCAAAATTAGCAGTCACATAGTAGCATTAATTATGTATATTGCAGAAATGTTTTCTGCACTACTTTTTATTAATTACTTAGTATTGAGAGCAATTCCATTCAAGTATCATATCAACATTACACCTGATGAAAATATAGTTTAAGATTCTTTTAGCAACAACAGATACAGAAATAGGTAAAAAGTAGAGGCTATACAAAGTCACAAAGTGTGTTGTTATTAAGGCTTTATAGGCTACATACTAGTGCAGTTTGTGGTCAGAAAAGTCTCAGCCACCACTTTACGAAGTAGTTATCTCTGTATGTCTATTTATCTTAGATTTGTAGTATTCAAGAACAATGAATTAATGTATATTGCCCACTTAAAAAGAGCTCAGTTTTTCATTCTTCCTTTAAATACTGCAGTAGGCTTGTGTTAATAGTTCTACTAGTTAGCTTTTAATAGAGCTGTGCAATTTATATAGAGTTTAGAGGCAGAGTGAGTTACCTCGGTACATCATACTTCCAAAGCCTCTGATTACCCCCCAATTATTACAATGGCAGAATTAGCAAATGTCTGTAATTTATACATTGTCAGGCTAATTGGATGGCATTGGCTGGCATAGTAACATAGTAACATATTCTGAGCAGCTAAATACCACAGAATTTCAGACAAAAGGAATGTAAGGATCTAGATAATAGTGATCCCTAAAATTGATCTGAAGGGAAAGACAATTGATTCTGCCACCTCTGTCGCTACTCTTTTCAGCAATGAGGCCAACAGAGTCTCTTGTTACATCAGTGATCATTTTACTGAAATATATAAAAATGGTGATGAAAAGTATAAAAATGGTGATTACATAATAACACTGTGAATGTAACATGATGAAGAACATAAAAACAGTTATAAATAGTTTTGTCTCTGCTTGCCCCACCAGATCTAGCAGAGAGGGTATGCTCTGGGTCCCTCTTATCAAACAATATCATCTTGTTGGACCCAGGAGTCATGCCATCTCTGTGGCAGCGCCTGCCCTATGGAACAGCATCCTTCTGGAGATCTAGATTGCCTTGACTCTCTTAGCCCTTTATAAGGCATTAAAAACCTGGTTATTCCCCCAGGTGTTCGAGTCAGGAGATTGAGTCCTTCCAGTTAATGTTGTTTTTGTGTAACTTGGAATTATTGTTTGTGACTACTGGACATTATGGTTTGAATTGTTTAAATTGTTTTTTCATTTTGTATGCTCACCAGAGTCACTACCATGAGATGGGCAGCCTTACAAATAGTGAAATGAATGAATAGATAGATGGGTGGATGGGCTCTCATATCCCTAGAAAGAAATCTGGAATTAATTTAAACACAATGAAGGCTAAAATGGAGATGGGTGGAGGAAGTAATTTCATACTTAACAACATAGATTAGACTCAGTACAAATGCATACAAGATTTAAGAAAAAGGTTTGGAGGATTTGGATGTGGCACATGGATTTTAGTGGCCTGGTGTGGCTGCAGTTGTGCTGGCTTGAGTCAGCAAATGGAGAGAGTATGTCGCATATGTGACATGGGGCATTTGTGCTGCAGGTTGCCTATTCATACACCAAAATCAATTTCACTACAGTAGGAAGCTTTAGAAAGGAGGAAGCTATTAAAGTGATTTCAGCACTCATTCTCATGAGCATCGGGGTCAATACTTTTGATTCTGATTTAGTATTGATATGGCTTTATTGATCTGTTTTCAGACTCTATTAACCATTGCACTGAAGAGTCACCTTGTAGGTCTTGTTCTGGATTGAAAGGTGCAGGTAAAATTAGATAACAAAACTGCTGGATAATTTTTAGTGTTTTGTACTACGAATAGCTGTCGAGAAAAGTCAAAATTGTGGACATAATTTCCAAATGCAATGTCCTGCCCTTAAAGGAAACAGAGATCTTTTTCCATTGCTTTAATTCCTTAGCAGCATGTGAGTTTTGAGCAATACCATGGTTACTTCCTAGAAAAAACAAAAAGCAAGACTCCTGAGGAATAAAATGCAGAAATGACATTGGTTGTAGTTCATGGCTTTGTAAGAAATACTACAGCCACATTGTTTCAGTCCTACTCATAGTATCACCTTGGAGGTTTTTTGAAATAACATGCTTATTAATTATAAGCATTTTGGAATGTTCATTCAGGTGAGTTATCAGAGATGCTCAACTTGGTTTCCATGGAAAGTCTGTTACTATTCTATTGTCTGTTTGAAAACATGGCACTGTGATTAAAAAATGAAATTTGTAAAGATCCTTCAGTTCCTGCGTTTGTATTTTATATCCCATGCTTACTACAGTGATGTTCCTGTGTATCTGCTAGATTTGCAATATAAGCTTTTTGAATTTTTTCAGTTTATTTTTATCTCTGAAAATAAACCATGTATCCCTTCCTACAAATGAACAAAACATAGGTATCACCTCTGGATTGGTGCATTAGTGCTGGATGTGGGTGAGAGTTCTCTGCAATCTATATCCCTCTAGGTCCATCTTTCTCCTCTTCAAGTTTGGGGGGATGGATTCCTTTAAAGAAGATAGTTTGAAGAGCCAACAGGGGACAGTCTTTTGTTTCAAGGCATCTGTGATGAGGAAAGGTATCCAGTCCAATTTGAGTTTAAAATAAAGGATCATAAAAAGGGGAAAGAAGAATCTAGAAGTTGCCCATCCCCAGGAGGTAACTGGACAGTTGACTGAGCAACATATTCCTATGTCACCTGCTTACAGTCTTTAGCATCACAATGATATGTACTGCATATCATTTAAACAGAATTTGCATCTATTCATATAAATGAATAGATGCAAATTGTATACAGTTCTGGGTCTTTTTTCCCCCACTGATGCATCAGTATCCAGCCTAATCCTTTGTTCTCCAAGTGACATATTGGAATCAGTATGGGACTGAATCAGAGTGTTGCTGATTGACAGCAATTAAAAACAATATGACGTGCCAAGTGGCTACTTTCTTCCTTATTTTTTTAAAGGAAATGAATGCATTGGGCGTTCATTTCATAATACTTTTAGTTAGTTAGTTAGATACTACTCTTTAGAGAATTGCAGAGTTGTTTACAAAGACAAAACAGCACGAAATAACAATTAAATGCAGTGCTAAAACCCTACACATTCCATAGCTAGCAGCAACCAATGCATCTTTCACAATTCTCCTGAGCTTCTGCCATTCCAGTGCTTTGTGGGGTGAGGTGCAGCAACAGTGGCAACTTCTGCATCCCTAAAAATAGGAGACTATTTTTGGAGAAAATTCTGTAAAATGTCCTGTTTCTAAAAGGTTGAGAAACTTGAAACTTTCAGAGATGACTTCAGGGGAAAAAAAAAAAGTATTTAGGGAAATTTTGACTACTACATTGGAGGAGAGGGGGATTATGTCTCAAAAAGAAAGGGTTGACATCTCTTGGCTTTAAGTGCCATTGTGTGATTTTGTGTAATGTCCCAGGTTCCACTCCTCAAATCACTGAAATATTGCAAGGAAATCTCTGTCATCTCTATCTATCATCTATGTATCTGTATCTCCCTCCCTACCTCCTAGGGGGCCTCACTGTTTTAAGTAACGCATATTCCAGGCCAGGTAGAGATTTAAATGTTTAAACATATCTTAAACAGAGCAAATAATACAGCAGTGCAGGTGATTAAATCAGTAATATGCATAAGTAATTTGATCATTGTTTTGTGTACTTCTTCCCACTTCAAGTAAAAGAGAAGAATGTTTAAGTAGTTCTCTCTAATTCCAGGCCCAGTAGAAATATCCTATACTGTGTTTTGATGGGGATATTTTTTGCGATCTAGTTCTAAATGTTCTGGCCGACAGAGTGGGAGATGAGTGGGTGGAAAGGCTTACACAGTGGTAAGCTACCTAATAAGAAGAAATTCTCAGATTGCTTCCATTCTCAGTTAGTTTTTAAACACTTCCAAACTGTGTGTCTTTATCTTATGCACATTCTCTTTTTTTTACATTTGCTATGCCCATTTTCTGCATTTAAATAGTTGCCTCACTGTTTGAATATAACTTGATGGAAACAAACATACTATTGTAACATTGCCTGTTGAAACAAACAAGGACCTTTTACTGGATTTTAGAGGAATAATTACAGGCCCACACTAAGAATATGTTCATACATGTTTTCCTCACTTGATAAATGTGCCATCAGGTGATAAACATGCATGTGTGAGTTAACTACCAGAGATCAAATGCTGCAAGTAGCACTCATATGAAGTCTCATAGAAAATATTGCTATTTCAAACAATGAATTTACATGTACTTCTACTTGGGCGTTAATCCCCAAGGATAGCCAAGGAAAAGCTATCACCTGTAACCATCGGCTGAGCAGGAAGAATTGCCACCACCTTCATAACTGCCCTGCCTGCTGCTCAGCCTACTTTCCCACTGCCACCACAACTACTTTGATTCTTCCTATCTACCTTTCCCTGGGCAAGAGATCCATTGGAAGACATCCATTCCCTGCTCTAGGGGCATCATTGGAATGAGACATTGTGAGGTGGTTGCAACAGCCACATATGCCACAGTGAAATAGGTGGCTGTACCTGACACCTTACCCACAATACCTTGCTCCTTATTTTGATGGCTCCTCTGAGTGAGGCACTAAGGTCAACATAGCTCTAGAGAGCTGTGCATTCTAATAACTTCCTCCAAGGAGTCCTTAAGGAGAAGCATTGTAGCAGCTAATCACTCCAGGCAGTAGGTCTGGGTGGGTGAGGTGGGTGAGGTCCTTGTCTTAAGCTGTTGCCCTTCCTAGTTCCTGCACGAAGGGGCAGTTTTACTGCATGTATTGATAGGCTGGCCCTTTTATTTCTTATTTATACAATCAATTTAAATTGGGCCGTGTTAGGAAACAGTGTTCATATGCTGTATTTGTTTTCTTTCCTAGAGCCTTTGCTTCAGTACTAATTCGGCATCATATACTCCATGAATTTCAATAATATTTGGTATGCCTATTCTATTTTGTTGTTATTGATTTCTGCATGAGACCCAGGTGGCTTTTTCTTGCTGTTGTAACTGTTGCTTTTAATTTTTTAAAAATGGTTTATTTTAAAGCAACGAGCTCTACAACAAAATAAAACATTTTTTACATAAACACATGTAACAGCAAACTAGATAAAAAAGGGTGTTTGGTGGCCAAATAGTGTAACAATTGAAAAGCAAATATTTACAAATGTACTACTGTGGACTGAATTCCATTATTTCCTAATATAATAAATTAATTGTTCAGAGAAAACTAACATCCAACCCTTTTGTGTCCTTTTTCGCCATGGGAAATCAGTAGTTATCTTCCAATTGGCTGTGATTCCTATTTAGACCATTTTTAAAAATAAATCACCTAATATTTGATATGCTCCATTTGCATCCTTAATCCCAAGATGTGTTTGCAACAATAAAGCACTATAAAATTTAAGATTTAGACAAGTAATTTCAGAAATAATGTGTAATATATTATGCCAAAATGGAAGTGCCTTAGGAGATAAGAGATTAAAAAGAGTCCATTTTGATAACCATATGCAGAGACTGAGAGAAGTATATAGCTCTACTAACTTATATTTAAGTACCAAACATTTTCAATCAGAGATGTGCTTGTAAACTTGGTGTTTTCCAACAAGTCCACATGAAATTTTCAGGCATTGTATTGTTTATTTATATGGGTAACTTAAGAAATCTCTGCGATAAAACAAAAAGAGAGAGAGAGACAGTGAATGGGTGCCGAATGAATGTGGACTGAATACAGAAATGAGTGATCAGTATAAAAGAAGTACATTGAGATGGTTTGGTCATAGAGAGAGAATGAATGAGGGCTGAACTGCAAAACATAAATATGAAGAAAGAGTGAATGAGGCAAGAGAAGGGGAAGACAGAGAAAGTTGTGGTTGAGTAGAGCTTATGAGTTTCTTGAAACAGAAATCAAAAGTTTAAAGAACAAAAAGCAATAAATGATGCAATGTATTGATGTGATAGAAGCTAGGATAAAATGGAATGAAGAGATATAGTGAATACTGTTGGTATAAACTAAATTTAGTTGCATTTTCTTTTCTTTTCTTGTAATTGTAGGCCTTTAATTTTTTTATGTACTATTTCATACTTCTTTTTTGTACTTTACATAATGTGGCTTAGTCCAAAAGGGAATAGCTTTATGAATACGTAGGTATGTTCAAATATATACACCACACACACTCCCAAATGGCTCTGGTAGCTAACAATACAAATATATAAACAGTAAAATCATAAATATTTAAAAACCAGCAGCATATAGCCCATAATACACTAAGAAATTCCTTCTAAATTGTAATAATGAGAAGATTTGCCTCAAATTCACTAGTAGCTTGTTCCAGAACGAAAAAGAAAAATATTTTTGATAATAGATGCATCCATATTGGACATGGAAAAGATACCCTGTTGAAGATCTAAGCGTGCAGGGCGGTCTGTAAAGAAGTAGGCTGCCCTGTAGGTAGCCTGGGAATAAGTTATATTTGTAAGCTGTATTTGTTTGTATACCATAGTAAACATCTTAAATTGCACTTGGAAAACACCTGGCAACCTATGTAGGTGTTTCAGCAAGGGTGATGTGACAACTGTGAGAGGTGCTACTGTTAGCAAAATTTGAAAGTTTCTGACTCTCCCCAATTAGGATTCAGTCCGGCAGAAGATCAGACATGAAAGTACCAGCTGAGGTTGTAAGGTTTTATTGAAAATAAACCAATAGAGTCAGCTAGGGTCTCCCCTTAAGGCAGAGGAGTACCCCAATCACACTCAAAGAAGAAGATTTTATACACGTTTCTTACACAGAGATACAGCAATTAACAAATTGATTGGCTACAATTGGCATAAATTTGGGATCCTCATTATTGGAGGAAACTTATCTCCCCGATGACCCATTGGTTACCAGTCAAAGTTCAGTTGTCTTCTGATATTTATGGTTTCCTGGAATGCAGGGGCATCTCCAGAGCAACTGAAGGGTGTTCTGGAGGCTATCAATTGGGGTCAGTCCCCCCCCCCCACATCTTTATGGCCTGGACACTTAAGGAGATGTCTTTCAACAATAACAGAAATGAGACAACAATAACAGAAATGAGAGGAAGGTGTGAAGGTTCATGAACATTAGTTTCCTTGTCATCCCTTGACTCCCCAACTGTAAGGAAAAAGATGGGAGAAACTGAGAGCCCTTTTTCATAAGGTTTCACTACTTATGACCTATGCTGCCACATTCTATCCAGCTACAATTTCTGAAGTGTCTTCAAGGGCCATCCATGAAGAGCACATTGCATCAAGACTAATCCTGGGTTCCTCTCCTCCATAAAAGGATTCAACTAGTATATCAGCTAAAGTGATAAAAAGCCCCTTACCACAGTTGTTTTGTGGTTTTCTAGCATCAAAGCTATCCAGGAGGTTAGATGTATTGCCTGAATCCTGACATCCAGCCCCCAAAGTAAGCAACTCAATCTTGTCCAAATTCAGCTTCATCTTGTTTTCTCACGTATGATCCCTTACAGCCAGGAGATAAGTAAACACTCTCCGAATTTCCAGGCTTTGGTTGCTGGAAAGGATATAGCTAAAAATTCACTAGTATATTGGTGGCAGTTAGCTCCAGTTTCATGTATGATCCTTCCAAGCAGCTTCATATAGAAAAAAGATAGATCCTTGCAGGAGTTGAATAAATGTCTCCAGTGCTTCTTGTGATAGCACTCAGATAAGAGCAGTCCCACCAGAGAATGGTGCCTGGTTTTACAGCTCCCTCAAGTGCTTCAAAAGGAAGTGATAATCAGTGGTATCAAAGGTCTTCTAGTAATCTAGGTACTCCTACATTTGTATTCCAATACAAATTTTCCATCAGGTGACCAAGGTGATCTCCATGAGAAATATGGGTCTGGACCCAGTTTCCTCTAAGGACCTCTTCCTTCTCTATCAGCATGGGTATATATGGATTTGACTTTGAAGTGATAAAGCCATAACAAAATTTTCAAATTTAAAGGAAAAGGTGTTCTGTTAAACATGAAGATTAGATGAGACCTGCATATTCACATTAATCAAATTAACCCATTCCATGGTCATACATTCTGGATCGTAATTCCATTTTATTCCTTTTTAAATAAATGAAACAAATGGAACTATTGTTTTGTTCCATTAAAAAAAAACCTCTTTATTAAGTAAATGTGCAATTCTATTTAATTTCCCCTCCCCTTACTCCTAATGAGATAAAAGCTCAATTATTACTATTACTAGTGATTTACAAACAGTACCAGTTTATAAACAAGGACTACAGAAGAGGTAAAGGCTTAAAGTCCCCTCCCATATCTACCAGCCAGTATCACTCAGATGTGTTGTGCTTCAATTTCCAAAATTCACAGTCATAGCTATGGATTGTAAGAAGTTCAGCACATTTGATGGTAAGAGGATGACAAAGGGTGTCTTGAACAGTACCATAATCTTGATCTGGTTCACACTGCTATTTGCATGTACTCTTACATTTTTTTTTAAGTGAAACATGGAAGAATAAACTATGCAACAACTGCACATATAGTTTGTTATTAAGAGACACTGGGAAAGGATTAAACCAAATCACCAATGATGGGTTATGGTTAAGGGATACAATTCTGAGTTCAACTGGCAAGGCCAACAAAGAAGCCTTTGGTCCAGATATATATGTTTGACTTTTTCTCTGCCCCCACTCCTGCCAATGAGTGCAATATACTCTTCTTAGCAGTTGCTTCTCTGATATTTTTAACACTATGGTATAAACTGCCTAGAGTCACTCTGTGACTGAGGCAACATATAAGTTGATATGGAGAAAGAGAAAAAAGAGGTAAATAAATGGTAAGGCTGAGTCTTCTGAAAAAATCCAGGTTCAAGATAAATAGCCTGATGCCTTCCAAATGTTTTATATTCACAGCACTCACCCTCCCATAGCGAACGACATGGCCAGTATGATCGTTGACCAGTCCAAAATTCTGGAAAGTAATGAGTTATCTTTATTTGATCTATGTCAAGTTTTATTTTTGGTTTATGCTGCAAGGAACAGTAGTAATCATAACGGTATATGCTGATATGCTTTTACCATACCATTGTTGTTTTACAGGTAATATAGGACGTGATACAAACCTGACATAAATGTAGGCTATTTATATATTTTGGTTGGAGTGTACCTATGGGCACTAGCATGATTTCATCTTAATGATCTGGATGACCAGTATAGCAGGGAGAATTTCAGAAAGGCTGGTTTATGAGTCTGAAAGAATAGCAAAGACCATAATTAGGATAGCTTGATTGTTATCTGCATTAAATAAATGGAAGCAGGATAGTAACTATGGTAATACAAAATATATTTAGGAGAATGCTTTTTTACTTATTGGAGTCATCCTTGCAATGTGGACTTTATTTCAATGTATCAGAGCCACATTGGGCACTAACAACATGGAAGTAATTTTGTCTGGCAGCTAAACTGCTGAAGTAGCATTTTCATCAGCACTTAGAAGCACATAGCATTGAAGCATATGGATGATCAAAAAAATAAGAGCTAATATACTAATGGCTTAAATGCTAGGCATTAATGGCTTACTTCTTGCAGACATCATGGAAGAAGTGAATTGCTGTGTACATTGTTAAAAGACTCCTATGGGAAAGTGGTAAATAATAAATAAAAACATTTATGATGAGGTCATGGACAAAGTGAAATCTGGTATGATTAGAATCACAACTGTGGCATCAGCATAGTACTAAGATCGACCATTTTTTTTTCAGTAGAGGCAAATCAGATGATATATTTAAAAAGATAATTGCTATTTTCAGTAGTCATTTTGTGATAGGCAGGGAGCCAAATGCACATTGATCAAGTTGATGGTTCTGAAATTTATTAAAGCTAAACAGCTTGAATGAAGCTTTTGTGTGCATGAGGTTTGAAATACTTTAGTGGTTGCAGTAATATCAAAATTACATAGAACTCATGTAATGCATAAAAAACCCAGCTTTTTGAATGCTATATGGATTAAAATCTAGTTGAGGCTAGAGGGTTAATATTGTATCAGCTATACTGCATTGTGTATTACTTGTTACAAATAAGCAAAGGAAAATAAGGTAATCACAGCATTACACATTTAAAATGCTATAGTAAGTGGAGGATTTTAAAATTATCATTAGGGTTGGAATTCTTTTGTTCTCCAAGGACTTCTTCCCCTTCTGAGGGCAATATGTGAGCAATTGTTGGAGCTGAAATCTCTTTTCTGTCACACATACTTACCTATCCTCTCTTATTCATCTAAATACCTATATCCTCAAACATTTCTATCTGTAGGGATGACCTACCCTTTCAATTGCTTCTGACACACTGTAATTAGACTTTTAAAATGTATTGCTGAGTTTCACTCAGGAAAATCCGTTTGCCAATGAATGAAGCATGTTTTAATTTTTGAAATTTTTCTCATATCAGTAGATGGCCTCTCATGGCCTATTTTTGAATCAACAAGTTTTCTTCTTCTATAATGGAGGGGCTGATCTTGAAAAATATGGGATTATTCTTCCTCCTCCTATATTTGAAGCAGAACTTTAAGTCTCTCAGTAGTAGCAGACAATGAACCTTTCCCTTATGTGGGGCTGCAGAATATACAATTTCTGTTAAAAGCTGACTGACAATATACAGGGAGCCCCCAGGTTAAGAACACCCAGGTTACAGACGATCCATAGTTAAGAACGAGCCTATTATAACAAAATTTGAATTAAATACATAATGATTTGAGTTAAATACACAATGGTGCAAGTTCATTACACAATACTACTTATACATATTATACAATAATACTATACTGGCTTACATACAAATTCAATAAGGACAGACCTTTGGAATGGAACTCATTCTTAAGCTAGGGACTATCTGTATCCTAACTAAACACTTTTGACATCTAGATGGGGCTTTGAACTATAAATGCTTCAAAACCACTTTGATTTATAGAGAATTAGCAGGTGCTCTAACCATAATAAGCCCACTATTATTATTTACAAGAAATTGTTAAATTATGCTAAATTAAATATTCAAAAGTTTAAGGAGGCATGAAGTAGGGCACTGGAATATCCACTACATTCAAATTAATAGAAGACTATTTTGGCATCCTGAATAATATGTATTTAGATTTAAAGTTATGATTAAATTGAAAGAATAATGTTTTGTATATAATGGACTATTATGGATCTTTTCATGAATCAATTGCAGTTTCACATGCGCTGCTTAAAACATATATTGGTACATGTAATATAGTCTTGACCTGTACCATAGTGGTCTCTTTTTAGCTAGAAGTTATATGAGATATTCATTTTTGTTTTGGATGATTCACTGTTTTTTGTAGATGATCATGCTTTTTTGAAGTATACCATAGGTGTGAGAACTAGCAAGAGGATAAACATTGCAATGAGGATGATAATCCAAGGATGGACACTCATTCTGTCAGTTATACAGAGAAAGAAAACTTACTTCTATTTCCAAATTTGAACAAACATTCTATTACTGGAAGCTTCAGTTAGAGGCCTACTTAGAAATTTGTGTAAATTTTCCTCTATGTTTAATCTTCCTTTTTTTTCTTCTTTTAAAAGTAGGTAAACATTAAATGCAAATGAATTAATTATGTAGAGTAACCCCTCTATTTAATGGATTAATTGGGGAAAAGGAGTGTCCATTAAAGCCAATGTTAGTTAAATCAAGAGTCTACTCTAAACCTAACAATTACACCAACATATATAGAACAAATATATCCGTTTCTCCACTCAGGAGCTCCAAGCATGGCAAATCTCTGTTCAGCAGATTATGTCCATAACATCTGAAGTCCATTCAACTAAGGTCCATTAAACTGAGGGTAGAGTATGACATTAATATATGTAAGACCAATTAATTAGTATATAAGTGACATAATTTCATTTTTTTCTTTCCTTAATTTTTTCTTAATTTTTCTTTTGCAAATTATGAAAAAAAATGAAAAAGGTCCATGACTGAGATGCTGTATATAAGCCAGCCCGAATTCTTTAGTCCCAGCATCCTATTTTTAGCTCCTAGCACCTGAGACTGGGCCACTGCAATTCAGTGGTAAATAGACCAAATGTTGGCTGTATGACTTTAACCCCCCCCCCTTTTTTTTTAGAGTTTTGAAATATTTTAAGGGTGGAAATGGGAAAATTAAAAGTTCAGCTATGGTCTTCCAGCAGTAATATCATAATATTACCTGATAGATTTCTATGGCCTTCCAGAGGGTTGGTCGGCTGAATTGTAGCCCCCAGGTACAGCTTACTCTTACTTTAGAGGAGTCGGAGTTTGGGAGTATGATTAACAATGGCAAATAGTATCTGGAAAACCAAGGTAGAAAACAAGGGGGGCTTACAAGATCTGTGTGCCTCAACAGGCTGTGACTGTGTTAGTGACCATAAGCTGAACATGGGAGTGCCTGTAACAATAGCTATACTCCTATGCAAATTTATCTGGGAGAAAATCCTATTAAATATAGCAGGACTTGCCTCTGACTAGACATGTGTAAGGATAAGTATTCAAAAGTTTAATTAGCTATGGAACTAAAACATCTGTGTTTTTTTTTCTTTTTGGCCAAATGAGGTAAGTAAATATCTTCAGCAATTACCTTTAAGTATTGACAGGATATCCCAATTGGATTAAACTTCTTATTTCTTCTCTCTGTCTCAGCATAAGATAATAACTTGAGGTAGTGCTTGTATTATCTTTGCTTTATATGTATAAAGCTAAAATCAATACTGTAATCTTTGTGAAAATTCTACTTGACAGGACTAATATGAATTATATAAAAGAAAATATGTTATACTGACATTTCTGAGAATTCAGAAACTTCATGCATTTATAAGGTCTTATTCAGAAATTTCATGCATTTGTAATGTCTTTGCACTATTTGTAAGAATTATAGAAAATAGATTTATATTTTTGACAAAGAGTAAGCAAAGAAACATCCAACTATAAATTTAGGGGGGTTGGTGTTTGTGGAAATCCATTTGGAATAATGGAAGAATACAAAAGGTCTATGGCTGATACCAGCTTGTAAATAGGGGCATTGTGCATCCTGATTCTAAGTTTTACCTTTATCCTAATCTCCTGCAAGTGGAAAGGATTGCATTTTAATGATGAATAATTTCAGGTCAGCTACCGAATGTGTTCGTTTGATTTAAATATTTTAATTGAAGAAATGAAGTTTTCTGGAGGTCAAACACTATAGAACTTCCGTTCTGTTAACATTGCCCCCCAAAGGCTACATAGAAATGAACAACCAATGTAAACCACATCCCTCATAGATGCAAATGTGCTGTTACATCATTTAAAATGATAATATATTTCAATGTTTCTTGTGATGCAGAACCTAAGTATGTGAATTTATTTTAGCAGTCCTGACTATCTAGGAGCACACAATACTGTAGATCATTTCCATCTGACATGTCCTTAAAAAAAAATGAAAGAAACAAAACAGCTGCATAGTTTTTATGGGCACAGAAAATGGATTTGCTGCAGAAGTTCAGCAATTAAGTCAAACCAGATGCTTCACTTTTCAAATGAGTAGAAGCTTGGCAACAGCTCTCTAAAGCTGTCTACTTGACTTTATAGAGCAGTTCTTATACACTGCACAAAGTTAACTTATTACTTTTTTTCAAGCTCCTGTAATCACCTTGCATGGAGAGAAGTAAACACGCAGATTAAAATAAAACTGAATCATGTGTCATGAGAATGAAACAAAACAAAAGAGTGGGGAGAGGGAAAGAAGCATTTCAGGGAAAATGTGGATTACTGTCGCTCTGGAGAAAATGATAAATGTCTGAAACTTCAGCTTTTTTGCTGTTTTTCCAACTATATGCATCACCTCCCTTGATAGGTGAATCTGGAGTTTTTGCAGGACTGAATCTTTGGCTGTTGGGGAGATTTTAGTACCAGGGTAAGGCCAGGTACCTTCTAGTAATATAAAATGAAATTCCCCGGGAAAGTGCAATTGTTTCCTGACCTCTTCTAGCTCATTTTGAATGACTGGGCCAAGATTGAGAAGGACAACCTCAGTCAACCATAAATGTAATGTATTATTATGTAGGAGACTTTGGAGAAGGCTAATTCCAGATAATTCTTATTGCTTCAAAAAGATCCAATGAACATGACCTGAAAATGATGCACAACATATTCTTGATGCTTGGACAGATTGTAGCTGGATCATAGTTCATACAGGAAAATTCCTTGGGAACTGCCTGAAAATTGTTATTGGTATCACATGTAAGTGAGTGATTTACAGTGGGTAATGGAAATTAGTTCAAAGTGGCAATCATTTTGATTATAATTCATAGCCTACTTATTCCAGGAAGTATCATGTCTTCCAGGAAATAGAGACATTCTGCATTCCCAACCTTTCCCCCTTTTAACAAATGTCATTAAATTGAATCCTTATTTAGTCATAAATTAAGACATGCTGATTTCTGTGGGTTTCCCTAAAGTATTACGTTTCGGAAGGCATTCAACTGTATATATCTGAGGTACAAAACAGTTGTAAAACTGAACAGTTAAATGCCTCCTGCTCTGGACAAAAATTATCATTGCGAAGCATTTTCTTGTGTGCTTATACATTCAAAAATGACCCTGTAGAATTAGAGTATGCTTTTTATGTTGTCATAAATATTAAACAGTTTTTCCATATCATATAACTGTTTTTAAAAATCAAATCATGGTAGAACTGGCTGATCTAGTCTTCAGAAGGATCTGTACCTTGGGGGTAATCTGAAATATAGATTTAATTAGAGAATGATTTAATCAAACAGGAACAGTACACTTTCTGAACTAACATCTAGCTGCATGGTCAATATGGTAAAAAAAAAAATACGACAGGCCTTTGTACCTACTTTGATACAAAGGGAAGAAGTGAAAACACTAAAATTGCAGTTGTGGGTTTGGCTGTAGAGATTCTTGATTGTATGTGGCATAAAGCATTTGAGTATCAGCTGGCTTTAGCCAATTGCCAGCATAAGGACAGGAGCTATTCAACACAGCTGGGTACAACTGTGGGAAGCCAAATCTTAGAAAGAGCCATTAGTAAAGTCTTGGCAAGCATAAACTAGAGACACATGATTCCCAGGCATGGGTAATTTTGTTATTTGACACTGGAAAGACCTTGAGCTGGTTTAGTTTTGCCTGTTTAAATCTGTAGCCTGTAATAGATTTTCAAGGAGAGTACTTCTTTTCCTTGAGATATTGGTTGTATGCAAGATTGTACAGAATCCTTTTAGAAAAGATCATTACATCTTGTGTATGTGCAAATCTTCAGAAGGTAAGAACAAATCAGACTGATTATGTATTATTTAATCTTAGTCATAATAGTAATAGGCGACAAGGAATATGTGATAAAGGAAAAGCAACAACAACAGAGGAAAAAATAAAGAAACTATTACCATATGTAGCTCACATCAGAGCCTTTTGGCACTGGATTACATCAGAATTGTGAAAGAAAGGAAATAGTCTTATATTACCGTATATCATGAATTAACTTATTTGGCACTTCTTAGCAGAAGCCTGAGTTCTTCCTTGCTAAGTCCCAGAATATTGATTCACACTCAGCTCCAATATGAGCAACCAGAACCAGTTCCAAGGATTCCAAAACACAGACATGATTTCTGCTGCCTTTTGATACTGCATGAGTTCATGAACATTAGAACAGCAAATTATTTTACAGCTTTGTATCAAACCAAGGATCAGCCTAAATGTGGTTGAAATTCCTTGCATCCACCAGGTAACAAATTCTGCAGATATCTGGCAACAATTTCACCTGACCATGAGCAAAGGTGTCTTGTGAATCTTATGAATGCTCTTTCCAATTAACTTTCCTCATAACTGGCTGTGCTCAAAGCCTACCTACTTTGCCTTTACCAAAGTCAATGGCTTGGCAATATTTTGATGAATGTCTGTGCTGCCTGACATACTGGTGGGCAGGTGCATCTTGAAACAGTCCAGAAAGATACTATAAAATACTGAATTAAAAACCATTGGCTTAGAGTGATAATTCTGCAGCTTTGTAATATTTTCTCAGGGAGTTCTGGAAACAATGAGCAACTTCTTGGTAGGAATGTAGCCGATGCGAAGATTCAATTCAGAATCTAAACTGGGGGGGTGGGGACTGATTCACCTCTACTATTCTGCAGCCCTCTTATTGGACTTGGGACCTGAATATGAACCTGTGTTACCATTTGTTTTCCTGTTTGGCAAAGTTGTGAAGAGCTTGGGAAGCGATGAATCTGTTGAATCATCAACAACATTGCAGAAGGCTTCAGATCGGATTCAGGCCATTTCAGAGGAGCCCTACTTTGATGAATGTATATTTGAATGTAGTTTGGGATTTGGCAGAATTCAGTGAACTCTCTTGACAATAAACAACATTGCAAGAACTTCCCATAAATTTAATCTATCAGATGTTATAACAATTCAATATAGCAGTGTAATATCTAATGTAGTAACTTATTTATTTCATCTAATGTTATATACTGTCTATTCTGATCCAGTAATTATTATTTTATGTTGTATGCTTAGATTTTCATTATACATTAATTTTAAAATAATCCAAGAAGGACAGGAGGGGTGGGTGAGTTGGTTGTTGTTGCTTTTAGTGTAGTGACTTTTCCATGCAAATAGTTAGCTGCTTCCTGCCATAAGTGATTTTCAGTTACTCAAGCCACACTATTCAGGAGGATGCCAGATGGTCTCTATTCTTTTTGCCTGTCATAGAAGAACAATTTCAACAGTGTGTGTGTAACAATCTGGATAGATTAAATATGCATATGGGGGGAGGAGTGGGATAATAGGAACAAGTGCTTTCCTTGGTCCAATGAATAGCCTGAACATTATAAATCTGCATCCTTAGTGTGGTATCCGGGGTACCAGTGTGCTCAGGGATATTCTTCTTTCTTCACCTGACTTTTCTTTAAATAGATTCTTTTAATGTTAAAAAAGAGAATGGTCATGCTGCAAAGCAAAATGCTAATTTCTATTATCATCATCTGGTCTCCATTCTTGGACATCAAAAACCCACTGATGACTACAGCTAGTCCTTATTTAGCTAACACAATTGGGACTGGCAACTTGGTTGTTAAATGAAGTGGTTGTTAAGTGAAACTGCAACTATGTTTATAATCTTACTTCAGCTTTCCTTTGCTTTATAGACTTGCGAAGGTCATAAATGTAAGGATTGGTTGCAAAATTACTTTTTTAACACCATCGTAACTTTAGAAACAATCAGTTTCTAAACAAGGCAGTTGCTAAACAAGGAGTGCAGCTCAGTTCTTTCTTGAGAAGGATGTCCCTCACAATGAGGGGGGAAAAAAGACAGTGATAAACAGGGGGTATTCTAGATATCTGAAAGGGATAGTGGGGAGCAAACCCTTTTCCTTTCCTTTCCTTTCCTTTCCTTTCCTTTCCTTTCCTTTCCTTTCCTTTCCTTTCCTTTCCTTTCCTTTCCTTTCCTTTCCTTTCCTTTCCTTTCCTTTCCTTCCCTTCCCTTCCCTTCCCTTCCCTTCCCTTCCCTTCCCTTCCCTTCCCTTCCCTTCCCTTCCCTTCCCTTCCCTTCCCACAATTCATTTTCAAATAAATGTATTGTCAATAGCTGTCTCCATCATGGTAATCATTTAAGGAACAGTCAAGTCCCTCTCTATATTAGCCATTTCGTGTGCATGCCCACAACATGCTCTCAAAATTCTAAGAGTAACCCTTGGGCCAAAAGTACTAACAGTGTGCTGTGGGCATGTTATTTGATCATGCAGGAAATCAGACAGGAAAAGCCCTGATTACAGTGATGAGCACACACCCACAGTTTATTAATAGAAGCAATTGAAGTTGACATAGAGCTTGTGACCAGGTCTTTCTCCCCTCCCATAAACATTCATTCTGCAGAAAATAGTGTTTGTGAAGATTAATTTTTCCAAGCCCCCCTAATGCTGGCAGCCATCTGTAATAGAGCACAGTGCTCAATCTAAGGACCCACTTCTGATCACAGTTGTTATAAATTGGTGGTGTTGCTTCATTTTGAAACTGTAGTGTAAGCCCCAACATACAGTTAATATGAGTGAGATGGGCAGTGACAAATCTGAAATATAATATAATATAATAATGTAATATATCCCTCAACACAGTCCACACTTTCCCTCAAGATACAATTCTGCCCCCTCCCCACAAATCCTGTCCCTAATCCGTTTGAATTATCATATAACCCACTTACGCCTAGGATATCCAAAAATATTAAATGCTATCTCTGACCATCATAGGATTGTCCCTCCAGATTTGGAAGGTCCAAGATCACTGTAGATGGAGACTGCAGCCATGAAATTAAAAAACGCTTGTTCCTTGGGAGGAAAGCTATGGCAAACCTAGATAGCATATTAAAAAGCAGAGACATCACCTTGCCGACAAAGATCCGCATAGTCAAAGCTATGGTTTTTCCAGTAGTAATGTATGGCTGTGAGAGCTGGACCATAAAGAAGGCTGAGCGCCGAAGAATTGATGCCTTTGAACTGTGGTGCTGGAGAAGACTCTTAAGAGTCCCCTGGACTGCTAGGAGGTCAAATCAGTCAATCTTAAAGGAAATCAACCCTGATTGCTCATTGGAAGGATTGATAATGAAGCTCAAGCTCAGATACTTTGGTCACCTAATGCGAAGAGAGGACTCTTTGGAAAAGACCCTGATGCTGGGAAAGATTGAAGGCAAAAGGAGAAGAGGATGGCAGAGGATGAGATGGCTGGATAGCATCACTGAAGCAATGAGCATGAAATTGAGCAAACTCAGGGAGGCAGTGAAGGACAGGAGGGCCTGGCGCACTATGGTTCATGGGGTCACAAAGAGTTGGACACGACTTAACGACTGAACAACACCAACAAAAAGTCCTAATTTCTCAGAGCTAGTGGCAAGTTTTATAGAAATAGGAATGCTGATTATAGGCAAGAAGCCTATAAATAAAGATTCACTGTTTCAAAAAACAAGGTTTTGCTGAGTGGTTTTCTAAAACAAGAGGTCAGAAAGAACAAAAACCCAAGCCTGAATGAATGAAGATATGAGACAGAATGAAGATATGAGACAGAAATTGGATTGAAGGCCATAACTTTATTAGGTAAAGAAAACAGACAAGGCACATTGAATTTATTATAAGATACATACTTAAGTATAGGTATCCTATTACTATAGGAGATAGCTTGGGAAACCTTCCCATCTTTCTTCCCCATTTGTGCAATAGGAAGAACACAAACACCACCACCAACAACAACAAAAGCAAAGAGCTGAGGTGAGACAAAGACAAGGCTAGTGGTTGTCTTTTCTGCTCAACTTCTTAAGATCACTATTTGATCACTTAATGTCCCTCTCCTTACACTTAAAGGCTTTTTATAATAACAGGAAACTGAGCTGCCCTGAAGTTTACTGGATCTTAAGGACTACTTTCAATCTGGCAGACTAACTTAGAGCAGAAGAGATAAAATGGGGTGAGCTACAGACTAGGATATACTGTACATGTAACAAGCAAAGTTCCAGCTGGGTCCAAAATGGTATGCAGTGTTTGAAAGATGGTTCACAATGCAGAGTAATACTTTGCACAGCCTTATTCCCCAACCATGCTGTTCACACGAGTTGGCTGACATGTTCAGCTGACCTGATCAGGTCTGCTGTTTTTAGTGATCAACTAATAGCCAAGCAAGTATAAGACAAATTTGCATCTCTTAGAGAAATAGGAACATGAATAGAATTGGTGAAGATGCAACTTGTGCAAGCCTGAAGCTGAAGTCCCCACCCCTGACCAGTTGATCTGAGTTTAGATTCAGAGGCAGATTCTTAAACATCTAGTCTTGCAGCTCTCTTTTTAGCAAGTTAGTGCAATTGTGGTAATTTACTTTACCATTTAGAAATATTAAAACTTTTTTGACAATCCTTCAGCACATTTATTATTAGGGTAAATGCTAGCTTTAAAAGGCATTGTGGCTCCAAACTAACTTGTCTGGCTTCAGCAATGTGGGGGGAATAAACTTGTTAAAGCTACCCATACATCTGGCACTTTCCATTGACTTGTGGGTGTGGGGGAGAAGAAGCAGAAGACCATGTATGCTGAGCACATATGTTTCTGTTGTTAAGCAAGAAATAAAAACAGTTTTGTCAGTTGATTTCAGTTGTCTGCCATTTATTTAGGGTGGTCTGAGTAGGCCTATGATACCAAGATGATTTTGCTACAGTATAAACATAAAAAAACAACAAGGAGGAACAAACTCCCTTTTTAAAAAAATAAAACCACATTTGAAATCATTATATTTGAAAATGTATTTGAGGCAAAAAAAAAAAAAAAAACCCAAAAAACCTGGGTTGTACCAAATGTTAAACTGCTATGACTAAGGAAAAGGATGCTACATTAAAAAATGCCACCAAATCTATAGAATAAATTCATTCTCAAAGCCTTTAGAGTCCACTAGAGTTTATACACTCCAGCCTGTAATCATGTTTTCTTATTCTGTACCACAATGCAACATACACTGTAGCAATGTGAGAAGTGTTCTACTACTGTTGCACATCATTTGAGGGAAGAGCAGTAATGCATTTGCTCCTTCCGCTACCTTTCTTTGAATCCAAGGCAGTTGTTTTCCTATTGTTATTTTCAGTAACATCATCACCAGAGATGGGGGAACAATGAGGCGTGGAAATAATAGCTTGCCTATTGAGCAAGCTCCTTAGTGAGGCAATATTTGACTTCTCACTTCATGCTCTTTAGAACAAGATAGCAACACTTTAGTGTTCAGCTTCTCACAGTGAAGTTTTTTATAGGGCTGAATTATTCTCATGTAGAGTTGGATACCAGAGTATTGCCTATTCTTTGCATACGGGCTTTATACGTATGGAATTAAGACATAGAGTCATGAATTAACTCATGAGATGTGGTAGCCAGTTCTTGTAAACAACTTGTTTTGCCATGTCAACTCATGGGAATCAGGCTTGAAGATTTTAATTAATTAATTAATTAATTTATATATATTTCAAATTTGGACACCACCCATCTCGTGAGGAAGTGACTTGAACATAAACTTATCACATATGTTTTGTGTGTATTTTCCTTGTGTAAGAAGTGAGTCGTCCAGATTTTGATGACAAATTCTACTCAGCTTCACTTGAAAAGTCATTAAATACCTGCAAGTGTACAGATGTCTCATTAAAAGAGGAAAACATGGAAGAACTCCCAGGCTTCTTTTGATCAGTGGTGCTACATATTCACGGATATCGTGGCCACATAAAGTGGAACTCCCCTCTGAGAGAAATTTCAGCAACATTTTCCCTATCGATCTCCCACAGACAGATGAACACCTTTTTGTTTCAAATCAGATTTAGGGGGAAAAAATTCCACTTTGCTTTGCTCCTTCTTTCAGGTGAACTGCTTTTCTGCACTGCATGAAAGAGGCAAGCACTGCCCTGGATTTAAATGAGGAACAGTTAGGAGATACACGAGGCGTTCGCCACAGCTGAATTATGTGTATTTGGACCTGACAAATAAAGGGACGCAAATACTTGGCTATCTATGCTGTTTTGGGCTTGTGATGTAGTCAGCTCAAATCTAAGCCTTCCACTATAGTAACATCCTATATTTGCTGCATCTCTCATTCTCTTTTCTACTGCTGAGTGATAGTGCACTATAGCAACATATGGACAAAAATCTAAGACTGATTTTCTGAGATTTCAGAAAATATGCTTACTCTTATTTAGTCTGGGAGATATCAACTTTCTTCCTGCTCTCTAACTGGGCAATTGATTAACAGGATAATTCTCAAATTTAAGACAGGAAGGCACATTTCCTAGCCAGCTGAGATCAGTTCATGGGTGTAAAGGTCTTATAGAAGTCTCACTCAGTGTCTCACTCCCAAATCTTACAGGATACTGGAATCCTTCATCTTGTGAGATTTGCGCCTCTCTAAACCCTCTGAGCTGCAAATAATCCACCCAAGTATGGAAGCTTCTGGGTAAAGCAGGCTGAAGCTGCTGGGGAGTGCTCTCAGATGGCCAGTGCCGACTTTCCCCCCTTCCCTCTGCCTTCCCAACAATTATTTGTTATATAGTTAATGAAATCTTCAATATACTATTTTAATACTTGTTTTATGTTCATATTTCACATTTAATTGTTTGATATTTAGTGAAATGGTAAAGAGCATGTGGCTTATGTCTTCAGTACTTTAATAAGAGGGATATGGATTAAAAGTAATCAGATAGCAATACGTATTTGGTATGACCTGGTTCTGTGTGTAGCTTAAAACAATACAAAGCATTTATTTTTCACTGTGCTCCTATACATTGAATTAAATCTTTATGTCTTCAAACACCAGGTCACTTAACTATGGCAATTTCATTTTTTTTTTTTTTTACAATATATCTTTTAGTTTAAATACATATTTGGCAATTCTGATTATATTCTGAAAGATATGGGGTAGGTCCATCATCACCACCATCACCATCGCTCTTTTGAGATATAAGAGCTAAGCAATTAACAGGCATGAATCTTTTGAATAAAGGGGTGGTGTGAAACTGATAAACCTAGCCCTTGTGCAAATGCAGCAGCAATAATAAATGCTATTTGGCATGTTTACTTTCTGTACAACCCGTGCACTTGCTCTGACAAATGCAAATGTTGTCAGCTGGTGACAACATAATGTAAAATGATTGGCTGTATAATTAGAATCGTGGTGACAAATGGAATGTAGTAGAACTTGGCAAATTGCTAATGTTAGTGCATTAACGACTCTTTTCATTCTTCCCAGGACACTTGCTTAAGTCCCGGTATTACTTAAAAAGTCACAAATTGGCCAAGTATGGATAAAGGCCAGCACATTAACCAAAAGAGAGGACAGGAAAGGAGCTTTGCTAACATTATATCAATATAATTGACCTTAAAATTCATTTATCTGTCAGACACAACCAATTATTATTACTATTCTTTAAAAATCTTTGCAGAGTTAATTTTAATGGAATTCTTAATGAGGGAAGAAAAGTATAAAATATGCTAATTTTCCATTCATCTTTAATTTACTTGAAAAAGCGCATAAGCACTGGATAGAGGCTTTTTTTTGCAATGTTGTTATAAATCCAGTTGATTTAACAGACATAAATGCATAAATTCAGTAAAAAATACTTTTTGTAAGGTGTTCTATATAGAGTCCCTTACAGTATCTTTGTTTTTCTTTGAGAAGTTTATGACTCAACATTATAGGTTATTAGTCCTATTGATGGTTTCTTGCAACTGATATTTATGATTTTGCCATTAAATAAATAAATGCTAATGAGAATTCATTATTAGTTGATACAATTTCAGTTAAATATACCTCAACTCTACTGTATTCATCTCATCAACTTGTAAGCAATTGCCAATTTATTTTCTTGCAGTTGTGAAGCCTAGAAACTTGTTTATAAACTTGGTAGGAAAAAAAAAATCTACATCAATCCTTGGAAAGCTGATGGATGTTTTCATCAAATGAATGGAAACCACCTCCCCAAATTTCTATCTCTATATTCTTTAGTACTCTGTGCCCACTTCCTGCAGGGGGGCTTTATGATAAAAATAGTGCAATAGTTCAGACAAGCATGTCATGCTTTGGCAAAATGAAGCATTATGAAAGCAGCTGCCTTGGTTGCCCATCAGGGCTGGTCAAAACTTCAAGATGATGCTTTATTTTCATGAAGGTTGAAGTGACACGCCCTCTTGAAGTTGCTTTGTCGTGCAACATAGCTCCTTGCTCCTATGAATGAAGGGAAGTGGCCATGTTGCTTTGCTTCATTCTGCTTTGCAGGCTTTTCTCAGTCTCCTCTGGCATTTGCAAAATGCAGTAGTGTAGCCTCTTCCAGTTTTTGCATAGACAGAGAACACTAAGAAGTTGCTGTGAGGCCATACTCTCCTCTGAGAATCTTCTGGCACTTGGAACAGCTGGAAGATATGCCAGCTTTTGCAGGAGCTGGAGATGCTGCAAAAGAGGTTGCTGGGAGAGAATGCTGTCCTCTCCAGCCGTATCTTAGAATCCTCCATCCCTGCACCCGTACAGAAGCTTCTTCCTGCTTTTGCAAATAGAGGAGGTAATTAAAAAACAGGGAGGTTCTGAGGCAATGCAAAGCACTTGGAAGTAAATTATGTTGTCCTTCGCCTTGATGAAGAGAATAATGGCACCTCCATAGCACAAAGCTCTTCGCTGAGTTTAATTTAAGCTAGCTGGCACAGGTCTGCTATCCATATTGCTCAACTGGCTAAGATATATCCTGTATCAGAACTGATATAACTGAATCCAAAATGGATTACACAAAGTATAATTGGAATTCCCTGTGGTTTACTTGCTTCTTTGGAGCTCTAATACATCCTACTCTGGTTTCCCATCAAGTGATTAACCTAATATGAAATACCTTTTGGAATCTTAGCTAGGAAACTAACTTTTATCACAGTTTTTAAAGACTGGGCCTTATATATTTCAGGAGATGCATATGTACCTGTCCATGTTTATGTGTGAAATATTGATTTTAAAATGGTGTATTAGAAAAATCTATGAGATTCAAATACTGTTAAAGTAAGAAGTGCTAACCTGTAAGATTGACTTACAAATAAGTTGCTTTCTAAGATTTGAAGTTGTCAAGGATTTTGCAGCATAGGAAATACAGGTAGTCCTTGCTTAACGACCATTTGTTTAATGACAGTTCAAAGTTACAATGGCCTTGAAAAAAGTGCTTTATGACCTGTAATCACACTTATGACTGTTGAAAACTGTTGCACCACCCCCTGCAATCACGTGATCATGATTTGCAACCTGTTTATGATGGTTGTTAAGCAAATCACCATGTCATTAAGCAAATCACATGGTGGTTAAGCAAATTCCAGCAAAAAATGTCCACTGGGGAAGCTGGATTTGTTTTATGACTATCATAAAATGGTAGTAACATTGGGTCCGGTCATGTAGAGACTCACTTGACAACCATCCTGCTTAACAACCAATTTTCTGGCCCCTATTGTGGTTGTTAAGTGAGGACTACTGTACTGTGTATTAAAGCCTTCTGGGGAGAAGATGAAAAGGGTAACTTGGGATCAGTAATTCATCCATAGCAAAGGAAAACAAATGTAAGGTTTACTACTAATAAACCATTGTTATTTAGTTAAATAATGTTTCTTCATTATAAATGTTAATTCCTCTCTCTCAGCCCCAGGAAGGAGGCAATGACAAACCATTTCTGAAAAACCTTGCCATAAAACTGCAGGGACTTGTCCAGACAGTCACCAGGAGTCAAAAACTGAGTTGAAGGTGCGCCCGCACACACACACGCACACACAAATGTTAATTAAAAAAAGAAATTTCTTAGTCTGCAAGCAGATATTTATGGAACTGATGAAAATGCTACAATTTCATGGTCAAGACTAGCAAAAATTAAAGGTTTAAAATGTTAGTTAACTTACAATTCTTCAAAACCAGTAATTTAGGATACTCCTAAAAGCTAAACCAAGTGCATAATGGTTGTTACAGAACCTCATGCATTAATATAAATGAAGGAAACTCAGTGTCAATACTGATGTCTGCAAGATATGGAGGAATAAAGGGGGAAGCCTATGTCAGTTTCATGACTACCTTTACAGGCTCTCATAGAGATACGGTGGGTCAGTATCTGTGGAGTGGAACAGTATAGAAACACAGTCCCCATCTCATCTTAACTGCCCATCCTCTGATGTACGTTTTAAATTAGGAGATTCATAAATAGGGAATTAAAAAATGAGAAAAACAATGATGACTACTGTAGCTCCAAATTCATATTTAATTAATCTTGCTGACTATTTTACAAGGAAACCTAACAGAAAAAATTGGGAGTGATTCATGTCCGCTGTAAGAAACAGTATGCCCTAGTAGATAGACATTTGACCTTCCTATCATTTGAGGTTCAGGTCAAATCCTACATTGCTTGCTTGTTCGTTTATTTATTTAATTTGTATACTGCCCAACTCCCAGTGACTGGGAGGTTCCCAAAATAAAAACGCAAAAAAATGACAATGAAACAATACAATAAGGCAAAGAAACAGGTGACAGAACTCAACAAGAACAAGAAATATACACAGAGAAGGGACTTCAACCACTGTAGCCAAAAGCCTAAGTGAAGAGGCAAGTCTTCTAGGCCCTCTGAAACACCAGTAGGATGGGAGCCATCTGGATCTCAGGAGAAACTCCCTTCCAGAGGGTAGGTGCTGTGATAGAGAAGGCACACCTCCAGGATTCCGATAGATGGCATTGTTTATTGAAGGAACCAGAGCATGCCGATTCTGTCAGATCAAATTGACTGGGCAGCTACTATGAGACATAGGCAGTCTCTATATGTTTTCCCATACACTGACTTACTCATGATGTTACTGTTAAAGTAAGAAGTGCTAACCTGTAAGATTGACTTATAAATTGGTTGCTTTCTAAGTTTTGGTGTTATCAAGGATTTTGCAGCATAGGAAGTACAGGTAGTCCTTGCTTAATGACCATTTGTTTAACAACAGTTCAAAGTTACAGTGGTCTCGAGAAAAGTGTTTTACAACCTGTACTCGCACTTATGACCATCACAAACTGTTGTACCACCCCCTGTAGTCATGTGATCGCGATTTGCAACCTTTTTTATGACAGTCGTTAAGTGAATCACTACAGTTGTGAAGCAAATCAAATGGTCAAGCGAATTCCAGCAAAAAATGTCCATTTGGGAAGCTGGGTTCTCTTGACAACATGATTTGCTTAATGACCATGTGATTCGCTTAATGACTGTGGTGATTAAGCTTAACAATTAAAAAACAGCACCTTTCTTTTTTAGATTTTTCTATCCCAACTTTATTATTTTTATAAATAACTCAAGGGGGTGAACATACCTAATACTCCTTCCTCCTCCTATGTTCCCCACAACAACAACCCTGTGAGGTGAGATGGACTGAGAGAGAGTGACTGGCCTAAAGTCACCCAGCCGGCTTTCATGCCTAAGGCGGGACGAGAACTCACAGTCTCCTGCTTTCTAGCCTGGAGCCTGCCACTAGATCAAACTGGCTCTTAAAGCTAGAAGGCTTTTGACAGAAATATAGAGTGCTAGAAATGCTAGAAAATAAAATAGAAGATTAGTGCCTGATCTCCACTTCCTTATTCTGACCAGTTCTTCCTCCACACCTATAGCTTCCTCTGCCCATGTGCAGCAGGAACACCCATTTTCCTATTCCTCCAACCATTAACTGCAAATGCATAATAGTGGAATGTAATGCTCCTATATGAAATCTAAGTAGCAACCTATCACAAGAACAAATCATAGGACTGACAATCAGAGATTTAAAACATCTTTATGCGGGAGCACTACAAGAAATTTCACTGCCTAAACCAAATGCTCATGAAGATTTGGGAAGGTTGCCTCTTATTGTCAGACCGCACTTGCCATCATACTTATTACTCGGCTTAATCTTTGTTCTTGATAGTAGTCATACCTTAATGTTGAACCAGTGAGAAAACCAAGCAAAGAAGCCACTCACTCAGCAGAATTCTCACTGAAAATGATCTTTCCCTTCTGTGGTTCCTTCAGTTGCAACAATGGTTTGGGGGAGCAAAGCCTTGATCAGTTAGGCAGCATACAAATCATTGAAATAAATAAGAGGAGAGAAAAGGTTATCTTTACCAGTTACAACTGGTCTAGCAAACATATCTGGAAGTGCCTCTAAGAAATGCCCAAGTCTCACTGAGCTCCCTAGAAACCCATGGTCTCCATCAAACCATTTGGACTGTTAACTCACCCCATACTTTAATGCTCATAATAAGAAACTTACAACAATACCAAAGAAAGCTGCACCTTTTATTACCTTCAAATTCATTTCAAGGGATGATTGCATGAACCTCTATCACTAGTGTCTTTTGCTATTCCCACAGCATTGGCAGTGCCACTCTGCATCTATTACAATGAGAGCTTTATTCTAAAGCTCTGGGTTCAAATCCCTTATCACTTGGGGGCACAGAGATACAAAGTAAATTCAATAAATCCATAAAATGAGATAAATATTTTTGGTACAGAATTTCTAATAGCATTCTGACCTTCAGTTGCTATATCACAGGCAAATACAGCTTGGTCCCTTCTACGCTAATATTTATTTATATATTTGTCCTGCAAATTTACATGGCTGCCCATCCTACCCAAATAACTCCAGGCAGATAACAAGACATAAAAGCAAAACTATACATATAAAAACAGTAAAGAGAATAATAAAAGATGCCAGGTGAAAATAATCAACTCCTCAACCAACGCAAAGCAAAACATAGAACCCAGGCTCAGGGACATCATGGCCTTAAGGCCTTCTGAAAGGCCAACATGCCAGAATACTGTGGCTACTGAAAATGGTCATTGCAGATAGGTGAGAAATACATTTGGCTCAGGTTTTGGTAGCAACTTATTAAAATCATTTAACAGCTGCAGATTTCATAATAATTAGAACTTTAAAATGCACGTGGGAGAAAGATAAGGTGGCCTATTCATATATTCCTAGCGTGATGGTTCTAGAGTAAAAGAGTACATATACAGATTGAGATCTACCAGTTTCCCGGGTAGTTTGAAGTATACAGTATCAGCAAGAATTTCCAGCTTCCAACTCTTAACGATAGCACTAATTAAACATATACACAGTTTACATTTTTGAAAAAGAATCCTAGGGAGGGTGGTTGTTGTTTGGGTGAGGGTAGAGTGGATTAATTAGTGAGCTCCATTGTGATATTGATCCCAAGTTCCAGTCTTTCCTGAATCTGTAGCCTAGAACTCTCTATTGCTGCTGGACTCAAGATAATATGTGCCCAAACAGATCCAGCAAATCTGAAGCCTGCTCATCTCTAGAGCTTCTCCTGTAGCTCTGGAAGGCCACAGGGTCAATCTCTGCCAGATGATGTCTGTCTGGTACACAATTATGAATTATATAGGCCAACAGACTACTGTCCTGTAAGGTAGCTTCTTAGGTACTGAA
Organism: Liasis olivaceus; assembly: GCA_030867105.1. Taxonomy (NCBI): domain Eukaryota; kingdom Metazoa; phylum Chordata; class Lepidosauria; order Squamata; family Pythonidae; genus Liasis; species Liasis olivaceus. Next base: position 153,610,594 of record CM061349.1, read on the forward strand.
ATTAAAAAAAACCACAAACCTATTTGGGGAATAATTCACTGTTGCATTTAAGAGATTTTTATTTGCAGGATGTAGGAAGAAAATCTTTCATGGACAACAAGCCATGTCCAGCCTTTATAGGTGTTATTTGTACACAAGGAGAGAAGCCTGGAAAGTGACCTTACTGAACAAAAGCAGCTTGGAAGTCTGTTATTCATGTTATAAATTCAGCACACAGCAGATGTTAGAGTTTTACTAATGTAGACGGGAAATCCCTGTAATCTCAGCTTGACTTAATCGAAGAGCCAGGGTGCCGCTTGAAATAAATCACTAGTTTTTGTCTCGAGGAAAATGATTTTGAACAGCTAGATTGTACCATCTGTCCCAGAAAGCGTTTATATTTATACAAACCCTGTAGGGCGTAACAACTCATGCTTATTCTACAAAGTAAGTGATCTATATCTCTTTGAAATCTAAAGAATTTATAACATTTTCAACTTGGTGTTGTAACATTGAGTTGTTGAGGGCTGTCTTCTGATTCCACTGGCCTAGATAATCTACTGGATTTTAGAACTGTGTAAAGTAGTTTTGAACAACATCTGCCAGGATGTGATGCAGCAACACAATTTATTACTCCCATTATGCCATTTATCATCCTGATGAAGTAGTATGTAGTGACCTCAATATGGAGCTAATCATGGGTAGAGCATCATGTGTGAGAAACCTAAAGTGATGTTATACATGCTCAGATGCATCAATAAACTAGGTGAGCATCTGCCATGACATGGACAGGTAGTGGCTGCACTTCCTTTCACAGAGGAATCCACAGCCCTGATTGGCTTAATATTATTGAAATTACTTTCAATTTTGGAGACCCACAGACACAAATAAGTTGATTGACTAAGTTCAGATGTGTTTAGCCTTGCTCTGTGTGTTTCATTACACTGAATAGGTGGCTATAACTCTGTTGGTCCTTGAGGAGTTTTATAGCTATAGTAAATACATTGAGAAATGCTTCAGCATAAATCTCCTTTGTTGGAATGGGGGAATTAAAATATCGAAACAGTATATAAGAAAAACAGTGAATGGTACTTCCAGCACACCAAATTCCAACTTCCTTGGATGGGGGAGAGGAGAAAAGCCATGGAACTGGTTTGTGATTCTAATATACTTTATTGTAAAAGGTCTGATTGTTATAAATGCAGCTTGTCTATACATTTTTGAAAGATTTTTTAAAAATGAAGGGTTAGGCGTGAGAATTAAATAATATTCTATGAATGAATGTTTCACATTCTAAGATGGCTGCAAATTGATTAATTAATCAAACATATTTTACTACCAAAATTTTACTGTGATATGTGCTGTTCTAAAGGGGAAAAGAAGCTGTGTGTGCACCTCTGCATGTATATAAAATTACTGTAGCAACAAACAGAAGAGAACAAGGCAATGTTTAAACTTTAACCTTACATGGATTGCTTTGATTTCAACTTGTTATAAAGAACTCACATAACATTTTATTTTTTTAAAAAGGTTATTATTTTAGTAGGAGCATTTTTATTTGGTATGCAGTTATACTTAGGTGCCGTAAAAAGCAGAAAATAATAAAACTCACAACACAGTACAAATCAGATCAACCGGACATACAGCATTAAATTTTACAAACGTTATCTTACCCCAGCACTACCATAATTTAAACTGGCATCGGATATTGCAACTGAAAAAAAAGGGTTTTCCAACTTCATAAGTCTTGAAGAAAAGAAATATTTTAAGGGCCTTTTTAAATCTCATGAAATCAGATTCCAAGCGTGCTTTGAGGAGGAATCGATTCCAAAGAGTAAACTAGGTGTAAGAAGGCTCTAAACCCTGAGATAATCATTTTGACAGGAGAGAAAACCTGATTGCACAAATGCACAGGAACATGAATTGCAATCAAATTATTCACATAATTGGGTGTTCCTGTAGGCAGAGTCCAAAAAGTCACCACCAACTTTCTGAAGTGATACTGATTCCATAAACCCAATCAGTATCAACTTAGCCTGGAAAGGGAGGAGGGACCAAGGAAGAAACTTAAGATTGCCTTACCTTGATCGTCTTTAGTATAAGAGTGGGGAGAGAGACTTTCAGTCAGGCTTTCATTATTATACCCTATAACAATAAAGTAGAGTTCTTGCAGTCCTTGTGGTATCTGACCTGGCCTACCTCAAAGGGCTGTCAGCAAGTGGAACGCAGAAACAGGAAAGCGTGGCCACAAATTAGAGTCATGCAAGTGAGACATTACCAAGGAGTGAACTGTCTGTTTGGCTATCTCAACAGTAAGAAATGGCCAAATTTTTCAAATATGAAGAAGATAAAAATTCTTACAGTTGTATTGATGAAAAGCTTTAGAGAAAGCTTCTCACCTTTAAGAATGCCGAACTCTCATACCACCTAGTTTCTGGTGGCTGACCATTCTGATAAGTAAAAGAAATAGGAGGGAAGAAAATAAAGATTATTGGAATGAAAGACAATAAGCTTGGTTTTGTTCAAATTTAGCTTAAGATGATAGCAACATATCCAGCTGGAAATCCCACTAAAACAGTTGGAGAAGGAGAATCACCATCCAAGATTGGAACTGAAAAATACATGTGGATGTCATCGGCATCAGTATGATAGTTGAATTGAAAAAAAGAACTCAATAAAACGGATGCCAGAGTATACAAAGTGAGCAAAAGTGGACCTACTGTGGAACCAAAACCCTGAGGAACACTCAGATAAAGGGAAGATCTGCAGCAAAAAACCTTCCACACAACTGAAACCAACAAAAAGCCATATTGTCAAACAACTCAAAACAAAACAAAGCAAAAAAGAAGACTTGATGAAAACTAGGATAAAAAGGACCATCCAACGAAGTTTTCTTTAAAATAAAGTGAAGATCGGTATGATTCAGAGTCTGGAAAAATATCTGCCATAGGAAAACAACTAGCTAGCCTAGGTAAAAATAACCAACAGGAAAAGAAAGAAAAGGATCTGAAGGACATCTAGTATATGAAGCTTCTGAAATTATTTTGGCGGCGACTACTTCAGAAACATTGTGTGGATGACAACAAACTGTGGCAAATTCTTAAAGAGATGGGGATACCAGACCACCTTACCTGTCTCCTGAGAAATCTGTATGCGGGCCAAGAAGCAACAGTTAGAACCAGTCATGGAACAACCGATTGGTTCAAAATAGGGAAAGGAGTACGACAAGGCTGTATACTGTCACCCTGCTTATTTAACCTATATGCAGAGTACATCATGAGAAATGCCAGGCTGGAAGAATCACAAGCCGGAATTAAGATTGCAGGGAGAAACATCAATAACCTCAGATATGCAGACGATACCACCCTAATGGCAGAAAGTGAAGAAGAACTAAAGAGCCTCTTGATGAGGGTGAAAGAGGAGAGTGCGAAAGCTGGCTTGAAACTCAACATTAAAAAAACTAAGATCATGGCATCTGGACCCATCAATCCCTGGCAAATAGAAGGGGTAGAAATGGAAGCAGTAACAGACTTCATTTATTTGGGCTCCAAGATCACCGCAGACGGAGACTGCAGCCATGAAATTAAAAAACGCTTGTTCCTTGGGAGGAAAGCTATGGCAAACCTAGATAGCATATTAAAAAGCAGAGACATCACCTTGCCGACAAAGATCCGCATAGTCAAAGCTATGGTTTTTCCAGTAGTAATGTATGGCTGTGAGAGCTGGACCATAAAGAAGGCTGAACGCCGAAGAATGGATGCCTTTGAACTGTGGTGCTGGAGAAGACTCTTAAGAGTCCCCTGGACTGCTAGGAGGTCAAACCAGTCAATCTTAAAGGAAATCAACTCTGATTGCTCATTGGAAGGATTGATAATGAAGCTCAAGCTCAGATACTTTGGTCACCTAATGCGAAGAGAGGACTCTTTGGAAAAGACCCTGATGCTGGGAAAGATGGAAGGCAAAAGGAGAAGAGGACGGCAGAGGATGAGATGGCTGGATAGCATCACTGAAGCAATGAGCATGAAATTGAGCAAACTCAGGGAGGCAGTGAAAGATAGGAAGGCCTGGCGCAATATGGTTCATGGGGTCACGAAGAGTTGGACACGACTTAACGACTAAACAACAACAACTTCAGAAACTGGACAAAATGAAAAACTGGATGGAGAACCACTTGGAGTAACAGAAAGGGTTCATGAACCCCACGTAGAGATAGAAGCTGAAACCTTTCAGTTTTGGACAAAAAAGTATATTCCAAAGTCCTCAGATGTAAATGAAGCAGAACTTTCAGAAGCAACTACTGGCCGAGATGAAAATAAAAGAGACTGGAATACAGCAAAAAGCTGTCTAGGGAAATTTGCTTGAATGGAAATTAAACGTTGATCATTACATTGCTTGGCTTGTACCAATAATGCAAAGAAATTAGGAAGAACATTATGAAAGGAATTCCTATTGTCAGCATATTGGGGCTTTCTATTTTTTTTTTTTTTGTACTAGTTTGCAAACATGTTCAAATGTTCTCTAAGTCCAGAGACAACTATGGATGGGAACTTCTATTTAAGACTGACATTTCAAAGCCTGGAGCAAAAAGATCAAGCACAGCTCAGATAACGTAATTAAAGGCATTTGTTAATGCCACAGGAGTTTAAAATTTGATGCAGTCAATCAAGAAGGGGAAAAAAAACCCCTAATGCTGGAGAAAATGGGTTAATAGCCATAGAATGGATCAGGCTAGTTAAAAAAAGTGATGAGTTGGAGGCAGAAGGGGTATATCTTGAAGAGAAAAAAAATACATAACGAGGTCAGATTGTGTTTCTTTGAATCAATTCCTAGCCCAAATTAAATGAAGGATATTGCCATGAGAATGAATGGGAAGAGTCTCTAACAACTTTAGGTCAAAAGAAGTTAGCCACGAATTTTACCAAAGTTAGAGGAAATATCAGAAATGTCAAAATTCCCAAGCAGTAATTACAGAACATCTAGTTCTAACAAAGAAAAGAGTGGCAAGGAAAGTTCTTCAACAAATTGAGTTTTAGAGTGAAGTGGATGATTTATAATTGCAATTAAGCAATGAAGTGAGAATTTAATTTCAGCAACAAAGGATTCAAAGGAACCACCAATATCTGTTGAAGATTTAGATGGATAAGTAATAAAGGCAGGTCAGCTCCATGACATGAGAGTCTGGGAGCCTGCACTAATTGAAATTTCCCTTGGGAAAGCTTTACAACAGAAACCATATCATCAGATTTTAACTGTCATTGATAGCAGCAAACAAAATTGATTGATCAATTGGAGAATCAGGTGAAAACTGAGGCTTAATAATTGCACCCGTGTTCCACAACAGTAGCTAAAGCTACTTTGTCAGATCAGAACAAGTTGCAATTGATATTAAAGCAACTGATTCTATAGTATTTCCAAGATACACTATAATAAACATGAAACACGTACAACAAAACCAGTCCTCCAACTATAATATAGACTTAATCATAACCAAAATGACTAAGGGCATGAATTTTAAAAGAATATATTACACTTAACAAATTCAAATACACCTTACTAATCAAAATCTTAGCATATAATATATGATATTAGATGACATAGAATATTATAACATAAAATAATAGTTAAAATAACTGATAATTTAAAACAAGATGACTTTTTTTTTTAATCCATTCAGTCATGTCTGATTCTCGGAGACTGCCTGGACAAGTCCCTGCAGTTTCTTGGCAAGGTTTTTCAGAAGTGGTTTGCCCTTGTCTCCTTCCTAGGGCCGAGAGAAGGGGACTGTCCCAGGGTCACCCAGCTGGCTTTGTGCCTTAAGGCAGGGCTAGAACTCAGGGTCACCTGGTTTCTAGCCTGATGCTAGTTGCAGTCAACTAAAATAATTGATCAATTAACCAATATTATAATGATATGCAATGCAATACTGCAACCAACTTAATAACAAGCTTGAGGATAAGAATGTTTCTCTTGATACATGTATTAAATATGTTTTATTTTAAATCCAGTCCACCTTATCCTGTGCAAGAGTAGGCTGTTGAGGAACAATCACGGGCCCCTGTGTGCTGCCTGCCTCCCCTCCTGCTTGAGCCTTCTCCCCAGCGTCAGCAGGGCAGAGTTGCCAATAAAGCTGCAACCTTGAAACGGGTGTGGGAGGAGAAGGGAGGTGATGTGTATTTTGGAAGCTCTGCAGCCAGCACCAAACAGAGAAAAGCACCCAAATAAATAAAAAAAAAGGCATTTTTCCTTCACAGAGACTGGATGGTTCAGTGGAAAAGATTTATAGAGGCAGAGCAAGGAAATGTGCAAGTATAAAAGCGCAACATGGAAAGTTCCAAGCACTCTGCATGCTGGCCAGTAACAGAGAAGAAAAAAGCAGAAGAAATTCCAGAGAGAGGAATTAAGGCAGAACAGTCTTTATAAGAAGAAAACATTGTTATAGAATAGTTACTATAGAGGGTATACTGTAATAGTAATAGTGAATGAATAATTATAGTAATTGTAATTAGCATAGTAATATAGAAATAATAGAATATAGGATAGAGGCAATAGAAAACACATATAGACTTGTAAGTTTCATATTTCACTTTTATATCTTGGATAGTTTTTTTTTCAAAACAAAACATCTCTCCTTGTCTAGGGTCCAATGCTTTTGATGGATCTTTTGAGTCTGATTCAATCAAATTGGGTACAGTTCTTTTTAAACTGTACCCAATTTGATTGACTCAGACTCAAATATCCACGACATATCCCACCTTGCTTTGGCCAGTCACAGCATGGTTCCTGAATGATTCAGGTATAATTAACCTGAGAATTTTATTTTATTTTTATTTATATTTCAAATATGGTCACTGCCTATCTCACTAGGAAGTGAGTTTAATATGGTTTACAGTAAAAACAAAAAATAAATATTAATGAAAATACAATAAAATACAATAAAAACCATATTCATAACAATATAAGCAGTAATAAAATTGCTTTCTAACTTGTTTCTAGTTGTGCGTGTCTGAGATCCATCAAGAATGCTGTCTCTAGTCAGTGAGGATGAAATAAGAGGGGGTTTTTTGGTGGGGGGAGTAGGGATTTTCCTTAATTAGACAACATTTTAGGCCTTGTCATCTTTCAGATGCTTGTAAGGTATAACTAGTCGGCTTCCAGGCTTCAGGGATTAATCAAAGACAAAACCAGGAAGTACAATGGAATATTTTTGCAGGTGAGCTTTCAGAATGGGGTGGCTGTAAATCTAGCTACATAAATAGTATGCTAATACACTTGCCTGAACAAACTGCTTAGTCTTTTGCAAAACAGGATGAAATTAGTTTGTAGCTATATGTATTTTTATTTAGGGATTATTAAGAAATAACCAGTATTCTCCATTGATTGAAACCAACAGACAGTGTTGCTTTATACTCTTCTTTCATGTTCCCAACTTCAGGTTTTATTAAATTGTTAAGTAACTAATTTTTGTAAATGTACCTTGGTTGACTGGTAAGCCTTTATATTAAATTAAACCTTTTAGTCGCAGTGGGGATTGAAAAATATTCTACAATGCATTTGAGAAGAAGTCCCAGAAGACTGAGTAAAATAAAATTTAGGCAATCAAGTCCAACTCCCTATTCAGTGCACGAACCCAAATGAAAGCATCCCCAACAAAGTATCCAGATTCTGTTGGAAGATACACAAAGCCAAGTGGAGATTATTACCTCATTCAGTAATTGGTTCTATTCCTGAACTATTCTTACTGATGGGAATGCATTTTCCAATATTCAACCAGAATTAGTTGTCTTGTAATTTAAGCCCATCATTCGCTATCTTGTACTTTGCAATATTTTCATTGCTCTTCTTTGTTCCTGTACTATTTCATTTGAATTCCCTCTTAAAACGTAGAGCCCAAAATTGGACACAACATTTGAGATGGAGCCTGACCAATGCAGATTAAATCTTCTAAAGCCTATAACTAATTAACTATATACAGGTAGTCCTCACTTAATGACCATAATAGGAATTGGAAAATTGGTCGTTAAGCAGAGTGGTCATTAAGCAAATCACCATGTCACCGGACCTGATTTTATGGTGGTCATTAAGCAAATCACCATGATTGTTAGGCAGATCATGTGGTGGTTAAGTGAATCATGTGGTTCTTAAACGAATCCAGCTTCTCCAATGGACATTTTTGCCAGAATTTGCTTAATGACCACATGATTTGCTTAATGACCATGGTGATTCACTTAACAACCATTGTAAAAAAAGGTCACAGATCACGATCACGTGACCCTGGGGGATGGTGTGACAGTGTACGACAGTCATAAGTGCAAGTATGTGTTGTAAAGCACTTTTTCCAAGGCCATTGTAACTTCACACCGTCATTAAACGTATGGTTGTTAAGCAAGGACTACCTGTAATATGTAGATGCAAAGAAAATACTGGGTCGTACTGATGAGCTTGCTTCAGAAGAAATGTTCTGTGGGGTGGAAGGAGCAGTGCCATCATTTGGAGACTTTGCTGGATTCCACTCCCTTGAACTGACTGCAGTGCTGGGAAAGGACAGCTCAGCTTAATACTCCACATCAGGAGAAGACTCACTTCAGGCCTTTGCACTCTTTGGAATGCCATGGGAGGTTTAGGAAAGCTAGAGGAGGCTAGAGAACTGAAAAGGGCAACATTTGCAAAAAATAAATTTCTGCTCATTCATTGCAACCATGGGCCCAAACTGTAATGTGAATTCATAAGTACAGTTACTATAAATAGTAGTAGGTGACTTCTGAACCCAATCTAAGATTCAAACCAGTTTGTAGAATTCAGGCTATGCTGAGTTTGAAATTATGAAAAAGGAGATGCTATATTTCAAGCTTTGAAACTGCATTTTGTCAAAACAACCTGTTGTCTCTCACTTTGTTATCTTTATCTTGCTCCCTGTTTTCTCCCCTCATCTTCAAATCACTAGACAGCCAGCCTGTGCTGTACACAAATCTGATTCTGCTGTAGTTGAGGCAATGTAGAATAAATATTGCTTCTGAGAGCAACTAGTTTTCAAAGGCCTATGAGATGTGACAGTATTCTGTTTAGCTGATAAATTGCAGTGTAGCAGGAAGGATTCTACAATGAGTATTGATTTCTTTTGTACATAGAACTCATTTTGCCACAGCTTGTGAATTGCCTCCATGAGCTGACAATCCATTAAGGATCACTTTGTAATGTCTCTCCCTTCATTATTGCTTCTTTTACTGCTTTCTGCTTTACTGCCTTTTAAAATACATTGTCAAGCCAAATGAAAATAGGTAAGAAGGGAAAACTCTAATAGTGGCAAAACAATTTGGATCTGGTAAACAGCCTTACTGAAAGGGAAGAGGAAGAAGAAGACAAAAGAAGAAGAAAATTAGCATTTTATTATGCAATTGTCTGAAATTTAATATTTTTTTAACTAATATGCTACATTTCAAAAATGGCAGCATTGTTTACCTATTTATGGTGTGCGATGTAGGAGTCATTTCTTACAAGAATTTAACACTGGAGCAGCTAAATTTGGATTACATTAGTTAAATTATCCAACTTGTTGCTCATAGTTTCTATCATTCATGGTGAATTAATCCAAACATATGACATTGTTCTGCATTACTAGTTCTTCTGTCTTCAGAAGACAATTCAAAAGCACAACTGAGATAATTGTAAATTATTTTTACAAGTCCATTAATTCTACAAAACTATATACACAAATTTAAAGCAGATCCTATTTTAAACTCCATAAACTCTTGGTGAACCTGGAGAGGTACATGAAGGCTGAATGAAAAGTAATGCCTTCAGTGTTATAAGTTACCAACAGATAGCATTACTGACCCACTAGAAGCTCTGTTCTTTCACTTCATTTGGCAGAAAGTTGCTGAGAGAAAAGGTTGCATTACTATTGTTCATGAAATAAAAGCCTGAAGTGAGTACTCATCAGTGTGCTTTAAGCATCACACCATGATTGAATTTTTAACTATCAAAGAGTCCTTCCAACTGAAATTCACCAATGAATGTTGGTTGTTTATGGTAATAATAGGGTTGGTATGAGTACTGTGCATGCTGGGCCAAAAAATGTAAAGATAGTGAACCAGGAAGAGCTGATTTGTGTGTTAAAGAATGAAGTGAACAACCTGTGACAGCAACCAATGAGTTTCACATGAACTGATTAAGGACACAGCAGATTGCTCAAAGGGAAATTGCTCTCAAGTTTGGCATGTCACAGGAATGTGTGGGTGACATTGTTTGTTTAATAGTAATTTTATTAAAAATTACAATTAAAAAGATTAAAAACTAATACAAACTAAAAAAAGAATAAAATAAAAAATAGTGCAGAAATGAAAAAAATAGAAAAATAGAAAAGAAAGCAAAATAAGACTATAGAAAAGAAAAAGAAAAGAAATATATAAAGAAATGACTTCCCCCTTAATCACAAGTATAAACAATTTTAGTAACTTATCACCTTCTCTTAAAATACAGCAAATGATCTCTTCTTCCCATATCCTGTCTCTTATCTATAAATAAATCCTAAAAGCCTCATCATTCAGCCCTGATCTGCAAAAGTCCATTAGGAGTTATTAAAGATAACATCATATCTATTTGAACCTTGATCAAATAAACTAACTTCATATTCCTTCCTTTTACTTTTAATAATATTGATCTTTAGTCCCTTTAAATAATGTCCTAGAACTTGATTTCTTTTCTTTTTTTTTCTTTGTCCCTTCTCACAAAATTCTTCAAAGCTTTAACAAGTCTCTTTTGTAAATACAGTATAGGAAAATTTTCCAAGTCACTCTCTTGGTTTGTTATTTGTATATCCCTTTTAAATATTAAGACATCAGCCTTTTTCTTTTTTCTTCTAGTGTAGCATTTTTTTCCATATCATTTCTGTAGCCTATCATTTTTAAATATACTTTCAGATCAGTCTCAATCTTGTCAGTTAAAACTTGTTCCTCTTTGATAGCATCTTTGAAACACTATCTATTGAGGCAGACACTCTTAAAATTAACTTCTGGGTCCATGGTTCAAAAATATCCTTCAGTATGTTCAGTGTTAAAATATTTTGCTTCATTCTGTATTAGTCAGATTTAAGTGTTCTTCTCCTTTAATTATAATCTTTAGTTCCTTCTGGTTCCATCTAGTGTCCATCCTCCAAAGTCTCATCCTATCATTTTTTTTAAAAAAAGAATTCAAGACAAAAGCATTTTCCCACATGAAAGATTCTTATAATTAATTCCAAAATCTTATTTCAAATCCATCTGGACCCTAAGTCTGTTTATAACTTTCTAAAATCAATGTTCTAATCATCCTTTTGCTGTTTATTCCAAAAGAAAAAAAATTAAGTCTTTTAACTTGTATCTAAAACTTCTTTCACTAAGGACTGAAGGAAACACACCTTGTGTTATAAAACTAGTCAATGCAAAGGTTCCTAACAGCTGAAAAGCAGTTAACAAGCAATTTCCAAAAGTGATTAGAAACAGAAATATGTGAACTCAGTGTCCTTTTGAAGGCGCCGATTGCTGCTTGAGCAAAAAGATGGCTATTCCCTCGTCTCCCAGAGCTCTAAACCCTCATCCTCCTTGTGAGGAGACCTATTTTGTGGTTTCCTCATGAAGAACAACTGTATGGAGCACTTGTGGGCAATCTTGAGTCCTCTCCTTGTGCAGCTCTTCATTCCGCTGGCTCTTCATTCTGCTGTGGTCATCGGTTCCACTTTTAGCGGAGCCATCTTCAGTTCGTCATTTCTTCCCCAGAAATCCAGGAACGTATGGGAAACATTATTGATGTTCTTATAAATTGGAAGGTTTGTGCAAGATGGGTTCCTTGCATGCTGATGGCAGAGATGTAAGTTTCAAGAATTAAAATTTAATAGCAATTGTTTTTACTCTGCTAGAATGAAGATGAGGGATTTCTTCACAGTGTCACGATAGCAGTGTAATATGGGCTCATCGTTATGACTCAGAAATGAAACATCAGTCCTTACAATATCATCAGAAAGGTTCATCTCCCCGCACCAAATTCAGAACCCAAGCTTCACCCGGAAAGCACATGGTTACAGTTTGTTTGTCTGTCTGTTTGTTTATTAGATTTATATGGCCATCTATCCAAGGAAACTCTGGGTGGGAAACAATTTTTTTAACAAAATCATCAAGCCATAAAACGCAAAGAAGAATCCAAGTTGAACCCCCGCCCCATTCCCCATTAAAAATCCTTAAAATACACATGTAACATCCATCCATGCCAGGGCTCCAATAACTAACATATTTGCCCCAGTCTCTGGGGGAAATGCCAGGTCTTCACAGCCTTCTGAAAGTTTAATAGGGTTGGGGCTATTCACATCTCCAGGTGGGAGGTTGTTTCATAGGGTGGGCACCATGAAAGAGAAGGCATGCTGCCTAGGACTCACGAGCTGACAGTGCTTCACCAAGGGATCCAGAATATGCCCACTCTGGCAGATCTAGTTGGGTATAAACCATCTGGGAGAGTTGGACCTGCAAATAACCTGGCTCCATGCCATGCTTCAAAGGTGATAGCCAGCACCTTGAACTACACCTGGAAGCCTACAAGGAGCCAGTGCAGCTCACATAGCAGTGGTATTACATGGGTGTACCCTAGTGCACCCCGTTCACCTGCTGCTGCATTCTGAAGCAGCTGAACCTTCCAAATGGTCTTCAAGAGCAGCCCTTTTACAGTGTGTTGCAGTAGTCCAATTGGGAAGTGATTGAGGCATGAGTGACTATGAGCATTCCTATGGGATAGGAATGGATACAACTTGCCCACAAGATGCATTTGTGTGAAGGGCCTCCTGGCCACAACTGCCACTGCTCCTTGAGCAGGAGCCATGAGTGAAGGAAATCCCCCAGATTGCACACCAACTTTGCTGGGGGAGTGTAACCCCATTCAGAGTTAACGGTGGCAAATCACTAGATACAGGAGGTCCTAAAACTACTCAGTCTTGTTAGGGTTGACTTGCACAGCTTCTAGGCACTGAGAAAGCAGATGGTGGTATTCACATGGGACACAGATGAAGTTGTCCACATGGATTTTCTTGAGCTTAGCACCATTATCAACTCAGATTGCTACATTGTAACACTACAGGAATCTGTAGTCCAATTTAACAAGAAATCATGGTTTTCTGAGAACCTTTGATATTCTCCTTTGTACTTGGTAGAAGAGTACATGTTTTCATCAAAATGATTGCAAATTATATCTGGAAATCAATGTTCGTCCACATAGACAAAGTCATGTAAATAATTTATATTTCAAGAGAGGGAAAAACCATGGCTGCTTTGAATATCAATGGAAAGTTTTCACTTTTCTGTGCTTGGGCCTAGTGAGTAGCAAAACACAATTTATACTAGTGGATATAATGTGCACATGTTCTGATTGTTGTCACAAAGAGGCCTTTTTAAAGAGATCAGATAATTAAAATTCAAAGAACAAAACATTGTGAGACAGTCTTTCTAAGGTCCATGTATCACAGAAATCCAAAGGTTGATTACTACTGGTTTATACCAGATTATACAACTTGGAATTTATTAGGATAAGAGCAAACCACTGGCTGTGGATGATGGCATAAACATCTGGAGTTCAATAAATTCCCCTAAAATGGTGTCAGCACCAAACAGACAACAATATATGACTCCAAGAATATATTAGGGTTAGAAAATTATAGGTTGTGCATGCTTAGTATAGTGCAAAATAATCCTACATTTTATCTTGTTTCTAGGAAGATTTCATCCTTGTGTGTTTCCTTTAATACATTTTAAATATGAAATATGGTTTAATAATTGGTTTTCTAGCTCTGGAACCAATGGGATGCAAACATTTATTTTGCCCATTAACATTTAGGACATTATTAGAAGGATAATAGCACAGTGCATTATAAGCATTAGGAGGAAAAAAGAAGTCTATAAATGTATAATTACATTTAAATATTACAGCTGTATAAAATCAGGTAAATGAAATTCAATTTTCAACTCTCTTAAATGTGTTATTTTCACATTTAAGTAATTTACACAGTAAATTAGTGTGATGATTGTTACAGAGATGAGCCTTCAATCCAAAGAACTATGTATTTCCCACTCCCCACCCCCCAAAAAATCCTCTTTAGAAATGTAGGGGTTCCTACTGAATACCATGGTACAAGGCACGAGCAACTGCTGTGCCATGGTTGAATCAGCACCAGTCAGGAAGAAACAAATGTGTTTACCTCTGTTTCATTTTGAACAATTCTCCATTCCCAATGCACATCTATGCCCCACTCCTAAAATACAGGGTACAGAGAATTTCTGGGGAACAAAAGCATAATAAAATCTTCCCCATTCTTTGTTCCATGATTGTTAAGGGTCCAAACCTGAAACAGCTTTTTAAAAGCAATGAATAATATCATGGTTTTGCTTTACTGATTGATTAGGGCTATGTGAATCAAACAGTTAATATATACAACAACTGGATCTTACAATGAGTATATAAAAATGTGCTCAAAAATGGGGAGTGGGGAGATTCTGCACATTTCTAATAGACTTTGAGGGATGGGTATCTATCAAAAGGATATTCTTCAGGAACTATAAAATCCTTCATGCTTTGAATAAGGGGCATATCTCAATTGTTCATTGTATATTTGTTAAGTAATGTGCAGTTGCTTTTCTTTCTTTCTTTCTTTCTTTCTTTCTTTCTTTCTTTCTTTCTTTCTTTCTTTCTTTCTTTCTTTCTTTCTTTCTTTCTTTCTTTCGTATGCCACCCATCTCCCATCATCTTGAAACATGCTGTGGTTCAAATGTGGACAACCCATTATTTACAGGCTGTAAGCTAGTGTTTCTCAACCTTAGTGACTTTAAGACTTCAACTCCCAGAATTCCACACGTCTTAAAGTTGTCAAGGTTGAGAAACACTGCTATAAGCAGTCCATCAATAGCATCCCCTTCTGTCAATCAGTGGTACAAAAGGGGGTTGCTGTAGCTTCCCTTTCCTTCTGTTCAGCTCTTTTCTGTCTCTCAGTTTCATGAGATAGAGAAAGTTTACCCTTTGCTTGTGCCTTCTACCATTCCATCATTTTTCTGGTCACTTTGGAAAGGAAATAATCATAATCATCTTTCTGCAAAACTCTTGACCACTGTGTTATTTTCAAAAGCATAGTTATTAGAAGCTGTTAGATCAAGACAACTATTGCCTCAGTTGTGTGGTGTTCCTTCCTCTGTGAAGTTTCTAGTGAACTGTTGGAGTTCCTAAGGAAGTACAGGACTTCAGCCAAAACAGACAAGAAGGTCCAAAGTGACATCAAAATAAAAAAGTCCTTTCAAACCACAGCAGGAAAACATGCCCAGAGTTAGAATTTGCAATGAGAGGGAGGTGAGCAAGGTGATGACATCCTTTCTAACCCTTAGAAAACAGTTGCTGGTCCATTCCGGTGACAGGGAAATGAGGCAATGCCCATATACCCACACTTATTGGGTACAATTGTTCAAGCAGCTCTATACCCTTCTAATGGTCCAGCCCACATTTTGTCACCTTTTCTGTTAGAGTTTTATGGGAGACTTAGTTGAATGCCTTGTGGAACTCAAGGTATGATGTACATGTGTACCTAATAATTTAGTTATTCCTTGGTCAACTAAACTGGCCATTCTTTGAAAAAAAAAGTTGTATTAGGAAGATGTATTCTTCATGAACACATGCAGTGCACTCGTTTCTGATTGCCTACAAAACAACTGCTTAATAATTGGTTCCAGAGTTTTGCCCAGTAAGAGTTGGCTGTGTCCAGCTGGGAACTCTTGCCTTTATAAGTTGAGCAATTGAAGGCTGTTTGTAAATTCCAGATATTGTTTAAGGCAAAATTTTAATTGTTCAAAATATTATTTCATGTCCTAATGATAAACTACTTTATCAAGTTGCTTATTTGGACATTCAAATTTCACATGTAAGATTACAGAACAGGAAACCTCTTAAACTCGGGGTAAGAGGTAACAGGACAAGAATGTTAATACTGCTGTTGTTTCTTCTCCCAGGCAAAAAATTATAGCAGTTATATAGTTAATACTGCTGTTGCCTTCTCCCAGGCAAAAAATTATAGCAGTAGCAACAGCAATCATATGTGTAATTAACTGTCTGGGTGGGTTTATAGGATAACCTGGGGACGGGGAATGCTTCGAATGTGCAAAATCTCTAGTCCACCCAAGGGTTTCTTGAATTTAAACCTTATTTTGGGCTGTCTGGGATGGACTGGCCATATTAAGCTACACAAAATATAAATAATTTAAACAGAAGCCCTCAGAATTATTAATTTTATAGAATTGTAAATATTTCCATTAAGTGCCTGTATGTTTGTATGTATTCTCAAGACATCTCTAGGCTTCAGCACAAATGCCATGAAGATGTATGAAATGTTCAATTTTGTTTCAGATAATACAATATAAATAGGATAGATAGATAGATAAAATAGAAGATAATATATGTAGCCCAAGGTTGACCTGTGGAGTCCTTGGTGCTCTCTGAGCTTAGTTGTTTGCATACATTTCATTACCCAACTAGGTAACACCATCAGTGCCAGTAAATGTGGGGTTTTCTCCTTGTTTATATACAGGGATTGTCCTGCCAGTTTTGGGGGGTGTGTGCTTTTCTCCTTGGTAGTTCCTTGTTTTCTGCCTGATTGTTTGTCTGGGGTTAATCCCTATTTATCTCGGAGTTAGGTGCTGGAGAGGATATGTTCTGGACTTTGTGTTTCCTTCTTAGCTTTTTTATTGTCTCTTTTGAATGGTTTATCTCTCTGTGTCTACTGATGGCTGATTTGCCTGAATGCCAAGCTTCCAGGAATTCTTTAGTGTTTTTGGATTTGGCTTGGTCTAAGATGCTAACAGTTTCTCAGATGAAACTGTGGTTGAGTCTGTCCATGAATTGTGAAATTAAGTTTTCATCACAGAGTGTATCCATTAACACCATAGCAGTCAGAAGACACTATGAAAACTCCTTAATCTGGGAAACTATACTGGACTATATAACTGGACTATATAAATGAAAAGCTTTTTTCAGATTCAGTTTTATAAACTGAAAACCTGCCATCAAACCAATCAAGATTTTTAAGCATTAAAAAAAAGAAAAAAAAAGAAAACACTCTGGATTAAGAGCCAAGCTCTGCATATTCAGAAGTCAGCTCCCAAAATCTATTCTACAAATTTCCTTTCCTTGCCTTCTTTTTCCCCCCCTTATGGTTGTGTGGCAGAAATGGATTCTGAAAAGTTGAAGTAAGTAGAAATGATTAGAGATGAAGGTACCCATATGCTGGAAAGCTATAAATGGCTGCTTGGTAGTGGAAGTAACTTCCATGTAAGAATTTGATAGTATAATTATGATTCCATGCCTGCCAACTTTCATAATAGTCAATCAATTATGGAGAGACTTTGGAAGCTGCCTTGTACTGAGTCCGTCTACTTCAGTGCTGTCTACATTGACTTGGCAGCGTTTGTCCAAGATTTCAACTGGAAATCTTTCCTAGTCCAATCTCAAAAATCTTCAGCATGGAAAATGTGTTGTAGTATAGAGCTGTAGTCTCTCCTCTTACGATTGGTATCATTTGTTTATTTAGAAAATCAGTTCTAGGAAAGCTGGATAAATCAGTTTGGTTTGCATTTTCATGCAAGTTTACCCAGTTCATACTTCCCGAACTTATAGGCATGCCGAGATATTTTTATACATTGACATCTGCACTTTTCAAAATTTACAATGAAATTTACCCCTCAGAAAAATTCACACAAAAATGGACATGAGGGAGAAAGTTTATAAACCTGTATTTGTAGAGAATATTAAATTGAAAACGTCTGTATATTGGGAAAAGCGCATATAAAATGCACATAATTGAAGCTATGAATATAAATATTTTAGAATTTCTTGCTAGAAATAATAACATATTCAAGAATTGATGCAGAAATTAAATGTAATGTACTTGAGGCAGGAAAGATGAGAAATTGTATGAAATAGAACTTGACAGATTTGCTCATCATAATTCAATGTATTCCTTTGCTGGTGCTGGGATAACCACTGAATTTCCACAACATTTCTGACTGTATCTTCTTCAGAGAATATTTCTATAAAAAGGAAAAAGACATATTAATCAACCAACCACATGTGAGACATACTGTTACCATGTATTCCTACCATGTCTTAAATTACAAATTAAGTTTGATTAAAAAATTTAAAACATATTCAGTTACAATGGGAAAATGTATATTTTTTCCAGTTATCAATTGACCCAACTAGCTCTTGGGTCTCTCTTCCTCTGAAATGCAAGACTTGATTTGAAATACATGCATATTCCATCTTAGCTTTTCCATTAGAAAAAATTGTATGCATTAAATAAAATAAATGGAATCCAATTTGTAATGAATTGAAACAGGACAAATGAGTGTCACTGATCTGAGTGGGAATACTTGATCAACAAACGATGGTGCAAAATACCCCCGATTATCTGAGAAGACTTAAAGGCCACAGAACGGTGTAGATGCTTGAATGGAAACACTTCACTGTTTATCAGATAAATAGAAATGAATGTTGCTGATTTCTGTCATTTGTCTGATTAAATAATGCACTGAATCGTAACTGTTTCCTTTCAGAAACTGTTGATCTACTAGATGGAGTGAGATTCACCATTCAATGAAACTAAGGCCCATTTTTTAAAACTAGCCCTCTCTCTAGCAGAAAGTAAAGTAAAGCTGCAACTATTACAAAAAGGAATATAGCTTTCTATTAATCCAGTGCAAAACATTCCACAACATTGGCAATGCAGGTGGGTGAGGGAGACTCTGATGGTAGATCCTGACTTAAGATTCATGGCAAAAGAAAAAGCCAGGAATATGTATAGTTTATCAGGGGGGAAAGCATTATGAGTAGAAGTGCTCATTGACTAACAACAAACTGGTTAGCCTGCTGTTATATCTTTAACAACAAATTGAATTGTGAAAATCAGCAGGTGAAGCTTTCTGCAGTGGGGACTGGAGAAGTAAATCTGGTTTCTTGCTCATGGTTTTGCACAAATGTATTGAACAATGTGTAGCATACAGTTTGCATTGATTGTATATTCTTATTCGATACTACACTGCTTAGAGTCATTCAGACTGAACAATATTCAAACCTTGGAAATTAAGAAAAATGTAAATAGGGCTACAGAGACCAACTGAAAAATTGGCAATCTGAATAGTCAGTTATACTGCTGGCAACTGGCTGGACAAGTCCATGGAGTTTTCTTAGCGACATTTTCAGAAGTGGTTTGTCATTGCCTTCTTCCTAGGGCTGAGGGAGAATGACTGCCCTAAAGTCACCCAGCTGGCCTCACACCGAAAGTGGGACTAGAGCTAATGGTCTCCTAGTTTCGAGCCTGGTGCCAAAACCACTCCACCAAACTGGCTGACTAGTCAGTTATATGCTGGATGGCAGTGTTGATTGTTTCTGCTGCTCTCAGTGACTAATTCAGATAATTGCATAAAGAGGAGTTGAGTAACTCATCAGCACCTCAGGTGTCTTACATTAGTTTATGGATCATTTCACCAGCTGTGTTTCCAAGCTACTCCAGAAATCTTCATGTACAACAAAAAGAAAAAGAAATGAGGGGGGAGAATATTTGTAGTTTTAATGTCTAAAATGAAAGAAGTTGCTGGAAACTTAGTGTGGCATAAGAGATGTGACTGTCCTGTACAAATATTGTACTCAGGGCTCTGGGCCAGTAGCTGCTTTGACTACCAAGCCCTCATGTTTTGAAGTCATAATAATGGAGAGAATGTCTGTCTTTCATGGCTTTCCAGTAAACATTCAAATTCCTGCCACATTAAACTGTAGTCTGAGTTTTGAGCAGACATGATAATTTGATTATAATACATAGGTCATGAGAAGAAACTCAAACCTCCAGAATAATGGGGTGTTATTTTTCCCCATGGCTTTATTCCACAGAGCAACAGTTTGTGGGTGATGGCAGCATTCCTTAAATTCACAGGTCACCACATAGCCTGGAAGGACAATAATTACCAAGCAAGAAATGAAGGAGCTCTTGGCTGATATTATATAATGAACCCCCAAAAGGTGCAGGATCAAAATGACATGGTTCCCTGCATGTTGGCACTGCTCTGGTTTCTACCCACATATTCCCAAAATAAACATCCTGGCCAATAAGAATTCATTTATTGTAATCTGCCTTCTGAAGGATCTCAGTAAGCATTTATAAAATGTCAGAGAGTATTACTGTAATTCTCTCTTTGTTAGCATAGTGTTAAAAACTATAAAGTCATCTTCCTGAGCACAAAATACTTGCACTCTTCTTCTTGTCAGCAATCCTTAGGATAAAACAGTGGATTAATTAACACACAGGAGAGCTAATTGAATCCTTTTTATAAACTTATTTAATAGCATCTAATACAGAAAGCAATTTTCTTTCCAACAGGGAAATGCAAATATAGGGATGGCAGAGACACACAGAAGACACATAATATACTCACCTTATAACACAGCATGAGAGAAAGAGTGAAAGATTCGTTTTATTCACATATCAGTGCGTGAGCGTAAATTCTTTTTCTTGGTATAAATGTATAACATGGACTCCCTTCCTCCCATTCCCTATTTTCCCATGAGAGACATTGTCTGCTTGAAAAATTACAGATTTGATTTAGAGAGGGGCTAAATTTTTCAGCCCAGCTTTCTTAAGTAGTTTTACTTATTTATAAAAAATTATATGCCCATACTCAAATGACTCTTGGTGACTTACAATAAAAATTAAAACATTAATAAAATACCTAAGTGTAATTCACTGCTGCAGAAAGTAAGGGGGATGACCTTGATAGAAATATGTAAGAACTCTGCCTAGCCAAATATGGTTAAAACTTCTTTAAGTCCCAGGAAGCAAGATAATATTCAGTAGCAGCTCAGGCAAACACTTCCCTCATTTACTTAGGTATAGGAAGAAGGGGAGATAAAGCACAATCAGACTTGCAAAATTTCTGTTATTGTATCCTATCTCAGTCTTCCTGTGGAGTTGAGTGCCCTCTAATTAAAAACTGAATGTAACTCTCTCTGTATTTACAAGTTTACTAAGTGCTAAAAGGATGGGGGCTGACCTGATCTTGAGGGACTACAGCTTTCAGGGCCCCAATCCCCATGATTTCTGGTAGGGTAGGCATACAGAGCATCCTTTCTCTGTTAGAACATGTAGGGTAGATTTGTTCAGAGTAGATGGTCCTGAAAGTAGCAAGGGCCTAGGCCACATGTTGGGACAGGAAGAGAAAAAAATACCATAAGAATAAGAATGAGCAAATTTTTCTTATTTTGGGGGGATGGGGAAGAACATAACTAATACACACATTACTTTTTTGCAGTTAAAAAAGAAGTAACCAAAATATTATGGTTTCTTGCTGTAACCACAAAAGATTGTTGTTTATCTTCCAACTTGATCAAGTGTCTGAAGCATTCACATAGAACAGTGAGACGCCCCAAAAGTTGTGTGGCCTCTGGGCATATAAAGAATTTGATCTGTGATTATGATGCTAAAAAAAGGCATGTCATTCTTTTCTCCTATACCATTCTTCTGATACAATAACATCTGTCACCATCCAAATACTGATATCCAGCAAATACCAGTATTGGAGGGTAACTACTGTATAATCAGAGGTTATATGATTAATTAGTGCTCACTTAAATACCTCCAACCATCCTTAAAAAAAATATATTGTGGTGGGGGAGGGAGACCCTGTTGATGGATCTTCCATGTTGTTTGTGATCTGGATATCAACCATCCTTATAAGACTGCTCAAAAAATATTTGCTCTCCTTATGCATTCTCTTAATGACATATAGAGTATGTAAATACAGACAAATTTAATTGTTACAAGTTACCTTTGTGAAATGGCTGGCTCCTAACAGCCAGATAGTTTCAAACAAAAGTTAAGGAACCTGGAAGCTTGCTGACTTCATGAATCCCTAAATCCTATTTTTGCTGTCTCTGAAGACCCTCCAAGATTGCAAAATCTTACCAAATTTGGTAACATGTTTCTAAGATTTAGCAGTGTGACGCTTATGGTGGGGGAAGGAGGGTTCATAAAAAATAAATGGAAGTATGAAACCTGTGGTAGGCTTAATGCACATATTTTGCTTTTTAGAAAAATCCAACCTCCCTTAAAAAAAATTGGCTAAAAAAAATTGTTTCTCTTCGGAAACATCACTGCTGTGTCTCCAGTGAACCTTGGAGACCATTTTCTTTCTTTAAGAATGATAAAAGTATAGCCTCTGGGCATTAAAAGTTGTTTGTTCCTATGTTAAAGAGGTTGTAGGGAACACCTGTGAACTTTTAAGAGCAGCATACAATTGCTAACTTCCAGATTAGACATAGTAGCCACCCTGGGCAGGGTATTATAGAATTATTCCTAGACTGTACTGTTTCAATATGGTAATGGCATATCAAATATTTGAATTTGCATGAACTCACACAAGCATGTGCATTCATGTCATACACACCAATATATAGAAAAAAGTTTATCAAAAAGTAGTTTGTCCTAGAATTCTTTCCCTGAAGGCAAGGTTTGACTTTTTAGCTTATTCAAACTTCTACTGTATTTATATATCTGACATGGTACCACCTAGGAACAGATACATGCTGCCAAGTGACCTATCTTATATTAATAGTTCTTTATTATTATAGCAGCTTATAATTTGTTTCTAGTTTTGTTTTTCTTTTTCACACCTTTCATTGGGCACTGAAGAATAGTATACAGTATTGAGGATGCATTTATTCTTGGATTCATAGAATATGATTAACTTGTACTTTTGAGAGGATGTAAAGTATAAGTAACTGGGGAAAATGAATAGGCAAACATGCTCAGTTTTTCTGAGCAATATTATAATTATAGTAATTCTTCTCAGTGGTCCCAGCTGAAACTGTGTTTCTTACAGAAGAACTATCTTTTAAATGGGATGACCATTTTTGGCTGAGTTTTTGATTTTTTCATTTGTTTCTAATTCATTTCCCACTTTTTAAAAATTCTGTCCTTAAGCTTCTAACATGTCAATACTGTTAACTGTGTTGAAATTACAAAGTGTATGAAATGTTCATTATTTCACATGAAAACAGTAATTCAGAGTTGTTAAGCATTTTTAATTACCACATTCATTGCATTGAATGTATCAATGTAATAATTAGTATTTTTCTAATTTTTCCAACATACACATTAATAAGTGTCCTCTCTCAGAGCTATATATTTACTGCCTGATCCCAAACAAAATAAATCAGTCAAATTCATGTACTTAAGTGATAAGATTAACAAAGGTATAAAACACAATAGAGAGACTTGAAAAAAATCTCTGTTTATCCCCTGCAAGATTCCCAAGCAGCTATGTCTTACCATTTAACATTCACAGAAATTGACAAGCTTAACAAATTATTTTTTGCTCCAAATGCTTATCTATCATGAAGATCAGGTTTGAAAAAAGTTATTTATGTAACTAGTATTCCTGTACGTGTCCCGATACATACAACTGTTTTAAGGGTAAATGCTCACAATTATAGATATCTAAGAAACACCAGGGACAGGTTTTTTTTAATGGTCAGCCAATTTCCTTTATTGCCCTGTAATAAATGCAAAGCAGTTGACATGTACAGCTAAGAACATGTCTTGTTCTGTTGCTTTACAAGATGTCAGCCTTACCTGTATCTTCTGTTTTTAACTAACACTTATGATTATGATACTTCTTTATCAGGGACTTAAACAAAGAAGTCATTCTACCCTGATAGTCAGATACAATACAATTATATGAAATAGATTGGATCCAGATTTGATTATACTAGCTTCATTCCATTTTATTGCAACGGGTCTGATCCAAAGAGAACTAAGTCTGCTGACAGTCCCAATTTCTTTAAATAATATAAAGTAGCATTTTCACAATGCATGTTAGTGTGTAATACACTTTACATACATTAGCTGGGTTCACACATTGTAATAAGCCTCCACTTGGGAGGCCTATTTCCAGTCTCTATATGCTCCACGAAGTGGCATAGATGCCAGCATTCCACTAGAGTCCATAATAACTCTTGAAATGCTACCATGCTGGCCAGCTGTATCCATTAGAGAAATAAAACAACTAACTGAGCAGTTGAGGCCCAATAAAGCCCTGGGTAGTGACCTTATTCCTGATGAGGTCTTCAAAAATAACATTGACTGGTGGGCCCCAGTTCTTGCAACACTTTTCACTATTATTGATAACATGACTCATATCCCAGAAGGGGCACAGCCATCATAGTTCCAGTCTATAAAAAAGGGCAAAATAAAAATCCAGCCAACTACCGTCCAATCAGTCTTTTGAATATAATTAGCAAAACCTATGCCAAACACTTATTTGAGAAGTTTTATGATTAGATTGAAGATAACAATATCCTAGCTCAAAACAGGCTGGTTTTAGGCCAGGAAGATCTACCTTAGACCAAGTGATAATATTACAACACTTAGTGGGGAAATACACTTATGGATCTAAAGGTTCTCTTTATTCAGCTTTTGTAGATCTCAAATCTGCATTTGACTCCATTTCAAAAGAACTGTTGTGGAAGAAGCTGCTATCTATCAACATAGATAAACAATTACATTTATTAATGTATAAACTTTACAGCAATACCAACTTGAGTGTAAGATGTGGTCCCCAAGGACAGCTAATTAACTCAGTTGTAACAGCATAAGGAATAAAGCCAGGTTCTATCCTTACTCCATTACTTTTTAATTTTTATATAAACTCAGTTACACAATACCTCAATAAAGACAATTTTCACCCACCAAAACTAGTGATAGATTTCAGTACTCCTGTATACTGACGACATGGTTATTCTGCCACTGTCTGTGGTAGGGAAATGAAAAGTCCTTTGGTCAATATTGTGGAAAACAAAAATTGATGATAAATTACCAAAAAAAAAAAAAACCCCCAAAAAAAAAAAACTCTGACCTTTAACAAAAGTCCTAAAATTCATAATTCGTAGATTAATGGCAATAATATTGAGCAAGTTAAGTGCTTTAACTACTTAGGAATTATCTTTCCTTCCTTGAGACGCAGAGGCCTACACTTGGTGCACATATTGCTGGTTGCCCAGAGGAGTGCTATAGCCACATTATCCTTTTATACCTCTAAAGGTGGGCACTGCATTCCGGTTGCCCTAAAACTATTAGAGGCAAAAGTTATGGCCCAACTATTATATGGGATTCAACTGGGGCCTTACACTGGCCTAACTGCAGCCAAGAGGGTACAGTTTTTAAGACTGATCATACCAGATGTGTATCTAACACAGCTTTAAGACTAGAACTAGGAATTACAAGGATAGAAGCCAGGGTCTGGGTAGTTATCTTTAATTGTTGGCTAAAACTACTATTGAACCCAACAGGCCAGACATTCCTGGTTAACAGGGATAACTTCCAATCCACTTGGAAGATATCTATTAGAGAAAAACTGGAAGCCTATGGCTTCTCTAGTGAGGGAATACAAAGGATGGGATACAACCAAGTGAAAATCTCATTGAAGGAGAAGATCGTTGATACAGGATGGCAACATGATATCAGTTTAGCACCATGGCTAAAGGTAAGCCAAGGTAAGCCTTGGAGACCTTTTACCACCAAATCAGCTGATTATTGCTAGTCCTTAATAAATAATAAACATCACAGAGCATTTGATCTGGCTAGATTCAACACACTCCCTTCAGCAGTTATTGATGGTAAATCCCAAAAAATTCCCTTCCATGAACGACTCCCACAGCATAGAGGATGTTCAGCATGTCCTGTTGCACTGTAATTTCTATTTGAACCTACAGGATGTATTAATTCAGCCCCTCATAAAGGAATTCTCAGGAAGAGATGACCATTGGTATGCCTCCTATATTCTAGCAAATCATAAGATCACTACTACCCATAATGTAGCCAAATTTAGCCTCCCTGCTGCAAGAGTGAAGCAACAAATATTGTCCAATAAAACTGCATTCCTTTGATACCTGTATCAGGTGTACATCACCAATCAAACCCGAAGCCGCTGAATTACTTGGTTTCTGTTAGCCTGGTCTATCTCAGTGGGTTACTAAAATCAAGAAAACAAATGGTGTATTTTCTTGGAGCTCCAGAAGAACACAGGATAAATATAAATAATAAATATGTTTGAAATAAAAACATTTAACTGTTTCAGCTAATTAAAGCCTAAACTAAGAGTTAATGCAAACCTGTAGTCTTAATTCTGCCTGTAGGCAGAACTGACTTTAATTTCATCTAAATTAATAGGACTTACTCTTGATCAACTATGTCTAAAATGAGAGCATACATATGAGTATACTTTTGTTCTGCTTTTCATTTTTTATCTGTTTAGGGCTATGTGTTCCTGTTCTTCCCAGAATCTCTTTCCATAAATCCTCACATACAGAATACTGTACCTATTGTATATTTTGGTGCCACCCCTTTCACAAAGTTTCTTGAAGTAAAATTTCCAAATGGGCTTTGGTGCTTGAAGTATTTCATTGCTAATATGTATGCTTATAAGGGCATATTCATGAACGGTAAAACCCACATAGAAGATGTTCAGCTAATTCTGAACAGTGGGCCACAATCTAGGATAGCTATGGTCACTTTCCTATAACCGTCAAATGGAGAGGGATGGAGAGAAAAATGCAACTATACATCCCGATGAAACAAATTCTGTGATAATTTTATTTACTTTATCACATAGCTTTGTATGCTGTTCACTCTTCCGATCCTAGGTGGCTTACATTACAACAATCAAATCACAAAAGCATCAAAATTTCAAAATTATAAGGAATATCTACATATCTACTTATGTTGAACCCGGCATAAATAGAAGCTTATTTCAGACTTCGTTGTTCAGAAAAGTCTGAATCTGAGAAAGCAGGTTGGAGACACACAAGATGTAGATATCAGAACTAATATATATGTCTCCATCTCCTTCCCCCCTTTTTTTTTAAAGAAAGAAAAAAGAAGAAAACAAACAAGTGAAAAAATGTAAAAGGAAATAAAAGTTGATGCAAAAATAATGTATCACTAAGTAGAGAAAGAAATTACTGAAGTTGTACAGTTGGCGCTCAGTGTATTGTTAATGAAAAGTTAACAAAGAAGACAAAATGCATTACTTTTGACAATAAGGAAAAAGGTTTTAAAGATATTTTTTGAGGATCTGACCTGTACCACTGTTTTGTTATTTAAAGATACCAAAGAAAGGGAGGGGGGGGGAGAAAAGCTACTAAAACATTTAAAAATATTATAAGTAAATATTTAGTTTCTAACATTCCCTTTATTGTACTCCAACTGATATACAATATTTATAAACATTTAATTTTTTCATGTATTTCTGATTTTAGTTCCTTGGTCAATTCTTTTTCCCCTTAAAAACCATACTCTAAATGCTTAAATTTGCCTTGCTATGTAATATGGAATATAAATGGAAGCCATTCTCACTGGAATCCTTCCTCACTTTAACCTCCATATGTTTCTTGAAATGTGTAAATGAAGTTTGTGGTTCACTATAATTAGAATAAACAACTGAGTGGCTTTGTATATAGTACAGAAACTGTTACCGAACAGAAAATGTGACAGAAGATATGCAGCTTTCATCATGGAAGCTGGAGGCACTGGGTCCATTACCATTAGGATGAGAACTGGCATGTCATAAAAATGCCTTAATTTTCTACTATGAAATGTTGGGAAGGCAGATAGCTATAGCCTTGCTTAGATTCTGTTGACTGGGGGGAAAACTCCTACAGGAGATGTGTGCTTGTTGTTGTTGTTGTTGTTCTCTCTCTCTCTCTCTTTTTTTTTTGTATTCAGTGGTTGGTGCTGTACTGCGATGTATAGACAATATGCCTTCAGACTCTTTCTTGCAAAAACATATGCACCCAGCAGCAGATGAAGTGTCAGGTAGTGTAACATGTAACACTTGGTTCTAGAGAAATGGAAATTCGGTATACTGGGTTTTATCTATAAGGTATTCATAGTAAAAGTCACTGACTGGCATTTTGGTTTGCTTGTAGAAATGAAACATTAAGTATTTGTAGTACATGGACTATTTTTAAATCTCACTGCAAGTGACTTGGAAAGTTGCCATTTGCTCATGCCATCTCTCATTTCCTTATCACCCTTCATATGGCAAAAAAAAAGTTCCAATTCTTCATTCCATTCCTCTGCTGCTAACAGTTAAGATATATGGTTTTCTAACCGCACTGTGCTGCTTTCAGTATGTCTCTTAGCAGTTATGGTGTACTTGCTCTGGGGAAAGGGACATGACTTGTTACTGTAGCTGCTCCTGGTTTGTACTGCCTGTAGGACGTGCTGGTTGTGAATCCTCTACTTTGTTATGGGCCTGTCTGATGAGTCAGACTCTGAATTGGAGGAGCAGGGCTTAAATGGTAAGTGCAGCTAGTGTCTTGGTCAACTATTTCTGCAATTCCTAACTGGGCTGATGGGAACTGAAGTCAAAAACATCTAGAGAATAGCAGTTATCTCTGAACTAAAATATCAACGAAGAAATAAAAGCTTCCAGTGTACAGCAACAAGAAAGCATTGAGTGTCATATGTAGTGCACTGTTAGTCCTTATCTGTACTGCTTATAATGGAAGAATTCCTTGATCCTAATCAGGATTGAGAAGAATCAGATAAATTCTAAGTTTTCAAACCATAGTAAGAGCCCTACAGTAAGAAATGTTGGTACAACACAACATTTTCAAGAATCATGAGGAGCGTATAACAGTTCTGTGGTAAGCAAGGTAATCTGATTACCTTACAGTGGTGCTTCCCAAACCTGGGTAAATTACCCAAAATTGGGTAAAAGTGGTTTTTCTTTGGGCAACGACACATGAACCCATTACCCATCACAACAGGGACATTTAAATTAAAGATTGCCAGGTGTACTAAAATATATTCATAAATCTCCCAAAGTATTCCTATTAAGATGAAGATTGATGAAATTACCAATGGTGATTTGTTGAAATGACATAAAGACCATTTAATGATATTGTTTTTATAATTTGGTATTACAAAATTATAAAATTGGGGGTAATGAAGGAAAAAGTTTGGGAAGCACTGCCTTAGAGGAAGCTCCTTAAGACTGAGCTCATATATTTTAAAGTTTAACTTAAACTTTCAGGCACTGGGATGGAAAGGAGGATGAAATTTGGTGAGGTACCATTTAGCAAAAAGTTAGTGGGATTTAGCAATGGTGGAGCTCCTTTGTTCTAGAGAGCAGAATTTTAGCTTGCCTTTTATTTTATACTTATCCTATGCTTAGAAGAACCCATGAAAACAAAGAGGCCCCCTTTTTTTCAGTCATCAAAGTTTGTTTGCTGTTCAACCCTAACTTTAGTATTCTGCTTGAATTTCATGCTAAGAAGCCCACTGAAAGTAGACTTGTCCTTCTCCCAGTTAAATCCCATCCTTCTTAGTCTGCAACTCTGCATTAAGACAAAGCAACTGCAATCAAGCCAAGTGGCAGGATTGAAATTATATTGATTGGCATGAGAAAGTGATCACTGATAGCACTCTACAGGACTTCTAGATGCTATCAAGATGCAAATAAATACAGAATAGAAATCTTTATTGTCATTGTGCTACTTGTACAACGAAATTAAATGCCACCCCGGTGCAGCTTTAAAAATATAAAAACCATAGAACACATAACACACATAACACACATAAAACCCCTAAAACACAAACTTCACATTCCATATTGCACAACCCCTGATGCTGCATTAATACTGCACTATACGATAGAATTCAGTATAGTTACAGCTCTAAGATAGAAGCTATTCTTCAGCCTATTTGTCCTTGTTTTCATTATCCTGTACCGTCTGCCAGATGGTAATATCTGGACTAAAAAGATATTTTGAAGAGTTCCCAACATACCAGGAAAATGTCAGATAAAGACACTGTTCTGGTGGGTTCTACAAATTATTCATTTTCTAACAAAACCCTTATTTACATGAAAGAACATTAATACAATTGTGTTTAAATAATCAGACTAAACAGCAGCAGCAGCAAAAAACAAATGACATAGCACAATCTGAACTCTCTCTGATTGTAATAATCTCCCCTTTCTTTCTTCACATTAAGTGTTATAACTTTGGGAAACATTCTAAGGGGTTACCCCACAGTGCTCTCAGGTCTCAGGTTGTGAATCTTTGCCCCCCCAAGAAACCATAGGTCTCTGTATAGAAGAAGAGAGCCTAATCACAGGCACTGAGGTATTTTCTCCTGTCGGATGTTGCAGGTAAATGCAGGTTGTCTTGCTTTGCTCTTAATTCCTTGCCCTGTAGAAAATTTCTGTGCAGTGAGAGAATAGTTATGTAAGTAAATCTAGCTTAGCATAATTATTAATCATTCATCTTTTGTCCACTTATTTCCACTCCCGTAGGAAATTACCCACTACTCAAGTTCAAGTATGATAAGTGCTATTCTCCACAACAATCCATTAATCTCCAAACTTTCAAAAGGGCTCTTACATGCCTTTTGTGTTTCTATCTTCATGGAGCTGCTTGGTCCAGATGCATCTCTAAGCAACTGCACACTTGTAAAGTATCCACGTGGAGGCTCTAGGAGTTATTTATGGCAGGGAGATTTGCTGAGTGGCCATGGTGCCTTGTAATGAAGCCTAAGTATTTCAGAGGTTTATTCAACCTCTCCATGTAATAGTTACCATTTTCTTGACCTCCTTTTTGAAATCAGGATTAATTTTCCTATACGTCAAATGTAGTGAGTATCCCTGAAAGCCAAATTATATTTAAGACAGAAAAAATAATGAAAACCATACTGTTAGATCTCAGAAGCTGAGAAATATCCCTCTGTGTTCAGAGTCAATGTCTGTAACCTGAATCTCAGTCTTCAGTCATATCTTGGTTAGACTGCATAACACAGTAACATCTGAACCACGTCTGAGCATGTAATGGAAGCGGCTCCAGTTAGATGAGGGTTCTTGCTCTAATCTAATCATGTGGGAGTGCATCAGTATGAAAAAAGACCTTAGATGAGCTTATTTCAATATTAGTCAATTTGTTCAAGATATAGAATGCCTTCCCAAAGGGCATCAACTTGGTGTCTTCATGCTATTTGGCCAGCATAGAACTCTAACTTTGATTTTAAAAACATTTTCCTGCTGACTGAGCAGCAGATCTGGCTCATAAGATGATCTGGGAAGAAAGTGTTATTGTTTGCTGTTATACTTAGAGACTTTTAATAGCTTTTCATGTTATTTGCATTTCATAGTTTGCTTTTCGTAGAATTTGTGCATTGCCTCTGGCTATTTTGAGGCTAGGTGTGTTCTTTAAAATTATAATCTGTTTGTACTGCTCTAGAAATATGATGTTGCCTATTGACTCAACTGATATAAACTAGAATGCTTATGAACAACTCCTTAACACAATGTCATCCAATTTCTGCAAAAGAAAGGAAAGTTGAACATTTTGTTAGGATTAAAATCTCATACAGAATTCAAATAGCATGATGAGGCATCCTGAGAGAAGACCCCCCCCCCAATAATATATGACATTCTGCCTACACATATTGCATCTGAATTATTAATCATGTTATATCATATTTGACATAAGAAAAACTTACAATGGAATCCCAAGCACATTTATGGGGGGAGAAATCCAAAAATGTTTTAACTTTCTCTTTAATTGCCTCTCTTGTGTGTAATAACCCAAATAATGATTACCATATAATATTTCTGATTTCATTTTACATTTGTATGGCTTTGTATATAATTTGTCTTGTAAAAAAGTGACACTAGACTCTGAGGCCTACTATAAAAATGTGAGGGCACTTATTAATCCCTGCTATTAAAAATTCCAATAGCTGGACTGTAATCTCTTAAGCATTTTTTTAAAAAATGTGATAACTAGTTACTGTGATGGAAATAGTTGCTTTCAATTAGGTCAAAGCATCATGGAGTGCACACTGAATATTGTATGTATGTACACATATTTGCACATATTTGATATAATTATAGTATTTTGACTTAGAATCAAAACAGTGCAAACTATCCTTAATTTCTAGTTTTCATGAGTGCATAATCAATCCTTTGTGACTTAACAAAAAGGCAACTTTCATTATCTGAACTTGACTATCTATAACTTTTGATTAACCCAGTATTATGCTAACCAAATTTAAAAAAAAGTTTCTAAAACAATAACCATGGTAGACTACTGCAAGAAAAAATAATCATCATTGGTGGGAGGGAGGCTAAAGAAAATCTAAGGAATATCAGAAATTAAGCATTGTATACTGTACAAGGAACTTCAATAAGGGACTTAGATGCAAATCTGAGACAGATTTAAGATAAAATTTTAGACCAATTTGAGATCACAAATCTAAGATGAGAAGAAGCTAAATTATGCTAATTTAGTTGTCAATGAAAATATAGTTACTGCTTATCTTAGTCCCACTCATGTATATTTTAAAATACTAATTAGAATGAGTATGTTAATGTATTTATTACATGCATCTGCAATTATTAATTTGGGTAGCTGATATTGTAAAAGCTAGCATTAAATTTGACGTTTTCTTACCCGTCCCATCTTTGTGTTAGATCAGGCTAAATTTGTTTAGTTGATGATAACAATGTACACATTCTATGTTTATGAATTCAATTGTGTTGAGGAAAAAAACAAACCCTGAGTTTCAATATTATTCACTAAATCTTGGAGCACTGTTTCTAGGGAATGGGGAGATTTTTATGTAAAAGTTCCTGGAGGAAGGGACACTGAGAATGAGACAAAGATGCTGGATAATCAGTTTTCTTTCTCAAATGGGAGCATGCAGCCCTGGAGTTGATGAATTTCCATGGGATTCTATAGCACTACAAAATCCTTTTGTGCAATCCTTATGCACTCACCTTTTCCTTCTCTTGAGAGAAACAAATTTGGAAAGCACAAAACCTTGATTGAAGGGACTTTGGATATAAAGTTTTTTTTTGTTTTTTGGTTAGCCATTACCTGCAATTATTGGACAAAGTCCATTTTTTCCAAAGTAGTCTAGAAACTACGTATGCATTAGCATTGTTTCTTTTATGCATGCATTCAAGTTCTGTCCTCTGCACATGTACTGGTAATCTCAGTGTGCTGACATTTGCTACTGTTGGTGTGTTGGCTTCAGTTTTGTGTATATTATTACCAGGACTTCAGTGATGAGTAGAAAAGGCATGTTTAACAGACTCTGCATTAAATCAAACATTTTATATATTACTGTATTGAACTTACAAAACTGTTTCTATTGTCTTTTCCCCTCACTCTGAGGTCAGAGAGACTGCAGAGCCAGGCAAATATGCAATCTTATAATGGAAAGATTCTTCTACCAAAAGTGTCAGCCACTGTCAGCCCCACTATGTGTACCAAACCAAGAAAGGAACTCCACAGGAAGGTTAACGCTACTTTATTATATAGGTTATAGCAATAGAATCTTGCAAGTCTGATTTGCTTTACTTCACCCCGCCCTTATACTCCGGTGAAATTAAGGAGGTGTCTGTCTGAGCTGTTTCTTCCTCCCCTCAGATTGTTTTGGGCTGGAGTCACACTTCCCACATTGTTACTCTGGGAACAGATCTAGCTTATCTCCATCAAGATCATCTTTACTTTCTACAGCTGCACAGGGGCTTCAAAAGTTCCTCCTTGAAAATTCAGAATATGGATTGTAGATTTTGTAGATTTATAAAGTACTTGTCTTTTCTAAGTATGAATCCTGATATCTTTTATTTAAGATTCAAAATAATGCTAATTGAGAATGGATAGTTGCATTCAATTGTAAACAAAATAATAGTGTTCTACCCTAGGACAACTTTAGGCACCTCTACATCATCATGTTTTCCATGCTCCCAATCTATCAGAAACAGTTTAAGGACAACCTGTGATTGTGTTCACTTCTGTAAACTTTGAAATGCTGAGATCTTGCAGAGAGCACCAGGAGCCAATCAGTATTCCCTCCAGCTGACAAATAGAAAAGTACAAAGAACTTCATTAATTTGGTGTCCCAGCCTGAGCTACTGCCATCCTGTTTGTGGTGCTAGCTGCTAGCTGGTATAACAAAATCTTGTTATCTTCAATCCACACAAAAGGGAAATAAAATAAATTGTAAGCACCCTCCCTTTCCACATTATCTCTATCTCTGTTTGCCCCCCCCCCCCCCCCCAAAAATCTGACTGGTTGATATGCTGCTGAATAGCTATTCCTCCTGCATTCAAAAGCCTCCTGCAAGGTGTGGAAGTGAAGTAATGTGTCTCAGCAATTTTGCAACCAGACACTTTCCCCAAGGGTTGTACCCATGGCTGCATGTTGCTGCAGTGAGTGGGTTGGAGGAGATACACTTTAAACAATGCTTACAGTTAGGAACTAGGAACAGGACCCTGAAGCTCTATTGGAGCGATTTAAGTCCAGGAGCCAGGAAGTCGGGTGAGGCAAGAGTTCCTCCCAAATGAAAAAAAATGGCTACCTTCAAACTGTCTAAACCACAGTGATTCAAAGGAAAGACACAGCCTTTCTCTAGATCCAGAT
The DNA here is from genome assembly GCA_030867105.1 of Liasis olivaceus. Classification (NCBI taxonomy): domain Eukaryota; kingdom Metazoa; phylum Chordata; class Lepidosauria; order Squamata; family Pythonidae; genus Liasis; species Liasis olivaceus. Next base: position 153,645,094 of record CM061349.1, read on the forward strand.
AAACTGGAACAGGATTGAGATAAATCAATGCAACTAAGTCAGATAGTTCCAGGTGATCTGGTACAAACCTTTTGTGTAAAACTGTCTTGAATTCTAACTTGAATTAACTTATGCATGAGATAAAGCCTCCATTAGAATGCCAAAATATGGATCTGGTCCATATGCTCCAAATAGTACGGCTTGAATCAAATCATGCCTTTGAACATACATACATACATACATACAGTACATATATAGATTTAATAAAATCAACACATTGATTCAAGATGCCAAATTGAATTAGATGTCTTCAAGTCTCTTTATAAACATGTATCAGTCTGCAATCTCAAATATTATTGCACCTTTCCATTCATACCTACTGCAGAGAAATGAGGAAGGTTGATCTCACTGATGTTGACATTAATTTTATAACTTGCTCAACTCTCTTGGAGTACATGAGATAATGCTGTTGAGCTGTTTCTGTCTTACTCTCTGCTAGAATTTGTTTAGGTAGTTTCACATGGAGAGAGATCAAGAGAGAGAAATTGACACTGTAGTGCTGTATAAGTTTCCATCTATTTGTCTGAACTGATAAACTCTGTCTCTAAACTCTTTGCAGTTTTCAGTTTGTTTCATCCCACTTGCATTATTTTATTCTCCCCCTTCCTCACTCACTTATTTTATAAAACAAAATTCCAGTGTTTTCTTTCTGCTACTTATCTCTGTCTCACACTAGGATGAAGACAAGAAAAGGCAGAGATAGGACAAAGGGTCTGAGATAGGAAGCTTGTTCTTACTATTGAGTGTGTGTATTTCTTAATGGATTAGCTGTGATTTGAAGGGGTGGCTTGATTCAACAAAACTTATTTCAAATCACCTCATGAAAGCATGTTCCTGAGTCAAAAAAGGAACCCACTTTAAAACAGCAAGTTGGATTAGATAACTTCGGCATGCTTTGTAGCCTTTCAAAACACTTTAAAGATTCAGTAGTACATTTCCTTCCATATGTGCATCAACATTTGGGGGGCAGAGGACAAGGGCATTCAAGTGAGGAAACTACATCATGGCATTGTGATGCAAACACTTGTGATTTACATACTTGCAACAGCATGTAATGGTGCGGTTTGTTTAATGATGTCACTATGCATGTGTTATCACTTTCATATAATCTTGGCTTGTTGTGGATGTCTGTGCACGTGTGGAGAATGGGGAAGAACGATAGAGTGTGTAATAGGCTTTCTGACATGGGCATGACTAGCTAGCCAATGAATCCTATCATCTATTAAACTTTGCCTATCAGAGCTCATATGGAATTTCAGGATTAATATTGCTTTGGGTTTCATGCACTTTCTCAGCTTCTTCACTGTGAACATTCATAATTTTTAATTTATTTTAGGCTGTTTGCTGGATAATTCAGGTGTTGCTGTGCTATCCTTTCTTCATTTCTCTTGTCTCCTCTTTAAAAGAGATGTAATAGGAATATTTAGAAAACATATTTTGGAGAAACCTTGAATATATACTTTGGTAGGGTTAATACACTTTAAATGGTCTCCCCTGTTATTTTCATTCTTTTCTGTCCTAAAATAAAACAGCTTCAGATGGTTCACTGCTTCCCCATTATAACCTATGGACTTTTTTTTTTTTCAAATTCAATCTCAAAGAGGGTCAAATTTTTCCCCTCAGATTTCAAACTGAATCCTGTCTTCTTTGAATTACAAACCTCCAGTTCAAATTAGGCAGGATTCACACAGATCTAATATAACATACATATGATTTCTTTAATAGTCCTGTGTGAATCATCTGGGATTTGCCATTTATTGCTACCCCTTTCAGTAGAAACCTCAATGCAGCAAAATGCCTTGTGGGGATGATCCATTTCACTTTGATGAAGGATGGAAGTGGGGTTGGTCTATCTTCATTGGCTGTGTAACTTTATTGATTAGAAGCAGGACATCATATGACTTTATAGTGTAGGTCTGCATGCATGGATGCTTCATTCAGATATCTGAAAAAGTGAAGCACCCCTTTAAAGTTCTGTGTGAGTCTCTGTTCTTTATGTCACAGAGGGCTATATATTTAGAATAGATTATATATTTAATAGGGACATTACTACTTGTCAGTAATTGTTATTGCAGAGGATGTACAGTGCATAACTTGTTTGTTCCAATCAATTAAAAAAAATGTGGCAGTGGATGCAGTGCAGGTTCTGGCAGAAGGCAGCTAGGTAGAAGGTAACTTCCCATGATGCCAAAGCTATTCCACTGGTCTTTCTTCCTTCGTAGTGCAGTTGGTGCCATCTGCATCAGAAGTGAAGGATAGACTCCCCAACAAGAGCAAGGATCACAGGTCCTATGACATAGAGGTGCTTTCAGGTAGAGGACAGCATTTCTGAGCTGAAGAGAAAGAGCTCATGATAGACGAGGGAGATTTCATAATCCATTCTCTACCCCACTCCTACTTTCTTCCATATAAGCAGACAGCAGCATTGCTTCTTCTAGTGAATCAAGCTTGCAGTGACAATGAGGATGTGGGGGAAGACCCACATTTTCACCCCAATAATGTGCAGGTAGTATTGCCTGGGAACCTTTCAAGCTGGCAGAAGCTCCCTGCTTTGTTGTCTGCATTCATCGTGTGTAGAAAATTAGCTAGGAAAAAGTATACAGAGCATCTGATCTGGTTATCAATGTTTTACATTTGGGGAGTCAGCATCCCCTAGCTCCTATCCCTCTGCACTTGGGGAGCTTTGTATGTGAGAAAAAGATCCATCCACTAGCACCAATCTTCTCTTTCTTTGGCAGATGACTATACCAGCTTGAGGATCTATGGCAGGCAAAAGGTAGAATAGCCCCGAGGCAAAGGGTTGACCCAGGAGACAGGTGAAATGCTGGTATTAGGCTACCTTTTGCAATCTAATAGCTATGGTTCCACAGTATTGCTGCCCTCCATTGCACTGCACGCTGGAGAGAGGGATAGCCCTCACTTCACTTCTGATATGTGGACATCATGTATCCCTCATAGGACATTGGTGAGAGTATTGGTACTGAGAAAATAGGGTATAATTGGGCTCTTGTATGTGAAAAAATGGTGATACAGCCTACATCATATGAGCTGAGGCACTTTGATCATTTGGTGGCTGAGTAGCTTATAGGTCTGGTTAAGCTCACCTGCAATTTTGCGTTAATCAACAACAGTGTCATCTTAGTGAAAACAGTGCAAAATATCTGCTCCATAAGCATCAGCTGTTTCTGTCCCATGTGCTTTCATCACATGTCACTGCAAACTGCATTGGCAGAAGCGAGTGAGGGTGGGACTCCAACAGACCCAATTATATCAGAATGTGGCGATTTGGTAGAATTCCTGATCTGACATGTGACTATTTGTTCAAACAGCAGTGGACAATCCTAGATGGGGTCTTGATGGGGGAAATATTGATATCAGTGTCAGAGATGATCCCAGATGCTGCTTCAAAATTTCCCATCAATGAGTTGATGCAGAGAAAGCCACACAGATGTTTTGAATTGTATTACAAAAATTCAGCAGTGTCACTAGATTTGAGAAAATATCACTTACCACCAAGTTAAGTGAATGAAACTTGCACAAATTCAAAAAACCAACCAACCAACCAACCAACCAACCAACCACCCTAACCCTAACTTCTGGATTCATGTCTATACCCCTCTATTCTTTCCTTTCATGTTGGCACTATTGTTGTAGCCCTGACCTCTCAAGTCAACTATCACAATTCCTGTATCTTTAAGCTTTTTAAGAAGCACATTTTTCATATCATCCCCTGTAGCATCATATGTGCCAATACATTCTAGAAAATACTCTGACAGTTATCGTTGCAGGAACATTTTCATTAGGCTGTATTGTTACAAAACACTCCTTTTAAGTAATTTGTTCCATATTGCTGATCTCAGGTAGGCAATCCAGATTAACAGAGAAATCATACTGATTTCAGATCTGCCACAATCTTCTTTGTGAATTTTGTAGTCAGTCATTGTATGATATCATTTTGAATTGTTTTTCCATGGTAAGGTAGTGGTGTGTGTAGATCTCTTGGGAGGTGACCATCAGCTGCATAATCTGAAGATGTCCAGTGTTTGGCACATGGAAGTGATCTGAAGTGCTTTGCAGTGCAATGATAATGCAATACAATGGCAGTGAATTTTTTTGAAACAGTTTGCCAGTAAGAAACTCAGGTACAATCTTCCCTTGATGCTAGTCACCTGTCTTCTCCAGACTGTGGGGTTCTAGTGCTGTCTTCCACTCCACAGTCTGCCACTTCAAGCCTCAGTTATTTCATGATAAGACCAACCCTGGCAACTTTCAACACTGAGTGAGCGCGGTCAAAATTAACAATAGTGTTTGGTTCCAAAATGTACTGCTTTAAGAATAAGGCTGTTAAAAGCCACCAAAACATTCTCTCTTTCTGTCAGTGGAGTAGGACTATGAATACTGACTTGGAATTTAAGTCTCAAATTTAAATTGAGCCTTGCTGTATTCAAATCTCAAATTTGAATCAGATTATGGCTTGAATTTGAATTAGATCATGAATCAAAACGTCTTGCAGTTTATCTGAGAAGAAAAAAAATGCCAAAATATGTTCAACCCCCTCATTTTCATGGGGTGAATCTCAGAAGGTATAAATGAAGTGAGATAAGATTGAATAAGGCAATCAAACCTAGCAATTATTTCTTGAAAGAGAGAAATAGGGGGAAATAGCTGGATTTTTTTTCTCCTATCAGACTTTCCTGATAGAAATGAATAAGAATATAAGCAAGAAAGAAATGCCTATTAAAGCAAATGATTGTATGTTTTGACAATTTGGATTGAACAGGCTCAGTTAGATAAAATGATGTAAATATAATATATGATAAATATGAATTGTTTATATGGACTTAAGAAAGGCAGAGAACAAACTGTATGGAAAGGTGCTGGTACTTGGAAATATACATGCTTTTTCAATTATTTGAAGATAATCACTTTGTAGTGGTATGGAGCTCATTACAGGTTGATGCAGCTGGAAAATTCCACTAAAAAAACCTGCACTTTCCCCCAGTATCTAGAATACACATTTTATATCATTCATCTGTGAGTTTGCTGTGGGTTATGCAAACTGTAGTTTCCAATGCCTTGGTTTTAAGAATGGTGCCATTTGTTATAGACAGAATTGTTAAAGCAAAGGACTTCCAGGGGAGTTATGGAGAACTGAATACATCTCTGAGAAAGTGAAGCCAACGGCCGCAGCAAAGACCAAGGAACTGATGAGTAGACCATCCTTCTTATCCAGTGGAATCCTTCTGGATAAGAAGAGGATGGGAGATTGCCCACAGGTGCTCCAGACAGCTGCTTCTCATGAGGAGACTGCAGGACAGCAGTTTTCCATGGGTTTGAGCACTGGGAGAGGAAGGGATTAGCCATCTTGCTTGCAACTGCCGTGGAGCCTTTTAAAGGACACTAAGTTTGCAAACCTCACTTTCTAATCACTTTCTGAAATTGTCTATTAACCATCTTAAAGCTATTAGAGAACTTCAGAATGACAAGCTTGAAAAGTCATTGGGTGAATTTTATCTTCAACTCTGAACAAAAGAAAATTAATTATAAGTTAAAGAATTTGAAATAAGCAGCAAAAAGCTAAATAAGATTTTGATCTAAGAAAGTTATAAACAGATTAAGGGTCCAGATAAATTTGGAATATTGACTTTTGCTATAAGATTTTGAAATTAACTAGAAAAAATAAATAGCTTCTCATGGGAAACAGACTTATGATGGCTATCCTGGCTATTATAAGCCATAACAAAAATAAGTTGCTTTATGATTTTAGGAACTGGACACTAGAGGGGACTAAAGATTCAAAGCAGAAGGAAAAAAATACAAACCTGTTCTTGATGTCAGTTAATACTGGGTCTTACAAAATGACACAAAACATTATAACATTAAAGAAGATTTTTGAAGAATGGAAGCAGAAATTAGTAGCTGTAATATCAACACTGTCAATAATGATGTCTGCTTCCACTGATAGACTCTGTCTAAAAAATGTTAATGAAGGAATGACAGATGTGGAACAAATTTTATCTGACAAGACAGAGAAAGTACCAAGAGTGGAACTACAAATGACAGGCCAAGAAAATGATTTGAAAAAGGGCGCTTTACTGGATACACAAAAGAAACTGGCTGAAGTTTTAAAAATTAAAAGGAAAATACAAATGATAAACCAAGAGAATGACCTGGAAAATGTTCTCCTACTGGATCTGCAAAAGAGGCTTGTAAAAGCCTTGAAGAAATCTGTGCAATAGGATAAAGAAGAATTGAAAAAAATTTAAATTCTATGACAATATTTGATTGAATTAAAGATTAAAACTGTTAGAAGTAAAAGGAAGGAATATAAAGTTGGTTTTTTTGATCAAGGTTAAAATAAGGCATTGTTTTTGCAAAGTTTATGGATTTTTTGCTGACACTAGGATTGAAAAGTTGATGTTTTATGAATTTACTTATAGATAAGGGATGGGATATGGAATGAAGAGATACCTGTTTGTAACCTTATAGGGGGTGAAGAGTTACTAAATATGTTTATACTTGTGATGAAGGTTGGAAGTCACTTCTTTATATATATATTTTTTCTTTTCTATATTATATTCTTTCTTTTCTTTTTCTTCTTTCTTTTTCTTTTTTGTGTACTTTTTATTCTTTTTTTCTCTTCTCTTTCTCTAAGTTTAGTTTGTATTAGTTTTTACTATTGTTATCAAAATTCTTAATAAAAATCATATTAAAAAAACAAAGAATTGTTAAAGCAAAATGGCTAACATATTAATCAAATGCATCCTATTCCAGTTTATGTTGTTTGTGTGTGTGTGTGTGTCACACACATAAATATACACATTAAGTTCAAATAAATAAGGTCAGCAAAAGTCTTCTATTAAATACTTTATTAAAAAAGAAAAAGAGAAGAATCTACTTTTTTATGCAAAGGGATTTCTGTGAGAGTCAGGAACAGGGGAGTCAAGAATTTACTCTCGTCGCCCAAGCAACGCAGTACTGATAAGAGGATGAGACTGAACCCTCCCTAAAGAATGCAAGGGAGGTTGGGAGGGTGACCCTGGAATTTGCTCTCACTCTGAGAAGATTTCTGTAACGGGACTGAAGCCAATAAACCCTGCTGAATTGAATCTGTACTGTCTCCTGGAGTTTCCTGGGCTAATCCTGACAATTTCTAGGCTATATTTTCCAAACCTTAGTTTTAAAATTCCTCATAAATCAGGCAAATTTTCCTTTTTAATTGATTGAATAGACTAATGTGATTTAAAACAAAGTAGGAGGAAAGGTAACTTATAATGCCTTATTGCAAAATATAGCTAGTGATTTTTATCTAGTGCTTGACAATTAATTGCAGCACTTTAAAGACATGAAGTCAGCACTTAAATGTTATTTGTGCAACTTCCTACTTTGCTACAGATGCAAGGTATTTCTGATTGACCTCAGGACTAGCACCATGTGTTTGAATTTGCAACAGACTCGCTGTGGATCCTTGGGGAGCTTTAGTACTGATACAGGCCTACTGTTATATACCTCCAGAAACCTGCTCAGTCCTCACGGTGTGCAAAAGATGGCAGAGTAGTGCAGCAGAAGTAATTCATGATCATGCACCAGAAAGCAAAAGGCATTACTTTGAGTCACTGAGGCTGGAAGTGCATCACTTCTGACAGCTGACTCTAGTTTTGTGGCAGTTTTCAGGATTTATCTACAGTGCCGAATCTTCTTTGTAGATCCAGCAATATGCCCTGAAAATTTACAGTCCCCAAGCCGAGTGCCTGCAGAGCTGGCACGAAGAGCCGTGTCAGCTTTACTGCAATTCTCTGAAGTGTATTTAATTATGCACTGAAGAATCAGCTAAACAATTACATCTATTTTGACCAATTAAAAGCACATTAAACGCTAATGGGCATTATTTTTGTAATGAGCTATGTTGGATTGCCTTTAGACATTTTCAAAGCATTGCCAAATATTGTGAATATTCTAAGTTCCCATCATCTGAAAAATACTTTTCCATAGCAGAGTATATTCATATTTCATCACATTATGAATACTGTCCCATGGATAGTCTATTGATTGAGTTTATTATTAAATTCTGTCTCATGTTGCATAAAGACTCAGGGATGTTTAAAACGGCTAACTGGTTTTGCAAACAAAGCTTTTCCCCCAGTTTTCCCTCTTTTCATTTTATAAGGACCATACCCTGTACAGGCCATTCTTCTGTAGTATCTGTTAGTGTGTAGCACTTTCATAGGGTTGGAAACCATGTAGAAGGCTGGATGGACAGCATGCCTCTGCTCCTTTCCAGTACAATTCATATATACATGGAGTCTACATATGAAGAGGGCAGTGGGAAGAAAACGAATGAATGCATAAAGAAAAGAACATGGAAAGAGGAAGCAAAAGAGGAAACAGAGAGAAAAAAAAAGAGAGAAGAAGGAGCAGTTGAGCTGCGAGCATAATATTGCTAATTGTTCTGTTCTAGCTTCCTCCTCCTTTCTGGTTATGTAAACCAGAGCAGAGCATATGCAACCCACCCTGTCTTTCCTAGTGCAGATGTGGATACAAACTTACAGAACAACTAGTTACCTCATTTCAGAAGAAAATACAGAAATCTCCTATGGCCACTACGAATAAAAAGTTGAAAGGAATTCCAGAAACCAAGCTCTGCATGCATTCCCTACCTTGGTATTTTCATTCATTCATTCATTCATTCATTCATTCATTCATTCATTCATTCATATTTCAAATTTAGATACCATCCATCTCATGAAAAAGTGAGTCTGGGTGGTTACCAATGGAATTTTTAAATATATTATGGAAAGGATCTTGGCATTCTGTGTGTCTGTCCATTAGCAAGTCTGAAAACTGAACAAGATAGGACTAAATCTGGTGTGAGCGAAGAAGCTGGCAAAAGAAAGGTTGATTTTCCAGTTGGTTGCATTTGTCTGGGAGACATGGAGAAAAAAAAGTCCTGAAAAAATTGCACCAACAACACATCCTTGTGGGAGAAGTAGTGGGGCAGCCGCTCAGACTGCTGTTGACTTTCAGTCTAGCCTCAACTTTAGCAACTAAACTTTCAGTCTTTCCTCCTGGTCCCATGACCCTGAGCAGTACTGCTATTAAAGGGTTGAAAAGAAGCTCTGCATGCTTTCCCTAACATTTTTTTAATATTATAAAACATTTCTTCTTTATCAAACTGAGTTGTAGCATTCTGTCTGCCTCTCCCTAATAATCATATTATATACCAAATAGGGGTGAGTACTGTCAGTAGCTGCCCTAAAAGTAATGGGACTGGGTTGCTGTTAACATGACTTTCTTCGCAGGATATCTCTTGAAATCATCCTGGTAGAATGAAATTTGCCCTAGAGCAAATGTTCTTCCAAGTGCCAGTAGAAATATATTAATGGGCTAACAGTACCAGGTGCTCTGCCACTTTCTGTCAACATAAGGCTTTCAAAGAATTTATCACTCGCTTTTCTTCAGTTTTGTGCAGAAAATATATAAATGCATGTGTGTGGGTTTGTACAATTTTAGAAACTGAACTTTGCCCATTTCTTCTATTACACTGGTGTCTGGTATGAATTGCAGTTGTGACAAAACGTGACAAAATGTACATCACTTTGCAAACTCTGGCCTTTTATACTTGGGTCCATTATAACATCATTCAGCCACCACTACCACCCTTTACCTCCACCCTCCCCTGGACATCTCTGTTCTGCTATCATTTATTCATGGTTAACTTGCTGGTCGAAGGTGCTAGAAATGAGTTGTTTTACAAATTCAGGTGACTAGAATGCAAATCAAATCTATCACTCCTCTTTCCCTTTTCTTGAATTTGCTAGCTTCTTCAGATTTAGGGTTTTTTCCCTAAAGGAATAGAGAGGAAAAATAAGAAAAGGCCTCAGATTACCGGGGGGGGTGGGGGGGGGAGCATACAATTGTTGTTCTGAAGTGTATGCAGAATTATTAGAACCTTAGTGATTGCGTTTTGTGTTTATTCCTGCAGAAAGATCATTGATAACAACCTGGCAGCACCACTGCTTTCAATTATTGTTTTTAAATTATGTTTAGCTTTAGGCTGCAGAAGGGAGCCATAAATCATGGGATACTACCTATGAACTATGGATCTTGAGTATTTTATTTTTGCAAGTCCCAGTACACCCAGGCCTGATATACAGCATGGAGATTAATGTGCAGATAGGAACTTAATTATTTGTTGCTCATTGCACAAATGTTTCAGCATGCATACATTGATCAGCTGAAGAAAAGATGTATGCAGATCTTTGTGGGGGGGGGGAACTTGGATGGTAATTCAAGCAAAGCATCCTACAGAGCAGCCTATCAAGGAAGGTCAGGCTGTGTGAGATATGCTTCAATGAGGCACTTTACTGCATCAAAGCAGTATGGCATGACTTCACAAGGTGAAATACCTCATGGAGATGGATTGCCAGCAATCTGCATATCCCAGTGGAATTTTCATAATAACATTTCCCCCCTCCCCCCCCACAAATACAGAGTAATGTGGAAATAGGAATGTAATAATAAAACACAAACTAGGGAATAAACTAATTTGCCCATCTTTGTGATAGGCTGCTCTCCATCCATTTTCTGTTGTTTATGTTGTAATAAAACAATATAATGCAAGGTATAAGTGGCTGGTTAGCTGTCTTCAGGAAATTTCAAGTTTAGACCTGTTTTCAGATCATATTCTTTTACAATTTTTTTTTATCATATTTTATAACTGTTTCTAAAACACACAGAGAGAGACATACATATTATCCTAGTAGGGGAGCTGCATGTTCATCCTATTCATTTTGGAATCGATTTCTTGCATCTTTCCAAGCTCTACAAAATCACATTTTCATTTCAGCAAACAAGCTATCCACTTTATTCCAAATTTAGTCTCATAAGGGCATTATTGTCAGCCCTGCAAGACAGACAGACCAGGAAACTGACTCCACAGGATGACCAGAACTCTACTTTATTGAGATAGAATCTAGTAACAGAATTGTGCAAGTCTGCTGGGTTGTCCCTTCCTTTCCTCTTATACCCCAAGGAGTCAGCGGGGAGCCAGTCTCTTTCTAATACAGTACTTTCCCATCCACCTGTTGTTGTCCTAACAGCTTCTGGATGCCTTCTCCAAGATCATTCCCATGGCTCCCCACAATTACTATATTGGATGCATTATTTTTAGTTCCCTGCCTAATTTCCTTCCTAGCATGGAATTCTCTCCCTCTTTTTTCCTCCTCTTCTAACAGTTTCAAACTGGATTTGCATTTTCACAGAGTTCTGGGAGGTAGTATCTCAGACATCTCTTTCTAGGTCAGTTACTGCCAGCTGTGAGCTGAACTGGTCCTTTATGACAACTTTTTCTACCATTATGCACCTTACTTGCCTGGACTGCAGTTACTATTTTCATTCATCCAATTTAGATCATATAATTCTTAAATACTTCACAATCCCTTTTTGTTTGTGCCAGTTCTAACCTAAGTCCAGGTCACAAAGAAGAGTATCTCAATTCAGATCTTCTATTCATTACTGATGGGTTGTCTGTTTACTTATTATTTGTTCCTCAGAAGACCTCTATGTTTACTTCACCAAGAACAAAGATTAAAATAGATTGGTCTTTGCTCAAGATCTTAATAGATCATGATTATGGGTTTGTACCCCTGCTCAGTGAGCTGAGATAAAATCAAAGATCCCAGATAAAAGTAAATTTTGAAACATGTATCTCCACTCTTTTCTAGGGTTGCTGATATTTCAGAAACCTCTAGAGGGCTACAGATTCACTACCTTAATGCCAAGCGACTCAGATCCTTCATACTGAGAGCAGATGCTCTTAAAATATTAGTTCTGACTTTGGCCCATGAGAGCAGATTATTTTCAAAATGCAGCTTCCCTGCTTTGCTCATGAGCAAAATCCATGTCCTCAGCAGGCTAGCTAAAAAAATAACAGCCATAGGAATAAAAGAAACTGATTTCCTCAAGTAAATCTCTCTGCTTTCTTATCTACATTTCTGTACTCTGAGGTAAAGTGGTTAGTAGTCTTTTACATCAGTATGGGACCTTCACATGGCAAAGCAGGTGTTCCCACATTGACCTATGGTAGTCCCCAACCTTTCAAAATCCCTTTATATGAACGAGCAATTACATATTCAGCATTCTTAACAGAATTTTAATTTAACCACAGCATGCAGAGAGTTAAACTTGTTAATGGCAGCAGTATCTATACATATGTTTGCAACACCTAATTCAGAGTAATTAAATCATAGTCAATGAAGACCGACAACCCTCAGGGATTTATAGTGTAGAAGGGGACCAGAACAGACAAGCTGATAGTTCAGACAATTATTTGAAGTAACAACTGTTGATTAGGATGTTGAATGCAAATGAAAGGAGTGGGGGAAGAATTCATTCCCAAGTCATGTGTCTTTTCAGAGTTATTTTTAGGGTTAAGTAACCCTATTTTTAGGTTTAAAGTTATCTAAAGTGCTAGATTAGCTCAGTTTTGAGATGTAGAAAGTAAAATGCTTATGCAAACTCAGAACCACCCCCAAATTTATTTTTAGTTTGCTTTATTGGCATCCACATAATAGAAGAAAGGAAACTTAACAAGTTACAGAAATATAGTATTGCTTGTAGCACTGTAGGCAGATGTCTTCTCAAAAATTTTTTTTACCCTTTTTGAGGGACAATTAAAAAAAAAAATCCTCAAGGGAATGCTATAATTCTTGAATTGTTCATTATTTGCAGCTTCTTTTCCTTCTTTCTATCTCTCTTCTTCCCTTTCCACCTTTTCTATCTCAGGTAACAGTAGCAACTATTTAGCAGCCTGGCCATCCTTATGCATTCTCCACAGTGCTCTCAATCTATCATTGAGCATTATGGTAGAAAATGGTAGCTCACAAAGGAAAAAGTTGGAGAGAATTCTGCAATGTGGTCTCTTTTTTCTTGGGTGAGGTTGAAAAGAAAAAAGAAAAATATCACAACACTCTATTTGGTGAAATTCTGACTCAAGCTTCCAAGGTCAGATGGATACTTCCCATTTTCCTAGCCGAGTATAGCAGCCTGCAACACAGGTAGTTGGGCAAACTCCATCCATCAACAATCTTCTTGTATTGTGTTAAAGTTTTATTTCATCTGTTCTGTCTATTAGCCAGTAGATAGCTGAGCATTGGATGCCTTACTGAACTCAAAGCAAAATCCTGCTATACATCGCTGGGAGATTTAAAACATGCTAGTATCATGTTAAACTTGTGTTCTGACCTATACATGTTCAATGTCAGAGTAACTTCCATCTTAAGTCATAAATCACTTCAGTGTTTATGTTGCGCACTTTGGCTTGATACTTACTCTTTCATTGTGTCATGAGGCTGCATGGAGTACTTTTTGTATTATTACTTCATATTCCCTCAGTAAGATTAAAATATAAATGTAACACCAAATTAATTAATGAAACCAATATTCTGCATTCTTATATTAACTAAACTAGGCCCTCTCGTTCTATTGTTTGTCTCAAATGTTTATCCATGTCCCAGTTATTACTAAAATGTTTATTTATTGTTTACTTTCCAATCAACTATTTTGTATATTTGCTGTATAAACTATCAAGCAAAGAATCAAAACAAGCTGAACATTTCCGCAGTCATATAATGATGGGGAAAGGACAACATAAATCTCAAAATTAAGTATCTGGCCAGAAATAGCTAGATTTCTTGATTAGTGCAAATGAAAGAACACATACAGAGTACTGGACAGAGTGAAAGCAAGCTGGGGAGGAATGAACATACAGTAGGTATGATGTGTAAATGAAGTAGTTTCGAGTGCTGTTTTATACTCTTAATGTATACTGTTTGTAAGAACTAAAGCAACCCCTGGACACAAGTTTCAAAAAAGGGATGTCTCAAGTCTTTCTAGCTGGCATAAAAAAACCCAGAAAATGTTACCCATGCACATTTCATGGAAGAGTAGATTTATAATGAAATCAACAGAACGTAATAACATTTAGCACATCTGCTATCTGTCCTACCATTTCTCCAAAGACTCCAGACAAGATATGTAGCACGCCCTCCTTTTCTTTTGTGGCTTTCATCATAAAGTCCTATCAGGGAGGTTGGGTTGACAGATTGTAACTGTTCCAGCATTACCTTTCCTGTCTAAGGGTGGAGTTTACCAGGATTCTCCTGATTCTACTCCAACACCTTACCAGCTATGCTATATTGACTCACTCCTTGTCTAGGATATCCTTCATTTTCAATTTTGTTGTTCAGTCGTTAAGTCGTGTCCGACTCTTCGTGACCCCATGAACCATATTGCGCCAGGCCTTCCTATCTTTCACTGCCTCCCTGAGTTTGCTCAATTTCATGCTCATTGCTTCAGTGATGCTATCTAGCCATCTCATCCTCTGCCGTCCTCTTCTCCTTTTGCCTTCCGTCTTTCCCAGCATCAGGGTCTTTTCCAAAGAGTCCTCTCTTTGCATTAGGTGACCAAAGTATCTGAGCTTGAGCTTCATTATCAATCCTTCCAATGAGCAATCAGAGTTGATTTCCTTTAAGATTGACTGGTTTGACCTCCTAGCAGTCCAGGGGACTCTTAAGAGTCTTCTCCAGCACCACAGTTCAAAGGCATCCATTCTTCGGCGTTCAGCCTTCTTTATGGTCCAGCTCTCACAGCCATACATTACTACTGGAAAAACCATAGCTTTGACTATGCGGATCTTTGTCGGCAAGGTGACGTCTCTGCTTTTTAATATGCTATCTAGGTTTGCCATAGCTTTCCTCCCAAGGAGCAAGCGTCTTTTAATTTCAGGCTGCAGTCTCCGTCTGCAGTGATCTTGGAGCCCAAATAAATGAAGTCTGTTACTGCTTCCATTTCTACCCCTTCTATTTTCCAGGGATTGATGGGTCCAGATGCCATGATCTTAGTTTTTTTAATGTTGAGTTTCAAGCCAGCTTTCGCACTCTCCTCTTTCACCCTCATCAAGAGGCTCTTTAGTTCTTCTTCACTTTCTGCCATTAGGGTGGTATCGTCTGCATATCTGAGGTTATTGATGTTTCTCCCTGCAATCTTAATTCCAGCTTGTGATTCTTCCAGCCTGGCATTTCTCATGATGTACTCTGCATATAGGTTAAATAAGCAGGGTGACAGTATATAGCCTTGTCGTACTCCTTTCCCTATTTTGAACCAATCGGTTGTTCCGTGACCGGTTCTAACTGTTGCTTCTTGGCCCGCATACAGATTTCTCAGGAGACAGGTAAGGTGGTCTGGTATCCCCATCTCTTTCAGAATTTGCCACAGTTTGTTGTGATCCACACAATCAAAGGCTTTTGCATAGTCAATGAAGCAGAAGTAGATGCTTTTCTGGAACTCTCGTGCTTTCTCCATGATCCAGCGAATGTTGGCAATTTGATCTCTAGTTCCTCTGCCTCTTCGAAACCCAGCTTGTACATCCGGTAGTTCTCGGTTCACGTACTGCTGAAGCCTAGCTTGTAGGATTTTGAGCATAACCTTGCTAGCATGTGAAATGAGTGTAATTGTGCGATAGTTTGAGCATTCTTTGGCATTGCCCTTCTTTGGAATTGGAACGTAAACTGACCTTTTCCAATCCCGTGGCCATTGTTGCATTTTCCAAACTTGCTGGCATATTGAGTGCAGCACTTTAACAGCATCGTCTTTTAGTATTTTAAATAACTCAGCTGGAGTACTTTCATCTCCACTAGCTTTGTTGTTAGCAATGCTTCCTAAGGCCCACTTGACTTCACTCTCTAGGATGTCTGGCTCAGGGTCAGTGACCACACCAGCATGGACATCAGGGACATTAAGATCTTTCTTGTATAGTTCTTCTGTGTATTCTTGCCACCTCTTCTTAATCTCTTCTGCTTCTGTTAGGTCCCTGCCTTTTTTGTCCTTTATCATGCCCATCTTTGCACTAAACGTTCCTTTGATATCTCCAATTTTCTTGAAGAGATCTCTAGTCTTCCCCATTCTATTGTTTTCTTCAATTTCTTTGCATTGTTCATTTAAGAAGGCCTTCTTATCTCTCCTTGCTATTCTCTGGAAATCTGCATTCAGTTGCTTATATCTTTCCCTTTCACCCTTGCTTTTCGCATTCCTTCTTTCCACAGCTATTTGTAAAGCCTCATCAGACAGCCATTTTGCTTTCTTGCATTTCTTTTTCTTTGGGATGGTTTTAGTTGCTGCCTCTTGTACAATGTTACAGACCTCCGTCCATAGTTCTTCAGGCACTCTGTCTACCAAATCTAATCCTCTAAATCTATTCATCACCTTCACTGTGTACTCACATGTAATATGATCTAAGTCATACCTGAGTGGTCTAGTGGTTTTCCCTACATTCTTCAATTTAAGCCTAAATTTTGCAGTAAGAAGCTCATGATCTGAGCCACAGTCAGCTCCTGGTCTTGTTTTTGCCGTCTGTATAGAGCTTCTCCACCTTTGGCTGCAAAGTATGTAATCAATCTGGTTTCGGTATTGACCATCTGGTGATGTCCATGTGTAGAGTCGTCTCTTGTGTTGTTGGAAAAGAGTGTTTGCTATGACTAGCTTGTTCTCTTGACAGAACTCTATTAGCCTTTGCCCTGCTTCATTTTGTACTCCAAGGCCAAACTTGCCTGTTATTCCGATTACTCCTTGACTTCCTACTTTAGCATTCCAATCCCCTATGATGAAAAGGACATCTTTTTTTAGTGCTAGTTCTAGAAGGTGTTGTAGGTCTTCATAGAACCGGTCAACTTCAGCTTCTTCGGCATCAGTGGTTGAGGCATAGACTTGGATTACTGTGATGTTGAATGGTTTTCCTTGGATACGCACTGAGATCATTCTGTCGTTTTTGAGGTTGTACCCCATTACTGCCTTTCCCACTCTCTTATTGACTATGAGTGCAACTCCATTTCTTCTAAGGGTTTCTTGCCCACAGTAGTAGATATAATGGTCACCTGAATTAAATTCACCCATACCCGTCCATTTCAATTCGCTGATTCCCAAGATGTCGACGTTCAATCTTGTCATCTCATGTTTGACCACATCCAGCTTGCCTTGGTTCATGGATCTTATATTCCACGTACTTATACAATATTGTTCTTTACAGCATCGGACCTTCTTTTCGCTTCCAGATACATCCACAGCTGAACATCCTTTCGGCTTTGGCCCAGCCGCTTCACTCTTTCTGGAGCTACTTGGAATTGCCCTCCGCTCTTCCCCAGTAGCATATTGGACACCTTCCGACCTGAGGGGCTCATCTTCCGGCGTCATATCTTTTAGCCTTTTGACATTGTCCATGGGGTTTTCTTGGCAAGGATACTGGAGTGGGTTGCCATTTCCTTCTCCAGTGGACCACATTTTGTCAGAACTCTCTGTCATGACCTGTCCGTCTTGGGTGGCCCTGCACGGTATAGCTCATGGCTTCACTGAGTTACACAAGCCCCTTTGCCACGACAAGGCAGTGATCCATGAAGGGGCATTTTCAATTAATTTTACACAATGTTACTTTATTTTAGCAAAGGATTCAATAATTGATAAACTAGGACATCTTTGCCTAATCTGGATCCTACTGTAGCAGTTATACTATATTAATAATCATCTAAGCCAATAATCATCACTTCATGTTGTCTAATGAACATCTTTAAGTCAATCATGTACTCTTAATTAATGTCAGGATAATTATTCTCAGAATACCACATATGGTGCAATCCAGGAAAAATTGGCCATATTTATTTGCCCCTGGAAATATTAAAATTGGCCAGATGTGACTCAATAGTAGATCCATGTCTAATTTAAATCTCACTGATTTCAGTGAGGTTTCTATAAGCATAATTTAGTCAAGATCTAGGGACAGACAATCCCTCCTTTTTTTCTCTCATTGGAATCATCTTTTCCATGAGTTAACTAATATTGGGTTGATATTTTATGACTACGCTAGCTTTTCTCATTCTTTTTACTCTGATATATCAATCACAGAATAAATGTGGTAATCCCAGTTTACATGTAATGCATCTTTAGTGAGCAGATGATTCCTGTGAAAAATAAAAATAGTTTAGCACCGTTTAGAAGTGAATTCCAAGGGAATTACAACAGGGATTGATTTTGAGATGGTAATGGCAAATAAATTCCTTTTAATTCCAATTCACAAACCTACTGGATTGGAGATGAAAGGTGTGTTTCCACATCACTTTAGTAATAGTGTCCACTATTTTCAGGGAAAAGCCATAGTATATGAGACAACTTAGAAACCACTGTGGATGTATAGGAAGTTTTCAAATGAACTGAGAGTTAAAAGGGATGTGTGTAAGAAATGGAAATTGGGTGTAATAACCAATAACTGAGGAGGTGTACAGCAAATAGATAATATCTGCAGAAAGAAAAGAAAGCTAAAGCACAAGAGGAACAATGGAATGGAAGCTAAAAGCAACAGAATTTTTTGGGCTTTGTCAATAGAAAAGGGAAGAAAGGAGATGCTTACTTCCGTGAGAAGATAGTTGAGCCTTAAAGTAGAGATTAATCCCAAGTTCAAGGGCTCCTTACCTTACCTTACCTTACCTTACCTTACCTTACCTTACCTTACCTTACTTTACCTTACCTTACCTTACCTAGAATCTTACATGGACTTTCTCCAGCCTTTATGTACTTCATGCCTCCACCAAAGCTTGAGGGTCTGATAGGTCAGTTTCCAACCCATTTTTTAGCAAATCCAGATAAAATAAAAGGCACTTCTTTGTTAGGTACAGCTAATAGTCTACTAATATTATTCAGATACCTTTGCAGAAATACAAATTGTTGAAATAGAAACCCTGATATAGTTATCCTTGAGCTCTTTTACACTCCAGAAAGAATAATATTAAAGCTATTACAAATCAATACCTTCTCTATAAAGCAGGTAGTTAGGCTGTAGTCCCTTTGAGCCTTTACATTGTATGGTTATATGTCCCCCAGTGTTTGCAGTCTTGGATTATGTTATAAATGTTGACCTGATCATTACTTCTCAGGCTATTTTTCTCATCCCAAAATGGCTTAGATGAAACAAAAAAGTTGGATGACAAGGATTTCCAAACATTACTATGGAAAATATGAAATGGAGGAGGGGGGAGGATAAATGAGGGACCAATATGTTTTTATGTTTGCATGTCTCACATATGTGTGACTGTATATGCACTGCACCCAGATACACATACAGAGCGATATCTGGTACTAACTTAGGCTGTATTCACAGAAAAATATCTTTAGTGTGGTTAGTGATCAAAGGATGGCCAAATTCTTAAGCTTTGTATCTTGACAATGGATGCTTCTATTCAAAGCATTCCAGATCAAGTGTCTTCTTTCGCATAAGGAACAGGAAGCATACAGGATCTCACCCATAAGGAACAGATGTGAAACAATAAAGAAAGCACTTTCTTCCTCCAAAAGAGATACAGATAGCAATAGGCAGCAGAAACTAAATTATTATTTCAAATAAGTGAGTTGTAGGGGAAGATGGATGACTGAATGTTCTTCCCACAGGTAGATGAAATTTCCCCTCTTTGTCTATATATGGGCAACCTCTTGGAAATCTTTGTTTATTTGTAAACAGACAGAACTGAAATAGTAATCTCTAGACTTCCTTCATCTAGCTAATCAGGGTCAAAGGTATGGAAAGAAATGGGTGGACAGCTGTTCCACTGGGGTCAATGGGTAACATGAACATTTTTCAGCTCCTACCTGGCACCTGAATCATTGTCAGTTTAAAAAAAAAACCACTTTACAGAAGTATTTGAAAAGTGTAGACAGGATCTCATTTAAAGTTGATATGGAATGGGCAGAAGTAATCGTACAAATGAGTTGCTGCCTGTGAGCTATCAGATTCCTATATATAATCTGCCAATCTCAGAATAATGCTACTGTACTGTAAAAATTACTTGATTACTGAATATAATATTGACCAAACATGTCAGTACATATGCAGTGAATTTTAAGCACTTGCATGCATGAGATAGTGAACAGTGGGGAAAGAATTAAATAAAACTACCATGTCCAATTACTGTATGAACGTAGTTTGTGTTGCTGGACATTTGTCTTTTGAACACTAAATTTATCTCTTGAAGTTGTGGTGAGAACCTTTTTTTCCAATAATTTTATTAAGAATTATATTAAATGGTTAATATAAAAACCTAATACAAAAATACATTTTAAAAAAATTTAAAAGTGCAGAAAAAATACCCCCCAAAAAGAATAAGAAACTTCACCCTGTAGGCATTTTCCCCTTCTCCCAGCAAGTATATTCAACATTAACAACTTACCACTGTCTCTTAAATTACAACCAAAGACATCTTCATTCCATACCTCACCCCATTTTCTATAAACTCATCTCTAAATCTTCAGCTCTCCTTATTAATCAGCAAAGGTCCAGTAAAAGTTAACAGAAATACCTAACAACATAAATATATAGCCCCCCTTTCCATTGAATCAAAATCCCCCTAATCCCTCTTAAAAACTATTAAATATTACCAGAAATAATAACCTCTTATTTATATATCAAAAATAATAATGTAGATATTGTGAACTAATCCATTACAGCCAGTTGAACATTTCCAAAAAGAACTATCTAATCAAAATAACCATTAAACATCACCAGAGATAGCAACTCATTATTTAATCATAATCAAATAAACCAATTTTGTATTTTTCCTTCTTCCTCCCAGCAATCCTTAAGTCCCATAAATAAAGTTCTAACTTCTGCTTTCTTCTACTGTCTTTGTCTCTTCTTTCAAAATTCTTGTCATCTTTATTCAAGTCCATTTGTAATTTCTGTGTAATAACGCCAGTAGATCTCTCACATTCCAATTTAAAAAGGTAATTCACATCGCTCTTTTGATACATTATTTGTATGACTTTTTAAATTTTTAAATGATCATCCAATTCCATTTGTAAATCTAATATTTCCATCTCTTTCTTGTAGATTATAATTTTTAAGTCCACCTTAAAGTCCATTTCAGTTATCTTCAAAGGGACTAGTTCTTCTTCAATAACAACTTTTGGTTCCAGTATAGAGTTAAATAACTCAAGCACTTATTGAGCCAACATATCAAACATTTCCTTTAAAATAGCCATCTGGTGCCCTCTAATGATCAACCTTCAAAATCTTTTTATCAGCTTGGAATATAAGCAAGAATTTTTTTTCCCATGCAAAGGGATCTTTCTAATTAACTTCAAAGTTTTTCTTTAAATCAATTTCATCCAAACCTTTAGCGTTTGAAAACTTTCCAAAAACAACACTATAATCACCCTTTTGCTGTTTACTGCAAAAAATAAATAACTTACAAAGCTGGAAAGACTTTTTTCCCCCTTTTTAAAATGGATTGAAGAAAGATTCACCCAGCAAATACTAAACTTGCAGTTCCAAAGGTTTTTCAATCTTAAAAAAACAGTTAAAAAAAAAATTAAACTCCAAAGTGATTAAAAATATGAGGTTTGGTTGAACCTTGAGTCCATAAAAGGCTGCATTAACAGCTCAGAGCATGATGGAACCCACGACTTCCAGATGATTGCAACTGGCTGCAAAACATTGGGTTCTGCCATCTCTTCACAAAAAATTGCTGTCCAAAGTACATATGGGTAATCTCAAGATCTCTCTTCTATCCAGAGAGAATTTTGGCAGTCTGGATCCTGCATCCAGCTGCCTTTTCAGTTGTAATGCCCCCCATGACCAGTGGAGTGGAGAAAACACAGGGCATTAGTTTACCACTCCTCACCAGAAGTCCCAAAGTTGTGGTGAGATCATGTATGCTTACATTTTTATCATAGCTAATAACTGTAAGCAATGCAAATAAAATGCATCAGAGTCAGAATTATTTCTTTTATTGGGTAAACAAAAATCTATAGACAAAGAGAGAAAACTCATTGCTAGGAAAATTGTACAAGTCAAATGATGGTTTCTTTAAAACATAGAGCTTGTTCTCTAAAATATAATACAGTAAATGTAATATAGTAAATTTAACATGGTAAATGAGAATGCTTCTTCTTGTTTAGTGGAGAAGAATATAGATTTTCATTTGCTGAATGCTGAAATACTGCTGACAAAAGTGTTCTACTAGGGATACTGTTTAATCTTAAAAATAAACTATCAGTATCTAAAATTCAATTTAATCCTGTTGTCATCTGTATAAAGAAATAAAATGGAAATGTTTGTGATATGGGTTAGCATCTCATTATATCTTCTTTCTAAATTGTTAACTTTCTCCTAAAGCAATATTTAAAGAAAATTTTGGATCCATCCTCAAGCCACAAGGCAGGGATTCTGAGAGAAGCAAGGAAACAATTATATTCTGATCATCACTTTAAAAGCTAGCAGGCAAGACAGACAAGGAGGTGCCAGATGTCAATATTTACTAGAATAAAGTAAAATATATAACACAAAACAAACCTGGAAAAAGAATTCTAAAGTAAAATGATGTCTGGAATTGAAGATCAACACCTAATTATTTGCTATACTGAAGACTAACAATACCAACAGAAAATGACCACCAGTTCTATTTAAGTTTCTAGTAAGCCACAGAAAGCTATACAGGGAGATATGACATGTTTGTGAAATAGCAAATCCTAAACCAATCGGAAAAAATCAGAACTGATGATCCAGGGTGCATGTGTGCAGGAAGCATTCTTAACATTTATTAGTTTCTTCTAACAACAGCGTGGTGCCTTTTAACAGCAGAGAATGCAATGATAATCCTCAGTGCATCTAATGTGCAAGGGAATGAACAAAACCTGGAATTTTTGCTGGTATAAAATCCTAGAGTAATACTATTGGAAAACTATTTAGGATATTTCAGTCTAACTGGCTGCTCACTACAGGAAGCCAAATGGAAGCATCCCCCAGAGATGATTGCTGTGCTTGAATACAGCCAATGGAGGGGAGCCCACCACCTATCCAAGTAATTGGTTCCACAGTGTAAACACTCTTACTGAGTAAGTTTTTTTAACTTACAGGAATCAGCCTTTCTATAACTTAAATCCAAGATTCTATGTCGTCTGGCACTGTGGAATGAGAAGAAACCGGTCTGAACGTATTCCTTTGTGATTTTCCCCCCCAGATATTGTATCCCTCAGTCATCTTTTTTCAAGGCTAAACATGTCTTTTATTCTGTCTTCATAAGACAGTTTTTAATTTCTGTTGATTCCCATTGCTTTTCTCTGAACCTCCTTTAATATTTCTTAATTCTTCTTAGAGTAGAGTTCCCAGAACTGGACACAGTACTCAAGGTAGGGGCTGACCAAAACAAAACAGACTATATAGACATTAAATGTACAGTATGTTGATTTAACCTAGAAATGTATTTGTCTTCTTTTCAGCTATATCACACTGTAGGCTCATACTCAGTTTGCAAACAAGGACAGTTGAAAGATATATTTCCTATGTATCATTACGAAGACAGGTATCCCCCATCCTATAGATATGCATATGATTTTTGTTTCATGCATGAGTATCTTTCTGCCCAAATACTTGTTAACATAATTCCCATTAGAATGTGCTACACAGGTTTCAGAGACAAGTCTGTTAGTATGAGGGGAAAGGTTTATAGATCCCATTTCTAATATCTTCGCTGACCCTGCTGAAATACCCTGGAATAACTGTGGCCCCACCCCATCAGAGTGAAAATGTGTTATTTATTTATGTGTTAGATTTATGTCCTGCCTTTTGTACACGAGCACAAGGCAGCATACATATTGCTCCAGTGGAAGAGAGAGACTACATTGTTTAAAGTTCTTTTTTACATAATGTGTATTATAAACAGATATAATCAACATCATAGTAAATACAGTTCACACTCAATAAAAACAGAACTAGAAAATACAATAGAATAGTATGACATTCATAATCTTAACAAAAATTGAAAATATATTACCATACTAAAAACCATAGAAAAACTACTAATAATTACAGTTAACAAAAAGGTCTCCCTTAGACAAATCTGCCCATAAATCACCATGGATGATAAAGGATTAGATGCTCTCAACCTCTATTAATAAAAAAAGATGAAAATTTGACCATATTAAAGAAAACCTGTCATTATAATTAATATTTCTACTCACCTTCACCCAGTTAAATGTGCAGCCAGAGCCAGATTCCATACCTTTTCACATCACTGATTAAGTATCCTACTTAATTCTTTAATGAGTGGGCTATAACTTGATGGGTGGCAAAACTTAGTAACTCTTTATCTGATTATTCTGTATGTAAATCATCAGGAACTGATAATAAGGCTAATAGAAGACTCCAGGTTGCCTCTTTGAATGATTCTACCGCACACCTTAAAAATTGCAATCCAGAAACCTTTTTATGGTTGAATATTGCCACTGTATATGATAACAGTTACCAATCTCTCCAATTTTTCCCTCCAACATAGATTATTCTTCCTTTAGCACTATGCTGCATTCTGATGGGGATCAAATATCACCTGTGAACTGTTTTAAGGTTAACTTTCCTAATTATGATAGAGATAGATTTGAGGAAATTGATGAGCCATATCCTATTCCATATCAAGAGATGTTCTAATGACATTCTCCCAAATCTTTCAGTGAAGTTCATCCAGCAATTTAAAGCCAAATGCTTTACATTCTGTAAAATTAATTTTTGTGAATGCCCCTGGTTGGATTGTTACAAATAATGCTCACCTGGCTAAACTGGAAGGCCTCAAAATACCAACTTGTTGGGAATCCCCACCCCTTGTTCACATACTGATAGTATTCTTCCTGAGTCATGATTCCCTTCCCCCCTTTTTATACTGTAATATACTTTATTATTTTTTTTGCCAATTAAATTCTGAAATATCTGTTAATAATAGTTGAAATATATATTCATATTAATTACAGCTCCTTCCCAACCATGATAAATTTAAGTTAAGGTAATTATAGATTTTTTTAATCCATTGGGAATAATTAATTTTAAAAGTCTAATAGATAGTCACCCAAATAAGATATAAAAATTCTCTTGGTTGGCAATGTGATAAAAGTCTGTAATTCTCTTTTTTTACTACCTGACAAATGAAAACAAAGTATTCTAATTTTTGCAAATTTATCCAAAGGCCCCCACAAGAATCAAAAGCAATTCTACTCAAACCTTCCTTCAGAGATTTTTCTGTATTTGCAAGGGAAAAAAGTATATCATCAGCAAATAAGCTTGTTTTCATGCTTATTTTTAATTGTAATCCTCTGAATATTATCATTCGACCAGATTTTATTTGGTCAACATAAAACTGAAAACAAGGAAAGTGGTGTAATAGGAGACCATCCTGCTTAGTGCCTCTACTTTCATTGAACCCCTCATTACCCAACCATTCACTGTAATCTTTACATAATTCTGTTGTACGATTGAATCATGAATATAATTGAATCATGAATGATTGCAAATAGAGTAGTCTGTAGCATCACATAGTATAATAAAGCAAGGTCCCTGATTGTATTAAGAACCCTTCAGTGTCTTGATGTGCAGAACTGGGGACTGAAAGGCCAAGGCCAAATACGCATATGCAAGGTCGTATCTCTACTTTTTCTTCACTCACAAGTCTGGGAGAAGGCCTGAAGGGGGCATATCTGTTCCTTTATTCTTAGGCCTGGTGGCTCAGCTTTTCTGCAGCATTGTTCCTCCCAGAATGAGCTATTCTCCTATGTTGAGGTGGCTCTTTAAAAAATGATAATGCTGATTATAGTACATTTCTCTGAAGAAAGTAGTATGCCACAGTTGAAAAACTTGCATTCTGCCCCTGCCTGACTATCCTGAAAACCAATTTCATAATTACTGCTGAGGAAGGAAATTGGAACAATTTGCATAAGAGGAAAGGAAGGAGGATTATTGTAGCTAGACAAAATTAACTGTTTGGCTGTGCAAGGAACAAAAGAATAAAAACTAGTAATCTCCTCATTAAAGCCTTCTGGCACAATCAAGTGTAAAAAAAAAAAAAGTTCCAGCCAGCTGAATGGAATACATTTGGATGGGTCACATTACATCCTCATGGTAGAGCCAAACATGTTTATATTTTTGGAGAATCTGCTTTTCGTTCTGCAAGTTTCCTGCTATATTCCCCTTTCACATGCCCATGTGCTTGCACAGATGTGCACACACATGCACACGCACACACATACACACAGAGAACCCAGATTCTAGAAGTGATGATTTTATGAGTTTGGGGAAGAACATGGAGTTGGCATTGAATTTTAGAATTTTGGTACTGGAATTTAAGACAATATTTTAAGACTCATGGAATGCATTCAAGAAATGGTAATGGAAGAATGCTTATCAACGAATTGATAAAGTTAGCCAAATATTTCAGGGTTGTTTTTTCAGTTTTGAGTACTGTTCCTTTGAAAATGGAGGTTCCTGTTAAAAAGATGAGATTTTGAGAGAAACTAATTGCAATCATGATATATTGCTTAGTCAGGGGTAAATTCATTTGAATATAATGAGAATTACTCCTTAGCATATGTGCTGAAAATGGCAGAACAAAAATGCCTTTGTTTGTCTAGTGCAATTTCTTTTTTGGGGGGGGGGGGGAGGGCGACCTTATAAGCTTTAAATAACTCTGTTTTGATCTAAACAAATGGTGCATAAAGGCCACTAAGTGCAAACTCTCAGTGGTTTTTATTTGTACATTTTATCATGAAGTTTAAATAGTTCCATCCATCATAGGCTAATGCAGGCTTTAAAGATAAACATTTATAGGTGATCTCTTTAAGTTATAATAATATTTTTATGAGTGACCCCTATTGTTCATTTCTATCTTCAGAACAAATCTGAAACAATATCTCCATTTCACCTCTGGCACCAGAGGCAGTCACAGAGTCCCATTTATTGTTTTCAGTATAAATAGCATTTTCTTTTAAGGCAGTTTTAGCTTCAATAGCAGCGCCCAGCCACTCAAAGCTGCAGTGCTGGCTAGGTTATTAAACCAATCATCTACCTCCAGAGCCTATTACTGTGAGGAGAGCAGCTGGCATAATATAGATCTAGTAGGAAAAGTATGAAATACAATTTTTCAGGGCAGAGTTGGTTTACTACATTGGATCATTGGCAAGAAAAAGAATACAGGGCTTGCCTCCTATTTATTGGAAAATTACTATGGGTAATTTCTAGTTTAGTTTGTACCCAATATATTCTCAGTCAGTCCTTATATCCAAATCAGAACAAGCATACACACCACTCACTTCAGCTAGCAAAAATATAGCTTGATGCTTATTTAATAAACATCAGTAAAGAAGATGAGATGGCATGAAGTCTTTGAATAAGAGAAAATATCAAGCACTTTCCCCTTAAATATGCACTTATAAGAGTTTGACTGCTGTGAACTTAGGACAAGCTGTTTTGCCATGACTCTTCAATAACATACAGATTTCAATGATCTGTATAGAAAGGTGGGCTATTATGGAACATTTATGGATAAGTCATTGCAATTCTGCTTTACTGTTTTTCTCTCTAGGGATAAGTGAACAATGGAGTGTTGAGGGGTAACCGGCAGGCAAGAATTTATATCATATTTGTGAATAATGCACACAGACAGTTGTCTCCTTTGTGCAGTTGTATATTTTCATATCTATCAATATTACAGTCTTCCTGTGCCACCCTTTATCCATCAATAGTTCTGGTGTACAAAGGTAAAACAGCTTATTATTAATAAAACATCATACTGAAAATGTTAGGGATAATAGATGCATGTAGGATGACATCTTCTTAAAATTTGATCAAGCCCTTAATTCATCCTGTATGTGAGCTGTTCACTAGTATCTAGATTCAGGCTTACCCATACTTCTCATTCAGCCATTCCAAAATCATTTATGTTAATGGTGGTTCATTCCCTGAACTTGGATAACTGTTAGGCATGGATTTGGATCACAGATGCCACTGTTGGACATAACACGCATAAGACTTCTGTTTCAGTATCATAAGTTATCAAAGGTCAGAAACCTACAGAAAATTCTTTTGCTGGTGAGCTGTGAGTTATGCACACAAAAGGAAATGGATCACATTCAGTATTTTTAATGTTTATTCTGAATCTACAACTGTGGTGTATGTAAATTAAACAGCTTAGTAGCAGAAAAAGTGATAGTGGGCTATTATCATATTGCAGTAGGTATAAGAGTAATAGAAATGGTACCTGTCACCATTCATATGTCCATTTGTAATTATCTGGACTTCTTTCAGAAAACCAACCAAAAGGTCTCCAAAATTCCTCAGTGCTCTTACAGACTGTTTCATTTTTCAGAAAATTGAAGAAGAGACACTGGGAATAGCTATTCTAGTTTTGATCCTAATCAACAAGAAAGGGATGTTTGAAAAAGTAAAAGCAGTGAGAAGTTTGGGAGAAAGTGACCATATCTTGGGGTTCAACATGTTGCAGAAAGAGAAGGCATAGTCAGTCATGCTCATGAGATTTCAGGAAACCCAGTTTCAACAAGCTTAAAGAAATACTAGGTGGGATCAGCAGACAGAAATTCTCAGGTCAAAAGAAGTGCAAGAGGACTGGAAACTTCTCAGAATGGGGTATTGGATGCATCATAGCATATCATTCCAGAAAGGGAGGAAAAATCAGAGGACAGGAATCTAGGAAACCACTGTGGATGCATAGGGAGCTTTGAACTGAGTTGCGAGTTGAAAGGGACATACATAGGAAATGGAAGATGGTTGTAAATATCAAAGAGATATACTAGCAAGTACATAATCTCTGCAAAAAAGAAAGCTAGAAAGGCAAAGTGCAAAGAATACTTAGGCTTGCAAGGGAAACTAAAAACAACAAAAATAACATTTTGGGCTGGGTCAGAAGTAAAAGAACTGCTAAGAGAATTTGACAGGATAATAAGAGAGAGACCAGATTTTCCCAACATTTACTTCGATTTGATCTTCTCCCCAAAGGGGAACTGTGTTCAAATGGACTAAGCAGAACACAGAAAGAAATGAAAGAAAGTGAAGAAATGTTTAGAGAGCACTTGGTGACCGTGGCCAAGTTTGTCTCCAGGACTAGTTCAGTTGCGTCCAAGAGTCTTGAAGCAGCTTGTGGATGTTAATTTGGAGCCCCTTTCTTTGCTCTTACAGAAATCATGTAGGTAGGGCATAATGCCAGAGGGTTGGAGAAGGGCAAACATTGCTGCTAACTTCAGAAAGGGAAAAAGAAGACCTAGATAATAACAGGCCAGTCAGTTTTATATCAGTATTGGGCAAAACTCTGGAACATATTGTTAAGCACTTGTTTTGTGAAGATTTAGAAAAAGAATGTATTGTTTGGGAAGAGCCAGCATGGCTTCATTAAGAATGTTGTGGCAAAGCAGCTTCATTTCTTTTTGACAGAGTGACCAGTTTAATTGATCATAGGATTGTGGTGGACATAGTGCATTTTGATTTCAGCAGTGCATTTGACATGAACTTCTAGCAGAGAGAAAATGGCAGAATATATGCTAGACTTGGTTACCATTAGATGGATACAGAGCTGCCAGAACAATTGTACCCAATGAGTGTACATCAACAGGCTGCATCAAGCTGGAAAGAAGTGTTGAGAAGCATACTGCACAGCTCTGTTTTGGGCTCTGTGCTGTTCAACATATTGATAAATGACTTGGATAAGGGGTTAGAAAATATGGTTATCAAATCTGTAAATGACAGAAAGATGTGGACTTAGTAGAAGAGTATCGAGGCTCAGGAGGATCTTGACAAGCTGATTCAATGGGCAGAAACCAGCAAGATGAATTTCAACAGGGACAAATGCGAAATCCTACATTTAGGTTGGAAAAAAACTCAAAGGCATGCAGGATCAAAGAGGGACCTCAGTGGGTACCATGAACAGAAATTAATATCAAAAGAAATCACCCTTCTTCTCTATTTGCTATTGATCAGACCACACCTAGTATATTGCATTCTGTTCCAGGCACTGCATTTTAGGAAGGACATTGACGAAGTGGAGTTTTTCAGAGGAGAGCAAATGAGGTGGTAAGAGTCTTGGAGGGAAAATCTTACAAGGAGGTATCAGAGGCACTGGATAAGTTTAGCCTGGAGAAGAGAAGAATGAATGGAGGCATGATAGTCATTTTCAAGTTTCTGAAAGGATGTGATGTAGAATGCATAGCAGAATTGGGATTAAATACATTTTGGGTAGACATCACAAAAAAATTATTAACGGTAACAGCTGTTCAAGAATGGAACAGCCTGCTTGGGAGATGGTGGACTCTTATTCAATGAAGGTGCTTAAACAGAGGTCAGATGATCATCTGTTGCAGATGCTGTAGCAGTAGATTCATGCACTGGGCATGTGATTGGACTAGATGACCTTGAGAATCATTCCAACATTCTATGACTACAAAGGCAAAATGAGTGAATTTATAAATAAAAGAACTTTAAGGACTGAAATATTGACATGTTTGTATTTGGTTAAAAAAATGAAATAATCAAGCTCATAAGAAGAATAAAGAAATTTATGGAGAAGTCTATTAAGTCTATTTTGTATTAAAAGACTTTGCATCCAGGTGCATTTTTCTTCTTTTATTTTGGAATTTTATTTCTTTTTATCAGGGGTCCTCAATTGTCTTCAGCTGTTGTCAAAATAAAATATCCATCTTGTTTGTACCTATGTGGTATATGTGTGGGTGTGGGTGTATACACACACACATTCACACATACATATATGGAGTGGAAAAGGGGGCAATAGGAAAATAAGGTTTTACTGACAGGATGACTAAACCTCCTAGACAAAAAAAATCTGAAAGTTGTCAAGAAACTGGATATATAACCTGTCATCCAGTTTCCAGCCCCCGTGGTATAAAAATGAAAATGCCAGATTCCCAGTTCTCTGTGTCTGCTGATGTAGTCAACATATATTTTTTTTCTTATAGAAATGGATGAACTATGTATTTGTGTTACTCAATTAATCAGCTGCTGAACAATAATATTCTATATTTTGACCCTATAAGTGTGACAGTATGGACCATTGTTTCCCACACATTTGATATCACAGTCACATTTTATTTTTAATCTCTCAATCATTTACTTTTAGATTATGTAAGAATAAAGAGGTTGTAGCTCACCTATAACTACAGATGAATTTCATGGGTAGTGAATGAGGAAAATTAGATGAGAAACAAATTAATTCAATTTATTTTGCATATTTATTTATTTAGCAGTTTTATAACCCACCCAAGCAAACAAAAAAAAGTTTGGATGGGTTACAACACAATAAAAGTTTTAAAAACAATGCCAATAATAAATCAACCCCCCTCCAAGATGGACACTAGTAATATTTAAGTAGGGTTGCAAGCTCAGTGAAATAAAATGACCCTATAAATGTCACTTGAACCTCTCTGTGAACCAAAAAGTCATTGTTCAAACCCATCTCTGAGTTTGTGCTATAGTTCTCCAATGTAAAAATGCATTAAAGAGGGATATATTCTCTTTCTCTCTACAAAAAATCTATATATTGATTAAAACAACCTATTTGAAAATACTTAAATGTGAAAAATGTATTTTAAATGTCTATACATTCATGTACACTTTTATTCATCTAACCTTTTAAAAAAAGTGTCGGGTTCAGTCCCTGCATATCTTGATATGGCTGGAAAAGGCTTATATCTGAAACCTGGTCAGAATATTCGTAGGAACTCAGTGGTGTGGTCAGTTATCAGGTTGCTTGCTTTGTTTGTTGTATTCTGTTACATCTGAGAGATTTCCCGGTTTACTGCCAGGCCACTCAAGCAAGCATAATACCTTTATTATACACCACTTCCTCAACTGCCCCACTTTACACTGTGTTCCTATCACCATGAGTGCAATTTGCCTCTGGAAGGATGGTCTTTTAGACAAGCTCCTCGCCCTTGTTTTATTACACTGCAGAGTCGAAAGTGAGCAAGTCACCAGTAGATATCTGAAGAGAATTGCAATAAATCCTTGAGCACATGGCAGACAACAGGCCAGTGTAAACAACTTACTTTCTCTTCTATTGGTATAGCTTATTACTTCCAACTTTTGCCTAACATTTGATTCCTATGGTTCAGGGCTCATTCTGCTGTCTTTGGCTCATAAACCTCTCTAAGGTCTATGGATCACCTTCACCAACACACTCACCTATGCATGCATACATTTTAGGTCAGAAATCCCAATCAGAAATATGGATTCCCAACTCTGCTTACATTTCATACAGAAGTTATAACCACCTTGAGGGTCCTTTTGCCCCTCTTGGTGCAAGGGACATGGTGGTGTAGGGCTTAATGACTTGGAGTTTGCCAGTCAGAAATGGTCGGCACTCCAACAGTTCGGGCCCAGCTCTGTGGGATGGGGTGAGCTCCCGTCACTCATCCCAGCTTCTGCTCACCCAGCAGTTCGAAAGCAATTCCATCTGCGAGTGTTAGGCCTAGCCCAAGGAACTCCAGGAGACCATGTAGATTCAGTTCAGCAATGTTTATTAGCTACAACCTCTAGCAAGAATCTTCCCAGACTGAAACCTCAATTCCCAAAGTCAGCCAGTCACAACAGTGTGAATTCCTCAGGGAGGTGCCAGCCTCATCCTCTTATCTCTTCCTCGCCCCTCAGGAGATGAAAGAGCATGTTTTCCTCCCTGAGTTTGGCCTTCATAATTCCATTCTATCACAGTGAGTAGATAAATGGGGACTCCCGTCTAGATGGGAGGAACTGGGGGAGCAAAATACCAGGGCTGGACCGAACTCGGAATGCAACCGGCACAAGCAATGATCGATGCGAGTGGCGCGAAAGAACTACGGAGGAGGAAAAGCCCGGATGACCCCCTAGCGACCACTGCTGGTCACATAGTGTAATATATAGCACTGTAGATTTGTAATTGTAAGAATTGTTAGTCACTGTTAGGATTATATACTTTGTGAGCTGCCCAGAGTTCCCCATTGGGGGGAGATGGACGGAGAATAAATTGAATGTATAAATAAATAAATATAAATTATCTATTTTACTTTTATTAAAAAATTGTGTTGGATATTTTAGCCTCTTACTCAGAGTTTATTAGAATCAGAGCAGGATATAAATATTGGGAAATAAATAAATATTTCCTCAAGGTCTTAATTGCTTTAAAGACTCTTATTCCCTCTTGCTATACCCATTTCTACTGTTGGCTCCATGGTGGTTTAAATGGGTCTATCTTAACCTCTGAGCATTTAGAATTGTACACTTCAGGGCCACTTTCCAACTCTGGATCTCTTATGATGAACTGTCACCTGACACATACCTGTGATTTGTGAAGTCTGTGCCACTCTCAGTTTCTCCATTACTGTCCCATTACCCTCTTGTTGACATTTTCCAGTCTCCAGCTATGATCAGTTCTTCCTTCCAGAGATATAACATTCCAATATATTTGTGTTTTATGCAATGTAAGAAGGTCAAGATTTTTTTTAAAAAACATCCAACAGCAGTTTTTACAACAATTCATTTCTGTCTCTAGCAAAAACAGCTATTCCATGAAATAAAAATGAACATTTAAATTGGAATGTAATGGAATAGTTTCTAAGGTAAATATAACAATACCAAAATACCTAATGGCTCCTGGAAGTGTAGCAGTTTTCAGTTATAACAACAATTAGATCATGCCTGTCAATCACTGTTACATGTCAGTACCATATAGGGCAGAACAGTAAAAAGGAAAGGTAAAGTTCAAAAATAACTACATTTTAAGCTAGAACAAGTCCATATGTAGGCCCAATACATCTCAGACATAGACAAATTGAAAAGTAGGCCATTCTCAGTGGTTTCTAAGAATTATCATCCTATGGTGTTCAGAAGAGGGTCCAGTCATTGCTTGACTGGACAAGAATACTTTTGTGACAGTAAATTTGACAGATATATAGGTCACTTTCTTCTGATACTATTCTGCTTGTATACCTTAAAAAGCAAATGTGTATGTCAGTCACCCCTGATGTATTTGCAACAGAATTATTCGGTCACTGTGATGACACATAGCAAAGGTGTGAAATCTTGTTGTATTTGTATTTGAGGATTGCACTGTTTTTATTTAAAGAAATAGTACCTGAATCCCTCAAGGATGTACCAGATGATATGGGATTAAATAAAATTTTGTTGTATTCCTATACAAGGCAGAATGATCAACTCTGTACTGCAGAATCAATAGAGATCAGTTGAGAGATAGGGTTTTGAATAATCCAAAAGACCATTTTTTCTGGGTTTATTCGCTTGTCATATATGTTTTAATTGCTAAACATACAAAGCATGCATGGAAGCATTTTAGAGAGACGGGCAAATTTGGAAAATATTTCTTATTAAACTAAATAATCCTAAATACTAATTCCTATTCAGTCAATCATGTGTATTCATTACACTTTGGTGATAAGTATAAATAGTATAAAACAGATTAGAGAAGATGATCTTGTGCATGAATTATCCCCTGGTCACAGATGAGCTTTCATAGGTCTGTCTATCACCTCCTAGAATCTTTTTGGAGGAACCGCCTTCTTCATGCTATATTTATTATGAACTGTTGATGCAGGCCATCCTTTTCTTTTGATTGGTTCATTTTGCTTGTTACAAGTTGATTAGCACATTTTCAGGAATCTGATCTTTGCATAATAAATCTGCTTGCCTTGGTCATCTTTTCTTTTGTTCTCTGCCTACTTTGCCTTGGACTAAGATAAGATTCTACTCAATAAATGAAAAACAAACATGGTGGTAAATGCCAGGATAGAAATAGGTGGAGGGTGAGTGCTAGGGCTATAAGCTCATTCTTTCTACTTCTTGTCCTCATAAAACTGCTTGTCCTTCCACCTCTTTCACAGGTAGCCCCTTCCTGTAAAAAACTCTCCAAGTTCAGCAAGGCAGCAGATTTGACACAATGCTGCATCTCCGATGCAATGTCTAGATGCAGATTACAGCTTCACTTCACAAAGCTGCATTGAAGGGGTCTTTCACTGAAGGCTTGTTCCAAGTGAAATACCCCTTTGAGATTTCACATAGGGTTACTCTTTCTTAACTCTATTTTGGAAAAAAACTCAAGGACTTCATTCTAATAGCAGGAGAGGCCAAAATAATAAAGGTGTGGCCAAAGCCAACAGCTTCACTTGGAAATCATTTGTGAATATTTATACAGAAGTAAATAAGAAACACTTATGTAGCCCCCGCCCTTTGGAACATCTTGCCCCTGGGGGTGAGACAGGCCCCCTCACTCCAGGCCTTTTGGAGGGATTTGAAGACCAGGCTCTGCCATCTGGCCTGGGGCGGGGAGGGAGGATATCAGAAATGGGGTTGGCTGGCCCCTTACTGGCCTGGTGTGGCCTCTATCGGCCTCTTTTAGCCTTTTTATCTTTATCTTTATAAATTCTGGTTTTTATAACTTTTAAACTTTTTTATAATTTTAATTATGTATTTCCGATTTTAGTTTGTTGTAAGCTGCCCAGAGTCCCCCGTTGGGGAGATGGGCGGGGACAAGTCAAATAAATAAATAAATAAATAAATAAATAAATAAATAAATAAATAAATAAATAAATAATAAATACCTCTGTGCATGCTTAGACAGAGACAAATAAGGAGATCATATGCGGATGCCATCCTTTGACATGTTTAATCAGATGTAAGCAAGATGACTGGATGGTATAATTTACTTATTGGGTTACTACTGGAACTATGTGCCCCATCCTTATTGTTTCATCTTTCATCACACACTTGCTCACATTACTTATATCTGGGGGGTGGCCACAACTTTTTTTTACTTTAGAATATTCTATCTATCTATCTATCTATCTATCTATCTATCTATCTATCTATCTAGTTAATGACATGTCTGTTCTAATTTTTCCTAATTAAAAACAGTCCCAAAGTGTTAGTAAGCCCAATCATGTGAGACATGATAAGATTAACATCACCTGGAATATAAATGAACATTGCAAATAATTGCCCAGATTGAATTTGACCTCTTGTGAAACAGCCAGCAAATGTATTGTTGTTGTTTTTGTTACTGTTGCTGCTGTTCAATGCTTGCTTTGCCTGAGCAGTAAAGCAGATCGATACTCCAGTATTGTTCAAGTTTTTTGAATAACACTGAATAATTCAGTGATCTCATTTCAATCAAAGAACTGTTATGTACTTTACAAATTTTAACATGCTATAATGCTAGCCTGCTATTTATAGTATGTAATATGTATGTGTGCATACATATCTTACTGAATATCATTGTGTATGCGTGTAAAGGCCAATTCAACTGTAATAATAGGAATTAATTTCCACTGTCAATCAAATAGTTAAAAACATGTACACATTGTTAATATTTATTTTTAAAAATAATGTGAGAATTTTCCATTTCATGTTAAAATATGTGTTTATTTATATCTAGCCCATCAGCAGAAGTATAAAATATCTATAACCACAATTAAAAATCAGTTTATTGTCAAAAATATGCCTTTTAATTTTTCATATTATTGTTTACTGAAGTTTCAAACGGATTGCTCTTAGGTGAAGAATTGTCTTGTTTAACATGGGTTACTGTAGAAGACAAATGAAAATAGATATTTGAAACATTAAAAATCAAATCCTAATCACTAAGTAACAGATTATTAAAAATACTTTATGTGTAGTCATAGTATTTTCAGTGAATAATATTTGACAAAGTTAATCACTTTCCATCTGAGTAGTGACTATGATACATGGAATTGGAGTTTGCAGTCCATTTGCAGTCACCTGATCTGTTTATGTCTGGGTGATAATACATGATTTTAAATTCCCAAATACATAATTAGAATATGATTCAATAATTCATACTTTTTAGCTGTTTGTGTATGATCTGCAGTTTTCTCATCAGTTATCTGAGTTACTCATGTAAGGGTACTTCCTGTCAATAGTTTTGTAAGAAATCTTTGATGAATAAAATTTACAAAGATTCATTTTTGTTCAGAAGTGATAATAAAGCCACTCTGCTGGTAATCTAAATTAATTTTACTCATCATTGCCTTTGAATAAGAGTCTCAAAGCCTTTTAGGGAAATAAAGTTCTTGTCCTTAAGGTATATATAGGATCCTTAAGCTATATATAGGATAAACTTATGGAGTGAAACACTATGGTTATAACAAATTGAAAGACTGGGGACCTATGAATTACTCACCAGAAGTATATGAATCAGGTATGATTTAATTTGGACATTTGAATCAATTTGGTCAATTTTAATGTTCAATTTTAACATTCCAGTTGATTCAGAAAGTTGATCTGACCCAATAGGTACATTTGAATTGATTCAGAGATTGAAACATCTAATTGGACTCAGTTTGATTCAGAACATTAAAATGCATATGAGTTTGCACAGAAAGTATCCAAATCAGTTTGAATCTATTTGAATTCATCAGTTTGATTAATAACATTGATTTGACATTCCAAATGAATCTGGCTTGATTTTGCCTCATTTTATTACCCAGTCCTGTCATATTATTAACATAAAAAATCATATAAACATATATAATGAGGTAGCATTGAAATGCAATCTGTCTCCTGCAGGTAGATTGCATTTCAAAGCAAGTATATACTTCTTCAAACTCTTGGGTTACCTAAGGAATTCTGATATTAACAAACTTAATTCACACCTCCTATACTTCAGTATTGTTTGGAACTTAATTATTTATTGGCTTTTGTACTTTCTAAATATTGCAACACAGTTGTAAAGTTTTTTTAAAAATCCAATCCTAATGCTCCATTAGATAAAGATTGGTCATAGTTAAGACCATATTAAGAAGATACAGCTATTTAATAACTTATATGCAGGCTGAGGCCTTTGAAACAGAGAAATGCAAAACACGCACTCTTGGAGAATGCAGATTCCCAACTGCAGATAAATGTATTTATTTATATATCACATTAATATCTTGCCATAATTGTATGCAGACTCTCAGCAGCCATTATAGGGCCAGCCCAGTGATGGAGAAACACCTC
Source organism: Liasis olivaceus (assembly GCA_030867105.1). NCBI lineage: Eukaryota > Metazoa > Chordata > Lepidosauria > Squamata > Pythonidae > Liasis > Liasis olivaceus. Next base: position 153,683,006 of record CM061349.1, read on the forward strand.
CAGGCTGTGGCCCCCCTGACTTCCCATGGCTTCTCCCAGCATGATCTTGTCTATATGATTGAACTACTTTTGACAATACCACTGGCTTAAGTTAAAACCTTTGTTTGTTTGTTTGTTTGTTTGTTTTAAAATATAACCTGCTTCTCAAAAATCTTTCAGAGCAACTTCTCATAACCCATAAAGTGTTATTAAAATAAAATGTTGGAACACAGTTAATAATTTAAAAGAGCTAGTAGCTTCAAACCAAAGCCCTAAGTCTGTTTCCAATATGAACATCCAAGAACAGATGCAGGTAAGGCTGGGTTCAGTAAATGTGCTGGCAACCAGTGGAGACAATGCGGTACTTTTGTTATTTGGTCTGATCTTCACAGCCTTGCCTGCATCCTGGCTACAATGTTCTGTAACAGCTAAAATGTTAGGGTAACACCATGAAAACACAATACAGTAGTCCAGTCTAGAAATGCTTAGTGAATTGTTCAGTAAACCCTCAAACAGTTTTACTGTATAACCTCAATTCTCTTTAAAGAGAATTAAAATTGAACTGAATTATATAGGTTAAGCATGTCAAGAAATGCAGCTGGCCATAACATTGTAATGGGTACATTTAGGAATGGGTAGGTTTGCTTCAATTTCAATGAAGATGTAACAATCACCGCAGAAAAAAATAATGTAATCACATCAGTTATGCACACAACTCTGTTCCTTTCAGCACTGTTCCATTGATACCTCTTTGGCAAATGGCTTTTTTATTCAAGCTATAAAAGACAGATGTTCTTATTATTTATAGCAATTCAAACATAGGGGTAAAGTGGATCTGGGACAATTCTGGTCAAGATCTTTATGAGGACTGCTGGAATTATTTTCAAAATGTAAGAGATTTTTAATCAAGATCTGAACATGAGCAGAAAGGAATATACTAAAGGAAAGTATGTTCAAAAGATAAACAAACTTAAGCTTGGAAAAATAGGAAACTAAGGGCCCAGTAAGAGAATATCTGACAATTGTAAGCTCTGCCCTACCTCTAGTTTTTCATTATTTATTTTAACATTCATTTATTTTAAAATTGTATTAATAAGTCAAATTCTAATGACAGTTTACAACTGTAAGCACAGTGACCTAAACTTGCATCCAGCATTTGAATGCTTCAAGTATTGAGAGTCTATTAACTGAGACTTGAGAAAGAGAATGTTAGAAATAATATGATAAATTTGACCATTAATGGAAACCTGGACAATATGAATGTAGATAACGCACAGATCAGGATGAATATGATTAGGATAGTGACCTTGGCTTCAGGCACCATTATATGCTGTTGCATAATTGGCCTGACACTTTCTTCCTAAATCAGCCAAAATAGTGCAAGTTGGCCACACTTTCTGAGATTTAAATTATCTGCTTCTGACAAGCAAAGTCAAAGGGGAAGCGAGCAGGGAGCTGCAAACTGTGGTCACATGTTGTTGCACCTAGTGAACTGTGGTGATTCACTTAATGACCACAGCCAGAACTGATCTTGTAAGCCAGCACAGTAATGAGACATTGTGCTTAATGACCATGGCACTTAGCAACAGAGTTGCTGGTCACAATTGCAGTCGGTAAGTGAGTACTAGCTGTACCTTCTACCAGTAATCTACTGGAGCCTGCAGACTTCTACTTTAAAACTGCAAAATAAGATAACTCAAATAATTAGAATTGAAATTCAAGACAACTCATTGTCCCTGGATATTGTGGCCCATTCTGTTGTTTTTCCTCCTTGGGCCTCATATAATGCAGCATAAATAAAACACTATGAGAAGTGTCTTCCATTTTGAAAATAGGCCCTGTAGCACTGCTATCATACCTGCAAGGTAAACTTCTGTAAAATATTTCCCAGCTTTGAATTTTATTTGCAATTAGATGACAGCTACTGATGGATGTAGATACTTGCAATTAAAAACAAAGCTAGTGGGTTTTACTTCATGTCCATCATTCTTTAATAATAAAAAAAAGGAGTTGAAGCAGCTTAGAAGTAATTATGTTACTCCTATCAGAAATTCTCATCAACTAAGGATGCTTTTTGTATACTAAAACAAAATACCAGTGCAAAAGGCTGGTTTTCTTCAGTTCTTTAAAAGGACCAAACAATGTCTAGAATTATAATGCTTTCTTTATAGGTGGGATACTGAACTGTATATTTTTCGGTCTTTAAATATCTTCCCATTACTACAGACAAAGCTAACTTTCGTTTTCAACGGCTGATGGATATCTGCTGATGGATATCTTGTCAGTATCAGTACACTTTTAAGTCTTGTATATACTTCTATGAGGGTGACTTTCCTCAATCTATCATTGAAGGACTTGGAAAACAATTCCCATCACTAACCAACTGGGTATGCTGGAGTGATGAGGGTTAAAATCTAGCTATACCTGGAGAGGGCCAAACTGGGAAAGACTAAGCCAAGTTATCATTTCCAAAAAATACTAGCTGCTGCTGGTGAGTCGTTTGGCTCATTAAGTTACATTTTATTTCATGTTACTTTTTCCCCACTCCTGATCACTCTTCCATGGAAAGTAGATGAACTTTCGATGGGCTTGATTTTTTCCACCATGGAAATCTTGTATGAAATGACTGTGAATTTATGTTTTAAGCATTATTATTATTTTAAATAGAAAATTGCTCCAATTAACTTGGGAATCAGTGTGGTTCTTGCTCTGTTCTTGCTAGTTTTTGTTCCCACTCTGTTCTTGCTAAATTATAGTATATTAAATACTTGTAATAGGCACTAATCTCTTAAACCAGCCTTTTCCTGCCTGGTGTCTTTCCAGATGTGTTTGTGTTGTAACTCCTAGAATTCCTAGGCAGCATGGTTGGCTGAGAAATCTAGCTTCAGTGGTCCAAACACATCCTGAAGCTGGCAAAGTTTTCTATGTATGTATTTTCTGTTTTTAATTAATATTATGGTATTTCCATGAGAAAGTTTTTTTCCCTAAAACAGTAGCATAAACATGTTGAAATAAGTTGTGATGGACTTCTTAAAACTTATTTGGGCTGCTCTCCTGTGTACATGGGGAATTATTTCTCTAGTATCACAAATAATTTCTAACTGGTAAAGTGGATGTACCATTGGCTTGTTTTTCTATGGCAAAGATAAGCAGTATAGTCCCTTTAGATATCTCTGTTGGTATCTAGTGGAAACTCAAACATACCTGTTTCAGTTTGTTTTCCTTTTGCATAACTTTAATTTTAAAACATTAATGGGTAGCAAGTTTGTTGCAAGTAAAGCAGAAGCCTCTAATATTTTTATTTGCAAGAATGTCTCTGAGCTTCACATATGCATTCTTAGATAAAAATCTGGAGTGGTTCTAGCTTAGTACTGTGTTTAAAAATGTAGTCTCTTATCTAGACAACAATGGTAGACAGCAACTTGCAGAACTAAAAAGGATGGTGGGGATTAAGAGCTTTTGCTGACATCTGGTGGTCACCCAGATTTTTACTGCCATATATGGTAGCCCTATTGGGAAGCAACTATTCTGCTTCTACTAAGTAGGTGTTTTGTGACTAGACATGCCTTCTGCGGCAGCTATTTTATAAATAGGCAAACCCTACATGGCAGCCCACCCAGAGTTCTCACTCAAGGCACAAATGAGCAGGCTCAAACTATCCTACTTCAGACTCATTATGTGAAGACCTAGCTCTAATGATGGGAAAGGTGGAAGGAAAGAAAAGAAGAGGGAAGAAGAGGATGTCCAACAGCAAGGTGGATGGACTCAGTTACACTGGTAATGGGTGCACCATTGGAAGACCCAAAAGACCAGGTTAGGGACAGATCATTATGGAGAAAGTCTATGTGGTTGCTAAGACTCAATACCAGCTTAATGGCACATGATCAGTCAAATCAGTATCACAGCAACTACGTTAAAGAATGCCTGCAACATGTTCTCAAATCCCACAAGCCCAAAAATATTGCTTACCTCTGCCCTAGGAACAGAAATTAATTTATCATGGCACCTGATTCATTATAGCTGTAGGCATAAGTTCAGAAAGGCCTGTAAATGTTCTTGTGATCAGCACAATCAGCTTTCAACCTGGCTAGTTCAGCAACTGGTGCTTCAGACAAAAGCATTTTAGGGAAGTGCTGCTACTTTTCCCTCACCTTTTCTAATCTGACATTTGCTTACATCCATGTCTAGAAGAGAGTGTTTAGCCAATTGATTTAAGCCAATTTGTTTAGCCAAGTGTGCACCATTTATGAATTTCGAAGTCAAATCTGTGAGGCCCAGCTTGACTTGGCTTTGATGAAGCTTGCTGTGCAGTAGAGGCAATGGTCTTCTCCTCAAGGTGAGAGGTGATGCAGCTTGCTTTTTCAAGACACTTTATTTTGCTTTGTAGCCTAGGCCAGCTACTGCAATACTGGCTAAGGCTTCTGAATAGGGGTGGAGAACAATGGCTGATTCAGTTTGCTATTTGTAGCATGGAGGGCACATTGTATCAACAGCAATTTGATATATGGCTTGGTGCTGAGATACTAGCAGGACCCCCTTCTAAACCAGAATTGACCTGTCCGATGTGGGCAGCTTGGTAATCCCAACTGCCAGGAGGTTAGAGGGGCAAGGCTAGGTCAAGATGCTTCTCCCGTTATGGCCACATTGTTGTGGAATAGTTTACCACCAGAGATGAGGCTTGCTCTGATCCTTTTGTCCTTTTGGAAACATGTTAAATGGAGTTTTCCTAGAGGGCTTTTTTATCTAGGTAAGATACCACCATAGAATTGCTTATTTTTATTACCTTTATACTATCGTACTATGGATGTTTTCCCTTATACACCACCAAGAATTGCATGATTGCAGTGGTTTAAAAATGAAATGAAATAAACTCCCTTCTTTTCCTATGGTCTGACAAATGACTGGAGGGCTATGGTGTTCCCACAAAAAGAAATATGTAAAACTGGTCAGTTTTAATGGTCTGTTTCTAGGATTATCTCTGACAATTATATGTAAACAAATGAGTAGTATTGTAACTTGTGATGATTATTTAAGATACAAAAAGTCATTACAAGTTCTTCTGGGGCTCTTTTATTCACTTCAAATCCAAATGAAGGACCAAGCTGTCCCAACATCAGTTTTGTCTTGCAAACACACATAATGTGTATGTATAAAGGGTATTATTTTTTTATTTTGCAATCAACTTAAAGTGGCTTGTACCTAGAAAAACAGCAACTATATGCAATCAATTGATTGCTAAAGAATTAATATCCCACTAGGATGCTTTCCTTTATGTATAGAGTGGAACATGGAATTTTAAAATTAATCATGCTGTGCAACCAACAACAATTTCAGTTGAAATCATTTCAACATCCTTTTCACTTAACACTTCATGTTAAAGCAAATACTGAATTGTTTTATCAATGAAAAGTAAGTCACAACATTTATAAATAAATAATTAAACTATTTTGATGCTTGTCCATGGTCTCTTTGTATCAAATCTCACTTGTCTCTGAAGGCATATATGTTAGAGATATATTGATTCATTTATTTTTAATTCAAAAGCATACTGTATCTCTTGAGGCATACTTGACTTTCTTGGTTAGGTTTTGAAAAATTCAAAACTTTCTTTGCTTGGAATAGATTCTAGCTGTGTTGCTTTTCTCTCCTAATGATTGACTTCTTGCGTGTCAAGTTCTGGTGAGGTCAGGTTCTTCTCAGAATGCTAGCTAGCCAGCATGCGAATTAGAAGCTATGCTGTGGAGGCATTGTTCAGAATGCTTTAAGGAAATTCACGTCAACAAGGGCAATACTCTGCATATTAGGCATTTGTTCTGAAAGCCAAAAATGTCCATGAAGAACTTGACATCCATTGGTAGAAAATGAGGAAAAGGGAACATTTTAGTACTGTATCCAATTCTCAGTAAAACATTTCTGAACATTGTCTGAAGAAATATTCAGACAAATTGTCCAAAGATGAGCCTTGAGGAATATTAAGATGCTGGAAAACAGTCTTAAAAATGGAGATGAAGAGATTTGCATTTATGAAGCTCTGAGAAACAAAGACGGAGAGCAGTATGAGAGCGCTTTTCACATATCTGAAGGAGTATCACAAAGAAAAAGGCCATGATCTCTTCTTGATCATCCCATAGTGCAGAAAATGAAATCATGCTCCCAGTTATAGGAAACAAATTTCTGGTGAATATTGGGCAAGGGGATTTATTGATAAGAGCTGTCCAGCAGCAGACCCAATTATCATGGATGTGCTCAAGCATAGGCTGGACAGCCAACGTTTGCAATGGTTTTAGATTCTTCACTGAACAGAGGGTTGCACGTGATGCCCCAGGTTGCTGCTTCCAACTCTATGACTCTGATGCAAAGGCAGGCGCATCAGCTTAAGGGACTGTGAGAACAAATCTGCACATATATGAAGGCATACAATTTTAACAATAATAATGATTTCCTGGGTAAGGCAATGTGATCCAGTGGAAAGTGAAAAATAAAACACCTTGAAGTTGACTTTATGGCTGCATCAAGCATAATTGGTCTGTCTCTTCCACAAGGTCCTTTTATCCTAGCTTTGCTTACTGCATTATTCTTGCCAAAACTTTCCCAGGCCTGCGACTCAACAGCCTTTTTATCTTAAGGTATCAGGGATAGACCCTGGTTACTTTTTCTATAAAAATGGTAGGCATTATTATTGAATCACATTTTTCTCTGGGCAGGGTAAAATGAAGCCAAGGAAAAGTCTATGTTGTTTCCCATCATGGCTACAAGAAAAGTCTTTCAGGGGGACAAAGATTTAATAAGTACCAAAGGGGGATTTTCAGACTTATATAATGGCAGTGTTAAAGAGTGGGAAATCCATAGGAAATTATTTTCCTCAAGTCATCAGTCCATCTGTTGTCTCACTTGTGAAATGCAGTGGTATACAACTATAATCAGAAGAAATCTCATTTGAATCAGGTGGAACTTATACTTGGATAATCATGCATAGGACTGCAGCCTTAATTTATAAATCAAATAATTGAGCCTTTTTCTCCTGTTCCTCTTCATACCCAGTAGAACTGTTTCTTGTGAAGTATTTCCAGATCTTCTTGATAATGGAACTACATCTCTATTTTTCGTTTTTTGAAAAGTAAGGAACAATAAGAAATTGTTTTTGAAATCACAGGAGCAGGAGGACAAAATAACTTCCCTGCCACTTGGCCACAATGCTAATATGTGAGAGATTTTTAAACCTCATTGGAAGTTGAATCTTTTTTTTTCCCCTAACCTTCATAACAACGCTGGGAGGATGGCAATTTTTTATAAGTAGAAATGGGGAGAGAAAATATGAACTTCTCCATCTTTTGTTGATCCAAAGCAATATTCCTCTACAGGTTATTTATTTATTTATTTTTTAAAAAGGGGTATAAGGGGGCTGTACTTCAAAAAGTGGCTGTAATCAGGATAAAGGCTGTATGGGATATTAAGGATTTCAATTGAGCAGCAACCTGTTGGAACAGAGATCACACACAAAGTTCATAGGGTGGCATGTACGGCAAAGCCTCCTAAAAGAAAACCTTCGGTACTTTAAAAGGGAAAAATGAGATTAATCCTGTTTTAATAGGAATTAAGGAATTAATATTTCTTTTAATTATTCAGTTCTAGAAGTTAGGTGATATTATAGCCACGTGTCACTACATCTGCTCCTGAAAGTATTGCCTCTTGAGTTTAGGTACTTCACTTTTTCTTATCCATGTAGGGCATTCATATCTGGGCCATTAAAGTTAGAAGATGTTTGCAGTCCAGACAGGATGCTGCTAATCTATGCTAAGTATCCAACTTCAGTTCATTTTAAAAAGTGGTTAGTTCTGTTCGGGAGAAAAGATTAGCATCTTCTTTACAAATGACAAGACAATAAAGGATAATTTCTATATAGGGAATGTCATATTCTCTGACTGGCCTTGCCTTCATCTCTCCCCATTATAGTCATTGGATGTCTTAGTTGTCCTCCAGGACCCACTATTTTCATTTGTAACAAACACTGTGTGCCTGAGGTTAACTAAGTTTATGACCTGAAGGGGGAAAGTCAAAGTTGAGCTGGGTGGACTAGAGAAAGCTAGAGAGCTAGAGATAAAAGAGAGTGAGGTTAGCACCTATGTTCCCTCTAAGGTGTTTGTGCATGTGTGTGCACACACACACTACTGATTAAACCCACACACAGTAAAAAGTAGAGCACTCACAACATTAAGATTAAATAATAGTCTATTTAGCCACATAAAACTCCAGGCTCATGACAAGTCCCGCACAAGCTCGCTGCCTCAGTATAACTGCAGCAGCCAGGGTTGTGTGGCTCTGACACGGCATGGACTGAGCGAGAGCACCCTGTGACAGAAGTTCTTGCTGAGGTGGCGAGCTTATGTCTTTTGCCCAGCCTGGCAGTGGGGGCTGACTTGTTCCGGACCTCAGAGCCCCTAGCACATGAAGGAGCCCCTCCTTCCCTGAAAGGTTTAATTCATTTTCCTCCTCCCACCCAAAAATATTTAATTTCCCTCCTCCCCTCTCTAAAAAAGGTTGAATTTTGGGCTGCACAAGGTCCATGATCGTTAACTGTATAAAAATTTTAATTTTTAAATTGATAATAACTGAATAAGTTCAACATACATCCAGAGAAGGATAGAATTGGGAGGGGGGGGATGAAAGAGAGGGGTCCATCTAAATGCTTTTTCTATAATGCTTTTCTTACATTTTTGCCCCAAATTGTTCTTTAATTACAGTATGAAATTCCAAGAAAGAAAGAATTTTAAATGCTTACAAAATATTGTTTGCAATTATAAATTATCAGTGACTAGGAAGTTCATATTATAATCTGTAAGCATGTATGTGTGGACGCAGTTTGGTGTAGGGATTACAACATCAGGCTAGAAACCAGGAGATCATGATTTCTAGCCTTACCTTTGGAATGCAGCCAGCTGGGTGACCTTGGGCCAGTCACTCTCTCTCAGCCCTAGGAAGCAGGCAATGGCAAACCACTTCTGAAAAATATTGATAAGAAAACTGCAGGGGGCAGTTGCCTTCTTCCTAGGACTGAGAGAGAAAGAATTGGCCCAAGCCCACCTAGCTGGCTTTGTACCTAAGGTGGGACTAGAACTCAAAGTTCAGTTTCTAGCCTTAACCACTACACCAACTGGGTCTTCCTTACCCTAAGAAATACATAAATATTTTAACATGTTGCTATTACATGCATTTGCAGTTTACCCATATACTTGTATTGTGGTGCAGAAATGTGTACTTGGTTTGGGAAAAGCTGCACAAAACCATGTTTTCCACACATGGCATATCAGAAATTAGAGAGAACATTGGTTGGAATGACCTTATCATCATTTCAGAGAGAAGGGAGTTGTTACCCTTCATGAATACTTTGAAATACAAATTCGATTTTGTTCAGTTTCTCATTTTTCCAATCCTAAGTTCATTCTGTCCCATTTCCATATCAATTAGGGGATTTTTTTTAAATAATTCATGTGAAAAATTATCTTAATTAAGCTATTTTTATTCCAGTATGTTCCTAATATAATAATTTGCTTTTAGGATTATGATGGTATAGATATACACATTTGTGCTTATTCTTCTCTCATATATACATTTTGTACATTAATATATAAATTTTGTACAATTATTATTATTATTATTATTATTATTATTATTATTGTCAAATTCATTTCTGCCTCATTTTAAGTAAACTTATAATTCTCTAGTTATTTCTCATCATCTCATTACATCAGTGATGATAGTAAGAACATTTCTGAAAATTAAAGCCTGTCTTCTCTGATTCCAGTTCCAGAATGAGAAACATGTTTCCATGATGAAAATTAATGCCTGCTTAAATTCATTTTTGTGTTAGGGAAACTTAATGGGCAGTTTCCTTGGTGAACTAGGTTGATTGTTCACAAACTAAGATTGTGTGAAGGGATGCAGTGCTTTCTTCCACAAAAGAAATGCAGTGTCTAATCTGAATGTCTTTCAAATATGCAGATCCTCCCTCTGACATATACACATTCTTGGAGCAAGGATATTCCCAACTATTTATGAGTAGCTTCCTTTGTTTATCCTACTGTGATGTTTACTAAAGTACAGAGATTAAAAATGTATACACAGAGAAAGAAATATAAAAATATAAAATTGTTTTTCTGCAATTTTTGTAAGACAAGTAAATAGAAATGTATAAAGTGTGAGGCCGTATTTATATATAATGCCATTTTTGTTTTAATCTGCTTGGAAGTATATTTCATTGATTCTAGGTCACAGCACTTTGGGACTTTTGTTAGATCTATACTTAAATTCAAAATGCTTTTGGTGTAACAGTTGAACACTACAATCCTCAATTCTAGAAGGGTGAAGTACTCAGGAGTTGGGTTAATTTGGTTCCTTTCACTACATGCAGCCAAATAAATTTTACTCATTCATTCATTCATTTATATGATTTATATATCTACCTATCTCACAATAGCGATTAAGGGTGGCATATAAAGATTAAAAACCACAACAAGAAGATATAACCCATGATGTCCAAGAGATTTGATTTAAGTAATACTTCATTTGACAGAACAACAGTATGATCTGGTTGAAATTAGAGTTGCTACTGACAGAGTGCCACCAAAAGAGAGGACAATAAAGCATTATTTGAGTATGTTAGCTTTAACATACGCACTAAAGATTATGTGTCAGGCCACTTCAATTTCCATCCAGGCTTCCCCAAATCATGATAATTTATTTGGATTCAGTAGATCATGATCAATCTAAATCAAGGGTGTGGCTTTTCAATTATTACACCCCATGCATCATTCCCATCCCATATATTCAAAATACAAAGGTTGGACAAACAACTGAGTGGTGTTCTTAGTATGAGATAAAGTGGGATATCCCATCCATTTCAGGGACAGTCTACAAGTAATAAATGAGGCTTAACAAATCCTTCTCACTTATTGGGAAGCTGGAACTGTAACAACTAGCAGTCTCTGGTGCTTGCTGTGATGGCTTTTAGTGTCAGACCCCTTCTAAGGAAGAAAGGGAATGGAGAAGGAGCAAGGTCATGATAGTTGCAATTCAGTAGCAGCAGGCTAGCAGGGACAGTTCATACCCAAAGAGCTGCCTTGCTTCTTGGAATAATTTTCCTTAATCATTCACTTTCCCAGAATGTCAAGCCCTGGACCAATAGAAAAGTGGATGTCAGCCAGATACTGCTTGAAATACCAGAATGTCCAGAGGGCTGTTGGTCAGGCTAGTTGTCCAACAACCAGAACATAATGAAGCAGAAACTACATTTGATGTTGCTGTTCTTTCCTGTTTAATTGGTTGTTGTTGGTAATATTTGCATTTGACTACATGCCTCTTTGCCTTCCATACAGCTTTCCAAATGTTTCAGTACCAGGGTAGTGTCCAGCACATAGTTAGGTACTCTACAGCCCACTCATCTACTTAGAAAACTCTTATTGAATTCATGGAAGACACTCACCCCCTAAAAGAGGCTTCTTTTCTTGCTATTTTGACAATGTCACAGATGCAGAATACCTTCTGACAAGGCCACTAAGACCATAATGTACTCTAAGATTATTAAATAAAATAAACCAAATAAAACTGATCAATTACCAACTGAATAATTTACAAATGAACAGGAGAAAATAAAAGAATGGGGAAAATATTTCTGTGGGTGTCTTTGGAATGAGATGAATTGCAATGAAGCTGATTATAACATTAAACTAAGTATTACTGATAATATTATCTAGATCTGATAGTTACTTCTTTAAACTAAATGAGCAGTCATAATGAGTTATTCCATAGACGAAATCTATAGTTACTTATAATCAGACTGCCTGGAGTATTTTTGTGTGTATGGGTATGAAGGACAGAGAGAGTAGGAGAGCTCTGATACACTAATTTTTAAATGTATTTTCTCACAAAATACATTTTTGGAAGGATTTTGATACATTATTTGAGCCACAATAATATTTGGAAAGTATGGAAGCCAGTGGATTACAAAGTCCCTATCTGTACATTTTGTTATGGAGATGTGGATCAGATTAGTTTGTAACAGAAGTCACAAAGTTTGAATGCTTCCATAGTTATAAAAAGAATAATCTAGTTGTTACTGTACTTTCATCATCATTAACTGTTAAATCTGCAGCTATAAGGTAGCATGAAGGTGTTTGCCCAATATTAAAAATCAACTGCAAGTATTCAGTTAAGACTTCAGGCAAGAAAGAGTTCCCCCATGGGATTGGATGGGAGCAAGGAAATAAAAAGATGGGGCGGAACAGTGCTCATTCCAGTTGTTGTTTTGTTTTGTTTTGTTTTGCTTTGGCATCACATGTACTACATTTACAGTTTAGTTTCTACAAAAATTGGTTCCCAGCCTTGCCTTAAAAGTTTGTTTTTCTCTATAGACACGGGCCTTCTCTGTTGCAGCACCTGCCCTCTGGAACAGCATCCCCTCAGATAACTGCATGGCCCCCATCTTATCCCATCTTTAAAAAGAACACTAACATGTCCATTTGCCTTGGATTAGGGCAGTGTTTCTCAATTTCAGCTACTTTAAGATCTGTAGACTTCAACTCCCAGAATTCCCCAGTCAGCATTCTGGCTGGGGAGTTTTGGGAGCTGAAGTCCACACAACTTAAAGTGGCTGAGGCTGAGAAACACTAGATTAGGGGGATGGGGGAGGGGGAAGGTATATGTTTTTATCTCCATAAGTGGGGAGAAACTCCTTGGAGTTTTTATCTCCATGGGTAAAGGACAGAGGTGTTCTCTGTGGATGATGTTGTCTTGGGTTTTATGTTGATTTTTTTACTGTTTTGATATGTTGAGCTGCCTAGAGTTGTTGGAGTTGGGTGGCCTAGAAATTTAAAATATAAACAAACAGGCAAACACAAAGAAATAAACCATATCGATCCAGCTCTGCATATTTTAGAATGGATCTAGCATTTCTTCTCTTGCTCATCCTTGGAGTAATTGAAGAATTTAGAGCGATACATACATGCTATGAGGTGTTGAAGAATTTCACTATCTGGCACATTTATACAGAATCAAAATTCTTAAGCTACATGGATGAGGAATTCATGATGTGGTCTTTTCCCACACCTTTTGTTTCTGGGAGACAAGATACACTGATGTGTAGAAAAGCCACTGAATGGCTTCTTTTTAGGTACAGTAAACCACTCTCCTAAGAGTACCTGTGCCTCGTCAGTAGGGCCTCTACTACAGCAGCTTCTGCACTATGTAGTAAGATGCAGTAAGCCCAAATATCTCTTGCTGATGCAGAAAAACACAGCAAACAAGGAACAATGTTACATTCCAAACTCTCTGGGGATTCTGAGAGTTGTATCTCAACTGTATCTGGGGAAGGCTGGCACATAAAACATTTCTCCACTGTATATGACATTGATAGCATTGTGGAATGCTATGCATTTCCTCCTTTTTGGACCAGGCCTTCTTGTTGCATAGTTTTGTTTTTTTTTAAACCCTATTTGAATAACATTTCATGTATCAGGTGAGATTATTGAAGGAACATGGAACATCTGCTATAGATTATAAGACTTTTTAATTATAAATCAATATTACAGGCAATATGGAACATGCTATAGGTAGTTACACAATGTGACATTATAGGTGGAAAGGATTCTTCTATCCACCCACAGACTCAAGTGATCTGAAAAAGGCTAGTTTGGAATGATTTGTCTAGGATATTTTTGAAGCCAGGCGGTAGGCATTGTCAAATCAAATACGCAGTTTTCTTAATTTAGCATTCCCACTGGATTTATAAACACAAGATTTTTTTAAAAAAAAAATCTTCATATTATTAATAAAAAAATCATTTGAAAACTATTAATATATTATTAAAACATAGACTAAATATATGCTTGGCAAATGCTGGTGACAGAAGATCAGCACATTCTGCAATTTCATTTATGCCTATATTGCACAAGTCTGTACTTCTTTGTCTTTTGCATACCATAATTACAGTACTATAGTTACTAAAAATATCTATTTAGGCGGATACAGGCTTTGGCTTCTAAACCACAAATTTCTGTTTCTTAATAAAAGTGATCCAACACCTGATTAGAGTAATCCAAATTTAATCCAGCACTAGGCACACCTTTTCACAGCAGCTACAATAGTCTTTCACAGATAAGAATAGAACAGTTACTATGCATTATGGTGTACACATTAACTATGTAAAACAAATAAATATTTCTGTCTGTATTTTTTAATCTTTTCTAGAGTATGACATATAAGTACCAAGAGTAGATAAATAGTCTTAATATTAATTGTTATTTTCAATCACTATAAACTGTAAAAGAATCCCAGCTAGACTATATATTTTATCATTTTATTGTAACAAATTTATATGGCTGCCCAGCTCACACAAGGTAACTCCAGGCGGCTTACAGACTATGCTATCATAAAAGAAGTAGAGCCCTAAACAATACTGGGAATATTTAAGGACTGATGACTTTGAGGGACATAAGCAATTAAATTGACTCTGAGATAAATGGAAGATGCATTAGAAGTCCTTACCGACTACCTGGAGGCTGTCAATGGGAAGAAACAAGCTTAGTCACAACCTAAACAAGAAGCAGTGGCTATTTAGAGGTCTTCTGAATCTAGAATTCTATCATCTTTCTTTTTCAGCAGGCTCACAATTAGGGGGTCTCATGGGTTCCCCTCATGGGTCCTGCTGGATGAGCAGGTGGAGGCTGTGGCCAGCAGAGTTGTTGTCCAACTTTGATTTGTTCACCAGTTTCAGCCTTACACGACACTCTCGCTGATGCCACATAACAAGTCTACTGTGGGAATTGCATTGATTGCCTTCAATTTAAGGTCATGGTTATCATCTATGAAGCTCAATATGGCTTAGGACTTAGATATCTATGAGACAACCTATACCAAGCAGAGAAGGCCTACTGAAGGTCCTTACTTACCTAAGAGTTACAGTGGGAGAAGGCCCAAAAGCAGGCATTCTAGGCAAGGGGTTCTGTTCCTTTGGAATAAGTTACCCCCTCAAGATAGGGTGGTTGACAGTCTGATGGTCTTCCAGAATCTTTTTAAAACTTGACTATTTTGGATGGCCAGCCAGGTCTGGTGCAAAGTTGTTGATGCCATATGTGTAATTGTTAATATAATATTATAATATTGTTAGATTCTACTGTACTTATAGGCATTTTATTGTTTACATTGGCTTTGTTACTGTTCTTCGTGTATTACTGAGAGTCCTTAAACATTTCGTAAATTTCATAAATAAATGTGTAGGACAGACCATAGTTAGAACAAATGGATAATGACAATGTTTGCTATTGGAGAGGAAAAAAGAATTGTTTGGGCAAGGATCGTTTATATGAATACAGAGGCAAAGATCAAGTTGCCCCATGCTTGGCTTTGTGTTAAAAAATCAATTCCTATAAGGAATTATTTAAGGGCTCATTCTTATGCTGGCCTAAGTGATTATTCTGTAGAGGGGTGGGAACTCTAAATGTTTAAGCACTCAACCATGCATAGAAGGATGCCTTAATACTGTTTACACTGATGGACAATGTTTTATAATAGCTCTTGCATGTTGTAACATGGTGTAGTTTTCCCTATGACTTTTAAACAATATCTGCTCTGTGGGAGGCAGGAAAATTGTGTCTGTATTACTTCTGTTTACGGACATATCAGATCTTGCACTAAAAGTGTAATGCAAATGTACACATTTTCATATTTCCGCATCATATCTACAAGAAGAAACAACCTAATAGAAGAGATAAAATAAATATATTCTTCTCTATTAGAGAACATGTTCCTTGCCAGCCACTTGTTCTGTGACTTTCTCCGATAAAGATTACCTTCCTCGACCCTAAAAAATGTCAAGATGTCACTGATGCTTGGTAACAATCTTTAGCCTCTATTATGTATAGACTAGTGGTTCTCCATCCATTTTATATTAAGTTGCAGTATTTTAATTCATATAGAATGTTTTAAGGTACAGCAGATTCATTTCCTTATACAATATATAGACCAATCAAATAAATAGCTACTGAAAAACCAAAACAGAAAGAGAACAACCTTTCATATCCATACCCACTCATATTATTCTTCTAGTGACATTAGCTAACCAGGAATTAATGTTGTCCAATGTTGTCCAATTTTATTTTCATTGTTAAACAATTTCATTGTTCAAAATAATGAAAATAATGCTGAAATAAAGTGTAAATTAAAGTATAAAGCCTTTAAAACTTGGGTCCTCTCTCTGGCTTTAGGGCCAAGATGCTAGTGGAGCCCAGTTTGTCTGATTTGTCTTGCACTGATTGAGGAGTTAATAAAATTACATTTTTTATTGTTGTTTTTACTGTTTTCATATATGTTTTTGTTTTTATACCCTTATAGTTGCCCAGAATTATTTGGTTAAGATGAGTGGCCACATAAATTTGTAGGATGAATGAATGAATGAATAAATTACGTGATATGAATCAAGCAGTGTCTGCTACCCTACACATTGTTTCTAATATAAAAAACAGCCTATGTGGAAGACCTTTGTTTCTTATTGCTTTCATTTACCTTGTAGTTTAATCACTATCTTCCTCTGTCTTGTAGAAGAAGAAATGCAACATTCAAAATCTAGGATCTATTTAACAAATTGTGTTTGAGAAACCGTGTGGAAAAATCAGGGGTTTATTCAACAACTTAAAAAAAAAGATTTAAAAATCAAGACAAGAAGAACTGGAATTGCTTATGGCAAGTAATCAGATATTTGCTAAATTCAGTAAGCTCTTCATATGTTTGTTTTTAAATGAATTCCCCAGCCTTTGAGACAACTCAGGGATATTTTTTTAGGCATTTCTAAGTTGAATGTTGTTAGCATTTCCCTTAGCTGTGGTGAAATGAAAGTGTGCCACCAAGATGACATTATCTGATAGTCAGTTCAGATACGGGTTGACTTTATTTCTTTTTGGCTTATGTATTGCAATAACACAACAGGATGATCTTATGAAAGAAAATATAAATATTTTGTAATTTCAGAAAGTCCCCAGAAGTATTCCAAATTAAACACTGCCAACCATCAACAAATCATATCATTGCAGATTTAAAAAGCAGTTGCCAAAGGAAATGATGAACAAACACCAATCTAGGAATGAGATCTGAATTTAGTTGTTAAATAAGATACAATTTCAAGTGATAAATGCTGAGTACTCCTTGGCTTAAAACAAAAGGCCAATAAAAGATAATAGGAACAATTCAAATGAGGGCCATGGTAATGTAAGATTTTGACTTCATCCCTTCCTTGCAATGTGTACCAGATAAGATTTCAGTTTGATATGAATACTACCTATGTCCGCCCTCCTCATGGGTCAGATAGACATCTGGCTGGTTTTATTTCCAAAAAGGGGTGACTATTCCTATAAAGGTAATAAAATATAATAAGAATCTAATCTTGTTTATTTCTAATCTCTTCTATTTCTCTGAATCCAAGCAGATTTAATCCACAGAGAGGTGTACTATGCTTGCAGATTTCATCCCATTTTGTTGATTTCTTATACTTCAGGGTTTCCTTTATTGATGAAAGTTTGAAGCCTTGGTTTTCTTAAACTCAGGATGTAAGACAAGCTGCTGTGGTGCCTACAGTGGTATATGTGTCAAAATCTGTAAGATGGCAGGTGCAGCATTATGATTGAAACTCCCTCCCTCTCATACATCCAGTGATGTTGTATGCAAATAAAAAGGGGGCAAAGCTTCAGTCACAGCACTGTACCTACCATCTTGCAGCTTTTGACACACACACAAATGTACACCCATGGCCAGTTGGATGCCAACTACAGCAAATTGTGATTTCATTGCCAAATTAAGGATTGAATTAAAATTTAGGTGTGTTTGCCTAGGTAAATGACCAATTAGCTACAAAATGGCAGGGGACAGAAAAGTTTGAAATTTTATTACATTATATTCAACAAAATCAATTAATGAATTAAGATACAACCTGATGTTCTAGAGCTGATGCAGCCTCCAAAAGCCTTAGGTGTAGTCACCAGATATCTCCAACATTGTTACCTAATTGTACTCTTAATATGACAGGAGTAGGTAACTATTAAATGACTGGAGGATATCATTAATTTAATTTAATTTAATTTAATTTAATTTAATTTAATTTAATTTAAAATGTAAGTGAAATCAAATCAAATCAAATTTGAGTTGTTGTCCCCACTATTTTTGGTGATCAAACAGCAATAGAGTAACAAAGTTCGGTACTGAATTTATTTTTTCTTATTACATAAACTTGTATAGCAGCTAAAATTATTTTATTATTGATTAGTAGTAATAAACTAAAGACACCTGGAAACTAAAGAAAGCATTATTTTGCAAACAGTGGCTTCATGATAATCAGTCTTTCCAGCCCACCAGCTTCAAATGTCTCTCTCCCAATCTCCAAATCAACTTTTGTAATTAAGAGTGAATCCTTCTCTTTATTTTAGTTATTGGTGTGAGCAACCTAGTGTTGCATTTGAAACCTTGCTTAATCTGTCCCAAGCAACTTTGGGGGTTCATTAAAATTCTC